>OZ012715.1:26292424-27689451 GCA_963942605.1 Poecilus cupreus
CATCGTATATTGTATTTTATCTGGAATAGTAGGTATTATATATATATATATATATATATATATATATATATATATATATATATATATATATAAGTATATGAATATCTGGTACTTGTATCCATAGTAATTAATGACAGAAAAGTAAATATTGTTCACTGCTTAAAATTGTTTGTTTTGAATTGTTTATGGTTGCGCAGAAAGTATCAATAATTCATGTTAAAATTGTTGAGGCCTGTAATAAGTGTATGACTAATTCTAAATTGTGTTTCTAATGATCTGATCCTAGGCGGAGCAAATGAATCCTTTCGTGCCTTCTCCCTATGAGAATTCATTATCTCTACCTATTAAAACTATAAAAAATAAACAATAAAACAGCAATTTTGTAAAGCTAGTTTAGTGTAGGTAGGGACCGTAAAATGGCTTACACAGACAAGCCTTAACTTACCAGTCTTATTCTATGTAACTCGTAAAATGTATTAAATAAACGCCTTGTGGTGAATAAGTTTTTTACTTTAGAGATTGCTTCCAGTTCCCTTACATGTTTCTCCTATTCTGCACTAATGCAATCTTCGGCCAGCTATGGATCGTATTTTCACAAAGTGACACTAAGTCAACATAAAGTTGTGGAGATTTACAATCGCGATTCCTCTAAAACATCGCCTTAAAATGACACTTAGACATTAAACTTCTCTCTTAAAATTCTTTTATATAGTAAAATAGAAGTATACACGAACAATGACACTGTAAACAGCTTTAACGATCGCGTATTATATTACCTAACTCTACGAGAACCTTTATCTCTCATTTGTATAATTGATAGATTTCATTGAAACTCCTACGGCTTCAACAATTATGTCCCTATAATATTGGGTACTAAATTTTGTTTAAGTAAGTTTAATAAAATTTCTTTAACTTCATTCATTTCAATAGAATTATGGACAATACAGTTATTTATGAATGAAAAATACACACCATTCCCCCATTCCTGAGTACAATACTCTCTTTGAACTGCGAGTACCAGCTGTCAAATCACGCCCCCAAATATTTTAATGGTGGAGGAGCCACAGGGGTACTTATATGTGGAAACATTTTTCCCAAACCCGACAGTTGCCATTTTAACTTTACTGCTTACTTTCCCCTACACTTGGAGACTTAACTTAGTAGCCGCACTACATGCTCAAAAATTTATCACCGATATTTTCGTTGTTGCTTCAACTATCTAAATATTAATGTTTTTTTAATAATCTAATACTGTTGTCTTAAATAAGCTATATTGTTAAAATATATATAGTAAAAATATATAAATTACTGTCACTATACATGAGAGGTAAATATTTCTATTGTACACAATATTTTAACAAAAATTTTTAGTCCCAGACGATCCACCGTTAATTTTTGTAAATTTAACAAGTTTCAAATTTGTTAGCAAGTAACAAATTATTTTTTGTGTATTTCGTAACTAAATATATTTGTGAATATAGTAATTATTAACATATATTTTTATGTCCTTTTTAGTAATTATGAAGAACAATAAATCATAGTTATTATAACAAATTAAGTTGTAACAAAGGATACAACCTTTCTTTAACAATATCAAATTGATAAGTTAGCTAAATTTACTTGTTATTATTGACGAGTCTATCGATGATGTCTGTATGTGTCTATCTGTTTGTCTCTCTGTCAGTCTATCAGTGTGTTGCGGATCTCTGGAGTTACGGTTTCTCAAAAACTACAACACATAAAATATTTTGTATATATTAATTGCTTCCCCTTGGGAAGAGCTTATTAGTTTTTAGTGATAATCCAACAACCGGAAATGGTAGTTTACTTGAAGCCCCATCAAGTTATTTTGAAATACCTCAGTAAATTATGTTTTTAATGACAAACTTTGTTTCAAATAATAATATTTCAAACATTATTATCTAGGATGGGGTAAATAGCTCCGAGGTAACGTGTCGGACTGTGGATCGTGAGATCCTCAGTTCGAATCCCACTGCCGACAGTTACAAATTTAAATTTACCCCTGTGGTTCCTCCTCCACTAACATCCTTGGGGGCTATGATTTGACTGCTGCTAACCGCACTTCATACGAAAAAATATATCACTTACCGAGATCTGCGTAAGCAGAGTGCCACACCCGTAATGGGTAAAAGGCGTGATGATATATTTATTTTATTTATTTTATTTTATTATTATCTAGAATTATTGTTTGAAATACTTTTCTCTTGCTGTTACCATTTACGAATGACAAGTTACATGTTAAAGAAAAACTATATTTTGACATTTAAATCTGTTAACCTGTGCTTTTTGAAAAACAGCGCTTGAAAAATTTCATTTTTATCATGTGCATTGTTTGGCGGCAGGTATTGTGCTGCCCACAACAGATTTTTTTCCATTTATTTACGTTAAAAAGTAGTTTAAGCGAAATATTATGTGTACAAATGAGGATCTTTTGATTCACAGTCCGATACGTTACTACGGAGCTAAATATGAAAAACATATGATGTATCTTGGGCGTAAGTTAATTACTTGTAAATACAATTACTTATCAGACAATAGGCCGAAGGAGTGTGTAATCTCAGACTGTTGATATTAAAAGGCCTTATCACACAAAAAGTAATATCTTTGACTAGTCAGACATTATCCGTGACTTGTTGCAGTGCGATAGCTATAATGTAGCCAGCGATTAAACAGCCAGAGGAAATGAAATCGGTTTCATTTCTTCTATTTATTACTGGTTTCACTACTACGCAAGTGCATTTGTCACTCATTAGAATGCAACTTTACAATGTAAAAGAATTCTCAGAGATTGACGTGAAGATCATTTCCAAATTATCAATTAACAAAAGATTTTAATTAATTTAAAACTGATTCTGATTACATTATTGACAACAAGGAATATTTGAGGATTGTCGACAGTGAATATTGAACGAAACGGTGGCCTTCGTTGATTTGTTTGGCGCCTACTCAAAAGAAGTTTTTTCAAAGAAATAATTATTGTAACAAACATTTGGAGAGAATAAAGAAAAATGCATTAATAGCAACAAAACTGGAGTATCGGAGAAAAAAAGTTTAAAAAGAATATAAGAGTAAGGTGAATGATGTTCAAAAGTATAGTCAAAAGTATTCTGATGTATGGATGGGAAGAAAAACAAATAATCGAAGACATGCAAATCAGATACAAAAAATGGATACTTGGGTTAGATACATGTACTCCTCGTTATATAGCTCTGGAAGAAATGAAAATAGATAAATTAAGAATAGAAACAGGAAAGAGAGAAAGTATGAAGAAAAAGTGAAAGTTTCGAAAAACACATTACTACAGGAATGCTGGAAATCAATAAAACGTCCAAATGAAGATAAATCCAAACACAAGAAATGGGGAAAAACTAGAAAAGCATATTATGAAAGAAATTGGTTTTCAGTTTTAGAAATAGAGTAATAGAGACAAAATGAAGAATCTATAATAGAAACATTGAAGAAAAGAGACAGAGACATAAAAACAAGAATAATTCAACAAAATTCAAGAAACGAAATATAACCCACGATACAAGAATATACAGACACTACATATTACGAGGTATTTATTAAAAGTAAAAAAATAAATAGTACGATTTAGATGCGGCAATGAGGAAAGAAGTAACATGTACTGGTTGTCAGCAGAATAAAAGAGATATTGATTATGTGGTAGAGAGGACGAATCTCTAGAACATTTAAGACTGTATTGTAGAGAGACGGAAAGAGAAAGAAGAGGTGAATTATACTTATTAAATAGGTAACCTAGGAACAAGAAAAGACAGGATGGATAAATTTTAGAAAGAAGAAAACGTGTAATATAATTTTTTAGGTTAACTCATATTATATAATCACCACAGAAATGGATGTAAAAATAAAACTAATAAAAGAAGTTTATTTTATTTTTCACTTTTCAGTTTTTCGTCGGTTAGTTTTTTTATAAAAATAAGTTTTAATATTTTAATTTTTTGTGGCTACCTATTTTTCTACCCTCAAGCGTTGATTTTTTTTTAATCGGATAACCCAGTACAAAGTTATACGTGGTAGAATCGGTTAACAGGTAGCCACGCATAACTTTTCACAAGGTGGTCCAATTTTAATAATTCTTTTTTTATTGAAAAGAGTGTATCTCGAAGTGGTTCCATTTAAATTAAACCCCTAAATTCCACCCCTAAAGATAGGTAAATAGGGGATGCTTGAATTTTTACTTGTTAACCGATTCTACCATGTATAACTTTGTACTGAGTTATCCGATTAAAAAGTTTCCACCTTCTAAGGGTAGAAAAATAGGTAGCCATAAAAAAATCAAAACTTTTTGAAAACCGAAAAATAAATTTAAATCATTTTGAGTGGGCTTCAAACAAATAATCAACGAACGTCGCCTCACTAAAAATTAGTTTATTTTATTTTTCGCTTTTCAGTTTTTCGTCGGTTAAAAAGTTTTCATGTGAATTTATTTTATGAATTATTTGAGAAACGTGTTCTTGTGAATATTTAAATTTTAGGGTTTAATTGCAGGCCGTTAAGACAAATTTTATTTGCGGTATACAGGGTAGTTTGCGATTACAATAACAATAATTGTTATATAGAAGTAGTGGCGTGATGGTATTTTTTATCAGTATACAGTCGCATAGGAACAATGGCGTGAAAAAACGAAGGACAAAAGAATACTGATTAGTCACAAAGAAGACAATAAAAGTGATATAAATGCAAAATATCGCCAGGATATCTAATAGCAGCTGCCGGTTACCATTTGAAATCGTAACAGTTTCGCGTGTAAAACTAGTAGCAATAAGCGTGTCTTGTTAATTATTAAAATGTCATGAAAAACTTATTGTTCGAATGTAGATATTCGTTTTATGTTCTGCTCGACAATATTTTATGTGCGACATCTTGCAATCAACGCTTTGTGTGCTACTAACATAAAAGTTTATGCGTCAGACATTACTGTAGGTATATATGTGTTCGCTCTATGCTACATGCAGCTACATGGTGTATGTACCCAGTGGCGCAGTGAGGAATTCTTACGCTTGGGGACAACATTTTAATTTGCGCCTTAAGAAAACATCAAATACAAGATATTTATTCAACATGAACAACTACTACATGCAATAAAAGCTGCACTGACAACAATAATAAACAAATAAACAACAATTATTGTTATTTTATGTAAATAGTACGCAGTCAAAAATGTAAAAGTAAAATTACAGAATAGGCAGAAAAAAATATATATACTCTACCGAATAAAGACCTGTTGAAATCTGTCGGAGTGACGTAACGCCCGCTCAGCACGTGCTAGCGTTTCTTGAAGTTTCGCGAAGGCGGCTGGAATGTTCGAGAGGTCGCCATACAGCAGAATATAAGGGGCTGCCAAGCTAAAGGCAGTTGAGTTTACTCTAGTTAGTTTTTGATAAACTGTGAGTTTTTCTTACACCGCGAGGCTGTGATAAACCATTAGTCTGTGATATTATCGGTGCCATTATATAAAGTGTGTAAATAAATATTTGACGTGAAGACTCGTAGAAATAAATAATTATTGTTAGATATAATTAAACTTTTGTGTCATGCTTTTAACTTCACCGAACCCAAATAACGATAAAAAGGTTATAATACTTAATAATAGACAGAATTTAAGAATTAACAATTTTTTTTGTAGATTTATATAAATGATTTTAAAGTGCAAAAATTACAAATAATATGCAAATAAATTCATTTAAATATCATTACTAAAGATTGAAATATTATTTATTTAAATGTGGTAATTCAACGAACATTACCATTTCAACTTGACCCCTGTAGTTCCCCCAACATTAAATATTTGGGAGCCGTAATGTTACAGCCGGTAATAGCATGTTACGCACACAGAAATCTGAGAAGAAAACAGAGTGTTACACCCAAAATGGGTAAAAGGTATTTATAAAGTATGTATTAAACCGAATGTTATCTGACTTAAAATAATATATAAATATTTTTGGGTGCTCGTGGAATGCGGTTACCAGCCGTCAAATTGCTTCCCACAAATATATATTGAAAAGGGAACCACAGGTGTAAAGATAAATATAGAAATTGTCGACTTGGGGATTCGAACGGAGGACCTCATGACCCATAGTCTGATGCGTTACCCATGGAGCCATTGGCCCAATTTAATAACAAATATTGTACAATATTGAATTGACAAATATTTTTTGTCAAATCTAAATATAAATTCCACTAAGAGCGAGTATAACGGAAAGCAAAATGAAGAAACAACACAAATTTCAGTTAAGCGAGTACAACGGCTTGAATTTGTTGGGCGTTAGTTAAACGGGATTGAGATTTTGTCAATTAGAAATGATAGCAAATCGAGCTAATCTAAAAATAAATTTCTCTGTAAGGGAGTATAACGGCTTGAGTGTGTTGGACTTGGTGTTTTACAATAGCTTGAAATGCGAGTACTTAGATTAGATAAAATTATTGGGCATGTTTTGAAAGTACTTAGCGTTTTTTTTAAGTGCCCAGAGCTGTGGCCCCATTCGCTGCGGCCCTGCAAGTGCATGTTCGGATTCAGTTCCTGCTGATGAAGACAAAGACTCGACTTTGTCTCGTAAAGGAAACAAAGTTGTAATTCTTTATCTTGCTTCCACGATGGCGCACTAAAATTATTAATATCTTAACCTTCCGTAATTGACTTAGTATTTGATAGGTGATCAACATATTATTGCAGTTATTCTCCCCTAATGTTTCTCTGTAGCCGCTTTCGCTGTCTTATGATTACGACGATTTCCTTATTTCTCTTTATTGCACTTTGTGACAGTAACAGGATATTGTACAGGCTATCCAAAATGCGCATTTGCTACCAGACGCTTGCTCTCTTTGCTTCAATTATAATATCATCTAATTGTGAACAAAGGTTTCCTAATCTACCACCCAGATGCATGATTATATTCTGAATCTTTACTGTACAATAAGAAAGAAAAGTAATGCGTTTATATGTTTTCCAGAAAATTGTATTATTTAAAGACATTTTATTCGTTAAAATAATCCTTATAATATTTAAATTTTCGTGGTAGATATTTATTTTATTCGCATTCAAAACAGAATCGGCTCAACTACTTTTTACCTCCCGCCTACCACTAGGTAAGGGAGGTATTATTTTTGGTCAAAAATTAGGTAGTAAGTTTTCAATGAATAAGCACGTTTTAGGGTCCCTACAATACGATTTTACTATTTTCACGATGGTGTCTCTATGTATGTATGTATGTATGTATGTATGTATGTATGTATGTATGTATGTATGCATGTATGTAAGTTTGTCTGTGTGTAGTCTGTGGCAATTTTTTCGTCTCGCATAACTCAAATACCATAATACCAAAAAATAAAATTTTGTGAATTTTTGCTTCTTATATTTAAATAAAGAGTTAAAATTGGTCAACCGGAAGTAGTAGTTTACTTGAAGCCCTTAACTGTTTTTCGTTAAAATTTCTTTTTTAACAATTTAGGTTTTTTTGAAAGTTGTAGAATATTTAATTTTACATGTGTTTTGATTACAATAATTTTATTTATTTTCATTATATTTTTTTATGAAATGTGACACATGTCATTTTGATTGTGAAGCTGTTTTCTTAGTGAAATATATGTCAAAAAATTTAAAAAATATATGAAATAAAATTAAATTTCTCAAATATAAATAGAAATTAAACAAATAAGAAGTTATGTTTCTGTATAATCAAATACTATTTTGTATCGTTTAAAAGTAGTATTGGGCGGGAGGTTATGTGCTGGTACATCAGAATTTTTTAATATTCATAGAAGCCGATCTCAATAATGTAGTAGCTATGTTAATAGTGTAGCACACCGGAAGTTGCGGTTTCCAATCCCACCGAAGAGCATGGTCGTTTGTGTTCATAGTAGTTAGTTGGTAGTCCAATAAATAATAAATAAATAAATAATAATAAAACATATTACCGAATTTGCGTTATTAGTATTTTATGGTGAATCACCATTTTCAAAATATTAAGAGATAATAACGATGCCTTCAAAATCCATTATTTTATTTTAGGATTCTACAAATACTCTTGCTTACCTCAGAAATAATGTTGATAGAGTTAATGACTATACAATCTTTGGACGAAACGGAGGCGATCAATATTAACCCTCTATTGCATACTGTTCCCGGTCGGGAACATAAAATTTAAAATTCTTCTTTTCTTTTCTTATGCAGTTTACATTCATGGCAATCATGTTGTAATATTTGGGAACATTATATACACTTTGTCAATTGCCAATTAATTAGGTCATACCACCCAATTTGACCCACATAAAAAAATTTGAAGTGGAAAAAGGATAATTACAGAAACTGAGATAGAAAATGTAAAATTTAAAGGAAGCAGCTTATTCAAGCTGATATATTACAACTAAATACACCCTTAAAAAATTTCCATTTTTTTTATCTGATGTTTTCCTAGAAGAGGTTGTTATCAAACAATTTTGTATAGTACGCAAAGACGATCCAATAGACCAAAGTTCTATTGTAAGTTGAATTTGTTCATAATGTTCCCAATAGTGAACAAAACTTTTAAAAAAATTCTTTTTTTAATTTTTAGAAAAAAATTTATATATTAAATATATGAATATTTCTTTTGCAAAAAATAATTTTTTTGTGCCCTTATTTAAAATAGAAATAATTCATGCAATAGAGGGTTAAGAATGCAATTTTAGAAGTAGATGAGATGCACCTAAAAAACAAAAACCAAGATATTAGTTCATTCCACTTAAAATCAGTGGCTAGATTGTTTCCAAGTGTAAGTACAAAATGAGGTCGATCTAACTAACTAGTAATGAAACTAAGTTCGAAATAATTGTTTTTGAATAAATAATCGATTTTATAATTCCAAATTAGTTGTGGACCACGCATGATTTCCATGCATCAGACCGTTTCAAATTATCAATACAATAGGAACAAACCCAATATCAGAACATGTGGAGCAAATTATAATGGATATTAATTTGTGATAACACTTCTAGTTTCTAGTAATTGGTATCAACATTGAGGTTTTAAGTAGAACATGTATTTTTCCACATTTGAAAAGTACTTGTGTTGTGTACCAGTGGCATATATTCAATAGTTATATCACGAGTGTTAAGAATTGAATCGATTAAATTTGACATGTCTAGCTTATGCAAAAAATTTTGCTTAAAAAGTGTTTGAGTACATAATAATTTGAAAAAATCCCGAGACTGCAAGTCAAAATTATTATGTACGATAACACTTTTTTAAAAGCAAAATTTTGTAAATGAGCTAGACATCAAATTTAATCGATTCAATTCTTTAGCACGAGGGGTAGGTATATGTCGAGATTATTTCATGAATTCATAGCATCAACTTTAATACTTGCCGAAGAAATTGTACTAAAACGTTGATTTTTACACATTATCACATAAATAAATCGGCATACTCAAAAAACAAAATGCACCAAAAAATTTTGTTGTTATATTGTAACTATAGAAATTTGTTTTTCTTTTTACTTGTCAAATAAATGTCAAAAATTTGTAAATAAAAATAGCTGAATTGAATACTTCAGCATGTTTGAAGCAATAGAATACTAGTAAAGGTAAAAAACATGTAAGTATCTTGCTTCTGCAATTAATTATCCGGCTAAATATGCCTTCAAAATATTCAAAATTTGCATATGGTGCTGTTTAATCACTCATCTAAAATGCACAACAATGGAAAATGAGACATTCTGATCGGTCAAATTTGTAATGAGTGAAATAATCATTCATAAATGAAGAGGACCTAAAAGTTACCCAATAATAAGATTCCAAGTTATATATAATATATAATTTAAACAGGAATTTGATAATACAAATACTTTAATTGCAAATAAGTTTACATCCGCTAATTTTTCACTTGATTAATTGTTGAATTAAAAAGATCTAGAAGGTAAAAATCACTATTCGTAAGGTGAATTCTCACAAGTTTAGATTTACAAAAAATGTGAGAATATTATGAACTATATAATAGTGATTCTTCTCATTCTCTTAGAGTTGTAAATTTCAAGAACACTTCTGTGATCATAATAGAATATAAAAATCGTTGATCAAAGCGTCCGAGGAATAACTGGTTGGGTATGATTGATGGTTTGTTGCGTGAACGAATGATGACGAGTGTGAAGAATAAACGAGCATGTATGAATCGCACTATGAATGTGGGCGAGGCGAAAGTGGTGTGTCAGGATAGAAATGTATGGAGGAGATTGATTGTTGGTTGACGGTGTTTCTGGGTTCATGCTACCCCACTAAGTGGGACATAGCGTGATGTTATGTATGTATGTATGTAAAGCAAAACTGTCGTGAATCGAGGCATATTTGAAAGTGTTCAAATCCTCCATTTAAATTAAAATTATGCTTATCGTGGTGTATAAAGCGTTGTCATCTAATCATGTTATTAACTACAGAATGAAGTTGAATGGTAACAAGAAACAACGTAAAATTTTAACTTTCAGTATTTAAACCAGTAGAAGTTCAATCAATTACATTAAACTTAGAATTATTGTTAGAAACATTGTCGCGCTATTATTGTTTTACGTAAAATTGGTAATTGTAAACTACAAATTTTAAAATATATTTGATGGGCATATAACTCTGTGGTAACGCATCGGACTGTGAATCGTAAAATCCTCAATTCGAATCCCAAAGTGGACAGTTACCATTTTATATTTACCTTTGGGATTCTACTAATACTTTTGGGGGCCATGACATAACGACTGGTACCCGCATTTCATGCACAGAAATATATCACTTATCTAGATCTGCGTAAGTCGAGTGCCACACCTATAATGGCTAAAAGGCGAGATAATATTTTTTATTATGAAGATGTTAAGCGAACTAATTGTTATTGGTCATATGCCGCTTAACCCATCCACTAACCATTATGTCATTGAGATAAGCTAATATATTATTATTATTATCTGTATATATAAAATTCCGGTGTGCGTATTTTCGTAATTCTTCGCCTCCTAAACGGCTTGACCGATTTTGATGAATTTTTTTGTTTACTTATGGGGTCACCTGAATGGTCCTTAGCTACAGTTGGGCCTGGTATATGGCGCTTTTGTCGAGATCCAAAATTTTTTTAAAAATTTTCCTGACATATTCATGACATGCATTTGACTGTCCAGGTGACCCCAGAAGCATAAATAAAAAATTTCATCAAAATTGGTCAAGCCGTTTAAGAGGAAAATAATTACGAACATCGGAATTTTATAGTCCGGAGAAATATAATTTGCTAGCGAGGTCTGTGGTAGGATAACGGGTCTGCTAGTTAAATTATAAAATTAAAATAACAAAATGTGTAAAATTTTGCGTTCTTATCCATTTTTAACAAATGAAACGTTGTTAACTTATCTTTTGTATGCTTTATTCTGTTCTGAATCGCACTGCGAAAGAAAAGTAATCAACAAGTTCTGCGTTTGAAGAAGTGGTGTGATTTTGGTGCGTGCTGTACGTCGTATTTCGTCGCGAGAGGGATTTCGGTAATTCCGAAGCGCTGTTGTATTATTTAAGTATCTGCGGTGTTCAGCCTGACAGAACTGGGCGTAATATTATTACTGCTGCAACTCTATGTAATAAAACATATTTTATAGAGCGCGGGCGAACGGCGACGATAGCGGATGGTGGATAGGGATATACTGCGCCCCCGCCATTGAGGCGAAAGGAATTGAATCATTTAATTTGTTCTATCTTTGATGACACTGTTAACAGTGATCGCTTTTTCCATGGGATGTGCGGAAACATTCGTATGTACCACCCGGTTTATTCAGTGCTAAAATCTCAGACACTTCAAATGATGCGACGGCACTTCGACTGCTCTTGGAGTATATGTTCCACACTGTTTTCTGTATATTCAATCAGGCAAAATAACATTGGGATCTAGGGAATTATAAGAGATAACATATAATTTTAAATTGCTGTGACGTTTTGGTTGAATTTTTTAAAAGTTTATCAAGGAAAATACATTATTTGTTCCCTTCCCCCTTCTAGCTACACTTTCAATCATCTCAGTAAATTTGTATTATTCCTGTTATTTTGGAGTACATGACATACATGTATTTTATTTGTTTATTACACAATATTAGGCATAGAATTCTAATTAGATAGATAAATATTCCAGAATTCTTCATTTTACCTTTGGAATATATGTATTAAATAACAACCTTCAACCAATCAACGTTACCCTGTAGCAAAGAACCTCTATAAATCGTGTCCCTCCATATCTATTTTAAAAAATTAGCCAGAAGTGCGATAACCTTATAAAGAAATTCCATGAAAATAAGATTATTTTATATATTTATAACTTACAAAAGAAAAACTCGTACTTTACTAATTGGTACATATTACCTTTGCCTATATGTCAAAACTTTTCATATGATTCCAAAGTCGATTTTTTTATATATTCGCGATTTTGAACTATATTAATAACAATTGTTTGCTGCGATTTCTATTTCGGATTAAAATTTCTTGAACTGTTTATATTTCTCTTACGTCCTATTGTTCTGAATTTATCCAGAGTTTTTACTTTAAAGGTAGGACAACTAATTGAACATGCATTTTTGACCGAATCACTACAAAATTTTAAATAATTGCTTATGTCAGTGAAAAACGATGTGGATTTGTATTTTTTTTAAATGCTTTGCTATAAAGGTTTTCCACTTTGAAATTACTCTCACAAATTTCTCGGAAAGTGTGCATCGAACATAAAAATATTTACAAATGGTGCATATGTTTAAAAAAAGAAATTAGGGGTTTCCGTTTTAAAATTGAAGTTGATTTCGATTTAGCGATAACATTTTTTTGTCCGATGCATACTTTTCCAGATATTCGTGAAAGTAATTCAAGTGAACACCATAACAGTCAAAAATTTATAGCTAAAATTGACAAAATTTTTAGTTCC
This sequence comes from Poecilus cupreus, assembly GCA_963942605.1. NCBI lineage: Eukaryota > Metazoa > Arthropoda > Insecta > Coleoptera > Carabidae > Poecilus > Poecilus cupreus. The sequence goes on from OZ012715.1 coordinate 26,305,371, forward strand.
AGACAATCCACAGTTAATTTAACAAGTTTCAAATTTGTTAGCAAGTAAAAAATTATTTTTGTGTATTTCGTAGCTAATTAAATTTGTGTATATAGTATATATTAATTTTTATGTATTTTTGACTTTTTTAGTATAATTACATTGAAGCAGAAAAATAAATCAAAGTTATAAATATATCATCACGCTTTTTACCCATTATGGGTGTGGCACTCTGCTTACGCAGATCTCGGTAAGTGATATATTTTTGCGTATGAAGTGCGGTTACCAGTCGTCAAATCATAGTCCCCAAAGATGTTAGTGGAGGGGGAACCACAGGGGTAAATTTAAATTGGCAACTGTCAGCTGTGGGATTCGAACTGAGGATCACACGATCCACAGTCCGATGCGTTACCACGGAGCTATTTTCCGCATTGAAATTAAGTTGTTACAAAGGATACACACTTTCTTTAACAATTTCAAATTGATAAGTTAGTTAAATTTTTTTTTTTTGTTATTGGCGAGTCTATTTGTTAAATTTTATAAATATAGCAAATAAATAAAACAACAATTTTTCTTATTAAATATTCAGAAATGACAAAATTTGTATTTAACAAATTGTCATATTTGTTCAAATTGTTAATTTTACGCAATATATTTGTCAATACTAATTTAAAATACTTAACAACCGCAAAATTAACAAATCGTAAATTAATTTTTTATTGTGTACACATTGGTAAATGTCTTAAATGCCCTGATTATTGATGGCAAAAAAATTGCTTCGAGTTATATTGCGTCTTATTTTTCTTTTACACGAATTAGAATCTAGCCGTGATTGTTACAACCTTTTATGATTTTGATTTCCTCTTACATACGTACATTACACGATTAATTTTTTTTTCAATTGACATTAAAACGTTTTCTATAAATAAATAAATAAATATATCATCTCGCCTTTTACCCATAACGGGTGTGGCACTCTGCTTACGCAGATTTCGGTAAGTGATATATTTTGGCGTATGAAATGCGGTTACCAGCCGTCAAGTCATAGCCCCCAAAGTTGTTAGTGGAGGGGGAACCACAGGGGTAAATTTAAATTGGCAACTGTCGGAAGTGGGAATCGAACTGGGGATCTCGCGATCCACAGTCCGATACATTGCCACGGAGCTATTTACCCCATAAAACGTTTTCTTTCTCGCACAATGACTTAAGTCTAAGAGAAATAGATGAATCAACAAAAATAATATGCGGTACTTTTTCTTAAAATTTCCTAAAAAATTTGGCCGTACACTTGCACATTGCTGCTTTACCGTTTTACCATCTATCCGCATGTGTTGCAATAGACGGATTAGTTATCAAATGACATTTTAAAATCACTTGAAAATAAAAAACTTCATCGTGTATTGTCCGCTTAAAAAACAGTATCATGTTACAATTTACCTTTTTTTAAAATCATTAAAATATAGAAAGGATAATAATAATAATTGATAAATAATAATATGTACGACATTTATAAAAGTTTGAAGCACGCTGTAACAGTACACGTGCAGCGCAACAAACAAAGGACTAAATCATATTGATTTTTGTAATTTTAGTGGGCACTCAATTTTATTTCGAGTAAATTTACTTTAAGTCCCACATATAAAAACTGCTCGTCATTCATTCGCATAAATACTGTGGCACTTTGAATTTTTATTTATTCTGGGGAGGCAGTTATGGAATGAAATTCTTTATTTCGAGTATAATAAAGTATATGGCGTTTATGTGACTGATTCCTATTTTATTAAAGTAGCGCTGCAATTTTATGACACTTTCCCTCCTCCCAGTAAAATCACTCACTCATCTTTTTTTCTTTTATTTGGACGCACTAATATATTTTATGCCAGCGATACTCCAGAAGAAAATCAATGACACTATATTAGAAAATACCGAATAAGGAATAATAGCTCTCTGATAACGCATCGGACTGCCGTGCATTGTTTACACATAGAAATCAAGTTAAAATGACACGAAAAATTCAGTTAAAAAGTAGTTTAGTTACTCTTACTTATTCAATCATTTTAACTGAAACATTCAGCTTAGTATACTCGTACACTATGTATAACTGAGAACCTCAGTTTCGGTTGTATTTAGTATTTACTGAATGTTTCAGTTATTCAAGAATTAACTGAATTTATCAATTGAGCAGCACGTAACTGACATTTCTCAGTTGAAATAACTGAAAATTCAATAGAATTTTCTAACGGTCTCAGTTCATTCAACTAAATGTTAGTTTCGAAGGAATTGATATGATATATTAATCTAGGCTCCGTACTTTAAATCTATTCGTAAATAAATATTCGGCTTGTACAGAATTTTAATTAATAAAATATTTTTATAAAACAGAACCTATATACCATTTAATGTCATAATAAAGCTATAGACGATTTAACTACCCAGTTGTTTTGACTGAATTCTTCAGTTGCGTGCAAATTCATTGATTACTCAGCTAAATTGACTGAAAAGTAGAATTATTTTTTTTCTCAGTATTATAATGTGATCCTCAGTTCGATCCCCACAAACGAAGGAAAACTCCGAAAATTATCTTCAAATGTAAAAATATAATTTTTCTTTGTGTAGTTCTTTATTGATAATTACATGAATGAACTCATAAAAATAACTGCTTGTTTCAAAAAAATTTTAATTTTGCTATTGTACGCATTCGTTGAAGAAAATTTTATTTCTTACAAAATGATAAGCTTTAATTAAAAAAAAATTAATTTTGAATTTAAATTTTATTTATCTTCTTTTTCTGCATTGAAAGAAATGAATCTTTATAAATTTTGTTTTTTAAAAATAATGAAAAAGAAGTCGTTTCAATTTATACAAAACATTTTTATGTAAAACGATATCATTTTGAATTTAAACTACTCCTTCCCCATAATGAGTCTCAATTGAATGCTTTGATATGTTCCTTCAAAACTAAATTAATTTTTTATCAAAAATATTTATTAAGCCTACAAAAATTTTCAAGGAAAATGAAATCTGATTGGTACTATTCAAATCAATTTTTTCTTCATTTAAGAGGAATCTGTGTGTTCTAAGAAATCTATTTTATCAGTGTAGCATCTGTACTTATATTTTATATCAAATAATAATTGTTTTAAAGGAGGTAAATAGATCTCCAAAAATTTACAAATATGTATAGGTTGTTCCATAAAAAAAAAGTTGCATATCATTGCACGAAAATGGGACAACCTGTAGAAAAACATGTATTGTAATAATGTGGGCATTTTAATTTAATATAAACTTTGTACGAAAAAAATTTCGGCAATATTTAAAATAATCGCGTAAAATAAAATATACAAACCGATGAACTAGACAAGTGAAAGTTTTCATCAGATAATCCCTAGAATACGAATTCACTATTATCACGCACAAAAAAAAAATGGATTGTTACAACAGCAATAATGTATTTTACGTAACGTATAGTGACAGCAATTCAAATATTGTTATTGTAAATATCTAAATTGCTGTCACTATACGTAAGATAAATTTTTGCTATTATAACAATTCATTTTTTTTGTGCGATAACGTCTATGATAGCTTAAAATATAATGACATCACTTCCAAATTTCATATTTTGAGTTTAGATGTTCGTCATAATCCATCAACTCGAAATGGTAGTTTACTTGAAGACTTATCAGGTTATTTGACAATATCTCTATAAATAATTGAGTTGAAGTAAATATTGTTATAATAAAAAAGATTGAGAATAATATTGACTACAATTCTTATTTGTCACATTTTTCTCTATTTTGTACCGCGTAAAAATTGTTTAAGCGAGAGATTATGTGTTTAAACACCCGATAGTGTCTAACTGTTCTAATGCCTCATAAAGTTAAACTGAGAACAAATTTAAATTATAGTATATTATGTATGAGTCTAACTTAACACAAATATATTAATTACATTATTTGGGTTACACGTTTACACCCCCCATTTACCACATTTACACTTCGGTTATTGAGTGTTGTTTGACTTGTAACCTCACATTGTGTGACACGCTACCAACCCACAGGGATATAATTCAAATTCATAACAGACCTGTCATCCTAAAACCCGGATTAAAGCATATTGATGCAGTCATTATTTACGTATTTATTGATATTTACATATTACATTCATAAATTATTTACTAATAATTCATGTTTCGTATTTTAAATTTATATTCTGAAAATTACTGCAAAATATATGCACGCAAATGGATTGGAAATACATTAAAAATATTTAAATTTTTCATACATATTATAAATCATAATTATACCTAACTCATTCATCGGGATCAGGACCATGAGATACTCAGTTTGATCCCCGTTGCCGGCAAATGAAAAAATTCCGGTAATTATAATTAACCCTGTGGCACTTTATCGATTCACGTCTTTATACGGCGTGATTTGACAGCTGGTAACTATTCTACACGCACAAAAATATACATATTGTGTCTGCTAGTGATGACACCTTATACATTTAAAATCTGATAAAAAAAATATATATTCAGAGCTACTATCCTAGGAGGATACTGGCTTCCGCAATAATTCGCCTCCATTCATCTCTGTTTCTTGCTACGATTCCCCATGCCTGAATTCCATCTGTTTGTATATCCTTAATCACGCCGTCCTTCCATCGGCTCTTGGGTCGACCTGGTGGCCTTTTCCTTGTTAAAATCTGATAATGAACATAAAATTGAAGATTATTGGTAAAATGAAGTAAATATAATCGTACTTTTACTTAATTCTAGATGAAGCATTCTGCTTAGAGCAAATCTTGTTATAATTTTTACTCGTAAAAGGTGATTACCAGCTGTCAAGTCACGACCGCAACGATGTTAGTAAAGGGGTAAATTAAAAATGGCGACATATTTTGCAGAACCGAGGCTATTGTTATCCATAGTGCAATGCGTGACTACGGAGCTATTTATTTCATTTCAATATTATTCATAAATGTAAATTAAATTCCAGAATGTTTTAGCGAAAGATCATAGATCTTCAATTAGATTCCCACTGGCTACAAATTTTAGGAAAGAATTTGGAACCCATGATGTAACGGCTGGTTACCACACTTCTTGAACCAATCTATATCAAATAGAGAGTCGAATTAAAAAATGGAAATATAGGGTGTTGATATATTTATTTATATAGGTATATCTTGCACGTTTAATAATTTTCTTCATTGACGCAAATATATGCAGAGAAATGATATATAATCAAACATAGATTCAATCTAGACCACTGTTTTGGTTAACAAGTTCTAGTTGTGTAGGTAATCTTAATTGCTTTAGTTCTTACACGAAAAAATAAAACAATGAATTGATATAATAGCACAAATTTATCTTACCTGTAGTGACAGCAATTTAGATATTTGCAATAACAATATTTATATTTATATTACTTATATGATATTATTTAGATTGTAGCAGTAATCGAAAATAATATCATATTACTAATATACATATAAACATTGTTATTGTAATAATTATATATTAAAAAGTTATTTACTATCATAAAAACTATTAGTTTATAGTATAAAAAATAATTGAATCCAAAAGTTGCATATTATTGGGCTCAAATGGAGTATCCTGTCAGTTTAAGTGAATAAGGAGGATGGTCTAACACTCGGATGTTATACTTGACTAGAGACGAGCTTTTTTCATAACCAATTTTGAGAATTTTCGTGAAATTCTCATATAAAATTTTCCTTGCGTATTCCTTGACAATTCTCACAGTTTCAGCAATCGCACGGCTAGTTAACCGAAGATCAGATCGGATCAGATTACCGATTTTTCAGTATTTTTATCAGTTTTCGACTTCGAACAGTATCTTGTGCGTGCGTCATCTTCAACGTCCTCTTGGTCATCTTGGAAACACTTATACCACTCAAATACCCGTACAGGAGATAAATATTTATTGTCATAAACCTCTTTTTTAAAAAGAGCATTTTCACGAGAATTCGTGCCTCTATTAAAACACTAATCATTTTTTCGGTGAAACATAAAAATAGATTTTATACAAACGATGACCACAGCCAGGTGAATACGTCTACGGACATGGGAAGTACGGCAATCGCAAGAGAATGCTTCACGCTACAAAGTCGTACACACTCGTACGAATTTGTCGCATGTGTAGTTCGTATGTAGTAGTAACAGTCCTGTTATTATTTTGCCATACCTAGTGTAGTAATTTGTATAATAAGTTGATACAAATTGATTATAACAAATAGATTTTATCTGAAAAACTTTACTTGAAATAAAGGAGTTAAGAAAAAGAACAGACCGATTACAAAGGACCACTTTTAACAACGGTCGTAGATAAATATATTTTTCATGACATACCACGAAACCCCACCGTTTTTCTCTCGAATTAGTAAGGAAAATGTGTTTTTCTTCTCTAGTGAGGAAAATATAGAAGTGCTACCAATATGAAAGTAATTTACAAAAAATATTTTGTAAAAATTATAAATAAATTCCTAATTTCATTGAAAATCCTTTTTCTTGTGACATACATACTTTAAATTATCTTACAATTATGTCTTATATTTTTCATTTCCTAGATTAAATCTCAATTTGACAACTTTAATTTATATTTAAGATTGGTTCATTGGCAACACTGCTGCCCCGCCTTGCATCTGACCTAACTTTTAACGTGGCAGTTGTATTGTCAAAGTGTATTTTAGGTCCGAGCAAATCGTTTTTAGAAACATGCTGTGAAAAAATATTGTGTCTAACACCAGAGGAAAGCTCTTTTTCTTCTCTCGCGCGAATTGCCTCATTCGCTATTTATTGTTAAGAATTCGATTTGATTTCATTTTAATAAGTTTCCTAAAGAAACAGATTGTCATATCGTAATGATATATTTATTTTATTTGCGTAATTGGTTTCGAAACTTAGGGGCAGTTGATGTATCGGACTTCGAGCATGCATCATGACAATCGTCATCAGTTGCGCACACATTTGTACACATGTACTGTGGAGCGGATCGCTAATCTGCATTGTGAATCGTTTCAATCAGTTCCGTGTGACAGTTGCTTGTTGGTTGTTGCCGCCCCTAGCTTCGTCGCCCATTCCGAAAATATACATACATATAGATTCATAGTGATGTCATTGCAGCGCTGGCATACTGCTGTCATTTGATCGCATTACCATACGGCAGCCCCTGCGGGCCGTGGCTTCGGTCTTCGCTTTCGGGCTGAGAACATCCCCTTCCCCCTCACAAGCTCACCCGTCAATCAGCCATATTTGATTCGCGAGTCGAGCAGGGAGCGCGTGTTTGTGTTCCTCTTACTTTTTCAATATGTTTGAAATTGTTTTTATTTTGAATTTAAAAACATACCACGAATAAATAGAATTTTTCTTTAACGGGGTTTTCTTCCGGTCTGGTTGTTGGAATTTTGTATTCACGAAATATTTGATTTCGGGCAACAAAACTAGTTTTGGTTATGATGAGGAAATGTATGAAATTATGGCCAACAAAAATGCAATTGTCTTCTGTATGTAGTGAATAAACTGCTCATTCTGTCTTGCTTCCAGCTACTTTTCCAATAAACATTTCTTTATATTTAGATGCGTTGTGTTTTCCACTCGTATCTCCCAAATTTAATATTTACGTTAGTCTGCATACTAATAATAGATATTCCAGTTGCTATAGAATAAAAACCTACTTTTTACTTTTAAATACAATTCTCTAGTATAATCATTTTTCATGCTCATATTATTATATAAGTACTATAATTGATATAAATAAAACTCTTGGATATCAGCCAATATTTTATTAAATACTACCTCGACCGGTTTCAAAGTCACATACGTCTTCCTCAGGAGGTGATATTAATAGAAACATATTAAAATGTGAATAAAGAAATAAATATGAACAACACAACATATATAAATCTTTTCGTCAGAATTTAAAACAATAAATACATAATAATAAATAAAATATAGTCAGATAAAAATAAAAACGTTGCTTTTCCACCCAACGGAAAAAATTGACAGAAGTCAAGAGATTCATATATGTTGTGTTGTTCATATTTATTTATTTATTCACATTTTAACATGCTTCGTATTATTCTCTATTAATATCACCTCCTGAGGAAGACGTATGTGACGTCGAAACCGGTTGATGTAGTATTTAATCAAATATTAGCTGATATTCAAGAGTTTTATTTATATCTATCATCCAGCCAAAAAACAGTCCTTATTACTATAATTGATTATTGATATTTTAAAAAACTAAAATTTGTGGCACTAATAATTTATCTTTAATATTTTTTTATAATAATAAAAAAAATGAGTAAAAGACGTCATGATATATTTATTTATATTTATCTTACAATTATTGCATCCAGTTATTCAATAGTATATTGAACAACTAGTGTTACAATGATTTTTTTTTAATGCGAATAAAGTTTGCGTAAATGAGCCGAAGGCGAGTTACGCAAAGTAGAATATTAAAATTAGGCATAGTATCACGTGTTTTTCATACTATTTTTCATATTTCACGTTCACAAAGTCAATTATAATAAAAATAAATAAGTACATTTCCTTATAATATTAATAAAACAAAATGCTTTACAGCTTGCCTATTTGTGTTATTACTTCAATAAGAAACTAATTGCAATAATTTTACGTAAGCAATGTCAGCTCCATGTTTGACAGACTGACAATTTTACAAATAATAAATTCCTCAAAAAAGTTGTACAAAATTCAATTTTGACGCATTGCTTTTGAGAAAAACAGTGCCACAAAATTCACTTCATGTATTTGGAGTAGGAACAATAATTAATTCCATAGCGTACAAATATAATTCTAGAAAGAAAAATTTCGAGGACTACGAAATTAATTAATTCTCTGAGGGCTGTTTTCAGAAACTACTATTAAATCAACAAGTAACTATCAGTGTGTTAAATTATTCTATAGGTTATATTAGTTTAAGATTTCATCAACGGTTTATGTTTCTTTGTTAACCGATAATTATGTTTTTTGCATTAATCATTAGTCACTAAAGTCAACCAATTTATTATGACAGTTTAGTGTCGATGTTTTAGTATTGAGGAACACTTGAAAATTACTCACTCTTTGCATTCTGGTTTCGAAACAAGTTGGTTTTCGAAATAAAACAAAAAAATGTTATAAATTTTAAAAAGTCCAAGAAATAATGAAATAGGGGAGGAAGAGTTATAAAACATTATCGAGAAATATATACTACTAATATTGGAGAATAAAAAGACGGATTCCATTCGAATTCGCTTTGTTCAATGTGGGGTCCTAACTTCAATAGTTCATGTGCCATTCTTTGAGAAAATCTAATGAGCACATTAAAATCAATATCATCAAACATTTCCATGGCCGGCGAACATTGTCTGGATGATATGGAGCACTCCATACCTCAGAAAAGTCTAAGTATGGAACTCCATACCTCAAAAAGTAAAAAAAATCATTGTATTCAATGTTATTAGGTTTGAAGATTTAGCACCCTTTTCATTTGAACCCTCTACATAATTAAATAGGATATTAATTAATTTTAATATTTATATAAATATTTCTAAATCTGGGATAATTATTCGCGGAGTAGCGGCGGTGGACATTAATTCAATATGTAAATATATATATATATATATATATATATATATATATATATATATATATATATACATATACCCCCCCAACATTTTTCAATGTTACTCTATACCTCAGCAAAATTTACTTCGCCGGCCCTGAACATTTCAAACATTTTGTTCCTATCTCTAATGATTCGTGGTAGCGAGTATATAACAATTGCTTCGTCATTAAATGATAAACTCATGTCAGGTAAGAAATTTGAATCACTATTAGTTAATAAACTTGAGTCGGTTTCCTAAAATAGTACAAAATATATGTACTAAGTAATCTTTAAAATCATTTCCTTCCAACATTCATAAATTTAAAACAAAATCTTAATTTAAAATTTATAATTTTTATGATTATAACTTGTAATCTGTGTTAATAAAATACTATTTAAATTAGTATAAATTCAATGTTCTATAAAAATGTACCAAATAAATCTTGATATGTAACCATAACATGACTAACAGGGGAATAAGTACCTATGTATCTCTTAAAAATAAACTAGGTTACTTTAACTGTCGATTTAAACATTGGTTAACGCTTATCAAGATAGGTGAAATTAAAATATCGTATATAATATTCTTAGGGTTTTAATCTACAGAATAAAATACTTAATCGTGATTTGTGAAAACGGCCGTTAATGATTTATAGTAGAAACATTATTTTATCCCGTGGACTGATGTAAGATTATTTGATTTTGGGCAAGCAATGCTAAGTCAACCCTATTTTTAATTGATTATATTTATCATTAAAATTCGAAGATACATTGGATGTCATTTTTTGTTATATTAGGTTCTAGCTTTGTAGAGTATGTTGAATAAATAAATTAGATAAAATTTTGAGAACCCCTGGAATAATACCTATAAAGAATGTTTTATTTTATAAATAGCCAAGTGTTCTCGCAGTCTATAAACTTGTTTAAACATAATAATTAGCACAGTCGGTGCAGACTACACGAAAAATTTGATTTGCAGTCACTAGTATTGGGATATTTATAGTGGTTTGTTCCGATGTGTTTCAATGCTGTATTTCAATAGAAAATCATCAAAATGTAAGTTTATTTGATTGTTTATAACTTTTAGTACATACTGCGTACAGTAGACAGCAGATACACCAATTAATACAACAGGATAGCTGATAAATGATACAAACAGAACCTATACAGCTTGTACCTCAACATATACATGTTTCGTTTTGTTTTTATCAATTTTTTATATTACACTTACACAAATATTTAAGCTGCAGTGCTCAGCACTATCTTATTTCCAGAGCTAGGCGTACTCGAATACATGTACTAGAAAGTACTGTTTAAAGCAGGGGTGGGCAACCTTTTGTATAACACGGGCCAGAATAAGATTTACGTTTCGTATGCGGGCCGTAGTAGTTAATTAACACATTTTTGTTACTTATATTTTTTCTAAATATATAAAAAACAATGAAAAAACAAAATTCATAAACAATAATAAAACTAAATTAAACAAGTACTACATTATGTGTTTAAGACGAATTATATCAAATTTAAACTGTAATTCTCTGCTTTTTCTTTATGTTGGGTACTAACCTAATTTAAAATTTTTGTTCTTGTAAATATTTATTTATTATTTCTTCTAAAGATCTCGCGGGTCGGATTGGAACTTTACACGGGCCGGAGGTTGCCCACCCGTGGTTTAGAGTACAAGTGTTGTACTTTATACTCGTACTCGAGTACATTTTTAATATGGTTACTTTTGTTCGTACTTGCGATATTTTTATCAAAATACTCGTACTCAATACTCTAATATGTACTTAGAGTACATTCTTGTTTTATTAAAAGCAAATAAAGATATAATTCAGTAAACTTAATTTTTTTTACGTTTTACGTGTATTCTGTAAAATTTCGGTTTAATATAAACATAATAATATTCTTTTTTGTTATACCTGAATAATTTATTTACTTTTAATATATCATATGATTTTAATAATTATATAATACGTCTAGATTTATAAATATATATTTGTAATTTGATCCTTTTATTTCTCTAATAAAAAATAACTATTCTACAATCGTACAATCCTCTGTGTTTCTTGTATTAATAACTTTAACAAATCTTTATTGAAACCACACAAATAATTTTAATTTTGAAATTAAACATTGATTCCTTAAAATTACCTACTCTGTTAAACAAGCAATATTTTTAGTTTTCATCTTAAATAATAGTTATGAATGATATTCCATAATTTTGCAATAATCTGTGTGTTCACGTGTACAATTATTTTACAAGTATTTTAAAAGTATTCTATACTTTTGCCTTGAAAATTGTCAAAGTACATGTAATATACTTTAAAGTACATTTGATTATTGAGTACTTGTACTCGATATTCGAGTTTTTTATGTGGTACTGTGCCCAGCTCTGTTTATTTCTAATATTTTTTCCTTTAATAGGAAGTTATCCCCATAGGTTTGGCTACGCCACTTGATAATTGCCATTGCCATAAGAATCACATTTTAATTCTATTTACTAATAGAGCTGCATCTACAACACAAAATTAACACGAGTTGTTATCGTTAGTGGTTTTGATTAGTGTGGAAGTTTACATACGCGTTTCTTCAAAACGAAGTTATCTTAATTTTAACGTTGCGCTGAACAATCAAATGGAAGAATAAACAAAAGATATGTATATTTGATTTCTTTATTAGTTTACAAATATATTGTTGTTTCTTAAAATGAAAACTCACACAAAAAAGTTGTTCCTTGCGCTTACAACATTATAGTATCATATAAAAGTAAAATGCCTAAAACAGTACCAGTGTTATAGTTTTAAATACTTTAAATACTTTACCGACAAAATGGTAATTTGATAGCGTTAATTTGTTGCATTGTGAACGAAATTTTTCAAGGCTTTAAATTAAAATTAGCTACTATAATAGTAATTTCGTGTTATGGATATAACTTTAGGGTTTGATTTGGAATCTCCATCTTTCGAAAAGAAACAAACATATCTTTTTGTATTGGATAATCATTGTCAATTTAGGTTCATCTTGTATCGTTTATAGATATGCAGGATGATTTATAACAAACAGAAGAAATTTGAAGTGTAGCTAAAAAATCAATAACCAGAATGTTACAGCAGTTTAAAGATCTGTTTTTAAAAATACGCACTTATTTAATACGCATGAATTAGTAACATGATTATTTTCTCGATTCCATAAATTTTTGTTGTTCAGATTGACCCAGTGTGTTCTCTTAATGTTAAACGCAAATCAATCGTTTATCTGAAAAAAATATACAAAAAGAAAGAACATTACCTTATTCAAAAGAGAAAAAATACTCTCTTCATTATTAAAATAAAACTATATAATTCTTTTTAAGAAAAATATGTTCTATATTTAAGAATCACTGATACAGTTAATTTATTAATTTTCTTATTTAAAATGGCACAATTTTATTCATTTAACCAACCTTGTACCTCTTCAAAAGCAAAATTACCAACAGTGAGTAAGCTAATTGAAACAGTCTGCATGATATATTTTTGTTGTAAAAAAGTTTTGGAATAATATAAATAAAATAAATTATATTATCACGCCTTTTACCCATTACGGGTGTGACACTCTGCCTACGCAGCTCTCGGTACCAGTCGTCAACTCATAATCTCCAAAGGTAGTTAAAATGGATACTGTTGACTGGGATTCGAACTGAAGATCTCACGATCCACAGTTCCATGCGTTACCACGGAACTATTTACCCCATATAATAATGTTAGCAACTATCTAATAATTCTTGTTGAATTCAATTGTACTTTCTAGATCAGAGATTATGAGTAATTTTGAAGTATATGTGTCAGTAAATTTGAGTCGGTTTTTCATGTTTATGTCTCGGAACCTCTGAGTGCAAGGCAATCACAAGATTTATAATAATTACGTGGAAGTGGTTGTAGGCAGTAACATCGAGCATTGGCTACTTGGCCGTGTCTGTGCACTGTGCGTTGTCGTTAAGTCGTACGCACCAACTTTACATTACGTACTACATTTGATTGGGACGTAACTCTGCAATAAAATACTGCCGTCCATTCGAAGTCAATCCTTTATATCAGAACGCAGTTTTAATTACAAGCATTCCCAGCGGACGAACTAAAGCTGTGTCCTGCTACTGCCGAACCGCTGCCGACCCCCGTAGCAATAAGAATTAAGTTAATGGTGTCGATGCTACCTCGCATGCCCCAGCTCCCAAACTCCCCTGACCCCTTCACCCGAACTCTGCGTTGCAACTTAACTTTGATGGCCATCATTCCGTTTTGTTTTAATTGCTCGTCAAAATTTGATTACAGGAACTTTCTTTCCTCTTCGCCCATATATTTGTTACCGAGCCGGGCTACACTGTTACATTTTGCTTGAAATTTGCAAGCCAAATTTCTATTTTTGTGACTTGGCCAGAGTTCTTCAAATTACCAAGATCATGATTCCACTTCTTCTAAATTACCAATGCCCGGGTATTCGGTATACAGGCTGATTCATCAGTCCGTATTTTTTTAACTCTTATTTTAAGTTATAAAGTAAAAATTGTAGTTATAGTATAAAAGAATTCTAATTTAAACCAGAAGCTGCTTATTACTGCTATCACCTTGTATAGAAATGCTTATGTCAAGTAGACTTTATTTGAGGAGTTTTACTAAAAGAGATTAAAAACTGCTGATTAAAGTACAAATTTGGATGCTTACAAAGATTACTTACAAAGAAATGAAAAAAGAAGTAAATAAGTTTGGACTAACCAATCACGAGCATAAACTCGACATGTGAAATCCACCAATATGCGAAACATAGATAAAAGTAATACAATTGAATGCAGAAAATATTTAAACAAAAGGCAACAACTGAACATCTCAAACAACTATCACAAAAAAAAAAACATTTGTATGGTCATTAGAGTGGATCGAAAAAATGCTATTTTTCCAAATGATCGCGTTTTGAGTTACTCTTATCGACTATCAAGCTCATTTGCATATATCATTGCGATTCATCAACGTATAGAGCTCCGAAATCGGCTAAAATTCATGTTTTTGAGAGTGATAGATCTCAAGATTCCAATGGTAAAAGAGTATATTGTATAACTAAGTTGGATATTTCATACGAGTGTGAAATACCTTTTTAGTATAGCAGACGATACTTTTCCAACGAACACAATTAATTTAAAAAAAACAATATAAAATTTACATAAAAATATTAAAACAGATTATATTAACATCATTGCTACAGAATTCACCAAAAATGTTTGTTAAAATCTGATAAATCATGGTTCAACATTCTTAAACCGTATAAATTCTGCAAATTATCTGCAACTATCAAACTTTTAAATAAAAATTTTTAGGTTAGTTCGCTCAGTTATCACAGCGTGTGATCACACAGTTGCGTACGCATCTAATTAGCTAATGAGCTTTCATATCACACAGCATTGCTAGTGATATACAATGAACAACTTTCAGTAATAGTCTAGCGTGTGAATTTATATACTTTTCGTACTGGTCGTCGGAAAAATATATATTATCACACCTATAGCCATTATGGGTATGGCACTCTGTTTACGCAAATCTCGATAAGTAATATATCTGCGTATGAAGTGCGTTACTACCCGTCAAGTCTTGGAGATCCTCTAAATTGAAACACGTTATATAAGATCAAATTCTGATACACTCATAAATATAATTTATTGTTTTACGAAAATTTTCAGTTTTTCTTTTGTATGCATTCGTTGAAGAAAATTTTATTTCTTACAAAATGATAAGGTTCAATTCAAAAAAATATTAATTTTGAATATAAATTGTATTTATCTTCTTTTTTCTGCAGGGAAAGAAAATATTATTTTTTAAAATTTTGTTTTTAAAAGTAATGGAAAAACAAAATATTTTTATTTGAAACGATATCATTTTGAATTAAAACTACTCCTATTCAAACTAAATTGTCCCCATAATGAATCTCAGTTGAAAACTTCGATATGTTCCTTCAAAACTAAACAAATTTTTATACAAGAATATTTATTAAACGTATAAAAGTTTTCAATGAAAACAAATCAGATTTGCACTATTCAAATTAATTTTTTCTTCATTTAAGAGGAATCTGTTTGTTCCAAGAAAACATTTTTATCAGCGTAGGATTCTGCTTACAGCAGATCTCGATTATGACTATTCCTGGACGTATGGATACTAGCCGTCAAATCACGCCCTCATACAGATAGCAAAGAAGAAGACACAGATTACTTAGTATAAAACTGTCCGAGGATCTCATGATCCGCGTTACCACGGAGCTATTTTCCCGTGACAGATGTAATCCAAACCAAAAAGTTTCACCGAAATATTTATGTGCAAGTTGCATGAGTCAGAAAAGTAATGTCCGTGTTACGATCAGATTTGATGATGGTAGTGTTCAGGCAGTCGTATTACATCTCTTAACTCAGTGACAAATAAATTTCAGTAGGAAACGGATAGTAGTGGCGTAAAATAAATTGTGAACGTGTACAGCAAACTGCAAACAGCAACGACATCATTGTAGGTGTTAAATCACTTTACGTGATGTTAGCGTGCGTTTTCATTAGTTGTTTAGATTTTATGAAAGCCAGCCATTAACGATGCTGCTAATGAAGTAATCCCGCGCTGCTTGGTGTGCGAGTGAAAGAGGGTGAATCGGTGACGGTGAGTCGTTCGACTTACGCACATAAAGGCGGTATTTCGTAAGGCGCACGGATGATGGGTTATAAATTCCCCATCTGCTCAGACTCACGTTAAACGTTCTCCGCATCCGTATTATATTGTTTTGTTGCTCGGTGCGGCCGACATTAAATATTTAATACTTTATAGAATTGCTTGCACCGCGGGAGCCGCCGCGCGCCGGTATGGCTTAGCTTCGCGATAACAATAACACTCATTGTAACTGTAACAATTTTGCGTTAGCGCATTTACATACGTGCCTGTTTTATTTTGGGCGCTGCAACCGTTTCACATATAAATAGGTAATAAAACTTTAAACGCTAGACGTTCTCCTACTAAATCAGCTTACAATTTTACGTGTGTGCTTCGCGCGACTTATAGACGGTTGCATTTATTTTTAGTCAAATTTTACTGCTTAGTTTCTCACTCGAGGCTGCGGCTACCACTTGCTTTGTGACCATACTTAAATTAAAGAAACATTTATAAAATATGGAAATTAATTTCGTATTAACTGTGAGAACTACAGTTGCCATTTTAACTTTATTCTATTAGTTCTCCTTCCACCAAAACTTTTGCGGGTCGCGAATTGACGGCTGGTGACAGCACTTCACGCGGAAAATATATCACAAAATGGGTAAACGGCGTCATTTTGTGGTATTTTCAATTTGAAATTGCCTAAGCCAGGCGTCGGTAACCTTTTTGGAAGCGGATCAAAAACAATCAAAATGTCACTATTAAGGATACTTTACGGGTCAGAAAAAAAGTATAAAATTAAAATTCTAATTATTATAAAAATAATATTTTAGTTAGTTTAATTTTATATTACTTTATTATAAATCAGGCGTCAGCAACCTATGACCCGCGGGTGACCCATTTCATAATGTCGAGTAACCCATTTGATTTCCGCAAAAAAAAAATATGAGAAATATTTAACAAGTTAACAAAAGTTGTGTTTTAAATACATTGTTTTGAATTGCTATACGTAATTTTTCATTTTCAATGCTACTATTGTAGATTGTAGTCTTTAATTAGATAATCCCTGCATCTTCTTAGTGTACTATAAGAAAAGATGAAAAAATTTTCAGAGCTAAGTAAAATTATATAGACTTTTGTATTAAATCCTGTAAAAATATTTATTTAAATACAAAATTTCGAATTACCCAACGTATTTCTTTATTTTTTAATATTTCTTCATAATGAATTACGTACAATAATGGGCTAATACACCAATTTTTTTTATAAAATTTTATGAGAATATTTGACGATCAGTGAAAACCCTATTTCCATATATTACCTGAGATATGATTTTTTAAAGTTTGTGTGACGTCACTGGTTCTACTCCAGTGGCACTAAAACAACGAGTTTTCGTGATAGTAGATATTATATATTTTTTAATGTAAAAATAATATTTACATATTATAAGTTAATTTACAACAATTAAACTTAATAGTAATATAAATAAAGATAAAATTCCTTTAACAACTAGATTATTTTACTTTATATTCGAGTAAACATCATATGAAAGTTTGAGAACAGTGGCGCTAGTAGTGATGTAACCTAACCTCAATACACAATTTTATTCAATAGATTTTCAACACAACACACAGTGTATGTGTAATTATGAAACAAGTTATAGAAGCCCAACAAAACTAATGAAATGACATTTCGTAGTTCTATTTTAACCCACAATAGGCGTTAAGCGTCGCGGCAGACACGCGATTTGCACTTTTCATATTTCTGGCCAATAGAGTACAGATGACGTCAAAATATGTTCAATTCGTTATTATCATTTTACTGCAGAATATTAAAAAAAAAAAACTTTACTACTAGGTAATTATTCCGTAAGTATTTCGTTTATGTTTTATGCGTCCATTCAAAGCGTTGTATTTAAATATAATATTTTTACAAAATTTAATCCAGAAGTCGTTATAATTTTTCTGAGTTTTTGAAAGTTTTTTTTATTTTATAATATATTTTTTTCACCGACCCGGAAAGTCCTTTTAATAGTCACATTTTGGTTTTAGCTGCGGTCGAAGAAGGTTGACATATTTTGCTGCATATATTGTCATAGTGAGTGCATATTTCCCAAAAAATTCGTGAGCATATAATTCAGTTTTTTCGTGCATATAATCCGCTCTCTAGTTATTAGTATTATTACACACAGGTACACATCCAGATTAAGGGTATTTAAAAACCAGAGTTTGTCCACAAATCTCATTTAAACATTATCATCTTTAGTATGACGCACGTGGAGAGGCCTTGTTCTAATCGAGTCCACGTTCATCATTAATTTCATTCGCGGCCTTAGATGATAAAGTTCTCATTTAACCTTGATGGTTCCTGGCAGACACCAGGATTAACAGGATCATCTACTAATTATCGTTGAAGCGAAGGGGAGATTTCTACGCCGCTGCCTAGTGCCTAGTTACAACAGTCAAGCTGTTTCAAGATGACACGCATTTTCTCATGTGACTTGGAAAATATATTTTTTCAGCACTGTGTTTTATGCGCTGGATTAAGAATCGGGCAATTAAAACCGTTCGTCTTGTCTGTTGACAGCGCATATAAAATTTAATTGCAAGTGAAAATGAGGGTGCGTTCTTTTAATTCTAAAGAAAAGTATAAAATGATACGTTCTTTTTACGATGGAAATTTAAATAATATTATCTTTTGCTGGCATTCTCTTTAATTAAATTCCTTTCTATATATTGTTCGATTCGCGGACTGCCGGGGTATGGTGTGATTTTTATTTGCCTCGAATGTCGCTGTTATTTTATTTCCAGTGAGAAATCCAATTTGATATCTGTTGGAACACGTCCAGGGGTGTTTCTTGTACGGCTGCGCGACTAGTTTTGTTTCGCACTTAGCCATATTTTTCCTAACAAAGGAAACGTGTGATCATTTTTACAGCGTGATCGAGCGCCAATTCCCGTTAACGGGGAACACTTGAACTGACGCCCACTGCATGAATCTCCGGTTATTTCGCAAGCAAAATAATACTATCCTACTACTTCCCTTTTAATTCTTTTACGAGAATTTTCTTCTTCCTTAACTTTACAGTCTATTTCATACAATAAAATACAATACTATATTTTCAAAATGTTGCTCTTTACTTGTACAAGTAAACAAATTCTTAGTGCCACTACCAAATAGTTCTAGCCGATCTCGGTGGTGTAGTGGCTATGTCGCTAGCCTAGCACGCCAGAGGTCGTGGGTTCGAATCCCACTGAAGAGCATGGTCGTTTGTGTTGTTCATATAAATTCATAATCATCTATTCATGAGGCGGCATATGACCATAGTAGTTAGTCCGCCTCTTATCTTCATAATAAAAAAAAAAAGTTCTATTTAACATGGCAAAATAAATAAGCTTACTGTGTATACAATAGGTTTCAATAACAAGATTATTATTAAATTTCATATACTACATGATATATGCATTTTGAATGTGACCACAGGGGTAAAATTAAAACTAGTAATAGTTTTGGTGGGATTCGAACTGAGGATTTTGTGTTTCACAGTCCGATACGTACCTAAAAAGCTATTTAAAAAAAGATATCTAAGAGTTCACACATTATTAGAGCAACTGCTTTTACCTCCCGCCACATTCTGTAAGGGAGGTATAGGAATCAATGAGTTTTCAGTGGATCTATGGAGTTACGGTTTCTCAAAAACTACTAAACTGGAAATTTTGATAATTTGTTTATAGCAATTGTATTCCCTTGGGATGAACTGATTAGTTTTTGGTGATAATCCAATAACCGAAAATGGTAGTTTACTTGAAGCTCTATCAAGTTATTTTGAAATATTTCAGTAAATGATAAATGACAATTTCAAATATAATTATCTACAATTGCTGTTTGAAATTTTTTTTTCTCTCATTGTCACCATTTACGAATTACAACACGTTAAAGAAAAATTATATTTTGATATTTTCGTTTAAATCTGCTAACCTATGCCTTTTGAAAAAAAAAGAACTAGACCATGCTTGAAAAATGTAATTTTTTGACAAGTATTATAACTAGAAACGAAATTTTTTTAAAGATTGAGCATTTCTTGATAGTGATTGTTCGTGTTCCTGCATTATTTTATTAGAAATCTATGGCGGGAGGCATTGTGGTGCCCACAACAGATTTTTCATTTTGATATTGTATAAATATGACGAAGTAAAACAGCTCCATGGTAACGTATCGGAGTGTGTGTGGAATTGTAGATCATAAGATCTACGGTTCGAATCCCACAGCTGAGATTTGCCATGGCTAGTAAGCGAACTTCACGTGCAAAAATATGTCACTTAAAGAGATTTGAGAAAGCAGAACTATAAAAATTCAATTAATTAAAAATCAGTGTACACATTTGTTATTTTTTATCATTATATTTGTACTGCACTTTTACAGCACTTGAACTCATTTGGGTGCTGTATTAACTTAGTTATAGATGCAAAATAAAAAAAATATTATCGCACCATTTACCTATTTCTAAGTGTAGCTATTTAGTGTTATTAATAAAACATTTTTTTTTAATCGTGTCCATAATATATAAACATTTTAATCTGGATTGTGATCTTGACTTGACTTAATATATTATTTTAACATTAAAAAAAATCATAAAAAATATTTCTATGCAGTTAGGTATCTATATTACAAAATTATAGTTTTCGCATTCTTATTATGTAACAGGTATCAATGTATACACATTTTAATTTTTATTTGAAAAATAATAAATAAATATTCATTCTTAAATGATTACCTTCAATGTATCATATACAATGATATTAAAACTAAAATCCACTAGACTTCATTGTCAGTCTTTTCAATATTCATATTAAATACCAACATGAATTTAAAGAACCAAAATCACCAGATTTATATTAAAACAACTATAATTCAAACAGGTCGTAAATTTATAAAATAAATCGTTTTTTGAACATCGAATTTACTAGATTTATTGATAAAATCACTACCTAAATTAGCAAAACTGTAGCAATACACCACAGAGATCAGCTGTATATGTATATATTTTTTTATGGAGACGGTAAGCGCACTTACTACTATTGGTCTTGTGTTGCTTAATGGTTGGATGATTGTGAATATATGTGATTCGAACTCACGACCTCTGGCGTGTTAGGCAAGTGACATAGCCACTACGCCACCGAGATCGCCAATGAATATTTTAATTAATTAGTTCTCAACCTCCCATTTTTTGTTTTGTTTTTGTGTAAAGTGCAAATAATTTCGCGAATTTTTAAAATTTTGTTTTCGGCTCTGCTTAGTATATCATGTGGTACCGAAGCGCCCGATATAAAGGTGATGGCACATCATGGTGATGTATTTCCATATTTATATTGTAACTGTGAAGCAAATAGGCTTTATGAATGTAAAAAATATGCGTGTCTGCGGCGTTGCCATCTGTTGTGGATATGAAGCAGATATGTGTGCGTGTTCCGTTGTAACCCCGGGCAGAGTGGCATGCGAGTTTTAATTAAAAACAAATGAGACCGATATAAGTGACAGTGGGAAAAATGCGCGCTAGCTGGGATGCGCCGTAATTTCAATTCGGAGCGTAGCGGTGACACTGATTAGTGTGACAATATCCGGCAGTCCGGCTCTGCTCCCACACCCCAGCCATGTAGTTGTAGTCTTCATTTAGCGGCCGACCAGCAAATACATATGCACCCCCTGCATTTCAATATTTTCCTACACTTACTGAATTAATAAGTCTTTCACTATGTATATGTGTATTTTGGGTCTAAACGACTCGATATATCACAATTTATTTTGGCTTTTTTCTTTTCCGTCTTCCGTAGGGACTTTTTTGTTTGGAAGAAAAAACGTTCGGCTGGTCATGTATTAAATGTGCAATGATCATTTTTTATTTTTTTTTTCTGTCATATGTGGATAAATTGTTTGTTATTAAATTATAAAGCAAAGATATATGATGCGTCATTCATATGATCGCTGTAATTTACCACCATTTTTTCGATGAGAATACTTTACTCTTTCAAATAAACAAATAAAAAATCTACTGATTTCGATGGCGTATCGGCCATGTCACTATAGTAGTGATGCAACGACTACGATTAAGATTAATCGTTATCGGCGATTATTAGCAACAATTATTAACGATTATTAAAATGCGCCTTTTTCTGTCCTGAGTCTGTACTTATTCGGTTTTGCAGTCTGTGGCTTATTGATAACTTTTTGCTTTGTTTTATTACAAATACCTAACTAGTATTATATACAAAACGAATATGCAAGTGATACAAGTAGATATTTATGTGTTGGAATTATTATTGTTTTGCAAGCCCGATTTTTTTTCCCATAATGTAGGAACAAATATTTAAAATGTCGCAGAATAGTAAGACAAGTGATGTCTGGGCACACTTAAATACAGATTATATTATCTTTAATTTTTAAATATACACTTAATTCAATTATTATAACCATTTGACTTTTCGTTTTTTATAAATATAAATAGTGCAAGATTATTTCATTTATTTTCCTAAACATGACTTTTTTTATTTTATGTCCTAAACTAATAAATAATAAAATGATTTTAGTATAAATTATTACTTATTATTGTGATACTATTACGTTAACCTATCTGTACTGAATAATCGTAATCGTAATCGGCGATTATGAAAATTGTTAATCGCAATCGTAATCGTAAAAGTAAGAATCGTTGCATCACTAGTCACTAGCATAGCACACTAATGGTCATGGGTTCGAATTCCACTGTAGAGCATGGTCGTTTGTGTTGTTTTCATAAATACTTAATCATCCACTCATGAGGCGGCATATGACCAAAGTAGTTAGTCCACTTACCATCTTTTGCTTATTTTCAAAATTTGAAACAGGTACAAAAATTTGTGAATGTTTTTTTATTACAAAATTTATTGCTAACATTTTACATTTGAAGCACTTTTTCTCATCTGGTTCCATATACGAAATAAATTGAATTATTTGTTTTCTAAATCGCCACACTATAAAGGGCGGTTACTGGTTAACCCCTAAACTAGATAGAAGAGTAGTTAAAAAAGCTATTTTGGAAATATTTTATAATAATTGTACATTACTTGGGACAGTTACAACAAATATTTTTCGTTCCACTCGTCAGGTAGGTTACAGTAATGAATAAAAACTAGTAAATATTAAAAATTATTAAATTCGTTAATTTCATTAAATAAGCCTGAGAACCGTAGGTATGTTTGAATTAAATAATATTGAATAAACTGTACAACTTTAATTAAATTAAATAAATTTTAATGTTTACAAAAAAAAAAAATGTTTACAGGATGGGGTAAATAGCTCCGTGGCAACGTGTCGGGCTGTGGATCGTGAGATCCTCAGTTCGAATCCCACTGGTGAGAGTTGATTTGATGGCTGGTAACCGCGCTTCATACGCAAAATTTTATCACTTACCGAGATCTGCGTAAGCAGAGTGCCACACGCATAATGGGTAAAAGGCGTGATGATATATTTATTTATTTATATTAATGTTTACAAATTTTTATGTATTACTGTAACCTTTCAGACCAGTGCCACAGAAAATGTTTGTTCCAAGTAATGCAATTATTTTTGTGAATTTCGAAAAAATTCTTCTTTAGTTGTAATCAGTATATCAAAATAAATATATACACTTAATTTTTGTGCAATAATTTTGAAGCATTATAATCAAACCGGCATTCTGGAAAAACAAATAAATTTTTATGCATGATGTGCGATTACCAACTGTCACTTATCACAGTGATAATGTTATGCCTTGATAATTATTCAAAATTTAGTAGTTTGTAGGAATCAAACTATTTTTACGATATATTTAAGTTATATAAAGAGATTTCGACTGGCACTGGTTACATATCGGTTACATATTTGGTTGATTTCAAGAAATGACGTCACACTAACCGAACGGTTACTGTAATCAAATTTAATAAAACGAAGGTATTCCCAAAAACGTAAGGCAGTATTTAAATAAATAAAAATAAATAAATATATCTTCACGCCTTTTACCCATTATGGGTGTGGCACTCTGCTTACGCAGATCTCGGTAAGTGATATATTTTTGCGTATGAAGTGCGGTTACCAGCCGTCAAATCATAGCCCCCATAAATATTAGTGGAGGGGGAACCACAGGGGTAAATTTAAATTGATAACTGTCGGCAGTGGGATTTGAACTGAGGATCTCACGATCCACAGTCCGATACGTTACCACGGAGCTATTTACCCCATTTAAATATTTTCAAAAAAGGAAATAAAATCTATACATCATACATAAATAACAATATTAATTAACAGTACAATAAGTGACAAATGTGTATTACATTTCTTACCTCTTCGTAACAAATTATCAATTTCATTACTTTCACATAGATATTAATATATT
Source organism: Poecilus cupreus (assembly GCA_963942605.1). NCBI lineage: Eukaryota > Metazoa > Arthropoda > Insecta > Coleoptera > Carabidae > Poecilus > Poecilus cupreus. Next base: position 26,330,039 of record OZ012715.1, read on the forward strand.
ATTTATATTAAAATGAATTGTGTTCATGTTCAGTAATCTTTAAAATACTATGATAAAATATGAAATCATAACAAGTGAAATTCAATCAATTAGAATGCGATAGAAATACTAACAGTCGGACGAACCGAGCTCTCAAGCATTCTTCTCCTACTAAACGGCTTGACCGATATTGAAGAAATTTTGTTTTTGTACTAATGGGGTCACCTGGATGGTTCTTATAGCTACAGTTGGACTCGGTAGGTGGAGATCCAGATTTTTTCTAATTCCTGACTTATATTCATGACTTATGCATTTGACCATCCAGGTGAACCCATAAGTACAAAAAAAAAATTCATCAAAATCGGTCAAGCCATTTAGGAGGAAAAGGATTACAATTACACCGGAATTTTATATATAGCGAGGTTTGCCTGCCAGGTCCGCTAGTAAATTAATACAATTTTATGCTTATTTTTGCCTTTTCAATTACAAATCAAATTGGCGCCAGCGATGTCGCGACCTGTTTTGAGAGCAGAGTTATTATGATACAAATGCAAGTAAAATATATATTTTTAAAAATTTAATGGATGCTCTTTAGATGTGTAAGTGTGTGATTCGAGTTATTTACGAAATGAAGATGAATCACATCGGATGAAATGAAATAAAAAGCGTGAAGCAAACAATAAATGTAATTAATTATCACAATTGAATAGTCGCATAACGTAATGCGTAAAGCAATCGACCAGATCTGTCCCCCTGCACTGACATTTATATAGAAAACGAGTGTATGTGTATCCCCTCGTGTTTAGTGTTCAGTGTGTTCAGGCCAGTAACCTTCCCGCCCTGCTGCCCGAGCGCCAGACCGCCCGACTGCCGGGTCATACGTTATGTCATCGCGCAATGATTCACCAAACGACTGTCCACTGGAATAACTAATTGACCACTTCCGAGCCAGCATCATCACCTGCCCTAGCGCACACAAACACACGTACGAGTACTTATGCGTGCACGCGTTCCTCTGCGCTGTACTCGCCATGCTCTCTCTCGCTTCGTTCACATCGCATAATATTTCATGCTTCATTACCCGGCGACGGCCACTCGGCCCTTTCATTCCAGGATGCTCAGTAAACAGACGTTAAAGACAAGTCGCACCGAACCGCCTTCCTATCTGATATCTAACGCATTCGACAAGTAACGCGTGGTCATTCGTATACGAGTATACCTGCAGGTTTGCGGAACTGGGCGCTGTGTGCTGTATGTTGACAGGTCCCAAACTCATCGTGTTTATTTATTGTTTGTGCCGTATCTCCTGTGCTCATCTCCTGGCTCCCGTTGCCTGACTTCATTTACATTCATTGTGGCCACCCTTTCAATGTGAAAACGTTAGAGGCGTGGGAATCTTCTTTATGACATCTGTTTAAAGGGCTAGCCGCTAGTTGCTACTGATAAGTTTGTGTTATTTTGTTTTAGTTCATTTCCATGTTTCGGGGTTGTTTAATATTCAGTCTCTCTCGACTCACTGGCTCTGTGCTTACTAGTTCGCCCCTTCTTGTTAACGATGTGCCGTTTATGATGTATTAAACTGTATTGAATATATTACATAATCATTAGAAGAATCAATTTGAATAAAAATGCTTTGTAAACTCGAACCTCTATTTGTTACCAGTGCAAATATTGTAGAAAAAGTCGTGGCCATATCCGTTTGAAAATTTCCATGAATATTTTGATGTGGGAAAAAATCGTTTATCTCCTGTTTTTTTAGCGCAACGTAATGGAATCAGTATTCATATCGCGAACGATTTGTCAAGATTTTTGTGTAGTATCTTCCATTTGTATGCGTTATGCTGGACCGGCCATCAAGCTGGAATGATTGATTGTTCCGGCATCGGTTTCCCTACCAGCGTCGCGGCGCTCAGGACGTGACGCCACCCTTTGCCGACCATCACTCACCGTTCGGCAGCCGTGCAAAAACACGCATTCGTACTCAATTCAATGTCGTAATTGCGTTTGCGTCATTTTATTCAAATAAGGAGAAAATCCATTACGCGTTGCGACGTATTATGGGCACTCGAACACTGTGCAGTGCACGTCCCCTCGCCTCATACTACCCCTAACCTATATCGCCCTCATCTCTCAATGTATTAAAAATAATTATTTGATTAGGCACCGCATGTATAGAGGCTTTATGTGCTTTGGTAATCCGGGCCGTGCACTGTGCACTGTGCAGCATTCTCAGGTGCGCTATTCCTTCAATCTGTAATTCGTATTAGCAATTGTGTACGGATGATTGAACGATAAGTAGATGCGATGTAAAATGGTCGATGTCTGAGTCGCAGCTATTAAAATCTCCTGCAATAATCAGTTCGATTTGCACTGAACTGAAACCGAACGAGGACATGTTGCGATTTCACGCACCGTGGTGCAAGGTCCACGGCATGCGTTGTTGGACGTTGGAGAGAAGTAAAATGGTAACGGGACACGAGATACGACGATACGGAATGGTTGATGAAAGTGATGCTCTTAAACATATTATGGTAGGCTGTAAACGAAGGCGTTATAAACATGTCTCACTACGATTGTCGCCCATTAAAGGTGGAAATGGTTATAGTCTGGCTCGCTTGCCAACTAATCTGGCGAAATAGGCAAAGTACCACAATGATTGTTCGCTGACATAATTTACAGTAAGGGATTCCTTCGCCCGGTTTACAGTTTACAGCTCGATTTGCATACGCACTCTTCGTTCGGCACAAAGAGTCTGTACGCCATAGTAGAGATCAGTTGTTGGTGCCCTACGTTTGATGCTCTTTTTTCCCAGCTGCTGTTGACAATTACGTTTACGAGGGCTCTGTAAATTTTACGTTTAAGTGTTCCGTGTCCATGCAAGCGAAACCGAATACTATACACAGCGTTTTTATTTCACCAGCTCCAAGAAATCATCAAAAAGTGTACACGATTTCGGCTCGCTAAGCCTCATACATTATTGACACTTGCGGTGTGACATTTATTGCGCGCAATAATAAGCCAACCGATACGATAGCTTATGCTATGTACACATACATATGTTTTACGTTCCAGCGTTCGATGATTGATAGAGATGTGCGCGCAACTTTTACAGCTACCTGCCAAAGAAAACGCTTGTTTATGCATTTGTTTCGTTCGTAGACTTTGTGAATGTTTGTGTCTAGCAACCGCTAACCGAGGCAATTTCGGCGCCGGGGGCGAAAGGTAACAAGCTGCGAAGTTGGCTACTGATTGGCGGCCTTCAATCGGTCACACTTGTAGCGATTATTGGGTGATTGAATGTGAACAACTGAACATGGAGCACGGTTCGCGCGCGCTCTTCCAGCCCCCGGCTATGTTTTAATGGCCAGCATGAATGCACACTTGAAATTCGTCAGATGTCTTGTAACAAGAAGCTGCGTGTGTCGTCCCCAGCCCTGCTATCAAGGGTCACCCACGACCCACGGCTTGGCGACGACACGCGGCGAACGCTGATTGCTGTCCGTCGACCCGGGGGCGCTTGATCGCCACAAAGGAATGGTCAGCTTGCTTATTGTTTTCCTATAGAAAAGTGTATTGATCTCTTGTAAAGATGATGACATTTGCCGAAGGGTAACGGCCAAATTAACTGCTGCGATTTATATCGGCTCGTGACAGTACATGCAGCCCATCTTCAGATTATGTCTTCCCTTTCCGCAAAAAATGTTTGTTGTGGCTGCTACCTACGCTACATAGATACGAGCTCAATGTTATTTTATTTTCAACTTTCCGTATTTTTCTATCTTTTGCTCGTTTACACGTTGCTAACTACAAAAAAATTTAATTGAAATAAATATTTTTACTTTCCAATATTCATACCTATTTTAGTTCAGTAACACGTTTTAAACAAGTAACTAATCATTACGAATATTATCGCGCTATTATTGTTTATCTCAAAATGGGTAATTTTAAACTATAAATTTGTATGTTGATGCAGAACCTTATTATACTTTATAAATTATTTATTTATGTATTAAATAATAGTTATTTACATAGAAAGAGATTTTTTCCGCAGGAGCGCTTATTTGAAGCCCGAACAATCTTCTCGCAAGATGTTTGACCAGTGCTTTTTGTAACAAAATTTATCTAACGGAATTAAAATTTATTCATAACAATCTGAATTTTACAATTTCATAGCAACAAAGTTATAGCAATCGATTGCCGAAGAATTTGACGATATGACAATTGAAAAAATTCTTTAAATTATTGGCAATTATTGATGGTTTTTACCGGTTTTAATACATGAAAATCGTAAAAGTGAAATTTTATGAACTAAATTTTGTTATTCTTAAGAAGATTTTGATGTAAAATTCCTTGAAAAACTCAGTGTTTTTTATGAATTTTAGTTAGTATTGGTATAGAAGAAAGTAATCAAATATGGAATAGGAACTTTATATGGAATACCGCCCATTTTCTTATTGTTATTTAGATTGTTATTTAATTATTATACTGTTAATTAATTTTTAAAACATAGGTTAAACGAAAATGTATGACTGATAATGATTACTAATAAACGTTTTTAATTTGTGCAATGTTAAATGGCGGTATTCCATATTAAGATCCTATTCCATATTTGGTTACTTTCGTCTAAAAGTAGGGTTCATGATTTCTGTTTGTTCAACTAGCTGTAATTTCAATTTGATTTGATTATTATGATCTTTGCTGTTTGTTGACACTAATTATTACGTAAGACAACAATTTTTCCATTTTATTATTACTGTTAAAACTGTGTAACCTTATAAAATTTATAACTGTTTTTTGGCGAACAATCGGTTTGAACCAAAACGTCATAGATTTTGAAACAGATTCATACATGACGTCATAAATTCAAGCTACACTAAAATGAAACTCTTTGAACCACAAAGTAATAGCATAGAACTTCGAACTACTTGTGTCTGTCATCTCATTTTAATAGCTTAATCTTACAATAATTGCAGCATAGAGCATATGTAATAGAATAGCAAATTTAAATATTATATGTATGTTTTAAACATTGCGAATGAATTTTATGACCAAAATTTACAACAAACAACAATGTTGGAAAATATCTTTCATCGAAATATAAAAGACGACTATAATGGTGATGATGCTGTTAAAATAACACATGCAAGAATTGAAGGATATTACGAAGAATAGATTAATATTTAGAATATACTCTTTATACCGAATGACTAGAACTACTTATTACAAATACAAACTGTGGAAAAGGAGGAGTATTGTTTTCTACGTTTCTTAATCGACCTGCAATATAATATCGCCCATTTCCACTAACTTAATTTCCTTTCGTTTCTCTGTATCAATTTTGACAAAACCCACAAATTGCAATATTGGCAGTAAGACAACTTCACAACTTCGGCAGAAATGATTACCCCAACTCTACAAAATTATTTTGAATCGCCTGATAGAACAGTTTGAACGTGCTTTAAGCAGTTTCGTCATTGACGTCACCGTTACAACGCTAAAATGAGTTGATTTGAAGCGGGTTAAACTGTTGTTGAACCAGTGTATCGCCAAAAAATGGTTTATGTGTTTTGTCATTCAGACAGTCATACGACCGAACCAAATGAAATAGCAATTCAATATTAAACATTTTTTTGAATATATTTTATCTGGATTAGAATAGTCGATTGGATATATAGATAAGGAAGTGAATAATATGGACTTTAGCCAATATTATTTTTATTTACTAAATGCCCGACCGACGTTTCGACATACCCTTGTGTATTCATATTGGCGATATAATTGTTACCATTGTTATCACCAATATGCCGTTGTAGTTACCCTGATGAAGATACAAGGCTATTGTAAACGCTAAGTCACCACACAGAGATTCCAAAATTTAATAACGTAATAATTAATGTCAGCATGTAGAGAGAGTTCAATACTCGATAGTGTAATAATTAAAAATGCATGTGTAAGTAATTGTCTAAATTTAAACTGGTAATATATGTCATGTTTGCTGACTTAGCGTTGACAGAATTATGAATTATTGAGTAATTAGGTTACATTGTTTGAGTAATATTATTTAGTTAGCACTTATTTTGTTGATGTAGAATTTGTAGTAACACATATAAATATTAGGATGTAAGACAGTAGGGTATTCAGTATTCAGTATTCAGTAGAGAGTACACAGTAAAGTCAGTTGTAGAGTACATTCATCGTTTAATAAAGAATATGTAAGTTAGTCGACGAAATCCAGTCGATTTGTTTGGTGCTGACTCCCAGTCTCGACAGGACCCCCTTTTAAAAATGAACCCTCGTTTAGGGGTGTTACACTGTCAAAACGTCGGTCTTTCAGTTAAATAAAAATAATATTAACTGCAGTCCCGATTATTCACGTCCAATTATTTTATTTGATTTGAATTGCTCAATTAATGGATTCCGAATGTTCCCAAATTATATTTGCTATCGAAATGAAACACATTCGCAATGTTTCTAAACATACGTAATTTGTAAGTAAAGTTGAAACGATTCCAACTTTACGTTCTCTGTTAGGAACGTAAGAAAAATGTAATCCCATTATGTACACACACGTTCATTGAATAACGTTAGCTTAACTTTTACGTTTACGGTTACACTACGCATCCCTTATGCTTACGTTCATTGTCTAAATTGGGACTATTTTTTCTGAATATTCATTATATTGCTAATGATGATTTAGTAGTAATTTAGTTTTTATTGCGAGCTGTATAAATTCGGTTTTAGTCTTGTAAAATAAATTAATTTTGCTGTGGGTAGTTATACATGTGGTAAATTAGAAGTGGCACATTATTCACTAGCAAGAAGAACGTGTTGTGCTTGTTTTTTTGCGCACATTTTATCTAGCGTCATTGTCAGTGCATCGAGTCAGTAATTTGTTAGGGGAGTCGGTTGGTTAATGGTGGCCGTTCTTTCGATCCATTTGCTTCAGGTCTTATCAATCTAGTGTCTCGTTTGCGTCCTAATTCGGCGTCCAGCAAGACACGCGACTTATCTTGCGAAACCTGCTTCGGCCTCTTATTTATCTACAGCGAATTCGTTCCGTTTCGAAACTCCAGGGAATTCCGCTTCGTCTTTTAGATCGAGAACTGTGTCCTCACATAAAAAGCTTTCCGAATCGGAGTTCAGGATAAATTGTGAAGAATATTTACACGAGCATTTGTGCATGTTTGTTTTCCGACAATCTGTGGAAATGCTTCGTGTAGTAATGTAAACGTCTTGAACATATCTGCGCGTCTTTGTCATATATCGGCGTGCTCAGATACAACGGGCGGGTCGGCGGAGTGGCGGTCCTGGCGGTCCTGGCGGCTCGGCGACTCTTTGATCTCCGCAGTCCGTCACCGGGATAAACACGGCGTATGTGTGTATACAAGAGCACGCGGATCAAAGGGGCCACTAGCAGCTTCTATCATGGACAACCTGCTACGATTTGCAATTCCGTCTGGAATATATTATTACGTTTGCACACTGCAACTAACCCGACATTATTATTATAATCGTTTTAAATCGACATATTCCCTTTTGTGTGTCGCAATGGAGGGTTATACAGTAATAAATTTCCGTGCTTCCATCTATTGGTGTTTTCATTGAATTACGATGAAATTCACATGGGTGTCAAGTGGCGAAATACAAACAAAACGCTGTCAAGATGACAGTTCATAAGATGGTGCTAAATTTTGAAGATGAAGTGTATGTATGGTTTGAGCAATAGTGACTCCTGCTACAACTATAAAGAATATATTACCAATGTTAATTTTTTTCACCAACTTCAAAAAAAAAAAAAACATAACCTCGTTACACCATCTCAAACTTCAAAAGAAGAACATCCATTGATGTTTGTATTATGATCTTCCATCTCAACTTTTACCTCATCTTTCTTTTTCTTGCCTATGCCGTCAAAACCATATTCCTCCAAAACCATATTCCTCCATTATTCTATTATTTTCTCCCTAATACCCAGTTAAGATTGTTGATTAAATTTTGTTAAAATGTATACATCAATTTGTCGAGTTCGGCAGGTTTTTTATGCTTTTCTTCAAAATACAAATGATATCAGATAGATATTCGGAACCATTTTAAGGTATTTATGAAGGTGACATGTGAAACTTTAAACGCAAATAACTCGAAATCATGAAATAGTGACTTAACTGGTTTTTCCTCAAAGCCACAGATATATTTTGCTTTTCCCTTTGCTTCTTGATTTCCGCTATTTAACATTGCACAAATTAATAAAGACTTTTATTAGTAATCATAATCAGTCATACATATTCACTTAGTGACAGTCATAAGTTAATAAAGAGTGTAATAATTGTATAAAAGACTAAATAACAATAAGACAAAGGACGGTATATTAGAATCCTATTCTATATTTGGTTACTTTCCTCTTATTACGGGTATTGTTTTATTATTTTCGGTAGTAAGTTTCTAACATATAAGAACAATTTAGGATCTCTGAAATACGAATTTACTAATTTCACGATAGCGTCTGTATGTGTGTGTGTGTAACGATTTTTTCGTCACCGGGAACTCAAAATTTAGAATTTTGCTTTGAGTTTTATCCTAATTTAATTTTGATAGCAATCTATCAACCCAAAATGATAGTTTTCTTAAAGGGTTATCAAAATTTTTAGACTTACCTATCTTAGTAAATAATTGAGTTACGAGTAAATTTTGTCATGTTCAATAAGATATATAGTATGGGCTACAATTTTCATTTAAAAATAAATGTATTCGTGTTGCCTACATCAGATTATTTTCTTAACTATAACGTTCTATACTTGCTTTCTGGATTTTTTTATATGCTTTTTACTGTTTCTTTTTCTATATATACTTTCGAGTTGAAATTTTTTCTTGATCAGTTCGTTTCTTATTCTGACTTTTATTTTATTGTAACGTTTTAATTCTGGTGAAATTGAAAGAATACACACAATAAGTGATTTATTTAACACGTAAAAATACTAATTAGGTTATAGATAAATCATAGAGGTTCAGAATTGTTATTTTTGTTGTTTTCACAATATTAATGTATCATATTACCAGCCATAACCAATAAGACATATTAAAAAAGTAATGTCGCTAATAAATATCTAGATTATTGTTATTCATCTTTTATCTATTATCTAGATAATTGCTCCAATAAATATCTGTTATCTTACATAGATTAAAATAAGAGTAGTTATCTTTATCTATATAAAAAATATTGTTATCTCTTACAACAGTGGTAATGATACATCTCTATGTATAGAGGAGAGGCGGGTAATATGGAATACCATTTACATTACTAAAAATAACTTTACTGGTTTTGAACAAAAATCCCCAAAATCATCATGAGTACATGCTATAACTAATTGTAATGAACTGTCACTTGTAAAAAAAATACTATTTATTGTGTTGTTAAAAAAAATGGTTTAAAAATAAAGTGATAAATGGAGGGTAATATAAAATAGTCGGGTAATATGGAATAGGTGGTTTAAACCCTTGAAAAACTAATTAAGTTTAACAACAACATGCGGTCATCTTTCACTGCCCTGCATAATGGGAGTCTTTTTTGAGTAGTTCATGGTATTCCCAAGGGATAGCAGCACCAAACAGCGCCAAAACATCGGTATTCCATATTACCCCACTATTCCATAATACCCGCCCTTCCTCTATTAATAAAAGAAACTCCTAATATATTGTCTAGTGCCATTTTTTTTATTCTTAGATACATGTTTAGTTTAGTTAATAACGACTTCCATTGGCTGCGTATAATCTGTTAATAATTTCCGTTTCTAAGTTTCGTAAATTGTTGAGAATTGATTCTAGATAAGTAAAGGTACTACTAGTTCTGTACCATTTATAAGCTTGACATTATGACAGAAATATGATATGATATGTTGGTGGAAATCCTAACGTGTTTAAAACATTGTAGAATTAAGTAGCGCACCGGTAGGTGGCTTATCGGCGACATCACGTTTGCGTATTCGTATGGAAACGGCAACGGCGCCGTGTCACTAATGAAGCAACGCGTAATTTGGTTTGGTAGTGTGGATGGGTAGTGGGCCGCGGCTGCGGTATCGCATTGCATCGAGGCATTAGCAAGTGCCGACGCCGATAATGGACCGCACACTGCAATCGCAAATGCCCCAGGACTTTCAGTCTGTCCTCATAAACGTGCAGATATGCTAAACACCAATTTACCCATCTATCGACACGGCAAACAGATGTCACCCCAAGTGACAGTTTATCCACATGTAAGGGCGGCTGTACTACCCCGGAACGGAACAAAAACGCAAACGAGAACACTACAGAAAATGACTGACATGTTTTTCAACAAATTTTTGAGAATTGAAGCTTATAGTGGAGCCCAACAAAACTCAAAGGATCGCTATAAAACGATTAGGCTCCCCTCCAATTAAAAATACAAAAGTAGCTTTTATTGCTCATACCACAGATTGCAGTATATTTGTCACAATGCTGCCAATGCCCAATGTCGGAATAAAAGAAAAGTTATTTTAATTTTCTACACTACATTGTCAATATTATTATATACATTCGGATAACATAAGTCCAGATTAAGTAAATATTATACTTATTTTATTATCCTTATATTACCAAACTGTCATTATTCAAATGTAAAGAATCTACTTGTTACTAACTTGTAAACGCCATTTAGTCAAGACCTCTATTGCCTTTAAAAATGATCTTTATTACAAGTTACTTATTGACAGCTGCATTGCCAAAAGTTTACAACGAAAACAGGTAAACAATGCACGTTGCCACAGTAATTCTTACAAGGTTTATGAGAAAATTTTTTAAATAATTTTTGATAAAAGAGCTGTGTGTAACTGACAGGATTTGGTTATAACTTTTAAAATTTTAATTTTGGTTTATAAATGAGTAAAAAGTAAAATGTAACTGTTTTACTTCTTCAGGGAGGTGACAGGCTCGCCTAATCGGTTCGCCGGTCATTTCCTCCATTCAACAGTAAAAACTGTTTTACCTTGCCAGTAATGTAAAATACTATAAAATGTTAAATCTAATCCCTAAACCTTAAAGTAATAAAGAAAACATCTAAATATGTATATCGTTATATAAGTTATCATCAGTAAAAGTAAAAGAGATAAAATCAAGACACAACTTGTAAACCAAAAACGGGGTCACGATTGAGTCCTATTAAATCTTAACTATTGATAATGTTCAAAATGTTCAACAAGAAAATACGACCAAAGTGGAAAAATATCAAAAAGATGAAATTAACTTGAACAGTATTTATTTGTACGAACATCCACATAAATATATTTAAAAAGTTGTTTGTCAATGTCTGTATGACATATAAATATTTTTACAATAAATTATTGTTAATATCATTGTGTAAATATTTTAAATAATTATATTATTTATAATACTGGAGTGCAACAGCATTGTAATAAACATAAAATCAAAATTTTCAAAAACAAAATGGCGGAACCAATATGGCGGACAAACACTTTAAAAAAACATAAATAACTTAATTAAATTAGGGCCATTCCACGCCAAATCGGCAAAAAAAATCGACCATTTTCAAATTGACCAAAAGGGCCATACATCGTTTACATTCCACCTAAAAACATATGAAATAACCTTGGTTTTAAAAACATATCTCTTGATTTTATGAAAATTGGTGTTTTCTAGAGAGTAGATACAGATATAACGTTAAGATTTCTTTTTTTTTTTATGTTGTATTGACTGCAAACGACTTTCTTACTTTCCTGGTATCTATCCTAAATCAAACATGCTGATATAGATCGCTAGTTATAAGCCGGATTAAATAAAAAAAAAACCATACCGTAGAAGTTTTTTAGTCTAAAAATAGATTAAATTTCTTATATTTTCGTGTAAAAAAATTAAAATCGAAGATAGTTAATATTGACTTTTTTAATTTTAAAATTTATCCATCATTTTTGCGTTAGGGCTTATAACTAATATTTTACAGTGATCTATATTTCCATGTCTGCTTAGGACAGATACCAGGAAGATAAGAAACTCGTTTACAGTCAATACTTTATCAAAAAACAAGTTTATTATGTTATTTCTGTATCTACTCTCTAGAAAATACAAATTTTTATAAAAATCAAGATTTACATGTCTACATTATGAAAATAAATCAAATCAAGGTTTTCTCGTTTTTAGGTGGAAGTAAACAATGTATTGCACTTTTGGTTAATTTGAAGATGGTCGAATTTTTTTTTTTTTTTGATGATTTGGTCTGAATGACCCGTTAATAATTATTTAAAATAAATGTCAACTGTTGCTCAATACGATTGTTTGAATTGCATATTTTGTTTTCCATCGTTATCTGTAAATAGCTAAAAATTATAAATGTTATTTTACCTCTATCTCATGACAGAAATGTGTTATATGTATTCTACTACGTCGCCACACTTAAAACAAGTTCGCAGAACATCGGTTAAGAATCAATGCGTCTAGTTGATCAGCCGCTATAAGATAACATGCAATTTACAGCAAGAAGCTTCGCCTTTTGTACGGGTGCAATCATTCATCATCACCCTCTACCAATATGCTCGGCGGACGCGGCTAACTGAATCTGCAAGTACGAGTGCACAGATTAATACAACACGTCATTGTCAATTATGATCGTGGCCAGAGCGCCGTCTGGTAATGAGGTGATCTCTCAGGCGCGCGCCGTCCCGGAAAACTGTCTCCCCTACTCCCGACATCCTTCCGCGCCCTCCATTTATGCTATTCATGTCATCGGGTTTAAAAATTGCGTCGCGCTTCAACCGAATTATAACATTGACACTTAACAAAATACCGTCACTGACATTGTCATAAATATCTGCGCTCGTCTCCCGTTAATTATTTCAATTCCATTTGTTTTGTCGACGAGAAACTGTTACTAGTTTTTTAGATTGCTGCAAATGTCCAAAGCTTAATAGTCTCATCTGTCTATTCTGATAAGTGAATCAGTTTCGCTTAGAATTCAGAGGGTAATATTTGATTTGAATTACTTACCTACACAGAAACTGCTGTAGTAAGCAGATAATTGAATGCATTATAGGATATGTTTGGTGTGTATTAGGTTCAATAATTGATTAATTATCATAGCTCTGCTTAGTTACCTGTACACATATTTGCCTTACTTGGGTCGTGTATACACGATCTGCGTCGCTTATGGGTTCAATATCTTTCAAGATATTGTGCTAATAACATATTAAATTCTGTGGCTGCAAGGGATACCAGGAACAAATATAACTTTATATTAACCCTTTTCGTCACTCTTTTCGTCAGTGTGATTTCTGCGTATTCCGGGCGTTTCCTGAAATAGGCGCACTCCCTAAAGAATTGTATTTTTATGTCAATTACACTTATATTATAGATTTACAAACTACATTCAAAGGCGCGTTAAACTACATAAAGAATGAAATTTTATAACTTCCTATTTAGTGACACCACATTCCTTATTTTAAATGGAATAATCCGTATATTTTTTAAGATTTTCATTCTACATAAAATTCTAAATACAACTATGTATAATAAGCTACTTTTGGCAACGACATGGCTGCGAGCGTTTATTCCAATTCACTCGATAACGCAAGTTAAGCAAGGCTGCCCGCGGTTAGTAATTGGACGGGTGACCGCTTTGCGAAAACCCATTCAAACGAACAATGCGTATCGTTATCACACCCCCGAAAACGAGGAACCTAGGCGGCATATAACCTCAGTAGTTGAGTCCGCTTTACCAAAAAAAAAGCTACTTTTTCATTGTGATTTCAAAAAATAATTGGTCAATCACCATAAATGTTGAACAATTTACCATTTTTAAAATTTACTATAAATAATATTCCTAATTGAATTGCAATTCCTTATTATTTATTTTTGTTAACAAAGTGACATTTTTTTCTATCATAAAATCTGTTTTCTATCATTTATGTCATAGCTAACTATGAATGATTCGATTTGTTTCTGTAATATTTTAATTATTTTTTTGCTTAGAAATCTACAACGAAAAAGTAGATTATTTTACATGGTTGTATTCAAAATTTTGTGTAGAATCAGAATCTTAAAAAATATATGAGATGTTCTATTTAAAATAAGGAAGTTGAAGTCACTTCTGGCTAAACAGGAAGTAATAAAAATTTATTATTTATGTAGTTCAACGCGCATTTGAATGTAGTTTATAAATCTATAATATAAATGTAATTGACTTAAAAATACAATTCTTTTGGGGGGTGCCCTTGTTTCAGGAAACGCCCGGTTTATTAAAATTGAAAACCAGATTTCTTGATACTTAAACTGTCATAGTTGTCTCTATTAATATCACCTCCTGAGGAAGACGTATGTGGCGTCGAAACCGGTCGAGGTAGTATTTAATAAAATATTGGCTGGTATCCAAGAGTTTTATTTATATAGTATAAATTATATTGCATTGTGGATGACGAGAGCCTTAGTTCGAATCGACCATGACTTGAGGGCTAGTAGCCGCGGTTCATGCGCGAAACTATATCACTTACGGAGATCTCGACTCCCACACACATATTGGTAAAAGGCCAAAAGGCGTGATAATATATTTATTTAATAGTTAAATTCAGATTTGTGTGTGTAAGAAAGTCGTGTGGTGAGCAATAATTGATCAATTTCACGTTGTATGATACTTTAAACACTCTAATAGGATCATGTTGCTAACATATAAACTAGGTAAATATTGAAAGAAGAAGGGCACGTGTATAAAAACGCGAAAGCAAACAGAACCAGAGCATGGCTGAAGTTAGAGTCCTCTTTATTAATAAAATCTCAAACACCCCCGAAGCTCTTCGCTGAAGCGCACGAAGAACATATGACGTGCGTCTTCTGTGCACACACTCACACACGTCCTGTGTTTGTGTGTCGTATCCTCGTATCTTCGTATTCTCTATCCCGAAGCCCAATGTGGACGGATGAATAATTCATTTATTTCGGTCTCGATTCACTTTGAATGTACACGCCTGTATACAAGTTATATGATCTGTACATATTCGCTAGCGCTCGCGCTCTGCATGACGATTCAGAGTTCACGATCCGTTTCCTCGGCGCGTGTTTTCGGTCGTTGGGTGTTTGTGACGGGGCACATTGCCGAGAGCCTCGGGCTACTGGGCTACCGTGCTACCGGGGCTGGTAACGCGGTTGTCGCGGCGTAGACACGTACAGCGGACAAGTGCCGCGGGCGCCAAGCCGAGTTTTTAACTAGCCAGTAATTAAACACGCAAACAACGTGTGTTCCGTGCTCACACGGCTGCGACTCAAACACAGCCCTGTGTCATCATCAGTACTCAGTTTGTTCAGACCACTGTTTCGTTTGTCAATAAATTAACTGTACCAACAAATAAAACATTAGGTAACATTTAACTGACTCGAGTAAAACTAGTATTATTTTTACTTCCCGAACATTTACTGGGTGTACAACTGAAATGTGGAGTATAGGGATTTCAGCAGTGGTGAGCTGTAGGGGCCTCGCGGTAGCTCGCGCGAGTCCTTTGTTAAATTATTTTATAATTTTGCGAACCCATTGTTATCTGTGTAAATGGAAAATCTTTAAAAGAATTTAATCTGCATCCTTACGTTAAATCATTTTTGAAAATCATCGCTCAATTATGATTCATCGTAAATGATCATAAAACGTGAAGCAGGAAGGAAATAAGTACGGAAGCATCTGGCATAGATGGATAAGTATTTTGTTTAAGTTGTTTTAGTGAAGTTTTGTTTATAAGTAGTATTTTTGCTGAAACATAAAAGTACGTTGTTATGTATTTGTATTCAATAAGCAGAAGTTAAATTTTTTCGCCGCCGGCATAAAAGTGTCTTTTTTACTACGCCGGCATACAAAGTAATATATTATGAGAAATAGTGAGGTTGTAATTTAATAATTTGACAGTTAAGAAAGAAACAAATAAACAAAAATAATGAAACAACTTATTCTAAGGAAACTCGAAAAGCTGGATAAGACAAAATATTTGTTGAAGTTTTGAGTATTTTTGAATGAAAGTGTTATTCGGAGTCAATGTGACTTCGAGTGCTTCACATGTACTTGCCCGACTCGCTTTGCCCGTCGTTCAAACTTATATATGCACAACACCCAAATTATATTTACTTCTAATACCTAACACAATATACCATTTTTTTCTGTATTTTATTGTAATTTTATATTGTTTACATTTTATCTTTTCTTTATTAATATGTTTTTTATGGGTATTTTAATTTTATTATTATGTGTGTATATGTATTATTATACTCCTAACATATATTTAACATGAATTTTTTTAAATTGAACTATAGCGAGCCCTTTGTTAAAAATTTCATAGCTCACCACTGAATTTCAGTCCTATTTTTACCTCCCGCACACACTAAAGCGTAGATTACACGATGAAGTTTTTCTTTTCGAGTGATTTTAAAATGACACTTGATAGCTAATTCGCCTATTACAAAAAACGGTTAGATGGTAATGCGGTAAAGCAGCAGTGTGCAAGTGTACGGCCAATTTTTTTTAGGAAATTTAAAGAAAAACTAGCTTATATTCCGTTTTTCGGTTCATCTATTTCTCTTACACTTGCGTAATTGTGCGAGAGAGAAAAAATTTTAACGCCAATTGAAAATAAAAACTTCATCGTGTAATCCACGCTTTACACAGGATGTATCTGGGAAAACGGACCCCCGTAACTTTTTTAATATTAGGAATAGAAAAATTTTCTTCTTATAGAAGTTTTATTATATTAAATATACTATTTGATAACAGATACAGAATTTTTTTATAAAGTCAGGTTTACATGATATGACTATCAACTTTTATTTTTCAAATGGGAATCTAAAATTGTTTTACTAAAATAAAAACCTCTCTCTTTTCTCTTATGAACGTACAAAATAGCGCTGAGTTTTGTTTTTTGTGGGCGGTTATGTCAGCTTTATCCCCCAATGTTAAAAACCCCCAACAATCATCATCATACCCACATTATACAGTAAAATATGCTGCACTAGAATTCCCCATGAGAAAAAAAAACATTCCAAAATTCGAAGCTGTGAATAATATATCAATTAATATGTCTGGTTCAGAACGTAATTACAAATCGAAGAACTATGACGTTGTAGGTCCAATTAATCATACAAATCAAAGTATGGGAGAAACATATAAATTTATTAAATTTAGAAGATGGTATTAAAGGTCACTATAAATATTTGTATGATGGATGTCTAACATTCTTTAGTACACAAGCTGGCTTTAAACAACATCGGGCGAATGATTGCAGTACAGTACACCGGGGAAGACTTTGCGAAAGTATTTTGTAACAAGCTGTATAGTGATGTGAGACCTATGACAAAATTAGGTAACTGCTGATGAAAAATATTTATTTGATACGGTTACAGAATGGGTTTTAAAAAATAACAAATGTTTTATTTCAATATTTTATTTACCTTTTAATTCCAGAATCTACATTATTTATTCTTTAAATAAATAATTCTGACATTTTTTTTCTCAATGCATTTAACATCTACATACAATTTTATTGTATTTTTCAACTTTTTTCTTTTATACCTACATTATAAAATTAAACATCTTTCTACATAATTTCAGGATAATAATACATTATTTCATTTATACCTAATTTACATAAGCTATTGTCTGTGTTTAATAACTTATCAATATTACAACAAAAAATCTGCAAAAATGCTATTATTATTACACTAGTGCTTTTTTAACAGTAGTATTATATTTATAATAATTATAAAAGTCTAAAGACTGTAACATCTTTATAGCGTTTTATATGATACGAGTATAATTAAAATTAATCACTTTTTTATACGATTCTCCCAAGCACAACTCATTAGTATTATTTCCACTTTTTAACGAAATTACTGGTTTGTTAATAACAAAATAAAAATATATATTATAATTATTTTCATTTGGTAATTAATATTATTCTCACCATTCAAGTAAGATACAATTGCTATATTTTGTTGCATGAATTGCATCAATTCTAATTAAGTAAAATTAATACCCGAGTACGAAAAATTGTCTAAATGGCCATTATTATATTCTAAATGCATATACAAACTGCTATATAATAGTATTACTGTAAATGCTGTAGCTACTGAAAAATTAGCCAATCAGAATTGAAAGTATTAAAATTTCTTGCAGAGCACTAATTTTCATTTTTATTATACGAAAAAGCACTAATTTTGCACTTTTTATATAAGTTAATTTAAAATTTAGTGCGTGCTAAAAGCTACCGAGAAGTCAGCAATAATAAGAAAGTTAATATTTTGACTCGTGACACCGAGTCACAGGAAATGTAAATTATCACAAATATGTAAAAGTTTAATTAATCACTAATATTATTCCAAAATTTAATATTGCAAAATATTTTATCTAGTGACACTAAATCACAGGAACTGTAAATCCTGTAGAAATTATTATATATATATATATATATATATATATATATATATATATATATACACACTTATCGTATTTACAATAAACAAAATAAAATCTATATTTTTAATAAAACATATTGTTTTTATTATACATAGATAATTGTAATTATAATACAGTTAAATTTTACATGTTTTTTTTTTATTTTCCTGTACTACTACATAATTTCGGATGAAATACATAAACATTATTAATTCCTTGATAATATATGCAAATAGGTTTACAACATGTTATTGTGCCAGGAAATAGAGTAGTCATAAATGACCAAATAAACTTTCCGCCGCAGCATGGGCACTTTTTGGTAATCCTTTGTACACAAGATTTGAACAATAATTAAGCTATAGAGAAGATACAAATTATTCCTAAGTATAAAAAATAAATGAGTAAAAAAATATTAAGTACCTGATTATTTAATCCTGATCCTCTTGTTGCGAACAAATAATAAAATTAAAAGTTGTTTTCACAGCTGTGTCTTATTTACAGTAAAATTTGCATCTACAAATAATTAAGACGATTTGCCATATGTTGCAAAATGAGTTTTGGGATTATTCCTTTATTCATTTATTTCGACGCTTTATCGCTGTCACGTTATCAATATATTTACTTCTACATCCATTTTTTTTATCTGATTTGTTGATACGTTGTAATAAATAATTTTTTAATGCTATTATTATTTATTTGATTTAATTCTTTTGCTACTGAACAATTTCGATTTATAATAAAAAAGTCACTTCCGTGATTATCCCATGAACGTAAATTATTTTCGCCAGGATAAAGTAAAATTTGAATTTCACTGTCACTATTGTAAGTTATAGGTAATTTATTTAACTGTATTATATTATATTCTGTTGTTATTAAATGTAAATAAAATTTAATGTGATTTATATATTTTTCGTATACATTTTTTTGCTATAAACTACGTTACATTGTTACCATGAATTTCAATTACAATAAATTTTGTTATATCCCAAAATATATGAAATAGTATTGGCTAAAATAATTTTTTTTTATATAGGGACGACGCAGCATAGGGATTTCAATTGTAAATTCTTAGTGTGCAATTATTTGCTCTCTTCATTATTTTTGAGCAAAAGTTTATTTAGATTTTATCTAGAGAAAGAAATTCTGCATCTATTGATACTATTGTTCATAAATTTTCATTGGCCGGAAGAGGAGAAATCGAAGAAAATAAATTTAACAATTTTACAAAAATTAATGATGTCATGGAACAATTAAAACAATAAAAAACCAGCGCGCTAATATTTGCCCTATTACCCCATTTGCCAAATTACATTGTAATCAGCTATTGGTTTGTTTAATTTCCGGCATATGAACAATGGTATCAATAGATGCAGAAGAATAAACTTTTACTCTAAAATAGTTAAGGGAACAAATAATTGCTCACTAAGAATGTACCATTGAAATCCCTATGCTATATTTCATATATTTCATACCGTTTAGATCAGATTCAAATCATTTTCAAATTTCAATTTCAGAACTTGGAAGCTGATAATTTTTCTTTGCACCAATACATGAATCGGAAGTGGTAGTTTACTTGAAGACCTATGAAATATTTTGAACATATCTTAGTAAATAATTGAATTTTTCATATAGCTGTATTTTTAACCTATTCAGTTTTAAGAAAAAATGTAAATTTACAAGTTCTTAAAAATTAAATAATGTATGCAATAAGTTCAATTTGGTTACCTAAATATTAGTATTTCATTATTTATCAATCAAATTTAAATTAATATTTATTGGAAAATCTGTGATACGGCCATAAAAATTAAACAAAAATGAAAAATATTTGACATTTCAGAAAACAGAAATTTCGTAGAAGATTCTAATGATATAATGGGGAATTGAAGAGTTCATTTCTTTCCATTTTTTTTTTTTCGTTATATAAATAAATAAGAGAATAAATCTAAAAATATTTTATGAAATGTTAAATATTTTTCGTTTTTATTTAATTTTCTATGGCCGGTTCATAATTTTTCAGATAAATATTAATTTTAATTTAATTATGTAGCGTGAAATACTAATATTTAAATAATCAAATGAAATAATGAATTCTGAACAACTTTTGTATTTACACTTTTGCTGTGAATAGGTAAAACGATACAGCAATATTTAAAAAATAGCATTGAAATCCCTATATTTCACGTGTCAATTCTAGGCCTTGTATATACGGGAGAGATTTTGACAAGTCTAAATTTTTGGTAGCTTGTTTTTAAAAATTAGGAACATTTTGTATTCCTTAGAATTCAATTTCACTATTTTTACGGCGGCGACGTCTATGTGTGTTGATTTGTTCGTTTACGAAACTCAATATGTGTAATAACACTAGCATTTTATATTTTTCGTAAAAAAAATATTGTACAAACCTCTTGTGGGGACTCGATTCCCAGATTCGTTCTACGGCGTTATAAACTTCCGTTGTCCATGTAGTAGGAAAATCTAAAAAAAAAAAAATTAATTATTATAAAAGCTGAAGCCTCATTCACAATACGAAAGTAGTGGTTATCATTAGTAGTTATAGTTAACGTCAGAAGTTTACGCGTTTTTGTTTGTGCGTTCACAACTACTAAACTTGCCTAGCTTTCGGCTATGCTAATTTCAGTTAGCGCAAGAGTTTGCATATTCCAAACTTTATGGTTAGCGGTTAGTGTAAGCGCAGACAACAGCAAATCAGACAGCGTTGAAAAGAGATAATAAATACTTCGAATTTGACATTTCTTGGTTAACTTGAAAATTTATCAAGTGTTTAGAAATTTAATCAAGAGTAAATAAGAAAAAAATGTTAATTGAGACCCAATTTTTACATTCGTGAAAGAAAAATAAGTGAAATAATAGAACATGATTGACACGTCCAATAAATCAAAGGAGATTAGGAAAATTTTGTTCAAGAAATGTGAACATATGTTGAAGATATGCATTTTAATTACACATGCGAAAATGTTTCTTCTGTCATTTATATACAAAGCAACAAAATCTGACACGTCATACAACTTAACCTAACAATGATGAAAATCTCGTTAAATACCAAATAGCTGTCATAAATGTCCAATCGTTTAGTGCGGCATCTGTCCAAATATTCTAAAAAGTCAGAAGTGATCTGTATAGTATCAACAAAAATTTAGGAGAAAACACATAAATTTTGTACATTGTGATCGCTGTTTTTAAGACGTTAACCATTAACCATAACCAGTAACCATATCTACTAATGATAACCTCTAAATTCGTATTGTGAATGAGGCTTAAAGCAAAGTAAAGAACTAATTTAATAAATTAAAATAAAATGCATAAGTCTGCAAATATCTATGAACGTATTTCGAGATATATTTAGATGTTATTATTATTATTTGTTTTTTTTTTTTAATTATGATGCGGCTTCAACTACTTTGGTTATTGCCGGGGTGATGGGCGATATGAGGATGAAGATATCTGCGTTGTAGTCAATCACAGACACCGATTTGATGATGAAGATAGAGGTGTCTGCGTTGTAGTCAATCACAGACATCGATTTGGTGATAAAGATAAACACCCATATAATGCCAGCCCTTTCCGGGATTCGAATCCGGGACCTCTGGGTCAGAGCCTAGTACTCTAACCTACTAAACCACAGAGATGGGCTATTTGTTATTAAAAATACTATTATTTCCAAATTAAGATGGAAATATTAAACATAAAATCTTACTTAATTTTACCCCTGAAAACTGTTATCTAGATTCTTCACTACTGATTATTGAGTAGAGCACATTTTCTATTTTCGTAGTATAATAGGCGCTTCCTTTACTGGGTCGTATCACATGTGTGAGCTATCAGGAAAATGTCAGTTAATTTACCATATTTATGGCAGTATAGTATCAGCAGAATTCATTCTAGAGTAAATAATTTAGTGCATCTTACAACCTGTATAATGGCGATATTACCACAAAGTTTGATTAAAAACGTCAGCAGAAAATTAAATATATTGAACTGAAAACATATATCACAGATCTTAATATTAAGTTTCGTCTATAAATACTGAACGATATACGGTAGAGCAGCAGTTTAATGGAGCCATGAATCTCTATCGGTCGTCGTATGAAATTCATCGGAACAGCAACAGGAACGAGACACGAACGAGAAGCGGAAAACGAGGAAAAGGAAAGAAAGTGGAGAGTGGATAAGCGCTGGTGTATTCGATCAGTAGCCGAGGCTGGTCCCTGGCGGAATCCCATTTGTCCACACTTATCTAGCGGGCAGTACAAAGTGCCCTCGGGAGGCCCGGTTTAAACCAGCGGTTAACATCTTAAACATTACATTGCACGTAACATGCAGTCCATCACTGGCCGCTGGCCCCAGTGGATCTGCCGCGACACTGCTACTGCCACTGCCCAGTGATTGATGCGCCTCGCTAACCCTCGTTGTCCGATGCTTCATCCTCATCTCCCCAACCTATTTATGAATACACAAAATATCAAATTCCCGTATTTGCTCGATTACATTTTAAACACTTACGCTAAGTCACTTGTTTCATTTACTCTTAAACCTACATATCGTTACCGATTCCGCAAATCCACGTAAGTGCCAAAATTACAAAATGAGATTTTTATATATTTAAAAGTACATTTCAATTACAACTGATATACAAAAATTACAAAGAAAACTATAGTAAAAGCATTTACCTACCTCTAATTTATTATACAAAATATATAATTACAAGAGATGGCAGTTATATCTCTCTTTCTTTCCAAGTTTGTCCATCCTTCTCTTGCTAAAATTATATATCCCTTCTCCTAATTTTTAATATTTTCTAGTCTGGAATCATATATAATAACAAAATTTGGTCATTACTCTTGCATATTTTATTTACTCCTCTAAGCAATCGCTTTTCAGAATATATGCTTTTTTGACTTTGATTTAAACGCTAGTAAATTTGTACTATTCGTGCTAAAGAATATGTATAAATGTTGATGGCATACCAAAGAAAGTTAATACCTTTTGTAAATAATTAAAATGAAATAACATTAAGATAATTTTGTAAATTGTACATATTTTTTTATATAAAACATGCAGGATGCGGTAAGACAACCCAAATAGTTTCAATTTAATTCATCTTCAATACTTGATTAATTATTAATTACTAAATTATACCTATGTATGAGTTTGTATGAGTGACTGAAGTCACAATAAAATGAGAATTGTATAAAATTTATTTCTGTTATGTATGTAAAATAAATAAAAATATCATCACGCCATTTAATCATTTCTAGGTTACACTCTGCTCAAAGCAGATCTCGGTATTATGATATATTTTTGCGCGTGGAGTGCGGTTACCAGCCGTCAAATCACGTCCACCAAAAATGAAAGTCGTGGAAGAGCTACAGGGGTAATTGTATGTAGTAAAAAAATGTCGAAAATTTGTCGGATTTGAGGCTGAAACCGCGAATCTTATGATCCACAGTTCAATACGTTACCACGGAGCTATTTACCATAATTACAGTAATTCGTTTTTATATCAAGTTATAAACATACACAGAAAAAAATCGGCCCGTGTTAAAATTTTTAGTGTTAAATTCAACTCTATCAAAAAATGATTTTCACAGTAATTCAACCCAGTAAATACTATTTATAGTGTTAAATTTAACACTAAAAATAGTGTGGACTCGATGGTACACTACCTAGTGTTGGAAGAGTGTACATATTTTTTTGTGTGTACACTTTTCATATTATAGATTTTAGTTATAAATAAGAGTGAACGTAACATTAAAATAATATAATTCAATAATAGAATAGTAAATTTGGAAAGTGTCAAAAACATCAATGGTTTAAGCTCTGAAAAAAAAAAACGGACCAAATTGACCCTCGACCATTTTAATCAAATTCCAAAGCCTAACGCGATTATTCTACTCGCATTACGTTTACAATTTAATTACACAATCAACGGTATTGGACAAACTGGATTCGGTGGAGCATTTTTCCACAATTCGGCGTTATCTAATAGTACTCGTATATTTCGGGATACATACAAGAATAGAGACGGACGGCGATATCTCCTCCTGCCAAAGTCCCGAATGTTCGTCTGTCTACTGCGCTCGCTTCCTGTGACATACGCGTCCCTAGGGGGCCATTTACTTACTTCTTTGATTGGATGATTAATAAACTAGGTTGAGTGCCGTATGTCTTTATATGAGCGTCTAAAGATAACGTATATATTATTATTTTATTAGATTTGTCCTCCAAATGTGATTAGAAAATATTACATTATTTTTTCTAATGTTTTAGTAAGATAGTTTCGATGAGAACAATCTCCTTTGTTATTAGTTATTCACAAAATGTAGTTTTAAGCATTATAATTAGGAAGTAAATACGTTCGTGGTAACTATGATTATGAAGTCTTGAGTTCCTCACCGTTGATACAGTCTTGTGGTTCCTCGTCCACTAACGTCTTTTTGGGGTCAAGACTTCACGACTGGTGACCTCACTTCACGCATACAAAGTTTACTCTGATATTGCCTAAAATGTCTTTTTTTATATATTTTTAGGAAAATTTGCCTATTTTATATTTTTTTGCGTAAATGACTACTTATATATTATTTTTGTTAATATAGAAATGTGTTTTATTTATAAGAATTTTTTGTCCATTTTCAGAAATTTGTAGCCTAAAATAAGTTTGGCCGTTTCACCTACATATTTTTGTTATTTTTTGTGCCTAAAAATCCAATCCCTTATAATTTGGTATATGTTTATGTTATTACTATATATCTATGTTTGTTACTACTTTTAAATTGGTAATAAAATTGTAGACTTAGTGCTTTGAATATTTAAATATATTTTGAACATATGGGGTAATTAACACCGGGGTATGTATTGCATCGGACTGTGGCTCTTGCGATCAAATATATCCTTTTCGAAAACTGCGAAATCAGTATTGCATATTTGTGCATATTTTATTCACCATATTTTTTGTAGCATTTTCTCACTAATTAATTATTCAAATACTAAGGGCTGAAAACCAAGATAATCACTTAAAAAAGTGATTTTAATAAAATCTATATATATATATATATATATATATATATATATATATATATATATAAAGTTATCACATATCTTACACAGTTACACAGGCTGTAACACGAATCGCGGGTCATTGACGTTGAAAATGTGAAAACAGTATTTTTGTGCGCATTAGGTACTTCCCAAATTATTTTAGACTAAAAAGCTTCACATAAATGTTGTAGAGCTTCAAGTCATACTCCTATAGGATATCTTATCTACAGGATCTTATGAATCACAGTCCGGTACATGGGTGGATTACCAAAAAATTATATCGTACGAAAAAAAAAAATGGATTGCTACAATAGCAACTTTATATTACATATAGTGAAAACAATTTAGATATTTACAATACCGATATTTATTTATATTAATAATATGATTTTATTTAGATTGTTGTAGTAGTAATCGAAAATAATATCATATTATTAATACAAATAAAAATAATGTTATTGTTTATATCTATATTGTTGTCCCTATATGTAAGATAAATTATTCATATTGTGGCAATCCATTTTTTTCCGGGCGAAAAAGTACTAACTTCGTTACTCTAGACTTGAAGAATTTTCTTTAGAGGATTCTAGAGTAATAGAGCAGTTGTCCCGTTTCGGCCCCTGCTTAGTTACGTCCGTGATCTGATGCGATATCATTGAGCTTTTTATCCCTTTCAAAATTTTACTTTTAAAATAGGATGACACATATATTGAGATTAAGTACATGAAATAAATTTGATCACAGACAACAGGATTAATTTTAATTTGTTCATATGTTTGAGACAAGAGGAAAGATAATTCCCTAGTAGAAAACTGAAAATTCAATAGGAATTGTTTATTTTACTTTTGTTGAGTAATTCAATTGTTACGATATACGCTAGTTAAATTCTCTGCAATACCTAGATTTGATTTAATTATCACTTGAGTGTCCAGTTGATGTTAGGCGGTTTGAACGGTCAACTGTACCCAATGCGCGGTCAACAGTCAGCGGTTTGGTGTACCACTACCATCCTTGCCCCAAGCCATTCCGCCATCCCACCAATGCGGTGTTGTTCTTGTTGTTCGCTCAGTTTACCAGCTCATGGAGTGAGTAGTGTTGACAAATAACCTCTAGAATAGACCTCAGATTGTCGCATTTCCCGCACTCTTTGTTGGCGGTCTGGTTCTACGTTACGCGACTTATTTTTTATACGTTAAATGAAGAGGAAAAAACAGAGCAGTCAGATATATCAGACGGAGCTTTATTCATTGCTCTGTTGATAGGGTGCGCTCAGCGTACAGCCTTGCGCTTTTTATCAAATTACGTTTGTGTGTTCACCGCTTGTGCAATAATAGGTTTATTGAAATGTAAATAACTTAAGTATCAGCCAAATTAATTAATCACATATTTTTTTTATAATAAACACTTGAGAACATCGTTGAGTGAACTCTTTTTTGGGAACTCGCATTTCTTTGTTTAAAATGTTAATTTTTTCACAGAAACTGGATATTATTTGATGAAAGTTAAGTTATGTGTACAAAATCTTTACTTTAATAATTTTTTATTGAGTAATTACACTGCTTGTTGAAATACAGGAATAAAAAAATAGTTCCTTAGAATTTATCGAACTATTCGGTAAACTGAGATCAAAAAGATACATTTTTGTAAGTACTTTTAATTGCTTAGCAAATATTCGTGTTTAGTTCCCTAATTAATGGGGTAAATAGCTCCGTGGTAACGCGTCGGATTGTGGATCGTGAGATCCTCAGTTCGAATCCCACAGCTGACAGTTGCCAATTTAAATTTACCCCTATGGTTCCCTCTCCATTAACATCTTTGGGAGCTATGATTTGACGGCTGGTAATCGCACTTTATACGCAAAAATATATCACTTACCGAGATCTGCGTAAGCAGAGTGCCACACCCGTAATGGGTACAAGACGTGATGATATATTTATATTTTTTTTTAGTTCCTTAATTTCGCAGAAAATCGTATTTTACATTTTTGAACTAATCAGAAATGAGAATTTTTGACGTATCTTCCAATCAAATTTCGATTATACTGGAAATTTGATTGGTCGTGCAAGGTGCCAAATTTCCAGTATAATCCAGATTTGATTGGTAGGTACGTCAAAAATTCTCACTTTTGATTGGTTCAAATACTCCGCGCATAATTTTTGGAAATTACTTTGAATAGATGCAGGTAATGGGTATGAATATTGTCTAGAAATTTAATTATTAATGGAATAACAATTAAATACACAATTTGATCTCTCCAGCACCAGATGACAGCTAATATTTGATAAATATGACAGATTGTCATAGAATTCCTACCTGAAATTCACGGAATTGTTTCCACACGTACGTTTTCGAGTATTTTGGGGAGTAGTAGGTTCCTTCAAGTGCTTGGTCGTTTTCTTAAATGGACTTTGCAGAAAAACGAGAGTTAATATTATTTATTGACAATTCGTTTTAAATTTGTAACCTTTTCAAATTTTTCCTATCGTTGTTTATTTACAACCTATCTTGTTGCCATTTCAGTAAATTGTACGGGTACTTTTTTCCATGTGAATTTGTAACTTCAGTGTCAGATGATATTTGTTTTTATCTCTTACTCTACTAACATGTCCATTAGAGAGAATCGAAAAAAGCGTATTTTTCCAAATCGTCGATATTTTATTTAATAAAAATATTCGAGGTATTCGAGTATTTGAGATATTCGAATATTCGAAATCCAATTAATATTCGAATTCCATATTTGTATTTGAAAAAATACTGATATTCATCCATGTTTACAAAGAAATAACAAATGCGCAAAATAATATAATTTAAACTTTAAACCATACTTTGATTTTTAACAATTTGATTAAATATTTCTCATAATTATAAATGAATGAATATAAAATTGCAGAGAAAATAAATCGGTAATAACTCTTTAGAGCTCTAATTATTAAATTATTCGGCATATGTATATTATATTTTTATTAATATATTAAAAACAGCTGTGGCTCATCGTAATTCAAAATATATTTGCGGAACCCGCATTATATCGCGTAACATATCGCCATCGGCCGTTTTTATTTAATTTTCATTTCATAAAGTTTTACGAGGGCCGTTTTCGGGGAAATCATATCTGGCACATGCGTTGTAAAATATTTCAACTGAATTTATTTGTTCGTTATAATCCGCATTTGGAGCCGTTCAAAATGAATAGTTGTTACGATATGAAATTGCCTCAGTAAATGTTGATGAGTTTCATTTGTAACTGCATGATGCTCGAGGTCCTCGTTTATGTTGATTTAGTACAGTGGGTAGTAAGAAGAATGTACCGCGAGCAAGTTAGCGAGATTGGTGTCGCGTTGATGCGAATTTGATGCGAGCCGATCCATCAAAAGGGACGACAGTGATTCATTCGTCTTCGCGCCACTTGGGTTCTAATCACGCATTCACTTGCAAATCGCCGATGTCAGATCAATCAGCGACGACACGCACCAGTTTCCGGTGTTGTGTGATTGTGCCCGTGACTGTACCGATCGCCAGTTTGCCTATGTGCTCCAATCACGTAATCATTGGATTAAACACTTTATAAATTTAAATGTAGCTGTTCACTCTTGAGACAATAGTGGACGTAATGTGCTGCATTCGTAATAAAAGCGCACAACACGGACGGTGAGATTTGCTGGTGTCCTGTGTCCTATGTCCATTGTCGCTTGTCCGAGTTGATTAAAACAAGATAGTGAGGGTGGCACGTGACCCGATGCGCTGACGGACTTTTGTGCCGGGATTTGAAGGGCGCTGAAAAACAAAAGATCCGAATGACGCGGTCATTCTGCTCTGTCCGGCGCCTGCCACGAGTGTTCGCACTGTCCTATGTCCTCTGTCCTCCTGGAATTGATTGTTGTTTTTGTTATTCACGCGTGTCCCACGTACCCTCGGGATTCCGCCCTTCAGCGATATGCTTTTCTACGGTTTACTTGCATTGCTCGAATGTAGATGAGCGTGAAAATGCCTTAATGGCTTTCAATCATTACGAATTGGGTGCATTTTATACATCAACGAGTTTTTATTCATCACACGGTTCAATCATTTCGTGTAATTAAATTACAAATATTTCATTACCCAGGTACATACGCACAAGTAAGTGCATAGTTGAGATTTGAATAATAAACTCGCGTAACGCAATTAAGTTACAATAGCGTTGTAAACAGGCCTTATTTAGGTATAGGTGAATAGTGTGGACCTAAAATTTACATTTGCGAAATTGATGTAAATTTGCATGCAATGTGCAGAGTGGTGTAGCGTTGTGCGTTGAGCGTATATCGTAATGCCGTGTACGTGGCTGATGGATGCTTCCGGATTAGCAGGCGCCAGGCGAAACCGGAGCGTCGCTGGACACAAAGCGTTCGCATTTGTCACGGTGAATCCCGAGTCCAAACATCTTATCCTTGTCTCGCAATACTAAACCGTAGCCGTTGTCGCCGTTCGCCGTTCGCCGTTGCCATTGCCATTGCCATTGCAGTTGCCTTTCTAATGGCCAACACATTTGATAATTAAATTGCGTCTTCAGATTACGAGCAGAGTACACTTCCCAAGTTTGCCCAGGCTAACGCCTTTGGCTATTGTTTGGCAAATGTATGTGGCAACCGGTTTGGGGACAGCGATTTATTATGCTACACACCACACGGTCGAGGCTCAACTCCCGCAATTCAACTGTTTATGAATAAATTGATTTTTAAGCACTAGAACGCAGAGAGATGATTATTCGTCATGTGATAATAGGCTATTCCACCATAATCAAAAATAGTAAAAGTTTATTGAAAATATGAAAGATAAGAGCAAAAGAAAAATTCCATATTTTTAATTATGAAAAAAAAAAACTGTACTTTATGTACTGTATTTTTTTTTGCCGATTGGCATTAAAGATGACATTTCACGGACTGCTAACAGTCTGTAAAGTGTCACTTTTATGCCTAGGCTGTAAAAATATTTTACATAACAACCGCTCAACACACGCATAGCAACCGTCAATAAATGCATAGCAACCGTTCAACACTCGCATGGCAACGTAATTTGACAGCGATAACCTTCAAAATATCTATATAAAATAAACAATAAATTAATATTAATTATAAATCGGCAAAAATATTATGTGTTCAACTCGGCATCAAACACAGATTTATAGCTTCGACAGCATTCATTACCTCGGCTTCACGTTGTCAATGAAACGGCAGGCTCTGCTGTAAATCTGGTATTTTGATGCCTAGTTAAACAAATAACTATTATTTCTCTAATAATGAAATGTAATATTACAATTAAAATATATATTATATTGTAATTTTCTCAACATATTTTTCGAAAGTCTGTGAACCACCGTTTGTTTATTTCTGGTACATACATCACCTACGTCATCAGTGTAATTTAAAATTCAGACCTTAATATCTCGCTTATTTGGAGGAATTTTTAACTCGAACTTTCACATGTGGTCTTAAATTTTTATGTACTTCAAGAAATAAAATCGTAGAATAGCCTATTCAACGCACATTTAACTAAAAGGTATTATTGTCAGAATGTAATTGTCCACGAAATTGTTAAGTGATAGTACGGCACTTTTCTAGGTCATTTTCATTTTCCTGTTAATGAATAAAAGGGAAGAATTGTGATTTATTTTTATTTACGACTACTTTTCAACATAAAAGCGATATCACTATTTTCGTTATGAAGTCTATGTGCGATAAAACAACAGCTAATAATATATCAAGAACTCTTCTATTGTAAGATGTGTAAGGTGTAAAAAGTCTCTTAATCGTACACAAATTTCGCCTATTGCTTTTAATTAATAACCATCCTTCGTGTATTCTGAAGGGTAATGGTCCTCTTCTTCCGAGTTGTATTGATTATGGTATCCCAGGTGTCTTTAGGTATTCCCCGAACTCTTTTTTCCTTCACGTTTGTAATCCATATTTATTATTTATCTCGATGCGTTCATTATTATCTTACTATATGGCCTCATTATGATAGTTGACTCAGGGCCGGTTTTGCCATAAGGCGGATTGGGCGACTGCCCTAGGCCTCCGAATTTAAGCGGCCTCTAAAAATTCGATGGATAGTATACAAAACGAAATAGCATTTTCATTTGTATTCTGCGTTAAATAATTTCATTTTGAATGTTTAATTTAAATTCACGTCACTTAATTACGTACTTTTACAACGGTAACGTCACTACGTTAGAGGAATATAGGAAATATCATTTACGTTTAACAGTAAATTGATAATATTAACTTTATACCGCTCGTGAAATATAGTTTTGGTTGAAGGGTGTGAGCGTGACTAAAATTCAATAAGTACTATCCAATTTCCAATCTTTCGAAACGATCTAAAATGGCTGAGTTAGCAGAGATACGAACCAACAATCTTTTTTAAGTTAGCTCGCTTCGCTCGCGCTTTTTCTAAACAAATCCTAAGCCCGCAGAACTCACGCCCGACAAACTCGAATCACACTACGCATTTTTAATGGAACCTTTTCATAAATAGTAACTCATTTTGGTTCATCTCTTTTCGGTCGGTCGGTCATTTTAGTTTGTTGCACATTTTACAAATGAACATTAGATAAGTTTCGAGGGATTGGAAATTTGATAGCACTTGGTAACCCTCCGCAGGTCAGAGGTGAAGAGTGTCTCTTGTCTGTATATTTTAATAGGTACGTTAAAATTAAAATTTGAGGGAGGAGCCGCGAAACTAGGATGGAAAAAATAGATATTTTATTTCGGCCTTTAATTTTTTCCGCCTTAGGCCTCTAAATATATAAAACCGGCTCTGAGTTGACTTGTTTCTATGAACTCAAATATTGGCTTGCATTGCAGTTGTTCTCGTATTATTTCGTTTCTAATTTTGTCCAACATTATTACTCCATGTACTTTTCTTAGATATTTCATTTCTATCGCCTGAATTTTGCTTTTTATTCTTTGAGAAAGTACCTATGACCTCCTATTCCTCGCAACCATATGTCAATCTCTATATAGTGTTATATACTGTTACTTTTGTTTTCTTATTGATTTATTTTTTCCCTATAAAGCTGTGTTTCATTGCATGAAAAATTCTTGCCGTTTTGTCTATTCTCTCATTTCTATCAATGTCCTGTACCATTATTGTTCCAAAATACTGAATCTTATTGACGTGTCCTATTTTTTCCTCATTTATAGTCAAGTTTCCTATTATTTGTTCGTTTCTCACTACATAACCTTTCTCTCTTTCAACATTAATTTTCATATTATATTTCACAATCGCTTCATTCTATTTTTTTCTTCACTCATTGCTATTGGGTATCCAAAATTAGAACACGCTAACTAATAGTAGAAAGCTGAACTAAGCATAAGGTACATAAATTTCATTGTATTTTGAAATTAATTGTTATTTTTATTAAATTAATAACAGTAGTAGTTATTTTAACAGTATTCCAATGTAAGTATTACATTTGTTTAAGGTACATTGTACTTAAGTTGTAAAGATTGAATTTTCTCTAAAAAAAACCTATAAAAACAAGAAAATTTGCAACAGTTCTCCTGCCAATAAAAGCAAACTACCAATACTAAAGCACGCATTCACCATCATAAGATATCATACAAAATGAATTTGATATGTACCTTACGCGAATTGTGATCAACGTCATCTTTTGATCATTTGGAAGCTCAATAACCACTAAGTCGTCACTCGTCAGCAAATGCACATACGGGTAAGAATAAAAAGCTGACCAACGCTGACCGCTGACGGATGCTGACTGAAGTATAAAGATTATGCTGGTCTACTATGCCAAATTAATATCCATAAACTTATGGCGACCAACAAAAAAATATACTATATTATTCAGATAAACACATTATATTATTTTACCAATGTTAACTCATTTTAACTCTAATAGTTTTAAAAGGGAAATAGCTGACCAATGCTGACATACGCTGACCATTAGAGACTATTAGAATTAAAATCGGTAAAATAATATAATAATGTTTATCTGGATAGTATAGCATAATTCTGTGTTGGTCGTTATAAGTTTTTTTTTATAATGGATATTAATTTTCATAGTAGGCCAGTGTAAGCTCTACACTACAGTCAGCATCCGTCAGCGGTCAGCGTTGGTCAACTTTTTATTCTTACCCTGCACATACTGATATTTGTATTGGTCTTTGGTTTCTGTATTCAACATGTAACTTGCTCAGCTTTGAATCGCATTCTTGTATAATTTCATTCATGAATATTGTGAAGAAGATTGACTTATTAGACCTCCTTGTCTGTCGATTTTGTCTCAAATATTTCTGATTTACTATTTTGATTTAATACATAATTTAAGTTCTTTCTACGTAACCCTTCGATAGCATTAACACTTCTTCTTTCATGAAGAATAATATTCCACAGACTTTTTCTTTTCACCCTGTCGAACGCTTTCTCTAGATCTTAAATGCCATAAATACTTTGGTCATACCCAGTCTCATGAATGGATGATTATGAATTTTACGAATCACACAAACGACCATGCTGTTCTGTGGGATTCAAACCCACGACCTCCTGATGTGCTACACTAGTGACATAGCCACTACACCAACAAGATCGACAAAATAAATGTATTTGTTATTGTAGCTATTATTTTCTGGATGATATTTTTCATATTAAATGATCTTTTGTAATACGCCCCTTTCTGAATCCACTCTGTATATAAATATATAATTTTAAAATTTTATATTTACAATTCAATTGTACGAATTACGCTCTAATTAGATTGTGGTAATAATCAATATAGGTACTCAAAGTAGTAGAATTCATTTAGAACCTATCAGGTTGCTCATATATAAATATATAATAATAATATGTTCTATTTGTTCATAGAAAAATTCCATATAAATAGATTGGATCATTGATATGTTATATTTATACTTATTTATGCCCGTATTCATAACAATTCGTTAGTTTCGAAACGATTCGTTAAAACGCAAATATTTTATTCATAAACGTTCGTTAACGTTAACATTTCGTTAAAATGTTTACTAGCGTTCGTTAAATTAACGTCCCGATTTTGACAAATTAAATAATTAACGAATGTTTTCATTGGTGTGTCATCTGTCAACTTGATCATAGTGTGTAATTTTAAATATGTATTTTTCAATCAATATTGTTATTATTGTTCTATAAAATTATAAGATGTCATCGGACACGTTGAACAATTCAGATATTGAATTTATTAATAATGTCAGAGCTAATATTTATTAAAAAAATATGACGAAATTGATTTTAAAAGTAAAACTTTAGCTGATATCTGCTGTACTGCAGAGACTATCACAAAAAAAATCGCCGATCTCATTTGTGAATCAGATATTAGTAACACTGCGACTTTATGCAACTGGATCTTTTCAGCAATTGTTGCCTGATCACATTAATACGAGCCAACCCCAAATATATTCGCATTACCTGAAAAATAGGCTATAATCAAATTTAATTTGTGTACACGCTGCTATTATCGCTATACGAGTTTAAATTATTACATTATATATATATATATATATATATATATATATATATATATATATATATGTTGCATTATACTCTTATATAAATGATAATTATTCGAAAGATATTTATTAAATTTACTTTCATAATGGGATTACAATACTTTTTTTGTATATCTGCACTTAACGCACTTCCACGGAAAAATTTTTTCTCACTCACATTAACATATAATTAAAAAGTCTGTTGTGGGTACCACAGCACCTACCGCCATACATTTCTTATCAAAAAATTGCGATTTGTTATGCTACATACCACACGGCCGAGGCCCAACTCATGCAATTCAACTGTTTATGAATATATACAATTTTTAAAGCATTAGAACGTAGAGAGATGGCGCATTATTCGTCACATGATAATTCGGCGTTATCTCTCGGCCGTCCCCGCCGTCGCACCGCATCTCAACGCGCTGTGATTGATTAAGTACTTGAAACCCTTGAATTAGATTCGCATATTTAATTTTGCTCTGGCTCTGGTGGAGATTGGCCGTTGCTGGCGCTTGCGTCGCCCCCTGCACCGGAATGAAGTGCGTGCGTTGGTGGCGGCGACGGCGGCGGCGGCATCACTTCCTCTCGCCGTAGCTCATAAATCAAAAACATTCACCCTTAATTCGATTCTCTGGAGATTTGGCTGTTTTTTCTCTCCTTTTACATTTACGCTCCAGAAACTAATTACAAGTGGATGATAACGGCATTTTTGTATGAGATGAGATTGTCTCGCGTCGTATAGAGACGGACTAATGGACAGGAGCTATGCTGCGACAACCGTCCAAAGACAATACTGACCGACAGGCGACAGTGATTGATGAACGCACATTCACACAATGTATTGATACTATGTCGAGTTGTGTGCTATTGCTGGCCCCACCTACCTCGATACGCAAGCTTGCGTACCACCGATTTATCAGTCAAACAATGGCAATATATTTTTTAGATTTGAAAACTCGGAATGTTTTATAAAGGTAAAATGCAAATAAGAAAAAACGATATCGTTATCTGTCTAGTATCATAAATCACGAAAATTTTGAAATTGTCTCTCCGCAGATGATAGAAAGTGATTGGAGTGGTTCACGAATAATAATAAATGGAGAGCAACCCTCTTAGCTCGGCCTCCAGGGAGGCGGTCGGTGCAGGGGGAGCCGCGTCCTGTGTCTATCTCTCGCACGTCACTTCGTGTGAAATATGTGTTTAAACTCGGCCTTTTGTCACCTGCAAACAATTCACAGCTCTCCCGAGATTTCAATTTCATCTTCGAAAAATAGCAATAGCTTTCGACTGAAAGAATCCGCTAATTAAGAAAGGCACGTTGACGTTAGCTTTCCGTCAAATATTTGCCCTCGCACTGGAAGTGTCGCATTGACAAATGTGCCAGAGCCAGCAAGACATTCCGTCTGTCTTGCAAGTTCACTGCAATCATTTAAGAAATGAAAGCTTTTCACACATCATTTTACTGTTAGTGAGATATGTTTTATGAATACATATATCAAACACTGGCAGCTGTTACATCACTGTATACAGCAATTGGCAATTCGAATTAGGTAGGTTGAAACTACAAACAACGAGTACGCGTACGGAACAGAGAAAGCGAGAGAGCAGTGACATGCAACAATGGTGTGCGTCAGTCAGTGCGTTTGTGTGACAGCGTCGCCAGTCGCAGCCGCCCGACGCCCTGACGCGCCGACGCGCACGAAACAAGACAAATTATCTTCTTGATTGCATGCGTGCTCATTACGCGTCCCGCTCGCCGCATTTACATAAACGGAAAACGCAAATTCCGTTTACGGTCGGCGCTATTGTTGGCAGCATTTTTGCTCACGCCCGCCGAGCGCCGAACGCCGAACGCGTTCATTACGTAGAATTTATGTCAATCATTACCGTTGTCGGTGCGGGCGCGGATATGATATGATGTCGCGGCGGCCGACGATTACGCAGGGGCCCACGGCCCTGGGCGCTCGCTGCGTTCTCTACATTCTGTGTTATCCCCGTTATCGCATGCTTGGGAACACGGACACCTGTGCCCCCTTTAAGTCCCCGGGTTACCGCTGCTATAGACGCTCAAATGACTGTCATAAAATCCAACAAGTATCGTTTAGCTTTACAAACGTGCATTCGCTGCCTGAATTATTGTACTGTGTACTGCCGTTACGTTACTGTGTGCGTTTGTGCGTCTGTGCGTCAGCATCAGCCCTTTGCGCAGTGTTTCATCTGCACGTGTTTGAAGTTCAAGTGACAAAAGTGCAGAGACGAATCTGTCATATCGCTAGCATCGGGAGAGCGGCATGCGGCATTGTGTGATTTACGTTTTCATTTGCCAGGCAATGATGTGGGCGCCAATGCACTGCCGCACAGCGCTACAGGTTTTTGCATAGAGTTCTCGTTAGGGAGAATTAGAGGCGATGGGTGTTGGGTCGCGTAATTAACTCGGGGCGTCGCACATGTTTTGCAACGAGACAATGATGCCCAACGCTGAAGAAACCGACTTGCTGCCTCACCCAGATCATTAATTTATTTGAACAAATCAGCTTATTCGAACCCTCCGCAGCCAAGCTTCTCATATCAATTTTTCGCTGCTGGTCGTCGGCAACACTGCATGGCGAGGGCGGCGGGAGATGCGCGATAATCCGCGCCATCCGCTCCGCTCCGTGGAGCTAATTACACGCCGCCTTGATCCGTCAACCCTTCCTCTTACTCCACGAGCCACGATAATATCCCATTACAATGAGATTCAAAGCTGAACCCCTTCTCTTCTTATATTGAGAAATAACCGCTACTTTCTGTTGCAGGAGATGGCGGTCGCTGCTTCGGCTGGGAGGCAGACGACGTCGCTGTAGCATCCACGTCCGACTGGAGGCAGATGGGTCGCGAGCTGCGCCACATCGCCGACGATTTGCGTCGGTCGACACCGTGTCTGGTGAGTGCCACAATCACAATCTGATCGCTTGGTCACCGTCACCGTCACCGTCACCGTTCGCCGCATCACTGAACCGTTCCATTTGCATGCGTAAACAGGGCGCACGTTTTGCGACCCCCGCTCAATTAAGCTTAGTTTGGCGGCCGTACGGCGTGCATTCAGCACTCACACCCGTCGGCCATCGCTCGTTG
Source organism: Poecilus cupreus (assembly GCA_963942605.1). NCBI lineage: Eukaryota > Metazoa > Arthropoda > Insecta > Coleoptera > Carabidae > Poecilus > Poecilus cupreus. The sequence continues at coordinate 26,368,145 of OZ012715.1, forward strand.
TTCATCTTAAATCCATATAAATAGCCGAGCGGCGAGTGGCGACCGGGAAAGCGGAAAGGCTAGCTAGTTGCTAGTTGGTCATTCGGCGGACCTGGGCCGTTAAGCGGCAGCGGGTAGAAGGGAAGTGTTGATTACGAGATTTAATTACAAGCGCTCGTCCCCCATTATCGGTTCCCGTAATGCCCTACACCACTACACATAGCTACACCGCGTCCTATAAATATACATAACGTGGCTCAGTGCTACTAGATGCAGATGCCTATCTGCTCGACACCAAATTGGATCTGTTGGAGAAATCCTGTACCTGCTTAAATCCACACGCCACATTTACGCATTTCCACATGCCCTATTACATTCAACGCTACGCTAGATATCTATATAAAATGTTCGTAATATTAATCATCGTTTGATAACCGAAAACCGAAATAATTAGCATTATAGCAAAATTTATGACGGTCATTAATTATACTGAACGTGCGTTCAAATCGGATAATTTCGCAATTATTGACAGATAATGTACGTTATAAACGCATTCGCGGCGTCGCGTATCGAGTCTTAGTGCCATGTTCAGTGTTCAATACACAAGCTCACTGCGTGGTGCAGTACACTGGACACTGTGCGCGTCATCCCAAGTGCAGATTACGATCAATCATCTGGCGGAACTCGGGAACAGCGTACGTGATTGATTCGAATTCATTTCATACGAGTCGGACTCCCTTAATTGCGCTCGAATCACTCACTACTCCAACTCTCTAATTGCATTCACAAATTATTTGTTATTTATATTGTTACTATGGAATCAGATGTCACATGCTATTAATTTGAATTTTAACATGGATGTTGAATATCAATTAATTTGTTATTAGCAGTACAAATTAAACACGAGTGTTTATTCCAATCAGTATTCAAACATATTCTATAGGTACATTACTCATTGAATCAATACACTCACTGATTTATATTAAAACTATTAACTAAACAAAACATAGTTTATTTATTGAAAAGCAATTTGTTGCAGTCAGTAAACCTCAAGTTTGTTTAAAATTTTTATCTGTTTTCCCATGATAATTACCGAGAATTTTTCTCCCTATTTGTTTTCAAATTATATTTCAAACACTAACTATATTATGTGAATTTCATTTGGTCCTGAGAAAGGCATAATCTGATCCGAAACGTCGACTTTTATGAATGAATACACATAATAATACAAAAGTGTTTGGTGTACCCATTATTTTTTCCTTTTCAATTCCAATTGGCAGTCAAGAATCATATATAAAAGAAAATAATTTTTTCAATTTTACGTTTTTAAAAGGTTTTTTTAACAATTCCATTTCGAGCACGAGAGATATTTTTACGCATGAAGTGTGATTATTGGTCGTCAAGACACGGCCCTAAAAATGTTAATGGAGGAAGAATCGTAGAGTTAATGTTAAAACTGACTACATGTTGACTGTGAGATTCGAACAGAGGATCTCACCACCCATAGTCTGGAGCTATTTACCCCATTAAAAAGGAATAATATAAAACGAAATTGAAACTACAAAATTCAAAATAATTGAATGATGGTTTCAATAACGGAATGATGTAGATTAATTTCACTCTCACCTCGATAAGGGTTATTTACGATTTTGTTATTATGCACATGTTATCTGCTTAAGAGTACCAGAATCTGAGTAGAAAATTATGCGATTTTCATCATGTTTAAAAAAATCGAGTCAAGATTTAAGCGAAATTTCGTGAAACAATAGCTCACATGTCTCAAACTATATTTCTGAACCAAACAGAATTTTTATTAATCAATTTGTGGAGAGAATTGTGTACAAATATTCTATACGATATACATGTAATTAGAAACATAATTCTGACTGTGCGATTGCACAATGCTGTTGATTTAATTCATTAAAGAATTGAAGGTAGCATAATAATATCCTTACAACTATTTATCTTTACGGACATTTAAATTAAAAATATGTTTTTTTTTTCGTTATTATTATAACAACTTTTTAAAATGGTTGAATGGGTCCATAAACCTTTTTTTTTGTGAAACTTTATAAGAATATATGACATTAGTGAAAACCCGATGTGAAAATTCCATATATTACCCGAGATATGATTTTTCAAAGTTTGTGTGGCGTCATTGGTACTCCATTTTTCATGATAGTAGATATTATATATTTTTTAATGTAAAAATAATATTTAGATATTATAAGTCTTAATGTACAACAATTAAACTTAATATAAAGAAAGATAAAGTTCCTTTGGCAACTTTAGAGTATTTTACTTTATATTCGAGTAAACATCATACGAAAGTTTGAGAACAGTGGCGCTAGTAGTGACGTAACCTAACCTCAACACATAATTTTATTCAATAGATTTTCAACATAGCACAATAAACAGTTAAATTATGAAACAAGTAATGGAAGCCCTACTAATATAATCTTAAATACCAACAAACAAAATAAATGAAATTTCGTAGTTCTATTTTAGTCCACAACAGGCGGTGGGCGCAAAGGCAGACGCGCGACTTGCACGTTTCATATTTCTGGCCAATAGAATAAATGCGAATACCCGTGACGTCAAAATATATTCATATCGTTATATCGCTTTACTGCAAAATATTTAAAAGAAAAAAAATACTCTACTACTAATTATTCCGTAAGTGTTACACGATTTTGATATAAATTTGTCATATTTCGTTTATCGTTTATGCGCCCATTGAAGATACTATAATGCGAAAATTTCTCAGCACTTATTAAGTAATACTAATAAGAATAACTAACAAAGAACTAATATCTATAAATTTCGCTGCGCATATAATTGCACACTTCCTATCCATGAAAATAGAACATATTTTAATTTTATGGAGATTAAACAAGTAAGAAAGTTATTGTAACGGGTAAAAATTTCGGTAGCGAGTTTTCAACAGATATGCAGGTTTTAGGGTCAGTAGTAATCGTAAAATACGATTTCACTATTTTAACGATAATGTGTACCTACACATATGCGCATATGTGTATTGTTTTCAAATTTCATAATTAGTGTTTGGATGTTTAAGTAATGAGCTGATAAGAAGTGGTAGTTTAGTTGAAGGCCAATCAATTTTCATATCTCAGTCACATCTCATTTTTTAATTTATGTAAATTTTGCTATACTTGATGAAAAGATCTTTTTAAAACTTTTTCTAAAATTTGTTAATAAAAAATCATCACGCCATTTACCCATTTTGGGTGTGACACTTTGCTTTCACAGATCTCGGTATATGATATATTTGTACACGAGAAGTGCGGTTACCTGCTGTCAAGTTGCATCCCCCAACGATCTTAGACGTAAAGTTAATATGGTAACTGTCGGCTGTGGAATTCGAACTGAGGCTCTCATGATCTGCAAATCCGATATAATTTTAAATCGTTCTGAAATTTAAATTTGCGAGAGAGTATAGTCTATTTTATAACTAGGAGGAGTAAAACCTAAAGCCATATAGGTATATAGGTACCCTGTAGAAAAACACCGAAAAAGTCACTAGAATTTTTTTCTAAATTCAACAAAAGTGGTGTTTTGAATGTAACTTCAGTTTTTAGTTTCGCCCGTATCAGTTCAATGGGATTTAGTTCACAATGATAAGGAGGTAACCTCAAACCTCAACACAGTTTTATTATTTTTCTTCGCCTTTTCATCATTTACATACAGATCAAACTAATTTTTGTGCTGTTGAATTAAATGCAGTAATTCAGATCGACCCATCTTTATCAAATTTATATTCTTTAATTGCAACCATTCCTGAATTTCTTCCTTCTTCGACGATGAAGTTGGAATTCTTTCCTGTTTTCTGCTGTGATATGAAGCATTGTCCATAACAATGACAGCATTGTCTGGTAATTTATTTAACAGTTTAGCAAATCACTCTTCAAATACTTTGCCATTCATCTCATCGTGGTAATCTGCAGTTTTTCTACCTTCAAAAATAACAATTCATCCATAAAACCAAACTTGAAATCCACTCACTTACTGACAGATGACAGCTGATACGGCAACATTTTAAAACACTCTCCTTAGTTATTAAATAGACTATAGTTTTAATAAATAAACAATAACTGATAAAATTTCTGTAAAATATTTATTAAAATAACGACTTTTTGACAACAAAGTACTGCCATCTTAAGGTAAAATATAAAACAATAAATAATAAATATGTAGCTGATCTCGGTGGCGTAGTGGCTATGTCACTAGCCTAGCACGCCAGAGGTCGTGGGTTCAAATCCCACTGAAGAGCATGGTCGTTTGTGATGTTTACATAAATTCACAATCATCCTATCATGAGGCGGCATATGACCATAGTAGTTAGTCCGCCTCCCATCTTCGTAATAAAAAAAAAAAAAAATATGTAGTCAAGGCTACGAGTTGACAAAATAAGGGTAGCATCGATCAAATTTATACAAAATATAAACAGAAAATTAAGGAAGAACAACAGTTAACCATGACTTATTTAGTTCAAAGTCTGAATTCAAATTAAGATTATTTGATGATTTCTTGATTTCAATAGCTTCTCTAATTAGTCTTCACAAGCAGTTATTTTCTCTTACTAGAATCTTCGTTTTTTCAAAATCAATACCATGTAATTCTTATGTGGCATGTTCAGCAACAGCAGATTTATCAGGTTGGTATAATCTAATATGTCGGTCGTGTTCAATCTTGTAGCAACAGTTCTACCAGTTTGGCCAATGTAAACTTTACCACACTGGTACGGAATCTCATAAATGCCAGAACTGTATCTTTAAAATTGCCAAGAAGATCACGGATTTTTAAATTTAACTTAAATGACGTTTTTATGTCAAATTTATTAAGAATCCTGCCAATTTTGTCGGTAACATTAGCAATGTAAGGAGCTTGTACAAGTTTATTTTTCGATTTCAGTGGTCTTCTTATCTACGCTTTGCTGTAACCGTTTTTTTAAGAAAACATCATCTATAACGTCGTTATTTTAATAAATATTTTACTGAACTTTTATCCAGTTATTGTTTATTTATCATATGAATTCTGAAAGCTTCTTTCAATGTATAAGACTATAGTTTTAGTTATATTATATTTTTGAAAATAACTATAATTGAAATCAATAAAATAGGTATTGCAAACTAATCATCCCGAATTATTAATTTGATGACACAAAGAATGGTATATTACTAAAAGCATTGTAAAACACAAGTGTTTATAGCAAACAAATGAAAAAGCAAGATCGTGTCATATTTTCGTTAGTAATATGCTTATTTATTTAGAAATCTCGGCGCAAGTACTCGACAATCTGTTATTTTCCCATGAAACATAAAGCAAAAGTGTAGGGGCAGAGCTGTAGGTGTACCCCTCATCTGCTAAGTATACAGCTGTGTTTTATCACTTAGGTACGTTTTTGTGTAAACACATTGAACACGCGTCCTGCGCGCTGCTTTTTTGCTGCTCGACTTTGCCTCTATATGTGACATACGCGGCGATGTCTTCGACTCGCTGCGTCCTTGGGTGCACGCGTAACTTAATTATAGTTTCATTTAGCCGTTCGTGGGCGGAATGGTGGCAATAAATCAAACTTGCTAACTTGTCATGCATCTGTTCCGAGTGTTTCCGCGTTTATGTAATGTTTTCTGTTATATGATGAAATGAAACGATAGTTTTATGCAGGTGTCGTGGATGTGATATAGGCACACTATAAAATTATTTATGATTACATAAATTGCATATTGAGTGGGTGAAGTTAAGTCGTAAAATGTATTTATTACTCACTAAATGCGCTATCAGTAATGAGCTAAACTGTAATTATTCCAGTAAAAACAAAGCTCTGTCTGACGAATGAAACAAATAATCAAATACGGCCTGCGCAGAAAGATACTTAGTACGTGACATTAATGGAATTTTTACCTCTCGTAGAATTGATATGATATTTTATTTATTTTGTTGTATCTATTTAACTATTCACTTTACAACAAATCTGTAACTACAAAAGTTGTTTAGAATTTAAAAACGCCTGCAATAAGCCCAATTTGGTTACCTAAATATTAATATTTCACGATATATCAATTAAATTAAAATAATATATTCTTTTAAATTGTAACACGATCATGGAAAATTAAACAAGTTCAACATTTCATAAAACAGTTTTAGATTTATTTATTAAAATGTTCCTTTATTTTCTATAGAATGTGTCTTTTAAAATTTTATACAAATTTTGTTGCATTTCTGTTGTAAAATGAATATACAGAAAATAGCATTAAACTTATATACGCCACATTTCTTCTACACCCGGTATATGTAAGTGAGGTATTGCAACGGGTCAAAATATTCTATAGTGAGTTTTCACCAGATAAGAACATTTTGAAACACTAGAATTTGATTTCCCTGTTTCACTATGATGTCTTTGTAATAATTTTATCGTCTACGTACGAAAACATAAAATCTAATAAATAAATAAAATAAATATATCATCACGCCTTTTACCCATTATGGGTGTGGCACTCTGCTTACGCAGATCCCGGGTGGTGATATATTTTTGCGTATGAAGTGCGGTTACCAGCTGTCAAGTCATAGCTCCCAAAGTTGGTGAAGGGGGAACCACAGGGGTAAATTTAAATTGGCAACTGTCGGCTGTAGGATTCGAACTGAGGATTTCACGATCCACAGTCCGATGCGTTACTACGGAGCTATTTACCCCATTTATCTAATTAAAATATTATTTCCAAATTACATATTTAAAATTTGACAATGCATCAACCGGAAGTGCTAGTTGAAGACCTGTTTCATACATTTCTCAGTATTATTTATAATGCAAAAGATGTAAAATAATATAATAAATATATAATAAAGTTTCAATTTTAATCTGAAACCTTTTTCTCTCTTTTTTGTCGTTAAAAAGTTGTTTAGGTTGGATTTGCATAATATTTTTTCACATTGATTTGGCATTAAAAAATTACAACTAAACACATTTCAGTAATCGATACCCTTTAACGATTTCTATCATTCTATAATTTGTATATCAACTCGCAATTTTCTTTTCACACAGTTAATCATAATGAAGTTTATCGTGTGTTTCGTACAATAAAATCTCAAACGATGGGTGTTGACGAAATCAATGTTAAAATAATAAATATTATCTTGCCAACTTTATCATTTCAACTTAGGAATCTGAGTAATTCTTGCTCAGAGGAAGGTGTTGTTTCAGATGTATGGAAGGTTACAGTTGTAAAATCATTACCAAAATGTACGAGAAAAACTTTGAAACAATGATTTACGTCCCATCAGTATACTTCCTGCGCTGTCAAAAATTTTAGAGAAAATTATGTACAACATATATTAGAGTATGTATCTAGATTTAATGTTTTATCTGATATTCAGTCAAGTTTCAGACGTGGTTTTTGCACAACTACTGCTTTATTGAAAATTATTGAAGACATCATGTGTAATATCGATGAAAAGAAAATGGTTCTATTGGTGCTACTTGACTTTAGTCAAGCTTTTGACACAGTAAACCCCCAACTTTTGTAAGCCAAATTGAAATATACTGGTTTCGATGCAAATAGCAAACAAAAACAAAGCCCATTTTCCACTCTCACTTGGATCCTTAAACAGTATCATACATTCGAGTGTACATATTTTTGCTGATGACAGACAAATTTATTTGTCTTTTAAAGCCTATAATTACCAAGATGCAGTTACAAAAATTAACCGTATGATCTCGAACAACTAGCTGACTTTGTACAATTCACTGATTAGTATTAAATGCTAAGAATACTACAGCAGTACTTCTTGGAAATAAAATACAAGACAGACTTTAATTGATAACGATTTACTAAACATTAAACTTAACGATACAAAAATTGATATTAAAAGTATATGTAAAAACATTGGTTTAATAATTCATGCAGAACTATGTTTCTCCGAATATGTAACATTATTAATAAAAGAGGCTTAACTACTTGACCCTAAAAAGCCTTTTTATAAACCGTTTTATTTTAAGTGAAAGGAATAGACAAATTTTAGATGACACAATTGTATTATGTATTCAATTACTATGATATAAGTTATAGTTTAACTAATACTAATCGCCGAAGAATACAGGAAGTACAAAATAGTTGTGCGCATTTCATATTAGGACTAAGGAAATATGATTCTGTTACTCCAAAGTTGGTCGATTTACAAAGGCTTAACATGTTCAACAGACGTTCACATCATTTGGCTGTTTGATTCACCGCACAATAGTTTGTAGTATCTCACCCTACCTAGCATCAAAATTTTCCTTCCGATCAGATTTGCGCAATCATCAATTGAGGAAAAGTAGCATGTTACACATTCCATCGCACCGCTCATCACTCATTCACACGCAGTTTCAGCTAGAATTGTTCATTTATTTACAATCAGGTTCCAGCAGCGTTTAAAGATCTCGAATATTTATTATTTCCAACTAAATTTTTAAAAATTTTGTTGCTATAATAATAATAAATCACTTGATTCTTCTAATTCATGAACGTACCTATGCAGCTAATATTGAATATATATATATATATATATATATATATATATATATATATATATATATATATATATATATATATATCTGAATTTAATTTTGCTGTTCATATTGTAGTCAATGCTCTTTATATGTAAGAAATATGAATTTTTGTCATTGTCTCCTTTATTTTATATATCATTGTTTTATGTTTATATATAACTTCTGCCAAATAAAGAAACTATTATTATTATACTATCGCTGAAGCTTACGTCATTTATTTCCTGGATTTGATTCCTAAATACAATGTAAACAAATAAATATTGTGAAATCTGTAACGATAAATATTAAGAACAATATAGGCAAAGAAACTTCCTGTCACTAAAATAACAAAGATAAAATGAATATTAAATCGTCATCAATGCCGAAGAGTTACATTTAAAATTTCACACTACCAAAGTTTCCTGATGGATTTTAACTATGATTCATAGTTATTGTTATTTTTGAAATTCTAGTTAATCATGATTCAAGGGAATCATGATTACGCAAATCATTGTTTAGAATATCCCAATCATAAGACGAAAAAACACGCCTAATATCGACAATTTTAACTTTACCCCTCTGGTTATCTGCGGTTACCATCACGCTTTGAAGTGCAATTACCAGACGTCAAATCATGGACCCCAAAGGTGTCAGTGGAAAGAAAATCATAGGGGTAAAGTTCAAATGGCAACTGTTAGTTGTAGGATTTGAACAAAGGGCCTCTTGATTCATAATCCGGTACATTACCGCGGAGCAATTTACACCGATTGAGAGAAGTGACGGCTGGTAACTACACTTTGCGTAAAAAATATATCATTATGTTTAGAATATCCCAATCATAAGACGAAAAAACACGCCTAATATCGACAATTTTAACTTTACCCCTCTGGTTATCTGCGGTTACCATCACGCTTTGAAGTGCAATTACCAGACGTCAAATCATGGACCCCAAAGGTGTCAGTGGAAAGAAAATCATAGGGATAAAGTTCAAATGGCAACTGTTAGTTGTAGGATTTGAACAAAGGGCCTCTTGATTCATAATCCGGTACATTACCGCGGAGCTATTTACACCGATTGAGAGAAGTGACGGCTGGTAACTACACTTTGCGTAAAAAATATATCATTATGTTTAGAATATCCCAATCATAAGACGAAAAAACACGCCTAATATCGACAATTTTAACTTTACCCCTCTGGTTATCTGCGGTTACCATCACGCTTTGAAGTGCAATTACCAGACGTCAAATCATGGACCCCAAAGGTGTCAGTGGAAAGAAAATCATAGGGATAAAGTTCAAATGGCAACTGTTAGTTGTAGGATTTGAACAAAGGGCCTCTTGATTCATAATCCGGTACATTACCGCGGAGCTATTTACACCGATTGAGAGAAGTGACGGCTGGTAACTACACTTTGCGTAAAAAATATATCATTATGTTTAGAATATCCCAATCATAAGACGAAAAAACACGCCTAATATCGACAATTTTAACTTTACCCCTCTGGTTATCTGCGGTTACCATCACGCTTTGAAGTGCAATTACCAGACGTCAAATCATGGACCCCAAAGGTGTCAGTGGAAAGAAAATCATAGGGATAAAGTTCAAATGGCAACTGTTAGTTGTAGGATTTGAACAAAGGGCCTCTTGATTCATAATCCGGTACATTACCGCGGAGCTATTTACACCGATTGAGAGAAGTGACGGCTGGTAACTACACTTTGCGTAAAAAATATATCATTATGTTTAGAATATCCCAATCATAAGACGAAAAAACACGCCTAATATCGACAATTTTAACTTTACCCCTCTGGTTATCTGCGGTTACCATCACGCTTTGAAGTGCAATTACCAGACGTCAAATCATGGACCCCAAAGGTGTCAGTGGAAAGAAAATCATAGGGATAAAGTTCAAATGGCAACTGTTAGTTGTAGGATTTGAACAAAGGGCCTCTTGATTCATAATCCGGTACATTACCGCGGAGCTATTTACACCGATTGAGAGAAGTGACGGCTGGTAACTACACTTTGCGTAAAAAATATATCATTATGTTTAGAATATCCCAATCATAAGACGAAAAAACACGCCTAATATCGACAATTTTAACTTTACCCCTCTGGTTATCTGCGGTTACCATCACGCTTTGAAGTGCAATTACCAGACGTCAAATCATGGACCCCAAAGGTGTCAGTGGAAAGAAAATCATAGGGATAAAGTTCAAATGGCAACTGTTAGTTGTAGGATTTGAACAAAGGGCCTCTTGATTCATAATCCGGTACATTACCGCGGAGCTATTTACACCGATTGAGAGAAGTGACGGCTGGTAACTACACTTTGCGTAAAAAATATATCATTATGTTTAGAATATCCCAATCATAAGACGAAAAAACACGCCTAATATCGACAATTTTAACTTTACCCCTCTGGTTATCTGCGGTTACCATCACGCTTTGAAGTGCAATTACCAGACGTCAAATCATGGACCCCAAAGGTGTCAGTGGAAAGAAAATCATAGGGATAAAGTTCAAATGGCAACTGTTAGTTGTAGGATTTGAACAAAGGGCCTCTTGATTCATAATCCGGTACATTACCGCGGAGCTATTTACACCGATTGAGAGAAGTGACGGCTGGTAACTACACTTTGCGTAAAAAATATATCATTATGTTTAGAATATCCCAATCATAAGACGAAAAAACACGCCTAATATCGACAATTTTAACTTTACCCCTCTGGTTATCTGCGGTTACCATCACGCTTTGAAGTGCAATTACCAGACGTCAAATCATGGACCCCAAAGGTGTCAGTGGAAAGAAAATCATAGGGATAAAGTTCAAATGGCAACTGTTAGTTGTAGGATTTGAACAAAGGGCCTCTTGATTCATAATCCGGTACATTACCGCGGAGCTATTTACACCGATTGAGAGAAGTGACGGCTGGTAACTACACTTTGCGTAAAAAATATATCATTATGTTTAGAATATCCCAATCATAAGACGAAAAAACACGCCTAATATCGACAATTTTAACTTTACCCCTCTGGTTATCTGCGGTTACCATCACGCTTTGAAGTGCAATTACCAGACGTCAAATCATGGACCCCAAAGGTGTCAGTGGAAAGAAAATCATAGGGATAAAGTTCAAATGGCAACTGTTAGTTGTAGGATTTGAACAAAGGGCCTCTTGATTCATAATCCGGTACATTACCGCGGAGCTATTTACACCGATTGAGAGAAGTGACGGCTGGTAACTACACTTTGCGTAAAAAATATATCATTATGTTTAGAATATCCCAATCATAAGACGAAAAAACACGCCTAATATCGACAATTTTAACTTTACCCCTCTGGTTATCTGCGGTTACCATCACGCTTTGAAGTGCAATTACCAGACGTCAAATCATGGACCCCAAAGGTGTCAGTGGAAAGAAAATCATAGGGATAAAGTTCAAATGGCAACTGTTAGTTGTAGGATTTGAACAAAGGGCCTCTTGATTCATAATCCGGTACATTACCGCGGAGCTATTTACACCGATTGAGAGAAGTGACGGCTGGTAACTACACTTTGCGTAAAAAATATATCATTATGTTTAGAATATCCCAATCATAAGACGAAAAAACACGCCTAATATCGACAATTTTAACTTTACCCCTCTGGTTATCTGCGGTTACCATCACGCTTTGAAGTGCAATTACCAGACGTCAAATCATGGACCCCAAAGGTGTCAGTGGAAAGAAAATCATAGGGATAAAGTTCAAATGGCAACTGTTAGTTGTAGGATTTGAACAAAGGGCCTCTTGATTCATAATCCGGTACATTACCGCGGAGCTATTTACACCGATTGAGAGAAGTGACGGCTGGTAACTACACTTTGCGTAAAAAATATATCATTATGTTTAGAATATCCCAATCATAAGACGAAAAAACACGCCTAATATCGACAATTTTAACTTTACCCCTCTGGTTATCTGCGGTTACCATCACGCTTTGAAGTGCAATTACCAGACGTCAAATCATGGACCCCAAAGGTGTCAGTGGAAAGAAAATCATAGGGATAAAGTTCAAATGGCAACTGTTAGTTGTAGGATTTGAACAAAGGGCCTCTTGATTCATAATCCGGTACATTACCGCGGAGCTATTTACACCGATTGAGAGAAGTGACGGCTGGTAACTACACTTTGCGTAAAAAATATATCATTATGTTTAGAATATCCCAATCATAAGACGAAAAAACACGCCTAATATCGACAATTTTAACTTTACCCCTCTGGTTATCTGCGGTTACCATCACGCTTTGAAGTGCAATTACCAGACGTCAAATCATGGACCCCAAAGGTGTCAGTGGAAAGAAAATCATAGGGATAAAGTTCAAATGGCAACTGTTAGTTGTAGGATTTGAACAACGGGCCTCTTGATTCATAATCCGGTACATTACCGCGGAGCTATTTACACCGATTGAGAGAAGTGACGGCTGGTAACTACACTTTGCGTAAAAAATATATCATTATGTTTAGAATATCCCAATCATAAGACGAAAAAACACGCCTAATATCGACAATTTTAACTTTACCCCTCTGGTTATCTGCGGTTACCATCACGCTTTGAAGTGCAATTACCAGACGTCAAATCATGGACCCCAAAGGTGTCAGTGGAAAGAAAATCATAGGGATAAAGTTCAAATGGCAACTGTTAGTTGTAGGATTTGAACAAAGGGCCTCTTGATTCATAATCCGGTACATTACCGCGGAGCTATTTACACCGATTGAGAGAAGTGACGGCTGGTAACTACACTTTGCGTAAAAAATATATCATTATGTTTAGAATATCCCAATCATAAGACGAAAAAACACGCCTAATATCGACAATTTTAACTTTACCCCTCTGGTTATCTGCGGTTACCATCACGCTTTGAAGTGCAATTACCAGACGTCAAATCATGGACCCCAAAGGTGTCAGTGGAAAGAAAATCATAGGGATAAAGTTCAAATGGCAACTGTTAGTTGTAGGATTTGAACAAAGGGCCTCTTGATTCATAATCCGGTACATTACCGCGGAGCTATTTACACCGATTGAGAGAAGTGACGGCTGGTAACTACACTTTGCGTAAAAAATATATCATTATGTTTAGAATATCCCAATCATAAGACGAAAAAACACGCCTAATATCGACAATTTTAACTTTACCCCTCTGGTTATCTGCGGTTACCATCACGCTTTGAAGTGCAATTACCAGACGTCAAATCATGGACCCCAAAGGTGTCAGTGGAAAGAAAATCATAGGGATAAAGTTCAAATGGCAACTGTTAGTTGTAGGATTTGAACAACGGGCCTCTTGATTCATAATCCGGTACATTACCGCGGAGCTATTTACACCGATTGAGAGAAGTGACGGCTGGTAACTACACTTTGCGTAAAAAATATATCATTATGTTTAGAATATCCCAATCATAAGACGAAAAAACACGCCTAATATCGACAATTTTAACTTTACCCCTCTGGTTATCTGCGGTTACCATCACGCTTTGAAGTGCAATTACCAGACGTCAAATCATGGACCCCAAAGGTGTCAGTGGAAAGAAAATCATAGGGATAAAGTTCAAATGGCAACTGTTAGTTGTAGGATTTGAACAAAGGGCCTCTTGATTCATAATCCGGTACATTACCGCGGAGCTATTTACACCGATTGAGAGAAGTGACGGCTGGTAACTACACTTTGCGTAAAAAATATATCATTATGTTTAGAATATCCCAATCATAAGACGAAAAAACACGCCTAATATCGACAATTTTAACTTTACCCCTCTGGTTATCTGCGGTTACCATCACGCTTTGAAGTGCAATTACCAGACGTCAAATCATGGACCCCAAAGGTGTCAGTGGAAAGAAAATCATAGGGATAAAGTTCAAATGGCAACTGTTAGTTGTAGGATTTGAACAAAGGGCCTCTTGATTCATAATCCGGTACATTACCGCGGAGCTATTTACACCGATTGAGAGAAGTGACGGCTGGTAACTACACTTTGCGTAAAAAATATATCATTATGTTTAGAATATCCCAATCATAAGACGAAAAAACATGCCTAATATCGACAATTTTAACTTTACCCCTCTGGTTATCTGCGGTTACCATCACGCTTTGAAGTGCAATTACCAGACGTCAAATCATGGACCCCAAAGGTGTCAGTGGAAAGAAAATCATAGGGATAAAGTTCAAATGGCAACTGTTAGTTGTAGGATTTGAACAAAGGGCCTCTTGATTCATAATCCGGTACATTACCGCGGAGCTATTTACACCGATTGAGAGAAGTGACGGCTGGTAACTACACTTTGCGTAAAAAATATATCATTATGTTTAGAATATCCCAATCATAAGACGAAAAAACACGCCTAATATCGACAATTTTAACTTTACCCCTCTGGTTATCTGCGGTTACCATCACGCTTTGAAGTGCAATTACCAGACGTCAAATCATGGACCCCAAAGGTTTCAGTGGAAAGAAAATCATAGGGGTAAAGTTCAAATGGCAACTGTTAGTTGTAGGATTTGAACAAAGGGCCTCTTGATTCATAATCCGGTACATTACCGCGGAGCTATTTACACCGATTGAGAGAAGTGACGGCTGGTAATTACACTTTGCGTATAAAATATATCATTATGTCATTTAAATAATTTGGGTGTGGCACTCTGATTTTGCAGATCTCAGAAAGTGATATATTATTGAGCATAACGTTACCAGCCGTCAAGGTATGCCCCCCGAGAGGAGTTAGTGCAGGGGGAACCACAAGGGTAAAGTTAAAATGGTAAATTTTGGCTGTAGGATTCGAACTGAGGATCTAATGATCCACAATCCGATGCGTTACCACGGAGCTATTTGCACCTATTGACGTGACAGCACTACGCGTCTAAAATATATCACCACGCCATTTACACGTAATGGGTGATGTTCTCTGCTTTTGTAGATTTTTTGCAAAAAATCAGATGATTGTCCTCCCACAGTCTCCTAAATTGCTAGATCTGGCTCCTTGTGATTTCTTCTTATTTCTGATATTAAAATCAGTGCTGAAAGAACATCAAAACAAATGCGTCACAAAAAAATCAATTGCGGGCATCACAATACCACCCACAATAGATTTTTTGTCAAACAATGCAGGAACACGGACCACTAGTATCAAGAAACACTAACTCCTTCAAAAAATTTAGTTTTCAATTATGTATGTTAAAAAATGACATTTCTCAACCGTTGTTTTTGTTTTTTCAAATAGTATATGTTAGCAGATTTAAAGGAAAATATTAAAATATAAGTTTTCTTTAACGTGTTGTTGTAATTCGTAAATAGTAACAGTAAGAGAAAAATGTTTCAAAAAACAATTGTAGATAATAATATTTGAAACATAGTCTCAAGAAACGCTCATCCCTTCAAAAAATTTTGTTTTTAATTGTGATGTCAGAAAATTACATTTTCAACCGTTGTTTATTTTTTTTTCAAAAAGCACAGATTAAAACGAAAATGTCAAAATGTAATTTGTTAATGGGGACAGTAAGAGAAAAATACTTCGAACAACAATTATAGATAATAAAATTTGAATCATTATTCTAATAACAAAAATTGTTATTAAACCATAATTTACTGTGATATTTCAAAATAACTTGATAGGGCTTCAAGTAAACTGCGAATTCCGGTTATTGGATTATCACCAAAAGCTAGTCAGGACTTCCCAAGTTGATACAATTGATATATACAAACACACACAGACATCATCGCAAAACTAGTAAAATCGTATTCTATGGACCCTGAAACGTGCTCATCCACTGAAAACTCACTACCGAATTTTTAGCATGATTCCTATACCTTACTTACATGTGGCAGAATGTAAAATGTATGTGCATAATCTGTAAAAATAATAATAAAGTTTTAAAAAAAAGTTCAGTTAATTTCTGAACAGGTCTCGTATGATCTTACTTTTGTTGAAATTAGGGATAATACAAAAATATTTAAGTGTTATTATTGCAAAGATAATCTTTAGATAAGAATAAAAATAAATATGTCTTTCTATATTTATTTGCAACCCCTTTATTAACTTGAAACGTAGAGGCCTTTAGTGGCAATATCTAGCTATTCGGTGGTGGTACAGGGTGCAGAGTAGCAGGATGCAGGACGCAAGGGACGCGGAAGTCTGTCACTCATATTACTACATGATTTGTGGCGTCCGCTTACGCACGTTTGCAAAACGCTGTTGCACTGCATTGCGCCCATTTGGCATAATGGAATGTTTGCGCAGCCCAATGCAACATTATTTTGATATGTTTGTCCATTTAGCTTCATCGCTTCGCGCCCCACCCCACAGGTCCAATCGCCCGCTCTGCTCTCACCGGGGGCAGTCAATTTAAAAATTGGCCTGCGCTCGCTCTCGCTCTCACCTCGCTGGTCGTCTCGCTCCTATTTGCGTTTCCACGCAGTCTGTCTATTCGCGGAAAATGCTGGGTAATGAAAGTTGACAGGCCATCTGTTTTTTAAATGATTGTATTGTTCGCTGTAATGTATCTGTCCGGTCAGACTCGCATGAAAATCATTATCATCTTCCGTTTTTTCCTCCGTTTTTGCCATTAACTTCCCGGCACGCTTTAATTATTTTATGTTTCGTAACGCAGTAGTTGCTTGCTACTTTAATAACTACAATTTACTATCGTTCATTTTTTATTTTCTGCATGTTTTCATAACAAATTTTTGTTTTTTGATATTTAATTGATTCTTGGGGTAAATAGCTCCGTGGTAGCGCATCGGACTGTGGATCGTGACATCCTCAGTTCGAACCCCACTGCTGACAGTTGCCAATTTAAATTTACCGTTGTGGTTTCCCCTCCACTATCATCTTTGGGGGCTATAGTTTGACGGCTGGTAACCGCACTTCACATGAAAAAAATATATCACTTACCGAGATCTGCGTAAGTAGAATGCCACACCCATAAAGGGTAAAAGGCGTGATGATATATTTATTTATTTAATTGATACCTAAATATTAAGTAAATAATGTTTGGAAAAGGTTATTAAACCGAAAATTGTTAGGGAAAAGAGAAAATAAATTTCTGTATTATTGGATAATTTTGCTTGAATTATTTATTTGAACAAATTGTCAATATAACGACGTTTCGACTATGATTACAACCATCTTCATGTTTTAATTTTAAATTACAAATTTTTATAGTTAAGTCATATTGTTAAAGCTAAATTTAAATTTGAATTTAAGAAAATATTGATTGACACAATGACAAAAAATTATATTTTGTAATTATTAGAAGTGTACAATTCAAGCCAAGTTATCCAATAATACATAGATTTATTTTCTCTTTTCCTCATTAAGTAAATAAATAAATCATTACGCCATTTATCTCTTTTTGGTGTGGCATTATGGTTTTGCAGATCTCGTTATAGTATATTATTATATGAGGGTCATTATTCACGAAGATGAAGTTTGCGTCACCAGCCGTAGGCGAGTGATGCAAATCATCGGAGTGAATAATGACCATAATTCCGAATATAATATTATACTTTTTCTACTCCTGTAAATTCTTAAATGGGGTAAATAGCTCCGTGGTAACGTGTTGGACTGTAGATCGTGAGACCCTCAGTCCGAATTCTACCGCCGACTGTTACAAATTTAAATTTACCCCTGTGGTTCCCCCTCCACTAACATCTTTGGGGTCTATGATTTGACGGCTGGTGACCGCATTTCATACAAAAAATATATCACTTAACGAGATCTGCGTAAGTAGAGTGCCACACCCACAATGGGTAAAAGGTGATGATATATTTATTTAAATATTGAAAAAAGCTTTATTTACTCCTGTAAATTATTAATCACTTTTGAAAATGATTGAAATTCGTTGAAAACACATGTTGAAAAACGTCAACATAAAAATACACTACATGTCAACTGTTAAACGGTCGTTGTTTGGTGATCCACATCACGTTTTTAAAATAAACGTGAATTATGGATTTCTGGCTCTGTGATTGGTCGAGAAGTATTATGAATCATAATTCACTGTTGTGAATTATGGGGACTGTAATTCATGGAAAAAAATTGAAATATTGAGGATATATACAGGAGTAGAAAAATATATTTTTGTGGAATTATTTTCAAAATTTGGTAAAATGTTATCTCCCGCACATATGAACCCCGTCCCATTTTAGTTCCCACAGTTGTTCAATTTGATTAAATTATTGACAATTCTGATTATGATATGGCAGCAATGTTAATACCATTCTTTGCTAAAATAAATACTTAGAATAAGAACAATCTAAAATGTGTGGGCAACCTATGACCCGCGGGTCACCAAGTGACCCATTTCAAAATTTCAAGTGACCTATTTTAGTAAGGTAAATTGAAAAAATCACCTGTAATCTTCCAACATTTAGCAATATTTTTGTTAGTAATTTAGATAGATTTTGATTTGCAATAAAGTACAAGGTTCGTCCAGAAAGTAAAAACAATTTGGCATAACTAAATGAAAACGAAAAATATCGACACAAAACTGTATTTACAATGTTACAGTACATACCAGTTTTTCAATGCGATACAACTGTTTCCCACCAAAAAATTCCTTTAGTTTTGGAAATAAGTGAAAATCGTTTGGTGACAAGACAGTGGGAAATTTTTGGACCTAACCTAACCTAACCTGATCTGGCACCAAGCGATTATCGCTTGTTTTTAAAACTAAAGAATTTAGTGAATGGAAAAGAGTTTGCAAACGAAGAAGACTTCAAAGATGCAGTGACATCCTTGTTCAGATCTTTAGCGGTAGAAGAGTATAATATCGGCATTGAAAAATTTTAACCACGTTACAATAAATGCCTGAAACCCTGACAGCTATGGCTATGACATTGAAAAATAGAGTAATTTACTGTAACATTGTAAATAATGTTTTGTGTTGATAGCTTTCGTTTTTATTTTATTTTTTTTTTGCATCGATTCTAAAAGTATTCTTAATAGTCACATTTTGATTGTTTTTGATCCACGGCCAAAAAGGTTGCCGACACCTGATTTAAACTATTAAATCTAACCTTTAAACCCCTAAGCCTTGAAGTTATAAAGAAAAGCAAAAGCGATAAAATCAAAATTGCACAAGTTGATTGAATTAATTTTGACAGTACAGAAACATAGAAATACAGTGTTTCTAAATGTTTCCGATAAGAGTAATGTAAAGGAAAGAAAATACAGAGTTGGACTATGTTTTTTTCATTATTCATCTAACAGTCTTTAATAAACCATGCACATCATGAGTTTGGTACAAATCAGAATAATAATTATTAATACTTAAGTGGTCGTATACGGAATAATTTGGTGTATGGTGAGTGTGAAATTGAGAAGAATGTTGTTAAGAAAGTGGGAGTGAGTCAGTTGAGGTGGTTTGGACATGTTGAGCGAATGTCGAATGAAAGGTTGCTGAAACTAATATATGTGGGTGAGATTGAAGGTGAACGATTGCGCAGACGTCGAGATATAACTGGCTGGGGATGATTAATGGTTTGTTGCGTGAACGAATGATTCCGAGTGTGAAAAATAAACAAACATGTAAGAATCGCACTGTGAATGTGGACGAGGCGAAAGTGGTGTGTCAGGATATGTATGTGTGGAGAAAATTGATTGTTGGTTGACTGTGTTTCTGGGTTCTTGCTTCCCCACTAAGTGGGATATAGTGTGATGTTATGTATGTATATATATATATATATATATATATATATATATATATATATATATATATATATTTATTTATTTGTGGTACACTGTCTGTACAATATATAATAATAACAATAAGGGACCAATTAAAGTATAAATAGGTAGCAAGAAAGTATTATAACCCAACAGAGATAATTATTTAAAATACAGCCCGGTCTGCTCAAATTGTACTATTGTCATTATGTAACAGCCCACCAGTGTAGTGATATCAGCGGTATCTAAACAAACTGTAAACGCCTTATTCCTTTATCGTTATATAGATCAATAAGTAGTGGTTCGTCATCATTTAACATACGATCAACCTCCCAAAATCTTCAAAAAATTGAATCTTTTTTTCTTCATTTATTGTGTTTTTATTTTCCCATTTTTGTTTGGATGTTGCTAAATATGCTTCACTTGTTAAATTTTTAACATCATTTTCCTTTGTATTATTGGAAACAATATACCTCTTTGTCTTATTCCAAATAAGTCCAATAGCATTTAATTCGCAGTGATAAGCAAGCAATCTGAGAATTTTATCTTGCTGAAAAATGCTGATTAGAGATTACTGTTCTACTGGCGTCCAGATTTATAACCCTCATCATTTTAATACTAACATTTCATTATGAAATAATTATACTGTAAAGAAAAAGTGTAAGTGTAAACTTTGTGCCAAGGCTGAGGTTCCTTCGTAAGAAATACAATGAATTGAATATATCTGTGTACATTGCCAAAATTTGTAGTTTTCTGTTTGGTACAACAACAAGTAGTAAACGTCTCTCGTTTTGTGCTTAGGTAGACGCATGTCTCGGTATAGCAGAACCCTGTTATAATGAACAATCACTGTAGTATTTGGTATATTTTATTTGAAGTATAAAAATATTTTTATGCCCATGACATCAAACCATGGACAATATATCTTTCTTCAGGTTTTTTCCAGGTTAATAGGGGAAATATCGCCAACACACGAAATTTCAAAAACAGAATATACTTTTCCAGAACACTCATTGGCCGAATCATTCAATTCCCGATTATTCAAAACATTGGCAGAATCGCGCAACGCCCGAAAAAGCATCCGCCGAATCATTCAATTTCCGAGAACATAAGCGAGGGCCATTTTTATATACCTGTCACTAGATGTAACTATGAAAGTTAGATAAAGTACTAGTTACTGGATAATAACGTTCGCATTGCCACTAGGCAGGTATCCAAAAATTGCCCCCGCTTATGTTTTCGCGAATTTAATGATTCGGGGAATGCGTTTTCGGGCGTTTCGCGATTCTGTCAATGCGTGATTTAGCCGTTGTGCATTTCGGGGGTTTTTGAATGTTCGGAAATTGAATAATGCGGAAAATGAGTATTCTGGCAAAGAATATTCTATTTTTGAATTTTCGGGTGTTGAGGAGGCACCCGTTAATAGGAAGGAATACATTTATAAAATTTGAGTTGCCATCTATTATATGTTTTATAAAGTACACTACTCACCATTTCTACATACATTGTAGTTATCTATCATGACTTAAATGATTTACGGAGAGACGTGCAGGAATTAAAAGGTTTTGCCAAGACCATTTGTATCATATGTAGAAGCTCAGGTTGAGTAATCTATGGCTAAAGTATGCAGTAATTAGTCGTGGTCTAACAGCTATTTCTCTTTTCTCTCACCAATTCTAAGATGCGACACGGAAAAATCTATTAAAATTTCTTCTAAAGTCTGTATCTTTCAAAGTAGACTAGGGGAGCAAATATTAGATTTAAGCTTTTGCTTCTTAATTGTGTTACATCTTTGTAAATAAATTATCAGGAATACAGAAGTGGTTAATTGAATTGATTTAAATTAATACAACGCAGAGTTCTGTATTTTATTTATAAATCTTTTGAAATATTATTTATGAAATGAGACAAAAATAAAAAACAAATTAAAAATGCGTCGTGCCTGGCGACAGTAGCACCAATGATTCAATTTAGATTAGATTAAGACGTTTCCCCTTACGATATAAATAACGTATTAGTTTTATCACTGCATAAACATACCGTATTTCAACAAACAAAATGATCTCAAAAAAAAACAAAACAAAAACACACGTGAGGAGTGCAAAATATGATGAATCAAACAACGGGCACCAAAGTCGTTATCAATGTCATTCTGCAAGTGGTGTTTGCGAGACGCACTAGTGTTCAAATCTGCGAGTCAAAGTGATTCAAAATGAGCCCAACCGAAAAACCTGAGGGCGATGAAACTTACTTCATTTACAACGTAAGTCTTAACTACATTTTATTTTTAAAATAATATTTATATTAGCTGTTTCTGTTTTTTTTTTTAGCTCTTGTATATGTACATTTCCATATACTCCAATAAATTCTTCAGTTTAATAGCGATTGCTATGAGCGTCATCGTTTTGTCGGCATTAGCAATTAAATTTGCTGTTAAAATATGCGAACTCTGTGGAGTGGTACCAACCTCACCTCCAGGTACCCCTATTCCTGAGGACTATATGGATCACGGATTGGACAGGTATGTCTTCTAATATCTATTTCACACTTTTTTAATATTTTGCTTTTATTAACAACTAATTTAATGAAATCAAACGAAACCCGTAAGCTTTAAAACATTATTAAAATATCTATAGACGCATTTTGAGAACCAAGTTTTCGCCATCAGTACAACTAACGGGAATCAATCAAAATTTCTCTTCTTCATCAGTAGTTCGGTTAACAAGTTGTGTATTCTTGATTGAACCCTAATAGTTCTATTAATGAAGAGAACTTAGTTCTCGAAATATATACATACAGGCCCGAATTTACTATTAGGCGGCTTAAGGGGTAAATAGCTCCATGGTAACGTGTCGGACTGTGGATCGTGAGATTCTCAGTTCGAATCCCACTGCTGACAGTTGCCAATTTACATTTACCCCTGCGGTTCTCCCTCTACTAACATCTTTGGGGGCTATGATTTGACGGCTGGCAACCGCACTTCATACGAAAAAATATATCACCTACCGAGATCTGCGCAAGCAGAGTGCCACACCCACAATGGGTAAAAGGCGTGATGATATATTTTTTTTTATATTAAAGGACGGCAGCTTATGAAATAATAAATAATTTCTGATATATGTATTTATTAATTGTTTGTCTCGGAGACTCCCTATATCTATTTATTCTTAAATGGTAATAAAGAGGGATTTTAGAAAATGTCTATACCTGTGTTTAGAATTCCATACAATTTCTTAGACGAAAAGAAAAATGGACAAAATAAGGAAATTTGTGAATGCGAAATATTTTCTTTGTAATTATTTTAAATAATTGTCTGTATGCATTTATTATTTGCCATTGGTGGTCAAGAGGCTAAGAGCGCTCAGGTTTACAGTCTGTAATCTGACGGTCGGGGTTCGCGTCCCGCACGATACATCTCGAATTATAAAAAATAATTATAATTCGTAGCTCTGACAAGTGACCACAGATGGGTCTGAGTGATTCGGAGGTCACTATAAGCCGGCGGTCCCTTGCAGTTGTCTGTTGACTGACCATCAGCAACATCGTTAATGCAAGTAAAACATTCGGTCATTGAAACCGGTGGAATTCCGGCCCTATGCTCCCAGGAGGAGAAACAGGAACACATTATTATTTATTATTTAGTCCTAAACAAATTTATTTTGACAAATATATTTTCTCTATTTAATATTAATTCTTTTATTGTTTGAGGGGTGGGGGGGATTTTTATATTAATTCACCCCTATAAGCTACAGCTTAGGGGCCTGATTTAAGTTATATTTTAATATTGTTAAACTTACATCTTTAATAATCAAACTAAAATGATCAGCAGATTTATTTTTTTTATTTATTACTTATTTAAATATAATAGTTTTCGCAGATCTCGGTAAGTGATACAATTTTGCGTGCGGTCAAATCACAACCCCCGAAAATGATAGTGATGGGGGGCCACAGGGATAAATTTTGAATTGCTATGGGTTCTGGAATTCGAAATTTTAGTGCTATATCTGGAATTAATTTGTATTTTTTCTAAAATTGCAAAAATGGTGGGGTGATGAAAAATGAAACAGCAAGCAGTAGTGGGAGAGCTAGCTGGCAAATCAAGGTCAACTTGACCATGCAATCTAGGCTTTTAATAGACGATATTGTGCCATATTGAACCCTCCGCATTTCTGCACCTCTCTCCGCATTGCCCCTAGATGATAATTTCTGACAGCATATCGCGAGTGACGTATTGTTGTTTTAAAATGATTATTTCTTGATAACAATAAAGACAGCTAGCAACCGCACTTCATGTGCAAAAATATATTACTTACAGAAATTTGTGAATGCATACCCAAAATTGGTAAAAGGCGTATTATTTTTTAACCAACAAAAAAACGAAGGAGGTTCTCTAGTCGACGCGAATATTTTTTTATTTTTATTTCATATGTATGACAACGCATAACTTTGCAGTCCGATTTTGATAATTCTTTTTATATTGGATGGGGTATACCTCGAAGTTGGTCTCAATTAAATTCCACCCCTAAGTTGCACCCCTAAATTTCACCCCTAAATTTTTAACAAAAAATTGAACCGACGAAAAACTGAAATAAATATATTATCACGCCTTTTACCTTTTATGGGTGTGGCATTCTGTTTGCTGAGATCTCGGTAAGTGATATATTTTTTCGTATAAAGTGCGGTTACCAGCCATCAAATCATAGCCCCCAAAGATGTTAGTGAAGAGTGGGGGATTCGAACTGATGATCTCGCGATCCACAGAGCGATGCGACCCAAACAAAAAATCAACGAACTCCGACTCAAATATAGTTTATTTTCTTTTTTGCTTTTCAGTTTTTCGTCCGTTCAATTTTTTGTTTAAAAGTATTTTTGGTATTTAGTATAAAGATAATTTTCAATGCTATAAATATAATATCACGCATTTTACCTACCCTTTATAAGTGTGGCACTGCGCTTACGTAGATCTCAGTAAGTGTTATCTTTTTGCGCAAGAAGTGCGGTTACCAGCCGTCATAGGTATTACTGGAAAGGGAACCACAAGGATAAAATTTAAATGGCGATTTACCCTTTTTATTTATTTTCAATGTTTGGTTAGAATTATACCAGGTGGTTATCGGTCTATATTTTGTATGCGATTATTTTAAATATTTATAACAATAGTTTCTGTAATGATCATTTTAGGTTTTAGGAGTATAATGAATAAGAACAGTTTTAAAGCGTAACAAAAGATTTTTAAAATTATGCATAAACTTATAGAATGTTCCATTTAAAAGTATAATGTTGCATATGATTATACGAAAATGGAACAACCAGTAGAAAAATTTATACTGCAGATATATAGGCATTTTAATGTAAAATAAAATTTGTCGGTAACATTTAAAATAATCGCGTTAAATAAAAAATACAGACCGATGGACCATCCAGTATAAAAAAGGCAAATTGAGCGGTGGTTTCGCTCGAAATTTGAAATTCCAATGAGAATTTTCGTTCTAATGTTAAGAAAGAAGAAAAAAATGAACATCAATAGAAAGCATATCCATTATATTATCATTTGTTATTTCAAGTGTTGATGCGTCATCCGTAGCTCCAGTGGAACGTACGTTGATAATTTGCTGTTTAAATGATATTTACATCTTTCCATTTCATTCGAAAATTGCATGCACGAATTTTTCTTTATCATATAAAATGTTTTGTTTGTGAGTTCAATGGGTTTATAGAATTTAAATATAAATTTATTTGTTATTTGCGAAGTAATTAAATAATGAACAAAATAAACAATAATTACTCAGTTCGATTTCCACAGCCGATTTAAAAATTAAGGTTCATTCAAAAATTGTATTCAGTTTTGTTTTATGTAGTTCGAACGTATAAACGAAAATTCTCACCACAAGAAATTATCCCTGTGGCTCCTCCACCACTTCTATCCGTGGAGGCCGTGATTTGACGGCTGGTAACCGCATGTAATGAGCAAAAATATATCAAAAAACCGAGAAATGAGTAAATGCCGTGATAATATTTTTTAATGGGGTAAATAGCTCCGTGGTAACGTGTCGGACTGTGGATCGTGAGATCCTCAGTTCGAATCCCACAGCTGACAGTTGCCAATTTAAATTTACCCCTGTGGTTCCCCCTCCACTAAAATCTTTGGGGGCTATGATTTGGCGGCTGGTAACCGCACTTCATACGCAAATATATATCACTTACCGAGATGTGCGTAAGCAGAGTGCCACACCCATAATGGGTAAAAGGCTTGATGATATATTTATTTTATTTTATTTATATTTTTTTTAAAGGAATATTCACAAATTACGTTTCTGTTCGTATGTATAGATAGAGACATGTAATGACAAAAACTGTAAATATGTCAAATTGGTGCCTTTTGAAAACGGCACAAAGTTAAAAAAATATATTATATACAGGCTGGCTTTGAAGTTCATGTCATAAATTTAAGGGTAAGCAGTATGACATGTGACGAAACAATAAAATTTTTAAAAATTCGCATGTATAAGGGTAGTGTTCATGAAACTAACATTTTGGAACCAATGAACTATAATGGCAATAATAATGAAATATTTTATCTATTAAACAATTATTTTCTTAAAAATGCTTTTTAATTTAATTATTTAGAATAATCATAATTAACTAATTTTGAATGTATTTTGGTAACCACATTTTTAAGGAAATATTAATTAAAACAGTAGTAAAAAAATGTTCCTTAAGAAAAGTCGAATTTTCTTTTTTCGAATTTTATAAAAAATCTTTCTGTTTCGTATTCTACACAAGTCATACTACTTACCATAAAATTTATGACATTTACTTCAAAACACCCTGTATAGTTATGTTCAAGTATGACAGATGATAGAAAGCAACATTTAATTTAGGGTGTAATTCTAAAGCTTGGTTTCTGAATGTAAAACATAAAATGAAGTTTGCAAACTTCTGGCTTGAAACGAAAACTAAAACCACAGATTTGTGAATGATTGCAAATGAACATAGCTACAACTAAAACAAAAACAAAAACAAAAAAAAAATAAACGAGAATGGGCCTTTATACTACTGTGCGTGACTGACCGCTTTTTACCTATATAAATATATCATGTACTGAGATCTGCAAAAGCAGAATGCCACACCTAAAATACAGCGTGTTTCCTTTAAAAATACCAGCGCTCTTTTGGGCAAACTAATGATTTTAGATAAAAAGGTTTTATATCTATATGTTTGTTTATTTACAATTTATTTAATTTACTATGAGTTCTGAAAGTATTTTTTTAATTTATTGCATGAAATATTTAATTTAATGATATCTATAATTAATGTTTTATTTTTTTAGAGTCCACATTGAACTTGAGCCTTTACCGGAGCCAGGTCCTTCTGGAAGTTCCGCATGAGCCAAACAGGGCAACAACTGAAGAAAACTTTTTTTAATTTACCATTTATATATTATAATATGAAGTACCAATACAGGTGCAATATTTAATCATCTTATTATTGCTTGTTTATTATCAAATAACAAATTTATTTGATATATAATATATTTTTAGCTTTTGTTAAATGTACCTGTAAGGGTCAATATGAATCACTTAATTATTTTTACATGAACCAAGGGGATTAGCTCTGGCTAATAGTAACTAAAATTTTAAAATTGTTAGCAAATATTTTTATACAAGCTCTTTTTAAGCTGTCAAAGTTTGTATCTCCATCATATTTCCTGTGCCGCTGTAGAGAATAATAATGTATAACATAGTATACCAAGATAGTACTAAATTTTGTGCAGTAATACAAATAAAATCAAAATTCCCCGCGTTTATAGATAAACTAAATATCTATGATGAAGACATACAGTCTAAAAGTGATAAATAGTTAATGTTTAACAAGACAGTTCTTCGCATTGTGACTTCGCATCACCGCCTACAAAACTAACCGAATGAGATAATAGATAAATGATCTCAATGACATTGTTGATTATTCTATTAGCTCCTTCGGTAAAGTAGTCAGAAGATAATAGAATGGATCAAAACTGTTTTAGATATCATCTCTCCTCTTCTTTGGCTAGCTGCCTTGTTAACATTAATTGTTTATCACTTTTAGACTGTGTCTTCATCATATATATTCAGTTTATCTGTTTTAACAATCAAACATAGATTTTCAACCATTTATAATTTCCGCCACTTTCGAAATTGCCGCCGAATAACCAGTTCATTTACAAAACACATAAATTTAAATAAAAATAATTTCATAACACTGTCGGCACCAGCCGGTGCCACACACAAAAAGCTATATATTCGAAAAAATTCGAATTTTTCTAATATGAATCTACAAAATAATATTGAAAACAATGAAAACAAAAACACTAACAACACAATTTTTCTTTACGGCGCCCGAGAAAATATGATGAAGATACAAGTTTTAAAATTGATTGTCAATTAAATATTCAACAAGACAGCCAATTATGGCTTCGCATAGTCACCTATAAAACTAATAGAAGATGATAATAGAATGATCAATAATGTCTTATATATTATTTATCTATTAGCTTTTTCGGTTAGTTTTATAGGCGGTAATTCAAGTCGCAGTTGGAAAAACTGCCTTGTTCAATATTTAATTGCTTTACTTGTTACTCACTTGTAAACACCATTTACCCAAGCCCTATATTTCCTTTGGAAATGAATCTTTACAAAGTACTAATTGACAGCTGCATTGTAAAAATTTTACAAGTTAATAAACAAGGTAAGCAATGCACGTTGCCACAGTAATGCTTACAAGGCTTATTCGAAATCATTTAAAATAATTTTTGATAGAACAGTTGTATGTAACTGACATAACTTGATTATAATTTTATTTTGATTTACAAATGAGTAACAAGTAAAATGTTGTACAATACACGCAAGGTAACTGTTTTACTGCTTCAAGGAGGTGACAGACTCGCCTAGTCGGCTCGCCGGTCATTTCCTCCATTCAGCAGTAAAAACTGTTTTACCTTGCTTGTAGTGTAAATAACTATATCACTTTAGAACTTTCTGTGTCTATCATATTTTTTGCACTCGTAGAAAACAATGCTGTTATTGTTTTCGTTTTCTTTGTTTTCAGTATTATTTTTGTAGATTCACATTCGGAAAATTCGACTTTTTCGAATATTTATTTTTTGTGTGTTGTACGGATTGACGCTGACAGTGTTTTGGAATTATTTTTATTAAAATTTACGTATTTTGTAAATGAACTTATTACTCGACATTGGCGGAACTTATAATCGATTTAAGATCTATGTTTGATTGTTTTTAGCTATCTTTATATCTATGTAGAGATTAATTTCTCCTCATCAATAGAATTAAGAGGATTCAAACAAGATAGTATGCACAAGTTGAGTACAGTATCTTGATTGATCCTTGTTGGATCTATAGATGATGAGAACTTGGTTATAGATATTTTGTTCATATTTAAAGAGCTAAGGTTTTGATTAGATTGTCTTTTGAGAAGAACCTTAAATCGATTTATTGAACATTGAATCTATTAAAAATACAAGAATTGTTTTTAATAACAGGCTACCAGGATCTCGTTGGTTCATTTATACTTTACTTATTATTTACGGATTGTTTTAAAATACAAATTGTAATATTACATAAATAAAGTTCAGTTTGTATCAAAACAAAAGAAATATTAATTTACGAACATGAAATTGTTAATTTTTTTATTGCTGATCTTTTTATTCTCTTTGCAGCAAAAGTGTTGAAACAAAAGTTGTATTTCATGATATATTAAATTAAAATTAATATTTATTAGAAAAATTGGCAAATTGAACAAAAAAAGAAAAATATTTGACGTTTCATAAAACAGATTTACATTTATTTTATGAATTGTGAAATATTTTTCGTTTTTATTTAATTTTCCATGGCCGCGTTACAATTTTTCTAATAAACATTAATTTTAATTAATACTTATTGTGAAATACTAATATTTAGGTAACCAAATGGGCTTGGTGATATACACTTTTAAATTCTGAACAACTTTTGTATTTATACTTTTGCTCTAAAGTAAATATGTAAAATGATACAGCAATATCGAAAAAATAACATTGAAATCCCTATATTTCACATTTCATCAAGTCTACACAAGGGCGGATCCAGGAATTGTCCAAGAGGGGAGCCATTGACCTTTTTTTTAGATCCTAGAAGACTTGAAGTCGCATGCGAAAGGGATTGCTCGACATATGCATTACAAACGAAAGCATAAATATATTTCTTTAGAAACTAACAAACATTTTCGCTTGTTAAACAAATATATACATAACTCTTGTATCATTTATTTGTACAACGTCGGGTTTTGGATTTCGCGAATTTATCTAAGATTCTTTCAGGATTCAGCGGAATGTCAGCATGCAAATGCATCAACGCGAGTCCCACGTGACGGTCTTGGGTCATGTGGCCCCTGAGCCACGATTTCAGCCGACGCAGGGCTGAAAAACTACGTTCTGCTGAAGCCACGCTAATTGGCAGACTTAAGAAAATATGTAACAGCAGTTTATAATTCGGATAGATGTCTGCGTCACAATCGAATTTCAGTTTCACTCAGTTCTGTCAGAATCATAAATTTATCACTATTTACATTTTTTCCTACAGTTCAAGGTTTGTCGAATATAATCATGAAACTTCATAGAAAATCCCGACTACAAAAAAGACGGGGGGGGGGGGGCATGCCCCCCACCCCTGTGGATCCGCCCTTGATTCTACACCCTGGTGTAATTTTTTTATTTTTTTTTTTAACATATTTGTTTTCTTTATAATGTTAGAATCATAATTTAGAAATGCAACACATTTCAATTCTATGACCAATTTATGTAAGGAAGATATGCCGGGTAATTTTCGATAGTGAGTTTTCAACATATAGGCACAATATGGTGTTCCTGGAATACAATTTTACTATTATCTAAAATATTACATTTAACCCTATTTAAAGTAATAAAGAATAATATCTATTTACGTATTTCGATAATTAAGTTTTCTTCATCAGTAGAAGTAAAAATATGTGGCGCCGTGTGAGTAAAAGTAAACCGAATATTTATATATTTTATTTTTTATACTTATTCATTTCTCTGTTATGGAGTATTATTTTTCTCATTATTGTATATTATTTGTACAATTATTCAATTATATCATTTGGTTAAATTTCATTTAACTATAAAAATTTTCACTTTCATTTTTATTTATGCTATAACGTTTGGGCTTCACTTATTTGCCGCATGCAGCGCTGTTGTTATCTAAAAAAGCTTGGCAACACTGTACTCACACAATGACCGATATACAAAACCTAATTTACACAGTACAATAAATTATTCAATTGTTTAAAGTTGTTATGAATTATAGACTACGAGTATTTCATACATATAAAATAAACTAATCATTTGGTTCAATTTCGTCACTTTTGACCATTACGTGGGTATTACATTTGAATTACCAAATACTTATTGTGAAATAATATTTAATCGAATTATATAATTAAAAATAATATAGGTACTATAATTGTACAAATAATATGCAACAATGAGGAAAATAATACACCATAATAGATCAATGATCAAATGTGAAAAATAAAATATACAAATATTCGGTTTACTTTTGACACGAACGGCACTGCATACAAATGGTATAAAATTCTGAGAATCCAATCTTGGTTAACAAATTGCGAAATCTTGATTTCATCCCTCTTGTTTCTTCTGATGATGGTAGCTTAGTTATCCAAATCTCTATTATATGAAAACTTAGGGGTTATTATTTTTTACCTTAGAATACTATAATTTATTTAATTTTACTATCAGTTTCAAATTTCATGTATATAATTTAGATATTCAAGTTCAAGATCACATTTTCCTAAATCTGGAAGTAGTAGTTTACTTTAAAGCGTTTAAAGTTTTTTTTTCAACATATTTTAGTAAATAATTAATTTACGTAATATTTTATATTATTTGCAACAATTTTAATTTAATTTTTTTCATTATCGTTTAAGTTATTACTATTTGTCATAATTTCCAGATGCATTTGTGCAAGCAAATAGCTCCGTGGTAACGCGTCGGACTGTGGATCGTGAGATCCTCAGTTCGAATCCCACAGCTGACAGTTGCCAATTTAAATGTACCCCTGTGGTTCCCCTTCCACTGACATCTTTTGGGGCTATGATTTGCCCGCTGGTAACCGCATTTCTTACGTAAAAATATATCACTTACCGAGATCTACGTAAG
The DNA here is from genome assembly GCA_963942605.1 of Poecilus cupreus. Lineage (NCBI taxonomy): Eukaryota > Metazoa > Arthropoda > Insecta > Coleoptera > Carabidae > Poecilus > Poecilus cupreus. The sequence goes on from OZ012715.1 coordinate 26,400,606, forward strand.
CAGAGTGCCTCACCCATAATGGGTAAAAGGCGTGATGATATAATTATTTTTATTTTATTTATTTGTGTAAAATATTTAAAAATATAAGAAATTAATTGTTTGTGCATCAACCAATCCAAATATATATATACCATGTGATGTTTCACTTAAACTGAAAATAGCTAAACTGTCCGCATTCTTACGAAGATGAAAATAAAAAGGAATTTCTGCAGCATAAACTCCAAAATAGAATCAATTACTTGCAGTAGGTAAAACTAAATTTAGTTGAATTCGCCCTGCAGTAAGCACTAAACGCCAGCTCTCGGGCTACCGCTGTAAATCTATTATGTTCTGGGTGATAAAGAGTTCTGAAAGCCTGTTATCAACGCGAAAGATAAATTATAAACGGTGAGCGTTTGGGATTTAGGCGACGGCGCGCTAGGCGCGAGGACAATGCGGTGAGCAACGCGTGTGCAGGACCCAAATCAGGAGGATTGCTGGCGGCTACTGACAAATCTAACTGCGGATTCGACAGTGCCGCGAATTTTAGAAAACATGTTCGGTATTTTTTACTTCCCGCACATATACTGGGTAGAGAAATAAAATGTGGAATATAGGGATTTCAGTTCCATTTTTTTGATATTGCTGAAATATTTTTGATATTGCTGAATGAACTCTATAATAAAATAAATAAATATATCATCACGCCTTTTACCCATTATGGGTGTGGCACTCTGCTTACGCAGATTTTGGTAAGTGATATATTTTTACGTATAAAGTGCGGTTACCAGCCGTTAAATCATATCCCCAAAATATATTAGTAGAGGGGGAACCACAGGTGTAAATTTAAATTGGCAATTGTCATACCTGTGGGATTCGAACTAAGGATATCTCGGTCCTCAGTCCGGCACGTTTTACCACGGAGCTATTTACTCTATAACTCGACATTATATCATTATAATCTTCTTTTGTATTTATACTTCTGCTGTAAAAATTTACAGCAACATTTAAAAAATAGCATTGAAATCCCTATATTTCACATTTCAGTTCTATGCCCGGTATGTAAGGGAGGTATTTTGACGGGTAAAAATTGTCGATAGTGAGTTTTCAACAGATAAGCACGTTGTGGGGTCCGTAGAATATGATTTCACTATTTTTACGATTTTTACGATGACGTTCAGGATAACTCATAATTTAACAAAAATTTTCAAGCTGGGAGCAATCCAAAAAATATTGGTATTACAAACTTTTTTCTATATTTTCTATCGTTAGGAAATTAAAATTATCGAAAGGTTATATGTTGACTACATCAGATTCTAATTACAATACTTTTTATACATATTTAGATTTGGATGCTAAAATTACGACCCGATTAGACTTTAGTAACAATTCGTCAACAGGAAGTGTTACCTAGTTTATTTGAAGGCCTATAAGAGATTTTGTGCATATCTCAGTAAATAACTGAGTTAAAATAAAATTTGTTATAAAAAAAATGTTAAATAATATTTGCTACAATTTGGATTTGAAACTTTTTTCTTTTTTGTACAAGATTTTTTTGATTGTATTAACTTAAATTTGAACAAGCAACCATGTCAACTGGAAACCGCAATTTATGTTTTACTATGGTAGCAAACTGTCAATTTGAAATTTATTTCAAGTAAAATGAAAAATTCTTTAATTAATAATAATTTCGAACTGTACTAAACATCGTAGAGTTTGTTTGATTTTGTTTTTGTCTTTGTCTAATGGCAAGGGAGAATAATAACAAAAAAAATGTCGAAAATTATAGGAGGTATAATTTAAATATATATAGGTTGATTCATCAAAAATTGAAAAAGTAGCTAAGGGGGGCCAAAATAATATCTTTTCTTTAATAAAGTTTTGACAAAAACTCAAAACCATTAAAGTTAAATCAATTAATAAGTAATCATTACAGAGTTGTAAAGTGTAGCAGTGTATTATTTTTTTAATTGATGTTTTGGATACTTGATATAGTACGTACTGCAAATGTAAATTTATTTAAACGTCAAAGAGATTTAGTAAGTTACTATATTTGTAACCGACAGAAAACGGAGCAGGTACTTTTGAATGTATGACCACGCATAACTTTTCACAGAGTAGTCCGAGTTTGATAATTCTTTTTTTTTTAAAGGTATATCTCGAAGTTGGCCCCCTTTTAAATTCCACCCCTAAGGATAGGAAAATAGGGGATAATTGATTGTTCACCCATTGAATTTTTACCTTTTACAATCAAGGAACGCCGGCCCAAAATTGTTTTTTTTTTTCGTTTTTCAGTATTTCGTCGGTTCCATTTTACTTTATCTTTCTCTTTCTTGCCTGGGACGTCAAAATCATAACCCTCCATTAGTAAAATTAACGTAATTTACTTCAAATCAGTGATGGTAACACAAACCGGAATCAAAACCATTAACCGAAAAATACCGGAAAAAAGTCAATAGCGAAACCGAAACCTGAACCGTTATTTGAAGCTGATACAAAACTGGAACCGAAATCAAAACCCTTTTTTATCTTTCAGATAACTGTTAACCGCAATAGGTTTTCTTGTTAGATAAATTTACATTGTAAATTAGTTTTTTTTTTAATAATTGTAAAATATGAACTTTATTGTTTATCAGTTCATTTGCCAAAATTCATCTAGTGTGTTTTTTTGTTAGGATTACACAACTTTACCCATGTGTACTACCAAACATAGATAAAAAGGCATTAGAAGTTTAATTTGTTAGATCCAACATTAAATATGTAACATAGTAGCTTTAAACTTTAATTAATTTATTTCATATATAAAACAATATAAAATTTATTTTAGTTCTGCAGTAGCGAAACCTTTAGAAAAAAACCGGTTCACCGAAACAGATTGTTGTATGAAACCCGAAACCCTAATGAAAACAGAAATTTTATTTTTATAATGACAAGCCAAAACCCGAACAGATAATTTTTATGGTTACCATCCCTGCCTTTTCAGGGCAGCGCTGGCGGTTTGGCTAGTACGGCCCTGCGAAAGCAACAGTCGGTCGCCGGTTCGTTTTTTCCTCGTTTACTTATCGCCTGTCCTAATTACACCGCGGCGAACATGCGTGACGCATGATATAATTACTGTGCACTGCGCGATTCTAACTAGACTTGCTTTTTATGTCAGTCATTACCGGTTCGGTAATTCGTATCATTACATTTGTGTATTGTATCTGTACGATGTATGTATGGGAGGTACTGGTAGTCGTAAAATCAGGAACAATAAAGAATCCTTTTTGTCATTAGCTTTATCGATTGCTGACATCTCTTAACACTTGTTTTACTTGCAATCTTTATTTTGTGCCTACCACATAAATTGTTTTTACGATGGAATACGTTAGAATCATTATTTGTATACGATAATTTATTTAATATTTATTTATAACTACTAAACGCCCTAAAATCAAAAATTATACATTCATCAAAATATATTTAACCCTGGACAGTCACACTTCTTATACAGTTAAACAAACGTCACACTGGGGTCTGGTAAACCTCAAGAAAAGAACATCTGTTGACAATTATTTGACGTACAGATGTTAAACCTGTTTAATTTTTTCTTCTCATTGTAACTATGATTTTATTTTAAAATAAGTATTAATTAATGCCTAGTCTTTAAAACTAATAATAATAATATTGCTTTTATAATATTTATAACGACGCATATTTTTGACACTTTACACCTTTGACACATAGATGTAAAAAACTAAGATTATTAAATCTATAATTTAGTTGTTCTCAAAATTAGAATGTGCAAATAACACTTAATGTTATAAATATTTTTGCTAACACTTTCATTTGAAACTTTTTTCATTGCTGATACTATTTTTGAAAAAAATAGTAATTATTGTTTTTTTGTGTCATGTAAACTTCCTCTTCCGGTTTTTTTTTTACATCATTCAAAATCAACTAAGCTCTTCATATTTTCATGAAACTTATAAATTTCAAGTTTTGTTTACATATCTTGTCTCGTTTATGAGATATTGCGCACACTGTCATTCATCCATCCATCCATCCTCACACACAGCACACAGACATCGTTGAGAAATTAGTGTTAACGGATTCAGTGGATATCAAAATATGTATTTCCGCAAAATGCTCGTCAATTATTTTTTTCATGATTTCACTTCCCCTTCATAATAACCGGATGTAATTTTTCTAGGAATTTTATCTATGGAATATTTGTTTAAAGAAAGACATTTAACATTTAATAAACTTTGTAAACCATGTATTTTATTTAAAACACAGCATTTTCCAAAACTTCACTTATGTTGGACTATGAGAACAATCAATCAATAGGGATTTTAGGTAGCATCGAAGTTATAAGAATGCTACGCATGTGGAAAATTAGTTGAAAATCATGGGGTATCTTAGACTCCAGTGCGACTTTCCACTGTTAAATAAATAAATCATCAGAGTTCGGTAAGTGATATAGTTTTTCGCGTAAAGTGTAATTACCTGCCGTCAAGTCCCTAAAGATAATAGTGGAGGGGGAATCATATGTTTAAAGTTAATATTGCAAATGATAACTCTAGGATGCGAACTGAGAATCTTATGATCTAGAGTCCGAAGCTTTACCACGCAGATATTTCAAATTTAAATTTACTGTACGACTGCCACCAAATTTTCCAAATTCGGGTTTTTGTAAAATTAAATAAAAATATCATCACACCATGTAGCAACTGCTGGATGTTGCTACTTACAGCCATTAAATTACAATCCTTAAAGTTGGTAGGGATAAAGGGAAGACAGGGGTATGTTGTATGTGGCGATATCGATTTTAGGAATCGAACTGAGAACCAAATGCCCTACAATCAGACAATATACCACGGAAATCAACGGTTAAATTAAAAAGTACACAGTAAGAAAATTTTCCGATCTAAAATTTGAAGCCTTAAATTAGCAGAAAATAATAAATATGTTTAAGATAAAAATACTATACACATCTAGAGGATACCAGACTTCACGACAGCTCCCCAACCACCTAAAGATGTTAGTAGTGACAGAACCACAGGGGTAAGTTAAAAGTGACAACTGGTTTTGTGGATACCAAAATGAGAATCTCATGCTCCACAGCCCGATGTGTGTTCTACTGATTGTCATTTAATATTTGGCTGCAAAATTGTAGAAATTATTTGTAATATCGTAGGTGATTATCGAAGTAGGTAACTATATTTTTTGCACAATCATTAAGAAATATGTCAATTTAGTACTTTTAAAGATTTGGATAAAGTCAATTTTCTTTAACTTTCCAACCTACCAAATCTGTTCATAATATAGTTTATTCAGAGTAAGTCATTTCGGTCTTGCCTAATTTTCACTTTTAACTATTCAAAAGATTGAAAAGTTATTAACAAATTTAAACGTCACTCCGAAATTGTTTACAAAATAAAGTAAAATATCTACTAATCAAAAATGTTTCACTCGAAAAAGCAACTGTTAATAATTATTATAATTTTTTATATATCTTTCATATAATAATTTTTTACTGCGAATAAAATAGCATACAAACCGCGGTGGAAAGTAAAATTGCATTTAAAAAGAAAATTACATTTCGTAAACCATGTGCATATGTATACCCTCAAGGTGCTCATTATCGATCTAGGACCATTTCACCATTTCAATTTAATTTATCACAGGATCTTTCAGCTTATTTCTTAACTCCTACTAAAATTAGTTAAATTAGTACCCCATGTTCAAAGAAATTGATGGCCTCTAATTATAGTACGAAGAGTTAAAAATAGTGTAAAAAATACGAATTAGTTTGAAAATACCACTACATAATTTTTAAATTAAAACATTAATTCATTGCTTTACTTTAAATGAAATATCTTTGCGTGCAAAGTGAAATTTCCAGTAGGAAGATCACGCCTCCCAAAAATTCTATTAGTCAAGAACTAATTTTACCACAATAAGGAACCAGCAAGTTCTCATCATGTCATCATCAGTAGGAGTAAGTGCATTATCCTTTACTTATACTCGAAATATGTATTTAGACATTTTTATTTATACCTTTAGGTTTATTTTAGATTTATTCAAATTACAAAAATAATTTATATGCGGTGACAATGATTATCGAGTTGAGATTATGTATGTTTTCCACAGTCCGACCATAGACCAATTTATTTACCTCATAAAATTCTAATTCAAATTCAGTTAGTCCATTTTTATTTTTCCGAACAAAGGTATAAATTAAAAAATCAACAAGATATTGTTATGCGTCTCCACGAACTGAAACAAAATAATTATGTGAAGAACGTATGAACAGCGAGGCCAGCGAGCACAGCGAATGAACGAAAGCCGTCGTGAGACATCATTACAAAAGCAGAAATGAACCCGAACTAAACAGCCCTTGAGTACTTTTAAATGACACTCAAGTCTTCAAACCCCATTAGATTTGAAGCCGGTCGACCGGGCAGCTTGCTAGCGGCGCAGGCAGGTCACAGGGATTCGGGAGCACCCCTCGATCCGATTTCTTACAACAACGGATATCAACAAAAAACTATATAAATAGCAATAATAATACTCGTAAATAACAGCATACAAGCTAGGCTATTGTCCGAGTCTAATTAAATAACATATTATACATGAGTACGCAGCCAACGGACATTCCGAAACATTAAACATTTCTGCATTCTCCAAACAGAGACATTCGGAGAGGTCGTAAGGTTCTTTCAATGCTCGTAATTTAAAAATGACTTATCAGAATTGTACACTTGAAAAGCGAACAGGATTATAACCAACAAAGTAGCCAATGGACAAGCTCATAAAACGAATGTTTATTTCACCTAGGACCCCTGTTTGTAATTTTATTATTTTTTTATTGCTGACATGTAAATGACACAAAGTAACGATTTGAAAATGGGACGCACACGTTGTATACCCATGCGGGATACCCAGCACGTGTGCCCGGGTTGACGCATTGCAATTTGTTGCCTTGTCACGTTATATATGTTATAATTAAAACCCAAGTTAATCAAAACTAGAATTTACACATCATTTTGTCAGCTAGTTTGATGAAGCAGGCTCCGAAAAATCTATATTGCACTTTCATTAGTCTGTAAAACGTTGATTAATCCTGGTTCCTGGTTGAGTCAGAATATTTTAGTGAAACGTATTTTAATATTTATAGGTTTTTTAGTTTCTAGTTTTCTTTTCTTCGGCAGACGAGAAACTAAAGGTGGCGCAATATGTCATAAAATGTAAGTATTGCAACATTCACTTTTGGATACATTATATAAGTTTTCTTAAAGGAAACCTAATCTATTTTTTAGAGCCCCATAACATTTTGGTTTCTTTGAATATGTTGTTATGCCTCTTGGCCATAAAAACAGTGCACAGACATTCCAACGATTTATTAATGAAGTAGTTAGAGGATTAGATTTTTGTTTTGCTATTTGGATGATTTATTAATTGCTAGTAAAACACCTAATGAACATTTAATCCATTTGCGAGAAACATTTGTTCGGCTTGAACAATATGGCATTCTTATAAATCTTAAATAAATGTTTAATTGGTCCAACAGAATTACAATTTTTAGGACACCAGATCAGCAAAACCGGTTTTTACACTTTTATCAGACAAAATTAAAGTTATACAAGATTTTCCTTTACCCTGCACTCAAAAACAGTTAAGAGAATTTTTACTATAGGTTCATTCCACACTGTGCAATTATATAACAACCATTAAACAATTTTATTGACAAAGATGATTGCAAAAGTACAAAAAAAATATCTTAGATTATAAATCTACTAAATTATTTAAAGATTTTAAAAATGCGTAGGTTAACTATACACAATTGACATTTCCTAGAAATTCAGCACGAACAATTATCATGGTATAGTACTTGCCAAAATAAATGGTTAATTACCTGGTAGACCCTCACAGCAGGTAACTAATAAGAGGATTATAGAGGTTGAAATTATAGACTCTTATTTAAAAGAGTAAAAATTTGTCATCGTTAAATATTGTAACTAATAAAAAATTTCTTAATAAAAAAAATATATATATCATCACGCCTTTTACCCATTATGAGTGTGGCACTATCAATAATTAATATTAATTCATTTTCAAAATTAGAACACATTAATTATAAAAAAAAAATTCAATCGCTCAAACTACATACATACATACATAACATAACATCACGCTATGCCCCTCTTAGTGGGGTAGCAATAATCCAGAAACACAGTCAACCAACAATCAATCTCCACCAAGCATTCCTATACTGATACACCACTATCGCCTCGTCTACATTCATAGTGCGATTCATACATGCTCGTTTATTCTTCACACTCGGAATCATTCGTTCACGCAACAACTATCAATCATACTCAACCAGTTATTCCTCGGACACCCACGCAATCGTTCACTTTTAATCTCACCCACATATATATTAGTTTCACCAACCTTTCATCCTACATTCGCACAACATGTCTAAACCACCTAAGTGTCTCACTCCCACTTTCTTAACAATATTCTTCTCAATCTCACACTCATCATACACCAATATATTCCGGATACGATCACGTCTCGTATACCCACTTACTCCTCTCAAATATCTCATTTCTACAGCAGTTATACGTCGTTCATGCTTCTTCATCCACACCCAACATTCAGAACCATACATCAATGTAGGCAATAACACACCATTATAAACACTCAATCGAGCATCTCTAGATATATTCACGTTTCTAGCAAATGTACTCAGAGCACCCAATACCTTGCACCCTGCAGACATTCGCCTTTCAATTTCCCAGTCAATACTTCCGTCACTCGAGAACATACTACCCCAATATACAAATTCATTCACTTGTTTCAGTTTCACACCATTCCCTTTAACATTACAATCAGTCACCAAATCATTCTTCTCAAACACCAACACTTTACATTTATCGACATTTAATAGCAGATTTAAACCTTTCCCTACTTCATTTATGCTCACAATCATTCTTCTCAATTGCTCCTCAGTTTCACCCAACACAACAAAATCATCCGCATAAGCTAACGCCAGCACTATCCGTCCACCAATACGTATACCATCAGTTCCATTCAATGCCTTTCGTAACAACACATTTATTATCTTTAAATCGAATGAAAATTAATCAAACTGGTGTAATCATAACACATGTAACACATGTACTACTTTCAAAATAATATAAAGCGTTGAAAAAGGAAATTTAACTGTGTTTTTCACGAAAAACTGTTAAGGGCTTCAAGTAGACTGCTACTTCCGGTTGACAAATTTTATCCAAAAACTAATCAACTCTTCATTTAAATATAAGAAGAAAAATTCACAACATTGTATTTTTTGGTATTATAGTATTTGAGTTATGGAGACGAAAAAATTGCCACAGACTGCACGCACACACACACATACAAACACACATATCCATACATGCATACGTACATACATACATATAGACATCATGGCGAAAATAGTAAAATCGTATTGAAGGAATCCTAAAACGTGCTTATTCATTGAAAACTCACTATACAATTTTTTTTTACCAAAAACAATACCTCCCTTACCTAGAGGTAGGCGGGAGGTAAAAATGAATAAATATCTTGAAGGAAAGGAGCGTTAGCAAGCAATAGTGAAGCCACTTCCCCCACGGCAATTAGAACCGCTGTCATCGCGTTGTTATAGCAACACTCAGCATTTGGCAGCAATATTCCCCACTCCAACCTGAACCATGGCTTGCATGCGTCTGCCCTCACCAGGTTACATTCTCCTTGCCACTAATATAAGCTTATGATCTCTCCTTTATTTTCTTTCTTCCAGGGTAAATATCGTATTTATGTTTGCTTATCATACAATATATTTATTATTATAATTAAATAAAATAGCTCCGTGCTATTGTGTCGAATTATGGATCATGAGATCTTCAGTCCGCCTCCCCCCTCCCCCCCGCTAGTTTATGGGGAAAGCAGATTGTCCCACTCAAAATTGATAAAAGATGTGATGATAAAATCAAATAAATAAAAATATCAACCTCCTTTTAAGTCTTTCGGGTGTGGCACTTTGCTTTCACAGATCTCGGTAAGTCACATATTTTTAATACGTCAAGTTAGGTAACCAGCCGTCAAATCGTGCCCTCTAAGAGATTATAGCCTGATGATCTATTTACTAATTATTTACTGATCACAGTAACTTTTATAAAATAAATAAATTATGAAACCAAATTCCATTCCATGCAGAGCAAAGGTAAAGGGCATTTCAATAATTTTAGTTACGTGATAATGAACAAGTATTTATATTTTCGATATGTGTAACTTTAGTTATTACTTTTATCGTGTTATACTATATGCTAAACAAAAAGATTGAATTTATCGCAATAAATGTAACCTGAGATTTCAAAACTATGACAAATCAAATTAAGCGCCTCAAAGTCAGGCATTGTCATTGTCATTGTGCATCAGGCACTCGTAGGGTACACTAGTTCGGTAATCAGTGCAATTCATACCAATCATGAATTCATCGTTTGTAGAGGATATTGTGCTCACTCCTGCGGTCTCAACACCGCCTTCGCCTTTTCCTGAAAGACATGCGGTAAGTTTTCACGAATTTTGTGCCTGAATTAAAATTAATGTATTGAATTTTTTAGATTACTTGGTTTGTGGTTTTCCTAACTGCTCTGATTTGCGTTATGTTGGTGTTGTTTGTAATAGCAGCGGAAAAACTCTACCAAAAAGTGATCAAACCTTGCATGCAGGAAAGTTATCCTGGAGGTTACCCTTTGCCAGAGGAGGACGATGACATGGCCGTCTTTGAGTATGTTTTCATTTTTAATCATTCTAACGGGTCAAACATTAAATTCTTTTTACAACTAAGAAGTATTTTGGACACATTTTGGATATTTCTTTTTTTGCGTTTTTTTTTTTATCATTTCGCATGCTTGTGCCAAATTCAGTATTACGTCATGCTTCCCCTTCCACAATATCTCCTCACAATCAGAGTATAACATATTTTCTTTTAGAATGTATACAATTAAGCCTAAATATATATTTAGTTTTTGTGTTTACTACAGCCATAAAAATAACTTCTTGTTTAAAGAATATTTTCTGTTTTCCTTTTGTATGCATTCGTTGAAGAAAATTTTATTTCTAACAACTTGTGTCTGCATTGAAAGAAAATGAAAATATTTTGAATTTTGTTTCAAAAAATAATGAAAAATAAGTCGTTTTAATTTTAAACAAAAAATTTTTATTTACAACGATATCATTTTGAATTAAAACTACTCCTATTTAATTACTTCGTCCTCATAATGAGTCTCAGTTAAATACTTTGATATGTTCCTTCAAAAATTTTCATACAAGAATATTTATAAACCTACAAAAGTTTTCAATGAAAACGAAAATGGATTGGCACTATTGAAATCAATTATTTCTTCATTTAAGACGAATCTGTTTGTTCCAAGAAAACATTTTTATTAGTGTAGATTATTCAATCTATTTGGATGCTCGTCTAATAATTTACATAATTCGCACAAAATGTTCATTGTAAATGTTAACCATTCTAGTTGCATGCAAATTTACACAACAAAATTAAATATAGCAATAAAATTCGTTACATTTATGCAGTGTAAAAATATAATTGAACATAATTCCTTCAAGTATATGTTTTGTTTGTAGGTCAGAGATTGAGATGCAAGAGCTGTCTTCAATGTTTCTCCATATCGAAGACAACGCTTGGACCCAGTTTGATGACTAAGAGACAGTTTCACATAGAAAATATACTTAAGAGGATGCATCATGTGAATCATATAGTTTTCATATTTCACGTGCACAAAGTTGTTGCGGCCTGGGACCCGATAGGCCCCGCGGGCAAAGCCTCTTTATGAACGTGAAATAAGAAAAGCAGTATGAACAACTCTTGTTACAATGCCTAATTGTAATACTCATATACTATACCCGTGTTACAAAAAAGCTCATTGTAACACTAGTTGTTCATTATACTATTTTTGTGTTTAATATTTCAATGATTTCCAGTAAAACAATTTTGCTCTTCTATTTTGTATTGTTATAATGCATTATGTATAATATATTGTATTAATCATGAACAATAAATTTTATGTGTTAAGAACATATGTAAAATTACAGAGTTTCATTTATCTAGTTGTAGAGTACATAAATTTGAACGTAATTTGTAATTTACAATTGCTTATTGTGCTGTCACCTACAGAAATAATTGTAAACTATTCAGGCAATGTTTATACTTTTTTAACCTAACTTTGGTATGAGCGAATCAAACATTGAGCCTAAAATGTTCTTTTATTATTTAAACATTTGGTCCGGTATATAAACCATTTCGGAATACTTTTTTAAATAGTCACTTACTTTATTTAAAATGTATTACGTATTCATAAGCTTGTAATAATATAAATATCTATCTAGATAAACACGTATTCTGTCCCTCTACTGGATAACGACGAACTACCCGACATGTCGCTAAGTTGATAAGCTTATCTAATAGGTGTCGCATTCACGGTTCAAAGTATATTTACAAAAATGACAACTCATTCAAAATAGAGCAATATGTGAAATGCGGTTACCTGCCGTCAAATCATAGCTCCCAAAGATATTAGTGCAGGGGGAACCACAGGGGTAAATTTAAGTTGGTAACTGTCGGTAGAGAGATTCGAACTGAGGATCTCACGATCCACAGTCCGATACGATACCACAGAGCTATTTACCCCATACATACATACATACACACATTCTCTATAGTACTAGCAAATTACTATTTACCGTTAATTCTTTTCAAATTATAAATTTTGATTTTCCCATAGATAAAATTCAGCATAATATGTTTAGAAATACAAGATTTTATATAATCCCTCCCTGGCGTACCAGGTAACCAGACTCCATAGTGATTGTGGTAAGCCTCTCGATTATCGGCTATGGCCTATAACCATATATTTTGGCGAGCACTATAGATGCGTCCGACTCGTTTATGGGATCGGAACTCCTACAATTTCATAAAGGTTCTTGGCATCCTTTACCTTATTTTTCTAAAAGTTTCTCTGCCATAGATAGTATAGTACTTTCGGAAGAGAACAATTTAATGTGCAATTAAAACATTTCAGTATTTCTTTGAAGGGCGGGAATTTCACATTTTATCTGATCATGAAACTTTATTCTTTTCGATTCAAAAAAACTATGACACTTATTCACCTAGAGAAATCAGACATTTAGATTACATACTTCAGTATACAAATGACATACGTCATGTAACACGAAAAATTAATCCAGTAGCAGATGCACTATTAAGAATTAATTTTAATTCATTTTCAAAATAATTAGAGCACATTGATTATAAAAAAATAGCAATCGCTCAAACTAATGATGAAGAATTAAATATTTTGAAAAATTCCAATTCTCATTCACTTATTTTTAAAGAAATAGTAATTCCTGAAACTGACTATGAAATTGTTTGTCACATTTCAACCGGAAAACCTAGACCATACATCCCATTACAATTAAGAACGCAAATCTTTAATCATTTTCATAATATTTCTCATACAGGCCACCAAAAAATTAACCTCTTCAAAATTTGTTTGGAAATATGTAAACACAGATGTCCAGAAATAAGAGAGTAAAATGTGCAATAAATGTCAATGTTGTAAAGTCTCCAAACACATTTATTCAGCAGCGGCAGAAAATTTTCCTTTACCTTTCAGACGTTTTCAAATGATTAATTTAGATTTGGTAGGACCCAAACCTATATTTCTACATCATTACGATCAAAAATATCACTTTTCGAAATCATTTCTGTAGTAAAAAATCTGATGCCACAGCACATAACCTCCCGCCCAATACTACTCTTAAACGGTACAAAATAGTATTTGATGATACAGAAACATACCTTCTTATTTGTTCATTTTTTATTTATATTTGAGAAATTTAATTTTATTTCGTATATTTATGTATTTTATGGGGTAATTAGCTCCGTGGTAATGCGTCTGGCTGTGGATCGTGAGGTCTTCAGTTCGAATCCCACAGCTGACAGTTGCCAAATTTACTCCTGTGGTTCCCTCTCCACTAACATCTTTGGGGCCTATGATTTGACGGCTGGTAACCGCACTTCATACGTAAAAATATATCACTTACCGAGATCTGCCACACCCATAATGGGTAAAAGGCATTGTGATATATTTATTTATATATTTAATTTAATTTTTTGACATTTATTTCACTTAGAAAACAGCTTCACATTTACAATGACATGTGTCACATTCCGTAAAAAATTGAATGCAAGATTTATGAAATCTAATTTCTTTATATTTTACTATCTCTAAATCAAATGAAAATTAATCAAACTGGTGTAATCATAACACATGTAAAATTAAATATTCTACAACTTTCAAAATAACATAAATTGTTGAAAAAGGAAATTTAACTGTGTTTTTCACGAAAAACTTTTAAGGGCTTCAATTAAACTGCTACTTCCGGTTGACCAATTTCATCCAAAATCTAATCAACTCTTCATTTAAATTTAAGAAGCAAAAATTCACAAAATTGTGATTTTTTGGTATTATAGTATTTAAGTTGTGCGAGATGAAAAAATTGTCATATACTACACAAACACACACATATATACTCATACATACATACGTACATACATGCAGACATCATGGCGAAAATAATAACATCGTATTGTAGGGACCCTAAAACGTGCTTATTCATTGAAAACTCACTACCTATATTTTTTACTAGAAACAATACCTCCCTTACCTAGAGGAAGGCGGGTGGTAAAAATGAGTAATATTATGAAGGAAAAAAGGAGAGAGCGCTAGCAAGCAATAGTGAAGCCACTTCCCCCACTGCAATTAGACCCGCTGTTATCGGGTTGTTATAGCAACACACAGCATTTGGCAGCCATACTCCCCACTCCAACCAGAACCATGGCTTGCATGCGTCTGCCTTCACTAGGTTACATTCCCCTTGCCACTAATATAAGCTTATGCTCTCTCCTTTATTTTCATTCCTCCAAGCTAAGTATCGAATTTATGTTTGCTTATCATACAATATATATGGGGTAAATAGCTCCGTGGTAACGTGTCGGACTGTGGATCGTGAGATCCTCAGTTCGAATACCACTACCGACAGTTGCCAATTTAAATTTACCCCTGTAGTTCCCCCTCCACTAACAACCTTGGTGGCTATGACTTGACGGCTGGTAACCGCATTGCATACGCAAAAATATATCACCTACCGAGATCTGCGTTAGCAGAGTGCCACACCCTTAATGGGAAAAAGGCGTCATGATATATTTATTTATATTTTATTTATATATCATACAATATATTTATTATTGTAATTAAATTAAATAAATGGGGAAAATAGCTCCATGGTAACGCATCGGACTGTGGATCGTGAGAACCTCAGTTCGAATCCCACTGCCGAAAGTTGCCAATTTAAATTAACCCCTGTGGTTCCTCCTCCCACAGCCGTCAATTATCACTTTTAAAATCCCGCTACCCCTCCGCTAGTTGGGGGAAAGCAAATTGTCACACTCAAAATGGATAAAAAATGTGATGATAAAATCAAATAAATAAAAATATCAACCTCCTTTTTACCCTTTCACAGTAACTTTTATAAAATAAATAAAATATGAAATCAAATTTCATTCCACGTAGAGCAAAGGTAAAGGGCATTTCAATAATTTTAGTTACGTGACAATAAACGAGTATTTATATTTTCAATATGTGTAACCTTAGTTATCATTTTTATCGTGTTATACTATATGCTAAACAAAAAGATTGAATTTATCACAATAAATGTAACCTGAGATTTCAAAACTATGACAAATCAAATTAAGCGCCTCAAAGTCAGGCATTGTCATTGTCATTGTGCATCAGGCACTCGTAGGGTACACTAGTTCGGTAATCAGTGCAATTCATACCAATCATGAATTCATCGTTTGTAGAGGATATTGTGCTCACTCCTGCGGTCTCAACTCCTCCTTCGCCTTTTCCTGAAAGACCTGCGGTAAGTTTTCACGAATTTTGTGCCTGAATTAAAATTAATGTGTTGAATTTTTTAGATTACTTGGTTTGTGGTTTTCCTAACTGCTCTGATTTGCGTTATGTTGGCGTTGTTTGTATTTGCGGTGATCAAATTCTACCAAAAGGTGTGCAAACCTTGCATGGAGGAAGGTTATCCTGGAGGTTACCCTTTGCCAGAGGAGGACGATGACATGGCCGTCTTTGAGTATGTTTTCATTTTTAATCATTCTAACGGGTCAAACATTAAATTCTTTTTACAACTAACAAGTATTTTGGACACATTTTGGATATTTCTTTTTTTGCGTTTTTTTTTATCATTTCGCATGCTTGTGCCAAATTCAGTATTACGTCATGCTTCCCCCTCCACAATACCTCCTCACAATCAGAGTATAACATATTTTCTTTTAGAATGTATACAATTAAGCCTAAATATATATTTAGTTTTTGTGTTTACTACACCCATAAAAATAACTTCTTGTTTAAAGAATATTTTCTGTTTTTCTTTTGTATGCATTCGTTGAAGCAAATTTTATTTCTAACAAATTGTATCTGCATTGAAAGAAAATGAAAATATTTTTAATTTTGTTTTTAAAAATAATGAAATAGAAGTCGTTTTAATTTTAAACAAAACATTTTTATTTACAACGATATCATTTTGAATTAAAACTACTCCTATTCAAACTACTTCGTCCCCATAATGAGTCTCAGTTAAATACTTTGATATGTTCCCTCAAAACTAAATTAATTTTCATACAATAATATTTATAAACCTACAAAAGTTTTCAATGAAAACGAAATTGGATTGGCACTATTGAATTTTTTTTTTTTTTTATTTAAGAGGAATCTGTTTGTTCCAAGAAAATATTTTTATCAGTGTAGAGCAGTGAGCAGTTTGCCTTTATTCTGGATGCTCATCTAATATATATAATGTTTACTGTAAATGTTAACCATTCTAGTTGCATGCAAATTTACACAACAGAATTAAATATGCAATAAAATTCGTTACATTTATGGAGGGTAAAAATATAATTGAACATAATTCTTTCAAGTATATGTTTTGTTTGTAGCGAAGAGATTGAGATGCAAGAGCTGTCTTTCATGTTCCTACAAATACAAGACAACGCTTGGACCCAGTTTGATAACTAAGAGCCAGTTTCGCATAGAAAATATTCTTAAGAGGATGTATCATGTGAATTATATAGTTTTTTGTGTTTAATATTTCAATGATTTCCAGTAACACAATTTTGTTTTTCTATTTTGTATTGTTATAATGCATTATGCATAATATATTGTATTAATCATGAACAATAAATTTTTTGTGTGAATAACACATGTAAAATTACAGCGTTTCATTTATTTACTTGTAGAGTACATATATTTGCACATAGATGTTGCATGTAATTTACAATTTCTTATGGTGCTGTCACCTACAGAAATAATTGTAAACTATTCTGGCAATGTTTACACTTTTTTGTTGTAAGTTTAACCTAAACTTTGATATGAGCGATTCAAACATTGAGCCAAAAATGTTCTTTTATTATTTAAACAATTGGTCCATTTATAAACCATTTCGGAATACATTTTTAAATTGTCACTTACTTTATTTAAAATCTATTACGTATTCATAAGCTTGTAATAATATAGATATCTATCTAGTAACTATAAATACGTATTCTGTCCCTCTAGTGGATAACGACGAACTACGCGACATGTCGCTAAGTTGATAAGCTTATCTAATAGGTGTCGCATTTACGATTCAATGTATATTTACAAATATTACAGCTGATTCAAAATAGAGCAATACGTGAAATAAATATATTTCTATTTAATAGTAATTCTAAAACTTGCCACAAAAATATTTGCAACGACATTGCCAAAAAATAAAGAAATTAATGATATACGCGTTTTTTACGGGGAGTGAATGCATTTGCCTAAAATATTTGTTTTCCTCTCAAATATTTTGACATTATTTTAAAAAACAAAGCAAGCACTATTAAATTGTAATTCTGTAAATTTACATAATTGGTTTCTGCAGTTACAACCCATAACAAATGAATTTTGTTTACTGATTTCCATGCAAAATTTTAAGCTCTAGAACATTTATTTAAAGCATTTTTGTTAAAAATTTTCCGTGATACATCCCATATATTATTTGATAAACTGATTTCAATGCAAAAATAATTTTCTAGAAATTTACAAAAATAATTGCACATGACTTGACATTTTTCGTGTCACTGGTCTAAAAGATTACAGTTAAAGTAATGAAAAAAAATTATTAAACGTTAATAATTATTTTTATTTATATTGTTTCCTGATGACTAAAGCGTGCATTACACGATGAAGTTAATTTTTTTCACGTGTAAGAGAGATAGATGAATCGAAAAAAAGAATGTGCGGTACTTTTCCTTAAAATTTCAAAAAAAAAAAATTGGCCGCTTTACCGCATTACCATCTATCCGCATATTTTGCAATTGGCGAATTAGCTATCAAATACATTTTAAAACCCCCATTTTTGTACAGATTTGAATTCTCCAGGATTCTTTCAGTGAAAAATAAAATAAAATTAATAAATATATTATCACGCGTTTTACCCATTATGGGTGTGGCACTTTGCTTGCGCAGATATATTTTTGAGTATGAAATGCGGATACCAGCCGTCAGTGTCTTAAGATAACTTGAACATTCTGTATATATACAGAACTATTTAATTAAAGTTGTTTAACAGTAAGAATTAAATAAAAGAAGTTTTATTATTAACAAATTTTTATTCAATACTGTAAACCAGTAGACCAGTAACTCAAAAAATGTTTGCTTCAAGTAATGTGCACTTATTTTTGTGAATTTCAGAAATTTCTTTTTTTTTTTTTGTTGTAATTAGTACATAAAATAATATATACCCTTAATTTCATTTTTCAATCATTTTGAAGCACCCTGTATTTTTGGTTTTGATAACTGCTCGATCTGCTTATTTTGTACCTACGATTCCATAACGTATGTGTCACCTTACATTAGCTGTTTTTTAAACGGTACAACCCATTGTGAGAAACATGCATGTCATGTAATAAATGTCATAGACAACTTTTAATTGTAACATATGAGACAAATCCTAGTTGTCAGTAAAATCAAAAGATCTATTGAAGAGAGGAACCATACCTGCACCAGATTTATGCACCTGCGGTTCATTTATTACAATAACTGTTTAGAAAGAAAAAAATCATTTGCAAAGGAACAATACAAGAACCTGTCGTTATCCTACCAGCGTGAAACGTCGGTTACATAACACCCTGATATTAGTGATAGGTGCCATACCGTCTTGGCGTTGCAGCCAGGTGTACATTGTCCTCGCCCCTCGACACACGTGTGTCTGTTCGGGGCACAGGTATAACACCACGATTTGTGTGTGAGCAGCGAGGGATTACTGGACAATTTTCAAACGAATTTCGTTTTGTTTGAGCGAGCGCTGAAAGGAACCCCTAGCAATATTGTTACAATGTTATACGACTTAGTGCTGTTAATTTTATTATGAAATGTTGCAAGCGGTAATTCGAGTTTGGGTGAGATTTCTAAACGCTGTTAGAGCAGAGTTTTCCAACCAGTGCAACTCTAACAAAATATTTCTATGAATATAGCCCATATCTATCTACATAAACTTATCTAGATTATTTTTTTTATTAGCTTTATCTATTTTGGGAGTATTATCTGGATGATATTTTTCTAAAATAATAACCAACATACATTTTCTTCTATTTGCAACACTGAGGGAATTTAAGAAAAATGATACTAAATCGTGTTTTGACAGCTTGTGGCAGCTTAGCTGGTAAACAGCGTAAATTGGAATATAATTTTCAAAAATAAATTATTTTGTTAATATTCAAGAAATTTGATATTTTTTACAGTACCAATGTGTAATTTTGGCTAGAAAACAATATATAATACATAATGAGATTCATCTAATAATAAATAAGAGAATAAATTTTACAAAATTCAAGCCGAGTTAAATTCTGGCCCCGGATATTTCACCTACAAAATTCGTTTAAAAAACAACTCATTCCGATGCACTCACTGAAAATACTAATTTATTTTTGTTAGTTCAACTATTTATAAGATAAAGGAGGTTATAGCGTAAAAAATAGTAGTTCATAATTGATATTTTATTTGTTTTCACAACATATACCACCAGCTATAACCAATAAAGCATATAAAAAATTGTTTTACCTATATATTATCTAATAAATATCTAGATAATTGTTATTTATCTTTTATCTATTATCTAGAAAATTCGTCCAATAAATATATATTATCTTATCTTGATTAATATAAGAGTAGTTATCTTTATCTAGATAAAAAATATTGTTATCTGTTACAACACTGCCCGTATGACATGTTCAATTTGTTTGTACATTTTTATGTAAATTATCTGTATTCAATTTTTCAGTACATTTTTATGAAAGTGAATCATTGAAAGAAAATATTCTTGTATACAACATAGGTCAATTATTTGTTTTATTTGTACTTAACCTAAAGGATAACGTCAGTTGCAGCATAATATTATTATTATACTTATATTTTATCATGGATGACGAAGAGCTCTTGACTTTAGCTTAAAATAAATTTCTTTAAATTGTATTTTACTAAACACGAACCACAACCAATCTCAAATTGCACGTGTGAGCTGCAAACTGACGTTTTGCGTTTTGCGAATTTTATTACAGAAACATTGAAGCAAATAAAACAAGTTCTATTTTTTCATCAACATCAAAAATTGACGAAAACATTGAACAAATTTACGTGTTTGCTATTTTTAATAAATTGAAAAAAAAAATATATTAAAATAATTCATTCTTAAAGTGATAGAGATTGTAAACGAGGTCAACCTTGAGATGTACTACTTCACTTCAAAAATTAATTATTATCTTTGATTTGTATCAAATTTTATTCCCAAGTAAAGAGAAAATACATATTAAGTGGCGATCGGACACGGATGACTTTGAAAACACAGTTTAATGGGTCACTTTATTTGTTTAATGTGGAACGTGGAATCGAGCTTATGTTCAAATGTTCCATTAAAATTAGTATTGCGATTCGAGTTTGTGAAAAGTGCTAGTGAAGCGAACTTAAAACGAGTAAATTACAGAAAAAAAAGTATCAAATGTATTAAAATTGAACTAAGGATTTCGTAATGCACAGTCTGATACCACAAAACAACCCTTTAAGAATCTTCGATAAATCTAGTGACATTAAAGTGAATTGCAGCGTAACAAGTGCAGTACTTTATTTAGGTATTAGTGGGTTACGTGATACAGCAACATTTATTTTATATGAACTCGAGTTCATATATAAATTATGGCATAGAGAATGAACTCGTATTTGAAACAAGGTGACCAAAACAATAGTGGATTAAGGTAGGAATATTATAATTGTTTTAAACTGTTTGTATATCCCAACATACATAAGATAGGAAATAATTGTAATGGAGTGGGCAACGGATTGGCAGGTAGCGTTCAAGCCGGATCACTCGATAACGCAAATTAAGCAATGCTGCCCGCGATTAGTAGTTGGATGGGTGACCGCTTTACGAAAAACAATTCCAGCGAACTCTGTGTGCCGTTGTCACACCACGGAAAACGAGGTTCCGAGGCGGCATATAACCTCAGCAGTTGAGACCGCTTAATAATAATAATAAAATTGTAATGGATAAAAAAATGCATTAAAACAATAATAAAAAAAAATTTCTTGTTTCAATAAATTTTTCAGTTTTCCTTTTGTATGCATTAATTGAAGAAAATTTTATTTCTTGCAAAATTATTAGGTACAATTCAAACAAATATTAATTTTGAATATAAATTTTATTTATTTTCTTTTTTCTGCATTGAAAGAAAATTAATAAATACAAAGCCGATCTCGGTGGTGTAGTGGCTATGTCACTAGCCTAGCACGCCAGAGGTCGTGGGTTCGAATCCCACTGAAGAGCATGGTCGTGTTGTTCATATAAATTCATATTCATCTACTCATGAGGCGGCATATGACCATAGTAGTTAGTCCTCCTCTCATCTTCATAATAAAAAAAAAAAATAAATATAAAATTTTAATTTAAAAAATAATGAAACAGAAGTCGTTTTAATTTTAAACGGTATCATTTTGTAATTAAAGTCAGTTAAATACTTTAATATGTTCCTTCAAAACTAAATTAATTTTCGTACAAGAATATTTATCAAACCTATAAAAGTTTTCAATGAGACAGGAAATCGGATTGGCACTAATCAAATAATTTTTTTCTTCATTTAAGAAATCATTTTGATCAGCGAAAAAATACCAAAGTATCAATGGCATAAAGCCTAAATAACTGGAGATTAGTTACCTACAATTACCATTTTGGAGGTGGTTCCCCCTATAAGTACAAACATTTAATTGTTTCTTTTTCTATGTTAAAAGGATCTTTTATTATTCTTTCTTCTTCTTCCGGACTTAATTAATTTGTTACAACAATTAAAGTTAATACAACGACATTAGTCGCAGCTTATATTTTTTGAATCAATGATTTAATATTAAGAAAAACACTGGTAACAGCAACTTTCCTTCCGTGTGCAGAGAATTTATGATTTCATTTCGGGGCCCAGTCCTGCTTCCTCTATGAGTTTTAAAATAATGGTGCATATTTCAAGTCTAGCGAAATTGGTTTGTATATTTCTGGAACCGTGAGTCGACGTGAACCGTATACCATACTTGTTCCTCACATCGTCAAGCTGTGCTGGGAAACAACACTGAATTATTTGTGTCAGCGTTGACGAATGTTTTTCTCCTTCGCTTTTCTTCCTTTAATTAGCTTTGGGTCGCGTCAAAACAAATAGTAGTTGCACTTGGGTATTTTTTGTTGGTCGGGTAGGTTAAGCGGTAGTGACGGGGTATTCCCTTTGTTCTGGAGGACGTCGAACGTCGCGGGAGACTTGCGGAGTTATTTCTGGACTGGCGTCCTACATTGACGTACGACTCACTCACTCATCGTAGCGAACCACGCATTCTTCTATACACCAATTCTTAGAGAAAGTTACGTAAAATGTGTAGGTAAATATACAAATAAATAAAAGAAAGTGACCAAATATGGAATACCGATTTGTTATTTTGATAAAAAAATAATCATGGAACAAATTAAAAACTTTAAATCGTAATAATCAGTCATACATTTTCGCTAAACTTAGTAACAGTTTTATGTTTTAATATTAATTGACATTATTATATTTGTACAAAAAACAAAATAACAATCCAGTTCGTCATACAATACCACTCGTTTTTCTCCTATTAAATAATATAACTACGTAAGTTTCATCGGATTTTCAAAGATGGCAGAGCCCTAGCCGAGACACCTGCCGTAGGCGGGGGTCGACACTAGTCCACATACTATTTTGCTAGTGTTCTATAGATTCATCACGCAACTTTGTCCGGTCTTAGGGCCTAGACGGTTTGACGGATTTGAGTGAAACTTTCACAGACATGTAGAGTTTGATTAGGACTGCGTGCTTGTTATGAAATCATATTTTTTCCTACATATGATGTGCGAGAAAACTTTAAAAAAACATGCATTTTTGGGCCAAAATCAACTAAGAGTGTGGTGGCCGTGGAATTTTTAAGATGACAACTTGTCATTTTTGACAGTACAATTTAAAATTAAAATAACATTAATTGTAGACAAGTAGGAGTAATTTTGTAAAATTATCTGTGTTTAGAATAAACAAGCAAACGTGTTTGATATTTTTCAAATTTTTTAAACGTTAATTTAAAATTTTTTTTAAAATGTTGAATAAAGTTTTTTGCTTTAATTGTATATTGACGTCCTATGAAAATTCGGTATTACATGATTAAATTCAGTAAAACCGCGAAATATTAAGCTAATGTAGGATGCAAATTATTATTTCTTATTAATGACTGTACTTTTAAATTTACACGGTGACAAAAGAAATGTCAGTTTGACAGAAGTTTGTATTATATAATCAAATATTGAGGTAGAACAGCTAGTAAAGCAGCTATTTATGGAAATACACCCATATATGGAACATTATAATAAGGCACATTTGTCTTTATCTTAAATAAAAAGTAACTTAATCGACATACAAAAATCACAAATCCATGTGTCAAACTCTGAACCAACGCATTTATTATGTGCCCACACATTAGACATTTCATCCAATCCTTGACTATCGTTAACAGAACATACTTCCGAAAAGTCAGGAACTTCTTGTTCTATTGTTGCATCATGTGTCTGTCTCAAACTGAATTTGCTCTTCATACCTCAGGTCTTCATCCTCACCAGGATCATAATTCCATAATTAGACCCGAAGTGACTGCCCATATTTGGATTTTAGACCAGTTCAAAATTGTCTTCGTATTTTCTGAGTAATATCATAGGGTAACAACACATTTCTCGAAAGTACAAATATCGAAAATTACGATGAGGAATTGTACATTTACATTTACATATATTACAAATTACGAGTGTTACAAAACTCGAAAATACATTTGTCGAATAACTTAGATATTACAAACCTAGAAAATACATTTCTCGAATATACAAATGCCGAAAATTAAAATCTGAGTTTGTACATTTATCGAAAATACAAATGTCGAATGTTGAAAATATACGTATAAATGACTAATACTTCAAATCTCGAAATTACATGTGTCAACTCGCTGGAATATTACAAACTTCCAAAATACATTTCTCAAATATTACAAATGTCGAATGTTACAAATTTTAAATATCAATTTGTCGACAACAAAACTAAATGTCGTATTATAATCATTGCTCACTATACGGTCCCAGAATCAAATCATTTGGCCCAGTTAAAGTCATAAAAAGGGAAATCTTAAATTCATTTATTTTTTCTTCCGCACATACATATATGTAAGGGACGTATTGTTTATATTACGAATTAATTAGATTTTGGGAACCATTCATCAACAGTAAGTGGCAGATAATTTTTGAAGGCATATCAGGGTTTTTGGGCATATCTTAAATAAATTAGATACAGTAAATTTCATTCGAATGAAAAAGATGTAGAATAATATTACTTACAATCTTTATTTGAAACAATTTTCTGTATTGTATTATCACCAAATTAAAAAATAGTGTTCTTGGTACCAGCCAATACCTTTGGGCCAAATTGTTTATTTGTTATTATTTCAGATGTTATTTTTCTTTAAAATGTTTTTAAAAAGAACAGAAATTATGATACAAATAAATTGAGTACAATAATTTTCTCTTTGTTAGTTCAGAACTATTTTTTTAAAGCTATTCTAAAAGTCTAAATTAGGTCAAATGATATTATTCACGGCTCGTATATACTGTATTTTTATACAGTAACCCAAAATAATAATTACAATTATAAATATCTTATTTATTGCAACTACTGGAACCGTCCAAAAACTTATTGCAACCTGTCATTTTCGCTTTGGGAATCTCACAGTAACATATACATGGCTTCAGGTTTTACTCCTCCTAGTTATTAACTAGACTGTAGGTTTACTAACTCTTCTAGCATTACCAGTAATATATAGACAAATTATACCTAGTTCGACAGTAACTACTTACATAGCATATTTTTGGGTGTCTGCACCTCTGACCAAATTATTTTCCCGAAATGAGCTGTTGAGTAACGAGAAGTTTTATTCTTGAACCACCCTCGTAAACAAAGAATCGTGCACCGAAATCTCTGCTACTTGTTGTGTGTTAAATAAATAAACAGGCCGTAACTAGCGTGACTTTTTTGTCTCAAAAAAACTTGGCTCGTGTAAACGTGTTATAATACGGATGACATATTTTCTAATGGCGCAGATGACAGGTCGGTATCGTCAAACGAACATGTGCTATTTTCGTCTCGTGTCTCGTGACATTCTGAAGAGATTCCTCGACAGTGGCATACGCCACCCGCCGAAGAATTACGGCAGTGGAATGTTTTATTTAATATGCTGCAATCATATTGTCAACTACATTGACATTTGTCACATCAGATGTAGTATTATGTCGATGACAGAACCGCACATTAATTATTAATTAGTGTAATTTCTGTTACAATAATCGCTGAGAATTGTGTGTTCTGATTATCGAATTTCCGTGCTTCCACGTTTGTTTGTTTCACACACTTTGTGGGATTGTGCATTAATGATTAATTAATGAGCGATGGAGACTACGGGATACGGAACGCGGACAAACACCGTTACCTATTTTAATAATTTATAAGTTTGCTGCTGGACTTCTAGCGCAAATATTTTATTTTGGAAACGACGCTTCGACTATATAAGTATGTGTGCATATAGAAACAA
This sequence comes from Poecilus cupreus, assembly GCA_963942605.1. Taxonomy (NCBI): domain Eukaryota; kingdom Metazoa; phylum Arthropoda; class Insecta; order Coleoptera; family Carabidae; genus Poecilus; species Poecilus cupreus. The sequence continues at coordinate 26,426,939 of OZ012715.1, forward strand.
TTAAATTGTTTTTGTAGATATATAAACTTAAAAAAGTCGCGAAGAATGTTATTAGTGATATACCAGTGGAAACTTACTTACCTACTAAGTTTTAAGGTATAAAATCCGTGATATCCCTAATCAAGTGGTCATTATATTTGAACCCCTGATTTCTAAATAACACAAGATTGGACATAGGTCATATTCTGCCATCTGAGAGCGTTCCCAATTGAACGGGTGAAATTGAGGTTCTGTGACACTTTTGTAAAGTGCGCAATCTGAAGCTCTGTCTTCACTCTTTCTACACCGCGCTCGCCACCACCTCTCTTTAGGTCATACCACGAAGTATGGTCATACTCATAGACAAGAAAGATAGATTTTTAAATATAGAAGTATCACAAAACCTCAATTTTGACCATCATGGCGGCGTTCAATTGGGAACGCACCGTAGCGGCATATGCCCAATCTAGTATTGTTTAGAAATCAGTGATTTGAACTCATTCAAAAATTTTATTATTACTTATCGGTCAATCGTGCGATATACTACTTTACAGAGATGGGCAGTAATAAATTTCAAGTAATTAAATTACGTAATTAATTAAATTTTTAAAAATGTAATTGTTAATTTAACTTTTCCATTTCATTCGATCTGTATTTCGGTAAGTAATTAGTAATTTTAAAATTGTAATTACAATTACATTGACAATAATTATTTTATTTTATTTTTTTTTTTTCATTAACGAAATGACAAATTTTATGACTTTGTGATGATTGAGATGAAATCGAAAATTCCGTTTCAATTTCTAATGAAATAGAAATAGAGAACCTTAATTTTTCTGAATTACAAACCATTTTGCCTTCCTCAGCTCCTGTTGAAAGATTATTTTCATTCGCAAGCCTTATTTTGAAGATTGTTAGATTCTGCCTTTGAGAAATTAATAGTATTAAAACACCAGTTTGAAAAACTACAATCCACAATATTAGTCAGAACGATATTTTTTGTTTTAGATTTCAGCACTATATTTTTTTTTTTTATAAGTTAATAATAATAGTTTTATGTTCCTATATTTTCCCTTGATTTATATTTTACTTTCTTATAGTATAAAGTTGTAAAATAATAAATAAATTAAAAATTAGGTTCTTTTATTTTCATAAAAAATAAAAGTAAATGTAATTTGTAATTAATTAATGTAATTTAATTACATTTTTTGCAAATAATTGAGCTAATTAATTACATTTTGATCATAAAGTAATGTAAATTGACGATTTTTATTTAATTAATATTAAGACAGTAATAAAAAAGTAATTAATTACATTTTTGCAGTAATTTGTCCATTTCTGCTACTTTACTTCTAATTTGGATGATTCCTTTTGATTTATATCCTATTTTACGCCAAATTAAAGGGAAAACTAGTACTAAGTGGCGATCAGACACAGACGATCGTGAAAACAGTTTAATGATACGTGGAAGCAAAGACAAGTTCCATTAAAATTAGTATTGTGATTCGAGATTGTCGAGCGTGAGTTGTGTAGGCTTAGGGTTTGTCTGTAAATTCCACATATATAAAATTTATACATTATTATTGGAAACAGGAATGTATTTACATACACAAATTAGTACATCATTATTGGAAATAGGAAAGTTTTTTCAGTGGTACTTAAACAATGACGTACAATGTGACGTTTTGCCGTAGTCAAATTTAAAGTAAGAAATTATAGAATAAATAAATTAACAATTTTATTATTACATAATAATAGTAAAACTCCAAACAATTTTATAATTTTATGGCATTTTCAATTTCAAATCAAATTTATTGGAAGTCAGTTCACGTGACATAAATTTGGTAAGTCATAAATTCACGTAAGTAGTGCTTTGAAACTGATGTTTGTCAAATGTCGGGTGATATATAACCTATATTTCACAAATATATTTACGTACAATTAATATGCAAAAAAGTTCGAATAAAACTATATTTTTCGGACCAGAAATTAGAAACTACTTCTGAATATGAAATATATAAAAATTACAAGAGTTGATATTTTATCTATCTTTTTATCTGCAAATATACCCATCTGTCTCCTACCAAAATTTCGTCACGTATTCTTTCTCGTAATTTTTATTACTTAATTTCAACTATAGATAATTCATCGATTAAAAATAAGCGGCTAATTTGCTTTTTGGTTTCATAATTTGTAAGAAAAATCTATTTTTTTTTACAGAGCCCATTAAGCAGATAAAATTCAACGCATAATGTTGTAAAGTTAAAATGACATCCGTCGTCTGTGGGATTCGAACTTAGAATCTTATCTAAATATTTGCTCCATTTAACATTGATAAAAGGTTACATATTGGAATATTATATTAGCAATAAGTATACGCGCCAAATAATTATAAAGATTTGGAGAAGGTCAACAGCTCTTGTTAAAAGTGCAAATTGACCGTGAAATAATTTCTTGTGAGCAAAGCATGATGACTAACACTTCCGGAATATTTGGAAACTGAGATATAATTCATACAGATGAATCGTTCTTCCTAATAATGAGTCAGTGAGCGACAAGATAGCATAAAGGGGTGAAGCAGAACCACAAGGCAAACGCACAAACAGTGACCAGTGGTTAGTGGTCAGTGGTCAGTGGTCAATGAGCATTACACCGAGAACATTCTCTCGACAAGGGATGCTACGGTACTTCTCACTGGTCTCATGTCACAAATAATTGTTTGTTTTCTCACGCTCGGACTGATACACTAATTGATCTGGAGAAATTAAACGACATTGTGCACTCGACGCCCTACAGCCGAACACGGGAATGGCACATGGCTGCGATGCCACTCAAAAACATTCGCTATTCGTTCAAGCACTACTAGAGACGGCGACGCCGACGCGCTCGGCTACAAGCTGCCGACCACTACAAATCGCTTACGTGTGAAATTGAACCTTTGGCACGCGAAACGAGCCAGGAAATATGATGACAACTGCAAGCAACACCGATAATTGCTTCTTTGTTGGACCAAAAATATTTCTGCCACTTAACTCTCTTTATTTTATGTTACTCTAGGTAGTCGAGGTGTTTTGATTTTTATACTATGTAGGTTCCAGAGGCGGATCCAGACCTTAATTTAAGAGGGGTCAGACTCTAAAAATAAAAATCGCGATAGATTTCGTAAAGATAAACCTTCAATGTTTCACCTATTGGATATGAACTACTATTGAAGAGTTAGTCTGTCATGATAAGATTATTTTCACAAGACATGGTAAAGGAAGGAAATTTAGATGATATGAAGATATCACTAAAATTACAGATTTAAACATTGCATGTTCAAGTGACTATAGTCTATTTAATAACTAGGAGGAGTGTTTTAAAATGTTGCTGCAAAAATGTACACTTCTGATTGGCTAAAGGGCAGCTGACTTATTCCGCTCTGACTAAAAGTTTATTGAAGATCGTATCAGCTGTCATCTGTCAGTGAGTGAGTCGATTTGATATTTTCACGTGGTCGGTATTTTGATTGTTTAGGTTAATTCTCTTTTTGTTGCATTCCACAACACAAATACATAAATCAGAACTATTATTACGATTTATTTTATTACATTTATAGGTTTCATTTATTTTGAGTTTCACGTTTTACTTTTGTGCACAGTATTTAAAAAGTAGTTTACTAAACTGTTAAATAAATTATTAGACAATGCTGACATTGTTATGGACAATGCTGCATATCAAAGCAGAAAATTAGTAAGAATTCAAACATCATCGTCGAAAGTCAGGAATTGTTGCAATTAAAGAATATAATTCAACTGCACAAAAATGAATATAATATATAAAGAGTGTCCCATTTTACATAATATCCTTGAATATCTCGAAATGAAAGCATTTTACCGAAAAGTATGCCGAATCATAATCGTCAAGGTTTTGAGGGGGATATCGGATTTTGACAAAATGGCCCCCCAAGCGTCCCAAGAGGGGGGGCGGGAGGTTGGGTCAACTTACAAATTTTAAATGGGAACCCCTATTTTTTATTGCAGATTCTGAAAGAGCGTTAAAAATATGTAGGGTTTTATTCGGACACTTTTTTCAATTTCCAACAGGTGGCGCTGTAATCGTATCCTCCCAGTGGTGCACATTGGGTAATGCCGACAGCACGCAAACTCTTTAACGAAAAAAATTATTTTTTGACATTTGGGTTCAAATGGATAACCAACAGGTCAAAGTTAGCAAGGATTGTTGACAAGGTTACAAGTGTTGAGTGGCAAAATTGTATCAGTTAATTTGGATGGAATAATGGACAATATTTCCGAGGTTTCTGACAGTGATTTCAGTTTGTGGGAAAGTTTGAATGAAGAACACGCTTAAATTTGTGATAGTGTTTTTATATCTTTTAAATTTTTGTACTCATATTTTGACATGGTAGCAGCATTTTATATATTTTCTGTAATTCTTATAATAATGCTAATATGTATAATAAACAATTATTTTCAGTTCTGTATTTTTGGTTTTAATTTATAAATTAACTGCATTTTTTAAGTATTATTGATAAATTAAAACAAAATAATTTGTATATTTCAACTGTTAATCCATATCACCTCCAACTGACAAAAGTTGAAAGTAAAAGATATATTATTCAGCTGAGAATTCTCGGTCTTATATTCATTGTACCCACTATTACCAGCATTCGTGTATATAATGAATACCTACCGTTACCGTTACAGGGATCTCCCTAGAAATAATAGAGTTTATTGGTTTGTGTATTTGCTTATTGTATTGTTTATTGCTGTTTCCGTTGCATTCTTCTATTTATTGCGGCCTCCTCCAATATTCGGGAATTATCAATGTGCATTACCAGAAACTTCAGATTGTTTATCACTAGACAAGGTTTTAAAAATATTGAAATATGCAATTACATGCATCTTTTGTAAAAATATGCTAAAGAATGCCCAAATATGCAATATATGCAATTAGTAATTAGCATTAATTAACTGTAATCAATGTAATTCGTCCAGAAAATTGATTTTATTTAAAGATATTCAAAAATTTAAATATATATATATATATATATATATATATATATATATATATATATATATATATATATACTTTGCATATAATCCGTTCTCTAGTTATAACGTTATAAGCGATACATCTTGTATAATTCTTTGTTTATTAAATAGGAAAATTATAAAGAGCTAAGATTTTCGAAAAATACTATTCTGATTGCTAATTTATAATAAGACATTTTATATATGGAGAGAAATATCGAAAAAAAATTTAAAGGCAATAATCCAATGTTATTATTATTATTATCACATACATACATCTTTAATTCATTTCTATTTTGAAAATGAATCATTATTATTCACAAAACTGGTTAAAAGTGTGGCCATACAAAAAGTATTAGAATAAGCTATTTCGTGCTCGTGTGAAACAAGTAGCATTCTGCACTTGTTGCACAATAAGCAATTTGAAACAAACAATGTATTGAGCAATATTTTGCACATTAGATGTAGCAAGTGACAACGGGAATGAAATGTTTTGATTATGAGTGATGAAACAACATTGTGTTTCCCGGCGGCCGTCCCGACGCTCGGCAGCAGCGTTGTCAGACAAAAGAATCGGGCGGAACCCCTCACGTAGTTTCAAATACAAATCTCGGCTCATTTCGTTTGGAAATCCGCAGCCTAGTGTAAACAAAGCGCACACATCAGCGAGACAGTCAGCTCATCATGACCGCTCATTTAACACGGGATTAAACTTTCAACTGCGGCCTGTGAACAGCCGTACGGAGGACGGACGGACAGGCGGGCGGGATGGTGACACACCACTCACCACACCAGTGTACAATGTGGTGAGCTGGTGAGGTGGATTCGCACCCACACCAAAGCTGTAGCTCAACCCGGAGCTTTTCAACTCGCTGCTGATATCGATCAGCAATTCTTCAACTTCCCCCTGACACTCACTAATTGTAATATGTAATCTGTACCATCAATGAATAAAAATAATCATTATTAAAATTATTGAAATATAAAATAAATAATGGGGTAAACAGCTCCTTCGTAATGTATTTTAGATCGTTAACTTAACCTGAATAGTTCCCCTCCACTAACATCTTTGAGGCCAGAGATTTGACAACTGCTAACCGTTATAGTATGTATTACATACCGAGCCGGAAAGTGTTTAATTGCAAATGAATTCTAAGATAGCCAAGCGCAGAGGTTAACTATGGCCTGAGGCTGTAATTAAACTTTCCACCGAGGTTTGTATACTATTTTATTCACATTCAAAAATTAATAAATGAAAAATAAAAAATTATTAATTGTTAACGTTTGCTTTATGGGGTGTAATATTTTTATTTAGTAGATGATGAATTTTACACTTGTTTTGAAAATAATTTTGTAATAACATTTATATTTGTCTTGTCGGTCTTTTGAATATCTACAAGTTAGAATTAGGGAAGACCGAAATGACTTGACTTTGAAAATGATTTTACGCCACCCAACTACAGCAATTAGCAGAAAAAGTTACAAAAGTTTTAATTCTACAGAAAAACCTATATTAGTTAGTAATCAAATATGATCTGATTTTGCAGGTTGAAGAGTTGCCACTTTCCAACCGCTTGGAAAGTGAAGGGTAAAAATAATTGAATTTCCAACTTTTCAAAAGACTGAAACTGACATATTACTACTTGATTGTCAGTAATAATATATTATATACCAAGGTTGAGAAGACTATCATTATTTACCTAACCCCAAGATTTAACCCGAGGGAATCGAGGATTAATTATTATTATTTTCACTACTAACATTTAAATCCTATTTAAAAACATTTATATTGATAATGATAATAACAAATATTTTGTCATGAATTTTTATTTGTTTCTAAATATTTACAAAATCAAAGTAGGCTTATTTTTCTTTATATCTGACTTTTCAATTTCCCTAATTTTTAACTCACTCACTCCCCCATGCGAAAATTAAAGAAAAAGAATTTCTCATAATGTTGTGTTCTCAGGCTAGTAGTGAAAAAATTAATATAATAAACCATTTCCAAAAAAATACATATCAAAATGTATACAAATAACTTTTTAGTTTTTCGTAAAATTAACAAAATTTATTATTTTTCTTTCGTTATCAATAATATTAATTTTTGCACTTGTTTTTCTACAAAGTGGTACATTAAAATATTCTCTCCTTTGGGTGTTGTAAAGCGGGCATTACGCGATAAAATTTTTCTTATCAAGTGACATTAAAAGTGTCTTTATAAGTGACCTTATCGACTGATAAAGTAAAGAGATTAATTTACTTCATTGACTTTTAAGTAAAATATCCAAGTGTCAAATGTTTTTTTCTATAAACTGTATACAAAGATGGATAATTTTCGTATATATCAACCAAGATTTCAATTTCTCCTCTTTTCCATCGTGCCATTTTCAGTGCAATGTAAATCAAATATTTGTACAAATACTCAAACAAAAATGACATTTGACTTCTACTTCGCGTACTGCAAATCACGCGCAAAGTTGGTAATGCGGTAAAAGCAGTAATGAGCAAGTGCACGGCCGAACCTGTTACGAACTTTTAAGAAAAAGTAAAGCATTTTGCAGTTTTTCGCTATAAATCGATTCATCTATCTCTCATACTCTTACGTCATTATGCGAGAGATAAACTTTTAACCCACTGAATGCATCTTTTAAAGAAAAAGCAAACTGGGCAATTGTAAAGTGAATACAATCTTACTTTTGAAACTATTTCTTTATTAATTATATAAAAAATATATTAACATAATATGAATTACGTTATATAATTAAAATTTTCAATAATTAAGAAACAATATTTTTCGCTGAAGATTTCTTTGACTTTTATTTCATCGTACAATGCACGCTTTAAAATGAAAATCTTTATTTTTCACTAAATTAGGTTTTAAATAAGCACGACTTCTATTTTTTTTATTACGAAGATAGGAAGTGAACTAACTACTATAATCATATACTGCCTCATAAATGAATGATTATGAGTTTATGTGAACACAAAGGACCATGCTCTTCAGTGGGATTCGAACCCACCAGCTCTGGCGTGCTGGGCTAGTGACATTGCCACTACGCAGGACTTCTTTTATTAATTATGTTAACAATAAATACTGTAGCACTGAACAGCAGAACTGCAACATTATTTTTCATTTAACATTTAGTGCTGGTAGAAAAACATATTACCTACGTTTATATTTGATTCTGATTGTATGTGTGCCCGTGCTTTTCAATTCCCTTTGTATTACTTCTTTTATCTTTACATTAATAAAGTTAGAAAATAATATCGTGAAATCCTACAACCGCTTCCATCCAATTTTATTTCTTTTTATATTAAAGCTATTTTATATTTTTATAATATTGCTTGGAGAAATATTAGGTTAGGAACAAGAGGCGGTCGATTCGCGACTCGCGCACAAGTATATTACACAGCGATAGCGAATCCTTATAAAATATCATTATTTTTGATATGACAGCATAGCAAGACTCGACACACATAATAGACAGATATTGGTTCTGACCCTGTGTGTTATACGGCGCTCGTTCCACCGCGTTCTCGCATTTCGCTTTGATTGGGGGAAACTGGATCTGGAGCCGATACGAGCCTTGCAGCCGGACGAAAAGAAAAACTCCTTGGAAACCGCACTCGCCGGCCAGATCCGTCGTCTGCAAAATCACGAACTGGCTGCTCAAATCAATCGACAAACATTTACCCCATTTTGAACATAAGTACTTTATATTTTGTACAAGTATTATGGGGTCATTAAAAAAAATTAAATTCAATATCATTTTATTAACCGAGGAAAAACGTATGAGATTCTCTAGTCGACGCGTATATTTTTTTATTATTATTTTTTTAATGAATGACCACACATAACTTTTTACAGAGTAGTCCGATTTTGATCATTCTTTTTTTATTGGATAGAGTATACCTCGAAGTTGGTCTCATATAAATTCCACTCCCAAATTCCTGCCCAAAGGGTAGGAAAATAGGGGATGATTAATTGTTCACCCACCGTATTTTTATCTGTTAACCGATTCTAACAAGTATAACTTTGTTCTAGGTTATCCGATTAAACAAATTTCACCCTTAAGTCTGCAAAAATAGACATCCACAAATTAAACATATATTGAACCGACGAAAACCTGAAAAGCCAATTTAAATTTACCCCTGTGATTTCTCCTTCACTAACATCTTTGCGGGCTATGACTTGACGGCTGGTAACCGCACTTCACACGAAAAAAACATATCACTTACCGAGATCTGCGTAAGCAGAGTGCCACACCCATAATGAGTAAAAGGCCCCATGATATATTTATTTATTTTTTATTATTTTTCGCGTTTCAGTTTTTCGTTTGGAAAATGACGTAACGATTAATAATATATTTAATTATAAAAATGGCAATCTATCTAAAGTAAAATATAAACTATATTTAGATGTAATAAGTTATGTTAAATTTGGAGCAGCCTGTATAATCTAACCTGACTTGAGGATCTCATGATCTATAGAAATAAATAAATAAATATACCATCACATCTTTTACCCATATAGGATGTGACGTTCTGCTTTCGTAAGTTTCGATATATGATTTATATTTTTTCATGGATGAAATACGGTCACCAACAATCAAAACAATCCCCCCCTCCTATTCCTCCCCCAAAATATTAGTGGGACAAGAACCATAAGGGTAAAGTTAAAATGGAAACAGTCCGATGCGTTATCAATATGTATTATTTGATTCATCATCATTTGAATATCCCTCTTCATTTTTATGAATGTATCATATTGAATGATTAAATATAAAAAAATAATTGGTAAAATTAATACATAACGTCACAATATATATCCCACACAGTGGAGTAACATTGTCAACCAGTAACCAATCTTCCAGCACACCGCCATCATCCAAATTTATATATGCACACCTGTTCAGCCTCAATTTCGCCCGTATATATTAGTTTCACCAACTTTTCATTCAACATCTGCTTGAGATGGCCAAACCACATTACTCCCACTTTCTTAACCAAGTTCGTCTCCATCGTACCCCAAAGTATTCTGGACATGATCACGTTCCGTATACCCACACACTCCTTTCAAATACCTCATTCCCACACTAATAAATGTAACTTCATGTTTCAAGAAAATTTTATTTTTTACAATTATTCTTTTTGTATGCAGTCGTTGAAGAAAATTTTATTTCTTACAAAACGATTAGGTTCAATTCAAATAAAATATTATTTTAAATGTAAATTTTATTTATTTTCTTTTTCTGCACTGAAAGAAAATGCATATATTTTAAATTTTATTTTTAAAAATAATGAAAATGGAATATGGGGTAAATAGCTTCGTGGTAATGCATCGGACTGTGGATCGTGAGATCCTCATTTAAAATCCCACTGCCGACAGTTACCAATTTAAATTTACCCATGTGGTTCTTCCTCCACTAACATCTTTGGGGACTATGATTTGACGCCTGGTAACCGCACTTCATACGAAAAAATATACCACTTACCGAGATCGGCGTAAGCAGAGTGTCACACCCGTAATGGGTAAAAGGCGTGATGATATTTTATTTATGAAAATGGAGTCGTTTTAACTTTAAACAAAAGGTTTTTATTTGAAACGATATCATTTTCAATTAAAACTGCACCTTTTCAAACTACTTCGTCCCCATAATCAGTCTCAGTTGAATACTTCGATATGTTCCTTCAAAACTAAATTAATTTTCACACAAGAATATTTATTAAACCTACAAAAACGAAATCGGATTGCCACTATTCAAATCAATTATTCTCTTCATTTAAGAAGAATATGTTTGTTCTAAGAAAAGATTTTTATCAGTGCACAGTACATATTTTATGTTTCTTCATCCATACCCAACATGCAGAAACATGCATGAACCACTAATACAAAATATTTATTTGTTTAACTAGGCACCAAAATACCAGATTTATAGCAGAAACACTTTAAACTGTAAATCGGTGTTTGATGCTATGTTATATAAATTGGCTGGTACCACAAGCTCTGTTTTTGGATGTTTCAAGATCTATTATTTTATAAAAAATATGCTTCGAATAAAAATTACAGAAAAATATATTATCTACCACTTTCATTTGAAGTATTTTTTTATAACTTTATTTTAGAACATTGTACAGCGCGAAAGCCAAACCTAAAATTCTTCTCTTAAACCTTTCATGCTTACTGATATATGAGCTATACTACACTTTTGTTCGAAGCTTCTCGAAGGCGCCTGGAATGTTCGAAAGGCCGCAACGCAGAGGTATATAAGAGGTCGTCGAGCGAACGGCGGATAGTCTTTCATGAACAGTCTAGTCTAGTCATTCTTTGATAGGCCGTGAGTCTGTGATGAACCGTTAGAGTGTGTAAATAAATATTTGTGAGGACTCAGTAGAAATAAACAATCAGTACAAAATAAATAAATAAATGTAGTTATTTTCAGAAATAAATGAATAATTATTGTTAGTTATAATTAAATTTTTGTCTGCATTTTTTCAACTACACCGAACCCGAGTAACGAGGTAAACGTTACAGTATTGCCAGTTCAACTCATATGTCATCTGTCAAAAATGGTCCAATATATTTAGAGGATTTAAAATTTTCCACCAATTGAAATGAATTATGCTGACATTTTTCACTAGTGATCGCATCGACTTTTTTCAATAATTTTTACTAGTTATCCTGTCTACAATTTTAAACAATTGAATTGTTACACTGTTGCAGTGGATGTGAATCTATTTGCAAGTCAGTTTAAAGAAAGAATACATTTCTACTCATTGAATTGTCCTCTGAACACCATTTGTGTTACAAGTTATGTAGATAATTTTTGAGGCTGCATCACTCATGGTTATTACGCTTGAAAATATCACTCGTGCTGTTCATTCGTGAGTTAAAATGAAGTGTAATACCCATTCGTGATACAGTAACCAAAATTGTCGGCATAACTTGCAACACTAATAATATTTATTATAAAGGGTGTAACATAAATAAGTACATTAAATTTAACCAGTGGTAGAACTCGTCGAGAACAACAATTTTTCTTAATAACTTTTTTCTAAACCCCATTTTTTTAGCATTTTTACCTCCCCATAAATTGACGAGTCGTACAGGTATATTCATAATTTGGTCGAGGGTTAGCCAGAGTCTAAAGTAAGTACTCGAAGAATAACACTACAACACACATATGAAAATTACACATTAATTAACAGTAAATGGGGTAAATAGCTCCGTGGCAACGTGTCGGACTGTGGATCGTGAGATCCTCAGTTCGAATCCCACAGCTGACAGTTGCCAATTTAAATTTACCCCTGTGGTTCCCCCTTCACTAACATCTTTGGGGGCTATGATTTGACGACTGGTAACCGCATTTCATACGCAAAAATATATCACTTACCGAGATCTTCGTAAGCAGAGTGTCACACCCATAATGGGTAAAAGGCGTGATGATATATATATTTTTTTAATTAACAGTACATTACAAGAGCAAAAATCACTTTCTTACTTCATACAAAAAATCCAGTGTTTGATACCAGAAGTTTAACCTTGCACAGACGTCAATTTTTGCGAATGGACACTGACATCTTGAATAAGTTGGTAATAAATTAACAGTTATAAATGTTCCTATTTGTGTAATTTCGAGTGGTATTCTCATTGGAATTTGTTCTTCAGCTTCACTATCATTTGAATACATTTTTATTGCAAAAATACAAAATTTAGGTTAGCTTTCACGACGAAATACAGATGTAAAGTGTAGTTACGCAGTGTCTACAGTAACGCCATCTATGAAGTCATATGTTCTCCTTTGGTGGATATTACAAATTCTGAAAAAAAATTAAAGAATTTTAACTCGAAAACTAGATGGCTTAGAAAAAAAAAGTTATTAAGAAATATTGTTGTTCTCGACGAGTTTTATCACTGGTTAAATTTCATGTATATATTTATGTTATATTCTGTATATGAAAATATTCTGGTAACCACTAGCACTAACCAGTACTGAAAAAGTAAAATTGACAAGTTCCCTAGCTAGCCTCTAAATTGAAACATACGATATATACTTATTATTGAACAATTTAAAATTCGTCTTTTCTATTGTGCGTATTGTGTCTCGCGATCCGGTCCTGTTATAAAAAGCAGAGCAGTTCATGTGTGTAGATTTTTAACAAGCTGCGGTGCTGCGGAATCCTCTGCGGCTCTGTGACACGTGGTCGGTTGCGGTGCTGCGGTGCTGCGGCCTGCGGTGATTGTTACGCGAGGATGTTTGTAAAGTATCCGATTTCGCCTGGACATCGTATTCATGTCGCTAATACGCATGTGATTCGATTTGATTTCAGAAGCTATAGTAGCTTTGTCAACTCCTCAGACGAGGCAGGACTTTGTAACTAAATCTTCTTCCGCTGAATAAATTGTGATCGGACGCTGGTTTATTTTATATTTACAATAGCATTTTTACCACATAAATGTCAACCTCCGTGGCTCCCTTTTACTTGTTTCTTTGGGGACGTGATTTAACGATTGGTTAATGCTCTTCTCACACGAAAATGTTGTAACGGTTTTCTCGTTACTCGGGTTCGGTGAAATTGAAAGAATATAGAAAAATTTAATTATAAATAACTATAATTATTTATTTATTCATACTGAAAACAATATTTATTTATACACTATAACGATATTACTTAATTTATTTTCACACATATTATTTATTTCTACTCTTTATTTATTTTTGCTGACTCTTTACATGCCATATATTTATTTACACATTTTATTAAATACCACCAGTAATATCACAGCCTCATGGCCTATCACAGACTGACCAAACTCGTCTGACTGCCGTTAGCCCGGCAGCTCCTCATATACTCCTGTGTGGCGGCCTCTCGAACATTCCAGGTACATTCGCAAAGCGAAACTGCATACTGATCGGGCCTGACGTCACTCCGATTGGTTTCAACAGGTCTATATTCGTTACAATATTCCCTATATGGATGTGTAGATAGCATTAAGGCATTTAAAAAAAAATTTGGCAAATTTTTCCTGTATTATTTTATTATGAAATTATGGAAAGTTTAGTAAGGAAAAAAAATAAAATTTCACATGACTATGAATGAATAAATAAGACGTGCTGGCTAAACTGAAACATTAATTTACTGAATATGAACAATGTTTTAGTAAATATGTTTTAATTTTAATTTAAAAAGTGTTATAGGATAAGCCTACACGAAAAAAAAAAGTAGGTGCCGTAGTATTTACCGAACTGTTCCGTGAACTGAAACTAAACACGATTTATTCCTAAACAATTTGAAGAATTTATAAAAAAGATTGCTAATTTTTTAGAAAATGCTTCTTATTTCCTCAGATTACAGAAGTTCAGTCAATTCCACAGTACTTTTTCTTTTTTTTTTCATGTTTTATATTTTTAGAAAAAATTGAACAACGGACTTGCATTATTTATTAAAAAAACTATGTCGACGTTTCGACAGCAACGGCTGTCATCTTTAGGGCTAAATTAAGGTCATAAAAAAATTATATAAGACAGACACATGCAAACATATTAAAAAACACGTAAAAAATTAAGTTAATTTAAGATGTTAAAATATACCCAATTGTACACTCATAACTTCTTGTTTCAAGAAAATTTTCAGTTTTCCTTTTGTATGCAGTTTTTTTTAAATAAATAATTGACTGCTAGTCCGTTGTTTTTAATTTTTTCAATTTTCCGCATCAGTCGATCATCGCATCCTTTCATTAATGCATTTTTAGTCAAATCTTTGTATATACATACATAACGTCTCGCTATATCGCACTTAATGGGGTAGCAGGAACCCAATAACACAATCAACCAACAAACAGTCCCCTCCAAACAATCCTATCCTGGAACATTACTTTCGCCTAGTCCAAATTCACATAGCGCGATTCATACATGCTCCTCTATTTGCCATACTTAAAATCATTTGTTAACGCAACAAACCATCAGTCATACTTAACCACTTATTTCTCGGACGCCCACGCAATCCTTCGCCCTCAATCTCACCCGCATATATTAGTTTCATCAATCTTTCATAGTTGTACAAATATAGATTAATAGAATTTTTTAATGAGATTTCCTGATCTAGTGATGTACTGGTGGGCTCCACTATTCCTTGAAAAAAAAAAGTGTTTATTTTATGTATTTCCGGTAATTGCGTATGCAGGGTTGTCAGAAAACGTACCATAGAAATTTCAATGTTAATTTTTAAATATAATAATAAATCCCCCAATTGTTTCTCAGCAAATCATAATTCTTTGATCCGGAACAGGAAAGAATTTTATTTTTAATTATTATTATTAAAGCGGCTACGGTTATATGCTGCCTCGGTTCCTCGTTTTCGATAGTGTGACAACGGCGCGAAGTGTTCGTTGGTATTGGTAATGGTATGGGTTTTCGCAAATCGGTTACCCATCCAACTCAACTACTAAACACTTCTCTTAAAACACCCAAAAACAGGGCTCCTGGTAACAGTCACTAGTTCGATGACGTGAAATAGGTTGACCTAGTGTTAACTTTCTTGCACTAACATGTTTTATAAGAAACATGCAGCTTCTGACAAACTGTTCGATGAGAAAAATTTTAAGAACTAGTGAACACTTTTCTGAACTGACTCTCGAGGTTGTGTAGAAAATGCAGACTGGAAATGGGGGTAACTAAGTGTAGTTTGTTGGCATTTCCGTTAACCTAAAATTTATATTTTGAGTTTGTTTACAAATAACCTAACCTAACTACGCGGACAGCAGTGACAGCTAGTCAAACTTGCCCAAACATACACTATAGAGTGTTTTATGAAAACACAGAACTAGAGTATACTAGTTTACACCGCACTGTACTGCACTTTCCTGCACTACACTTTCTGAACTTCTCATCGAACAGACCTACTGTGTTTGTATTTTACTTATACTAACTTTACTTCTACATTTTACTAAAACGTATTCTTTTCAAGAAAAGAAAATAAAAATAGTGAAACATATTTTGGGCTATTCGAAAATATTTATGAGTAAAAGAATAAAAGCATGTGCGGTAAGCACTCGTTGAAACATAATTAAATTGTTAATTAAATAATTTTACTCTCAGTAAGGTTTCATATTTCTTCTTATAAATATATCATTTTCGATTCGTTATCTAAATTCAGTCAAGTTCATAATTATTATCTTAAATAAAAATAATTGAAATGAAAATGGAAGGAAGGAAATTTTTTTATTTTTGTATTTTAACTCCATTATTCAAATATTTTTTTTTGTTAATTTATATTATAGGTTTTAGGTTAAACTTTATTATTATGGTTCTTTACCTTTTTGTGACTAACAGAAAAACTGAAATGCATTATATTCATAATCTTCTTGTAATTGGAATTGGAATAATTTTTATTGTTCTTTTTTATGCATATTACATAAAACATTTAATTATTTTGTGCTTTGCCATGGATGTTGCTTGGTATGAAATGTCAAATGTGTTTAATTGCAAGTATTTGTTAATAATTAAAATTTACTTAATTAATTTTTAGTCTTCTGGTTAAGTTAAGGATATCATTAAATACATAATTCTTGTCTCTATAAAAAATTATTTAACTATTTTGCTGAAAAACAATCATGGGAGCTAATATTTGAATATTTCAAAATTAACTTACAAGTCTTATAGCTTTGCACATATGGTCAAATTCATCTCAGTTCTGCACATTGTCATAAAACTTATTATATTCCTATTCGTTCGCAAGTTATTGAACATGCGGGTACATATCCATCCGTCCACACAATAATTGAACAAACTAAATACAAACATTTCAAAAAAATGGCGTTATTAAAGCGAGGGTTTGGTAAAGTGAGTTATAACTGTGATATAATTTGAAAGACAACAGCTTAATGAATGCATATGAGTATTGAGTATGTAAATTAGTCCACATTACATTACAGTACATTGAACATATTTAAAACGCAGCCCTTATCTGCGTTCGAATTCGGTATTTGTAGTGTGAGGCTGCAGGGTAGTGGTCAGCAATGGCACGTGTGTAAGTTGCGAGGAATATCAGTATCAGCCAGCAGCCACCAGCAGCTTGGAGCTAACAGCCTGCAGCCAGCAGCATCGGGCCAATCACTTACTCGGTAATTGCTCGCTAACAATGGTCATTGCAGCGAAATCTGATTAACCGTAGCTGGTCGGCCGCCGTGCGCCTTCGCGTTTTATTAGAGCGCGTCGGACATAGGGGCCACGTTCCACGTTCCACGCTATGCCCTTCATTCATCAAGCGAATGAGCATTCATATTCTGCTGACCCTTTACGCCCGGTTCACACGACCGGATTTTTAACTCCTCCTGGCTTACAGATACCTATCGATTACCGCAAAATAACAGATTTTCATTCATTTTACTTGAATAATTCTCTAAATAATCCAAAATTGTTCTCACATATCTAACAGTCCATCAAATACATAGTTATTTCCTGAACTTTATTAATAATGAATCTGAAGCTTCCTGAGTGGATAGATGTTTGGAACAAAAGTACTGGATAGCAGTCAATCAATATTTTTTTAATATTACACGTTAAAATACCTACATTTGGACGTCAAGTTAAAATAAATAAATAAATATGATTAAATACTCTAAAGTCGTCCAAACATAAATTTGTCAAAAAGTTGGCACCCATTGAACAAATGTAATTAAGTTGTTGTTTCTGTTAATTTTGTATTTTTTATCATAAAATATATAAGGGCCAATTCCCGAAATTTAAAATTACGGGAAAATTTCCAGGAAATTCCCCGGATTTTTTTTTTTTTTAAATATCCCGGGGAATTTACAGCGAAAATTTCCTTCGGCAAATTTCTCAAGGAATTCAACAGACATTTTATAATTTCTCGGCAAATTTCCAAAATAATATTCCCGGGAAATAGAAAAAAAAATCAAATACCTGACGCGAATTTTTTGGCGGCACATCACCTCCTGAAGAAGACGTGTTTCCGAAACCGGTAAAGGATGATTTTCAATAAATATTAATTGACTGCTAATCCAGTACTTTAATTATTGTTTATTAATAATTTTAGAAATTATTAGTCCTTGCTCCCTACAAAGTACTTTCATCCTCTATTCACATGCTTTTATAAGCGGTGTTCACATTTAGAGAAGCAGTTTGGAAAAACTGTTATAAATTTGTAGAATGTAGTTAACTCATGTGAAGATTCAAAATTAATAATATTTTTAATTCACGTTACTAGATTATTGAGATTTGAATTGATAGATTTGCACACGTTTACAAAATCACTTTTACTACAAGACACCAAAATTTTAGTACCATCTGAGTAAGACTGCTCTAAGCAGAGTGCCATACCCAAAAATTTGTAACTTTGCGCTAGCTCCTAATTGTTGCATTTATATTTTTTTAATATTTTAAAGGTCATTTTCAAAAATTATGAAAGGTAAATAAATTTCCAGGATACAAATTCTTTCTATTTCTTGAATAATTTGGGTATTTCCTCCCAAGAATCTTGATCGACTGGTCATAACTTTACAAGATGCAAATGAATTCCGCGAACTTGGATCTGGTGTAGCAAGTCTTTTAAAGAACAGACTTCATCGGCTAAAACAATCAAATTTACCGATTAGAGATACCTCGTGTGAGCTAACCCGCATCGCCAATAAAAATACTGCAACGAAAACACGAGCTTTCCACTGCCACATCATGAATGCCGAGCGCGAGATATTAATCTTAATGTGACGCGAATGAAACGGCTAGTTTCCGAAACGATGAGGTAATTCTAGCAACACACGCACCGAAAATGATTGGCGCACCCCATTGCGTCGTTAATAAAATATCACGCGCTACAAAGGGCTTCGAATAAAACCAAATAAATTCATGTTCGTTGTTCTTTATTAATCACGGGTATAATCAAGGCTTGTACAACTACTTTTAAATTATTAGTTTATTTTGTGAAATGAAATGCGAGTTAATATATTTATTAGGTATATATAGCTTTTTATATAAATTAATCTTTGACAGCAGTGTTTCTCAAACTATTATTTCTTCTGAAATTACTAACTTACAATTATTTTTTTCCACAGCATGCCAGGAAACTCCACCTTTCTTCTCCTTAAATAGCGAGGAAAATGAGTTTTTCTCTTCAGAAAATATAGAAGTGTTACCAAAAAATAAATTGTAAAAATTATAAATAAATTCCTAATTTTATTGATAATCTTTATTAGTGATACTTTAAATTATCTTACAATTATGTCTTATATTTTTTTTTTTCTATTTTAAATCAAAATTTGGCAACTTTACTTTAGATTTAAGATTGGTTCATTGGTAACACTGTTACATCGCCTTGCGTATGATAACCTAACTTTTGACGTGTCAGTTGTGTTGTCAAAGTATATTTAAGGTTCGGGCAAACCGTTTTTACAAACATATCGTGAAAAAAAATGTTGTGTCTAACACGAGAAGAAAGCTGTTCTTTCACGGAAAGAACAAGCGCATTCTTCTCTAGTTTGACCAACAACTATTTTTATACACAATATTTTTTCATTATGTTTTGTTGTATCTTATATTTCTAACAAACAGTGGAATTAAGAGGAAATAAACTCGAACTCTCGAATTGAATTTAATTAGATTATTTTTTTATTTCATCATCAGGCACGCCGCTAAATCTATCTTTTTGGCTAATTTTTCACTTGTATTGATGATAACTATCTGACATCTGACATTGGTCAACAAAAACAAAAAAGCTACACAATTATTCCCGAGAATAATCACTAGAGCTTTATTCTTAGTATAATAATGATAGGATTGGTTAGAGCGCAGACACTTGACATACAATGAAGCATTTTATTGGTTTTAAAAAACGTCAAAAAATAATCAAAATGATATACCTTAATCTATGACTACGATAATTATCAAAACTTTCCAAATATGTATATAAACTACATAAAATTACGTAGGTAATATTCAGTTCACAAACTAAATAAAGACGATATTTTCTTGATTATAGTACAATTTACACAACAATCACACAAATCTAAAATAGAGTAGTGTCAAAATGAGCAATTACCGAAGTTTCCAAAGCTCACCTCATAACATGTGCGAGTTTGCTAAGTGCGTAATAGCGTGCGAGGCAAGTAGTAAATCAACGTTAGTTTTATTTACTTAGCAACTGACGGCCGACGCTCGATAATGACGCTGAAACCTGTAGATTTGTCTGTCGTACCGACGCCCGGCGTCCGCCTGACGATATCTCCGGCCAGTTTCAATCAACGATACATTCACGAGAATATTTCCTTTCCGGTTTCTCCCTTTCGGATGTTTACCAAGTTTTTAGTGAATTTATCATGTTGAAGGGAACATATAATATTGATAAGATGAATTATGAGTTTTTCTAATTCGACGTTCTTTTGTTTATAATCATAAAAATTGTTACTAGTCTTATACCGGGTGGTGAATTGATTTATACAATATAGGAAGTACAATGTAAATTTTTACATATAACGATATGGCGTTCCCTATTGAGCAAAATACTTCAAACAAATCTTGTAGATAATTGAATTCTGCATTTAAAATCAAGTTTAAAATTTTATAAAAATGCTCATTTGTAGTGATAACCATGGAATTTAAACAAAAATACAAATATAATGCGTTCAAATTTTCTTTAGTCTGCATTCATAATTTATTTTACTATTGTGAATGTATATTATTACAGGGATATATCTCTTTTTTACTTTGTTATACAAAGTATAAGGAAGTATTGGAATCACGAGAAAAATCGTTGACGAGATTTTTGTGGAAATACGTATTTTGACATCCACTGAATCCGTTAAGACCAATTTCGCAATGATGTCTGTGTGTGACGACGCATGGATGGATGGATGTCCGTGTGCGCAATAGCCCATGTACGATACAAGATATGTAAACGAAATTTGGAATTTATAAGTTTCAGAGCTGAGTTGATTTTGAATGAAATTCAAAAACCGGAAGAAGAAGTTTACTGGACACACAAAACAATAAATTCCATATTTCCATAATCAGCTGTGATAAAAAGTTTGAAATGAAAGATGTTAGCAAAAATATTTGGAATATAAAATGTTATTTGCACTTTTCTTGTAGATGCTTTTAATTTTGAGAAGAACTAAATTATATATTTAAGAATTTATTTCAATAATCTTAGTTACAATGGGAACAAAAACTAAAACATTTTTAATATCTATGTGTCAAACGTGTCAAATAATTGTGAAGTGTCAAAAATATGTATCTTGTGAAATATTATGAAAGTAATAAATGTATTATTAGTTAGAAACATTTGAAGACTAGATATTAATTGATTTCTATTTTAAAGTAAATTCATAGTTACAATAAGAACAAAAAATTAAACAGGTGTGACATCTATATATCAAATAATTGTCAAAATAAAGTCATACGCAAGGAACAAGTCATACGTTTTCAGTTGGTTTTATTTGTATAAGAAAGTAGTGTGGTGTCCACACCAGATTTTTTGATATAAATATTACGTTAGAATAGCATTTTGCTTGCCCGTCATTATTAACTAGCTGCGCAAAATCTATTTATAAATATGTCATCTGCGTCTTGAGTTATATTATTGGCTATTTTTCGAGGTAAATAGCAGCTTGAAATAAATGAAGGTAGTTTGCCTTTTTGGGGTTAGAAGCGGACAGCGGTATCTGAGCCGTGGGCAACCCTGAACCAGGTTACATGAAGGTGACTTGTGTTGCAGGTTGCGTATTTCGCCAGAACCGGCCTTGTTTAACTACTCTTCAACTCGCCAAGTTAAATCGTCCTTCTTAGCTGATTCCATATTAGAAAAAAATCTGATGTGACCCCTACAGGACTACATAAAATACAGAATATAATTATATGATTATTCTCATAGTAACTAGGGTTATTGAAATGTAAACAGACTTTGATAAAATTATGGCCATCTCAAAAATGTATACATGTAACTCAATAAATATATCATAAAGCTTTCATTCTAATCATAGCAATCATAATATTGCCCTAAATTGCGAGTTATATTATAATACACTACTATTACAGTTATTTAGCACTATTTAAAATTCTTGAATTAAGGAAACGGGGCAGCATTTTAATATGAGAAAACTATAAAGTAGTTTTGTCGCAGGCTGTGGGTAATCATAATCTTCAATTCAAAGAAAGAACTATTAAAAAAATTGAAACCTCCCCACCGGAAGACAGTAGAGGAATTGCAGTGGAATAATGAAAATAGTAAATGGTCGAAATCCTAGTTGGCGTCTCCTCGGTATTCCGAGAGGCGGCCTTTTAATTTCAACGACACTTAAATAATTTAACCTGAATACAGAGATGTGCATTCAGCATTCTAATTTAGTTGATTAAAAACTCTTCGGCCGTTAAATATGGAATGAACGGCGGTGGCAGCAGCAGCTTTAGTGTGAGATGCGTTTGGTATTAATTAATTTTCAGGACGCATCGCGCGTCGGGCGTCGCCTACACTTGTCATGCGTCCTGTCAAACATTGTCACGCTCGTTTTCACGAATTAACATTCGACATCAAACCCACGGTGGCACGCCGGCACGCCGCATATCTACTCCGCTTAACTCAGCTTTGTTCTCTTTATTCATTTGGGAATTTCATTTTCATTGTAATTCATTCGTCAATTAATACTGTGTCCGCGAAATATTTCATTCTGCATCAGTTCATCTGCATTCTTATGCGATATTATCTCCGTGAATTGACACATATAATGAAATTGAAATACCTAAGCACTCGGATCTTGCTCTCTCGCAAAGTAAATGCTTCACCGAGAGAAATACATACATACATAATATCACGCTATATCCCATTCAGTGGGGTAGCACGAACCCAGAAAAACAGTCAACCAACAATCAATCTCCTCCAAACATTCCTATCCTGACACACCGCTTTCAACTCGTCCACATTCATAGTGCGATTCATACATGCTCGTTTATTCTTCACACTCGGAATCATTCGTTCCCGCAACAAACCATCAATCATACCCAACCAGTTATTCCTCGGACGCCCACGCAATCACTCACCTTCAATCTCACCCTGAGAAATCGAGAAAAAATTCACTAAAAAAAAATGAATTCAGTTACTCTTACTGTATTTAATTGAAAAACTCAGTTATGTACTAGTGGTGTCGAAAACCGCGATTAACTGTCAAACCGGTTTACTTATTTTTAAAAACTGATCTAACAAAACCGGTTTCCGGTTATACGGCTAACCGGTAATCGTTGACAGCCCTATTAAGTTATTAAAATCCAAGACTAGGATTAAATTTAATAAAATCAAATCAAACCCCAAACATTAAATAAAAAACTTAAATAAGTATTTCGAGATTACATAAAATTTATATTTTCAAGATTGATGACTCTGTTATAATGCAAAGAAACTATAAATGTATATGTTACTGTAAAAGCTCGTATATTGGTTAATCTTAGGTTTTACCAGTAAATCTTAGGATTAACTGACATTAGTAGATAAATGTAATGATTTACTGGTAAAACCTTAAATTAATCAATTTATGGGCTTTCACAGGTTAGGTTATTTATCGTGTTTTTAAGGTAAATCCGAAGATTTAACAAGGGAATGGGGGTAAAAGTTTGAAATGAACGATGAACATACAACTGTTGGACTGTTACCATTAAGAGTTCTTAAATCTTAGATTTTACTGGAAAATCTTAGGATTTACGATAACTCAGGCATTTACACTCATTTTTACATAAAGTAGGTACACATCAGTATCTCAGCGATCACGAATTTCCCTAAATTTTTAAACTACGATGTTTTATTTAAAAGGCGAAAAGTAGAAAAAAAACAGTATAATGAACTTGTTTGTCTTTCGTACTAATATGGGGAAAGAAGAATATATGTAAAAATATTTTGAACCCATACCTCCAAAGAAAGCATATTACTGGAGTTTATTTCTGTAGCATTTCTTACTATTTTTATACTTAGAAATAACTTTGTATAATTTTGTGTCCGCATAAAGTAGCGGTTTTCGAAGTAACATATTCCAGGGATTTATATCAATTTAATTAGTTTGTACCGGCATCTGTTAAGATGCGGTAAAATGTCTATAGGCTATTCAGAAGAGAGAAAACAGGTGCATTATTATTCAAAGGGAACAAAGTTACAAGCAATAAAATAATTTAGTTGCTTTATGTGATATCATAAACAATTAGAAACTGGCTCGCGTTGATTACGGACGAAGTAATGCACTTTAATTTCCGTCTTCGAAATTTACTATTGTATGTACCTCTCTCTAAGACATATATCTGCAAATAGAATGGTTAACTACCACTTTACGCTTTCTACGTGACGTCGCCTATCACATCGCATCAGGGCATCAGAAATGCGTGCCATGTGTAGTAACAGGTCGACGCAGGGTAATAATGGAGCGGTAATTGCCGTATTAAGTGCGTCATAAACACAAACATAACAGATAGACAATTTGCTTAATTCATTTCTGCAGGCATCGGGGCATTTTTCACATTTCGTGTACTTGTGATGGTGCATTTTATAATTATAAAATTATGCATTCAGGGTTTTATGGGGGCTGTTAATGTCCGAATATCACGAACTCGTAAGTGCATTCCATAAATAATAGATGCACTGTGCGCCAGCCACCAACCACCACCGCGTCGTGATTTCACCGCTCCATGATTGTAATCTTCTGGGCACTGTTGCTGTTCATTTTCCATTGTCTTCGACATGAACTTTCCTTGAAAAATATCTGGTGACTGCCTGACTGGTGTTTTGCCACCATGCGACTTTCTTAAATACATGAATATCTATTGTACGTGTGGCAATCTGTAATACACCCTACAGATAATAGTGGACTGAGAATCACAGGGGTGAAATTAAAATGGCAAATGTCGGCTCCGAAATTCGAACGGAGCAATTTATTAAACTTTCAACGAATAGTTCCTCCTCCACTAACATTTTTGGGGGCTATGACCTGATGGCTGGTAACCGCACTTCATACGAAAAAATATATCACTTACTGAGATCTGCGTAAGCAGAGTGCTAGACCCAAAATGGGTAAAAGGCGTTATGATACATTTATTTTAATTTTATTTGCAACGAATAGTGTACCCGGCGATATTCCGAATACCGAATATTTGACGAATTCCTTGGCCGAATAACCGAATATTCTGCGCATAGTATTCGGCTGGTTTGTATTATTTATTTTTTACCTATGTCCTCTTATGTACCTATGTATCTGCAATACTATATTATGCATATTATCTCAGTAAATAGCTCCTTGGTAACGCATCCTCAGTTCGAATCCCACAGCAGACAGTTGCCAATTTAAATTTACCCCTGTGATTCCTCCTCTACTAATATCTTTGGGGGATATGACTTGACGGCTGGTAACCGCATTTCATACGCAAAAATATATCACCTACCGAGATCTGTGCAAACAGAGTGCCACACCCATAATGGGTAAATGGCGTAATGATATATTTATTTTATCTCAAACACCAAACACTTATACTCAAAGTTGACCAAATGTAAAATACATTATTGTTTGGAAAATATTTTAGCCTAAATATCAAATACAAATACATGAAATACTACTCAGCTCTGGATGCGTTAAATCACAATGTAATTTATCATAATTTGATCGTACAACAAGAGTCCTCTTCATACGATTTCAATCCGAGTCGCTTGCGGGCGTCTATCATATGTGTTTTCTCTAATTGCTGTTATTTATTCCCCATTGTCTGATTTGGCGTTGCAGGCTAATATAAACATGATTCAAGATGCGAGAGAACGTAATGAGCGGCGATGTTTATTTATTTAGCGTTGGCTGTACCCGGTACATTGAGTGGCGATGGCATGATGGCACGATGGTAGAATGGAAGCGGTAGGATGGCAGGCGGTAAGCGCGGCGGGCCTGCGGCGGCCACGTGACCGATGCATGCTCTGTTTTACAACCGTGCGAGTTAATTTCGTCACTAGAGGCGACTTGAAGCTGCGTGGTGCGTGACGCGTGTCGCAGGATGTCGCATGATGTCGCACAATGTCGCGCGATGTCGCGCAGCGAGGCTTTGTACCAATGCGACTCTCTTTCGCGCAATTAACTCGGTTCTAGTGCTTCGCATTCACGTGTTGTTGTATTGGAGTGCCGGCAATTCGATTATACTTTCCAAGTATTCTTTTATTCGTATGTTATACTCGTATACGTCAACCCTGAGAACGATACAAGTGAAACAGACAAATATAAGTGTCGCCGTTTTTTGATTGTTATTGGTTCTTTTTTCTCCCTACTAACTCATGAAATCCTTTGAATTGGTGGTTAACAAGTAACACACATTTGTTCCCATGATGAAAAATTTATCCGTATCAACGGCATGCATAACTATTTTTTTATTATTATTATTTAAAACTTAATTTTCGGCCAATCGTTTAACCATTTTAAACAAACATACGCAATAGTTGCTACCACGGGCTCGGCTTCTGGATATTAGTGTTTTAGCGCTGTACAATATTCTAAAATTATTTTATGAAAAAAATGCTTCAAATAAGACAGGGCTAACACAATTTTTTTTAATGAAAATCTAAATAGTCTTGATAATTTCGTAGATAAACAATATTTTCATTTTGTTATTATTAATTGAAATCCATTTTTAAGTTTAGTGGATACTTTTACAAAACTTTTGTAGCAAATGTTTGCATTGTCTAGTAAGTACATATGAACAAATACTAGAAGTAGTATAAATTTTAATATTAATTTGATACACTAATGCCCAGTTGCACCACGCTCACTTAAACGTTAAGATTTCATTAAAATTCTAAGTAATCCTTAAATGTAAAAATTTCGTTGCATCAGCCAAATTTCAGCACTTAAATTGACTAAAGGAATCCTTAAGTGTCCGACATTGGCCACTTAACGTCTACTTTACAAAGGAACTGTCAGATATTTGTATTTGTGGTTAGGAAGAATGTTAAATTATTATGATATTGATTACGACGATGACGAAATGGATGATTTGGAAGATATTCGATTTATAAATAATCGCCCGAGAATAATACATGAACGGTATTTGGGGCTTTTGCATTAAATTGATTGGCTATAATTTCCCATGCTTTTTCTTTCTTTGTATTTGTCATTGCATTTGTCGTTTTATTTTCAAAAATATTCTTATATTCTGGAACGAGTTGTAACAGAAGTAACTTCTCGTCTATTGTGAAATTTGCGGATCTTTTTCTCTTCTTTTCATTTTTCGGTTCCATTTTAATACTAGAATCGTATTTCTGTGCTTGCTAGTATCACTAAATAATATTATTACCAATTTATTACCTTACTTAGTAATCCTTCTCGACATATTAATGAATGACATGAACGTTTGAAATGTCACAAAGAATAAACAAATCTTTTTGGCAGTTCGTATTAAACTTACTAGATTCTAACATTAGAAAATGAAAATTTCGTTAACACTAGAATGCCCATACAGGTCGAAATGACCGTTTTTACAATTCAACATGTTCATAGTCACAGACATTCTGGACATTCTAATGTTAAGTTATTAAATATTGTTCTTCGTTTTTGAAATTCATTTTTAGATCTCTAGTTTTAGATACATAATGCAGTAATGACTAGCTAAGCAATGCCTAAATTCAACGTGAGCAACAAACTTAAGATATAAGGATTCCTTAGTAATAACTAATAAGTATTGCGTAGTAAAGTTTAATTTTAAGGACATAGCTCCGTGATGACGCTTTTTAGTTCGAATCCCACAGCCGATAGTGGCCATTTTAAGTTTGTTTTTACTTTACTTTATTAATACAGATGTAAGCACTTACTTATAAAACTGTCAGCATAAACAAATACTTATTTTTATTACTACCACCCAAATAATTGTTCGATTATGAAATGTTGTTTTAGAAAATTAATAATAATCGATATAAGATAAATAGCTCCGTGGCAACGTATCGTATGTGGATCATAAGATCCTCAGTTCGAATCTCAATGCCGACATTTGGCATTTTAAATTTAACTCTGTAGTTCCTTATCCACTAATATTGTTGAGAGCTACGACATAACGGCTGGCAACCTTCACGGGTAAAAATATTTTATTCACAACTGTCAAATAATACACTCATAATTCAACCGTTGTTTACCAGTTAATGACATATATTACTGTTGCTAATGATATAATATTGACAGTTCGTTGAAATAATATTATTCATTCGTTAGGTCAAATTCAAATTTCACCTGTCAAATGAGTAAAATCAAAATGACTTTTAAGCGATTTTTTTCACATAAAAAGCCAGACACTAGTTTTCTCAATTTTCATGCTTTTTTTTTTCTTTTGAAACTTAAACTGTAGCTGAATAATTTTCTGCTAAATGTCAAATCACTTTAAAATTTTGTTACAATAGTATGTAGCCTAGCGACGGTTACTCCAATTTGTCTATGTTGATAAACAATTTTTTGTATTTATCAGAGCAAAAATTGTACTTATCTTATTATTTCAAAACAAATATTTGACGATATGTTGTGGATAAAGTATAGTATTCTACTCATTTGAATGATTTACATCACTCGCTTTCGCTCGTGATCCAAACTTCGTTCTCATGAATAATAGAATACATTACATTCTCATTGAATAATATACTATTATTTGTCGAGATCATACGGATGTTTACAATTAGGATTATGTTGTTTTATATACCGAGATATGCCGAAAGCAGAATGCCGGATACAAAAATGTTATTTATTTTTTATGATGATCAATTCTCGTTTTACGATTAGTAATTGTAGTAGGTCTTCGTAGTGTATAGAATGAGTCCGATATGAGAAAATCACTGTAGTTGAATTGAATTAAATTGGGATATAGTGGTAAATTTGTAGGAATACACTAGCGAAGTCTCCCCTCTGCGGGGTTGTCAGCCGCTGGATGGTTATGTGCGTCTTTTGTTCAATTTACGGTGCGACAGTTTTTAATTTTTGTATTCAAAGGGGATAACGGCGTGCTTAGGTTTCATGGTCATGGGAGGATTAATAGAAATGAAGTTGTAAGTTACGATAGTGGTTCGTCTGCCGGCAATTGAGGCACCCCTGCCACTTAGCACGCATCTTGGAGACAGGCAATTACTAGGCTGTAACGTGAACTTTATACAAATTTCTCTTTACACTGCAGCGCAACTGGGGCTGTCGGGGATATACCGCCGATGCCGCCTCCATATGGCCGCGGTCTTTATATTTAAAATCTGTTGCTTTACGAGCTGCCAGTTTAACACTGGATTTTTCTAATAACATGAGTGTGCAAGCGCGACCCTCGCAGCATTTATGTGTTTGAAATTCTAAACTTAGCGGCGAGCGGCGACGCACTGCCACATGGAACCATCTGTCTGCTCCTGGCCCTGGCTCCCAGCGATTCTCACTTGTCGCTTCGCCCACCCAATAAAGAAGTCCCGCCATAAAATTTCCGTTATTAATTCTATTTGAAGTGTTAATGTGCACATTTTTCACTCACCGCTAACCGTAATGGTTTGTGGTTACGACGAGGATTTGTCGCCATGCAAACACGATCACAACTCAACTAGTTTACACGTGTGTTTTACGTTTTACATTTGTGTTTTATGTCCGTTTGACAGCATTTCATTATGTCGCAATGATTTCGTTAGTTTTTGCATGTGTCTATTTTAAGCCCGTAAGCTTCTAGCTTTAGCATTCGGTGGGGGCAGCGTAATTACAGCTTGATACTTGTTAATTACTCCGAGTCTCTTGGTACTAATAAACACAAATGACGCTGTAAATCATGGCACGTAACGACAAGGAGTTGTGGCTGTGCTTGGCGACCTTTCGCGCGTTTCCACCTGAATTCGCAGCTTTCGGGTTAACCTTTCGGCTCTGTGCCCTGGCGCTAGCATTCCACGTTAACTGTGCGTGCCACGTGCCCTACACGGCGCCCCGCCCCCTATGCTACAACCGTCTTGTTCTTTTTCGCCTCGCACTCGCCGCTTGCCGCCCGCCGACTTTTTATGGCTTTGCTTTGTGCATGTTAAACGTGCCTTATTAGTTGTAATTAATTTCATGGCAAGCGTGGCGGAGGGTGCTCAATTAGGAAGGTCCTTGTTATCTTTATTCAACCGTGAACCAATTTACGGAGATGCTGCATTCTTCAAGATCCACCGAGATCGCGTATCGCGCCTTTGCAAACAATACGGATTAACCAAGCCGCTTTTTACTTTAAATTGCATTGATACGTTTTCTTTTGAAGACAGAATTTAAATGTTTATTGTCACGTTGCCTTGTAATCGTAATCTATCTACACTGCTTGTTAAAATGAATCAAATGCTATGAAGTTGATTTAATAAAAAAAAAATCAAGTTCTTTGCATGAGAAAGTACATACAAGAAGATCTGCAGTTGCAAAACAGGGTGGTCGTATTTTTAATTAAATTAATGGAATGGAATACGTTCATATTTGTTTCTTATATACGTGGTACAAAGATATACAGGAATCATGAAAACTATCGACGACAAAATTACCTACGATTATAGATCTTCCCTGAAGTCGTTTTGTCTCTTTATCTGTGTAAATAAACTTGTACAATAACTTACATACAAGAAGGGTTAAAATGAGGAACTTCACATTTATAATTATTGTATGTTTTATAACAATGCGCAGAACTAAATTGATTTTAGTCATAATTACAAAACCGAAATAGAAGTTTAATTAACACAAATATAATAAATAACAACAACAAACAAATTGAAGTTTTAATAATGTTATTTCATATTCTTTTCTATCTGATATCAATTTTGCGTTGAACAAAACTATTCAGAATGTACCATAACTTTACATATTAAAATGACACATAATATTAAACGTACTGATTAAGAAACAAAAAAAAAATTTTTTAATTCATACGAATAAGAGTAGATTACTTAAGAAGAACTAAAACTACCTCTTCTACCGATGGCACAAATCTGTTTCCTTGATAAACTTTAAAAACTAATTTTCAAATTATCTAAATTTTTTTGTACCGTGATCAGGACGTTAAGTAGTATATGCCATTCTAATATGTACACTGTATGTTCAGTAATGTATTTCAATATTCCTTATTACTTTCAGAACAAACAAATAATAGAAACATCTATTCTATGTGCCAAATATGTGTCAAATGTAATTATTAAACAAATTTATATGTACAAAAAAGTCGTGTGGTATTCACGTCAGTTTATTTATTATTCGATTTTTATAAATTAATCTGTTTCCACATCGAAGGAAATTTTGCCAGCTCTTTACTATTTGTTGTTATAATAATTATATTGGGTGTCTTTTTAGTTTATTAATATTTTCTTCTTACTTGTTTCAGGTACGTGCTAATATCATTTCCAATATTTGATTCGAACAGAATATAAAGGTAAAATACATCACCGAATAATTTTTCTTTCGAATATTTGTATAATACTAGCAAATCCTTAAATTTAATAATAATTTGTTTATTATCATATAAGAATGATATATTATTAATATGCTTTTCACGTAGTTTTGTATCAAAAGAGTTAAAGTTTCAAAATTATTATAATAAAAATTATTTCGAGTGGATACTTTATGTATATTTGTTATAAAAATGATTTTTACATATATTTAATTTTTTTTTATTGTATTACAATAATATATTAAAACATAAGTTTCATAGGGCAATTTTTTATTGCACGAGTCCAAGTTTTATAAAGGACGAGTGCGATAACAGGCCCTTTGAAACGTGTTGTATGTACATTTTTTTTTTCATTGAGATAATTTTATAATTCTGAGTAAAAACTTCGACTTGTCAAAAATGTAACTTGGTGTTCATTATTGACTGACACGGTAATATATTTCTATTCTTTTCATTCCCATTAAATAGTGAAAAAATCAAATATTCATAATTAAAATTTATATTTCGACACCAACAAATCACCATTTTGAGGTTATATGTCATTTATTTGTCAGTTTTGAAAGCATTGATACCAGCACTAGAAAATGAAAAGCGCTGATAACAGTGCGATTATAGACGTGTTTGCAGTGCGTATGTAGCCTTATAAGAACAACGAAATATAAAAAAAAATATAATATACTAAGATTAAGAATTGAATCAATAAAATAAAATAGAACTAAGAGGTATAATTAAGCAAAACTTTTTTAATTATTTAATTTAATCTTGTCAGTGATCGAGAATGAAACTGATGTAAATTGCCAATATTTAGATCGGAAATACTTGTGTGAAATTTGAAAACGATAAGAGATAATTGAGTTCGCGGAGGTGCAGTGGCAATTTGTTGAAGGGTGGCTACCCCGGCCACTGAGCGCGGAGATTTACGAGGAGGAATAATTTTATGGTTCGACTGTTATTCCGAACTGTTAACTGTGGCGTCCGGTAGCGCAATAATAATTTTGAGTGGGTCGTAAAAATTTTGCTTGAGTAAATACAATTAAAATTGTAACCGAAATATAGGTATATGTCATTTTTTATCTCTAAGTCGTTTCGTTTTATACGTTCACAAATGAATATGACGGGGGGCGCAGCGCTGCGTTTTAGGAGCGCTCGTCTGCGGAGTGTTTAAACGGAAACTGCAATTGTTTGCTTTGTTTACGAGCGGTTTTGGCCAACAACTTATAAATGTTTACCAAGTTTGTTTATACCGTGCGTCCGTCTTGTCCGCCACGTCATGCTGGTTGCTCGGCGTGGGCTGCGAGACATGGGGGTGTTAATATGATTTCGTGTCGTTGATCACAATTTATTTGGCGGGCCGGAGGCTAGCGGCTGCGGCTACACTAGGTATTTTACATAGATTTCATACAAATATGCACGCGCAGAACGCATCGTCGTGACACTGGAAAGGGTGCAACCGCTTAACTGTCGCCGGATTTGCATAGAAAGGTGATTTTTTTCACATCCGCCCCTATGGAATGCAGGCCGTTTGTCATTTTAATTGTTAACTTTCATCGTCAACCCTTTCGCATTTGCCACACTACTTGCTACTGGCCTCTACGATGGCTTCGTAAGAGCTCGGCCAAAAATGCAAACAAGATTGTAAAATCTGATATGAAGCACTTTCCCATCTTTGAAATTTAAATGTAAGCGAGTTATGATAAAGAATTTTTACTGTGTCGCCCCATACGCGCCACCTTCGTAATCATAAAACGCGAACGAAGGCGTCCCCCTATATAACTTGCGATAAATAATTTTTATCTTTGATGACATAAGACGCAAATATTAGTAGCGAGTATGAGGATTAGGGCTCCCCGTACTCCCCGCAATCTATAAACAATTTTATTTGTTCGGGAATAAAATATACGATACCACACCACCCTGCTGCGTCGGTTTGGCGTCACGTGCTTACCGCCCTAGTTATTTCAGATTTTATATTAAATGCGCAATTAATTGCGAACCAACTAAAGTTACATTTTAAAGTTGTAAACGAATCTTGATCACTCTTTTTAATAGAAACTAATTTATGTTTATTATACTATTTGTTTGTATTTGTCTTATACTACGTATGGTATGAGGCATCATTAAATCAATGTCGATAATTATAAGTTTCAAAACAATGCGATAATTATATGATGGATATAATTACAAACCCAGATGTGGAAAGTTATTAGACTACAAAACAATAAATTCAATTTATTTCAAATACAGTATTAGCTTTGAAAAGAATTGTTGCAAATGAAAATTTCCTTTCAAAGGTGGAAACTTCCTTTCCGGAAAACCTTTCAGGAGGGAGGCGATTTTTCTTAAGTTACTGAAACATATGATGAAGGTGATTTAAATAAGATGTAGCAGATAATTTTTTTTTAAAAAAAAAACATATCTTATCATTACTCTCCCGGGGATAGATTTCTACTCATGCCCGATCACGAACGACGGTCACGATCGGATCAAGAACTTTTAAATTTTATTTGAAATTACATCATACATCAAACTAACTTAAATTAGAAACAGCATAGATCATATTTTATTACAATTCAAGTGAAATCATACATATGTACATTCTTTTATTTATTATGAAATAGAAAAATGCTTCTTTTCTCATACAAAACTGTACAGTGTACACGCGCGATAAAAATTTACTTTCGCCTGATCACGAACGATATTATTTTTTTTACTCACGATCACGCCCGATCACGGTACGAAATTCAAAATTTGATCACGTTCACGCGGGTCACGCTGTGACCCATCGTGGCCCGATTAAATTTACGGCCCGCGCCCACCTCTAACCTATATACGATATTTTTGCAATATTCGTATGTTTATCATATAGTATAAAAATCTTAGAAATGCTCTCAGTATTGCAAATACTTTTTTATCTGCACTTTCCAATGAGACTGATAGTGTTGAGAATTTTAATATTTATTTCAAATAACTGTTGTTTATATCTAATTTTATAGCGATAATGACTTCAACAATCAATCCGCTTAATTCAAGTTAAAAAAAATAAAAATGGAAATCAAAATCCAAGCCGCCGAAATATGATATCTTAGAAAAGTTAAAGGAATCACGAAGATAGATTAAGTGAACACTTAAGAAAAAGCTTTCAAATAGAAAATATTATGCTTTAAAACAGACAGATAAAACAGGAAAAATTGCTCCAATAATTAGATTTTTCGAAAACCGGCATCAACTCTATCTGCCATGGCCGTTGCCATATACACAAATGGTTTTTTTTCAGCTATTGCCTGATGAATTTTTCATAATTCGAAATCGATCGCACAAAGTATTTAATAAAAATATATTCGCCGATCTCGGTGGCGTAGTGGCTATGTCACTAGTCTAGTATGCCCGAGGTCGTGGGTTCGAATCCCACTAAAGAGCATGGTCGTTTGTGTTCACATAAATTCATTATCATCTACTCATGAGGCGGCATATGACCATAGTAGTAAGTCTGCTTTCCATTTTCATTAAAAAAATATATATTATTAAAATTCAGTCTGTTGATAAACCATTCAATTTTCATTTGTTATATTGGCGAAGTTGCGTTACAGCAACAAGCAACGTGAACTGCTTTGCCATATAACAATGTCTGCTTTGACATTCAACTCAATTGTAGTCTGCGTAATGTCACAACAATTATAATAGTGAAATATTTCGCGAGTGATATTGTGTATGCATGGCAAGAGACAGCAGTCGAGGTAAATTAGTATAAATTATAGCATTCGGCATCATTAAGCGGCATTGAGGAACAGCAGCCGAAAAACACTCGAAGACAAAGCAGCTAGTGTCGGAGGGAGAGCTTTCCGACAGGACGAGTGCAAACAATAAAAGCAACGGACAAGATGAGGAAATGAGATAGACCAATAAATCACGAGATACTCTCGCGCGCGCGAAAAACAAGACACCAGCGCCCGATGAAGGAAGTTAAACGGATAACTTCATCTGTCTACGTGTCGCGCAGTGCGTGCGCGAGCGCGAGAGCGAGCGTTCAGCCCGTGCGCACAGAAATTAACGACACGCGCACACAAACATAAATAAGGAGCGGCAGCCGAGACGTTGTAAGGATGCATTAGGGCGCTCTGCTCGCAATGCTACAGCATCGATATATTACAGATACACTTTTAACTTTAATCACCGAATTCACTGCAAGTTTATATATAAATAACGTACAAAATAACTTCATAAAATATATCAATCACGCCATTTATCATTCAACTTTCGCAGATCTCGGTTATCAGGCGTCCAAATACCTCAAAAGCGATAGCGGGTGTTCATTTTGTATCCAGAACATAGACGACCAATCTGGAGGCACCAGAACAAATTTGATAATATGATAATTTGTTAAATTAAAATTTTGTCATTTCTGTATTTTTAACAAGAAAAATTGTTGTTTTCATTTATATGTCACATTTATAAAATTTAACAAATAGACTCATCAATAAATACAAGTAAATTTATAGCTTGTACAAATTTGCGTGGCGATTGACTTGACTTGCTAATGGGATAAGCCAGCCCTAGCCAGCGGGGTGCAAGTTTGTCTGATGTTCAGGAGTGGATTATTATAATTTTGGGCTTAGATGCTTCAAATCTCCGAAATTTTTAATACGATTATCTTTTCAATAGTTTCCCCGAAATTATTATTATTACCAAATATTCCAGCAAATAGTGTAATAGTTATGGATAACGCTAGTTACCATTCCAGGCAATTAATTAAAATACCCACTAAATCTAGTTATAAAACAGAAATTAAAGAATATTTGTATCATCATGATATATTTTTTGAAGAATCGTACAGTAAAAGTGAATTATTGGAAGTAGCACAAACAAAACTTGTTAAAAGAATGTACGTGTGCGATACAATGGCACAAAAATTTGGTCATACTGTATTAAGACTGCCTCCGTATTTCTGTATATTAAATCCTATAGAACTAATTTGGGGACAATTAAAAACAAGTATTAGACGAAAAAATGTTACACCAACCGTGTGCGCTAATGTTGTGGAATTAATTAAAAGTGAAATAAATAATATTAGTGACTTAAATTGGGCTAGTAGTGTTCGGCATGTGATAGACATAGAAAACAGTTACTTAAATTTCAATAATATTATTGATGAATTTATTATAAATGTTGGACAGTCAAGTGACGACACTGATGATGATATTGTTATCGATTAATCACCTAAGTAAAACAACATAGATGTAAAATAAAACATAAGTTTTTTTATCAATATATGTTTATATTTACTGAACGACAATGACAATACTGTATTCATATTTAATTTTATTAAAATTTTTCTTATTTAGATATTACTTGTGTCTGTGTAAAACTCATTTGAAAATATTATCTAGTACAACCCTGTAAAGTAGTCCCTCATAAATTTCTTTAATCCTCTTATGGAATACCTGCTGAGAAACACTAATGGAATCAATCGCCACGCAAATTTGTACAAGCTATAACTAACTTATCAATTTGAAATTGTTAATGAAAGTTTGTATTCTTTATAACTTAATTTGTTATAATAACTATGATTTATTGTCCATTCTTCTATATAATTAATAAATACTTAAAAATAAATATTAATAATTACTATATTCACAAATATATTTAGTTACGAAATCCACAAAAATAATAAACAAATTAATGAGGCGTTATTCTTTTAAATATCTAATATGTTTGGTTGATTGCTAACATACTCGTAATTTATTTTATTGAAAGACTGTAAGTATACTTATAATATATGTCAATCCCAATAAATAAATATGAACATCATCCCTAGGTATAGTACACATAATGTTTTGTTGCTAATTGTTTATTATATCTTAATAAATAAAAACTTTTCTACTCTTTTATTTACACAAATGTTCTGTAATTATAATAATGGCCGAAATTATCACTCGTCCTTGTATGTTGTTCTTTTCGGAACTTTCAACCACAGGGGATTTATAATCCTAGGATGGACATCTGGCAAATTTTTTTTTGTATTGCCACTTTTTTTTACGTAGATGCCATGTGGGTAGTCTACCCGATGCAAACCCTTGTTACAACCATTAGCCGGTGCCCGATAGCTTTATGGTAGACAAGCTAATTGTATCCCAACTTGAAATGGTGACGGGAGTGAGTACCGATCCAAATCAGGCAGTGAAATTTTTTTCCAGACCTGACCGGGATTCGAACCCAAGACCTCTGTTTCCAAAGGCAAGCACTGTGCTATCTCGCCGTTCGAAACATACTACATCTGCAATTATTTAGTACTATTTAAAATCTTTGATATTATAAAATTAGGGTGGCATTTATGTATAAGAACATAGACGGCCAATGTATTTTGATCGATACTGTATGTAAAAAAGAATATTCGTCGGATTAGAAATGTTTTCTAATTCTAAATTTTTTTTTTTTTTTTTTTGAAGATGGGAAGCGAACTAATTGCTTTAGTCATACGCCGCCTCATGAATGAATGAATTATGAATTATGTGAACATCACAATCGATCAAGCTCTACAGCGGGATTGGAACCCACGACTTCTGGTGTACGAAGCTAGTGACATAGCTACTGCCCCACCGAGATCGGCAATTTTCTTGTTGTTGCTGTTTGCTATGAATGACTACCACTACAGAAAATTCGATATCCAGCAATTGTGCGATTGAAGCCAGCACACACATTACATGTATCATTGAGCATATATAAATAGAGTAAGAACGTTGGCTCGCATAAATAATTTCGGTTTATTGGACAATAACATAAAAAATGCATTTACACGAGCGGGAATATGTCAGTAAGTCGTCTCGTAACATCATCGGGAGTGAATCGTTGGGTTGCGACGAAACGAGGAGAAGAAACGGAGGAACTAGCGAGAGATTATTGTTATTGCGCGACATGGACAGTTTAGCAAGAAGAGCCGGTCGGGCGCCAGCGTCACCGCCATGTATCCCTGTATCCGTCTCCATCAACTGCGATCCGACGCGTATGTTTTTATATCGCGACATAACGAGGTGATTCAGTTCGGGTACTTCTACTTCGCGATGGGAAGCCTCAAGCGATTTTGCTCACTATTCACTCACTGTGGTGGCAATACTGCTGGGATGGCCATTGCGCTGCTATCGAAAACTTCTATAGTTCTCAAAACGTACCTATGATTTTCTAAATTGTGTGGGCACCACGCTACTTTCTTATGCTTTATAAATATGTACAATACAGAGAGAATAGAGGTTTCAGTTGCATGTTTATTCTCTAAACAACTATGATTTATTGAAATATAAAAAAAAAATGGATTGTTACAATAGAATAAATGTATCTTACGTATAGCGACAGCAATTTAGATATTTAATAACAATATTTATATTAGTAATATAATATTATTTTCGATTGCTGCTACATCAATCTAAATAATGTCATATTACTAATATAAATATTGTTATTGTAAATATCTAAATTGCTCTTACTATACGTAAGATAAAGTTTTGCTATTACAACAATATATTTTTCCGTGTACATGTCTCGAAAAAAAAAACCTGATAATATAAATACCACCTTCAGTATGCTTTAATTTGATACCAAACATGAACTAATATAAAAACAATTAACGTTCAAAATTAATTATTGACATATTTTAACTCTCCTGCTTGAAACTTTTAATTTGATACCCAACTCAGTAGGATTCAAATAACTTGTTTAAAAACAAATGACGATTTAAAAATTTTATTTTTGATATATGAGGTCAAGTCTTCCTTGAAACCTTTAATTTGATACCAAACTCGGTAGGATTCAAATAACTTGTATAAAAACAAATGACGATTTCAAAAATTTCATTTTGACATATGAAGTCAAGTCTTCCCTGAAACCTTTAGTTTGACACCAAACTCGGTAGGATACGATAAACTTGTATAAAACACAATTGACGATCGTCCAAAATTAATTTTTGTGTTCTCTCCGAGATCTTTCAGTTAATACCAAACTCGAAAGGGATTAATCAATTTTATTTATAACGTGATTTTTCCATATTTTATGACGGCTTATAACCACGTAAATTTCTGATTTACAATATACTAGAAATGACTAAGAATTTCTCGAATGAAACTCGAACGGAAATCTAGACGAAAAATATATACCTAAGTCAAGTTGAAGAACTCATTTTAATCTAAATATTAAACCTAGCGCGATACCGCATTTATATATACAAATGCGTGAGGTAAAAATATATTTTTAAAATAACTTTATAGAACTGCTTTAGCATGTTGGTAGGATTTCTCAATAAAGTTCCCAGCACAAGTCTGGGAGCGTGTGAATTTTTCGCTGCAATCATATTCATAACTCATAAATTTTCACTTTGAAATATAGGGATTGTCAAGTAAGCGAGAGTGTTGTGGCTTTGGTTCTTGCACCTCGGAGTGTAAAACGTGCGGCTAGTACTCCGCAAGGTTGACCACCCCTATAATATAGTATATAGTGCACGTACCATCAACACGGTGCTTTGTGCTGTACGTACTCGTATGTACTTGCACATAAATCAATATTTTATTATTACGGTGTGCTGTGCAAAACTTTGGCGGATTTGTTTGTGCGCGCGTTGTAAATGCACTGCCATGCAGATTTACACGCATTTGACGCATGTTACACTCGATTAATAAAATATCACAGCGCTCATTACGTTTTATGGTGTATGTTTAAATGTGTTACTTTGCACCCGTCAAAGGGAATTGCCAATGTCATGTTTCGGGTGAATGACAGGTGTGGGTCACTTCACCGCTCACAGTTTATTATTCATACCGGCGTACCGGTTAGCTCAAGCAAATACAACTAGGGCCTTATCAGTGTTACCAGGTTTGGTGAAATTTCACCAGATTTGGTAATTTAAGTGTAAAATAAAAAAACTATTGTAATTTGAGTAAAATCTGGTGAATCTTTACTTTCGCAAAGAGTTATATTTTCATTGTCCTTTTCTACAAATTTATAAAGAAACTTGACTACTTGTGGCTACACACAGTTTCGAGTAGCTCTCTCTCTCTCTCTCTCTCTTACCATTTAATTAGAGTAATGATTTTGATTTTTTTATTTTCGATGGATGGAAATTGGATGATGATAAAGATATGTTAAAATGTAAAGATCACTGTGTTGCTCTACGCGACATATTTTTTAATAAAGAAATTATGTACTTAACTATACTTTTTGTGATTTTCTTTTTCTTAACTAGGCTCCAAAATAACAGATTTACAGCCGAGGCTGCCGTTAGATTGAATGTGGTGTGACACATCTTTAAAAACTAGGTCCTGATCCAATTTAGATTCAAGTTTCATGCTAGACCTGCCAGTGTACGCGTATTCCGTGTTTACCAATCTAACCGCAATCTTATCTACTATCTGATTTTATTTGATGTTTATATTTCATAGTTTTTAATATTTTTTTAAAATTTATGTTTCGTTCTATTCGTGTCAAAACTTCAAAACTTCGGTCAAAACTATTTTGGTTGCTGGTTTGGCAGCATTACTTGACAATTGTCCTTGTAACCACTACAACAACTAGTTGTAATTCTATACAAAAATGTTTCTAAAATCTAGTTCAAGTTTCTAGCCAAAAATCCTATAATGGAAAACAAATTGTCCTCCTTCGATGACAATTAGCGAAGTTACAACTTTGAAGTTCAACAAAATTTTATAAAAAAAAAAAATGGTACGTGTTTTCCGCCAGTGTATTAGTATTTATTTGTATTCAATACGCGATACATTATTTTGTGTTCAACATACATAAATTATTGTCAGTTAAAACATACTTTACCTTTACTTTCGCGTTTTAAGCTACAATAAAACTAGGGCTGCCAATTATATCCGAGATAACATAATACTTATAATGGGCGCATAAACCATAAACGAAATATGACAAATTTATATCAAAATCGTGTAACACTTACGGAATAATTAGTAGTAAAGAATTTTTTTCCTTTAAATATTTTGCAGTAAAGCGATATAACGAATTGAACATATTTTGACGTCACAGGTACTTGCATTGATGCTATTGGCCAGAAATATGAAAATTTCAAATCGCGCGTCTCCCGCTGCGCCCAACGCCTATTGTGAGCTACTACGAAATGGCATTTTATTTGTTTTGTTTGTTAGTATTTAAGATTATATTTGTTGGGCTTGTATTATTTGTTTTATAACTCCACTGTTTTTATTGTGTTGTGTGATACAAATCAAAACGATCTATCCGTTTTTGAGGTGAAGTAATTCATCGCAAGGTTGATCATATTTTTCTCATACACTATCATAGATATTTATATACAAACTAGATAATGAACTCAATATACACAAACTTGATAGGTGAAGCCGCGGCGGCCATTTGTTTTAAAGGCATTATTTGAATATAATGTATAGTAAGTAGGAAATAAAACTCATAAATTGTTATTAAATTTATTTTAATTGCTAAAATATGAAATGTAATACAAATATTACATTGTATCACTTTATTTATTGGTTTGAAAATATTACCTGTTAGTCTATTTAATGTATGTCTTTTACTCACGTTTTGCTTTTGATTTAATCATTTTGCTATAGGGTTCCTCCACTTTGAAATCTATATTTGCAACCAATAGCGGAAAAGAAAGTCTGTATTTTTAGGTTAATTTGCTTAAAAAAAATGATTATGTAACAGTACTCAATTATACAAATGGATTATATAACATTAAATGATTAATTGTACAATCTAAACTGAACTATGTATTGTAATAAATTGACACAAATGTTATTATTCCCAACACATTGTGACATTGTGCCTTTTGTGTAAATGGCCGCCAAACGATTTAAGAGGCTTCAACTTTTGCTGCGCATCGAGTTAGGTATCTAGACTAGATTATGTATAATTCAACGATTTATATCTAAAAATGTGGATATCTCATTTCCTAGTCCACAATTACATAAAAAGATGAAAATTTGTTCACGAACCCCAGTTTGTGAAAAAACAGCGAGGCCATGATAACAGTGACGTAATAATCCATGGTGGACAGTGTCGGTCCATCTGAAGTAACGATCTACTATCTGTCCAAGCGTCGGAACGGCCGAGCTCCCGAGCGTCGAGGCCCGGACGCCAGAGTGGCCGAGGTGCTCTGTTCACACATAGATATTGTAGTGACTATTACCCAATGACAGCTTATCAGGGTTCGCCATAAATTTGATATTGCCCACGGCCCTACGGGTTAAACATATCTGGATTCGAGATGTCCTACACGCATTATTATACTGTCACAGGTTTAAAGCGTTACTTAGTCTTTCATGATTTATGGCCGCATTAACGCATGGGAATTACAGCTACTGGTTGTAGCACTGCACTCTCATTTAATGCTTACTACTGCTTGCGCATTTTTGAACGCGACTCCGTGTGGAATCGCGCCTTATCAAAACAAGGCATTATTCCAGTTTGCAATTAGAAATGACGTGACTTACGACACAACATGAGTTTTGTTTGGGTTTGGAGGTAGCGCATACACTCCGTGGAAATTTATGCCGAGAGGTTACAGGTAGGTCGCCAACGCAAATGAGCTCTTTCGACAACTCGGCCAAACTATCCACGTAGTGTACAATTTATAATATAATCAGAATTACTTTATCGTCCGACAATTTTTCTTTTATTTGAGAGATTTGGTCACATTTAGGTCACTAATATCTCGGCACTATGTTTACATTATTATTTGATCTACACGATTTTGTAATTCGGCTCTCTCTATTTTCAACTAGTTCATTTTGCTTTAAAACTAAGGGAAATCAAGACATAATATCCTTGATTTATTTTTAAAGTTAAGATTTAGATTTTTTACGATTTTACGATTTTTTCCAGTTTTTGTTTCCCTAATTTTATTCCAGATGATTAATAACATTTTTTTTTTCCTGTTTATAGACGCTTGATAGTTATTCTTTATGCTACAAATACAAAATGAGTAGAAATATTACGGCAAGATAAACTTATTTATATAACCCCTTTTTTTTTGGAAAAAGAAAAAGTTTTTTTTGTTAATTTTGATGTTTATCGACAAAAACAGGGTTTAATTAAGACTGCCAATTGGATCCGGATTTGATATATATCCGGATACCTGGATTACAGATATCCGAATCTCTACGCATCTCAAATCGGATCTCGGATATTAGAATAACCGAATCCGGATCCGAATCGGGATTTTACTAACATTTTTGAACCAAAATCGTTAATTAATTGACTGAATAGAATGGACCTATAAACCAATTAAAAAAATCATTAAACTTTATTAGATTCTATGACGATCAGTGAAAACCCGATGTGAAAATTCCATACATTACCAGAGATATGAGTTTGTGTGACGTCACTGGTACTGCTCCAGTGGCACTATAACAACGATTTTTCATGATAGTAGATATTATATATATTTTTTAATGTAAAAACAATATTTACATATTATAAGTTTTAATTTATAACAATTAAACTTAATATAAATAAAGATATAATTCCTTTGGCAACTTTAGAGTATTTTACTTGATATTGATAGTAATAGAAGCCCAACAAATATAATCTTAAATACTAACAAACAAAACAAATAAAATGACATTTCGTAGTTCTATTTTAGCCCACAATAGGCGTTGGGCGCAGCGGGAGACGCGCGATTTGCAATTTTCATTTTTCAGGCCAATAGCATCAATGCAAGTACCTGTGACGTCAAAATATGTTCACTTCGTTATATTTTACTGCAAAAAATTTAAAAGAAACAAAATATTTTACTACTAATTATTCCGTAAGTGTTACACGATTTTGATATAAATTTGTCATATTTCGTTTATAGTTTATGCGCCCATTGGAAACAGTGTTGATATAAATATGTGCGAATTTCTTCTTGATGGTGTCATAATTTTTTTTTAATGGTGAAGGAACTCATTGTTTGCTTAGTTTTGTTTTAAGTGTGGGATTCCCCTAAAAACAAGAAATTTGAGTAATAGAAGTTCGACTTATTAAGTAAAATTTACATGTATGTCACTCTTTGCGCTGTTGTCAACCCATTTTATTCAAATAATAAAAAATCCGAGATATCAATGTTCGAATTATCGAAGTTTAACTGTATTTGATGTAGTTTGTACAGTGTAACTATATCTATGCGTGCGTATATAGCAATGTAGATTCCTGAGTGTTCCGCTTGAGCTATAGGCGA
The DNA here is from genome assembly GCA_963942605.1 of Poecilus cupreus. Classification (NCBI taxonomy): domain Eukaryota; kingdom Metazoa; phylum Arthropoda; class Insecta; order Coleoptera; family Carabidae; genus Poecilus; species Poecilus cupreus. The sequence goes on from OZ012715.1 coordinate 26,471,560, forward strand.
CCTGTATTGCCGGCTGGCGACCGAGACCTGATTAGTGTCCTAATAGAGCAGAGCCCATGCCGTGATGAATGACTTGTAATGATTCTATGCTGACAGCCCCACGTAATATACGCGCACTACGCTTACAACGTACCTGCAACCTACTGAAACTGGATTTAGATTACCTATTATAGCTGAATTTGCTTCTATTTATGTTTACATGAAAAACTTGTTCTTGGTACTTAAAGAGTGTTACGGCCTCTCAGGTGTAATATGTGGGTTTTGTTTCATGTTTTACGTAAACGATAATGCATCAAATTCACACTCACGACAATGCATTTTTATTGGTGCTTAAATCATTGTTATACGAGTTGCCGTCAAATCATATTTTGTATATGAGCGGACGCCAGTAATTTTTGAACTTATCATCGTAATAAAATTTAACTGGTTAGAGCGAAATATATTGATGATTGTTTGCAATTACTACCAATGGCTTCAGATACGTTAAATGAGCGAGTTTGTTTTTACGAGCGCTATTTCATCAGCACCCCTTGTCAATTAATAAAATGATCATTTTCAGTATATTTGCCAGCATACTACATCATTTAAAAAATTGTAGTATTATATTTGATACCAAAATTATTTTCATAACTTATGAAAATTGTAGATATTCCAAATAGGTGAAAAAATAAATATTATATCTCCGTGGTAACGCATCGAATTATGAATCGTGGATCCTCGGTTCGAATCCCACAATTGGCAATTGCCATTGTAACTTTACTCCTGTGATTCTCCCTCCACTAATACCTTTGGGGACTATTATTTAATGGCTGATAACTGCATTTCATGCATAAAAATATATCTCTTATCAAGATCTGTGTAAGAAGAGTGCCACACTCATAATGAGAAAAAGACGTGATTATATATTCATTCATACATACATACATACCATCACGCTATATCCCACTTAGTAGGGTAGCACGAACCCAGAAACACAGTCAACCAACAATCAATCTCCTCAAAACATTCCTATCCTGACACACCACTTTCGCCTCGTCCATATTCATAGTGCGATTCATACATGCTCATTTATTCTTCACACTCGGAATCATTAGCGCTAACTCCATTTTTCTTATTACTCGTAATTTTATTTTCCATTTTCAGAACATAATTATTTTTTGTTATAACCAAGATTGGTTAGCATAAAATTTGACACATTTATATAATATAATTAACCTAGAGACGAAGTTACAAAAAATGGAGTTAACGCTAATCCCTTTTATGAATCTGCCTGCTAAAGTTTACAGAATTCTCTTTAAATTATGATAAATGTTAAATTGGACAGACTAGCAAAACGATAACAACAAGAATTACAGAATATACTCGTTTTAGCCAACCAGGGAAATCTGCTGTGGATACTCATGCCAATAAATTTTTGTGCAATATAAATATTGAAGAAACAATTGAACAATTTCATCCCCCAAAAAGACAAAATTTCGGAAAAAAAATCCTCCATTAAGAGGAATCTCTGGCCACTTCGCCGGGCGTCAAATACGCTATTCGTATTATACATTTCTGAGAAATATATGAAAAAATTTTAATAAAATCTTTAGTTATAAGAATGTGTAATCTACTCCACGTTAATATTTAATTTATATTTTATTTCACCCTTTTACTGTATAATTTGCTTACAAAAACGTTAAAATTATCCTCAATTCAATGACTGATTAATCGTAACATAGATGAAAATCATAATTTCCAACCATTTATGTGACGAGATACATCTTTTAACTATTGAAATTTTGTATAATTTTTTACAAAAAATTAATTTTAAACCGTTTATTCTGATAAATTGTAAACGTCTGTTTTCGTTATTTTGTTGCCTGCACAGTGGCGAATCGTGCTACTATCTTCTATTATTACCCAAAAGTCGCATTGACGATTGGCGTAATGTATGTCTGTTTTTGAATCGGATGGTTTATAGCTACACTCTCAAAACAGAAGAGCAAAAATTTTCGTCTTCTACGGAGTAAAACAATTTTTAGTCAAGATTGAGTATATTTTAGTCAAATTGTTTAAAGTTTACTCCAATTGAGTATTATATAAGTACTCAAATGAAGACTAAAATATTTTCATCTTTAAGATTAAAAAATTTGCTTTATAAAAGTATAATATCGTTTTAATCAAATGTAGATTATATTATACTCTTTTAATTGACATTATTAACTCTTTATTAAAGTAAATCTTACACTTAATAGCAAATTGTATATTTGTAAGATAAATTTGAATAGTTTACTTTTATAATAGTTAAATTCACTCAACAAGAGCAAAATTAACTCAAAGTAAATTACAATGTTGTCTTTTCGAATGCGCATGTTTTGTATATTCACCATGAATCCCGACCTAAATGTGACTGTAATGCTACATGTAGTAGTTAACTTCTGAAATAGTGAAAATAAATTCTCAACAATTTTATGGTGGAAATGGAGTGAACGATGAAACGGCTAATAAAAATAAGTTAAATTATAGCCTGAGTTAATTGAAACATTGAAACATAAGTTTTGCCCAAAGTTACAGAATGCTATTTATGTTACATGATCGTTTATTTTTGTTATATATTTAGATTTTTTTAATTATTTTCTTATATGGTGTGAATAGCTCCGTGGTAACGTTTCGGACTGCGGATCGTGAGATTCTCAGTTCGAATCCACTGCTGACAGTTACCAATTAAAATTTACCCCTGTGGTTCCCCCTCCACTAACATCCTTGGGCTCTATGATTTGACGGCTGGTAACCGCACTTCATACGAAAAAATATATCACTTACCGAGATCTGCGTAAGCAGAGTGCCACATCCATAATGGGTAAAAGACGTGAAGATATATTTATTTATTTTATTTTCTTATATTCACTATAATTGTTTAAATAATAAATAATTTTCTCAAGTATATTTGCATTTATGAAAATTAGATTACATATTGTAAAATATTGTGTACCAAATTAGAAGGTTGTAATTTGAACTTTCAAAGAGAAAATAGTAATATTGTAAAGAGTAAATTTGTATATTTTGAAAGTGAATATTACCAGAGTAAAGAGTATTTTTTAATCTTAGATTAATTAGAAAAATAATCTTTTAAGTGTAAATTTTAATTAATCTTTAAGGAAAAGGAACTCAATTAGAATGATACACTTTCAACTCGATACTTGAGTGTAAATACACTCTATTTGGGCAATATTTTAAACTTCTGTTCTAAGAGTGTAGCCAGATAGTCCTCTTAATATCTGGGATTTAGATCTGCTCTGAGCAGAATGTATACATCACGCATTTTACCCATTTTTGGATGTGACACTCTGCTTTAGCAGATCATTTTAAGTGATATATTTTGGCGCATATAGTGCGATTACCAGCCTTCATGTCATGGCTACCATTAGTGGAGGTTGAAGCAAAGGTGTAAACTTAAAATGGTAATTGTCGGTTACCACGGAGTAATATACCACATTTGTTGATTGTAAATTAAATTAATTCATTTTATTTAAAACAGATTAATTTCAAAATATCAAAACGACTGGTAACCGCATTATACTGTAAACGCTAAGTCACCACACAGAGATTCCAAAATTTAATAACGTAATAAGTAATGTCAGCATGTAGAGAGAGTTCAATACTCGATAGTGTAATAATTAAAAATGCATGTGTAAGTGATTGTCTAAATTTAAACTGGTAATATATGTCATGTTTGCTGACTTAGCGTTGACAGAATTATTAATTATTGAGTAATTAGGTTACATTGTTTGAGTAATATTATTTAGTTAGCACTTATTTTGTTGATGTAGAATTTGTAGTAACACATATAAATATTAGCATGTAAGTAAGTAGAGTATTCAGTATAGAGAGTATTCAGTATTCACTATTCAGTAGAGAGTACACAGTAAAGTCAATTGTAAAGTACGTTCATCGTTTAATAAAGAATATGTAAGTTAAGCTACGAAACCAAGTCGTTTTTATTTGTTGCTGACTCCCAGTCTCGACAGGACCCACTCTTTTAATTTTCTACCCTCTTAGGGGGTGTTAGAATACGTCAAAAAATAGCTTGTTTTCTTCTAAGCACAGTGCCATGCCCCAAAATGGATAAATAATGATTGACAAAAATGTTATCAGACCCGTAAGGTCGACTTCCACTGCCGTCATTTTAGCTGTACTTCTGTGGTTCCTGCTCTACTTATATATTTGAATGCCGTGAGATGACTACAGTATGTCACACCTGCAACAGAGGAGTAAATGGGTAAATGGCGTGATGATTTATTTTTATTACTAATTATTATTTGAAAATATTATGGAACGTGCAGGACTTTGTTGAGGTTATTATACACTAAGCTACAGTTGACTCTTTTTTGGTGCAATTACCAATGATGTACTGACAAGTACCGTTCCACTAGTATTAACTTCCTTATTGGACGCATAATAGATTTCACTGAAAAAAGTCCTGTGTATAATAATTACATTAGATGCAGCAACACGTACTTTATTTGTTAATGAATAAATAATAAAAGAAGCAAAGAACAGCCTATTCAGAATACAACTTGACACTAGGAACTGATCTTGCAACACAGGGTAGAACTAATCCGGTACTTAATTGGATGAAATCGCCATGGTATCATCGTGGCATCGGCAGTCACCAGTTCATCTGCATCTCAAGCTGAAGTGGCAGCGATGAGACTGCCCGAGGCTACTACAATTTAGCCGAGACGTTCGATGCGCCCGGATAAGGGTAAGAACGAAATGTGCACGATTCGTTGCGTTTTTGATGTGTGCAAACTCAATGCTGTTAATAACAGATTCGTGACTTTCTTACTGAGCTGCTTGTTAGCCGCTTTTTATGTCCGTTCAACTGTTTAATTTAAATAGTCGGCCGATGACGGGAGAGGTGAACAGTACTGCGAGAAAGGGGTTCTTTGTATTTGTACACAAATACGCATCATGCCCTATCAAATACAGCTAATGCGGAAACACCAAATTGAAATAAAAATGTTAAGCTCGGTCGCATAGATATTTTTTAATAATCGCGTGTGAAACGTGTGAAGCCGTGTAAATTTCACGGTAAATATTTGATGAAAAGTTCGGGCGCCCAGCGTGCAGCGGCAGTAGTTGCAATGTGCAGCGTGCAGGGTGCAGGGTGCAGGGTGCAGGGTGCAGGGTGCAGCGTACAGAGCGCGTTATGATGCGGCCTGGTCAGCATGTAATCGGCGGATGTTCGGGGAAATATGATTTCCAAAAGCAATTAAACCCCTGAATTATACAGGATCATGATGAAACGGTCGACGCGTGTTACACGGCCGGCTGATTCTGGGAACTACTAGTGCGGAACTGTCCACGAGTCCACGTGCAATTTTAATGTCAATGGATGCCGTCGGCTGTCGGCGACTGAGTGGCGCTGTAGGTTGCTGGCAATGGCGAATGCCTAACCCTCGGTCATCATCGTCCTGCCACAACTAGAATAGTTTACCCCCTTCCGTCGGGCGAAATTGAATGTCCCCTGCGGCCTGCGGCCAAAGGCATTTGCCAATGCAGCACTAAACACCGCGATTCTAATACCCCTAGTCATATTGGACTGACCCACTAGCCACTACACTGCACATATCTCTTTTACAAGAGACTAGAGACTCTGTGACCGGTGACCGCTTCCATTTATGCTCTGTGTGATCGTAAATAAAACAACGCTTTCGGATGAGGTCTTGGACCAATTTTTCTTTGTTGTTTTTAGAAAAAGTGATGTAAATTATTACATAAGCTGTATTTTGTTTTCGTTAATTATGTTTTCTTTAATATTAAACATATATTATTGTTTAAGAAGTTATATCCCATTTTATTCTCTTATCCTATGGATGTGACAAGTATTCTGGCACGACATGTGAATCTTCCGTCCAATTTCATGTAGTAACTACTGTCAAGTTACGGTAACATTGTTAAGACCATTTGACAAATTGCAATATTCTGTTAACAATTGTACACATTTTTTTTGTTACAGAATTATAAACAAAACAAAAAAAAACAGTAAAATAACCTTCAGGAAAATGCATTTAAAAATGTATATTTTTTATAAAATTTTCTTAGAAAAGATGCGCATTGTTAAGTATAAACCTATTCACGATAGAGAACGGTTATGAACTAATCTAATATTTTCATTTAGAAAATGATAATGTATCACTAAATTATATTAAGAGTCTACTCTATCTAGTATAATGCAAATACAAATAATTACTATAATTACCTATATTTTTTATTGTGATAAAAATTCTACATTACGAGCATACGAGCTTCCACTTACGTTTGAGCTATGCAACACAGACTATAGATTATAACAAAATATTTTGGCGGTGCTCTTTGATTTTGGTATTCAGTACTTGCTTGAATTGATTAGTTGTGTTGTTGGTATATAACAAAATCCACTGGATAGAAAATTTAATTTATACAGTCAAAAGATTCCGTTTTCTATTCTTTAGTTGTAAGTTCAAGAACACCTTTACCCTCTTTTCGTTGTTTTAGGCAATTTCTGCACCACTTCTTTCTTTACCTTAATGCTGCTTTTAATCTACAGCTACTATTTTGATTACCAAAGTTAACAGCAACAATAATTGTTCTGTATTCTGTATTCTTCAACAGCATTTATTTTGACAATTAACATTTCACAGCTGAAATGTGGAAGTAGTATGTGCGCATGCGTATCCGCAGAATTATGAACAAAATTCTGTAGCGATAGCATACATAGTTACAGAATTCTGAGCAGAATAATGTAGTTTTCTGAAACAGGATTTTGAACAAAATTCTGAACATACTTTTATACAAAAAATGCAATGTGTCAAACGGTATGGTTGAAGATTTTTTGAAAACTTTATAATGACTTTTAAAAAGTGTTTCGTTCCGCGCTGTATAAATACTACACAAGATCACTGGTGTATTTAGATTAGGTTAACCAAAAGTCAAAACAGTCATAGACTTAGATTAATATATGCATTGCTAGAATATATTCAAAGTACAAATATAATTGTATTATATTTCTGCAGAATTTCTTTTTGCATAATTGAGCTGTAGTAAATAAAATGTTTTTTTTTTTCTGAAAGGAAAATATATTACCCTTTTTAGCATAATATTACACGGTCTATAGGTCTGTTTGAGATTGCACTAGGTAGTTCCAGTGCTAACTTTTTAACACTGATGCGGTCGATAACAAAAGTGCAATTAGTGCAGCTTGTTCGATGAGAAAAATTTCAGAATTAGTGCACACTTTTCATAACTGACTCTCGATTCTCGAGGTTGTGTAGTTAGGCAAGCTGGAGAGGAGGTTACGTAAATGTCAGTTATGAATGTTGTTTTAATATACTGTACTAATGAAAATTTGCTTGTTGCATTTTCGTGTTCTTTGGAAAGGTGGAACTAGTGTTAATTAGTGTACACTTCACTAATCTATACTGCACTTTTAAAAAATTCATCGAACAGATTTTCTGTTCTTGCAGTTCAGTAATTTCATACATGGATTGGTGTCTTCTGTTTCGCCACTCCTTAAGTCTTCACACACTTGGAGATTTGACAGCTTTCTATGGTCATTACATTTTGAACTATTATTTTTGCATAAACAATTATTTTTGCTTTCTTATACAAAGTATGAGGAAGTACTGGAATCATGAAAAAAATCGTTGACGAGATTTTTGCGGAAATAGATATTTTGACGTCCACTGAATCCGTTAAGACCAATTTCTCAATTATGTCTGTGTGTGAGGATGGATGTATGGATGGATGGATGTCCGTGTGCGCAATATCTCATGAACGAGACAAGATATGTAAACGAAATTTGGAATTTATAAGTTTCATTAAAATATAAAGAGCTGAGTTGATTTTTAATGAAATTGAAAAACCGGAAGAGGAAGTTTACTGAACACACAAGACAATAAATTCCATTTTTTCAAAAATAGAATCAGAAAAAAAGTTTCAAATGAAAGATGTTGGCAAGAATATTTGGAATATAAAATGTTATTTGCATCTTGTACATGCTTCTAATTTTGAGAAAAACTAAATTATGTTTTTAATAATATATTTCAGTAATCTTAGTTACACTGGGAACAAAAGCTAAAATAATTTTTTACATCTATGTGTCAAACGCGTCAAATAATTGTGAAGTGTCAAAAATATGTGTCGTTTTAAATATTATAAAAGAAATATTTGTATTATTAGTTAGAAAGTTTTAAGGACTAGATATTAATAAATATTTTAATTTAACATCATAGCTGAGAACACAAAATTAAAGATATAATTTCTATATGTCAAATAGTTGTCACAATACGCAAGGAACAAGACATACATGTTCAGTTGGTTCTATTTGTATAAGAAAGTAGTGTGGTGCCCACACCAAATTTTTTTAGTATGTTTATATCTTATCAGAGAGTTAAATTGATGTCTAGTCATATTATGGAATAAAATTTCACCGTTTTATAAATTTGCAACACGTCATTGCCCATTCCGATCCTGAGTTGCGTCTCCGCATCTGGATATTTGAAATAAATTGTGAGCGTCGTTGAGCGCGCGTCACGTTGATTTCAAACCGTTTTTGTGACTCGTTAAATAACATTGTAACAAGTACCGTTTCTCGTTTTGATTGCGATGGTGGGCGACCAAACGGGCCAGTTGAATTTTGCAGTGTAGCCGGTCGTAAAATTTCGCATTTGCCATTGAAAATTTCACGTATAATAACGTTTTGATTTGTCCGTTCGCAATAAACATTAAATAACGATTATCTTCATGGGTCTTATTAAGCTGGCAGTTCATCACCGGTCGATTACATTTTGTCAGTTGTAATAAAACGGCTGTGGCGATATTCAGTTTACGTGCAAATCTGATGCGTCGCCGATAAGTCGATCCGACGCCCCTATAATCACGCCACTAAATTATTGCGAATTTGAATTGTCGCACCGGTGCATTCACGATGCACAGGCTGAAATGAAACCGATTTAGTAGGTTTCGATTTAGGTGCAGTTCGCAGTTGTCGCTCGTATCGCAGACAGCAGCAGCGCAAGCGGGAAGTAGATTTAAGATTTATGAAATTGGCACCTCTGGGACTGTGCCAGTTCGCAGTTCGACACTAAGCGCAACAGCGAATAGCGAGTGCCGCGCGCGGCTATAGGCGACCGGGGAATATATCCCGACAAACTCGATCTTACTAATGGATTCTAAGCGCTTATATTTTACTAATGCATTTCTTAAAAACCTATAAATCGCTATAAAATAGCTTAAAAACTTTAAAGCTCGCGGCGCTTCAGGAGTAGGTGGAGCGTGTCACATGACGACGCGACGCTCGCATCGACTGCGGGGGAAACGTTTTTACAATAACAATGCATGGCGAACGCCGTGCTCCATACCGTCTGAATATTCCTTCACGATTCGATGCGCAATGCGCCCATAACGTTACGCACTACAATCCAGACCATATTTTTGTTTCTGTCACTCCAAGCTCTCTTTCAATTGCGCACAATTCACCAGCGTTCCTTGTTCCTTATGTCTGCTCCAACTCCAACAAAGCAATTACAAGTGCATGTAAACTGGAAACACTTTTAGAAATGCGTACATTATGAAATAGTTTGTTACCACTTACGCCGCTGGAGTTAGCGGAAGTAATTATAGCGCAATCGATACAGTAGCACGCCTTTACCACTGACCATATAATTGGTTTTTACTGGCTTCGAGTTTTGCATGCATCTTTTTTATTCTCTTTACGATTTGCGTATATTGTGCGCCAATAACATGTTGGCATAGCCAATTATAAAACAATCATTTCGTGATTCTTCGTACAACCGCATTAAAAACTTTTGTAATTTAAATCACATAGATCATCCTATTCTTTCAAGTTTCCTACTGCAAGCTGCAACTATAAATCAGGTATTTCAACAGAAAACATTTTGCATATATCATTATATGGAAAAAATCTTGTAAGTATACAATATGTTGAGAATAACATGCCGAGGGTTCCTCGTGCGCAATAAACAGAAACATATATGTTACAAGCGCGTAACATCGTACGTCAGGCATCGTGCGTCGTGTCGCCGCGCGCTGATTTATGTAATCTACCCGCACACTAGAAAATAAGTCCGACAGATTTTATATACGTCTTCGTTCCCCTTTTTCTTCGTCTTGTGATCTCGTACCTGACATACAAGTTCTTCTATTTATGCTAATGAATGACTACGTTATTTATAAAAACGTAGTTTTCACGTTGGTAAATTTATTACCAAACACGGAGCGGAAGTTCCTCGCGTATTTTACGCTGACTGCTCGTGCACAGAGCATAAATTAGAAAATAAATTCGGTCACATGTGCAGTGGCTGCTGAAGCTGCATGTAACATTTTGAGCAGTGTTTTTATGACTGGTCAAGTATATTGTTTTGTCCCCTGCCGTCTTCGGAATAAGCCACTTGGCTTGGAGTTTTATACGAGTGTTCTCTATTCAAAGGTTACACAAATTATGTCCGGAGCAGATCGACTCCGGTCGCAAGAGGGAGGACGGTGGCTAGTATCGGCCGCGATCCCGATCCCTGAACTGCCAGCGGCAGTGGCAGTTTGTTTTATGGCCGCTGCGCCTTTCGGCTGATTTACGTGCCGAATTTATCGTCCGTACGAGACGAGTTGTTTTCAAATCTGCCACCTATAGCAAGCCGTTTTTGCATGAAACACGGCCCGGCGGCCGTTTGCCGTTTCAATAACACGCTTTCCTGCTTTTTGAGAGAAAGTAAAATATTACTCGTAACATAAGCAGCTCCTGATATCGTATTAGCGAGGTTTTTCTTTTATTTTCTTTCGCCGCTTTTCGCGTTTCTTTCGTTCGGGGCGACGTCATAATTTACATTGCGTCGACTGTCGACTGGTTAAATGTGCACATCCATCAAAGCGTGAACGATGGCTCGACTCAATTTCGTCAATTTATGCGCGGCGGATTATTTTCTTTTAGCTAGAAAATGTTTGAGACGACGGCGCCATGACAACGCCCTCGAACCTTGAGGTTATATGCAATTTATGTTGTAATATTAATAACCTCCATATCAATAGAACATGCACACAGTGAAACGCACAGGCACATAAATACAGATGTGTGTTGTGTTTGGTGCCCGAGGCAGTGCGTCGTACGCGAGAGACAACGTAAACGCGCTACTGCCACAACCCACGGCCCACGGTCGCTACTGCTTGCCAGCCACTCGGCACTCGCAGCTTCCACTAACAACGTATAAGCTAAGCAGCAACTTCTGGAACACTGCAGAGTGAAAACAGAAATAGAAAAACCGCAGGTGCACCGCTTTTATGTGCGGAAATCACTTTCATCAGTAATCCTATTTGCGCCTCTGCTGAATGAACATTCCCAGGCGCAGGCTACGAAGACAACAGACTTTTAATTAAGAACCAGAGGAAAAAGGATTACATCGACAGGTGGCCGTAGCTGTGAGCATTGATGCAGATATGGCACACGGAGCACTGCAGCAAGTACAGCACTGAGCACTGAGCACTGAGCACTGAGCACTCGTACCGTTGCGTTGTAGCTTGTAGCGAATAATACTCACATTCGAAGGAAGCGCAGAAACAGGAAGAGAGGATGAGAGTTCCCCGTGGAATAAGGAACAGCTACAGATCTACCGGAAATGGCATTAGCATTTCCCGGCTCGGCTCCAGCGTGGCGGCGATGTCTCGTTAGTCGAGCGTCCGACCGTGGATAAGCGATTCTCGACGCTTCCTGAAAAATGAATGCAGATTGAATTCGTTGCTTGTTTTTGTATGTGCCCAGCTAATACCCGGCCATCGGTCAATGTACACTTGCTATAAATAAACACGTTGCTGCAGCTTCCCTTTGCCGACAATTCGTCGCACTTGCGAACAAGGGAATGCTGACACCCACTATGTGTGATTATTTGAAAACATGGTAGTCTGGGCCAGCCACAGTTACCCAAACTATTCCGTCATACCGAACGACGTAATTTATGGTTTTACTGCGGGCCACCCGCTCGGAATTCGGTCTCCAAACGGTCACCTATATGGCACTAACACAATGGCGGCAACAGTCTGAGTAGGGCGCATTGATTGGCGACACTAATGGAGGAAGCGGGTGGCAGGAGCTAATACAGTGATGACCGTGCTGTGCTACAGGACACATACTTTATGATATCTGTGTGACGTTATAACGGAACGAAGCTGAAGCATAGAAGCAGCCCCTTCGCCTTCTCATTCGCCGTGAATTGCCGGCGTCGGAAATAAGGGCACAAGTTTACGCGTTTACTTGTCATTGCTTTCGAGTATTGGCAGCAGTGGCGGTCAAGGAATGATGCCAGTTCTGGCGCCGTGCGTGTGTAGCGCCGTGTATGCGCATCGTGCGCGTCCGCCGGACTAATGGAACACTAACTGCGTTAGTTCCGTGTCGTTAACTTTCATTCGGACCGTGATATAAAAGTCTCACTATGTAAATTGAAACTTAAACAACACAGGATTCCCTGTTTTCGAGTGTTTGTGCAGATATTTATACTCATTTATTACAGGGCAAATAACTCACGGACTGTAGATCAAGAGATCGAAAGAAAAATAAAAATTGTTACCAGTTATGATTTAGCACATACATCATAGAGGACCATGATTTAACAGTTGTAGCAGCATTTTACGCATATTATGTACCGAGATTATGCTATAAGCAATGTCACCCATAAAAGGGTCACCCATAAAAGGATAAATGGCGTAATAGTATATAATATAAATATAAAATGGTTGCAGTATGATAATTTAAATATAAAAAGATACACAAACGACTTTAAAATAACCTGATAATATAAATTCCTCCTTCGGAAAGCTTGAATTTGATACCAAATTCCAAAGAAATTAATATTTCTTACAAATGATGATCGCTTAAAAAGAATTTTTATATTTTAGTGCAGGACTTCTCTGGGATACCTCCATTTTAACACCAAAATCTACAAGATTTAACTATTGTAAAAAAATTGACGATCGTTCAAAATTAATTTAACGAGATTTCTAATACCAAACTCACTAGGATTCAGATAAAAAAACAATTGACGATCGCTAAATAGTATATTTGATATTTGAGGTCAAGTCTTCTCCTTGAAAATCTCGATGGGGTTTAATCAATATTTATTACAAGTCATTTTTCAATGAATGTTATCAAATATATAAATACAAGATAACGGAACTGGCGGCAGTATGATTTTGAGTTAAACGATCTTAAAGCTCAAGAAAATGTTAATTTTATTTTAACCAATATTTCGCTAAGAATTTTGTTGCTTCATCAGGGAACTAAAAAAACGTACAAAAATAAGATTACAATAATTAAATATTTTTTATGTTTTTAATCTATCAACAAGTAAGCATTACTTCCCTTCAATGTTATCAAATATGTTATTAATTTTCTCTTTTCTCATATTCGAAATAAATTGAATTTGTTTTTTTTTTTCTGTGTCAACTAAACTTCCAATTCCGGTCATTTAATTCTTACCAAAATATAAAATTTAACAAAAACGAAAAACATTTAACATTTCATAAAACAGATTTAGATTTATTTATTACAATGTATTACTTTCTGTAGAATTAGCCTCACTGCATGCATTTTTTAATTCGGAACAACTTTTCACTTTAGCTGTAAAGTGAATAGATACAAAGATTTCAATTCTAACGGGTGTTTTTTTTTTTTAGAGGTATAAAGCTTTAAAATGAAATAAAACACATTAAAATCCTGGTAATTTTTTGAAAGGCAATATTATGCCATTTGTGTTTAAATATGATTTCGGAAAGATAGACGCTGTGGCTGGCTCGAATTAAGCGCAATCTGGAAGTCTAATTTTCGATCACTTTTCGAGGCAGCTGGAGCCGTATATCGATAATAACGTTGCGAATGTTGGATTCCATGTCATCCATCGTCTCGGGTTTATCGGCGTGGACTAGCGACTTCAAATATCCCCGCAAAAAATTATCTTAGAGGCCAATCTACAGGTTCACTGCGCGACATTATACACTCATCGAATGTGTTGAGGCGCGCACTGTGTGACATGTTGCGCCGTTTTGTTGAAACCACCGCTCTTCTACATTAATGCCATTTAATTGGGAAACGCAAAAGTCAGTAATCATGACTCTATAGCGGTCTCCATTGACTGTAACGTTCTGGCCCGTATCATTTTTGAAAAAATATGGACCAATGATTCCAACAACCAGTAAAGCACACCAAACAGTGACTTCTTGTTTATGTAACCCCAAAGGCGACAATTTAGCTTATTGACGAAGCCATTTAACATCGTTGAATAAAATTTTCAAACAAAATTTGTACAATTTGCAAGCGTAGTCCTGGCCAAGATTTCCTTTGGTTCTGGCGTAAGTCTATTTATTGTGTAATGGCGAACCAAACTCTGCAGCTGTCAGCTGTCAAATTGACTGTTGCTGGAAAAAGTGTTGCCGATTCGAAAAACAAACCTCTGAAAAAACACTCGTTACATGCGGTATGTGTGAAAGACAAAAATTATTAGGTAAATAACTCCGTGGTAGCGCATTGGATTGTGGATCGTAATATCTTCAGTTCGATTCCAACTGTCGACTTTACCGCAACTGTTAATTTTACCTCGATGCTCGATGTTTCCCACTCCGATATCATCTCTAAGAGCATAACAATTCATGCACTTCAAGGAAAGATATATCATGAGACCTAAGAAAGGAGCGTGCCGCACCAAAAATATTTAAATGGTGTAAATTGCTTCTCAGTATGAAATGCTATAACCTGCGTACTTTTTTCCTTTTACTTACACTCAAACACATGAAACAATAACGTCTATAATTAGGCATATTTTAAATTTTTCTTTCCTGTTCTTTCATTAGATAAATATATGTTTCGGATCAGTAATGACAGAACCTTTGAAATAAATTACAACTTTTATATTATTCATAAACATATATGTTGATTATGAGTCTGCAAAAAGATATGCGTAGACACCAGTAAATCACTTATAAAGTTGATAATAATGGTCGTAAATGATAGATTATCGCAATTATTGCGATACAAAAGACATGCAATTTTTTCATGCACCCAACATAATTATAAATAGCTATGATTTGTCCGTGTTGGTGTGTGGCTTGTGCCACGAAACAGCGGGAGTACGGAGCGCGGAGCACGCGTTGCTTTTGTCTCCGCGGAACAATGAACATTCAACATTGAACATTCAACTAGTTCGCCGAGTTCTCCTAGCTGAGCTACTGCTCACACTTCGACCATACTAGGCGTGGCTGCGTGCCACAAACCATGATATTCTAATTTTGATTTGTGTGTGTGACTTTCACACTCCCCCGCATTACGAAACTATTACTTTGTTCTCATAATAACTATTTTTTAATACAACACGACAAATGTATATTTGGAAAACTAATAACATATCATAATATCATGTAGAGATTATTTTTAAATATGCTGGGTGATATTTGCGTAACACGCGTTTGCGTGTAGATAATGCGTAAATAATGCATGTAATTTACATGCGCTGTTGTGCAATACCATCAACAATGTTCGATGCTCGTTGCACCGCTGCAGCGCGCGGGCTGCACAGCCGGTTCTCAGGGCCGGATCTGTGCAGATCGCGGCCAGCAACGGAATCAAAATATACTATGTTTTTTGTCGGATTGCAGAAATCTATCATGCGCCTCAAGATTTCGTCGAAATAAATTCAAATTATAGAAGTTTGCATAAATAAATATATGTATACGTAATGACGCCGTTTCTCATTTGGTGTGGCACTCAGCTTCCACAGATCTCAATTAGTGCCAGCCCTCCGAAAACGTTAGTGGATGGGGACCATAGATGTAAAGATAAAATAACAATTGTTGTCTGTGGGATTCGAATGAGGTCTGTAACCAAATTTTTAATTGGACATACCTATATAATACTAGACAACCTACATTTTTTTTAAATCGATATACGTTAGTTTCACAGCGTTCTACCTCAGTAAATATGCTCCGCTCAATGACTCCTTGAATGGCTCCACCAAAACTACATTACGTCAAGGCGCGACTGCCATATTTGAATTTCAATTTTGGTTACTTTACATGTTTTCTAATATATTTCTTTATTTTATCCTATATTAATAATAAAAACTGCATATAATCTTATAGTTTTATGGTATTTTCAATTTGTAATTCAAATATTGCAAGTTGCGGCTTGACGTGACAAAGATTTGGTGGAGCCAATCAAGGAGTCAAATGTCGATGGGCAAAGCATATTGAGCTAGGTCGAAACGCTGTTAAAGTGACATATTCCAGATGACATGTAGTGTAACCTACACAATACACGAGCAACGAAAAGTGATATTTTATGTTTCTTAAAAATAAATTTCTCGTAAAAGAATACAGGTACCTATTTAATTTTTTGTCTAATACCTACTCGAATCATGTAGAAAAAAAATCAAAATTTGGTCACAGACGCCATTTTCCCAAAATTTCACTGATTGGACGGAAATTTTCGAAAAATTTTTGAAAGTGAAAATCAAATCGCTGGGCATAAAGGGCTGAAATTTGGACAGTGCCTTTCTATAGACATGGATAACCGTTAACAATTTTTTTTTGAAATTCCATTCCAAGGGGGTAAATTGGAACAATTCAATATGCTTGTAAGATATTTCGAGAAATTGTATTTATGATCAAATTTGGGTCGTATTCAGAATACATAGGTATTAGTTTTGTGAAAAGAATGAAAGCGAGGAACGAAGTGACGAACTTTCATCCCTTTCCGAATGACGAGCTTTCTTCGCCAATATACTGACATGGAAGCGAGGAACGAAGTGATTTGCTTGCTTCGCCAATATGTTGACATAAAAGTGAGGAACGAAGTGACGAGCTTGCCTCGCCAATTATTTGGTATCAAATTTTCTTTTTTTGAGTGGCATTGCAACGCATACCGGGTATTAGCTAGTATAATATATTAATGCACGGGAAGTGCGGTTACTAGTTATCACATTACGCCACGTAGATAGAGTAGTGGACGAATCAAGTACCACGGTCCTTCTAGAACTGTCGAGCCATTTATGATGATAATACATATTATTAATTTGATCTCAAAAAATTAAATTCCTCGTTGAGACCCAAGTTGGGGCGAAATTAAAACAGTAGCGATCAACTTCTAACCATTCGTCAGCGAGCCGAGATTGATTAAAGCAGTGGTCTCATATTCATATTTTATTATATTAAAGATTAAAGATTAATCTGTCATTTATGTAGTACTATGTATACCAGTTATTTACATTACTGTACTGTTACTGTTCAAGATATAATTCAACATACGTTGTCAATATTAAATCATAAACATCATAATTTACTTTTCCTGTTAGAATGATTCAAATCCAAACACCCATCTCTTTTAACTTTTGTAAATATTATCGAAATTATGGAAGAATTTGGCCTAGAACGATCAGGAAATAAATTAGGAAACAAATCACAAATATTTCTCAAACCATATTCAGAATTGTTCCAAGTTACCAGTTTTTCTTCATTAGTAAACATCTTAAAAGTTTGAGACCATTGATCTAAAATTTAATCTTGCCCTCCCACCCCTTATTTTATAATAATACAGGCACATTAAACATATTAAAAATTACTGATACAAAAAATGAATCAAAATAACACATAATAGACAAAATAACAAGATTATTATTATATCGGGAGTAGAATTGAAATGTGGCATATAGGCATTTCAGTGCTATTTTTTTATACTGATATGTTTTTAGCTATTACCTACTACAGCAAAAGTATAATTATAAAAGTTATTCATAATGTAAAAGTGTTAAAATATGGCCATATAGGTTACTTAAATATTTTACGATATATGAGTCGAATTAAAATAAATATTTAATAGTAAAATTCTGGCACGACAATGGAAACAGAATTGAAAAATATTTGATATTTCATAAAGCAGTATTAGATTTATTTACATATTTATATAACAGGAAGAAATAAACTCTCAAATTCATTATTATATCATTATCTTCTACGAAATTTCTACAGAAAATAATGCAACGTGGTAATAACAAAATCTAAAACAGTTTTTTGTAACGTGAAATATTTTCTTTTTGGTTTAATTTTCCATGGCCGTGTTACAATTTTTCTAATAAATATAAATATTAATTTTAATATATTCTTTCAGTTTGTGTTTTTAAACCAGTGAATTTATTTGTGATTCTTGTATTGACTTATTCAAAACATTTAATTTTCCAATTATTTCAACCAAATAGGCAAGTGTAGTAATAAAGTAATTAGGGCAAAAATAATGAAATCATTTTAACTACGAGTAACGTTTAAATTTGAGGTTATTATTTGATAGTTACTGCAACTAACAATTATTCTAGTTTTATAAACTAGCAGTGACATATCCTGGGTGTATACTTGTTAATAGTACACAGGAAATATATTGTTTAAATTTTCATTAGGCGATATTTCGTTCCCTATGAATTTTAGAACAAACGAATAAATACAACAAATATTCAGATACAAAAATTGCATTATATAATTTTATAATTTTTAAAAATAAATTTTTCACTTGATTTAACAAATTTTCCGCACAAAACCAATTTATCCATTGATTTGTAGTTATGTTATAAGTGTCCATTATTACAGATAAGTAATTTAATCAAGTTAATAATTATTCAAAACTTTATGATAAAGACACACTTAAACAATATAATACAACTGTTGTTTAATTTTTATATGGATGTGTTGTTACGAATGGCATTGAAAGGAACTGATGGTGTACGTATTGGTGGACGTATAGTGCCTGCGTTAGCTTATGTGGATAATGTTGTTGTGTTGGGTGAAACTGAGGAGCAATTGAGAAGAATGATTATGAGCATAAATGAAGTAGGGAAAGGTTTAAATCTGCTATTGAATGTCGATTAATGCAAAGTGTTGGTGTTTGAGAAGAATGATTTGGTGACTGATTGTAATGTTTCATTGAATGGTGTGAGACTGGAACAAGAGAATGAATTTGTATATTTGGGTAGTATGTTCTCGAGGGATGGACGTATTGACCGGGAGATTGAAAGGCGAGTGTCTGCAGGGTGCAAGGTATTGGGTGCTCTGGATACATTTGCTCAAACGTGAATGTATCTAGAGATGCTCGATTGAGTGTTTATAATGGTGTGTTAGTGCCTACATTGATGTATGGTTTTGAATGTTGGGTGTAGATGAAGAAGCATTAACGACGTATAACTGCTGTAGAAATGAGATAATTGAGAAGAGTGTGTGGGTATACGAAACGTGATCGTATACGGAATACATTGGTGTATGGTGAGTGTGAGATTAAGAAGAATGTTGTTAAGAAAGTGGGAGTGAGTCAGTTGAGGTGGTTTGGACATGTTGAGCGAATATCGAATGAAAGGTTGGTGAAACCATATATGTGGGTGAGATTGAAGGTGAACGATTGCGTGGGCGTCCGAATAATAACTGGTTGGGTGAAGGAATGATTCAGAGTGTAAAGAATAAACGAGCATATATGAATTGCACTATGAATGTGGACGAGGCAAAAGTGGTGTGTCAAGATAGGAATGTTTGGAGGAGATTCATTGTTGGTTGACTGTGTTTCTGGGTTTGTGCTACCCCATTAAATGGGATATAGCGTGATATGTATGTATGTATGTATGTATGTATGTATGTATGAATTGCAGTCTGCAAATAGTTAAAAGTTATACATTTTATTTTACGTATATCTATGCATACTATATCAATAAATTTAGGACCATTTAATGTAGTTTTTATTTCTGAAATTTTTTTATACTTACACAATTAATAGGAAGGAAACTATCGTCTATTGAAAATTTTTACAATTTATTTCCTCTGTCTTATAAAAAGTAGATACTCAGTATGTTTGTTAATGTTATGAAAATTACATTTCTGTTAAACATTTCGCGCCTCCTTTTGTATTAGTCCACGCCACTTAGGTTAAAAATTGCTGGTGTAAATTGTGTGAAGTATTGTCTGGTCCAGATTTACAGCAGCAGTGTCCGTTTATTGATAATCCGGTCCTGTAATTCTTTCTCCGCAGTTTGCGCTGCGCGCAACAAAGCCGAAAGCTACGTGGACGTGGTACGTGACATTTAATGACGGGACCGGGTACGTGTATGAAATCTTGACCTACATTACACTGTGCAATCAATAATGGTTGTTTACCATCCCTCACGTCTTTCCTCATGCTGCTTGTTGTATTTTGTATTGCTGTACTGTGAGTGTAAACCGGAGACCGTACGCACCCTCGCATCTCTTGAATAAAGAACTCACCTCTTGTCGTCTCGTCTCGTTCGTCAGTCCTTGTTTCTGGTTCTGCGATTGCTTTCAGTCATTCGGACTATTAGATAAAAGAAGGCTACACGCCTCTTTGTGATGCGGATAATGAAATCGCAAGTGGTTTTACTGTTAATGTCACCCAGAAGATCTGATACGGCCTGTGCTGATAGCAACTGGGTCTAATTTTAAAAATAAAATACTTTCGAAGTTATTCCAATTTTCACTTGTTAGTATTTTTTTTTTCAGTGTTATAGTTAAAATATTAGCCGGGGTTGGAACTCTGGTTTCCTTGGTAAACAAAGCAGCAACTCTTAAATGAACGCACCTCTTTATCACTAAGATATTTTTTCATCGTAAAAGTACCATACACGTTGAATGTGAATTTTCAAAATAGAAAATACAACGAGAAAGAAATGTACTATGTATATAGTCAAATTTTATACTTATACATCTTTGCGAATGATTTTCTCAAAATGGATTATTTGCATTTCATTTAACCCTCCGAGAACATCTCCATTTTGTCGATCCCGGAGTACATTCTGGGTCAATCTGATCGTCTATCATTCTGCAATGACTGGATAGATTGGTCTAAAAAAATTCTGGAAAAACTTATAGAGAAATTATTGCTCTCGACGAGTTCTAGCACTTGTTAAATTTATTGTATTTATTTATGTTACACACTGTATATGCAAGAGGTCATCAATATTAACCATGTCTGCAAAAAAAAAAAAACTAAAATAACTTAAAATGTAGTGAAATATAAGTAAGCTTTTTGTGTTGTATTGCCTCTCGATTTAAACAGATGTCACTGCATGTAGTCAGTTCATTAGCAAAGCAAGCTCGTCACTTCGTTCCTCGCTTCCATATATCAGTATATTGGCAAAGCAAGCTAGTCACTTCGTTCCTCGCTTCCATAACACTGTATTGACGAAGCACGCTCGTCACTTCGTTCTTCGCTTCCAGGTCAGTTTAATGCGTTTGCTTATAAGTAATAGATTTTCGTACGTATAATAGATTTACTTCATTTCTGATGCGAACCTACATTTTAAATTCCCGCAATTAATAACCTGCTCCAAAGTGGGGCAGACTCGAAATATGATTGAATGAGTTAAACCAAGAAATATAATATCCGTAAAACTATACAATAAACCGTAATGCGCATTAAAAAAAAATTTATTTTTATTTTATTATTTAATTCCACCTAACTTGACTGACACAAGATGACAGCACCTGCAAAATTCCGTTATGTTCATACTACTTTTCATCTGCTAGAATCTATCACTAGCAAACGCTAGCTAGTCGCTAAGTTCGGCTGAAGGCGCCCAATAATATGTACTGCTAAAAAATTCAAATTCTTATTGCTGATTTTAAAATAAGAAGAATATGAAAAGTGAATGCTGGATCTGCTGGTGGATCTACTGCTGAATAACTAATGTAAGAGCGGCGTATGCTCCCTAATAATTAAGTTACGTTTTACGGAGGTGATAAATGCAGGCATTAAACATGATACTATAAAATCTAATCAACGGATGTAACGTGTTAATAACGCAAGTAGTGTCTTTCGACTACGCTCGTTACTACATTACGTATCCCTCGGCCTAGTACTAGGGATTAGTGCTGGGTTCCGCGAATAAGTATTCAATCGAATTAGTCTTTCAATGGACTAAACGAACTAGTTCGCAAGGAGATTACGGGAAAGCATTGGAAAGTATAAAAACTAGCAGAAAAGTTACCAAGGTTGCAAATTCGGAGAATGATCAATACAGCGATAATTTTTTAACAATGCCTTCTGTTTATATCATGTAATAGTACATTAAAGAACGAGTTTTATAATTGTCATTTTAACTAATGAATGAATATGGGGAAATTAGACCAGGGTAACAAATGAAATTCTAATTTTGAATTCCACAAGAAAATTAATCACCTATTTGAGAAAGCACTTTACCAGGCGTCGGCAACCTTTTTTAGCCGCGAGTCAAATAAATAAAATATATCATCACGCCTTTTACCTATTACGGGTGATATTTTTTTTCGTATGAAGTGCGGTTACCAGTCGCCAAATCATAGCCCCCAAGGATGTTAGTGGAGGGGGAACCACAAGGGTAAATTTAAATTTGTAACTGTCGGCAGTGGGATTCGAACTGAGGATCTCACGATCCACAGTCCGACACGTTACCACGGAGCTATTTACCCCAAAACAATCGAAATATGATTATTAAGAATCCTGTTCGGGTCTGTGAAAAAAAAATATAATTATAATAAAAACAATGATATACATAGTTACTATAATTTTATATATTATGAAAATGAAAATCTATACACATGCCAACACAATTATTTCTAATTTTTCGAAAATAACAGGTGATTTTTTTTATTTGCGGAACCTGAAATGAGTCACTCGAAATTATAAAATGGTTCACTTGGTGACCCGCGGTTCATTGGTTACCGACGCCTGCACTATACTCCGTATGAGAATGAAAGAGTATAATAAATCAAAATATGCAAGAGTAGTATTGGATTTTTGTCAGCTATATTATTCAATTTGAAAGTGGTAGTGTACCGTGCTACTTCACCCTTCACTTGAACCTACACTAATTAAGTTGAATTGAGTTCGCGAGTCATATCGTCAATAAGATGATGATCATATTTCTGTTCAGGTAATTTAACGGTAGATATTTATCTTATTCAGTCTTTTCGACAATCTCATTTTCTCATTTCCCGGGGAAATTATCAGCTATAATATCCCTAGGCCATTGATAATTAACCGGAATAATTTTATCACAGTTACCGAAAGAACGTTGCTTGGTACCTTCAAGCAACGTTCTTGAGGGAGTTGTGATCAAATTATGAGTATTTACTAATGGTCGAGGGATATTCGGTGAGAAATTTGTTTGCCTATAATTATTATTATTTTCCTCCACTAACCGTGAAAAATGATATTTTTAAATAAACAAATCATATATTGAAATAACTCTCAACCGACTGTCAGCAACTGTTACTTAGCAACAAGTGATAATTTCCCGAGGAAATTATCAGTGTAATTGTGACCTGATTGGTTACTTTTGCACACCTAATAAAAATACAGGGATTTGATTGGATATTTTTTTAATCAAAATTTTCAGTGCTATTTTTAATTGATTGATACTTACCCACATATGACCAGAAATACAGGGATATTTTTATAACCCACAAATTTTCAAAGTACCTATTGTCGAAATAGGAATGGGGACTTTCACTAAAGGCACAAAATGGCAAATAAGTCAATATAACTAGACCCAAAAATATCGCACTAGAAATAATACAGATCTAAAAAATATTATTAATTATTAAGATATTTGAGTTCTAAAGATAGCAATTCTGACGTCAAAGTATTATATTTTTCTGCTCTCTCACATCTATTCTTCCCAAATTCTTTGTAATTCTCTTATTATTGAGATTGTCGAAGTGTCAAATGGCTGGTATGTAATTTGAAGATTTCTGTTTTGTTTTGAATTCGTAACCAAATAACATTTTTTTTAAGTCATTGCTGCTTAATAAATAACAATTAATGGCCATTAAAATACGTCCCTTAATTAAGCGTTGCTTAATTTTTAAGGTACCCTTAGATCAAATGGTTTGCACGAACGGAATTTATTTGAAACTTAGCTAAGGGTACCTTAGAATAAATTTTAGTTATTTTTCATCTACAGGTTGGTATTTGTACAGTAATTTATATGTCAAATACTGTACATCGTCACCCTAATTAGAAAATTTCGCAACTCCAAAAATGTATATTTTACAGGAGAGACAACATACGATTAACACGCTATTATTTTCAAAATAAAATAAAAACAATAGTAAAAATTAATTTTAATATTACGTTAAATAAGTTTTTATCACAAAGATATAGATATGAGAATTTCAGCATTCCTCCAAAACTTTTAATAAATGAAGAAAAATATTTATAAACATTTTATTTATAGATAAATATCCTATATTTAGAATGTTCCAGTTGTCTGTAATCTTGAGTTTAAATATATATATATATATATATATATATATATATATATATATATATATATATATATATATATATATTGTACTTTACTGCACAAATGTTTGTTACCACTGCGTCAACCAATTTATTTCCGGGTCTTACAGATGGGAAAAACTGAATTTATGTGAATTTTGGTATTCCAAATAGTGAACAGCATAAGGTTTTGGCGTTCTTCTGGCTTTTGCACATATACTTATATAGTCAGCTGGAATATTAATATTTATTTATAATTATTTAGATACTTACAAATTATATACATAAACTATAATAACGCAGTATCGTTTAAAAAATTTAATTTGTGAAACGAATTAAAATACTCAGCCCGATCATATATTTACCGCAGAATTCCATTTTGAATTAATTCTAATTCATCCAAATCATCATCTTCTATTATATCATATTTAAAATTCATTTTTATTTTATGTTTGACAGCTTACAGTTACCTGAACAAAATAACCTGTCAAAAATATAAATATTTATTTATATTCATCACCACGCAACGCATGCGCCTAACTTTAAGGGGACTCTAAGCATCATATTGTCTTCCGCTTATACTAAGGGCTAGGATTGTTAAGATGAGGTCACTTAAAAATCGGTGCAATCGATTTATGTTTTTAAGGGAAACCGGTGCAAAACGGCCGTAAGACTTTTCAAAACTGCAGATATTTTAGATGAAGTTACATTAAAAATTAAATAAAATAGTAAAGGAGCCAATTGAGGATGTAGTTTTGCTGGATTGTCGATCGAGTGGGATGATGTGCGTCGCATGGATATTGGCAACGTGTAGCGATGTGCTTTATCGTTCCTTTGTTGGTATGAATATGTGTCGCTGCGCTTGCGCCCGTGGCCGCTGTCCGCGAGTCAGCGAGTCCGCGAGTCTGCGGTCGCGATCTCGCGATTGTATTATGTGATCATATGTGCGCGCAATCAGCGAACTGAGCGGGCATGATTGTCGTGACCTTGGTTGCAGTCGAGTTTGCCTGAAGCATCGAGCTGTGTGCACTGTGCAATGCACAACAGCAACAGCAACAGCACAACGCCACTCCATACACGGAGCACTTAGTGAAGTAAAATAAGACAAGCACACATGCAGGAGCTCGTAAAACTGTCCTTGATCTCTGGGTCGCGTAGTACAGGCCGCTCGCCCGTCCCGCGCTCGACGCTCGGCATCACCCTCTCCGCCTTCCACACGTGGCCGTGCGCACTGCACGCTGCAACGCTGCACCGTGCCTCTCCGCTGGAGGCTCGGCACTTGCCCCGACCCCCGCGCCCCTCGCGCCCCACACATTGCACACCACTGCGCTCCTAGCTTTGTCTCCGAACCTGGAAAACTATCAGAGCTGCAAACTTATATTCATTTGCATTTTGAATTTGTCACGTTCAGAAACTTGTTCAGCATAATAAATCATCATTGTTCAGAATTTTCACAAATAAAAATTAAATAATCTCTTCGTTCTTTCAAGAATGGAACCATAAATCGAAAAACGATAGGTGTAATCAACTCTGCTTTCGTTGATGTTTTAGTAAATGAATTAAGTGCCATTTATAGTGAATATATTTTCCCCATCACTTTGATTCTAAAAAAATAGATTCTACTAACATACAGTAACAATAGTTTTTTTGTTACGATTGCTATAGTTCTATTTTTTATATTTACAATTTAAATTGTATTTTACTGATACTAAGAAAAAGTTTAAATATCACACAAAAAGAGTTTAAATTCGAAGAATACATGATTACCATTTATCATTAATCATTATTAAATGAGCTATCAATTAAGTCGTAAATTTGTAGCAAGTATCGTTAAATTAGAAAAAAATATGTTTTCAACGATAGTTTCTGTTTTAAAAATCAATCTTGTATATTATGTAGTATGAGCTCAAAATCATATCATTTAGAATAAATAAGACTTTTACAATAACTTTAAAAAAATTGTTCTGATCTTAAATGTATTTACATCTTAAATTCTGTTATTTTTAAGAATATTTTAAGGAAAAATAACAACTGGAATAATAACAAAATAATAAAAATCACTAACATAAAGATTTTATTTGGCCCAAAGTTATTGGCTGGTACCACAAACATTGTTTTTGAATCTGCTGACAATAAAATATAGAAAAAGTTTCAAATAAAAATTGTAAGCAATATTATTCTACATCTTTTTAAATTTCAGTTTTAACTCTGTCTTATTTATTTAATATGATATTCCCATAAACCCTGATAGTCCTTCAAATTTTCTACCACTTACTGTTGATGAATTGTTCCTAAAATCTAATCAATTCGTGACGTAAACATAATACCTCCCTCATATTTTTAAAGTAAAAATGATAGAATTTAAGATACAAATATGGTGAATTAAACAATTTTTCTTTGTATGATTTTAACTGGGCCAAATGACATGATTCTGTGCTAGTAAATCTAAATAAAATAATTTTGCTTTCCATAACTTCGTAGTTAAGAAATATAAATGAACAATTTGATTTAAAATTAAATTTATACAATAATATAAATACACTGATAAAATTGTTTTCTTGATACAAACAGATTCCTCTTAAATGAAGAGAAAAATTGATTTGAATAGTGCCAATCCGATTTCGTTTTCATTGAAAACTTTTGTAGGTTTAATAAATATTCTTGTATGAAAATTCATTTAGTTTTGAAGTAACATATATTAAAGTATTCAACTGATACTCATTATGGGGACGAAGTAGTTTGAATAGAAGTAGGTTTAATTCATAATGATATCTTTATAAATAAAAACGTTTTGTTTAAAATTAAAAAGACTTCTGTTTCATTATTTTTAAACGAATTCTTCAACGAATACATTCAAAATGAAAACTGAAAATTTTCTTGAAACAAGAAGTTATTTTTATGAGTGTATATATGGGGTAAATAGCTCCGTGGTAACGCGTCTGACTGTGGATCGTGAGATCTTTCTGTTCGAATCCCACAGTTGACAGTTGCCAATTTAAATTTACCCCTGTGATTCCCGCTCCACTAACATATTTGGGGGCTATGATTTGACGGCAGGTAACCGCACTTCATACACAAAAATATATCACTTACCGAGATCTGCGTAAGCAGAGTGGCATACCCATAATGGGTAAAAGGCGTTTTATACAAATACAAGAATATTTATTATGGGACAATGGCTCCGTGGTAACGCATCAGACTATTGCACTTGAGACTTTTTGAGATTTTTTTTTTCCTGAGATTTCCCCTACAAAAGCATTTGTGGGTGCTTAAATTTTACGGTTAGTGTACGTTTCACGTGAAAATCATTAATATTTGGTAAAAACCATACACAAAAAAGTGCAAATAGTTTATATATTTTTAGTAAAGCAAAAATTTAATTTTATCATCTAGGAATAATACAATATATCAAAATATTTTTTCGAAATTTGTTTATTGTTATTGTTATCAAAATCTAAAACGTCATAGTAATAAATTTTTTGACAAGATAGGCATTGATTTTGTCATGAGAAGTTTATATAAACACTTACAAAATACGATTTATTTATTTTCGACAGATTTATACTAAAGCCATTACTCTAGCAAGCGCCAGAACCGGATTTAAGAAAATTTTAAATTTCATAAGTACATTTACTAAGAACTTAAAACTTGAAAAGTATATTCTTTATATATATATATATATATATATATATATATATATATATATATATATATATATATATATATATATATTCTTATGAAGCAGGATCAAATTATGAAAAATGCTGAACGTTTTGACTGTCAATTAAGTATAATTTTTTTAAAAGTCGTTCATATAATTGAATTAACGTGTAAATATATTATTAAAATACAATTAAATATTAAATATTAACATTTGTTTTTCACATATTGCAGAAATATATTATAGAAAAAGAAATCAAATATTTCCGTAAATTTAAAATAATCCGCTGTATTTTATAATCTTGGTATATGTTTATATTATTTTAATATTTATACTTTAATATTTGTAATATTTATAATAAAATAATTAGTAGAAATCGCGTGTTACATAATTATAAAGTAATATTAATTATAAATGTAACATACGGTTACATCCATTAGATATTCTTTCTAATCTACACAAGGTTAAAATTGTCATATTTTTATTATTGACTGCTTAGCGTAATTAAATTAAATTCAATTCAATTCCCGCAGATACGTTCCTAGTGAAAGAGAAAAAATGCAAGCTGATATGAAGTAAATCTGTAGTATCATTGCGCAAATGGATTAATGGTGAGTACGTCTCTGGTCCTCTGGTGCGCTTGGTGCTGGTGGAGTGCTAGAGTGGGCTGTGGGGCGGCGCGGGCCGGGACGCTGTACACGGACTTGCAGCGCTGTCGCTGACGCTGACCCCGTGAGCCGTCCGCGTCGCTCGCCCCGTCGCCCCCGCGCGCTCGCCGCCGCCGCCCGCTATCCCCGCGCCCAGCGCTGCACGCTGCAGGTGTCAGCTGAGCTGAGCTCCAGCACAATGTTGCCAGGCCACGCTTTATTTACGTTCTTCATCGTTATTGCTGGATGATGTAAAGACGCGGCACATACGCTGCACTACGTACGCAGTTCGTCGCGACGTCCGACATCGACGCTCAGATTGACAGACACCAACTTGGTCGGTTCTCCAACCATGCTGGTTTGTTTTGGTTCAACATGTGGCAACGGCGCACCAAGCCGAGGTGGTTGACCACGACAATACATAAGGTCCCTCTCGATTAGATCCTCCTGGCAGTGTCTCTGTCTAGCTCTTTTCTCGCTCTCTCTCGCTCGAGCACTGATGATTGTTATTATAATACGCAGTTCTTGGCGTGGTACAGCGGCAGGCGGCGTGCGGCAGGTACGCTGTACGCGGGAGCCGAGTCCGTGCACCGGTGCACGGTGCATGGTGCTGGTGTCGCCTCAGGGCTCGGGACTCGGACCACAACTTCTAACATGACCCTGACCGTCACGACGTCACGTCCCACCAACTGGGTTACGTTTTTAGCGGAATTGAGGTCAACCCAACTCTCGCACGCACTGCTCTCTGTACAAGAAGGTACTCTTCCTCGCATCTATCATGATCCATGATCGACGTACAATAATGCTATATTATTATGATGATCAATGACCAGTGCCCAGTGGCGTCCACTTGCTGCGCGTACAATAGAACCCAGAGCCAGGGTGACACTGTCTATCATCATACTTTTGTCTGGCAGCATGGGGTGGGGTTGGGTTGGGTGTGCGTTGTGCGAGTTTGAACGCGTTGTGACTTACCCAGCAATGACCGCAGGTAGAGAAAGCTGGCTGTTAAGTGAGGGCTGGGGCCGCATCGGGGGATAAACTGTACACCTGTTGTGTGCTCGGCAAGTGTTCCCGCCGCCCCCGCAACTCATCAGCCTATTTGGAGCGGTGAGCAAACCCTTCATTCGTCTCAACTCCCCTTATTTATTTCACCTTGGGAAGTGAACTTTAAAATCGAATATTTCTGAAGTAACCTGACCTTGGGACACATCGTTGTTCGCGTATTGCAAGTTTCATCGTTGTCACCGCTCATAAATTACATGCCGTTGATTAATTGATTGCTGTATACATAAATATGGTACACATTACCGTATTTCTGTTGTTTACATAATTTGTATACAATGATATTTTGAACTCAGGTGTGTTGTGTTGCGTTAGGCGACGCAATTAGAGGAGCATCGCAGGGTCACTGTATCAGGCATCAGGCGTCAGGCAATGACTTGAACAAGGGACAGGGCGACAGGGGACACTTGACATGGGACATAGCGACACTTGGTCGGAATAATATTAGCCAGCTGATTATAGATCGCTGCGTGGTACATGTTGCATGTTGCACAGTGCAGTAAGAAGACCTTGGACGTTACGTGTAAGGTTTATACAAGCGAGGATAATCTTCTTTCATCTTTGTTCGTCATGTAGTTTTTGTTTACGTGATGCAGCTTCTGGTATTAAGCTGCCTGCCCCGGGGCGCTATACGTACTGCGCACTGCGTTCAACTCCGGTTGGTGTTTATCTCTTGCGTCTTCTCACTCTCTCGTGTTGGATGCTGGCAATCGTCTTGCGCCAATTACCTCATTACGTCACAGTGTACAGGGCGACAAGGTGACGGCAAAACCTAGCTTGACGTTGTCAGCATCACAGCACAAGATCTGGTTTGTGTTGCGAAGGTGAGCGACTGGTTGATCTTCGGTCTTGGCCTCGCAACTTCGCTATTCGCGAATCGCGACTACTTCCTATACTCTACTCCACTAGCCTCTAACACCAACCAACGGACACAAAAACTGTAAACATTCGTAATACCATTCTCGCTGCACAGCTTACCACGTACGTATTGCATCATGCACCCGAGCAATACTACTTGCGTAACACTTTGTCTTTCTGTTTCGCGCTAACATATACCCTTAAATTGGAATTACCGTTGTGGTTCTAGAAATAGACATTTACTTTATGCAATTTCCAATCAAAGTAGTTTAAAAGCTGAAGTAATACAATACTATAGTTTGTGTGCGTTAGTTTTTCAATATATAAAATGAGGCAACCGTGGGTTTCCAATGATTGTGACAGATTATTTTAAACAATTCAACAACATAAATTGTTTTTAAAAATTTCAATGCTCTCCTGTGTTGTTATGATTGCTTCATGCAAATACAAAAGTGACCCACCTATTTTGAACAAGATACAATAATGCTTTTCTAGTCTTTCCAAATCCAGTATTTGAATGAATACCTACAGAAATCCTTCATATTTTATTGCTTCTTACAATTTTGTTCATTTAGATCACAATGTATAAATTTAAAAATATAATATTTTAAACGTCATCTTTCACGCTCTAGTAGACAAACGATAATTCCTTCATTTCTAATAGATAGGGTAAAACACTTATAATCTAAATTTCCTTATTAATTTATCAGTTTCCCATTTCATTCCCATCCTTATTAAAATATTAAACCGCGTGCTGTTACGTCACGCGTGACGCGTGTATTGGACTACTCGTTATTGTAGATGATTTCTTTGAAATTCTAAGCACAAACATTTATTACCCACTTTTTAAGTTTATGCTGTAGGTACATGTAGTGTACATCTGCATTTGTTGACATCCATAAATATTTTATTCACTGTGATGCTATTACATACTTTATGACTTTACATTAAAACGCTTGTGACGTAATAAATGCCAAGATAAGGTACATCTTCCATTAATTAGTTACTACAGATAGTTTTAGATCCTTAGTTTAAATTATGGCACCATAATTTATGGCCTGCAGGATTCATATAGATATAGATAACATTTTTGTCATTTATTATTTGTTTACCATTGCAGCATGACAAAAGTATAAATAAAATTCATTACGCTGATCTCGCTGGCGTAGTGCCTATATGACTAGCAGAATACACCAGACCAGAGGTCCTGGGATCGAATCCCACCAAGAACATGCATGATCGTTTGTGTTGTTTACATAAATTTACAATCATGCACTCATCAAGCAACAAAAGACCAAAAGTAATTAGTCTGCTTACCATTTTTGTATAAAAAAAAAATGGATGCAACCCGAATTCTCTAAAAGTTCAGGGTTCTATTCCTATTTCAGTCTACTAAAATACGATTAGGGTAGAATTGATATCATAAGGAAACGAAAATTAAATTACCAAAAATAACATCATGTCATTTACCTATTACTAGGTGTGGCACTCAACGAAATAGAGATCAAGATATATGATATGTTTTTCTCGTGAAGTGCGCTTACCAGCCGTCAAATTTCACTCTCCCTCAAAAATGTGGTGTAAACATTCACTGATTTTGAAAATAAGAGGCTTATCGTCTCGTTTTAAAAACCCTATTTCATATCGAATAAAAATAAACATATTTGCCGAAGGTTTCTTAAAATCATTTGTTGTTTTAAACTTATAAATATATAATTGACGAAATAAATAAATGATTTTGGTTTAAGTTCTGTACAATTTTTATTTAAAATCAATGTTTCGAATTACTGCACGTAATATTTCTTAAGGGTGCGTAATAAAAAGTATAAACATTTCGCGCACAAAATATAATAGTATATTGTACAACGAGCATGGAATGGTGCTCATTTCCTACGAGTACGAAAGTTTGTAGCATTCGCCTTCGGCTCATGCTGCAAATCATACGAGTATGAAATGGACATTCCATGCTTGTTGTACACTATAAATTTTCTACGACCACGATATTATTTCCTAATTAATATAATTTTAATAATAAATTTGTTCCGCTTTTACCATTAGAATATTTAACAATTCGAAATATGTATCCTAGCAATGGCACCTGTACTTAAATGAGCTGACCTGTATTGAAATACTCACAGAACAAATTCATTTCGCACGATGCTGGCAATGTACTTCATATCCCTAGCAACAACAAACATACAATGAGCAGATTTCTAAGTGGTCGTAGAAAAACAGTATTTTTCTATGTTTGACATATAGATGTTAAAAATGTTTTAGTTTTTATTCCCATTGTAACTATGATTATTGAAATATATTTTTAAACATATAATTTAGTTCTTCTCAAAATTGAAAGCATGTACAAGAAAAGTGCAAATAACATTTTATATTACAAATACTTTTTCTAATATCTTTTATTTAAAACTTTTTTCACAGCTGTTTCTGTTTTTGAAAAAAATTAAATTTATTGTTTTGGGTATTCAGTAAACTTCCTCTTCCGGTTTTTCAATTTTATTCAAAATCAACTCAGCTCTTCATATTTTCATGAAACTTATAAATTCTGAGTTTCGTTTACATATCTTGTCTCTTGCATGAGATATTGCGCATACGGACATCCATCCATCTCCGCACACAGACATTATTGAGAAATTGGTCTTAACGGATTCAGTGGACGTCAAAATACGTATTTCCGAAAAAATCTCGTCAACGATTTCTTTCATGATTCCAATACTTCCCTATACTTTGTATAAGAAAGTAAAAATGAGAAAAACCATACGTATTCGTAACTTGTCATATTTTGGTAACTAAAAAAGCATTGAAAGAAATTGAATATATTTTAAATTTTGTTTTTAAAAATAAAAAAAAATACGTGTGGCACTCGGGGACTGCCGCGGTAAAGCTATTGCATAGCATTTTTTATCAACTTATGCAATTATAATTATTTATTTATTTTATTTATGCAGTATTTTTTTTCTTTGTT
Source organism: Poecilus cupreus (assembly GCA_963942605.1). Taxonomy (NCBI): domain Eukaryota; kingdom Metazoa; phylum Arthropoda; class Insecta; order Coleoptera; family Carabidae; genus Poecilus; species Poecilus cupreus. The sequence goes on from OZ012715.1 coordinate 26,505,087, forward strand.
TTTTTCTTTGATATTAATTCAAGTTACACTTTTTGAGCGTGGTGACCGATAAGAAAACAAATTTTTTTCTTTTATTGAATAAATGAGAAGTTAATATTGTTTAAAAACAAATGAATAACGTAAACAATAAAAATGAATAACGTAAACAAGTAAACCCTTATGCGACTGTTATTTGCACATTTCTATTTTGCAATAAATTTTATTTTTTTCAAATTTATTCATCGGCATGACTGCCACAGTAGGTTAAGAAGAATTTCCCATTTGTGTTCTCTTATTTTTGAATACCAAGAAATTTTTAATTTCTGTTTCAATTTTACTAATTTGTAAAATGAAAAACTATAGAGTACTGCTTTCATTTTCAAAAAATTGTTTACGGGATGATTACAAACATTTCGTTCAAATAAAATTTTTGTGTAAGTATCTTTAACAATTTGGATATTATACTCTTGTCAGCTATTTCAAAAAATGTTATTATTGAACAACCTGTATGTGATAAGTATGATTTCATGATTGATATTTGCGATTTAAGAAGAAGCAAAACTTTTTTTTTCAGGTTAATAGTAAACTCTTTTCCCATATGTTCAGACTTTATTCAATCACTCTGTATATACTGTTTTTTATTTATTACAATAGTATATTGTGCAAAAAGTGCAGAAAGTTATCTATTTCACGCAAGTTGTGAAATAGGTAATATTGCACGAGTTGTACACTATACTTTTCTACGATCACACTTTTGTCAAGATTTAATAATAATCATTCTTATTCTTCAGTAACAAGAAATGACATCTCAAACTATTTGACGTTTATGTTTACAGCATGAAGGCGACGCAAGCGCAGATGTGTGCAATGTTACCAACTATAAATCTGTAGATTTTAATATAAAAACTAAAGACATATTTGATTAAAAAATTAATATTGTATTTTTTTTGTAATTTCAATATTGAAAACGAATATTTATATAAGCTCTGAAATAATTATTAAATATTTTTTGATATATCAATGTAATTATACTTGACATATTAATATCATACCGTATTATATTATTAGTAAGTTGGTCATACTTGCGTGTGGAACAATAAAATAAATATACAATTTTCAAGCTTTGTTTAGTGTGGAGAAAGTGTAATTTTCTGTAGTGATCGTAGAAAAAAATATTTTAAGCAGTTAAATGAGGAATAGTATTGGTCGAATTTTCACCCACAAAACGCATTAGTGAACCAGATACACAACACAACTCTGTATCCATATCTTGAAATGAGTTGTGTTCGACTTGGCAAAACTTCTTTGACCTTCAGATTTGACTAATGGTAGGCTTTACATGCTAACCAAAAAGGCGACAAGGGGTCCCTTTGTCTTGTATGTCACGACCCTGGGGTACCAGGATTCAGTATGTTTGTTTAGGTCAGATGTTACTGCTCACATTTTGCCTAAATGTGGAATATTATGACTTTGTTATTACAAACTTTCCTTTTCGACTTTCCTTCTTTTTGTCTTCCATGGAAACTACCCACGTTTTACTATTTAGTTTGATACAGTTTGGCCAAATTTCACTTAATTTTTAGATGGTTATTTATTAATCCGCAAATCACTAAAAATTGGGCAAATAATTATTATAGTAACGTATCTAAGTGTGGGTTATAAGAACTTCAATTCCTATCTCACAGCCACTTTAATTTTACCCAAATGGTTTTCCCTTCATTATCGTATTTGGGAGCCGTGACTCAACGGCTGGTAACCGCACTTCACGCGCAAAAGTATTTCACATCGAAATCTGAAAAAACACTTAAGGTCGTCGTTTAACTCAGTGCAATAGTAATTCCATTCGTTTGATTGAAGGAATTGTTATAAGCAAATAAACCTTTGTTTATTGTCTTTAGGAAATTCATATCATTCGTTTGCACTTATATTCGATGTTTTTCTACAATAATTACTTCGTTTATGACAATAAATAATGCAGAAAAACAAAAAAATGGGTTCAAAGTATGTTCAAACTGTGAAGAAAAATATTTTATAATGAATAATGAAAAGAAAAATTAAATACAATAAGTAATAGTTGTAAACGAACGGAATTATAATATTGCCGTTTTATAATGTAAATTTAGTGCATCGTTTTGCCGGAGCGCGATCTGAAGCTCTGCCTTCGCTCTCTCTACACCGCGCTCGCCACCACTTCTCTTCAGGTCATACCTATACTAGCGCTAGCTAGATTTACCTTAAATTTTTAAATAGTTCTCTCTAAATAGAATTTGACGCCTCTCTTTGCGCGTAGTGGACTAGTTTGTCAAGCTCAATTCGACAGCGCCCTTAAATATGAGCGAATTTTAATTCCGTAATTAATTATCTAAATAAATAGGGTAAATAACTCGGTGGTAGCTCGTCAAAGATAAGATTTTCAGTTCGATTCCCACAGCTGATGAAAACTGTTGCCACTATTTACTTTGCCCCTGTGATTTCCCCGCCACTAATAAATTTGAACCCGTGATTGGACGGCTGGTAACAGCACTTCATGTACAATTTGTACATACATACATAATGTCACGCTATATCCCACTTAGTAGGATAGCATGAACCCACAAACACAATCAACCAACATTACTATTTTGTGTGACCTATTTGAGTTCGATAAATTAACCCTCTATTGCATACTGTTCCCGATCGGGAACATAAAATTTAAAATTCTTCTTTTCTTTTCTTATGCAGTTTACTTTCTTGGCAATCATGTTGTAACCATTTGGGAACATTATATAAACTTTGTCAATTGCCAATTAGGTCATTCTTCCTAATTTGACCAACATAAAAAAAAATTTTGAAGTGGAAAAGGATAATTGCAGAAACTGAGATAGAAAATGTATAACTGGAAGGAAGCAGCTTATTACCTGCTGATATATTACAGCTAAATACACCTTTACAAAATTTACAAATTTTTTTTTTATCTGATGTTTTCCTAGAAGAGGTTGATTATTAAACAATTTTGTCTAGTACGCAAATACGACCCAATAGACCAAAGTTCTATTGTAAGTTGAATTTGTTCATAATGTTCCTAATAGTGAACAAAACTTAAATTTTTTTTTTATTTTAAGAACACACTTATTTTAAATATATGAATATTTCTTTTGTAAAAAATATTTTTTGAGCCTTTATTAAAAAAAAAATCATGCAATAGAGGGTTAAAAAAATTGTTTGCAATCTTTCAACATTTACCAATAATAGTGTTAGCATTTGTATATATTTTTATTAAAAAGTATATAAAACTAAAACATTGATTGTATAATAATTTTTTTCTATTTACCCGAAAAATCTTCTTAATAGTCACATTTTGGTTGATTTTGACCCGCTACCAAAAAAGGTTGCCAACGCCTACTGGACATCTACAGAATTAAGTCAATTATAAGAACTGATAGAGAAGCTTGCAGATTTCAAACTTTCCACTTACAGTTACAATTATTGGGATAGAGATATCATCTCTTTTTCTTTGTGTCTTTAAATGTTAAATGACAATAACCATAGCACCTAACCGTATTTTTCTCAAAATAGAATATAGTATAGTATGAAATCTTTAAAAAATATATTCTACACATAACATACGATAAAGTATAATACTTATTTTAAATCGACAGTTTTCAAGACAAGTGGTAATTGTAATTGATACTGAATACGGCTATAGTAGATTTCTTTTTGGAGATGCATCACACTGGGTATTAACAGAGGAATATCTATAATTTCGCAGATTATGAAGAGCTTAATAATGTAGGTTTTTTTAACTCTTGGAAATAATGATACTAGAATCCGCCTACAGTCTTTTTTAACCCTGGACACTCATACTTCCTTCCTGGTACATAAATGTAACACTGGGGTCTGGGAAACCCCAAGAAAAGAACAACTTCTTTCCCATTACCTGATGTAATTTTTCTATGAATTTTAACAACCGAATATTTGTTTATGTTCGGGGAAAAAAGAAAAAAAGGATTAAAAATTCACAGGCATCTTACATCAAACTTTATTTACGCATTTACAAGTACGGAATCAGTCCCAGTATTCAAAATCTAGGACGCAGTGTTCAGTGTTTGTTATCCTACTCTCTATGGAGTATGGACAATATACTTAAGTCCACCAGTCTCTCTTGCCCCATCGAATTTCGCAGATAATATTTGATACTTTTCAATTTTAAAAATTATCGCTCTATAATTGAAACTGAATTTACAACGATGTAGCATTGAAGTTATGTTGAATGCTGCCCATTTGAAAATTAGATAAAAATCGTAGTGTTTCTTAGAGCCCAGAGTTAAGATAGATGACGGATTGTCAATTTTTCTATTGCATCTTTTACTGTAATTACAAACGAAACAACTCAATATCTCGTTTGAATGTTGAGTTATGTTCTCGTATATAAGTGTAAATTAATCAGAATATAAATACAAGGTTATAATTTCGCGTTGATCTAAATCGAAAAAGCTGTCTGCAGTGGTATCCACGTCCACCTTACGTCTCCGTGGATAGATGTAAAATAAACAGGTAAAAAATGAAAAATGAAAGCACATCAGCTGGAAATGATAACCGGTTCATTGTGTTGCCATCCTTGTCTGCGTATCTTTGTCGCACCCACAGGCAGCAGTGTAGTGTCGTTGGAGTATACTACAACTACTGCTACTTAGATGGATAGTGGTTTGTAGATTTGATGGGCTTCGTAGATGTGGGGACTCGAGGATTAGTTTAATGTGAGGTGCAACAGCTAATGTGACACGCACAGACCAAAGACCAACGTTCCGTACACGGTACGTCGTACGGGAACGGTCATTGTCTACAACACAATACATAACTGCGCGATCTATGTTTTTTAATGTAATTCTTGTTCATCATATCTCATTAATATTTCACTAAATTTAATAATTTTTTAAGAGCGACACAGAAATTTAATTAATGTATTTATTATGGTAATCTTTTACCTGGATGGTGTTTGTATATTAATTAAACTATTGTACTACAAATAAATTAGTGTATGTGTAGAAGTATACGACACACCACACACAGAGAAATCGAGTAAAGTAACAATTCAGTAAAAAAGTAGTTCAACTCTTACTGTATTATTCAATCAATATAACTGAAAAATAACTTCTTGTTTCAATAAAATTTTCAGTTTTCTTTGCGTATGCATTCGTTGAAGAAAATTTTATTTCTTACAAAATGATTAGGTTCAATTCAAATAAAACATTAATTTTGAATGTTAATTATATTTGTCTTCTTTTACTGCACTGAAAGAAAATGAATATACTTTATATTGTATTTTTAAAAATAATGAAAATCGTTTTAATTTTAAACAAAATGTTTTTATTGAAAACGATATAATTTTGAATTAATACTGCGAAATCGGATTGGCACAATGCAAATCAATTATTCTCCTCATTTAAGAGGAATCTGTTTGTTCCAAGAAAAGATTTTATCGGTGTAGGCGTTTAACATGGGAAATTAGTTTTTCCATACGGATTGCCCTCTACATTCCTGAAATCTGGATAGGACGAAATGGACCAATTTAATGGCCAACACAGTCGCCTGATTTAACTCGTGCAATTTTTTTTTTTGAGGTCATTTAAAAACTAATGTTTATTTTAAAAAAATACCAAAATGTAGTATGTAGAAGAACTTAAAAATGCTATAATTGTTCTATTAGTCAGTAATAACATATACAGATACAAATTAAGCATGTGACACTTGTTTATATAAATTAGTAATAGTTTTTTTTTTTAAATAGCAATAATTGTGTTAGTAACAACATTCTCATTTTTAATATCCAAAACTATATAATTTTAAAGTATCACAGCAATAATACGATGTCAAAAAATAAATAATAGACAATTATTTCATGTTCGGTAAAATTTGTACAGTAGATTGAGTTATTGTTTAGCACAAAACTGAGAATTGTTTGAACATCTATTATATTTTAAGAATTTAAGAATAGTTTTAGTTTGTTGTTTATATTGAATTTAATCTGTTACATTAATTAATTGATAGTGTTACTTTATTTTTTATATTATTTATCGTAAGCAATAAATTTAATTAAACCTTTTGATATATTATAATTAAATTTCTATTTACAAAATTAATATTTACTACGTAAAGTTATTTATTTTGACAATCGTTATTCTGACACTGACATAATAATTACGCTTTTACGTCTTCACGTCTAATAGTCAATAGACTACTAAAATTTCAAATTTTATTTCTGCAGTTATAAAATAGCCAAAATGATTTTTTTTATTGATTCGGATGTAGATATTTTATCTTTACAATATCAATTTCAAACTTTTTGTCTAAAACAATTAGGGGGGCAATGCGTATAGAAAAACTAATTTCCCATGTTAAACGCCTATGTTTCACTTTCCGTGATACATTCTGTATATAACTGAAAATCTTAGTGGTATTACTGAATATTTCAGTTATTCGAGAAACAACTGAATTTATCAGTTGAGCAGCGCACAAGCGGCATTTCTCGCTTGAAATAACTGAAAAATCAGTAGATTTGAATGACGGTCTCAGTTAAATCAACTTTCAGTTAGTTACGAAGGATATATGTCAATCACGTTTTGTGACAAGGTTCTGTAATTTAATAGTGTTCGAAAATATTCAGCTTGTACAGATTTTTAATTGTTTAAATATTTTTCATTAGTTTTCAATTTTTTTTTAATATGTATTAAAATATGAAATATTTTAATTTGTTTTTCTTCACAAACATAACCTAGAGATCATTTTATGTCATACTAAAGTAAAGGACGATTTAGCTACCATGTCCAGTAAAAAAAAAAATACTGAAGCATTCACTTGTTTTAACTGAATCCTTCAGTTGGGCGCAAATTAATTGACTATTCAGTTAAATTAACTTAGCAGTAGGTCCTTTTTTTCTCAGTGCACAGTTTGACTATTGTGTAAACACGGGAATAAGGGCAATGTTAATTCCACCGGTCCCTTAGTAAATATACTGCTGGCAGTATTCAAATTCCCGATGACGGACTATTTTCAAGTTTTGTTCAAGGTGATAGCTCGAGTAACGAGTACAACGACTTTAGTTGGTACAGCGTGCAGTAGATGAAGTTCATAATCACAGTTTGTTATTAAGAACCACCGATGAAAAATGATCTGTGGCTCTGATTGCCTAAGATAATCCGGTGGAATCTACAAATTTCCCAGGATGTCTAAAGTTTTAGTTATAATTTGACGATTGAACTCCTGATAATTTGAGTTTCACCGGACTAATTTTTATCCCTTCATTTTGTCAATTTATTAAAAATAATTTTTAGTTAAAGCTCTTTTCTTCCTAATGAAGCAACCAAATTAAAATAATAGGTATAAACTTTTTTATCGTTTGACTTTAAACCATAGTTTTACAACTATCTGGTTTATTAAAAAGTATAGATAGTCGAATGAATGTACAAGGCTGGGAGAGAACCCGAAACATCATGGACCTGAAGGCACCATCTAGCACGTACAATTCCTAATCTAGAAGCCCCAATTATGTACTACGTGTCCAGATTTTATTAGGATTATTTCTCATATATAAATTACATATAAATTAAAGATGGGCGAATACCATCCGCGAATACTCGAGTATTTCGAATAGGTACCTCGATTAATGAAAGCATTCGAGATTCGAGATTTCAAATATTAACATCAAAACAACAAATTCGAATATCTCGAATATTGCGAAATACACAGTCTGCGTTCTGTTCAGCTTCAACAATTTATACCTGGTAGTATAGAAAGGCTCAGTATTCGAAATATTCGAATATTCGAGATCCAGTTAATATTCGAAATCGATATTCGAATTTGAAAAACTGATATTCGCCCATCTCTAATATACCGTGTGTCTGTCTTAAAGGTGTACATAGGAGATTAACATGGGAAATCAGTTTTTTGCATGCTGTTGCTCGGTGTTCTTTCGGACAACAATAAATGTAGTACCAATCGAAAGATATCATTTTTCTGAACGAAACGATGTAAAATATACTACTATTGATTTTACTACATTTATTTATTATCTACATATGAGGAATCAACCGGTATGGGAATTACTGCATATTTAATAAGAAAATAGGGTAAATAGCTAACAGCCGATTCCTAATACTTTTGGGATGGGAGCCATGACTTGACGGCTGGTAATCACACTTTATGCGCAAAAATATACCACTTATCGGGATCTGCATAAGCATGTTCCAGACGAAATTGGAAGAATATATTCAAGAAATAATATCTTAGTGTTTTTTGCTCCATATCTCAAATTACAATGTATGTATGTTGAAGAGTGCGAAGGATATTTTCCCGCTTCAGTCGTCTGGAATTTATAAAATTCTGTATGAAAATGGAAAATGTTACATTAAACAGACTTGCAGAACGATAGCATTTAGAATTACAGAACACAAATGAGACACCCGTCTTAACCAATCAGAGAAATCTGCTGTGAATAGTCATACCATTGAATTTTTACACAAAATAATTTTTAAAGAATAAAAAATTATAGCAAATATAGTCAGAATACAGTTAATCAGAATGAAGGTTACGAGTTAAACAAGACGTGGCTTCCTCTGTTTTATGTCATAATTTGTTTTTAGTTTAGTTACTGTTTATATTTACAAGTTTTCCTACTGTACATTTATTTTCCTAATGAAGCATTACGTAGATACAGATCTTCTATCACATAATTAATAATAATTTAAGTGTAGCCATAATATGATATCAAGTAAGGTTGTTAATTTTTACAGGTAGAAATTTTCTCAAGTAAGTGTGAAATATATCACCTTGTTATGATTATAACAACTCCTCAATCTGCGTTGGTACATATAATAAGTTTTTCTATCATATCGACAAGCGAAACATACAAAAAATCCGTTAAGTTAAGCATGTTAACTTTTTATTTGAATTAGAATAGGTCTTCTGGAAACACATCGGATAAATGTGGTTTTTTCATATTTTTTTTTTCATATATTGATATTTGCATCTATGCAAAAAAATTTATAAAAAAATTGAAACAATTCAATTCAAAAACCCTCTTTTTGGTCAAAAACAGACCTGCACCCCTCACCGATATGCCTATTTGCTGTTTTCTTTTCTCTAAAAATTAGGTTTTCTTTTTGGATGTCTATCAGGTCATTTTACTGTCACGAAGAATTACCAAGTGGTAACCGGAATACAAAATTTTATTTCTAAAAAAACTGATTTTTTATTTATTAAAAAGGGGGGGAGGCGATAGGCGGTAATTAAATAGATGAAAAAAAAATTTCAGTCCTAAATATGTGAACAGTGGCGCCATGACAATTGGTTCTAAGGCACTTTTGACTATCTTATCCTAGGGCAGGGATGGCGAACCTTTTGGAGACGTGGGTCAAATATTGTTCATATTTTTTTAGAACTAGCTCGTGGGTCACTTATGCCCATTTGCACTAGAGTTAAGTTGAAAAATTTTTAACTGAGTATTTTTAAAACTAAACATCTTTAAAATTCAACTGGCTTAACGCGTAAAAATGTGCTCGGTTTGACGATTTAAATATTTTTAGTTGGGTTAAAAAAGTGTGCAAATGGCAATAAGGGTTTGAATGAAAGCAATCGTGGATCAGTTAAAAAGCTTGCGTGGGTTAGTGTCTGACCCACGGATCATAGGTACCCTTTAAAACAGCAACTGTCGGCTGTGGGATTCGAACTGAGGCCCTGACGATCCACAGTCCGATGCGTTACCACGGACGTATTTACAAATTTAAGCAGTTTTTCAGAAACTGTAATTTCAGAGAATCCACACATAAATACACCAACATTATCGTGAAAATATTAAAATCGTATTCTAAGTAACCTAAAATGTGCTTATCCATTGAAAATTGAATTTTTAGCATGATTTATTTATTTATTAATTTAAATTACATTATCCAACAGGCCATATCCTAATAACATGACAGGAACAATTACAAAATATAATTTCAAAGATAAACACTTTAAAAATGATAAATATTACAAATAACATCAAGAGATACGAGCATAAAATTGACTAGAATTATTTTGAAAAACATCAATATGACTAAATTTCAACTGGTGGGTTAGGTACATCCGATTAATGGGAGATAAATAAAATAAAGATGTATTTGCTGTAGGTAAATAGAATGTGGAAGAATGTTGGATTGAAATTAATGGTGAATGAAAGTTCAGAAATCTATGACATCTAGGATCATCAACCGATCCATGAATTAATTAAGATCTTTTGACTGTATCCCCGATCAGTATTTTTCCACATAAAAAGGTACCTTTAATTTTTGTAATTCGATTAGCGGTCTGTTATTATATCGATTAATACAACAGTAAGTTTAAATATAAGGTGAATGATCGCTTCTTCGCATCGAATTGTATATATATTTTGTTTTCAACGGTTCTAAATTTAGTATGGTACCTATCTATAATTTTTATTTTAAAAAACAGAACAATAACATATAAATTCAGTCTAGTTATTGCATCAACGTTAGAAATAGTTGAAAGATAATATAAAATGTTTTTTCTTATCGTAAACCAATTGTTTTCACAGTGATAAATTTATCTGTTCTCAATATATCAACATCTGTTGCTGGGAAGCGAAGAATAATAGAACAAAACTTCGGTTGTTTATGACCGTGACGATATCCCTACTTTGGACTTGGAATACTCGTTTTGGGGTGGTCGCCCAGATCCTCCGTTTGTATTGTTTTTGTTTGCTGACTTTCAGCATTTTTTTTGTGAACACGTGTTATCTTAGTTATAGTAGTTTTAAAACCGTAAAAGTTTCAATTTGCCCAGCAAAGATGTAGTAACACACTGTAAATTTTCCATAAATTATGCTTTCGGTACCGTTTAGCAATTAAAGTGTAACACATCTGTTAACCTTGATTTATGCGCCCGGGAGGCAGAGGAAGATAGCATGACCGCACCAATACTACTTTCGTAGAAAGTTTCACTGACCGCCCGATCATTTGTTACCATAAATATATCATGGACAGTGCCACCGTAACGGCTTACCTTTACACCTGAAAATATTTGTGCTTTTCTGTTTACCTGTTGCGCATCCTCTATTTTGTAGGTAAATGTCTAAATATAGCTGCTCAGAAAGATGAATTTTAGTCACTTTACAACATGAATTTTTCAAATTTAAAAATAATTAATTCCTAAGTTGAAAAATCTTTTAAAACATGTGTAATAAATTAAACGATTTTTTGTTTAAGGTAGATAGATAATCCGATCATGTTCACAACCCAAAATGAAGCCCAAATTAATATATAATATTCATTACAAGTAAAAGAACTTGAATAAAAAATAAACATGACACCAAATTAGATTGCATATATAGAGATTAGCAATAGTTTCATTAAACAATCGTAACAACCCAACACATGTTTGAGAAACAGGGGACAACACATTTCTCGAAAATACATTTCTAGAAATTATAAATGTCGAAAATTACGAATAGAGATAGTACATTTACCGAAAATACAAATGTCGAATATTTGAAAAGTTACAAATGTCGAATGTTAAAATCTGGAAAATACATTTATCGAATAGCTTGGATGTTGAATATACAAATGTCAACAATTTAATTCAAAGTTTGTACATTTATCGCAAATACAAATGTTTAATAACTAGAGGTGAAAAGGCAATTTATTTACTTATCTTAGGAAACAAATTTCTAAAAATAAAAATCCTTATAAATAAAGCACATTTCTTGATTTCTTAATAAAAAAAATAATAGGTATATTCTCTGTTATTTTGGTTAAACTTTTAAATATTACTTAACCCGGCTGTTATAGTATTTTGTTAAATATACTTGCAATTTTGGATTTCCGATTTTATGTCAAGGAATATTAGTAGAAATTAATATCTCACAGAGTTCCAAATTAAATATGAGGTTGTTTTTTACGGTAATGTAAGCATTGTTTTTCGAAGATTTTCACTCTTAGTTTATGAACTGCAGTATTTTCATGCTATTCAATATGACATTTCTTCCTACATTTAATCTGTAAAATATTGCAAAAGAAAATAAATAAATATACCCAAATTTTGTAAAGTTATTTGTAAAATTGTTTGATCCTCAATTATATTGTAAAGGTTTTTGCCTTCAATCTACGTATTTAAGCAATCTTCTCTTGTTTTCGGAATATTTAATATTAGAATAACCAAGGCACTAAAAATACGACAAATACGGAGTGTCTCGATGCGGTACGCTAATGTATACACTGCGCATGAATTTTTTCGTGATAAATATTCCATAATACCCAAATATTATACAAGAAACAAACATTAAGTAAATTTATATCAATATATCAAATAATAAAATTGGCGAATTTTCTTAAAAGTATCGAAAAATGCATTTTAGGCAATATCAAAATAGGCATTACTAAAAAAACTTTAAAACAAATTTTAGTAATTGTCTCAGTTACGGGCCTGGAAAATAGGCATTTTCCCTAGAATCCGATCCCTATCAATAGCAGATAACAGAACACCATACCATGGGAAAAGAAGGAATTCTGGACGACCAGGGAACGCGAGTAGAGTGGATGAAGGAGGTTACAGAAAATGAAACAAAATGTTTTGTAAAGAATAAATTGGTATTGTGTTATTTTTTTTTTTTCACTTCAAATATCATTTAATTTTGTTTTGGGAATGTACATATGTAAAAGATTTAAAAGCCACGAAGCACTAAATATATAAAATATTTGCTTACTTACTTTACAAATGTTAAATATTGGAACTGTTACAAATATCGAATGTTATGTTAATGGAAATTAGCTGTAGTTAAACTCGCTTCGCACGTATTTTTAACAAATAAACCCTAAGCCTACATAACTCACGCTCGACAAACTTCAACCGCAGTACTCATATTTAATAAAAATTATCTGTAGTTATTTTTCGACATTTGTATATTCGAGATATGTACTTTCGAACATTTGTATGCAAAATCTTTTAAAGTAATCTTCGACATTTATACATTCGAGAAATGTATTTTCCTATTTTCATGGTTTGTATTTTCATGAAATAATTTTTCGAGAAGTGTATGCGTTCCCTTAAAAAACGAATGTGTTGTTCTTTGATAGTTGAGATATTTATTAAAAAATAACTTTGAGTCACCAGAATCATTGTTGAGAAATCGCACATAAAGTTCCAAGTGAATTGGCAACGTTGCAATCAGCTATTCGGTATGAGATTTAATTCACGAAATATCAGAAAATTAATTGCTAATTTATGTCACCCGGAATATAGTAAATGATATAAAATATTGTGTAATATAAAATATAGAAATTTAAACCATTCAAATAAGGGTATATCGTTTACTATATATTGACATGTACTAAAAACAAATACTAAACAAATGTTGCCATAATCTCTTGCTGGAGTTTTAATTTTGATACCATTGATTTCATACATAAAACTTATGATAAAAAAAACCAAATATATCGCTGGTTACACATTATTGGTGTGGCACTCTTTCTCGTAGATCTTGGTAAGTGATATATTTCTACGTATGAATTGCGGTTATCAATCGTCAAATCACAGCCCCCACATATGTTAGTGGAGAGGCAACCACTGAGATAAAGTTAATATGACAACTATGGATTCTGGGATTTGACCTGAGGATCTCTTGATCCACAATCCGATACATTACCACTGAGCTATTTTTTATATATTGTAACAAGTCTAAGTGCTGACTTTTTCTTATTACAATATAAATCCTAAACAAATCTCTTAAATCCTAAACAAATTGTTAGAAAATTACAAAGTTTTCAAATATTTTAGTTTTTTTTTTTTATTAAAACAAAATATTAATTTTATCGATTAGGTTAAGATTAGTAAAAGTTCATTACTTTTATGTACAAATACACTTTTCAAAAAATTAGTTTAGTTTAGTATTATTTTGTCCAAAATATTTCTTTCAAGTCCCCTCCCCCCATGACAAAAATATTTCCGACGACCCTGTCCTTGATGCAAACGTTTCGGTTAATATTAAACTATCCCCAGTGCTCAGGAGTGGAAGTAGAAAATAAACAAGATGCGAAATTTAATATTATTATATTAAAGCAATGAAACTGAAATAATATACTGCATAGCTGTTTTGATTTTATATTCAGTGTACGAATTGACGGTGGGAGAGTAGGGGTTATTAAAAGTCCCTTAGAGTTGACTTTTTCATCCACTAATGGTAAGTTTGTTTCAACTAAAGTTAATTCAATGAATCAAAAATGTAGAAAGATTTTACTGGTAATTCTTTAAAAGAATTAAAGTTGTTCCTGTATCTTCAGCTAAATGTGAGCGTGGTTTTAGTAATATGAACATTATTCTTAGGGAATAGAATGAACATTGAAACATTGTCTGCAGTTATGTTTATAGCTATAATTGGTCCATGTTTGATAGATTTTCCAGCCGATCATTTCGCAGCAGAAAAGGTTAAAAGAATCACAAGCCAATTCTTCAGAAGCAAGCAAGCTTTTTCTAAGTAATACGTGAATATTTTAAAATTATAAAAATGATATGCGTTGTATGTGTTTTTGTTCATTTATTTCTGACATTATCCCTCCCTCAACAAAATATTTAATTCGTACACTGTTTATACTATCTGATTTTGTATCAGAAGATTCCGGAATAAAACTACATTAAAGAAAAATAATTAATCTGTTCAGAAAATTGCAGGTAAATTGTATCGTTTCTAAGTGTTATTTTTCGTGAACACGCTGTATGTTCGCGAATAGGCGCAGTGAAAACGAACGCGAACGTTGACGAGAGTCGAGAGCGGGAGGTGCGAGTCGCGTGCTGCAGGACGAGTCCAGGTGACCAGGTGCAGCGAGGTCCCTCTCCCTCGCAGGTCGCAACACCCACCGTCACAGCGTACTGCACATCGTCTTGCCGCCCTGCTGCTCTCCACCCATCCCAGGCTCATCATGCATACGTGTGACATTTTATCAGAGCGCTGCTGGTACTGTCCGATCCGAACACACTCGGACTACTTCGACTGTCTTCGGATTACTTTGCACTATGTATAATATCGAACAGTAACTGTATTCTTTTTGGTCTAAATCTCAGTTCATCTCAACTCACTACAGATATATTCAAAAATTGTTGTTTTTTATATTGTAACGATTTTATTTGTTACTCAGGTTTGGTGAAATTGAAAGAAAACCCAAAAGATTAATTGTAACTAACAATGACATTATTTATTTATTTCCACTAAAACACTATTTATTTATTCACTATATCGCTATTTCTAAATTTGCAAATTTGCTGTCAATATCCTTGTAGGTCAAGGTTTAATTTTATTTTTTGTTTTTGCCATATGGTACCGAAGATTTAGTTCCCAAAATACAATATATTATTATCTCAACATTGACTATATTATGTGAATTTTATTTGGTCTGTGAAGAAGACTCAAATAGGGCCAAAACATCGACCTTTGTAACCAAATAAACATAATTGGCCCATTATTTTTCTATTCCAATTCCAAGAGGCAGTCAAGAATCTTTACAAAAAAATAAAATATTTCTATTTCAAATCGGCACTAAAGTGCTCAAAAGTCGTCATTAAAAGTTTAGAAATCGTCACTAAAGTAACCCATTATACAATTTTGAGCAACGCAGTGTTGACAACAGTAAACGTAAAATGAAACAATATATTGAAGAAGAATTAACTAATTAATTCCAATAAAGAAATTGTGGACAAAACATATAATATTGAGTATTATTTACGATCACTTCAATGTCCGAGGTTGACAACACTGAGTGTCAGTTCCTATTGAGAACTGACAGATGTTTAATGGCAAATAAATTCCATATTCGTGATAAAAAAGTTAAACTTCAGTGCCTTAAATAACTATTACACCTATTATTTATTTCTAGTGACTCTTCCCATGTCCAATATTTATTAACACATTTTATACAACAGCACCAGTAATGAATCTGAAGCTTCTTGACTGGACAGATGTTTGTGACAATAATTAAACTATTGGAAAGCAGTCAATAAATGTTATTAATAATCGGCCTCTACCGCTTTCAGCAACACATTTGCCTTCTTCAGGAGGTGATTGTGTTAAAAGATATATAAAAACCATTTTTTTTAACACAATCACCTCCCGAAGAAGGCAAATGAGTTGCCGAAAGCGATAAAGGCCAATTTATAATAAAATTTATTGACTGCTATCCAATAGTTTAACTATTGGATAGCAGTCAATAAGTAATATGGCGGATTCACCGTTTATCACAGATCACAGGTCTCACAGGCTATCACAGACTAACATAACTGCCGTTAGCTGGGCAGCCACTTATATACTTCTGTGTGGCGGCCTCTCGAACATTTTAGGCACATTCGCGAAACTTCGAGGCTTTTCAATAAAACTATTGTTTTCCGAAAGTACCTTGATTACAAAAATTGGAAAATTTCGTGTTATTTGTAGAACTTCAACCTCTTGTATTTTGGTAACTAGTAGGAGTAGGACATATGTTCATATGACATTTTTTGCTCAAAATCACCTCAGGAATAAGCTGTTAAACTTTATTACACTAGTCCTGAAACACCCTGTATTTCACTTTACCAATTTTTTCATAAACAATTAACTTTGTTTTTGTTTCGCGCTTTGTCGGTCATCTATTTACTGCTTCCGTAGTCTCAGAAAATTCTATCGATAACGATGGAAATGTTAAAATTAGAGATAAAACTTATAGTTGTTTGGCCGGATACCGGATATCGAATATCCGAATAACCTTGTCAAAAACATCAACAATTTTAAAATTTTGCATAAATTATTTCTATTGGATCTTAAGTATATCTCAGAATTTTTTTAGACCGATTTATCTAGTCAGTGCAAAATGGAAGATGAAAAAAAAATATTAGGTCAGATTGACCCAGACCCAGAGTGTTCTATGTGATCAAAAAATGGGTGTGTTCTCGGAGGGTTAAACTTACTTGATCTAAATTTAATTATGAACTGAGGTGAATTTATTTTTTCCCGAAAATAATACAGTTAATATTTCAAGTTATATGAATTAAACATATCCTCCAGTTGTGGGTTATTATTTTACCACGTCTTTTAAATTATGACTGGAAATAAAATCATAGAACATAAAATGTTGAAGAGCTCGAAGGATATTTTCCATCTTTAGAATTTATAAAACTCCATGTGAATGTGAAAAATGTTACATTGGACATACTAGCAGAACAATAATAACAAGAATTAGAAAAGTCAAACTGCTGGGGTATACTAATATATAAAATTTGAAGATAAAAATTTTATCAAATTCGAAATGTGCCAATGGCAGCCTTATAAGAGAAGCTATAGAAATCTATAAGCAGAATAATACAGTGAATCAATCTGAAGGCCATGAGTTTGACAAGACATCGTTCTCTGTTTTATAAATTATAATTTGTTGTTACTTAATTTGAATCTCACCGTCCACAGTTTCCATTTAAAATTTACCCATGTGGTTCTCCTTCCACTAACATCTTTGGGGGTCATGACTTGACGGTTGGTAACCGTATTAAATGCGTAAAAATATATCACCGAGATCTGCGTAATTTGTTTTTTAAACCAAGAATTACCTGTAGTACTACGAAATGCTGAATTTAATTAATATTTTCCATAACTTAAAAAAAATCTTTTCATTTAAATAAAAACATGTTTGCAAGGTATTCATGTTCTCTAAAAATGAACAATTACAAATCTCTTGGCGTTATTTCTAGATCATAAGTGATTATCATCGTAAGCCGAACCACAAATGACAGCTCCTAGCTTCCGAGGCCAAACTCTATAGGAGTGGCTAGTGCCGTGCAACTTTTAACTTTTCTTGAGTTCGACAAATTTAAATGTGCCTACTGTCTACGTCGACATCAAACATGACCCCTGAGTATGATTGATTACTTTTAGTAACGATTTCGATTTATGTTTGTTGGTTGTTTGGTGAAAGTACTCGTAGGTACTTACCAAAAGTATATCCTACCGATTTTCTTACGTTGTTGGTTTATCCATAGCTGTTACTCTTACATTTTTAGACTACAAGAAAGATTTATTAAATACAGTTTTATACATATAAATATATCATCACGCCATTTACCCATACGTGGGTGTGACATTCTGCTGTGATTTATTTTCTTACGCGTGAAATGTCTTCAAATTAGTGTCGAATTGAGAATCTATATTATTGTATTGCTATTGTACATTGTTTTTTTATTTCATCTGATAGTTTATTTTAAATGGTGGGTAACGATTTTATTTTGTTAAAAGTAATGTTATTGAAATTTCATATATGTTTTGTTATTATTTGAACAACTGTAGCGTGTGCAATTTTTTTTATGGAGCATCATTTTATTTCGATAAGAGTAGTGCCAGTAAAATCGTAAATAATGGCACGTCATTTGAAACTAGTGACAAGTGAAATGGGCGACAGCCGATGAGTCCCCATTTCGACATGGTGAATTCGACTCCGACTCAATGAGAAGGATATGCAGTCGTATCTCATTTCATATCGAGTGTGGCATTGTGACGTTTGAAAATGACAAAATATTAGGCTTTTGAAAGGGAGACGAATGGCATGGTGGGTTGGGGTTAGTTGAACAGTGCGAGACCCGATCCCGACCCCGAGTCGTGGGTTGCGGTGTGTGACTTCTGCGGTAGCGGTGCCGAGTGCCAAACGCCTCGAGCCTCAAGTCGAATCCGAGTCGGAGTCGGAGTCCGAGTCCGAGTCGCTCTCGCTCAGCGTTCAGGCGTTCAGGGCTGCGCTGCACGCTGCGCGCGCGAACGACTTGCAGACTGCGGAGTGGGCGGGGACAGCGAGAGTTGTTGACCTCAGGTCATCTCGGACCACGCTCGTTCTCTCTATACTTACGCTTTATTTATAATTTTGTTTTATTTTATTTTATTCGTAGGCCGTTGTATTTTCCCCACTTTCTGAGCACATACAAACAGGTTTCGTGAGCAGTTGTTAGGTTTAATATAGACCTAGTTGCGTTCACGATAGCACCACACCGTACACCGTATAGCGAACGGCGTACGGCGTACGGTGTATGGCGTGCAAGTGTCGATGGCCGCCGTAATAAAATCACCTGAACTAAGCTGAGCTGAAGCATGGACATGGACGTTGAACGTACTGTATACTGCATGCTGTATGCTGTACGTGTAACGTGTAGTGTGTCCCGTAGCGGGACGTGCGCATAAATCACTCGCTCACTCGGCCGCTAAACGCTGTCAGCTGAACCTGGCATCGAACGTTCCGTTAATGCTACATCGCTGCGCACTACGCAACAACACAACACAACGCAACGCAACGCACATTCAACCTGTAACCCGTAACGTCCCTCAAGTACTAGTACTAGATCTTCAATCGTTTTCGTTTGGCTTCGAGAAGATGCAGTGGCTCATGAATATTTACGAGTATATTAAGGGCACAGAGCGTCGTCCAGTGTTCAGCAATCAAGTCAAGTCAACAACAGCAGCAACGGCACACAATAAGTAATTAACCATAACAAGGTGTAGCACATGGTATCTTACGATCTTGTAAGCATGCTTGGGGGCCAGTGTGGCTGAGTGGCGAACGCGAGGGCAGAGCGGCAGAGGTAGAGCAACGAGCCGTACGGGCAGCGTGACCCCCGCACCAACGTCGAGTGCGCAGCGTGTCCACCTGTGGCGCGCGTGCCGCGAACACCGCGACCTCTGTGACCTCAGTCCACACTTCGCTCGCAGATCTCTCTGTCGTCTGTCGTCTGTCGCCACTCTGCCGCGGCCGCGGCACGGGGCACGGCCCAACGGCCCAGCGGACCAACACCAACAACAAATACACTGTACGTCGCTCTCTTCATGGCCGTCATTAAAATTTCATTTTTTTATTATTACTGGTTTCATTATATCTAATTTGCATAAAGCGCCGTCATTAACATAAATTTTCCAAGTACATGTAATATTTTTGTCATCGCACAACACAACTAATACCTCAAGGTTTAGATTTCATTTCAAGGACAGCTTTGATTACTAATAATACCTACCAATTATAAACTTTGGCTCATTAAAATTCAACCGCGATTTTTACATTGCTAATTTTACTCAGTTCTGCTATATTTCCGCTTGTTCCAGTACATCAGGGTCACCATCTATTGTTGACAGTTTATTTTTATTTACGTTAATTCTAAAATTAGTTGATCGATTGCGAATCAATGAAGCTGCGTAGGGACGTAACGTGTATGCAAGTAGCTTGTACGTGCAGAAGATTTGTTAGCAGAGCCAGAAGAGAGGAGACAAGAGAGAAGAAGACGTGCAGAACACGTAGAGAACGCAGAGCACGCACTAGGCACCAGGCCGTGTGCCTGTGTGCAGTGCGAAGGCGCCAAGCTGAGTTGGTGGGTGCGGGAGGTGCGCGGTGGGGGTGCGGGCAGACACGCGGGCTAACGTATTCTCCACAACATCGCAGCACCGCAAGCCCGCGAGCGAATACTACTTCTTTTATTTAGTTTTGCTGTTATCCATCTCAATGTTTCTCTTGCTTATACGCTACGAACATCGTTAAATTGATTGGCTTATTGTACAATAATTATATCCAGTATATCGCTTGACATTTTGCTACTAGTCACTGCAGTTGCTTGCAATTAACGTACTGCGTTACACGAACACCAGGAGTACTCAAACGTTTTTCATCTGATTACCACTGTTTATCTCTCTCTATAACCTCGTGTAACAACTTATAAATAATGGCACTATGTTGACGTGTTCAACTGATTTTTACCGCTTTAAATAGTTATGTACCTGATTAGGTAACAACGACAGACAGCAAATGTTTTCATATACCGAGTTCAATTATAATATGGCAGGTAGAGGTTTCTGTGTTTATTGATATAAATAATTCAATGATAATTCCGCAAACAAAAGGTATTTCAGGAAACAAGAATTCTGACAAGCAAATGAAATGGTGTTTTAGACAAGAAATAAGATATTGAAGACTATTCGAAACGAGAAGAGCTGCGTTACACGATTCGAAAATTGGGAGTGGAATTTTCAATTTTAAAGGATATTTTATTTTTGTTGGTGTTCTTTGATTCAGGCCGTTGTAATATCTAGTAAAGGCACTTTACTTCTTAACTTAACCATAACAGGGGTCACATATAAAACTTCTTAAAACATAAAATTTCGAAATCGTCAGTTCGATACCTACAGTCGACAATGTAATCACTTTTAAATTAATCTCCGTGGTTTCCTTTTAATAGCACACATATATATCACAAATTTTAGCTCAACTCAGTTGCTAAGTGAGTTGAGCTGAGCTGAAAGGCATCCAAAAAGAACAGCTTTTTATGTATAGAAAGGTAGGTTTGAACAAGAATATAATGCAATATATAAACTTATGCTATTAAAATGGTTGATATTGAAAATATATTACTAGTAAGTTCACATATTTAATATATCAATGAAAAGGATTGACATATTTTGATTGTTGTAGCAGTCTGGTACACATAACCTAATAAATTTGACAGATCTCCTGACAACACAAACAAAGCATTACCGCTTCCATTGAACTGAGTTTCGTAGGATTTTTTTCGCGGATAGTGCAGCATCGGTAAGGGGGAAGATGAGTTCTCTCAGTTTGTCTGAGTTCAGTTGTAACAAAAAGAACAACAATTTACTGTGAGCTGAGAATAATTGAGATTTTGTCCAAAAAGAATACAATCAGTTAAAGTAAATTACAGTAAGACCCGGCTTAACGCTGGTCCACTTAGCGCTGTTTCGGTTTAACGCAGTTTTATTCTATTCATATCTAAAAACCAGTTTAGCCACTATAACGGAAATTATGGACCAATTTACTGAAAATGACACAGATTTTGATAGGAGTGCAAAGGCAAGACGGGGTGTCATGGATGCCTTGTCCATTTATCGACAATTTCTAGAAGAGTCAGTGAAGAAAATTTACAGAAATTTATATTATTTTTAAGTTTTTTAGGATATACCTGTGAACTACCAGAATAGGCTCTTCAAATTAAGCATATTTGGAACTAATTTTCAATAATACGCTTGACAACAATGTCAAAATATCACTTTATTTAAAAAATAAATATTACACCTGTAATCAATTATTAAAAGGATATTATTTGTCCCTCCAATTCAACTGTGACGTCAAACCGACGAGTGACAGATAGAGATTGCGCGCGCATAATCTTGGTCATCTTGGCGTTGAGTGTTGTGTTCTGTCAGTTGTATTATTGTTATTAACTGTTGAAATCTTTAAATTCTCGTCAAAATTACAATTATGGTTATAAAGTATTGTTTTGTGTCAAGTTGTGAAAACAACAGCAACAAGAATTCACAATTATTATTTGTTTGTTCTGTCATCAGACACTATAACGTCACACGGTTTTATAGAGAATCTTTAGTAATTAATTACAAGCTTAATTAATTATTATTAATAATTATATTACAATATAAAAAAAAATTCATATAGTAACGTCTATTTTCGAAAAATAAAATAAAAAAATCTGCTATGGACACCACAATACCTCCCGCCATATAGTTAGTATCAAACAATCAAAGAAAATGGACCATCACTATCAAGAAACGCTCAATCCTTCAAAAAAATTTCTCTTCAATTAAGACACATGTCAAAAAATGACATTCTCTAATCGTTGTTGTGTTTTTTCAAGAAGCACAAATTAGCAGATTTAAACGAAAATGTGAAAATATAAATTTTCTTTAACGTGTTGTAATTCGTTAATGGAGACAGTAAGAGAAAAATGTTTCAAACAATAATTGTAGATAAATATAAATAAATAAAATATATCATCACGCCTTTTACCCATTATGGGTGTGGCATTCTGCTTACGCAGATCTCGGTAGGTGATATATTTGTACGTATGAAATGCGGTTACCAGCCGTTAAGTCATAGCCCCCAAAGTTGTTAGTGGAAGGGGAACCACAGGGGAAATTTAAATTGTAGACAATAATATTTGAAATATTATTCTAATAACAAAAATTATCATTTAACCATAATTTACGGAAATATTTCAAAATAACTTGCTATGGCTTCAAGTAATCCACTACTTCCGGTTATTGTATTATCACCAAAAACTAATCAGCTCTTCCAAAGTGGATACAGTTGATATATGCAATATCAAAACTTGCAGTTTAGTAGTTTTTGAGAAACCGTAACTCCAGAGATCCACTCAGAGTGACAGACAGACAGATACACACATAGACATCATTGCGAAACTATTAAAATCGTATTCTAGGAACCATAAAACGTGCTCATCCACTTAAAACTCACTACCGAATTTTTAGCATGATTCCCTTACAGGATGTTGCGGGCGGTAAAAAAAATTGTTGATGAGCCTATTATCAAGGCGAGCTACCGGTAGCTCGCGATCGACAGGTTGGCGACCCCTGCTCTACATCATCGCTGGCTACGCGATGCTATCCCAAAGTGGATTCCCTAGAAAGGAAAACAAACGAGACGCTATCTGCTACCCCTAAGTTGAGCCATAGCCAGAGAGTGTTTCCCTTTTTGTATTTTGTGAGTTGAAGTTCAGTGACAATGACAATACTCGCAGTCGCACTCGGGTGACAATGCGGCTAATAGAATGCCGGCTTTGCATGCAAATGAGTTGGATAAACAACGCGAAGCACACGGCGCAAATGATGTGCGATTCGCGACGGAAGACTAATCAAACGATACGACGCCGAATATTTTACCGAGCTTCTCAATCGCGGACATTTGTTCGATGCAATTAAGTAAGATGAAACAGAATCTTGTAAGTACTGTGATATTTATTTATTTATTTAATGTATATTGCCCGACAGGCGAAGGCCTAAAAAGAGAGCAGGAGAAATATACAAAAACATACACGTAGTATATATGTTACTGTGAGAGATCGAAAGTAGTGGACGGTGAATGTCGACAAATACCAAATCACTTGGTGAAAGACCGAACATTTCTTAATTTTATTATACATTCGGACTTTCACGGATGTATTTGGGTATAACTTTTGGAATTTTTAAATAAGATGAAATTTTTAACAAAGTGCTCGCTCATGGTTCTGTTAAAAAATTATTATTAATTACATGTTATTATAATATATAAAATTAATACATATACACAGAAAAAAACGCAGTAATAAATAATAGATAAAAATGTCAACAATATAAATGTAAAGATTACAATAAAATATAGAAAAAACAATCTATTTTATAAACAAAAAATTACCCATTTAAACACATCAAATAATAAGGGGCTCTTATACAATTATACAATGAACAATGTTACGTTGGAGCGTGTTGATAAAATAAAGGATTTAGGTCTTTTACTTGATTCAAAATTGCTTTTGACATTTCATATTGAAGGGTTGATAAATTCATGCTACCAAATCCAAGGCTTCATTTTGCGCTGTACTCCAGATTTCAGGAATTTCATGTGCCTTAGATCACTTTTTCAATCTTTAATTTTAAGTAAAATTAATTATAGCTCTGTAATTTGGAACCCCTCTTAGCAATTTATAATAATAATTAGAAAATATTCAAAAAATTTTTTTGTAAATCTGTGTATTACAAATTATATCAATGTTGGCCAAACTGCAGTTATGAAATATTGTTATCTGAATTTAATCTTGAACCTTTATGTGATCGTCGTTTTGAAAATCAAATCTTATTTTTATAAAAAATTGTAAAAATTTCCATTTACTAGAAAAACTTAATTTTTATGTGAATTTATGTAACACTAGATGCGATAGAACTTTTGTCTGTAATTTTTCCCGTACTGCTTACCATTATAACTCTCCTGTAAATAGAACGTGTGGTTTGTATAATACAGTTTGTACTGAGCTAGATTTTGCTGATAGTCTTAATGACTTTAAAAATAAATTAAATTTATTAATTTAGTATTAAACATATATGTACCTACTGTACTTCACGTATATATTATTCTGTAATTGAGCTTGTCCTGTCGAATAATAAAGCATTATTATTATTATTAAAATCTTCACGCCAAGATATCTTAAAAAATTGTGGAACTCTTATAGTTTAGAAAAAATACTCAATAAGTACACTTTAAAAAATTGTTTATTTCAATATATGAGAAAAATATTTGAAATATGCTTTTGTATGCACCTACAATGGTTTTCAGTCAGCAAAACAACTGAAAATCTGTATTGTTAAATGTTAAAAAAACTCTTTCCAATTTTAGTTCAATAAAATATTTTGAGAAAACACTGTAGAGTTAACTATGAAACTATAATAAAGAACTGTATTTGAAATAAGAAAACAAATACATTCTCCAATAAATTAATAATACCAGTGGTCGGGGTTCGAATCCCTCTGAAGAACATGGTCGTTTGCGATATTTACACAATTTCACAATCATCCACCTAATAAACTATATATGACCAAAGTAGTTAGTCCACTTATGATCTTCGTACAAATTTTTTTTTAATTTTCTAATGGTAACTCCTGATAAGGTAAATAGTCAAAAGAACAACGTTATTCAAAAATATATTATTATTTTTGGTTAACATTTTAATTTTGTTCTGTTTATTGCTGTATGTGATTTGTGCCTTATTATAAATTTTGCCATCCCTCCCCCCCTAAATCCGCCACTGTATGTAGAAATTATCTGTAGGTAAACTTGCTTCGCTCGTATTTTTAACACACAAACCCCAAGCCCAGATAACTCATGCTCGACAAACTTGAATCACAGTATTCATGTTTAATGGAAAATATTTAGAAGTTGAGATATGCTAACGTCTAAATTAACATAATTCTACGTCTAAGTCTTAAGAAAGTTAGAAAAATATTTTTCCGTCCATTTCTTGCTAAACTTCAAACACTTCTACATAGTGTTGAGTTATTTTGGCATAAGGATCGTCATTGACAGTTTTTCAAAAAAATTCAGTTGTCGCCGTCGCAATGTTGACAGTTCGGCGCTCGATTGTCGTGTGTCGTGTTGTGAATGTAATACGCCCACCAAGACAACTGTAAACCTTCTTTGTTTATTATCTTGGCAACCTTTTTAACGTGACTTGCAAACGAAATGAATCTGATTGTATACCGCTTACGTTCTTTCTTCGATGACAGTACAGAACTCTTTTATCCAACATGTGTCATTTTTAATTCTACTAAACGTTATATTTAAAAATAAGTAGATAGCGGATGCCCACAGAAAAGTGGAACAGTAGACATAATAATAATTCAGAGCGCTCTCTATTTAAATTTTGACAACAAGAAATTAATGTACAGGGTGTGTCCTGTTTTAATTTGACACCTAGAATAACTCAAGATAAGTACACTACAGAAAAAAATTGATCAAAATAAAAATTAATTCCCTGAAGGGGGGAGGGGAGGAAAAACTTCAAATGAAACGCCATTGTTTTTACATTTTCAAAAGTAATTATTTGCATTCATCGACTTCAAAATCCGATTTTTCTTAGTTCATTTTCTACAATTTCATTTGTTGTTGTTGATTATTAATACTGGCAATGGTTATAACTTTTGAAATTATTAAACAAGAAAAATGGAAGAATTTTTTTTTTTTTTGAGGTTACTGAATAGGTAGATACAAATAATAGGAATTGCCTTACGCATTTTTCAAGGAGACAGCAAACATGCTAATTTTGCAGAATTAGTTCTCCCCCGCCCTCCAAAATTATTATACTTTTATTCCGAACATATTTTTTGAATGGTGTGTATATCTCGAGTTATTCTAGGTGGTAAATTAAAATAAGATATAAATAAAACTCGTGGATTTCAGCCAACATTTTATTAAATACTACCTCGATCGTTTTCGACGCCACATACGTCTTCCTCAGACGGTGATATTAATAGAGACTAAATAGCTCCGTGGTAACGTATCGGACTATGGATCATGAGATCCTCAGATCGAATCCCACTGCCAACAGTTACCAATTTAAATTTACCCCTGTGGTTCCCCCTCCACTAACATCCTTGGGGGCTATGATTTGACGGCTGGTAATTGCATTTCATACGAAAAAATATATTACTTACCGAGATCTGCGTAAGCAGAGTGCCACACTCACAATGGGTAAAGGGCGTGATGATATATTTATTTATCTAATACAAAACATGTTAAAATGTGAATTAATAAATAAATATTAACAACACAACATATATGAATCACTTCGTCAGAATTTAAAACTATAAACACAATATAGTCAGATAAAAATAAAAACGTTACTTTTCCACCCAACGGGAAAAATTGACTTAAGAGACCAGCTAAATCGGTTTGGAAGACGTATGTGGCGTCGAAACCAGTCGAGGTAGTATTTAATAAAATATTGGTTGATATCCAAGAGTTTTATTTATATCTATCATCCGGCCAAAAACAGTCTTTATCATTATAATAAGATGCCCAGTATACATCATTTATGTTCAAGCTAGAGTTATAGTGTTATAATAACAATTTAATAATGAGTGGAAAGGAAAATAATTTAATTTTTATTCACATTTGAAATTCCTTAGAAATTTCCCGAAGGAAATTTCGCGAATTGACCCATCTCTATCCAAAGGAGTAAAGTTAAACAACTTTCGTATTGTGGGAGTCGAACTAAGGATCTATAGATTCACAGTCCGATGCATTACCACAGGGAACATAGAAAGTACTTCCACTTTAATTAATATAATATTGTTAGTAGGACATTGGCGCATCTATAATTAACTACACAATGGCGCAAATTACCAATTTATATAGACTGCTTTGTGGGAATATCCGAATATGCCATTAAATTCAACAAAATTCTCCCCTAGCAGCAGGTATCCGCTTCGCAAAGTTGCGCTTTGTATTTAGTTTGGATTTAAAGCGTACACGTCATTAGTAGTGTTGTGATTTTTATGTATCATATTATAAAGTGAAACTATGAAAATAGGTGAACACCTGGCATCGGGCCTTTTGTAATATTTAATGATAGGTGTTGAACAGCGAGGGTTAGAGACAATCAGAACAAAGTGGACGCATAGAAGTTTCATACAACTAAATTGTTTATTTTTCTACAGTTTGTGATACACTTGCGTATTGATCAACCGGAAATGGTGAGGTGCACGAATGCAAATGAACGCTCACGTTCACGTTCACGTTCACATTCACGTTCCCTCGCCCTAAGTGAATGTGTCTTCCCGTTCCCGTGGTGTGTGCGTGAACAACTAAACAATGCAGCAGAGCAACAAGCGTGCGAGGCGAGATTGGCATCGGACTAAAAACGAACTGGTTTGTATTCGATTTGCACCTATTCTATAATTTAGTCTAATCACGGAAACTAAATGCGGACGCACAATTACAAGGCGATATTTATACGAAAATATGTATTCCATTCATAGGCGTAGTGTTATATGAATCATTTTGTAGAGGCGGCGAACATATAAGTTTGACCCGACAAAAAAAAAAATGCCTAGTTATACAGAATGATCCATTTAAGTGTTACACTATTGCTATCTCGAGAAATGTAAGAGATACGAAGTTCGTTAAATTAGCAATCAATTTCTAAATTATATGACTATTAAAATGAGCAAAACAAATGTTTTTATTAACCAGTGGTTCTCAAAATATGGAACCCAATTTTTTTATTTTAAATTAGAACCTACCTTATTAATTTAAATTTTTTTTATATATGGGGTAAATAGCTCCGTGGTAACGTGTCGGACTGTGGATCGTAAGATCCTCAGTTCGAATCACACTGCCGTCAGTTACAAAATTTAATTTACCCCTGTGGTTCTCTCTCCACTAACATCTTTGGAAGCTATGATTTGACGGCTGTTAACCGCACTTCTTACGAAAAAATATATCACTTACCGAGATCTGCGAAAGCAGTGTGCCACATCCATAATTGGTAAAAGGCGTGATGATATATTTATTTATTTATTTTCTTTTTTATTAGCTTATTCGATTCAGTATTTTTTCTGAAACTAAAAAGAGTAACAAATAATTTGCTGAAATGAGTACAATTATGTATTATTAACAAAGAAAATTTTATTTACCCCAATGGCAATGTCCGATACGAGATCCTCAGTTCGAATCCCACATCCGACAGTTGCCAATTTAAATTTACCCCTGTGGTTCCCCCTCCACTAACAACTTTGGGGGCTATGACTTGACGGTTGGTAACCGCATTTCATATGCCAAAATATATCACTTACCTATATCTGCGTAGCAGAGTGCCACACCCACAATGGGTAAAAGGCGTGATGATATATTTATTTTATTTTTTATTTAACAACGAAAATAATTTTGAACAACA
The DNA here is from genome assembly GCA_963942605.1 of Poecilus cupreus. Taxonomy (NCBI): domain Eukaryota; kingdom Metazoa; phylum Arthropoda; class Insecta; order Coleoptera; family Carabidae; genus Poecilus; species Poecilus cupreus. The sequence goes on from OZ012715.1 coordinate 26,534,322, forward strand.
TTTGTAAATAATTTTGTCTTTTTCGTAAAAAATTTTCAATTGTTTCTGCTACTGCACTCATTTGTATCATTAAATTGAAATAATAAAAATCTAATTTGCATGTTTCTCAACATTTTTGTTATATAGGACTTATATCGTTGTACTTAGAAATTTTTTGCTAATTTATCGAACTTCGTATCTCTTATACTTCTCGATATAGCAATAGTGTAGCACTTAAATGGAACATCCTGTTTAAGAAAAATAGATTTTTAAGATATCTCATTTTGTTTTGAGTATACAATTTAATTCAGCACTATTAATAGGAATACGTTTACAGAAATAGAATGATGAATTTTTAGTGTGTCATCTTTTATAGACCAAGCTGTGTTTTGAATGAAAATCATAAAAATATTTATTCTCGATATTATAGAATAAATGATTAAGCAGAATAATGATGTCACTAGTCTAACAACTGATTTTCTCATTTAAAGTACATGCAAATTTTGAGTCTTCTACATGCACGGGTTACTGATAGATCTCAAATGAGCGAGAAAATTTTGTTTAATTTATTTGGACTAAGTTTGATGGGTGCGGGCGACAAATTTCCAAAATAATAAATAATACAAAAATATTTATACGTTTTTATTGACGCATTGTACACGACGATTTGAATAAGTCTACGCCCATGGTTCCATTATGTTATACAAAGGACTACAATAGCTAACAAATGAGTTCAAAACAAATGCAAATATTTAAGTCAGTAACTAATCATTATTACATATTTATGTAACTGTGTTCTAATTCACACTAAACCACTTTACGACTTTGCACTTAATATTTATTTTCATTTTAATCTTTGGTATAATAACTATTATTATTTCTCAGGCAATTACTATTATTCCCATGAACGTTATTCTTGCTATAACCATAAAAATTATTACAAAAAGTCTGATAAAGCCGAAAGTAGAATTTTATTATTTATATTATATTTCTTACAAGATAAACAAATGTGTCGATAATTAGTTTCGATCACATGTTCTCACGCATAGTTGAACAATAATGTTTAAATTTAATATATAAAAATTGCAATCATAAAATATACATATATTATAAAGCTTCAACGTCCAGCAAAAGGGGTCATTCACTAAAGTCACAAAATGGCAAATATGCCTTTGTACTTCTCTAATTATTGAGCTGTTAAATTGTCGAAGTGTCAAATGGTTCGCACCTAATATGAAGATTTTTGTTTCGTTTGAATTCGTAACCAAATAACACAAATCCAGAACACATAAACACAGTGACATTATAACATTGAAAAAAATCATTATTGCTTAATGAATAACTATTAAACTTTTTTAAACTGTAATTAGGCTTTAATTTAGATATAAAGTTTTTTTTATCCCCCCAGCAGGCGCGCTTACGAATTGAATGCGCCATGTTTAAAAAAAAATACAAACCGGGCAACAGAAGTCATAAAATCTTTGTTTTCAAGCCATTTCTTTTTTAATTATATAAAAAACATATTAACCTAATATGTATTATGTACTCTAATTATAATTTTCAATAGTTAATAAACATTATTTTTCTCTGAAGACTCACATCAAGGTGAAATATCTTTCACAATTTCCCGGGAAAATTCCAAAATAACATTCCCAGGAATTTTTCAAAAAAGACCCGGAAAAAAAGGTAACAAAATTTTTTCCCGCAAATCGTTGGTGAAGGAATTTTTGAAAATTTTCCCGGGGAAAAAACTAGTTCTAAACTAATTTGACGGCATATCACTACCTGTGGATCTATCTCTACTAAAAATGCACGAAAAAAAAGTATCGTATAATTATCCGAATCAACCGGTAAGCTGACAATATAAGATGCATTTTCTGAAAATGTCATAATAATTAAAAAAGAAACTCGATTAATTATATCCTCATCTTACCGAATAGTACTTTTTCATTGTGTATTACATAATCAAAAATAGTAAAAGTTTATTGAAAATGTGACAAATAAGATTTAAAAGATGCGTAAAATTCCCCTTTTTTATTATGCTTTACTCCGCCACCAACTACCTGTCTTCGAGAATGTTAAAATGTTTTTGTAAAATGACAAGAAAAGTGAAATAAATTAAGCGCATTAATTAATTTTGTTTATCTAATAATGAAATATAATATTACAATTTAAAAAGGTATATAGTACTTTGAAATTTTCTCAACTTTTTTTTCGAAGTCTGAACCACCGTTTGTTTATTTCTGGTATACACATTAAATACGTCATTAATGTAATTATGGGGTAACGCATCAAACTGTGGATCGTTAGATCCTCAGTTCGAATCCTACTACCGACAGTTGCCAATTTAAATTTAAACCTGTGGTTACCCCTCGATTAACAACTTTAGGGGGTATGACTGGCTGGTAACCCAATTTCATATGCAAAAATATATCACTTACCGGGATCTGCGTAAGCAGAGTGCCACACCTATAGTGGGTAAAAAACGTGATGATATATTTATTTATTTTAATGTAATTTAAAATTTAGACCTTAATATCTCGGGTATTTGAAGGAATTTTTAACTAGGGCTTTCACATGCGGTCTTATATTTTATGTAAAAATAAACAAATAAATATAGTGAAATAGCCTATTCTCAAGAACAATTGACTAATATACTGCTTGTAACATTTAATATAAATAAATATTGTGCAATATAAATATTTAATTTAATATTTTTTTAACATTGTTCGTACAACAATATTTGCTTTTTAAATTTTTCCGCTAGATTTTGTCCAAGCAAAAACCTACAATATGGCGTCCTCCCATAGGGGGGCACTTTCCAGTTAGCTTTGCATATTCTATTGCCTATCCAGGAATATATAGAGATCAGTGGGATTTACCCTTGTTTTTGGTTGAGATTTAATTTGGAGCATACAGGTAATGTCAAAGAAAATAGTTCTGTTAGATCCTTATCGTTGTAATTGGAAACAGTCAAAAAGAATTACGCGTGTAATTGTCATGAATGTAAAGCTAATAGCCGTAAGCAAATATATTCGACATGAAATGGGAGCGTATGTACAAGAAATTAAGTAATGGACCATCCCTATAATTATGTCGTTTCGAAATGAATTTCTAGTAAAACGTGTTCCAATGCTAGTTATCTTCGATTCATGTTATTATTTGACATCGATACACAAACACAGCGCAGTTCCGCAATTGTATATAAGTCGCCCCCCATCATGTCATGTTACGCTAATAGGTAATTAACGTGTACGCTGGCTTATTGACAGATGTGCGTGGGCGGCACGGAGCACGGAGCACGCACTCTGCCCTGCTGTCCTTGCATGCAATTGCGATTAGTGATTAGGGTCCAGCTCCGTCTTATTTACCCTCCCAACAGATCGGTACTATTACAGCAAATAAACCAGGTGAGGCCTGTAGCCGTGGTGCCTGATCTCATCTTAAACTCAATGCTGGAATTAATTAAATTCAATTATTACTTATTTACCCCACACTCAATGCTCATTAATAACTGTTTTCTATACAACACTGGATTGGGCATAGGGTATATTGTATAAGTACACTGATAAAAATATTTTCTGGGAAGAAAACAGATTTCTCTTAAATGAAGAGAAAAATTGATTTGAATAGTGCCAATCCGATTTCGTTTTCATTAAAAACTTATGTAGGTTTAATAAATATTCTTGTATAAAAATTTATTTAGTTTTGAAGGAACATATCCAAGTATTCAACTGAGACTCATTCTGGGGACGAAGTAGTTTCAATAGGAGTAGTTTTAATAATACAAAAGGAAAATTGCATACATACATACATAACATCACACTATATCCCCTCAGTAAGACAGCACAAACCCAGAAACACAGTCAACCAACAATCAATCTCCGTCAAACATTCCTATCTTGACACCCCACTTTCGCCTCGTTCATATTCATAGTGCGATTCATACATGTTCGTCTGTTCTTCACACTCGGAATCATTCGTGCGCGCAACAAACCATCAATTATACCCAACCACTTATTCCTCGGACGCCCATGCAATCGCTCACCTTCAATCTCACCCACATATATTAGTTTCACCAACCTTTCATTCGATATCGCGAAAGATGTCCAAATCACCTCAACTCCCAATTTCTTAACAACATTCTTTTCTGTCTCACACTCACTATACACCAATGTATTCCGGATACGATCACGTCTCGTATACCCACATACTCCACTCAAATATCTCATTTCAACAACAGTTATATGTCGTTCATGCTTCCACAACTAACATTTAGAACCTTACATCAATGTAGGCACTATCACACCATTATAAACACTAAATCTAGATACATTCACATTTCGAGCAAATGTACTCAGAGCATCCAATACTTCCTGCAGACACATACCTCGAAAACAAACTTCAAGGTTAATGCATTATGACGATATAATTGCTTAATTTTAAATTAATAATTGTGGATCAATCAATAGGATAGGAATATAATAATATACTGAAGTGTCACGTACCCTAGCTGCTTATGCCTAATCTAGTGTTATATAGTAATCAGTGCTATTAACCAATTAAATTTTTGCATTTATCATCTACAGCTAGGGCAACTAATACCGAATACAACAATTTTCAATCTCTTGATTTCGGCATTTAAAAAACTCGCTTCGGTATCCCGGTTTTCAATACCGGATCTCCGGTGTTCAGTAAAGGGAATTTCGGTACTTAATACCGGTATTTATACGATTTAAATAAATAAAATTATATAAATATATTATCACGGCTTTTACCCTGGGTGTGGCACCCTGCTTGCGCAGATCTTGGTAAGTGATATATTTCTTCGTATGAAGTGCGGATATCAGCAGTCAAATCATAGCCCCCAAATTTGTTAGTGGAGGGGGAACCACAGGAGAATATTTACATTGGCAATTGTCGGCTGCGGGATTCGAACTAAGGATCTCACGATCCACAGTCCGATGCGTTACCACGGAACTAATTTACCTTATTAACTGTATTAAAATTCGTATTTTACAGATATGTAAATAATTTAAGAATAAAACGGAATCAATCGTATTATGCAAGTAAGGGTGAAAACGTACTAGTTAGAAAGTACTTGTATTAACAAATATTAATACCGAAAATTCCGGTACTGATAAAATAAATACTGGGATTCAAATATCGGCGAAAAATCCAGTATCCAAAATATCGGTATCCCGCTATTGGATCTACTGCCTATTGTATTTATTTATTATCTGCCACTTTAATTGAAATATACGCTATGAATAGGGGTAAATTTTAAATTGGCAACTGTCGGTAGTGGGAGTCGAATTGAGTATCTCACGATCCACAGTCCGATGCGATACCACGGAACACGGAGCTATTTACACCTTAATTACAATAATAATTAATAAATAAAAAATCTGGGATACAATTTAGTAACTCGTTCAATAGATCGAAGTCAATATCAGAAGCTAGTTCTGGTTCCGTGTCATGCATCTGTGCGGTTGCTGGGAAGCTATAGATAGGACATGTAATTGACGTTTCGCTGTGGTCTATATTTATCGTAATCATTGTCTCTTTTTGGTTGTTGCTTTGCTGGGCTATGAGTCGGACGTGCGACGCATTCGAGTGTGACGACCCAAGCCCTGGCCCTGGCCCTGCACCCTGCACGCAGTGCCACCTACAGGCAAACAGACCCAGTTCCACCGTGTCACGTTACAAATCCCATTACGCTGTATTTATATGTCAACATATGTTGCGTTAAGTGTCGAATTTATTTTATTTACGTTTCATGTTACCGCCCTCTCGAGCTGAGTAAGTGGGACAATTATTTCTTGCGAGCCCCTGAAAAATGCAATTGAATTTTGTTCATCAGGGTTTAAGTGCACGTAAAATCCGCGCTGCGAGGAAGCAGGATTCAGGATTCGGGATTCGGGATATGTAAATGACGCGCGTTGCAGGAAATCTGTTCCATGACGGAAGTTATAGTTCGGCGGGCACTGGGCGGCGATTACTGGAAGAAAGAGTGCGCTTCGGCTCAATGTTCAGTGTTCAGTGTTCACCCGCTCCAAGCTCGCTGATCAAATGCATAATCCAATAAACTGTGTATTTTTATTGCGGCTGCTTTTGACGGTTCCATCACATTTCAAATTTAAATCAGAGCCATAAAGTTTTGTCGTGCGTTTCGCAAATTTCCATCGTCCCGGGGGCAAATCGCTTGCGCACCGTCCCCCTCGCTCCGCCGTCGTGTTGTTTATTGAGTGATAAAGTCCGTGACTGCCTCGTTCTCGGTACGACCGACCGAAACTTATTCTGCAATGGAATCTGGATGAGATGCGCAGCCACGACCACTCTTAATCTACCACTTTCCCATATTATTTGCAAAAAACTACTTCTACCTTAGGGTGCTCCTTATTTTAGCAAAATCCGAAAATTTTAGAATCAAAGGTTTCAGCCGTAGGCACTTGATGAAACATTGTAAAATAAAAAATAAATTCAAACATTTCATGTAGTTTCACAAAAAATTATATTCACATCTTATTTTGATAGATTTCGGCTTATTAGGCCATCTTCAGAAGCAATCGTTATCTGATTGCTTCTGAAGATGGCCTAATAAGCCGAAAACGTTCAAAATATCATGTGAATAAATTTTTTTATGAAACTAAATCAATTGTTTTAAATTATTTTTTATCGAAAAATTTCCTCCAAATAATAATTAAAAAAACAAATTGTAAAAACTTTCAACACTCAGTTAGTTAGGGGCGGGGAAACCGCACTGATAAAAACGTTTTCTTGAAACAAACAGATTCCTTTAAATGAAGAGAAAAATTGATTTGAATAGTGCCAATCTGATTTCGTTTTCATTGACAACTTTTGTGGGCTTAATAGATATTCTTGTATGAAAATTAATTTAATTTTGAAGGAACATATCAAAGTATTCAACTGAGACTCATTATGGGGATAAAGTAGTTTGAATAGGAGTAGTTTTTATTCAAAATGATATTGTTTTAAATGAAAACTTTTGTTTAAAATTAAAACTATTGCTTTTTACTTATTTTTAAAAGCAAAATTTAAAAAATATTAATTTTCTTTCAATGTAGGAAAAAGAAGATGAGTAAAATTTTTATTCCAAATTAATTTTTTTTAGAACTGAACCTAATAATTATTTAAGAAATATAATTTTCTTCAACGAATGAATACAAAAGGAATACTGAAAATTTTCTTGAACCAAGAAGTTATTTTTATGAGTGTGGCAACTGAACTAAGGATCTTATAGTCCAGAGTCCGATGCGTTTTTAAGGAGCTATTTACCCCATAAAAATATTTGAATTTTTGAAAATAACTATCTTAAAATGAACTACCTTAACGCAGCTTTTAATGTTAATTAAAATTGAATGAATCTTTTAAAGGCCAATAGACAGCAAATTTGAATGAAAATCCGTAATACATTATGATATTATCTATTTTAGAGTTTTTCACACGACACCACTCTGTTATTTCTCATCGAAATGACTTGATTCTTGGTGTCTGGATAAACGTATTTAATTAGCTTTTTTAGCAGTTATCTTGAAATATCTTTTAAATGAACACAAAGAAAGTAATACACCAAAATGTCTAAAAAGGCGATTTTCTCATTTAAGGTGTATGTAAATTTTGAGGTTTCTACTGGCACGGGTTGATATCATCTGTCATGCCTTGTAGGTATGAGAACATTTTTTTTTATTTTATTTATTTGAAGTAAGTTGCGAGTAGGGAGTAGGAGCAACAAATTTCCGACTTTCGCAAAAAACTAAGGACCAACCTATTGTACGTACTCTGTAATAACATACATGATATAATGCACATGAAATGGGTCAACACGTGTGTCCTCATTACCCACCCCGCGCTCGCACAACAAGCATATGTGAGCGTATTAATATGTTGATGTTAAATGATTTCAGTAATAAAAATACAGAAACACGACACTGGCGTCAGACAGGATTGCACGTGTGCACGTGTGCTACCACAACGCACCGCAACGCACCACATGCACCACAACGCCACTGCCGACAGCCGCCCCCCACTGAATTTTCATTTATTTAAATGATCCACTCGCGATGCAATTTGCATTTTGCGTGCCCAGTGCATGTATCTACACGGAAACATATGCTACTCGTATTTATGATAATATATTTAAAAGAGGTTTCGAACGATCTGATTTGATTCAATTATGCGATTGATTTAGCCTAAGTAGTGGGTCGTATTCACAGGTGTGTTGATAGGCGATAAGGCGCATCTGGTCACTGGTCGCTGCTTGCAACCCCGGAATAAATTACTAGGGGAAAGTGTTTATATTTTTTGTGCAATATTATTAAGGAAATAATTGTAATATAGGGACTACTAATCGTAATATTTTGTTAATAACAATCAATTTTTTTTTTGAAATTTTATTCAAATATATCACGATCAGTGAAAACCCGATGTAAAAATTCCATATATTCCCGAGATATAATTTTTAAAAGTTTGTGTGACGTCACTGGTACTCCTTCAGTGGCACTAAAACAACGATTTTTCATGATAGTAGATATTATATATTTTTTAATGTAAAAATAATATTTACATATTATAAGTCTTAATTTACAACAATTAAACTTAATATAAATAAAGATAAAGTTCCTTTGGCAACTTTAGAGTATTTTACTTGATATTCGAGGAAACAACATACGAAAGTTTGTGAACAGTGGCGCTAGTAATGATGTAACCTAACCTCAACACACAATTTTATTGAATAGTTTTTGATCACAGTACAATAAAACAGTGAAATTATAAAACAAGTAATAGAAGCCCAACAAAAAAATCAAATGTAATGACATTTCGTAGTTCTATTTTAGCCCACAATAGGCGCTGGGCGCAACGGCAGACGCGCGATTTGCACTTTTCATATTTCTGGCCAATAGAATCAATGCGAGTACCCGTGACGTCAAAATATGTTCAATTCGTTATATCGGTTTACTGTATAATATTTTTAAAAATAAAATACTTTACTACTAATTATTCCGTAAGTGTTACACGCTTTTGATATAAACTTGTCATATTTCGTTTATGGTTTATGAGCCTATTACTTGTTTCTGCTATTGTTTAGCCTCCATAAAGTGGTTCTTTACGGACTAGAGTGATAAAGTAAAAACAATAAATAACTTGGTAACATTGGTAACCAAACAACATAAAAAACACACTTAGAAATTATCAATTTTTTTCATGTCAATTAATCTGCAATACAATCGAACATAAAATATTGTATGTAACGCATAGAGTTTTATGGACGAGACAGTTTAGGGGCCGGCCGAGTGAGTGCAGCGAGTCATATAATGTACTTGTTACATAAATATCTATTATTGTGCTGGTGTATCAATGTATAAAAGAAGAAATATACAAGTACAGAATATGATAAACTGTCCCAAGGTATAAAACCGTATTGTACCTTGGGACCGACCTGATTGTATCTTAGCGCAAATAAAATATACAAAAAAAAATACGAATGTACATAGAACCAATATTTTACTGAAATTATGAAATATTTTAACAAAAATAGTATTCATACCTACAATACTAAATTAAAATAGGTTTATCATATCTTATAGACCTATAATAAACAAAAAATCAGTAACAAGACAATTACATATTGAGTTAAAATAATAATAATTGTCTGATGTAATTACAAATTTTTCTTGCCCTTACAAATTAAATTCAAAGTTCACCTTTCCGTTCCAATATGTGAATGTACCTTGGAATATGTTTCAATGTACTACATTCAATTTTATGTCCAGGGGTATAACGAAGCTAATAATTTATTAGAAATTAACCTAAAATATATTCAGTTAAAATGTCAATGCAAATGTTCGAAAGAGTACACAACAGCAACATTTATCTTGCGTAGGTATAGTGGCAATAATTTAGATATTTACAATAACAATATTGTTGCAGTATATATCTAGATCATGTTGTCTTAAATATAATATATTGTTAAGAATATAATATATATTCAAATCAACAACTAATATTGCTATTTATTAATGGGGTAAATAGCTCAGTGGCAACGTATCGGACTGTGGATCGCGAGATCCTCAGTTCGAATCTCACTTCCGACAGTTGCCAATTTAAATTTACCCCTGTGGTTCCCCCTCCACTAACAACTTTGGGGGCTATGACTTGACTGCTGGTAACCGCATCTCATACGCCAAAATATATCACTTACCGAGATCTGCGTAAGCAGAGTGCCACACCCGCAATGGGTAAAAGGCGTGATGATATATTTATTTTATTTTATTAATGATAAATATGTATTATTGCTGAGAAATAAATATATACTATTGTTTTAGTAAGAATATGTAAAATGCTGTCACTATAAGTAAGATAAATATTGATATTGTAGCAATCCATTTTTTTCCGCGTATATTTTACAGAACTATTCGATAAGCTCAGAAAAAATTTTAATAACAATTAAGAAACTAAACAAGATTATTTACTAATCGATTAGAAGTATTTACCAAAACATTTTGTATATTTTTAGAAAATTTATCTTATTGTTCATCCAAAATTAAAATACGTTTACTAGTGGTAGAACGCTGAACTAATCACAAAGCAAATAAACTTCATTGTATTTTGAAATTAATTCTTATTTTTTAAAAATTAATAACAATACTAGTTATTTTAAGAGTATTCCAATGTAAGTGTTACATTTGTTTAAGCCGTATTATTTTAATAAGATGTAAAAATGGAAGGTATGTACATAGTATTTGTAGATTACAGGTTAAGATTGAATTTTCATATCCTACAGTTCAGCTGCCAATTAAGCATTCGCCGTCATAAAATATTATACAAAATGAATTTGATATGTAACTTTCGCAAATTGTGATCAACACCATCTTTTGATAATTTTGAAGCCCAATATTTAGTTTACCGAATAGTAGATATTATACACAATTCAAGAAAAAAAAAAATTCCGACGACCACAACGAAAAGTACATAAATTCACATCCTAAACTATTACTAAAAGTTGGTCATTGCATATCACTTACAATGCTGTTTGATATGAAAGCTCGTTAGCCAATCAGATGCGTCCGCATCTGTGTAATATCATTTTATCACACACTGCCAAAGTACAATACCATCCCCTGATTATAATTCCTAATTACAAAAATGATTTTTGCATTTACACCGGCAATTTGAATGTTTTGTGTTGTTTTGTTGTGTTTGTGGTGTAAAGTTGAGTTGACAAGACAACGCGCCACGTCATCACGTCTACGTCAGTAGTGAATTGAGGGTTTTTGCTGTGCTTTAGTTGCGCGCATCACTGGTCGCACAGGTGTACAACACCAGCTCCAGCACCAACACCAGCACCAGCGACCATCGCCAACCTCTGAACATCTGGGCTCCAAAAACACTCTCTTCACACGAAACCAGTTCAAAACAAAACAAGCCGTCATAAACGAAACCATCAACAGTATCAACACACAAGGTGCAACAATAATCACCCGAATCATGCGAGATATATGGCTGTCTTTAAATTACCATTTCGTTCCCTACATGCTATTTTTTGCTGCCACTCAAAAAATGTAAATATGTTTTTTAAATACCAACAAAAAACATAAATTCATCAAAAAAACTAATCACAATACAATATCGAGCTTCCAAATTATCAAGAGATACCGTTGATCATAATTCACGAAAAGTTACATATCAAACTAATAACTAATATACACTGTAAATTTTCCTGTTTTCATAGGTTTTTTTGGGGAAAATTCAATCTTAACCTATAATCTGCAAATATAATATACCCTTCATTTTTACATCTTATTTAAATAATACAGCTTAAACAAATTTATCACTTACATTGGAATACTCTTAAAATAACTACTATTGTTTATAATTTTGAAAAAGTAATAATTAATTTCAAAATACAATGAAATTTATGTACCTTATGGTTAGTTCAGATTTCTACTACTAGTTAGCGTAATATAATTTTGGAAAAATATTAAACACGTTTTTTGATTTGATGTGTATTTCTCGAGATATCGGAACTTTTTTAAGACATTATATGTATAAAATTCCGATGTTCGTAATTCTTCTCCTCCTAAACGGCTTGACTGATTTTGATGAAATTTTTTTTGTACTTATGGGGTTACCTGCATGGTCAAATACGTAAGTCATGAATATGTCAGAAAAAAAAACAAAATTCTGGAACTCGATAACAGCGCCACCTACCAAGTCCAACTGTAAACAAGAACCATTCAGGTGAACCCATAATTAAAAAAAAATCATCAAATTCAATCAAGCTGTTTGGGAGGAGAAGAATTACAAACACACGCTCACCTGAATTTTATATATAAAGAAGATAATATGATAACGGTTGACATTTGTGTCGCTTTATCTTTAAAATAGGTAATATCCGACATGCGTTACAATGCTACTCAAAAAAAGAAATTTCCTTGCATTTAATACTAAACAATTGGTGAAGCAAGCTCGTCACTTCGTTTCACTCTATCTAAATATTTCGACCCCAGCGCCACCTACCAGGTCCATTTTTTGCAAAAGTATTTCCTTTCACGTAACTAATATGTATTCTCAATATGACCCAAATCTGATCATAAATACAATTTTTCGAAATATCTCACACAAACGTAGTGTCCCAAATTACGGGATGGTAATTTAAAAAATCGTTTCTTAGCGGTTATTCATGTCAGTAGGAATACACTGTCAAAATTTCAGATTTTATTTTTCGTAGACAATAAATAATTTTTAAATTAATAGCAATGCAGGTAAATCATATGTAAAAATCGGTATAATTTGAACTCGTCTATTCAACGTTTAGTCTTAAGCCTCATTTACAAATCGAAATTTGTTCTTGTTTTATGTTTTTAGTTTTAGTTTTAAAAAGTTTGTAGCATGTCTTTCATATGTAACCGTTCACAGAACTGTATTTTGTTTTTGTTTTAACACAAAAGTTTGCAAACTCCAAACTCATGTTTTGGTTTTATGTTTTAGACTTAGGAATCGACCAATAGGAGGATGCGAAAAATGATGTAGCAATATAGTTATCTCTTTCTGTCAACTGTCATTTAGCGTACGTACATAACCAAATATTTTGTACCATAGAAGTAAACGCTTCTTCGGCATTCATTTAGGGTAATTTGTGTATTAAAACGTACCGTTTTTCATAATTTTATAATATATTTACCATTAAAGCACTGTAGTTCATATCAACAAAATATATATGTAATATTTTGATAGTTTTGTTTAATATGGTTTATTGTGGATAACAGAAGGAGTTACCGAACTAGTTAAATAAATTTATTATATTTGTCATTATATGTCGCCACTAACTTAAAAACAACAACTGAAAAATCATTTGTGAATGCTACTTACCAATGCAATACAACATAGAATATAAAACCAACACTAATTTCGATTTGTGAATGAGGCTTTACAGTATGTAAATGAACTCTCCTTTACCATGAAATATTCTGAATTTTTCTTGTTTTATATAAAATGTTAGGAAGCCTTAAATGGTTGTTATGTTTTTGTAATATGAATTGCGTAATTAATTTCGTATAATTTTTGTGAAGCCTTAAATGGTTATTTGCGCAATTGTATATCGCGCTAGTTTGGAGAATAAATGGCGCAACTAGCGGGATATTGTTTGCAGCCGATAGCGAAGCAGTACAATATCGCGATCGTGTTTGAGTTTGTGTTTGCGTGGCGTTATGCAGTACAGCAACATGATTGATCCGATACAAGCGCCGATGACACATGACTGACTGTGCTATCGCGCTGGTTCGCCAGATATACGTCCGCAGCCGCTGATTAATGACCGACAAACCATTATGTGACTTATTCCCTGATCGCTCGACGGTGAACGTGGAGCACACCGCGCCACTCTAGATTCTATTAATTCATTTCGTGCGCTCCCGCCACTTCAGCCTACAGATCCAATTAGGTTTAGTCCCGATGCGCCGTCAAATTCGTTCATCAGTGCGGTGACTTGCATCTTGTCCAACATATTTTCGACTTTCCGGGCTGGAGTTGTCCGTCGCCGTTAACGATACCACCAAGACGGCGCGATTTTTTATTATTTATCAAGTGCCCAAAGTCAACTCAATTTCGGCAGTGACATTTCGCCAACGACAATTGGCGGTGCCGGTGTCGGTGGCGAGTGTCCTTTGAACGGTTTCAGGGAACTGCATGTCACTTTCACATGAAGCAATTACTACTGTGCCTGTCTGTGTCTGTGTCTGTGTCGTATGTCGTCTGATCGTGTAGACAATTTATCCCCAACCCCAGACCGACTGTTACACCACGCGGTTTGGAGTTCGCGGTATGTTCAATCAATAGACATCTAATTGTCGTGACAGACGGTAAATACTGGTTTGATGACTGATTCACAACATTGGAATGACATGTTTTAGCAGACAATAAAATATTTGCGTGATATCTCATTCATTCGTCGAATCAACCCTCGGAACTTTTCCGATTATTCCTACTTTATCGACACACTTTATTTGAATTTACACTGAATTACTAAACTAGTTTTCAGCTATCATGTGATCCTCAGTGAAAAACATTTTTGGGAGGCATGACTTGACAAAATATATAAGTTACTGAAATCTGTGAAAGCAGAGTGCCACTTCCAAAAATCTGTTGTGGGCACCACAATACCTCCCGCCATAGATTTCAAAACACTCATCTCTTCCAAAAAATTAATTTTCAATTATTTTAATAATAAAATTTAAACGAAAATATCAAAATATAATTTTTCTTTAACGTGTTGTAATTCGTAAATAGTGACAGTAAGATAAAAATGTATTAAACAACAATTGTAGATAATAATTTTTAAATATTATTCTAATAACAAAAATTGTCATTAACCCGTAATTTACTGAGATATTTCAAAATAACTTGATAGGGCTTCAAGTAATCTACCACATTCGGTTATTGGATTATCACCAAAAACTAATCAGCGCTTCCAAAGGGGATTTTGTTATATACAAAATATTAAAATTTTTAATTTAGTACTTTTTGAGAAACCGTAACTCAGAGATCCACACAGACTGACACACACACATACACAGACATCATCGCGAAATTATTAAAATCGTATTCTAGGGATCCTAAAACGAGCTTATCCACTGAAAACTCACTACCGAATTTTTTGCTTAGTTCCTATACTCCATACAGGATGTGGCGGGAGGTAAAGAGGGTAAATGGCGTGATGGTATATTTATATATTAAATATTAATATTTTGAAAGAACTAAAGCATGATTTATAGAGCACGTCACAATAATAAAGCGACATTTGCCAAGGTCTGCAATGAAGTATTTCACCATTATTTTTTTTTAATTTTTATTTAAAAGATTTAATTTATTACAAAAGCTGTTTGTCTTTGTTTTCGTTTACTATGTTTTATTGAGTAAATATTAAAAATATATGTCATCACGCCATTTGCCCATTTCTGGATAAGGCACCCTGTTTAAATCAGATCTCGGTTTTATTATATAGTTTTGCGCGTGAAATGCGGTTACCAGCCGTCAAATCACGGCCTCCAAGGATAGAAGTGGTGGAGGAGTTACAAGGGTATGTAATGAAAATTTTCAAAATTTTATTTCGAAAATTTGTCGATTATGAGGCTTAAACCGAGGATCTTATGATCCACAGTCCAATGTGTTACCACGGAACAAGTAACCCCATATTAGATAGGTATTAATGTTTTTACAAAATTTACCCTTGTGACTCTCCATATATTAAAGTCTTTGAGGGACGTGATTTTACGGCTGGGTAATCGTATTTCATCGGGTAATTACGATCAATGTGAAGTACTCCCACAATTTCAAAATCCAATGACAAAGAAATATACAGTTTAATTTATAGGTACGGTATGTACCGTAACTTGAGGTATATATTGTTATGGTATTTAATATTAAACGTACTGATTATCGAATTATTTCTTTAGAAATTCCTTGTTTATTGTAATTATTGTATTATACAACCATTAGATATTAATTAATTACAACGTAATATTTAATATAAAAAGTATTTATATTCAACCGGTTATACAAAACTAATTTTCGAATTTTTGAACAATCTGTGTGTACCGTGATCAGTACGATAAGTACTATACGTCATTCCAATATGTACCTCAAATTATGTTACATTCTGATTTGGTTACAAAATCAACAAAATTCTTATTTCCAGTTCGGGTTCAAGATTCGGAAATCGTTAGCGGTTTTTTCGGTGTTAAACTGGTTTGATGGCATGGAAGAAATTGACCGTTTAATGGAATCGTGTGATCTTGATAGTATTTCAGATAATTATAAAAATGTAATAACTGCATCTACTCATTTGAGCGTTCTTCTGACTACAAAAATGTTAAATTATACTCAAAGTATACACACAGACAGAAGTAAGATCGTACATAGCTAAAGATTATCATAAATTATTGTGAACGAACCTATTAAATCTATATTCGCTGAAAATTACATCTTGACAGATAAAGAAGACTACGTTTGAAATGTGTACTCTTTGAATACTAATTATAATGTAATTTAAAAATACCTGTGAAATTATATTTGAAGGTTGCTGCACTGATGGTTCACATTTATAAATATTAATGAAATAACAACCCACCGAAGGTTCCGAGTTACCTGGGGCTGGAGAGTTTTTCAACAAAGTAAACAGTGCAGTCTGTCATCAATTTGTCACGGAGGTTCGTTCACAGCAGATGCGGTTTACAAAATTCAAATCCCGTCGCACAATCAATTAGAATAGCGAGTAGTGAACCTGTACCATGTCACACCTGTCTAGAATCACTCATTTACATGATATTAATACGGATTGTCTTTTGTGAGATCCACGGGAAATAAAAAAAAACAGCTCGCTAATGATCCGTATTCAATAAGGGTTGCTGAACGTTACATAACGGTTAAATGCTTAGAAGATTGTGATGTTTGACTTGAGAAAAAAGATTTCGGACAGTCCGTCAGCCCTATTCTTCTATCTATGAAACTTAATACTTAAGTCCTTGTGAAAAGAACTTATTTTGAATAGACCAAACATCAAAGATATTAAGAGAAGTTTGTATTGAGGATATTATTCAAAGCAAACTACTTAGTTATTTGATATTCAATTCACATTTCATGTCTGGTGATGGGTCCGAGGCAAGCGGTAAGTTAACATGCTCTTTGTGGCTAAAGCTTCGACGATCGAGACTGACACGTACAATTTTTAACTGTTTTGTGTTTTAAAATATTGTTAACGAATCGAATATTGCTATGGCATGTGACGCCGATATAAATAAGTCAATAAATAAATTTTACAACACGCCATTTATCCATTTTGGCTTTCGCAGATCTTGACTGTGATAGTTTAACCTTGTGATGTGCTATTTCACCACCCATTTGCATGAAACTTCCTGAATGTATCTCATTTTCAAGTGGCGTTCGGACACGGGTGACCTTGGGAATCTATTTTTTGGGTCCACATTGCGATGTACTACTTCACCTTAGGGAAAATACTAACAAGTGGCGGTGAGACACGGATAACTTCGAAAGTACAGTTTAATAAGTCACTTTATAAATCCAGATAAATTCCATTAAAATTGAGTACCTACTTGTGATTCGAGTTCGTAAGTTGTGTAGGCTTAGGATTTGTTTGCGAGCTTACTTACAGGTAAATTCTACATAAACAAAATTGAGGGATACTTTCAGCCTCCCATCTCGTCTCTTCTCATGGTGCCTCAATAGCAGATCTATGTAAAATGTAATTTTGCCATAATTACAAGTACTTACAAAATAATTACTTAATTACGCATCTTAATTATTCTCGTAGTTTCCATATATTGATTTTTAAATTTCAACAAAAGTAAACTCCACCGGTGTAAGATAGGTAACTAAATTCATTAAAAATATTAATTTAATAAACTCAAGACGTTGAGCTGGTTAGAGTGGTATTTAATTTTAGACTGAAAATAGGCTCAAGTGCATTGATAATATATTTTTCAAGTTATTTGTTATAGGGTAAATAGCTCCGTGGTAACGTGTCGGACTGTGGATCGTGAGATCCTCAGTTCGAATCCCATTGCCGACAGTTACAAATTTAAATTTACCCCTGTGGTTCCTCCTCCACTAACAACTTTGGGGGCTATGACTTGACGGCTGGTAACCGCATTTCATACGCAAAAATATATCACCTACCGAGATCTGCGTAAGTAGAGTGCCACACCCTTAATGGGTAAAAGGCGTGATGATATATTTATTTATTTATTTATTTATATTGTTACTTGTGAGAGTGAGAGTTCTTGTGTTCAAACCTCCCTCACTACAATATATCGTGTGATTAATTGGCCTTTAACTCTTTTTAGCTCTTTTTACCTCCCGCCACATCCTGTGAGAGAGGTATAGGAATACTGCTAAAAATTCGGTAGTCAGTTTTCAGTGGATGAGCACGTTTTAGGGCCCCTAGAATACGAGTTTAATAGTTTCGCGATGATGTCTGTCTATGTTTCTGTTGGTCTCTGTGGATCTCTGTAGTTACGGTTTCTCAAAAGCTACTAAACAGACAATTTTGATACGAGTATTATATATATATCAACTGTATCCCCTTGGGAAGAGCTGATTAGTTTTTAGTGATAAACCAATAACCGAAACTGGTAGTTTACTTGAAGCACTATTAAGTTGTTTTGAAATATCTCAGTAAATTATGGTATGACAATTTTGATTATTATAATAATGTTTCAAATATTATTATCTACTATTGTTGTTTGAAACAATTTTCTCTAATTGTCACCATTTACGAATTACAACACGATAAAGAAAAATTATTTTCTGACTTTTTCGTTTAAATCAGCTAACCCGTGCTTTTTGAATAAAACAAAACAACGGTTGAGAAATGTCATTTTTTGACATGTGTTATAATAAAAACTAAATTTTTGAAGGGCCAAACGTTTCTTAATAGTCGTGGTCCGTGTTCTTGCATTGTTTGATAAGAAATTTATGGCGAGAGGTATATTGTGTGTATTTTTTTAAAAATTATACAGCAATACTCTTCCAACAAAAAATCATTGTCTATATACCTACCATAAACATTTTAGCACACAATATACCGATTTTGTTAGTAAATTAGATTTCCTTCAAAAAGTATAATGTGATAAAGTGTTTAAAATCATAAATTAATTAAGAAGCTATTCACGTTCATAAAACAATATATTAAAAACAAATTTAAAGCAGAAGTTACATATTGTTGCTCTCAAATGGAGAAACCTATACACAAATGTCTATGGTAAATAGATGGATAATAGTGATGTGCCGCTAAAAAATTCCCGCCGGGAATTTGTATTTCCCGGGAGTTCCCGGAAATTAATTTAGCCACGATTTACGGAAAAAAAATTGTTACGTTTTTCCCGAATTTTTTTTAGAAAATTCCCGGGAATATAATTTTGGAAATATACCGGGAAATTCTAAAATATTTGACCTTGATGTCTGGTCTAGATACCCCTACTCCAGCAACAAGCAAAGTGGTATTCGGTATATCACAAGCCTAAACAGACGTCTGCAGAGGTATAGTGTGTTTTGGATCATTATTTATGCCTGGTTGCACCAACGTTAGTTAAATTTTAAACATAGTTTAAATAAATAAAAGCAAATCGAAGTTATATGTTATATGAAATAATTGACATTGATGTCAAAAATTAGATTTGCTTTTATTTATTTATACCAAGTTTAAAATTTAACGTTTGTGCAACCGGGTATTAGATTATTATGAAAAGAATTTTATCAATAATTGGAAAGAAATAGAATTAAATTTTTATTCACATTTGAAATTCCTTGGATAGGTAATTTCCTGAAAAAAATATCCTTGAAAATTATCCCGTATTTTTTAATTTCGGGAATTAATCCATTTCTAATAGATAATAGATAAAAAAAAATACCGATAAATTGCCCTGTATAATAAATAAAAATTGATCAAATAAAATAAATAAATATATCATCACGCCTTTTACCCATTGTGGGTGTGGCACTCTGCTTACGCAGATCTAGGTAAGTGATATTTTTGCGTATGAAGTGCGGTTACCAGCCGTCAAATCATAGCCCCCAAAGATGTTAGTGGATGGGAAGCGACAGGGGTAAATTTAAATTGACCGCTATCACCTGTGGGATTCGAACTGAGGATCTCACGAACCACAATCCGACACGTTACCACGGAGCTATTTATCCCGTAAAAATTAATGTGTGTAGCACATAACCTCCCTCCTAAATCTGTAGAAAATGAAAAATGAACAAATATTGTAGCTAATATTATTTTACATAATTTTCAATACGACAAAATTTTGAATAAATCTATTATTTACTGAGATATAGGCCTTCAAGTAAGCTACCACTTTCGGCTGATCTAATCATCTCGTGAAATAGTATTCTAAAGACCTTAAAACGTTTTTATTAGTTGAAAACTGTAATTAAAAATTACTAATTTTCGTGCAGAAATAGCTTGGTGGTAACGCATCGGGCTGTGGATCATGAGGTCCTCATTTTTCTACTTTTAACTAACATCTTTTCGGGGCCGTGACTTGACGGCTGGTAATTGCAGAAAAAAGTGTTACTCACCAATATTTGCGAAAGCAGGTCACTATAATGATGGATGAATGAAGTGATGATGTATTTATTTGTCACATAAATAAAGTGTTTTATAATACTGATTACAGTTAATTCACCACAATAACATTTGCACGTCACGTTATTAATGCGTCATCTACCAAGATCTGCAATTGTAAATTTGTCGGCAATGGCACTGAAGTACACTGTCAAGCTAGGTGATTTATGCAATACTGGTTTGATTACAAATCTGGCATATATTTTAACTCATGTAAGTACGTACTGAAACGAGAAACTGAAATAATATTTGTGTTATAAATCTGATTTTATTGCTTTATTATGTTTATTTACCGATAACAGTTCATATGTTATTGCTAATAAATTTAGAGCGTTATAGAGCGGTCGTACTAATATTTTGAGAAAAATAATTTATGGCTAAACAGCCGTGACAAAAAATGAAAATATACGCGAACACGATGCCGCGCCGCAAAAAGAAAAATGTTGATATTGTAGGTATAATTTAGTATTTATTATATGTAGGCACAAGCGGAGAGACTATAAATCTCGCAGTTCATAAAATTAAATAGTTTTTTTGTTTGTTATTGTTTAAGGGCACGAAGCCTGTAAAACTTTTCTGCCACCTGTACGAGTATATCGTATTCACAGACCTGCAAAACAAAGAATTTATTTCTTCGGCAATATTTTACTATTTATGTCATATAAATCTCATCTGAATATGGACCCTTAAATAAAGGTGCATTATTCGTTAAAAAAAATATGCTTGACTTCAGATAATGTGCATTGTGCAGGTGTTTCAATACTTGAGAAAAAAATTACATGGCTTATACTATATGATATATCGATCATGGATCAAAACGACAAAAAATATTTTGATATTAATTATTAAATAATTTTTTAATATTACTATTCTTTTTACCTCCCTCCACATTCTGTAAGGAAGGTATAGGAATCATGCTGAAAATTCGGTAGTGAGTTTTTAGTGGATGAGCACCCTAGAATACGATTTTACTAGTGTGCCTGTCTGTTTGTCGGTCTGCGTGGATCTCTGGAGTCACGGTTTCTCAAAAATTACTAAACTGAAAATTTTGATATTTTGTATATATCAACCGCATCCTCTTGGGAAGAGCTGATTATTTTTGATGATAATCCAATAACCGGTAATAAGTGGCAATTGAAGCCCTATCAAATAATTTTGAAATATGTCAGAAAATTATGGTTTAATAGCAATTTTTGTTCTTAGAATAATGTTTCAAATATTATTATCTACAATTGTTGTTTGAAATATTTCTCTTTTACTGTCACCATTTACGGTTTACAACACGTTAAAAAATATTTATTTTGATATTTTCGTTTAAATCTGCTAACCTGTGATTAAAAAAAAAAAACAACGGTTGAAAAATGTAATTGTTTGACATATGTCGTAATTGAAAACTAAATATTTCGAAGGGATGAGCGTTTCTTGATAGTTGTGGTCCGTGTTCCTGCATTGTTTGATAAGAAATCTGTGGCGGGAGGTATTCGTTTTCTATTTCTTTAGCCATGTTGATCTAGGTCTTCCTCATCTTCCTCTTCCCGGTTGTCTCCAGTCTACTACTGATTTAATTATATCATTTTCTTCTAATCTCCATTTATGTCCAAGCTAGCTGACTCGCTGTTGCTTGATTTTTTTCACTGCCTTCTCCTTTCAACTCTAGTTCTACTTCAAAGTTCATTCGTTTTCCGATATCTTCATAGGTCTTAATATTGTTCTTATTATTCTTCGTTTAATTATTTTTAAAACTTTTTCATCTTTTTTTGTCATTGTCATAACCTCAGCAGTGTACATTGTTATTCACGTGCTAATATATACATCGCTTACCGAGAACTGCAAAAGCAGAAATCCAAATAAAAAATGGGTTAATGATTATATATATTTATTAAATTTTATTTTATGTTCAGTAAATATATTAATAGTATTGCGTTAGTATTTAATTACTTATTGTTGTTTTATGAGCAAATTAATACATTTTCCATGAAATTATATCTAAAACAGTGACACTAAAAATTTTTCGTACTTCATGTAAAATGTACCTAATTAATAACACAAATTTTTGTTCTGTGATCAGATTATCATGTAGCATCTTGCATTTAATGAATGCATCATCATGTTATTTATCCACTTTAAGTTCGGTTACCAGCCGTCAACATGTTAATGGAAGGGGAGTCACAGAGGTAAAATTAAAAGTGACGCCATTTACCCAATTATGAGTTTAGCACTCGGACAGATCTTTGTATATGGTATACTTATGCCCTTGTATAAAAGGTGTTTGTAGAGAAGGAGCAAAAAAAGTAAATTTTATACAGGATGTCCCAGATTTAAACGGCCTAACTTAATCCACAGATTAAACAGCCAAAAATAAGGTAACAAGTTCATTTGACTAAATGTCCGTAAATGCTTTATTCCAGAGATATTCATGTTTTTCTTATTGGAGTAGCGCTACTTTATAAAATCAGCTTCATATCCAATTATCGTATTGATTAAGTAATAATTAAATTAAATTAATAATAAATTGTTTATTACCTAATTTCAATACAAAATTTAGTTTGTTTGCACTTATATCTGGGAAAAAATGAGAATCTATCAATGAATTTAAAGAAATTTATTGTTTAAAATAATAAAGTAATAACATAACTTCATAAACTATTTTTTTTTATAATTTTATAATATTTGTTCAAAATGTTCACCTGCAGCACGTAAACAGGCATGACAATGATGTGCAACTACATTGGTTGCTGTGTGATATTGCTCGGGAGATATGGTTTCGTGAACTTGAATAATTTTTCTACGTAGTGAGTCTAAATTATTTATCGGTTCTTCATAGACTTTTTCTTTCGTGGCACCTTAAAATAATTTCTTTAAATTCATTGATAGTGTTTCATGTTTTCCTTGACATTAGTGCAAGCAAACTAAATTTTGTATTGAAATTAGGTAATATACAATATATTATTAATTTAATTGAATTATTATGTAACACCTAAATGAGATAATATTGGATATTTTGTCAGGAAGTTATTTTTTTAAAGTAGCGCTACTCAATAGGAAAAACATTAATATCTCTGGAATAAAGCATTTACGGACATTTGCTCAAATGAACTTGTCACGCTATTTTTAGGTGTTTAATCTTAATTTAAGGTTAGGCCGTTTAAATCTGGGACACACTGTATAGAGGATTTATTATTCGAAAATTTGTCGAATTTGGGGATCAAACTGAGGATCTCATGATTTGTAGTCCGATGCGTTACCGTGGAGCTATGAGGCGAGTGTTCTAGCCATAGTACAAGAACTGTCGCTTATACTACACTGAAATTAAAATTAAATTAATATACAGTTCGCATTTTTTTAAAGTTGTATAATCGACATGAAATTAAAATTCTTACACAGACATCTACTTATATATTCATAATATTAAATTAATATATCACAGCCGACAGTTGCTATTTTAACTTTACCCCTGTGATACCCCTTACACTAACATATTTGGGGGTTGTGACTTAATGGCATTTCATGCATAATATATATATATATATATATATATATATATATATATATCACTTATCGAGATCTACAGAAGTAGGATGCCACACCAAAAATAGGTAATTGTTGATTGTGAAATGGTGATATATTTATTTATTCATTTTATTTAAGATGTCGTCGCGCCATTTACCCATTATGGATGTTTCACTTTGTTTTCCATATCTCGGTGAAATATTTTTTACAGTTACCAGCTGTCAAATCATGTCTCCGAACTAGTGATGCCACGATAATTATTTTTACGATTACGATTCCGATTATGTTTAACAATTTTGATAATCGCCGATTACGGTTGCGATTATTTAGTACAAATAGGTTAACTTAATAGTATTACAATAAAAAGTAATTAATTAATTAATCCCCCTCCACTATCATCTTTGAGGGCTATGGATTGACGGCTGGTAACCGAATTTCATACGCAAACATATATCACCTACCGAGATCTGCGTAAGCAGAGTGCCACACCCATAATGGGTAAAAGGCATGATGATATATTTATTTTATTATTTATTTATTTAATCGTAATCGTTGCATCAATACTCCGAACTATCTCAGTGAAGATAAAACCACAGGAGTAAATCTACAAATTTTAATTCTTATCTATATATTCGAGTAATATTTCCTTACAATTTTAATTTTGTTATTGTTTAATTCTTTCCTTTTCACGCTTCTCATCCAGTTTGGGGAGAAGAGGTGGAAACACGTTTCTGTTTCAATACTTTTCCCCGTTCTGAGCAGTTCTAAAGTATGAGTTTAATAGTTTCATCGTTTGTCCACATCTGAATCATGCAATTAATTTGACATGACGGCTTAGTCTTTATTTCAGAGTACCGATACAGTTCTAATGTTATTGTACCTGTTCTGTATGTTCGGGTTTCATTGTGGTTCTTCATTATTATTAAGCTATGGTCCAGCTAATGTAAAGAAACTACTTACAAACTAATTTAATTCTTAGGAACCTCCTCCAAACTTTCTAATATTTATTTTAAGATGTTGTCGAGTTTAATTTTTTGTAAGGAAAACTTTACGTGTACTTTTTGAAGTTAAAATAGTTAGAATAGATATTTGTACAACAAGTAAGGAAAAGTAATATTTTTCCGTATTAGGTGTGAAATTTGTAATCGAGGTGCAGCCGAGATTAAAAACACACCGTATACGGAAATTAATACTTTTCCTACGTGTTGTACATAAGATTATTTATACTACCGTTTGAAAATAGTTATTTTATAGTTTAGAATTTGATATTGTTTGATTTCTGTCATTTTGACGTTTTGAAAAAACTAGGGAATCGTAGATGTCAAAAAAAAGTAATCTCGGAGTCGGAAGTAGTTAATTTAAATAGTAATACTTTCTCAAACAAATCTCCTGAAGTTATATTTTCAAAATATAAGAATGGTACTCTTAATATTTACAATAAAAAAATAATACAATAATAATTGATTTACATTTACTAACTCTAATGAATATTGAAAAAAGAAAGTATAAAAAAATTATTTCTCTTGTAAACCTCAGTCCCACAGTATACAGTTTACTTTTACTTCTGGGGTTTCCCCTCCACTATCATTTTTAGGGATTGTGCTTTAACGTCTGGTAACCACATATCAAGCTTAAAAATAATATTACTGCCTACGACTCAAAATTGGTAAATTGCGCGATGATACATTTATTTATTTATAATGACAAGTAGCGCTCACCAAAGATGTTACCGGAGAGGGAACCTCGGGGAAAAATTATAGTAGTAGTTGTCGGCAGTGGGATTCTAACGGAAGATTTAATGATCCGTCCTTTACTACGGAGCTATTTACACCATACAATAATAATATTTATTCATTGCCAATTTATTTTACTTTGCCAGTTTTTAATTTCTGCAGGTTTTATATCTTCTGCTTCTTAGTCATGTTGATCTGGGTCTGCCTCGTCGTCTTCTTGCTCCAGTTTCCATTCTACTCAGTGTGCGAATTAATCATTTGGTTGATGGAGGGATAAAGCCAGAAATAAAATGAACAATAATTATATTATAATAATACACATACAATGTACTTTATCTTTATAAATTTCATATATTCACATATTACTTAGAACAAGTTTGCTTCTTTAAATATTTTTTGTTTCATTAAATAAATTTTAACTTAACTTACGAGTAGTAGATAAAAAGTCAATTTTTTTTATCAGCGTGGGTTACATTTTTCTGAGAGGGGCAATTCCAGCCAAACCCCCCCACCCCCCACCCCCCACCCTCCATCGTTATTTGCACACTGATTCTACTACTGAATTAATTGCATGCTTTTCTTTTGCTCTATCTATCTGACTCTCTGTTGCTTCGTTTTAAAACAGTATTATTCCCTCAACCCACAAGAAATTAAATTGCATTGTAACATTTATTTTCATTTCAAATACTGTTACTATAATTACTACGCAAAAAAATAATGTAAATATATCATTTCCAAATTGTATGATACAAGACCTACAGTCTTTTCGATGTATCTCAAAACTTTAAAATATAGAATAATTACGTTATGAAATTAAGCTCCTCATATTTATATTTATATTAGTAATATGATAGTATTGAGATTACCTTAGCAGCAGATACATTTTTGCTATTGTACCAAATCCATTTTTTTTCTTGTTTGCAATATAATACACAGCCGAAATAACATGACAGATGACACTTGTATTAAAAAAAATAATAATAAATGAGTTTGTCAAGGCAATGGTACGCGGTACAAAGTATAATTTGCGATGTAAGTTAACAATAGCTGCATCAGTTGCAGCTAATGCGCCCCTGTCCAGGTAGCAATGCTCATCGACCTGTGGCCTATTATCGGCTGGGATACATTGAACTACTCTCTCATTGCACGCAATATAAAAAATAAAAACAAAAAGTACAGAAAGAAAGACAAAGAAAAAAACTTGTTAGGTTAGTGGCCGGCAGTCTCTCGTCGAGCGGCAGCCAGAAGCATGTTGCTGCCCGTTGTGCTGCTGCTGATGCTGCTTCTTGCTGCTGTTACGCAGCTAAGCCCAGTAGCATCAATCTAATGGCCAAGACAGATTTTGTTAGTACAGTCGGAGATAAAAGCTGCCAGCGCGCTCTGCCTCTTGCTACACCTGTGCCAGCCACGGGAGCGTAGAGCGTGGACCAGTGGTTTTCAACCTTCTTTACCTTCGACCTCTTTCCTTTCTTTCCCAACGGCCATCACTTCGCCTAGAAGTTCAACCAATTTTTAAAATTTTATTTTTCGAAAATAGACGTTAATATATGAATATTTGTCGTGTTTTCATCTTTATTGTAATATAAATAAGCCTGGTGATGAAGAACTTCTTGACTGGTAAGTGTACGGAAAATCAAACGTTGTTTGGAATTCAGTCAAATTGAAGTTGAAAATATAATAATTTGACTGAATTCCAAACAACGTTTTATTTTTCATATAAATAAGCCTGTAATTAATTACTCAAGATTCTATACAAAACCGTGTGACGTCATAGTGACTGATGATATAACAGCGCTGTAATAAATAATAATTTTGGATATTTGTTGCCGTTGTTTTCACAACTTGGCACAAAGCAATACGTTATATTATATTTGTATTGTTAACGACAATTGAAAGATATCAACAACAAAAAAACAAACGCACAACTGACAGAACACAACACTCAACGCCAAGATTGCTAAGATAATGCGCGCACAATCTCGATCTGTCACTCGTTGGACTGACGTCACAGATTAATTGGAGGGAAAAATAATGTACTTTTAATAAATAATTACGGTCGTAATTTTTATTTTTTAAATAGTGTTATATTTTTTGACATTATTTGCAAGGATATTACTGAAAATTTGTTCCAAATATGTTTAATTTTAAGGTGGTTGAAGAGCATATTATGCAGGTTAGATGACAGTCCGTGGTAACGCATCGGGCATAAAATTACCCCTTTTTCTCGTCCACCACTAGCATTCTTTGAAGTGATTTAGCGGCCGGTAACCGCATTTCACACTAAAAAAAAAAAACATTATACAAGAACTGCTTTGTGTGCAAAGTGCTACACTTAGAAATGGTTAAATTAGGTGATGATAATAATAAATAGATAACATTTATGTTATTGTTAAAAACATAAATCTTCTACAAAAGAATTGACAAACAGTAAATAAATATATCATCATGTCATTTCTCCATTTTGGATGTGGCACAAATTGAGAAAATTATTATTTTATTTTTACACAGAAGCTTCTAAATTTAAGTGATTCCATTACAAAGTAATAAATTTATTAAGAATCACGTAATTTAATATTGCCAATGCGACAAATAGTAAATAAAATCTGATGTGGTTTCCACACGAATTTATTGCACATATAAATTTAAATTTTGAATGTTTAATATTGGGGTCCTAACACATTTTTAGTGTTATTATTATTTTTTTATGATATAATGCGTAAAACTGTATATAATCTTCATCGACGTACGTCAGAGCTACGTCATTTATTTACGGCCAATAGCAGTTACGTCACTCTAGTGAACAAATTTTAAACTTGTTTGCTTTGATTTCGTCAGCTTATTTCTTGATAACAACTGCTGATTAAATTAATTAAAAAGGGTACCGCAATATTTAACAACCATATCATCAAATAAATAAATAAATATATCATCACGCCTTTTATCCATTGCGGGTGTGGCACTCTGCTTACGCAGATCTCGGTAAGTGATATATTTTGGCGTATGAAATGCGGTTACCAGCCGTCAAGTCATAGCCCCTAAAGTTGTTAGTGGAGGGGAAACCACTTCCAAAAGTTGCCAATTTATGTAGATGTTTGCTTCATCAATGTTTTAAGGTTAGAACACTGTCGTTAGACGTTTAAGCGTCTAATGTGAATGTGTGAGTGAAAAGTATCATTGTATGTGTAGGAATAAATGGCGTCACAAATTCGCTCCTGCGAATGTTTATTACCAAAATGATGAATGTAAAGTATTTAATTTTCAAATTTTCTTAATTGAAATATTTATAAAATGAGCAAAATTTTGTATTTATCTAAAAGAAAAATACATAACCTTTTTTTGAAATGACCCCATTTCATTTGACACATGTTTGATGTGGAAAATAGCTCCGTGACAACGCATCGGACTGTGGATCATGAGATCATGAGATCCTCAGTTCGAATCCCATAACAGACAGTTGCCATTTTATTTTACCGCTGTGGCCCCTTCCACTAATATCGTGGGTGTCCGTGATTTGACGACTAATAACAGTACTTCATAGGCACTATAATTATTGAAATATGTAATTTAATTAGAATCAGATACGGGGATGCTTTTTATATTTGAAATAAATTTAATGTATTATGTGGTGTGTCAAGTATTGTTCCACTTCCGGTATTGAAATTATGACAAAAATCCTCCCACTTGCTCGCATTGTCATGGAAAATTATAATTATGAAGTTTCTTGTCTATCGGTTATTGCACGTAGAAACACACATCCACACATCTATCCACACAGATGTTACTAAAGAAAAAAATCTTGCGATCGACATTTTTCAAGATGAAAATATTAAATTACAATTTAAGAAATCAAGTAGTTTATTCTTAAAAATTTTAGACTGCCTTGTGGGCTCATATACTTGATTTATAAATGTCTCAAATTTATGTTTAATTTTATAGCAACGGTTTAAATTTCAATTTGGTTCTCTTGATCAACTGGTAGCTCGATTCAATTTGGTTCGAAAATTTCAGTAATCGGACTCTAAATTGAACAAAAACGTGTCCATCGAAATTACATTATACAATGTTTATTTAAACTGGTTTAACTAATGCTACATCAAACCGATTCATATGTAAAGTGAACTTAGGTTAAACCAGGCCTAGATTAATGCATTTTAGGATGTACATATTTTTTTTTTGTCGCGAATAATATAAATAAATTTTGCTGATGTTCTACTAAAATAAACAAATTAAAATGTAGTTGTTTGCAAATTTTACAGAGTACCTAAATAAAATAAGTAAATTGATATAAATTAAAAAAAATATAACATTACGCCTTTTATTCATTTCTGAACTGAACTGAAATATTTTTGGGTTTAAAATTTCAGCACTAAATATTTTTAATATAGTGAAACTATATGTCGGCTGTGGAATCGAACTCTGAAATTCGAGATCGACAGTCCAGTATTACTACGGAGCTAATTACTCTTACAATTTTAAATAATTTAAATTTCAACTAAATGTTAAATGTGGTAAAAAAATATAATAAATAAAAATATCTAATATTTATTACGCTTTCACTGAATTTGTTCTGTTTTAAAATTTAAAAAATGAGTTTAAATATTATACCTAGTTTAATAAATCTGCAAATAAGTTTCGCAGCCTATTTAATTTACACTTAAGGCAGAACTGGGTTAAACTCTCAGTATAAGACTAATGAAATACAAATTAGATCAAACTCCATCTGTCTAAATGTTTTTCAGTTTGTTTAACTTAAGCCTTAGATAGATCTGACAATCGTTCTAGTTTTGATTTAAATATTTTATTAATACTTCACAAACTTTATTAAATATTTACTTAATAACTAGTTTCATAATATTCATGATAACGTAAAGATACTTTAAAGGAACTTTAACTTAAAGTAAAAAATTAAATATTTTTACTTGCATAAAAAAATTTGTTGTATTTACTGAATTGGTTTAAAAAGTCTGAATATGCTCTTTCTATAATAGATATGGGCGAAAATCAGTTTTTTCAAATTCGAATGTTGAATTCTAATATTAACTGGATCTCGAAGATTCGAATATCTCAAATACACCAATACATCGAATATTTTCATTAAATAAAATATAATTAATAAATTATAATACTTACTTCATACCGAGCTTCTATATCTTACCATGAAAAACTACAGAAAAAAGTATATAAAAATAAAAAGTAAGTAAGTGCAATATTCGATGTATTTGAATTTCTTGTTTTGATTTTAATATTCGAAATCTCGAATCTCAAATACTTTCATTATTCGAGGTATTCGAGTATTCTCATCTCTAATTTATACTGAAGGCTGATTCACGTAATCAAAGTGCCACACCAACAATGGATACAAAACGTGATGATATATTTATTTTTTTCACGACATAAGGAATCCCGCCTTTCTTCTCTCGAAATAGTGAGGAAAATATGTTTTATCTCTCTAAAGAGGAAAATATAGAAGTGTTACCAATATGAGTGTTATTTATAAAAAATACAATATTATATAGTTATTTATGTATCAAGGCACTGAAGTTCAATTTTTTATCAGGAATATGGAATTTAGTTGCCGAGGCCCGTAAGCCCGAGGAAAATAAACCATGTGAGTGAAAAAGGAACTTCAGTGCCGCAGTACATATTAAGTTTTATTTGAAATCAAAAATTCGAAAAAACTATAAAAAAATTACAATATAGGTTAAGTTTATACATCTGTCAGTTGTCAATTGAAACTGACACTCAGTGTTGCCAACCTCAAGAAGTGAAGTTATCGTAAATAGCACTCAAAATTATGTGTTTTGTCCTCAATTTCGTCATCGGAACTAATTAGTTAATTCTTCTTGCAAATTTTGTGTCATGTTATGTCCAAATTTACTGTAGTATGTTAATATATCTGCCAATATTATCCTAATTGTACAATAATTATCTAACGGTTGCCAACACTGGGTTGCTCAAAATCGTCGTATAATGGGTTACTTTAGTGACGATTTCTGAGCTTTTAATGACGATTTTTGAGCACTTTAGTGCCGATTCCAAATAAAAAACTATATTGAAAATTCTTATTGTAGTGATATACATATTTTAAATTACCTTAAAATTATGTCTTATATTTTCCTTTTTCTAAATTTTAATTTAGATTTAAAATTGGTTCGTTGGCAATACTGCTACACCTGTGTCTGATAACCTAACATGTCGTGAAAAAAATGTGGAAAGCCCTTCTTCTACTCTCGCTCGAATTGTCTCATTCGCTGCTCTCATTTCGAGCTCGAGTGGGAAAAAGAAACGCTTTCCTCTACAGTTTGACAAATAACTATTATTTGTTTATGTGCATAGTTACTTGTAAATTAAATATAAAATTTACCTGTCGATCTGCATTCGAAATTTCGGTATCTTTCGACCTCTTGGGGTCAACGCCGACCTGTTGAGAACTGCTGGTCTAGAGCGTATACCTGTTGCCCTGATAAATGCTACGCTGCGCTCTCATCTCATGTTGATGTTCGTCGTAATTTTGTGTATCAAGTGGCAGTGATTGATCAACCATTTCATTTCGGATTTAAAAATAAATAAAATGTTTAATTATGAAATAAACTTTTTGTTTATAGTGTTGCTGTAATTTACTTCGTATAAACAAGATTTTCTACAGTAGCTCAATAGTCTTGTTATTCGTTTATTTATTAACTGAGTCTGGGTTTTTTGCTTTCATTATTCGTTCCCAGAAGCCTGTGGTTATGTTATGTGTTACAAAATCATATTTTTAAATGCATAATGTAATTAATACGATGCATATCAAGAAGCATTTGTAATAAATCAGTCGAGTTAATTAGCGATTAAAAAGAAAAATTAACTAACTATAATACATGTTTTGTTAATAAAATTATATTCAATTTTATTATAATTTATACCAAGGATATTTTTCGTATCAGGTGCGTTGTAGAAAATTGCAGTTATACTTTAATTTGAGCCTAAAACATTCAGTTATTTGTTACTGTTTTTATAGTTTTATTTTCAAAAGATAGTTTCATTTATATTTACTTTTCTTTAAATAATATCGGTTATACTATAATGTGCTTCAAAATATAATATTTTTTAAAAGAATTTGCAACCAAATCGTTCGACGTTGACTGAAATTCATCCCGTGTCGATGGTTCATCATCACTTTCGCTGTCATTCGTAACGGTTTAAAAGTGCGGAACTATAAACTTGATATATCAGGTTTAGATATTATAATATCCTCATATTCCTCATCAGCGAGAAACTCCGATGCAACAATGTCATCATAAACCTGCAACTAATAATCAAGAAAAATTTAAAATTTACCCAAGCTTCACACATAGTTTAAGTACTATTTCATCATCATTATTAATATGATTGAATTGTTTTTGTAATCTCGTTGTAAGTGCAGGATTCCCCTAAAATTCGACTTAACGAATATGTGCGCAAGATTTTCCATTTTCGAATAATAGAAGTTCGACTTATTAGAGGTAAGTGACCAAATATGGAATACCAGTCTGTTTTCTTGACAAAATAATAAATCATGGTACAAATTAAAGATTTTTAATGATAATTATAATCATACATTTTCGTATAACTTAGTAACAGTTTTATGTTTTTAATATTAATTGATATTATTATAATAGTATAAAAACAAAAATAACAATAAAGTAGCTAATTATGGAATAGACACCCAAATGAATAATGCACAACTTTTTTAATTGAAAATAACAAAAAATAAAACTAGTATTTATCTTATATAAGATGTAACTTAATCTACTTACAAAAATCACAAATCCAAGTGTCAAACCATCGCAATCATTATGTGCCCAGAGCCCGTACATTATACATTTAAGCTATTCCATAATTAGACCTCCAGTGACTGTCCATATTTGGAACTTCAGACCAGTAAAAATTTGTCTTCGTATTTTACAAGTAATGTCATATGTACAATAAATCGTTTCGAAAATATTATAAGAAACATAAACACTACATGCTAAATATATAATCACAGTATTACGTCCAACAAATTAACAAAAAATATCTTACTTTTATGTACCTTGAGAAATTTTGTAGTACCGATAAAATAAAACACTCCTGTCACAGCGGCAGCGATCGTCCGACAGGCGAGATGAAATGAGTGCATACTAAAGTGAATGAATGAAATAGAAGGTATTGCGTATTGTATTGCGTCTTCAACTATTTGTTCTAGAGAAATTGCAGTATTCCATATTAGGATCCTATTCCATACTTGGTCACATTCCTCTAAGATTTACATGTATTTTTCACTCTTGACGATGTTGACAACCAATTTTGTTTGAGTAATCAATAATGCGAATTAATCAAAGTTCGACTGTATTTCCATAAAATTTAGGTTTTTAGGTTTTTAATGGAGAAAAGGAAACAAGCATGGAATAAGATCCTAATGTGGAATACCACCCTATCTCTTATTGTTATTTATATTCTTATATAATTATTATACTGTCAATTAATTTTTAAAATCATTAGACTGTTATAAGTTAGGCGAAATGTATGACTGATTATGATTACTTATAAACGACTTTAATTTGAGCAATGTTAGGTGGCGGTATTCCACATTAAGATTCTATTTCATATTTGGTTACTTTTTCGTCTAATGACATATTATTTTTATGGTTATTTCGTAGAACTATAATCTGTCGTCTCTTCCGAAAAAGTGATGAAATTGGAAACACCACCTGTACGAAAATAACATTGTAAACAATAACATAGGCTGTGACCTGAATTTTTTATCTCTTTACCTGTTTTAAATCAATTACAAATCAAGTTATAATCGACCAAATACGGTGTAGAATTACATGACTAGTTATTTATAGATGTGATTATTTAAGATTGTATACGATACCGATATCTCCAAATACATTGTGTTGTGATAAAATAACTTGTGTCAATGAGATCCGTTATCTGTTTAAAATGCGCACACTGCGAAACAGTAAACCTGGACGTTGTTATCAGCCCATATACGACAGACAAGTATACGGTATGTCAGCACCTCAGCATCAGCCAGTGGCGTGTTTCAAATTTTTTAAGGGGTAGGAGTTCAGGAAACCTATAGTAATGTGCGTCTTCGCTTTAGACATCACATATTAGATAGACCAGAAAAAGCAATAGGCGAACGGAATACAAACAAATCACCGCCATATTGCTAGACCTGTCAAATTGGTTTTGAGGAAATAATTGGGAAAACCAATTTTATTGTTTGCAGCACCACATATCAAGAAAACAATTTTTTTTTAAATACAAGTAACTTGGTTTTCGACCCAAAAATGGGTGGGTTAACCTTTTTTATTTGATTAGATGTCCCTCTCCAAGTCTTTTAGTCGGAACATTTTTTCATCCGGTGCATATTTCCAGGTGATAAATTATGTAAAATGTTTGCTATAAACAAGTTTATTTAAAATTTTTAATAAAATAAAATAGCCATTAAAATATTTGAAATCGGCATTAAAGTAATCCATTATACTATTATTTTGAGCAACTCATTGTTAGTTATCGTACTGTAATTATTTTACAAGTAGGATAATTTTGCATGCGTAAGAGATACGTAGATTGAAACTTTATAAAAATAATAATAATAGGTTTATTCCCAACAGAAATCCAATTACAGGGAACTACAAAAATCATAATAATGATGAAACAAAGACAAGCAAATAATAATAATAGTAAACTAAGACAGTACAAGAAAATATGAATATACATATTATATGTAGACATAACATAAAAACACGTTATTAAGAACTACTTAAGAATAAGTCATCGTAGTGGCATTCAGCATTTCGGCAGATAACGTGGATCGGAGATCTTCTTAAAACATCAGTCCTTGAAGAAGATAGGTGATAGGTGGAAAGTCCTGTGAAGTCTTGATGCCAATCTGGGGATATGAAACTGAATAGAATAGAGCAAGTAGGGCGCATCAATGACATTATTTAATAATAAATATAGAAACTTAGCAGAGTAAAGTTCTCTTCTTTTGGAAAGAGAAGACATGCCATGACGTTCTAACAAATTGTCGTTGCAAGTACCAATATCCGGGTAAACACCATCAACCTTGAATGATACATATTTCAGAAATCTTCTCTAATTTCGCTCTATAGTAATAATTTGGTAAGCGAAAAGTGGATACTAAACTATGGACGCATATTCCAACTTGCTAACAACAAAATCATAATATAAGGTTTTTAATGCAGATACATCAGTGAAAGCTTTGGATATTCTAATTAAAATCCGAGCATTTTGCAAGCAGAGGAACGGTATTGATATGTTCCGAAACATTAAAGTTCTGAGTGAAGGTGACACCTAAATCTTTGATAGATAAATTACGAGAGAGATGTTTACCATAAAGAGAGTAGTAAGAAGAACGAACTAATTAATTTCGATGAAGAAAATAACCTAAATCCGTTAAAACATTTTTTTATCAGAAAATCAAATCTTATTTGTAATGCATTAAATATTATTTTATAACAAAGGAGTCCATTAGGATGGATCAGAATTAGGCTATTTCTTCAAATCGGCGAAGCCTAGAACTTTAGTTTTTCATAAAGTAAGAAGATTTCGGAACCAGTCTTGTCACACAATTTTGATGCGTTCTGGTCAAGCCCCGAAGCTCCAAAAATGCCATTTTTGCACTTTTTTACATTTGCATTGGTAAAAAGTGTAGTTAGTAACATATAACTATTGATGTAAA
The DNA here is from genome assembly GCA_963942605.1 of Poecilus cupreus. Taxonomy (NCBI): domain Eukaryota; kingdom Metazoa; phylum Arthropoda; class Insecta; order Coleoptera; family Carabidae; genus Poecilus; species Poecilus cupreus. The sequence continues at coordinate 26,570,926 of OZ012715.1, forward strand.
ATGACTATACTCAAGGTTGTTTAATTTTCTCAATAGATTAGATGTTTTAGAAATAAATGTTTATTGTTGTTGTTGATGCAGACAACTGCCAAGCAGACAATCTGATGATACATTTTTTTTTATATAGAAAAACATATTCATGTTTATGTTTATACAATAAATATCTCGACATTCTGTCAAATGTAACGCTTTGTTATTCGTTATAATCGTAAGAACACTTCAGTCAGCATTTACGGAGTCCCTATCAAGGTTATGTGTCACATTGGAAAATTTTAAAAATTCCACACGGTGGACATGAAGACATGTCATATGTAGTTGTTATTTAAAGTAGAATAAACATTCGGAAGTAATCATTTTTATCTAATATTTAACTTTTTATGCTAACGCTTACCCTTTTTTATCTTCTTGTAACAATTCCAGTATAAGGAAATATAGATATCATGAAAAAATCAGATGGTGAGATTTTCGCAAAACACGTATTTACTGAATCCATTGTAAACGTTATCTCTATGACATCTGTGTGAATGGAAGAATGCGTGTCCGTATTAGAGTGGCGCCCTTAGCTATTGGTTATTTTTCGAAAATTAAAATTTTCCTTATCCCACTCCCTAGTCTCTTATAATCAACAAAAACAAAAACAGGCTATAAAAAATTTCACTTGAATTGAAAAACTACTAGGCGACCTCACACATCTTGAAGTTGGAATAAACCTTGAAATAACATGAAAAATAAAAAAATTGTTTTAATAACACAAAAACTTTTGTAGTGGACACATTTTTATTTAGAAGAAACATTTTCTATAAAATCGAAACATAATATGATCGAACGAACATTGAACAATATTTTTTCCTAAGCGAGGATTTAGTAGCATTTGGATATTTTTGCGATCTTCGGCAACTATCTGTAAAACTAATTATTTCTCAATTTCAATTTTGTATTCCTTAATTTATTTTAATACCCGTCTCTGCAGCATGAAATGACTACCAAATGTTTGATTACCACTGATAAATTTTGTCATTTTATTATTATTATTGAGCTGTTAGATTATCGAAGTGTCAAATAATTGGCACTTAATTTGAAGATTATTGTTTTGTTTTGAATTCGTAGCCAAATAACACAAATTCACAACACACAACAGTGACGTCATAAAATTTTTAAAAAATCATTGCGGCTTCATAAATTGAAGTAATTTACAAATAAAAAAAGAGTAATTCTGGATCAGCCCTTATGTTATACCTCCTCAAAATATATGGTACTATAGTTATGAATTATAGGAAATGTAAATATTTTTTTTCAAACAGCAAAATCCTTGAAATAAATCTTGTAGAGTTTTGCATCTAAGTCACTAACCAAAATTTAATTTACATATTTTGTAACATTTCATATCAAGATTAAAAAGTTTATTAAAACAGTGCTCTGAATAAATATACAAAAAATAATTATAAACAAATGTAAAACTATTTTCAGTAGTTTGATATAGTTTACAATATCAAACTATTGAACTATTGACAAAATTCACATTGCATTTCCTATTTACCTATATTGCATAAATTAATATAGAGAGGATACATCACAGTATATTCCACACAGTTGGGTAGCACGAACTCTGAAACACCAATCAACAATCGATCTACTTCAAATGTTTCCCTATCCTGTCACACCACTTTCGTTTCGTCTACATTTATAGTGCGATTCAAACGTGCTCGTCTATTCTTTACACCTGGAATCATTCGTTCACGAAAAAAATCATCAATCATACCTAACCACTTATTCCTCGGACGCCCACGCAATCGTTCACCCTCAATTACACGCGCATATATTAGTTTCACCAATCTTTCATTCGACATTCGCTCAACATGTCCAAACCACCTCAAATGACTCACTCCAATTTTTTAAACAATACTCTTCTCAATCCCACACTCACCACACATCAATGTATTCCGCATACGATCACGCCTCGCATACCCACACATTCCTCTCAAATATCTGTTTTCCCCAGCATTTATTAAACTATTGATTAGCTTTGAATATATCGGTTGTCCTTCTATTTAAACAAAAGATTTGATGAGTGCCGTAACTACTTGATCAAAATCGTACAAAATAAAACGAAATAGTATAATTTTATTAAATTTAAATGGCATATTCAAATCACGAAATGAATTTATGTAAATATAAAAAGAAAAATTTACTCACGTAGGGTGTAGCACCTGACCTCGGTAAGTGATATATTTATGCACATAAAGTGCGGTAATAGTAATTTACGTTACAAGACCTGAAAGTAATACTTTACTAGGTGAGCAAGCATATTTCAGAGCGAGCCTAAGGTACAATATTTTTTTAATAATTCTTACACCTTATTGCAATATTTGACACATGAATGAAAAATAAATAAATAAAGAACTGATCACTATGGAAACATTGCTTTCCGATCCCTTATAGTCAATTTTCCGAGCTAGCTCGGAATAGAAGGAATTTTCCGAACTAGCTCGGTAAAGAAGGAATTTCCAATCCAAAAAGCGATCAGAAACAGCTAATTTTCTGGATGACCGCGAAAAAATACTATTATATTTTGACCAACATTGGTAATGTAGAGGGGCGATCCTGCTTTGTAGTTGAAGAGTCAGAAAAATAATTTTTGGTTATGCTATTATTATTTTTTAAACCTTACACTGGTTGTCTAAGAAATCTCATGAATTTCATTTAATTTTCCACGTGTGCGCATTCGCATAACTTCGATGCTACCACGTTATAAATTCAGTTACTATAATCCTAAAGAAATATTCTGTATGTAAAATCCCCATGTGTTTGTTCGTATAGTCCAAAATAAAAAAGTTAAGTTTCGGTAAAATGCTGTGTTTTGAATCAAGGTTTTCAACTGTCTTTCTACATTAATAAACAAATTTTCCATAGATAAAATCCCTAGAAAAATTACATCCGGTTTTGGGAAAATAAATAAATATATCATCACGCCTTTTACCCATTACGGGTGTGGCACTCTGCTTACGCAGATCTCGGTAAGTGATATATTTTTTCGTATGAAGTGCGGTTACCAGCCGTCAAATCATAGCCCCCAAGGATGTTAGTGGAGGAGGAACCACAGGGGTAAATTTAAATTTGTAACTGTCGGCAGTGGGATTCGAACTGAGGATCTCACGATCCACAGTCCGACACGTTACCTCGGAGCTATTTACCCCATTTTGGGAAAATAGTTTTTTTATTTGGGTTTCCCAGACCCCAGTGTAACTAAAAAGAGGTGTGACTGTTCTGGGTTAAGTATATGGGTTAAATAGCTTCATAATAACGTAGGTCGTTGATCATGAGATCCTCAGTTCGAATCCCATAACTGACAATGGGGTCTTTCAACATTTTTAAAAAAAATTTTTTATGAAACTTGATCTAACTTATAGACTATCTACACTTTTAAAAAGTCTTAATTGTTATTCATTAAACCACAATGATTTTTTTAAATGTTATGACGTCATTATAGAGGTGTTGGTGAATTTCAAACAGTAGATCTTCAAATAATTTTTGTCACATAAATGTTCTATTTTATTCTAATAATAATAATAAAATAAGTAAAAAAATATATGACTACAATTATTTACAATCTGCACTGTTTAAGCTCCAGCAACACCTCTACAATGACATCACAACATTTTTAAAAAATCATTGTGGCTTAATGAATAACAATTAAGACTTTTTAAAGGTGTATATAGTCTTCAAGTTAGATAAAGTTTCATAAAAAATAATTAAAAAAAATGGTAAAAGACCCCATTGCCATTTTAACTGTACCTCTGTAGTTCTCCTCTACTAACGCATTTGGGGGCCGTGACTTGATGGCTGGTACTATATCACCGAGATCTGTAAAACAAATAATAAAATATATTGAAAATATTTAATATTAATAATAAGTAAGAGAGATAAACTACAAAAATTGGATAGATGACCTTAGTAAAATTTAAAGAATCAAATTAAAAAATAAATAAATTAACCATTATGTTATCTTATAATAATAATAATGAAAACTACATATAATCATATACATTATCGTATTTGTAATTAAATTTAATACAGGACCAGTCATTGACGTGACGTCAAACAAGCACAGTTGGGGAAGGTCATGGACATAAAGAAATTTAGGTAGGTCGCGGTTTGAAACCAAATCGATATAGCCTATAATTTTATTTTGCTACTTTGATTAATCTAGTTTTCGATGTGGGGATAACTGATACCTTTCAACAATTTGAAATTAAAATGAGATAAGTATATACAATCGATAACACTTCGCAAAAGTGACAGATGACATTTGTATATATCTATTTCTTTCAACATATCTAGTTTGTCTGACGTCACATATCCCTTCCACTAATATTAAATATTTTCCTTCGTAAACTATAAACAATTAATCAATTTTTAAAAATTCGGGTATTTTTTTTTTTCGAGATTGATAAATATTCACAAATCAAAATTTGATCACCGACTTCATTAGAAATTAATTTTTTACCCGGCTTTTTAGAAAATACATGTTATATTCTCAGTTTACCGAATAGTTCGGTAAATTACACGGTAAATTTTCCGTATACTTTACTTGATCGGAAAAATCTGTCGTGGGCACCACAATACCTCCCGCCAAAGATTTTTTAGCAAACAATGCAGGAACACAGACTACCACCATCAAGAAACGCTCATCCCTTAAAAAAATAGTTTTCAATAATGATACATTTCAAAAAATTACATTTTTCAACCGTTGTTTTGTTTTGTTTGTTTTTTCAAAAAGCACAGATTGGCAGATTTAAACGAAAATATCAAAATATAATTTTTTTTAACCTGGAGATAGTAAGAGAAAAATGTTTCAAACAACAATTGTAGATAATAATATTGGAAACATTTTTCTAATAACAAAAATTGTCATTAAAGCTGGATTTATAGTTTACATAACATAATATTTTGTTATGCTTTCAAAACATAAAAAAATGGAGAAGATTGTTTCGAAGAATGTCCAGTGTTCAAGTGCGGTATTTAATATTGTTTTGACATTGATTTGTCCATATGCAGGTTATAATTTGGATCTTTTGCGAGATCGTACTTTTAGTTTTAAAATGGATGATGATATTGTAAAAGTAGTTATTGCAATATTATGTGCATATTTAGTTTCCTTTGGTCTAGCTTCTAAAAAATTTAATGTATGTATAGAAATACATAAACAAATGTCATTCATTACCTTGTGATATAACCTGGAATTTGAACAAACATAAACCTGACAGCTGCGAATCGTCAATAGGCATCCGAGAGTTTCCGATAGTGCCCGAACATTACCGGAAAACATAACACAGCATAAGAAATAAAATTTGTTTATTTCATATTTTATGCTATGCTACGTTATGTAAGAGAACTATAAATGCTCTTACTTGCATGTATTTATATTTTTACTATGCTGTGCTATGTTATGCTATGTAAACTATAAATCCAGCTTAAACCATAATTTTCTGAGATTTCAAAATAACTTGATAGAGCTTCAAGTAAACTGCCACTTCCGGTTATTTTATTATCACCAAAATCTAATTAGTTCTTCCCAAATTGATACAATTGATATATACAAAATATAAAAATTTACAGATTAGTAGTTTTGAGAAACCGTAACTCCAGAGATCCACACAGAACGTCAGACAAACACACACAGACATCATCGCGTAACTAATAAAATCGTATTTTCGGGACCCTAGAACGTGCTCATCCACTGAAAACTCCTTACAGGATGTGGCGGAAGGTAATAAGCATCATATTTTTTACAGAATTTTGTTTCCTGACTTATTGGGCCCCGTCGTAAATACGCCACTGGCAGCAGTAGAGGCAGACAGCTGGGCTCTGTCACTCTACAATCATAACGTCCACGTCCTGCGTCGCACGTAGCACATTGCAATGATTACGCTTTACCTTTCACTTGCACATTTTCACTAACACACTTTGCAGTTGCGACCTTCATCTGCTCAGCATTTAATAGATGCAGCCGCGAGAGTTGACTTCGTGTTATTATTTCATAATACCACAATTCTAACTGGTTAATAATCCTATGTAAACAAATAAATGCAACAAAACCCCAAGAAACTCAGGTAGATTCCGAAAATAATTGCATGTGCTACACTTTCTTATTAATGTGTGTTAAAATAAAAGATTTAACTTGACGTTTGTGCAGTATAGTAAATAATACGATAACGAATCGCCCGCATGGAAATGTTTAATAGTTAACGATCTAATTACGTACATATTGAGCGAACTTTAAACTTCTTGTTTTACTTTCAACACACTTCCGTATTTAAATTCACATTTATGCGAAATTGCTTTTATAGCAAATACAAACGCACTAAAAGCTATTTTGCTAATTTTAATTAATTTTTTTACATACATTTTTATCAGGTTTTACACAATGAATCAGAATGAAGTAACAAACCGTGATTCATTACTAAATATTGTAAATTTCTTTATTTGTTAAATTTTTTGATGATTTCAAGTAGTAATCTTTTATCTGTCATTGGTATCTTATAGTATATAGCACATATTTTCATTATCGCGTTAGTCACACTTCTAGTATTTACAGATCCATTTTTTTTTATTAAATATACAATTCAGCTTATGTATTTATATTGATCAAAAAATGTGCACATTTGTGATTACACATAGTCATAAATCACTGTCAATACAAATGGAATTGGATTTACATAAATTCATTAATATCATAAATACATTTTTGGTGAGAAATAATCTTAGTTCATTTTTGAATGTATTTATATTACTTAAATTTTTTATATTATTTGGGAGAGCATTATATATCTTGATTACATTAAAATAACAGCTTTTTTTTTTCTTGTGTTATGTTGATGCAACTCTGAAATCATGGTAAAAGATATTTTATTCTTGAAAATAAAATTGCTTATTTCCCAAATATAGATACAAGTTAAATTTAAAATATTAAATATTCTGAAAATATCTCTACATGATGTTCTTTGACTGATTCCTGCGATACATCTTAAAATTCTCTTTTGAGCTATAAAAACTTTGTGAGCAGCATTAGAAGCGCCCTGAAAGGAAATACCATAACGTATGCGAGACTCAGGCAAGCAAAGTAAAAAATTAAAAGTTGATTAGTATTTAAATATTCTTTGGTAACAGGTCGAATTCAGTTTGATAATAAGATCGTCACAGTGAGGATTCCAGTTTAGGGTATCAGTTACTAGCATACCCAATAAACGAGCTGATTTGTCGCTACCCTTAAAGCTATCTCCAAAACGAAAGATAATATTTATTATTGTTATTGGGATTCATGTGAAAATAAAGAATTTTTGTTTTAGAACTATTTAAAAATAACTTATTTTCACAACATCGCGAAGTTAGGGACTGAACGGTATGATTGCATTTGTTAATTAAAATATCTTTATTCGGGTCCGAAATGATTATAGTACTATCATCGGCATACAAAATAGGAATGCAATCATCAGAAATCATCATTTTTTTGGCGTGGTAGCTATTTCCCCAGAATACTACTCCATATCTTATTCTACTTTGAATATTAGCAAAATAATATGTTTTAAAGGTGAAAGAATTGACTGAATTTCTTAATTTATATATTATGTAAAATTCTGAAGATAATTTGCTGTACGGACATTCTACATGTACGTTTTTCATAAGCAAAGTAAGGAAGTGGACATTTCCATTTTTGATATTTTTGATGGTATTTTTAGCCTTTATCAAAGAAGTGAAATGAAATTTGTTCTCTAATTTAGGTGTAAATTTTTAATCTCTTCAACTTTTATGCAAAACATTTTTCTCCCCTAATTTATTTATTGACAAGATAAAAGTTCGAATATCGAAATATATATATATAATTGTTATTAAATTTTTTTAATAATATTTTTATTTGTATGTATATTGATAAATATTTTGTTATAAGTCATAAATATTTGATGATATTTACATTACAATATTAATATTATTAGATTTCAAGAAGTTTGGATGTCTCATCGAACTTGTGTTCGCATTTAACATTCACTTGCATTTTGCCAAATATTGTAACATCAGAAGCGAGAAAATTTTTAATCTCTACGAGGTGTTTACCTGGCTCAGGTAAACAAAGGATTATACATATATCTGTCCTTCATTTCGTATCGTTTATCTTTCTCATTCGAACAGCGACAATGTAAGTCGATTTTTCATTCGGTTTCGGTATCTGTGGAGGGGTTATGGGGCATAATTTCTGAACAATTCTGTACATGCCATTTAAAATTTGGATCCACTATCATAGCTAAGAATTTAGTAGGAAGTTACTGTAACCGGAATTGACTAATTATTAATGTGTACTAGATGAGTTTCAATAGGATTAAAGCGCGAATTGGCAAATTTTGTCACAAGTTACATTATCCTGAAGAACGTTTACATATACGAGCCAAAAATCATATCTTTTGGCCCAATTAAGACTTTGAGAATAACTTTTTTTTTAAATGTTCTGATTTTACAAAGGGATTGTTGTACTGAATTTATTCATATCTTACATTCTGTTATTTTTAAGAATATTTTAAGGAAAACTAACAATTGAAATAACAACGAATTAATAAAAATCACTAACATAAAGATTTCATTTGGCCCAAAGGTAACACGAATATTTTTTTTAAATCTGATGACAACAAAATATAGAAAAATGTTTCAAATGTAAATTGTAGGTAATATTATTTTAAATATTTCTGATTTCAATAAAATTTCCCTTATCTCATTTATTTACTAAGATATGTCCGAAACCCTGATAGGTCTTCAAATAAACTACCACTTACTATTGATGAATTGTTCACAAAATCTAATCAATTTGTAACATAAACATAAAACCTTCTTACATGTTTGTATGTGCGGGAGGTAAAAATGATAGAATTTAAGATTTAAATATGGCGAATTAAACAATTTTCTTTTGTTTGATTTCAACTTGGCCAAATGATATGATTCTGGACTCGTAATATGAACAGAACACCAGGATTGATCCTTGCGGCAAACCACGAACATTGGAGGACATTTTTGACTTTATATATTCTTTGGTACCATCAAGCTCACTACGTTGTATTGTAACATATTGCTTTCTTCCCGAGAGGTAAGAAGAAAACCTCTTATTTACTATTCCTCTAATGCTAATACTTATTAATTTCTCAAGAAGTAGATCGTGGTTTATAGTATCAAACGCTTTGCTAAGATCGAAGTACACAGCACCTACTCTACTGTATTCCTTTTATCAATACAATCAGTAATGAAGCGAAAAGTTTAAAACAGTGCATCAAAAGTATTTTTATTGGGTACGAAACCAAACTGATTTGCGCAGACAAAATATAGATTTTTTCAAATATGACATAAGTCGACTAGGAATAGTTTTTCAAAAATTTTACTAAATGAAGACAGCAAAGAGATAGGTCAGTAATTATTAATATCTTGTTTTGAGCCTTTCTTAAAAACAGCAATGGCTTTTGCAGTCTTTCTCAGGAAAACTCCAGCTTGCAATGATTTATTAATAATATTACATATTACAGGTATTAATATGTTACTGCGTTTTTAAGTATTGAACAAGAAATGTCGATAAATCCTGCAGAAGTATTGGAGCCAATTTGAAATATAATAGACATGATTTCATATGCATCAGTGGGCGATAGAAATTTATGACTTAGTTCTGTATTTTTATAGCAACTGTTTTAGTGTTGCAATCACTAATTTTATTAAAGTGTAACATATTTGCTAACTCTTGCACTGAAAAAAATATTTTTTTGAAACATACAGATTGCTCTTAAATGAAGAGAAAAATTGATTTGAATAGTGCCAATCCGATTTCGTTTTCATTGAAAACTTTTATAGGTTTGATATGGTTGTATTAAAATTTATTTAGTTTTGAAGGAACATGTCAAAGTATTCAACTGACTCATTATGGGGACGAAGTAGTTTTAATTTAAAAAAAATAATAACGTTTTGTTTGAAATGAAAACTACTTCTTTTTCATTATTTTTAAAAACAAAATTTAAAATATATTGATTTTCTTTCAATGCAGAAAAAATAAGATAAATAAAATTTATATTCAAAATTAATATTTTTTTGAATTGAATCTAATCATTTTGTAAGAAATAAAATTTTCTTCAGCGAATGCATACAAAAGGAAAACTGAACATTTTCTTGAACCAAGAGGTTATTTTTATCAGTGTGCGGATTACAGAGTTATGTATCAAATTGATCTTTTAAAGTATTTTTGAGACAGAACCACTTTGTAAAGGATGAAATTCCTGTTTTATAACTGTCCAGACAGTTTTTGATTTATTTTGTGAATTTAATATGTAGTTATCATTACTGTGTTTTTTGCGTTTGTTAATAACAGGCGATATTGCTCTTTTCAATACTCTCATAAAAATAACTTCTTGTTTAAAGAAAATTTTCAGTTTTCTTTTAGTATACATTCGTTAAAAGAAAATTTTACTATTTACGAAATGATTAGATACAATTAAAAAATATTAATTTTGAATATAAATTGTATTTATCTTCTTTTTTCTGCATTGAAAGAAAATTAATATATTTTAAAATTTGTTTTTGAAAATAATGAAAAAGAAGTCGTTTTAATTTTAAACAAAGCGTTTTTATTTAAAACAATCTCATATTGAATTAAAGCTACACCTACTTTTCAATTTAATACTTTGATATGTTCCTAAAAACTAGATTAATTTTCATACAAGAATATTTATTAAACCTACAAAAGTTTTCAATGCTAACGTCATCGGATTGGCACTATACAAATTAATTTTTCTCTTCATTTAAGAGGAATTTGTTTGGTCCAAGAAAACCTTTTTATCAGTGTACTTGTATAATATTACAATGCTAGGATCATTAAACTATGTAGAGATCATGCAATTTTTTTTAAAACAGATTTTATTTCCTTTGTTATCCTAGATTCAGCATTATTTTTTATATTGTTTTTGTTAAAGGATAAGCAATATTAAAATAGTAAAGGAAATAGTCATGAAACAAATTAAATTTATTATTTACATCAGCTTAATTATATGTCTAACCAGTTTTACCACCTTAATGAAATATTTATTATTTTCCTCCGAATAATGTCTTTTATAAATTGATGTTCCTTGTTTTTATTGTTCGTGAAATAAAAAAAAATTAAACCGACAAAAAACTAAAAAGCGAAAAATTAGTTAATTTTATTTTTCGCTTTTCAGTTTTTCGTCCGATAGATAATTTTTTGTTACAAAGTTTTTCCATTCGATTTGGTAGTGTCACGATCCGAGTTATCGACTTCTCGTGCCTTAACATTAGACTTGTTGATTCCACCCATTTAAGCGCTTCATAACATAATCGCAATATATTAGTTTGGCCGCAATGTGTACCTAGACTAAAATTAATTCTAGTTCTCTTGGTCACCGTGCAGCGTAGCGTTGTGAACACACACACAATTAAACCCCGGCGCCCTGTCACGAGCAGAACGCAGAGTGGCAGAACATTAAACGTTGAATGCTGGAAGCCACTGCTCTGCCACGATTACGGCACTGAACGCTGAGTATTCTCAATCAGACATTGTTTACCTAAATGTTATTTGGTTCATCTGTACATATTCCTAATTGCGCCAGACTGCGGTTACTTGATTTAGGTATATCTACGGCGCGTATATACCTAATGGCTCAAGCATATCAGAAAACGCATCAATGATTACAACTCCAGTGGAATTCGAGCATGTTTAGGTCCAGTTTTTTTCAATTCTTTTTATAAAACTTTATCTAAATTGAAAACTACCTACACTTTTTAAAAATCATAATTTTTATTCATTAAGGGGTTACCTCCATTCAGGATGGACACACACTCAAAAATAACTTCTTGTTTCAAGAAAATTTACAATTTTCTTTTAGTATGCATTCGTTGAAGAAAATTTTACTTCGTACAAAATGATTAGATTCAATTAAAAAAATATATTAATTTAGAATATAAATTAAATTTTATTTTCTTCATGGAAGAAAATGAATATATTTTAAAATTTGTTTGTAAAAAGAATGAAAAAGAAGTCGTTTTAATTTTAAACAAAACGTTTTTATTTAAAACAATATCATATTGAATTAAAACTACATCTACTTCGTCCCCAAAAGGGGTCTTAATTGAATACTTTGATATGTTCCTAAAAACTAGATTAATTTTCTTATAAGAATATGTATTAAACCTACAAAAGTTTTCAATGAAAGCGACATCGGATTGGCACTATTCAAATCATTTTTTCTCTTCATTTAAGAGGAATCTGTTTGTTACAAGAAAACCTTTTTATCGCTGTATTTACGTCATTTTTGTAATTTTTTTCTCCAAAACGAACACGCGTATAAAAAACAAATTAGTACGTTATAAAGATCTGTATTTCGGCTTCATTTTACAATTAAAAAAAATAATAATAATTAGGAAATGGCGTAGAAATAGCCATTTTCCAAGAACACCTCTCAGCGAATGGGGTTTGAAGTGGACAGGATAACTCGTGGCCCGCTTATACGAGGTGTGGCTAATAAAAAACGAGACTGATGCTACTACAGACGAACTACAGATGCGGCAAAATCGTAAGACTGACTACTGTGTAGCGTGAAGCCTTCTCTTTCAATTGCCACCCCTCCCGTGTCTAGAGACGTATTCACCTGACCGTGGCCTTCGTTTGTATGAAATTAAATTTTTGGTTTTGCCGAAAAACTGATAAGTGTTTTAATAAATCCACGAATTGCCGTTAAATTTCGACTTCTGGAACTTATTTTTTATTAAAAGAAGTATGTGGCATTGAATGTTTATCGCATGCGTAGGTATTTGAGTGGTTTAAAGCGTTTCCAAAATGGCCGAGAGGACGTTGAAGATGACTCACGACTGTAACGCCATTTCTCGTCAAAAACAGATGAAAAAATTGAAAAAAATCGGTTATTTGATCCGATTTGACCGTCGCTTAACTATTTGTGCGATTGCTGAAACTGTACGATTTGACAAAGAATGCATAAAGAAAATTTTACATGAGAATTTCAACATTCAAAAAGAGTGTGCGAAATTGGTGCCGAAAATTCTCACAAATAAACAAAATAAAGCTCGTTTCTAGCCAAGTATAATATCCTAGTGTTAGATCATTCGCCTTATTCGCCAAAACTGGCACATTGTGCCTTATATCTGTTCCCCAAAGTCATATCTGCATTAAGAAAAAAAGATTTCAGACCGCAGAAGCTGTGAAAAACAAAATCGGCACGCATCATGAACAAGCTTCTAAAAGAAGACTTTCAACACTGTTTCGAACAATGAAAATTCGCGCAGAGCGGTGTAAGGATAGAGGAGGAGTAAATATTGAAGTGAGTGATAATTAAATATGTATAAATTTGAAAGAAAAAGTTTTACAGTATCAGTCTCGTTATTAAATAGCCACACCCCGTATGACACAAAAATCAAGAATGGTTATCCAAAATATATTTAAAAAACTTGTCCTTGAACACTGGAAAATGAAATATGTTGATTCAAAACAAAATGGCTGCTGTCCGATAATTAAGGTCATCATAACAATTAAGAAACTAAACACGAGTATTTACTAAGTAATTGGAAGTATTTACCAAGAATTTTGATAAATTTTCAAAAACAGCGTTTTATATTATCCACATTACTGAATAGGTTTATGCATTCTACTGTTTTTTATTGTTCACTCTTTTATTAAAATATGCATTATATTAAGCGGTCAATCTAATCATTTAGGTTTTTTTTTTCATGAAGATGGGAAGCGGAACTATTAAGGTCATATGCCGCCTCATGAGTGGATGATTGTGAATTTTATGAACAACACTCTCAGTGGGATTCGAACCCACGACTTTATATTAAACCACTACATCCCCGGGATTGACAAATATGGGTATTTAAATAATGCCTCATTAATTTGTTTATTTCCTAAATTGTAGATATTTTAAAAATTCTTAACTTTTTCTTTGTTCTGGACAAAAATGAACATCCACACTAGAATCGGGCCTGCAAGGAGGTGAACTTTTATAATGATACATACAATTCCATAAACAAATTGTTGGTTCAGAGTAAGTAATTTTAAGATTTTTCCAAAATTTTTTTCAAAATTGGATTATTCATTTCTGTTGTCATATACTAAGCAGCATCAGTTGTTCCCAAGAGTCAACTTTATGCTGGATGAACGGCTTGATCAAAATATCATTTAAAGTGCAAATGTATAGGCAGGCTGGATAGACTTGACTTTTTCAGGAATTACTTTTACTCCAATGACTAGCTCGGTTAAATAATTAATTAACTATGGTCTTGCTTAATTAGAGAAATCATAATGACACAAGTTGTCGAATAAAATTGTTGGCAATTGTTGGTAACTGGGTATATATAAGAGACTAATATAAGCTAGGTGAAGTGTTGTATTTTCAGAAAGAATTACAATTCTTATCAATTATGGTTGCTCATAATCCCTTATCATTTCCGGTAACTCATAATGAAGTTTATAATTAACCACTATTCTTATCTCTTCTGGTTACTGATAAACGCTTATCACTTCTAGTTACTAATAACCTTGAAAACAATGGACGATTTTTCTCGTCATCGTGACTGACCTGCAAGGCTAATATTCTTCAAATGGTTTCATCTCATCCTATTCTGATATTCTATTGTTATTCCAAAAAATATTTGTCTGTTGTAGTTGCTCTATGCCTTCAAAGAATAACAAAGATAAAACAGAAAAGTAAAGGCTATGTTTTAAGTTGAATAGCTTTAGTAAAAATGAGACAATTCCATGCTTACCTAACTCACGTCTTAAATAGCCAACCCTTCTGTACTTGTTAAAAATATACAGTGAAGATATATTCTAAATTTAGGCCACAGCAGTGCATTGCATTCAGTGTAAAGTCAAATTTATTGGCCAACCTAGTTGATGTAGATAGTTAAATCGCAATATATTTCCGGTGTTTATTATAAAATATAGAACCCTTCTAACGCAAGGTGTAGTGAGTAGTGTGTAAAAGTCTCTTAATCGTACACAAATTTTACGAATTGTTCCTTATTCATCATAATCCTTCGTGCATTCTGCGGTGTAACGTTACTTTTCTTCAGATGGTATTCCGGGTGTCTATTCACGGAAGAAACTAACGTTAAAATTTCAACAACAGTTGTGGTAATGTTACTATATTTATTTTTACTATATTTTATGTAGGTAATATCAAGTACTTTGGAAACATTTACAAAAATTTATTACAACACATTCAACTTTATTGTGGATCTTTATTGTTATTAAAATTACAAGATGTATGGTAATATCGAAGGAAGAGTATTGTAACATATCACACAATAATTTTTGTAAAATTAAATATAATATCTCTTATAAACCATACAAACATACATTTTGTGGCAGATTTTATTAGTATTTATTGTATTTCCATTTGGCATTACCACAAAACTAGTAAGTAGTTTTATTACATTTCGTTGTATTTTGCTACACGCATGCGTATATAATAGACTATTATGCGTCTGCCTGACGTGTCCTGCCTGACGCCATTCGACCATTCTTCATTAGTTGGCTTAGCTTGGAACAGGAATTAGCTGGTGAGTCTCGAATATATTTCTAATAAATATCTATATTAAGAATAATGGCAGATGAAAGTACGAGAGAAGTATTAAAATCGTGGAATTTTTAAAGTTTCATTGAAACATTTGAAAATAAGTGAATTAGTTTCTATCACCTCAATGACGATTTGTTGTGAAATATATATACCGTGTGTCTGTCTTAAAGGTGTATGTACATAGGAGATTAACATGGGAAATAAGTTTTTTGCGTGCTGTTGCTCGGTGTTCTATCGGACAACAATGATTGTAGTACCAATCGAAAGATATCATTTTTCTGAATCAAACGATGTAACATACACTACTATTTAGTAGTAATTTGGTTCCGTAAATTAATTTTTAAATTTTGAGAATTCTCCGATTTATTCAATTTTTATTGTAAATAAATATAGTCACCTATGACTGTTTTGTTTTGATTTCTGTCAAGCTATTTATTTGACGTTTCTGACTTTTGGACTTGTTTAAGACAATTTGTAAAAATATGGCTAGTTATACTACTGGAGAGCGTATTGTTATAGTAAAACTATTTTTTGGAGGAAATAGCTCAGAGTGCGAGATTTATTTTCTATTAAGTTTATGAATCGACCGAATCCAAGTGCAACCACAAATGCAAGTATCCATGAAAAATACACGTAAGCTTAGTAATTGCAATTTAGCAAGAGCAGAAGAACGTGCTTTATTGGAAGAAAGGGTTTTAGGAATGATATATGTAGATCCTTCGTATAGCACTTGATTTTTTGGAAATAAATTGGGTGTACATCGTTCATATTAAAAAAAAAAAAAAGTTCTTAATATTCCTACAAAATGCACTGCAATTAAGAACTTTTTCCATTTGACGAAGAAAGTGGAAGAGTATTTCGTGAAGATATACAAAACAGCTAATAAAAATGAAATTTTTTGTAATCGATTTAAAAAAGTTAACTCTTAATAAATTAATATAATTTAAAGAAAACTGGTTTTTAGACTAAAATTTATTTAATAAAATCTTTACGCAAAAATTATAATACGCTTGTCATTACTGTAATTAACCATATTTTGCAAATTGACAGAAACGTCAAATAAATCACTTAAAAGAAATCAAAACAAAACAGTCATAGGTAACTACATTTATTTTCGATAAAATCGGAGGATTTTCAAAATTTAAAAATTAATTTACGGAACTAAAATGCTACTAAATTGTAATGTATTTTACATCGTTTGATTCAGAAAAATGATATCTTTCGATTGGTACTACAATCATTGTTGTCTGATAGAACACCGAGCAACAGCACGCAAAAAACTGATTTCCCATGTTAATCTCCTATGTACACCTTTAAGACAGACACACGGTATATTATATATATATATATATATATATATATATATATATATATATATATAACATTTAACATTATATAATGATACTGAATAATACTAATCAAAGTTTTGTGGTAATTTTCATTATAAATTACTACTAGTCGACATTTATAAATTTTGCAGGTTTCCAAATGATGTTATAAATTTTATTAGTTAATACTTGTAAAAAGTATCAAAATTGTCACTATTTTTAAAACAATATGTAGTATTGAGAGCAATTTATTGTAAAACTTGTTGCCATTTATTGTGTGATCATTTACAACAATATTTATATTCAATATTACCACAAAATCATTGTTATTATTTTTACCACAAAATGTTCCTACAAATATTCCATTACAAAACCACAATAAAACTGTAAATTTAATAATATATAGTTATAGTCACAATAATTGCCACAATTTGGTAAAACAATGTTTGCAATTGTGGTAACTGTTACAATTTATTTTTTTCCGTGTTGGCCTTCCACGAACCCTCTTTTCCTTAACGTTATGCATCCAAATTTTCCTAGTCTTGTTTCTGTGAAGTCTAGTTCGGCTTACATCGCAATTGTTCTCTTATTATTTCATTTCTATTTCTATTCCGCCTATACATTCTTTGACTACCCGTGACTCTCAGCCGTATATCAATATAATCTGCATATAATATTTAGATACTGTTACTTTTATTTTCGTACTGATTCATTTTGTCATGGATATGTCTTACCGTTGGCCTATGGAAGAAAAAAGAAAAAATGTATGTCACGTTCAGTGTGTAACAAAGTTTTAAGGGCAGTAACCATGGTAACTCACGTAACGGAAGTGCGAGCAGGATGAGTCATCGTATTTTTGGGGTCGCTGATTACCAATTTGATGTTGAAATTGTAAAATGCAAAATGGCGAATCCAATATGGCGAACACATTTT
The DNA here is from genome assembly GCA_963942605.1 of Poecilus cupreus. Classification (NCBI taxonomy): domain Eukaryota; kingdom Metazoa; phylum Arthropoda; class Insecta; order Coleoptera; family Carabidae; genus Poecilus; species Poecilus cupreus. The sequence goes on from OZ012715.1 coordinate 26,588,810, forward strand.
GGAAAAGGTCACTAAATTCAGCCATAAAATGTATAATAGGGTTTTTGGGGTCGCTGAATACGAATTTGATATCAAAATTGTAAAATTCAATATGACGGATCCAATATTGCGAACATATTTTAAGTGCGCGAGACATATCTGATCTAATAATTGTGTGTAAGCAGAAGTACTCCAAGAGCGGATCCAGAGGGGGACAATGGGGGCAATTGTAAAAATGTAATAAAGTAGTATGTACTATGCTTGAGTTGGCTCTACTTATAATTATGTGTTTAATTATATTTATACGTTTTGATAGATTTAAAACTTTTTAATAATTATTTACTGTTATCTTTAAAAAAAATGCAAAGTAGCCCCCCACCTCTTGAACATTTTCTAGATACGCCCTTGAAGTACTCGTTTAACCCTTTTTTCCCTAATAACCTATGTTTCATTGCATGAAAGATTATTAAATAAATGAATAAAAATAACATCACGATTTTTACTCATACGGGGTGTGGCAGTCTGCTTTCACAGATATCAATAAATAATATATATTTTATACTTAAAGTGCACTTACTAGCCGTCAAATCATGGCCCCAAATATGTTAGTGGAAGGAATACCACAGGCGTAAATTTAAACTAAATATACTGTCGGCTGGCTGTGGGATTCGAACTGAGGATATCACGATTCACGGTCAGATGCATTATCATGGAGCTATTTACTCCATAAATAAATATAATAATCTTAAAATGATAATAATAATAAGTATTATAAGTTATGGGAAGCCGAGTCAGCACGAGATCTTTTTTAAATTGCGTTGATTGCTGGTCATAATTTGTTTAGTCTCTGTGCCCATTCAATTCAGCTTAACTCTAAATTACAAGTTAATTGTTGATTAACAAATTAGATGTTGTACGCACAACACACTAGTGAAAGAAAACCATTATACATTAAATCTGTTTGCTGATTATTTCGAATCCATGTATGTTACTGTTAACGATGTAAATAATAACACTATACCAAGTGGGGCTTATGAGGCCATTAATTTAGGTTCTGTCTATCTTGATTACGATAAAATTTTATATCATTTACTACACCTGGATACAACTAAAGGTGGTGGACCTGATCAAATTCCTGCGATTTTTATCAAAACTTGTGCTTATTACCTTGCAAAGCCGCTACATATTCTTTTTAATCAGTCTTTGAAATCAGGAATTTTTCCAGATATTTGGAAACTGTCCCATATTACTCCAATACATAAATCGGGAGATATATGTGATGTGTCAAACTACAGGCCAATTTCCATTCTTTCAATTATTCCAAAATTATTTGAATCGCTGGTAGTGAAAGAATTAAAATATAATTTAGAAAATATTATAATTCCCGAACAAAACGGCTTTTGTTCTAAGAGATCTGTTCTAACTAACCTTGTTCCGTTTACCGAATTCATTAGTTCTAACATGGACAAAAAACTACAAATTGACACAATTTATACAGATTTTAGCAAAGCGTTTGATCGGGTACATCATCCTACTCTGATTTACAAACTTCAAACTATTGGAATACATGGTACATTATTAAGATGGATTGAATCCTATATAACCAATCGGTCACAATTAGTTTATTGTAATGGTTTTAAATCTCATTCTATATCTGTTCCTTCTGGTGTACCGCAAGGATCCCACCTGGGCCCTATATTATTCAACTTATTTATAAATGATATTTCACAATGTTTTAATAATTCACAATTTTTATTATATGCGGATGATTTGAAGATATTTAAAACCATTACAAACATAAATGACTGTATTGCTTTACAAAATGACCTCACTCAATTATTCCTTTATTGTCAACAAAATTATTTACATCTCAATTCATCTAAGTGTTATGTTATGAATTTTACCAGAAATCGTAACGCAATCAACTTTAACTATAAAATCAACAATGTGTCTCTTGAAGTGAAATCAATAATACGAGATTTAGGTGTACTTTATGACCCTAAACTCTTGATGAAATCTCATATTGATTCCATCAGTAAGGATTCATACCGTACATTGGGCTTTATATTTCGGCACTGTAAAGTTTTTAAGAATCCAGATACGGTGATTTGTATATATAATTCATTAGTACGCTCCAAACTTGAATATGCCTCCGTAGTATGGAATCCAATGTACAGAAAAAACATTAATATTATTGAAAATGTACAAAAAAGGTTTGTAAATTTACTTTGTTATAAATTTAATATTAACTGTTCAACTTATATAAGCAAACTAGAAAGATTCAATATGAGCAGTTTAGAAGACAGGCGAACATATTTTGACATGATTTTCTTATATAAAATTTTCGATAATTTGCTTTACTGTAATAATATTATTTCATTGTTTAATTTTCATGTTCCACCAAAAATTACTAGATCTTACAAACTTTTTAAGTTACCAAAAAGTAACACAAATAATTACAAATATTCCTGTGTTAACCGTATTATGTTTACTTATAACAATAAGTTAATAAATTTAGATCTGTTTAATATGTCTTTAAACTCTTTCAAGAAATATTTAAAATCGTATGTACTGTAATTATATAATGGACTCTTGATGTCTGTTTGCTGTATTTAATGTATGTTACTGATTGTAATTAGTGAGAACCTTTATTTGGCCTTTATTGTGCTGTTGGTTCTCCCATTTCCTTAAATAAATACTACATCGGAAAATTCACAGATCTAGGTTACAGTTATACAGATAACAAAACTGTTTATATTAGCATGAGATTCCAAGAAATTGCAATATGAGTCCACTAGATGAAAAGTGTGTATATGCCAAATATTCAAAAACTGAGTTTGTAGGTACTATTTTTTTCAAAAAATTAATTAACCTAATTAAGTATTTCTTGCAAAAAGCACACAAAAGTACTACTTCGGCTTTTGACCTTTCTCTTGATAACGTGTGTGTGTGTGTGTGTGTGTGTGTGTGTGTGTGTGTGTGTGTGTGTGTGTGTGTGTGTGTGTGTGTGTGTGTGTGTGTGTGTGTGTGTGTGTGTGTGTGTGTGTGTATGGATGGATGGAGGGACGTATGAATGGACGTATGGATGGATGGATGTATGTATGTGTGTGCTTGTTTTATAACTCACGAACAAAAGAAGTATTATTATTTGGAATATAAAATGTTATTTTCAATTTTCTCGTACATGCTTCTGGATTTGGGAAAACTAATTATGTATTTTATTTTTTTGAAATATGGCGTAATAAGATTGATTAAATCCTATCGAGTTGGTATTTTACAATAGTTCATTGAATCCTGCCGAATTTGATATCAAATTAAAGGTCTCAGGAACAAAAAGGAGAATTAAATTAGAATATCAAACATTAATTATGAACGACGTCAATTAATTTTTAAAATACTTTATTGAATCCTACCGAATTTAGTATCAAATTGAAGGACTCAAGAGAAATTTAAATTAAAATATCAAAAATTAATTTTGAACTGTCGTCTATTATTTTTAATTTCTGTATCAAATCAAAGGTCTCAAAAAAGAAAAAATAGCACAAATTACTTTTGAGCGATCATCAATTGTTTTAATAACAGTTAGTAGAATAATTTTGTGTTTGGTATCAAACTGAAGCTAAAGGGTGGAATATATATTATTAACACAGCTATCACGTTGTACACTTTTAATATGAATATTTTTAAATATCTTTTGAATTACTATAAAAAAAAGGCTGGTGCCTCCAACAGTCGGCGCTTCATGACTCCTTGTGATAATCCGGGCCTGAGTGTAGTTATATGTATCTGGTTGCAGGACGTGTCATCAGAGCGGGAATCTGTGTGGCAGTTCTTGTACTCCAACCTGGTGTCGAAGGAAGCGTCGTCCTGGTGCCGGCGTCGGTGCTTCTCCGCAGGAGCCGCTGCCATGCGGCAGCACAAGCGTCCGAGCCACTAGCGGTCACACGCCACATGCCACACGCCACGCCACTCGCCATGGCTCTCGGCGTCAGGTCAGTCGCAGTCGATCACCCTTGCATGCTCCCCTCGAAGCTGCACGAACGCATACGGGTGCGATGACACATCCCTAGGCGTTCGTATTCGTATCCGTAGCGTCCGTTCTGTCATGTTGTGGCACGTAACAGGCAGTGGCAATGCAGACCAGTGTGCAGGTGTTGCTCAATTACTCACCACTCACCGCATGATATCTCGCGCACTCGCGGTGCGTACTTCACTCATATCATTTTATTTAGTTCTTATTGTTTTTACTTGCAATGTAATGTATTATTTTATATTAGGGAATTTATTATGGTAAGTTATACAAGAAAAGATTAGATTCTAAAATGTTTGGGTTGCAGAACTCGTATAATATATTCTGTAAATCATAGCATGTAACATTTCTCGTTTCTTAATGTTTCAAGGATTGTCCTTTAAAAATGATTTGTAGGACATTTCGTACTATTTGAATAATTCGAATATATAGAATATTTATGCAACATTTGTGTTAAGTTGGTCAGCAGAATGGCCAATAGATTGTCCCGTCCCTTGAAACAGCCGTCCCCTTTTTGCCCTGTTCCCATTCCCGGTGTAATATTTCACAAGAATTACATATATTCCTCGGTCTCGCGCAAATGACCACCCGCGCTCCATGCTGCTGCAGATACGAGTAATCTTGGTAAATGTAAATGACACGCTCGCCAGATAACCCTTGCCATATCGTGATGCTTCATTTACCTTTATGCCTTTTTGCGGACCTCGAGCTATCCCCATCCAGCCCGAATTATTTTTGCTTCCGACAATAAAAATATATGATGATCGAAAGTAGTAAGGCGAAGCCAAAAGCGAGACAACGATACAGATAGCAGGATTGTGGGGCCGGCGGCAGAAAGAGATATAACAACACACTGGATAACGGAAGCGGAGTCAGACTGCTCAAATTCTAATTGATTTATCAGGTGGAAAGCTTCGGCAGCCAGTAGACACTTCAGTGATAGTGCGAGGACAATCGCTCCTCTAGATGGCCTGCAACTATTGATTGCGCGATGCTTCGAGGGTAAAATATCGTTATGGCTCGCGCCGACCGACATTTCCTAGATTGCTTTATTATATGACACAGGGAACAAAGATGTTAGCACCTCTATCTCCTTTATTGCACTCAACAATTCACACTCTAACTTTGTCAATAAAACTTCAATTAAAACAAAATACGAGCCCAGAATCATGTCATTTGGCATACAAAGGAAATTGTGTAATTCACCATATTTATATATTAAATTCATCATTTTTACCTTTCGCACATACATATATGTAAGGGCGGTATTATTTTTATGTTACGAATTGATTAGATTTTGTTAACAATTCATCAACAGTAAGTGGTAGATTATTTGAAAGCCTATCAGGGTACTTGGGCATATCATTGAATCAAAAACATGAAGAACAATATTACCTAGAATTTTTATTTGAAACACTTATCTATGTTTTGTTGTCATCAGATTCAAAAACAATGTTCGTAGTACCAGACAATACCTTTGGGCCAAAAGAAATCTTTATGCTCGTGATTTTTATTTTTCTTTTTCCTTGAAATAATTTTTAAAATAACAGAATTTAAGATACAAATAAATAATTGAATACTACAATTTTCCCTTTGTATGAGCAGAACAATTTTTTTAAGTTTTTTTTAAGTTATTCTGAAAGAGTTAAAAGTTGCGGAAAATCCCATATTTTTTATTATAAATTAAGTTTTTAATAAATACGCGATGTTTTTTTTTATGACGTAGGACATGTGCGCGTCTGTTTAAGCAAATGAGATTCAAGTATTAGCTCATACTCCGCCTTAACTAAAAATATACATATTCGGGCGTGTTGGATCTGTTTGGATTCTGGTCGGGTGATTTTCTTGTTTTTTACGTGTTTGTTACTTCATATGCAGCACTCACTGCAAAACTGTACGATACTAGCGCCAACAACTATCTAACTTCGAATGTCAAAATGTTTATGTAAAATGAGAAAAAAGTGAAATAAATTAAGCGCGTTAAGTTATTTTATTTCTTTAATAATATAATATAATATAATATAATATTACAATTTAAATTTTCTCAACATTTTTTTTTGAAAGTCTGTGAACTTAAAATTCAGACCTCAATATCTCGCTTATTTGGAGGAATTTTTGATTTGTAGTTTTACATGTGGTCTTATATTTTTATTTCGTGGAATAGCCTGTTGGTCCAAATGATATAATTCTGGACTTGTAGTTAGTGCAGACGTTTAGTCTATCTAGCTATCGGTCACTACCGCGAAATGTAGATACAACTACAACAAATGCATTTGCATTGTGTTGTGAAATATAACCCTAGAAGCGCTATCTATCATTGCATTGTACGCGGGAGCGAAACCAAACCAGATTCAATTACGAAACTTGAATTATACTGGATTCTGCAACAGAATTCTCTCAATCAGCGTTCGAATGCAATGATAATAATAAATAATATAAAAAAGTAGACGGGTGCGGGTGAATGTGAGGATAGCAAATTGATTTTACTAGGAAACGGTAAGAACACGTCGCTGATCTTGAACTTGTTTATTTGTTCTATAAAACAACCGTTCGGATTGTGCTCAATGGCATGGTAATGAAACAGTATCGTTCTCGTACATGTGTGCTTCGTGATAAATTAACCAGCTCCCAGGTCCCAGCTTCTAACTCCGTGTTCCGAGCTTCGGGTGTTTACGTTTCATTGGATATTGGATAAGATTTGTTGTTTATTTCATTGTTCCAGACACCGAGACGCTAGACGCTGGCGCAGTGACACATTGGGCCATCATTATAATTGCCTTTGTTACGAAATGTAGGTTAGCGTTAGTGCACTGCACTATTCGCCTAGTCGAGTCGCCGAGCACGAGCGCCAAGCCTGTTTCTAATTAATGATGACTGTGATAACGATTAACGCTACTCATTTTCAACGCTTTTCAATTCCTATTCAATCTTGGCTAACGCTATTTAAGTATTAAACTAATGTTTCTTCAATACATTAGGGTTCAAAGACTTACCTGAAAAAAATAATAGCTACTATCTTCATTACAATAAAATAGGATCAATACAGTCCTTTACTAGGGTCACAAAATGGCAAATAAGTCATTTATATGACAATGGCAAATGAAGTGAATGGGTGAATTTCATACAAATACTAAATGAAGCAGCGTTTTGGACTAACGTTAAAGATTTTTTTTTATTATTTTTCCTATATAACTGTTTACAAAACAATATTTTATAGTAACAAAATTTGAAAATATATATAAAATTTGTAGTGGGCTAGCGCACTCACAATATTATGGCTAGACCCAAAAACATGCTAGATATAATAGAAGTTTAAAAAATATTATTAATTATTAAGATATTTGAGTTTTCAAATCCTTTATAATGACGTCAAAGTGTTACGCCGCATATCTATCCTATTCTAAATTCTTTGTACTTGTATAATTATTAAGCTGTCAGATTGACAAAGTGTCAAAATAGTTGTTTGTTTTGTGACTAGTAAACGATCGCATTCAGGTTAGTTTGAAAAATGTTTGTGATGTTTCTAAATAAATTTTGTGATTGTGACTTCAATTTGCAGTTCAACAAGTGCAGGGTTTTGGTGACTACTAGGTCAAGATGTTAATGTTTCATTTACTTTATATACATTTGCATTCATTTGTTAACTGTGTTTACAATAAACATAGACCGCAGGGAAAACAGTGATAGAACTGACAATGAGTAACCATGTCCCTGATACAATTAGTAGCCAGTAGGTAACTAAAAACTGCAGTAGACGTAAGATAGGATTTTTCTAATTTTATTTTATTTGTGCAACCAAAGGCATGGAAAGAACTTATTAACATTTCTACGGATAACCTCCTTTTAGGGTTCCTTTTAACGATTTTGGCCACTTTATCAATCGCGATTACTCAAAATTTTATAAAGATATCATTTTCAAATTTCATATTTAGAATTCGAAGGGTCAGTTTACGAGCTGATTAAATTCTTCGCGAAGTGGTAGTTTGTCATCTACGATAACTAAAAAAATAGTGACATTATTATTGGTATATTATATATATATTTAAAATTTGGTTGTATTAACTATAATTTTTTTTATGTAATGAAAAGACTTTTGGATGTAGTTCCGAAGATTTAAATTTATTTAAATTCAACGTTTCGAATTATTAAACATAATTCTTCGCCAGGAAACAAAAGAATGATATAAACAAGTAAATAGAGACACTAACTATGTAACATCTTGTTCAGTTCGTGGCCTTCATTCTGATTCACTGTATTCTTCTGCTTGTAGATTTCACTAGCTTCTCTTATGAGTTTATTATTGCTACATTTTGATCTTCCTATAATTTTAGTTTTTTCCACTTATATTTTTTTTATTTATTAGAACTTTGGTTATTTATTATATTTTGCCCTAAGGCTTAGAATATACAAAAAAATAATTTACATAGTTTTTCATCCCAAAATTATTTTTCTTTTTTCGATGACATGCTTCATCGAGTGCTCTCCGGTCCTCGTCCAACTTCTCTACATGGTGCTTTTATATGCCGTATTGTTTCTTCTTCTCTGTCGCATAATCTTCATATCTTGTATCATCCCCATTAGCCAATATTTATTTTTTCTTATGAAAGATGTACCGTAGTATTTATACCTGTTTTATTAATTTCTCTCTTATTGAAGTTGAATTCGTCTATTTTATTTTGTTGTTCTTGTCTCATCCGCATCTCTTTGTTTCAATGTTCGAATTGAATGGGATCGTTCACCATTTTAATTTTTTTTTATGAAACTGTAACAATCTACACTTTTAAAAAGTCTTAATTGTTATTCATTAAGCTACAATGATTTTTTTTTTTAAATGTGACATCATTGTAAAGGTGTTGTTAGATCTAAAACAATAAACATTTTAAATAATTGTAATCACGTAAATGTTCTATTTTATTGTTCAGAAAATTATTTAAATGTAATTAAAATAACTTTTCGTGGTAAGTAATTAAAATATAAATGAATTCCAATTTATTTCAAGAAGAAACTTAAATTAGTTGCCCACTATTTTGACACTTCGACAATATGACAACTTAATAAATATAGTAAGTAAAAGTACAAAGAATTCGGAATATGATAGATATGCTACATAATACTTTAACGTCATCAGAAAGATCTTTGAAACTCAAATATCTTAATAATTAATAATATTTTTTAAACTTCTATTATATCTAGTACGATGTTTTTGGGTCTAGCTATAATATAAATGACTTATTTTCCATTTTATGACTCTAGTAAACAACACTAATTATTCTTAAGAAAATTAATTAATATCAATAATTTACTTAGGCAGAGATGTACTAGGAACAAGCTAGCAATAAATTATTTTAAGTATTGTCTTTTCAAATGATTTTACACAGTACGTAACACTTAACAGGGGAGTTGTTTTCATTCATGGTGACCATTGATAAATATTTCCGTAGAACCTTAATATCATCGATCTATTACCTAGGTGTTATGGAGCTGAACGAAAAGCCATAATGATTGAATAAATTCAATGAAAGCACGCTATCATTGAAGTAAGTTAAGAATTTATTGATTCTCCTTTTTGTGTAGTACGTACTTACATGGATGTAATTAATATGTTCACATTCCGCATTTTATTGGCTTTCATGTTTCCGAAGACAAATTACAAATGATTCGATTTTATTTTGCCACGATAGCGATGTATTAATGCAGCGGACTTTTAATTTGTCAGCAGATACGTGATTAGTTGATACGATCACACTCAAACAGGGCCGGTACGATAGGTGTTAGACACATTTGAGACACGACTCTTTCAGTTTAATTATAATGATATATATTATCATCAAACTTAAGAAGAAAACCCTTAGAACAAGAGGAAGACAAATAGTTGCTTATGCAGATGATATAGCGATCGTAACAAAAAACAGATAGGTGATGAAAAAAACGATAAAAGAAATTATAAAGGAAGGAAAGAAAATAGGAATTAGAAATAAACCAAAATAATGGTAATAGGAAATTACGCAGAAGAAAACATAATTAAAATAGGAGAGTATAAATATGAAACAGTAAACAAATTTAAGTATCTAGGAGTAATGTTAACAGAAAAGGAGAAAAAAAAAACAACTAAAATGAGGATATATAAAACCATAATAAGGCCAATACGCGGTGGAGACTATGACGATGACGAAGAAAGATGAGGAAAAACTAAAAATAACTGAAAGGAAAATAATAAGAAGCATATTAGGACCTATAAAACTATCAGGACCGGAATATAGAATAAGGACAAATCAGGAAATTGAAGAAAAATTTTACATCGTAAAGAAAATCAAGCAACAAAGGATAAAATTGCTCTGTCACGTATGGATAGCTAATGATAAAAACCCAATTAAGGAAATACTACGATGGAATTCTAGTAGCAAAAGAAGAAGGGGAAAGCCAAGACCAACAGGGATACAAGAAGTGGAAGAAGACAGGAGAACAGCAGGATTTAGGAACTGGAAAGCAAAAGCAGAAGACAGAATAACAATATAGGCCAGAACATCTAAAATAGATACAGAGAGTGAAAACACAGCTACAACAATCTTTGTTTTATTTTTATAATAATTTGTTGGAAAAATAATGTGTTTAATTCGTGCGCAAAGTATCTATGTCGATCTCGCACGATTGAATTCGTATTCGAATGACAAAACATAACTTTGTGCTCTAAATAGCTATTGGCGAAGACACGTTTTTTTGAAGTGACCATGATACATATTCCTCTATCATTTAGATTCCTGCTTTAACTTTGAATGTATTCGAACATGCATTTTCAGTGTGTTTACAATCAGTGCATGATAAACTGATTTCTCAAGTATCATTGATTCATTGACACGCTTACTTCACCTTCACTCAGAAATAAAAAAAAAAATCGATTTTCCAAAAATGCCACCATTGGAAAGTATTGTCCTTTTTTATATAATTCCAAAGTTTCAAGACGATCCGATGAGTGGATGCGGAAGGACTGCAATATGGGCCCGGAAACAATGATTCACTTTATTATTTTATTATTTTAGTTTTTCTCGAAATGACATTTTTCAAGTCGATATGGACACGATTACAAACTTTTGAACGGATTTCGACGATTTTGCGTACTTGTTGCAAATTAAATTTTTGTGTCCTTGAACGAAGGAATTTCATTTCTGATAAAAATGACTATTTTGCAAGCTAAAACAACCAAATTTTCAGCAAAAAAGTGACTTTCATTTTCAGACGGCCGCCATTTTGTTTTAAATCAACACATTTTAATTTCCTTCGTTCAAGGATAAGAAGTTTTTTTAAATATATTTTCAATACCTATTCTTGTTTTTTGTGTCACAAAATCGGGTTATGACCACAAGTTATTGTGTCCACCGCAAACCCCTTTTACTGCACCTGGAAAAAAGCTATTTCTCCGCCATTTAATTTTTTTTTAATTGTAAAATTGAAGCAAAAATTCAGATCTTTCTATCTTACTAATTTGTTTTTTTTTTTATACGCGTGTTAGTTTTGAAGAAAAAATTCCAAAAACAACGTAAATACGTTGATCCTGAATGGAGGTAACCCCTTAACAAATGCTGTCTGATTTGGCGGGTGGGTAATGCCCACCCGCCAAAATATTTGGGTGGGCAACCATCCACCCTGCCCACACGGTTCCGATGCCACTGTTCACATCTATACAGGGTGTTCCATTTAAGTGTTACACTAATGCTATTTCGAGAAGAATAAGAGAAACGAAGTTCATTAAATTAGCAAAAGATTTCTAAATTATATGACTATTAAAATGAACAAAACAAATATTTTTATTAAATTTTTTGTATCATTAAACTGAAATAATAACAATTCTTATTTGAATTTTTTCAACATTTTTATTATGTAGGACTAATAAGTGTGTTATATCGTTGTATTCTGAAAAAATACTGTTTCGAATAAGCTAATAAAAAAGGTAGGTTCTAATTTAAAATAAAAAAGTTGGGTCCCATATTTTGAGAACCACTGGTTAATAAAAAATTTTGTTTTATTCATTTTAATAGTCATATAATTTAGAAATTTTTTGCTAATTTAACGAACTTTGTATCTCTTATACTTCTCGAGATAGCAATAGTGTAACACTTAAATTGAACAACCTGTATACTATTAAAAATAAATAAAATAAATAAATATATCATCACGCCTTTTACCCATTGTGGGTGTGGCACTCTGCTTACGCAGATCTCGGTAGGTGATATATTTTTGCGTATGAAGTACGGTTACCAGCCGTCAAATCATAGCCCCCAAGGATGTTAGTGGAGGGGGAACCACAGGGGTAAATTTTAAATTTGTAACTGTCGGCAGTGGGATTCGAACTGAGGATCCACAATCCGACACGTTACCTCGGAGTTATTTACCCCATCTGTATACTATTAAAGTACTGTTTATTAATAAAAACATAAGACTCTTATTAATGTAAGAGAAAATGTATTACTGAATATGATTAATAATAAACGCCTTTAATTTGATCAATGATTTGGTTTTTTGTCAAGAAAACAAAGTGGAATTCCATATTTGGTCAATTTTCTCTACAAATTTGTGCTGGAGGTAAAAATAATAAAATAAATAAAATAAATATAATCATCACGCATTTTACCCATTCTGGGTGTGGCACTCTGCTTGAGCAGATCTCAATAAGTGATATATTTTTGCATATGAAGTGCGGTTACCAGCCGTCAAATAAAGTTGTGTAATAGGAATGATTGTTATAATTTTGCCCCTTGTGTTAAAATTCATGGGCACGGCCCTGCAAACCAAACAGCACCAAAGCACAGTGTCTTCCCGTCTGGGGCTAATGCGGCGAACACTACGAACAGGTCACTCCGGCTCTGCCAACGATGACTCATCCAAGTATTGCTCGTTTCCGCTAAACCGAAGCCAGCGCCAGCTTTTAGCAGTTCAACGATTGTTATGATACACTTTATCGCTTCGGGACCCATCATGGAAGTGATTCACGTGCGCCGTTGTTCCATAATGTTTTCAGCACTATAATTTGTTTATATAATGTTGGTAGCAACAAAGACGAAACATAATTTATCAGCCAGTCAAACGCGATTTGTAGTTCTTCAAGTCCTTGGTTCAATTTTAGAGTCAGGGCTGTGGATCATAAGTCGATTTTAATATTACCACTGTGATTCATGAGTTGACGACTGGTAACTGCACTTTACGAATGTGTCATTTAAGTTTGAATTACATTATACTTTTTTCGTCTAGATTCGTACTAGATTTCTGATTAGATTTTCATTCGAGTTTCCTTCGATTTACATACTTTATTTTAATACCTTTCGTCAGAAATCGAGTAATTTCGATGTTTCCCGAACTGGGCCAATTTGACAAACTTTACAACTGAAACTGAATTACTGCATTTTGACACATTGTTGTTAAAATTATTTAAACAATGAATAATATAAAAAAAACAATTTTAAAAAAGGACCAAATTATAAACTAACGACTTTATGACAAAACGTCAACAGTTTATGCGCATCAAAATAAACATGTTGGTGTACCTGATTTCTGACAGTAGTGCGCAAGTGTAGCCGAATCTAGTATGAAACTTATACTCGTAGAAAAATACAGCAGAGCATATATTTCACAGGAATAAATAAAATAAAATAAATATATCATCACGCCTTTTACCCATTACGGGTGTGGCACTCTGTTTACGCAGATCTCGGTAAGTGATATATTTTTATCGTATGAAGTGCGGTTACCAGCCGTCAAATCATAGCCCCCAGAGATGTTAGTGGAGGGGGAACCACAGGGGTAAATGTAAATTGGCAACTGTCAGCTTTGGGATTCGAACTGAGGATCTCACGATCCACAGTCCGACACGCTACCACGGAGCTATTTACCCCATAAGGAATCTAGTATGAAAATCGAACAGAAAATTATGATTCACATTATACTAGAAATAGCTAGGAATTTTTCAAATTAAACTCGAACGGAAATCTAGACGAAAAAAGTATAAAGCTTTACCAAGATCTACGAATGAAGAGTGCCACACTCAAAATAGGTTAAAAAGTACAAGATATTTTTATTATAAATATAAAATAAATATATCATCACGCCTTTTACCCATTATGGGTGTGGCACTCTGCTTACGCAGATCTCGGTGAGTGATATATTTTTGCGAACGAAGTGCGGTTACCACCCGTCAAATCATAGCTCCCAAAGATGTCAGTGGAGGGGGAACCACAGAGGTAAATTCTAAATTAGCAACTGTCAGCTGTGGGATTCGAACTGAGGATCTCACGATCCACAGTCCGATGCGTTATTATATATTATATTATTAACTATTACATTTATAATTTTCAATTAAATATATCATTTACTTATTTTTAAATGTTCGCAAATTACGGTATAATATGACATAATATCGCGGTTATTAGTTGTTAAACCCCAGTCCCCCAAAATAGTTAGTGAGGGAGGAACCACAAGTGTAATTTTATACGGTGATAATTTTCGGCAATTTTGTGGATTTCTGGAACCGCTATTTGTTAAATTTTATTTTAAATTTAAATAAAATATCACAATATTTATAATTTATCTGTACAAAGATATTCAATAAATTTAGTGAGTATATGACAACATGGGAAATAAAATTAATTATTATAATTACAGTTGACTAATACTATAAAGATAAAGTAAGTACTTTAAATCTAGGGGGTGGTGGCATTTAAAATTTTTAAATCTTTTATTTATGGGGTAAATAGCTTCGTGGTAATGCTTCGCACTGTGGATTATAAAATCCTCAGTTCAAGTCCCCCAACCGACAATTGCCATTTTAACTGTACCATTGGGAGGTACCGACTAAAAAGTAAAAAGCGAAAAATAAAATAAACTAACATTTCGTCAGTTCAATGTTTTGTTAAAAAGTTTTTATTTTTTTATAATGGCTACCTATTTTTCTACCCTTAGGGGTGGAATTTAAATGGGACCAACTTCGAGGTATACCCTGTCCAATGAAAAAAGAATTACCAAAATAGGACTACTCTGTGGAAAGTTATGCGTGGTCATATATAAAAAAAATATACGCGTCGACTAGAAATCCTCCTCCATTTTTTCGTTGGTTAAAATAGATCTGCCAAACAGAGTGCCACACCCAATATGGATAAAAAGCATGATGATAGTAGTGGGATGCCACTAGACTGCAGTGGTTCTTAACATTTTTAAATTAAGGGAACACGTTTTATTTTAAGAAAATTTTCGGAACCCCAAAATTGCTAGTCTGTATCAAAATATTATTTATACAAAATTACATCTGGTTATGTCACCAGTCTAGCACACCAGAGGTCGTAGATTCGAATCCCACTAAATCGAAGAACGCACCATAACGTTTTCAATGTTATTTTTGGAATGATTATTTATTGGCTTCCCTAATTATTTTACATCAAAAAGTTAAATAGTTTGTTGTGGAAGAAAAATGTCTACATTTACTGACACTAATATGTACAATTTTTCTCTTCCAGAAATTGAAAAATTTACGGAAGTGTTTATTAGTAATTTCCTTAAAATCATCAGTGCTTAATCTAGCTACTACGTCGCTGCGCGGAATACTTACAAGTACGCGAAACACCGATTAAGAACGACTGCGCTAGAGTCGAGTGTCATTTGTTTTGGATATGAAAATCAAATTTTTCATGTTTATATGCCCTGAGCGGTTATAGAGGTCACCTTGGCACGTAAAGCTAACTACAGCATCTCCGCTAATCCTATCATAGCCCGCAGCAGAAAGTTTCCAAGTACCTACTAGCTGAAAAAAGAATATTACATAAGAAGCAGTCTGCTAACCCTGCATCTTCGGTCTTCTAAATCTAAACAGTGAGTCGCAAAACACGCCGGTTGGCCGCTAGCCCCAATCGTACGATCGCCTAGTTTTTGTTTTCCATTTTCGTTGGCTACAACCGACGAGCAAGTTGCGGCTTGCGTCACACTCTTGGAATGTCCGGTGGTCTTGTACGGTGCGTTGTTGTGTGTGTGTATGTGGGTTAACGACTGCCACGCGATAGGGGTGTTCGACTGTTTGTGTTTGTGTTCTGGAGCTCTGGCCGTTCGCGAACTTACCACTGTAATTACAATCTTTATTACCGGTGAACGATATGCGGTGAGTCATCGATAGGCATTTAGGCATAGTTGCACGTGGAACTCATGTGGTGTACTCAGCACGCTAACCAAATACTCAGTCCTGGGTACAGGGTTACAAATCTGACCACCCGCTTAAACAACTTTTAAACAGTAAAAAATAGAAAAAAATGTTTCAAATAAAAATTGTAGCTAATATTATTTAACATCTATTTTTTCTCTAGCTCGATTATTTACGGCCATATGCTCGTAACACATTATAGGCCTGCAAAAAAATACCACTTCCGGTTAATAGCCAGCCACCAAAACCTAATCAGCTCTTAACTTAAATAACCAAGGTCTAACTAAATATTAAATTTGAAAATGATATTGTCTATAAAAACTATATTGTGCAACAAGTGCAGAAAGTTATCTATTTCACGCGAGTTGTGATAGTTTTATCACGAGACGAAATCGAGTGTTGAGATCACACGAGCGTGAAATAGGTACCTAATCCTGCACGAGTTGCACACTTCTTTTTCTACGATCACACTTTTGTCAAGATAATAATAATAATTCTTACTCTTCAGAAACAAAAAATAACATCTCAAACTCAAACTATTTACGTTTATGATAACAGCATGAAGGGGGCTCAACTAACTATAAATCTATAGATTATAATATAAAAACTAAAGACATATTTATTTTAAAAATTCATATTGTATTTTATTTGTAATCTCAGTATTGAAAACGAAGATTTACAAAATCTATGGTAAAAATTATTATTTTATGATATATAAATGTAATTATACTTCACATATTAACATCATACAGCATTATATTATTAGTAAGTTGGTCACACTTGCATGTGGAATAAATGTCCACGCATATATAATTTTCAAGCTTTGTTTAGTGTGGAGAAAGTGCAATTTTCAGTATTGATCCTAGAAAAAATTATTTCTAAACGAAATGTAGAAAAAAGTTTCAAATATAATTTGTAACATCTTTTTTTAATAAATCCAATAAAACCTGACATGTCTTTAAGTCGCTAAGTGTAGTCAGCTGGTTACTTAACTTTAAATTTTAAATATGAAATTTCAAGATGATAGCTTTATTAAATTTTTAGTCATTGTAGACAAAAAAATCGTCACACACACACATACACATGCAGGCGTTATCATAAAAATATTAAAGTCGTATTCTAGGGATCCTAAATCTGAAAACTCACAACCGAAAATTTTCGCCAACAACAATATCCTTCCTTACGTACCGGGTGGTGAATTGATTTGTGCAATGTAGGAAATACAATTTTCAAATAGCAATATGTCGTTCCCTATTAATTTTAGAGCAAAATACTTCAAACAAATCTTGTAGATAATAATTGAATTCTGCATTTAAGTCAGTAATCATATTTCATTTTACACCTTTTGTAACGCATAAAATCAAGTTTAAAATTTTACATAAATGCTCATTTGTAGTGATAGCCATGGAATTTAAACAAGTATTACAGACATTATAAATAACAATTTTCAATAGTTTCACAGTTCGCGCATATGTATATGTTTATAGTTTTATTTAAATTCCATGGCAATCACTACAAATGAGCATTTTTGTAAAATTTATTTTACGCCTTACAAATAGTGTAAAATAAAATATTAGACTTTAATTATGTACAATATTTGCAGAATTATTTATAATCTTCATTATTTTTCCAATAAATTAATAGTCAGAATACCAGAAGAAAAATTAACAACAGGTCAAAAAATCTTAGAAAGTCCGATGAGACAATGGAGTGATAGTACAGGACCAATGAAAAATGGAGCGAAGAAAAACAACCAGAAATATCAGTATCGAATAGGAAAAAGAGATAAGAGTTAGCAAATTATAAGTAACTATTTAAAATTGCAAAAATAATTGTATTTATTGTCAAGTATTATTTCTATCAATGCGTGTTCTATTTTCAAATCAAACATTTTGTTCAACAAAAATATTGTAAAAAAATTTGCTCTTACATTGCGTACTGTCACAAAAATGAGAAACAAATAAAAGAATTAAACATAAATTACTGTAAATATTAATAACAATAGATAGTTAAGCTGTAAGAATACAATAACAGTACCATTACGTTTAAAATTCAATTTCAATTTTATGTTTTTAACTATCACGAACCATGTTTATTTGCGGTTACACTTACTGGCGTATGTAAAATTTCAATTGTTTTATATTTATATTGTGTTGGCTAGGCACATTTATTTTCTAAATATTGGCTTGTCAATTAGGTACCCGATAAGATAACATTAGTGTTAATATAATGTCCTAAACTGAAACAATAAACTTAGCGCCACTAATAAATATTAGTGATACTGGATACTGGATACAAAATTTGATTCTTGACATGAAAATAAAATACTCCGTATTTTTTTAAATCGGTTAGTGGGAAATTAAATATTATAAATAGGAAAAGGGATACGTGACGTAATTTTGGCAAGAGGAAGGTGAGCAGATTTGGAGAGAAAGAGATAGAAATAAATATCATATATTGCACTTTATATTTTGTATATTTATAGGTACAATTATTATATAAATAATCCTGGTACCTATAGTTTTATTAGTAAAATATAGATTATATCACCGGATATTTAATATACGTCAGTTTCAAAGCATTACGACTTTTGCCAATTTATGCTCGGCTAATATGACGTCACGTTCGCGACTTGCATTTTTATATTTACATTGAAAGTACTGGAAAACTATAGGATTATATGTAGTTAATATTATTATTATAAAATAAATACAGGGTTGTCCAAAAAGATATTAACACTTATACGGTAGGTACTACATATATATATATATATATATATATATATATATATATATATATATATATATATATATATTTGTTTGTTGTGGACTAGATATGGCCATCCGACTTACTTTGGAAGAGAAAAGGAAGGTAACAGCTTCGATAAAAGTGTTTGGGTAACCCACAACAGTAAAAAGAAAATTTCAGCAATTTCAGCTGAAATGTTTTTTTTTTTTTTTACTGTTGAAAACACTTCCATCCAAGCTGCACTCTTCCAAACAACAACAAAAAAAATAGAAAAAAAATTGTGTAATACCATATGAGTGGTAACAATATTTTGGACAACTTGTATTAGAGATGGGCGCGTGAGTGATTTTTGGATCACGGTAACTCCCACTCCCGGAATCAAAAATATTGTTCATGCACATTCACGAACGAGATGTATAAAAATTTTCACGTTCACGCACGTTGGGTCACGGTTAGGTTTGTCATAGAAGAAATGTTATCTATAAATTACTTTGCCCTTAAGTCTGGTTAGAGTTGTCATGGCGTTTTCGAAACTGCAAACTGCAAGAGCCCTGTTCCCTGTTATATTTATTTTATATTATTTCTTATGAATAAAAAAAAAAAAAACTAGCTGTACCTAAGATATTTCGTTTTGAAAGTAAAATTTTTAATTCCCGTGAGTAATTATTTTTTGCTCACGTCCATTCACTCCCAATATAAAAAATAACTTTTACGTTCACGTCCACTCACGTCCCAAATTCAAAATTTTGTTCACGTTCACGGTGGGTGACGCCGTGACCCAGCGTGACCCATTAGATTTCACGCCCAGCGCCCATTTCTAACCTATATATCATCATGCCATTTCATCTATTCTGGGAGTGAATAGTACAATAACTTTTAAATGTATACCAATTTTTGGGATGTGATTTGACGGCATTTTAACTATTTTAGGTGTTTCACCTGCTTTAGCCTACCTCTGTAAAAAATTTTATACGTGAAGTACCGTTACCAGCCGTAAGGTTGCGCTCCCCAAAGATGTTAGCGGACAGGGAATGTTAAAATGGCAATTCTCATCCCAGCGGGATATAGGCTTCCTTTATTTGTCTATTTAGAGAAACTTCTTTTTTTTTTTTCTTGAACTTCTGTGTGCTGACTTCGAAATATACGTTACCACTGAGCTATTTACCATAATGTTTAATTTACTTCTTTCATAATGTGTTTCTATAAATTCAAAATTACGTGTTATTAAATCTTGAGTAAATATGGCGTATCAGAGTAGAGGGAAATTAAGGTATTTAAAGTTGATTCCCGCTTTGAAATATTGGGATTTTAGGGAAAGTAATGTATCATTAGTTTCGTGTTTGTTATAGCTTCCGGTGTTAACAATTACCGGACAATAGGTTTTTGTTACATTTTGTGTGCACATTAAGCCATTTGACTGTTCCTCGTTATTCAAAGTGATGTTATTAAAGTTGCATGTTTAGTCAGATGCGGCAACTACACACAACCCCAAATGAAACGCAACACACACCCTAATTTAACTGGGGATCCGTAGATTTCTCTATTGTTTAGCGTAAAAAAAAAACTGAATAATTGCAGTTAAATTATCATGTCTGGTATTTTTTGTCATTCAGGCCGTAAACAGAAAATATTTTTACGTTTTAATCGCCACCTCCATATTGTCCGGGACGGGTGACATTTTAATTAAAGCGAGGGAGCATTTTGTCATTCAGAATAAAAAACAAGTAAAATATCAATTAATTATGTGGTAAATTATAGTGATTAAGTGTGGTCAATTTTTACTTGATATAGGCATTGTTTAGATGACGTGTCGATAACGACGCTCGGCGTTGCATTTGGAATGTGGGCTTTGGCGTGGAATTGAGTTTGTTATTGATTATCTTGGAATGCGGCTACTTAGGGAGTTGTTGTGAATCACGCTACCTACTTCGTACTTTGATTCACAAGATATCAAATAGTTTTCCACTTACTTGCTGTGCTGATGTCTAATTTCCCAGCCTGATGCGAACAGCGAGCAGCGTCCAACGCGGCAGCGGACAGGTGATGTGACGGCGTCCCCCGGGACCAGGAATCGGGAAAGCAGAGAACAAGCTCGGCTTACTTGCCGCCCCAGTAAGCCGACTAATCCGCCCTGATACTGGATCCCGCCGCAGCTTTTTTACTGTTTCGCAAATGATGTTACGATCGGTCAGGTATTAACAAGACGCGACGTGAACGCGGCTCTTCCCCACAGTTCGCGATAATCAGCGCTGTTTACGTGCGCTATTTCACAAACATAAAAGCGGCCAAATATAAAATCGGGTCGCGCGAGGGGCCTTATCAATACAAGAGGCCGGGCGGGGAAACACGACACAGGGATTCTAGGGAGAGACAATATATAATCTCATTTTGTCATGAATTAGGGCTGTGTTAGCGATTGTATTTTTTGCGAGATTGTTAGCAACGGCGGGACGGGCGACATAATGGTGCCTCCTGTGGGACGCGTTTTTTTATGTCATTACATCCTTGTCCTCGCTACCGACTCCTTAATTATCTAATTACTGCGGTTAATGATGACGAGGGTTTCGCTAAGCGAATCGAATTTTTCATTTTATTATGGTTGTTCGCTTCATGCTCTGCATGTTTTGAATTCCAGAGATTGGATATGTGTTGTTCGCAAGAATAGAAATTTCCGTTTGTGGAATAAGTGGTTTAGGAGTGGGCTGTAGGTGTAACACAAGAATGGAATGGAATACTCGTATATGACAAGGAAAGAGATCGGAGGGGTTTTATGACGGCACTTTTATAACCGAAACGAGGACAATTTTTAACAATCTCCGGGTTTGTGCATCGTTCAGGGTGAAGGGCGAAGAGCGCAGGCCTGTAACCGACTCCAACTGACAGATAACGCTGCATTTCCTCGCTCTTTGGAAGGTTGGGGCGCCGCGCAACTCGCGATCCGCGACGATTGTCTTGTTTGCCATAAACCACTGCCACCATCCCTGCTGTCGTGCGTCCCGGAAACCACTTCGCCTGCTCATCTGCTATGTCCCATCCACACCGAAATTACCGACTTACCTCCCAGACATTTCCCGCGCTTCCGTCACACGCTGCCGACGTCACGACGTCGATCGCGACCCTTCACCCCTCGCCCTTGGCCTCGCCTTCGCCTTTGTCCCTCATTCAGCCCGACGGACAGTAGTTACGGCCCGTAAGGGACTTTTACTTTTACTACTTTCAGAGGTTTATATCTCCTTATAATGTCCTCGTGTTAGACTTTAAAATGTTCATTTTACTGCATTATTTTATAAACATTGCCCCTCGCGACTATTAAACAAAGAGTTTGAAAATGCCGTATACTTTTATGGTTATTGAACGGCAAATCCAATTTTTGGGGCTATTTAAGATGTTCTGGCAATTTTGTCAGCTTCGAGAAACGTGTAGTCTTCGTGCTCCACTCTGCATATAAGTACATTGTTAGGCGGCTGGTTTTTGTGTACCGCACCCCATTCGATGTGACATCGCAGGTGCACATAGCTGTACACGTTTGAAAGGGGTAGCGGGTAGCGGGTAACGGGTAGGGGGTATCGGGTATAGGGTTCGCTGTTCAGTGTTCATATAGGCATATACATCCCCTGACTGACAATGTGTGTAATGAACTCACTGCAGTCACAGCCGTTGTAGCCGGGTTGCCGGGATGAACGGTTTCCAATTAACTCTTTTTCATAATCTCCCATCTTTCCGCTAATTACGGTTGCGAGAATGAGCTTAAATTGGCGTGGGCCACGGTGGGCCGCGGCGGGCCAAGCTTACCCCACCCAATTAACCATCGCGCTGCTGCTACTGCTGTTGCACGCCGCACGCCGCATGCCGCGCGCTACGCGTTACAGTAGCGATGGGCGATGCTTGCAATTATCGCATGCAGATTGACTGTCAAGACTTAAGATGTTTCACGGATCTGCTCCTGCTCCTACTCCTGCTCCTGCGTTACGCTTCCAGACATTCTACTATAATTTTGTAACAGTGTTCAGTTCAGACGCAATAAATAATTCAACTTCGCTCATAGAAAATACCAATATTTGTCAAGTAGCTAACTTGTAATTTGTGAGCTCATCAAAAAGCAGTTATAGGCAAATGGATGGTGATATGTAAGTGAGTGGGTTTATTAATTTGGCTAAGGTAAGGAGAAGTGAGGTGAACGTAAGGTAAGCGTTGTTTGATGTCGCGGACAGAAGGCTTCTGATCAGCGATCATGCCGGGCGCGCTTCAATTACCACGGCTAATCGCATTAATCACAGCGCGGTAGCTACTAATGAGAAAGGTGTAGGTGCTCTGCATGCGCTATGCGCTATGCGCTACAACTCCATTGATCTCTCAGGTGCGAAATTGAAAGTCACCCACATCTGGCAGACTTTTCGCTTTTCAGCTGCGAATTCGGGGTCGGAACCTTTGTATGTATATATGCAAATGTGCCCCGGCCTGCGACATTTTCATATCAAAGATAATGCAAATGGTTCGTGTTTGCGGGATGAAATTCTAAACAAGCCGTGCTAATAGCGCGCACAATGATGCGTAAAAGCCGCAGTGGCGCCTGCCGCCAAACGACATAATTGAATTTATTAATCGACGCACGGAAAGTTTTTAATGTTATATCCGCGCTCTGCGCAATGAAATTGGTCCGATGCTCTACCGCAGCGCTCGGCAATTCGCATTCATCTGACAATGGGACAATTCACTCCAAACAGTCTACAAACGATGTCATTTCGGATTCACCTCGCAGTCTCGCACCCTTCCATGCTTACTGTGTGCTGTGTGCTGTGTGTGTGCCTGTCACTGCCTATTTGCTGCATGAACTTCACGCACCATTCAATTTTCACTCATCTCATCTCGCCTACTAATAAAATATTTTCCACTTTTGACTACCCAGATCATAAAATCCACACAAGGGAAAAATATTCGCAGAATTTCAGTTTTGGTCACTCTATGGACTACTCTTAATGGGTTTGGGGGATCAATGGCTCAAACAGAATTTCAAGACTCGGATTTATTGTCCATAAAGTGTATTTATTATAATACAAAATAAAATAAATCAATCAATATACCATCACGTCATTCAGGCAGATCGGGTTATTATAATATATGCGAAAAGTACGGTTACCAGTCGTCAAATCACGGCCACCAAGGATGGTAGTGGTGGAGGAGCCACAGGTGTAATTTTATGTGGTGACAATTTTCGAAAATATGTCGGCTGTGAGGCTCGAACCCTAGATCTTCATGATCCATATTTCAATTCGTTATCACGGAGCTATTTACCCCACATGTAATCATATTATTTAATCATTAATACACACAAGTTCTTACCAATAATTAAAATATTTCATCACAAAATATTTCATCACATCACATCTTTTGCACATTTTTGGTGTAGCACTTTGCATACACCAAATGTCAATAAATGATATAGTTTTACGTGAGAAATGCTATTACCAGCCGCCAATTTGCTGCCTAAAAAGTGTTTTCCAACGATTACAACTGAAAATTACACTTTCTCCACACTAAACAAAGCTTGAAAATTGTATATTTCGCACAGTCGTGTGGAATAGCGTGGGCAAATATTTCACAAGCTCGTATGATTTCCGTGATAAAACTCTCACAACTTGCGTGAAATAGATAACTTTCTGCACTTGTTGCACAATATACTATTCCAATTACAGTTTTAAAATGAATATACTATTACGCTATTTACCCATTTTGTGGGTGGCACTCGTATTAACATTAGATTCTAAGTAACTGTATGAAATATTTTTCGGATAAAGAGCGATTACCAGCCGTCAAGTCACGGCTCTCCCTTTAATGTTAGCAAAGTGACACAGTGGTAAAGTTGAAGTAAAACTATTACGTCTAATTTTTAAGTTATATTTACTTCTTAAAAATTTGAATTATAATAGTGTAACCTACATTCAGAGTTACCTAATTATCAATTACGTTTAGCAATTAGAATTAATAATTATTTAAAGGAACCAACGCTACCATTTACAACCATATAAAATGAATGCGTTAATACAAGTGCTAATTGAAAAGTTTGCACACTTAAGTGAGTGAGATATCATCTTTCTTTCGATCGAACAGCACAGAACCTGTGCTATTATCAAATTATTTTTTAAATAAGAAATATTGTTTATAGAATAAATACTACTTTATCATTGTATAATTAAATTATTGAAATTGTTACCTATTTATTACTACAAAAATGTTCAGCAGTTGTCACTTCCACTTACAAAGAAAGGGTCTCATCCGAAGCCATTTCCATGCAAAATTGGTTTTTGTAAACCATTTGAAGCTCCGCAGACGACCCAAATTTTATATGAATTTTTTTAAATACATTTTAATGTCTAACATTATTTGTGTTCAATCTAATAGTATTTTATGTATCTAAAACTAAAAGTGAATCTTTAAGGTATGAGCAAGTTGTTTACTTGCGAGAACCTTAAAGTCACTTTTCGTTCGCGGTACATACAAAATTTTATTTCATACTGGTTACTATAGTTGTTAAATTATAGAATTTATTAACAAAAATTATCAAAAATTCATAGAAATATGAGTTGATATAAGTAGGCTAAATAACAATTTCTATAGGAACAAGTATTTGTTTATAAATAATGAACCAATTAAAAGTCAAATTTTACTTTAAAGTCCTAGGACTTTAAAGTTTCACTTTTCGTACGATAAATAGTCCGAAAAATGTAACATAAGTAACCAGTATGAAATAAAATTATTTTTAAATCAGTCCTAAAAGCGTACGAAATTATGAGAAAACTAAAAACAAAATATTTCGTAAAAATTACCCCTTTTTTAGTAATTTTCGCAACTTCAAAAGATTATAACTTATCAAAAACCAATTTTGCACGGATCTGGCTTCGGATAGCTGCATGATAAATAAAAATCGAATGGAAAACCATACTCTCGAGCAAATCGGCGTTGGCACCATCAAACCCTATCCTTGTAAGTGGTACATAATTCGGCTGTTTAAATGTTTCAAAACGTTCGAACCAATTGTTATTTGTAAGTGGTAATTATAACTGGTAATAGAGTCACTCAATTTTTATAATGTTTGAGTACGTTACGATAATTATTATTACGCAGATCAGATATAAACAATTGATTAAATTTAAATTATTTGTAATAAATATATAAATGGAGAATATCAAAGAAAACACTAAAAATTGCTAACATAAAACCAACCTCTCTGTGAGAGCAGCCAGTTGGATTAAGAAATTAAAATTATTTCTTAGTTGCTTAATGTGCTTTGTTTCGTTTACTTTTTTGTAAAAAAATGTTCTTACGAAAATATACGTTAAGTGTAGCTAAACGTCGTGTAAGAAAATAAAAAACAAACATTAATTTTTTTAATACTTTCAAATGAGTAAGTTTAAGAGCTGTACAGTGCAACATGGATCCTCAGTTCGATTCCCACAACAAAGTCTAGCCCCACCATTTAACTCTTCCCTGTATATTGTTCCCCCTTCACCATTTCCAATTTCCTCAAAATCCTTTTGGATACTTACACTCAAAAAATAAACTATACAATAATTTTAATAATAAAAAAATAAGAGATTTATTGGCAAAGTTCTATAAAATTACTGTTCTTACAGTTAACCATTAACAATACAAGTTAATACATATACAATTATACATACTTAGTTGACAGTAGTAATTGTAAATATTATGTTTTAAAAAGAAAAACATATTGAAATAAATAAATAAATAAATATATCATCACGCCTTTAAACCATTATGGGCGTGGCACTCTGCTTACGCAGATCTCGGTAGGTGATATATTTTTGCGTATGAAATGCGGTTACCAGCCGTCAAATCATAGCCCCCAAAGCTGTTAGTGGAGGAGGAACCACAGGGGTAAATTTAAATTGGCAAGTGTCTGCTGTGGGATATATGCAAAAAAAAACCTTAATCCTGATTCACAGTTAACAAATATACTACTAATATACATATAATATATTCACAATTAACAAATATACTACTAATATACATATAAACTAAGTCTAGAAACTTGATACCTATTATAAGATTATGACATATTTACATAATTACAATAACAAACTATTCAAAATTTTCTAAAAAAAAAAAAAAATGTGGATCATAAGTAATAGATATATCTAGCTGAGAATTCTCGGTCTTTTTTTCTTTGTACCCACTTATACCAACATTCGTGTATGCAATGAATACCTACCATTACCGTTACAGGGATTTCCCTAGAAATATTAGAGTTTATTGGTTTGTGTATTTGCTTATTGTATCGTTTATTGTTTTTTCCGTTGCATTATTCTATTTACTGCGGCACCCTCCAATATTTGCGAAATATCAATGTACATTACCAGAAATTTCAGACTGTTTATCACTAGACAAGGTCTTAAAAATATTGAAATATGCAATTATATGCAACCTTTGTAAAAAAATACATAAGAATGCCCAAATATGCAATATATGCAATTAGTAATTAACATTAATAATTCTAATCAATGTAATTCGTCCAGAAAGCTGATTTTATTTAAAAATAAGCAAAAATTAAAATATATGCACTTTGCATATAATCCACTCTCTAATCATCACAATACTTATTTCATATTTTGTGATTGAATTGAGCAGATCTAATTACATTTATTACGAAGGAAGCACAAACACTTAGTAGGCATTACGAAGTGAAGGCACCATCATTCCCGCATCGCTTGCACGCTTCTTGTAAATCATCAAATCAGCATGCAAATAACTGGGGCTCATCATCAGCGCAACGGCTGCGGGGGCACGTGCATTGTTCTCTCCATCTCGCTGGTCGGCTGGTCCACTTCCACGCGGGGTTAAGCTGACCATTAGCAGCGCCAGCGCCAGCACCAGCATACATACATCTCATGTTAAATGTAGCATTCCATTTCCACGTCCCTGGTACGTAGTGTCGGTGCCTGGCGCCGATTCCCAGTTCCCGGGTTAGTCCTGGCGGCATTGGCATCGGTGTCGGTGTCGCACAGCTTTCTAGTTCCGTAGTGACAGGTGTCGGTTGAGCGTTGCATTGTTTGACTTGCAAATGAGAATATATGCACATTGGACGTTGAACATTGGACTGTGTAATACAACCTGTTCCATACATAGTTCAGATTCAATTGCGGAAATTTTACCGTTGGTAAAGTTTGCTCCATTGGTGATGCAACTTTCGTTAGATCTTCTATGTTAATACAAAGTGTACCACTTTTAATTTCACCCTTGTGCTTCCCTCTCCACTAACATCTTTTGAACACGTGGCTTGAAGAATACGATAGTTAGAACTAGAATCGTATTAAATAAGAGTGATTTTAAGGTTAAGAAGGTTGATGATACATCCCAGCAAACACACTTCTAACATTTATGTAACCTACTATGTAATATCTGAAACCTAAGTAGTATATCATTTTTATATGAACTAATAACGTAATATACATATACCATATCGAACATCTCTTGAGAGAGCGTAAAATTCTATTGTTGGTATGTTCACATTTTCAAGAAATTATTTTATTATTATGTACTGATTATATTTTATTGAATACATATTTAATCATATATCCAATTAATATACCACTTTTTAACACATTTGGTAGTCGAAATATATCAACCTGGTACGTCATTTTTCGTTAAAGTGACCATATTTAGATTTTAATAATCACACAAATACAAAATTTTGTTTGCTCAAAGAGATCTTACCCAAAAATGTACAAAACAACTATTCCATTCGTATATTCAAAGTTGTTGGTATCAATAGTTTTGTTATATACCATTAATGTTACGATGTCTACATTGTCATGTTTCATAGACCGTGTTGAGAACATAGGTCTATCCATGTTATGTATATATAAAATACTCGCGATTCGCGATATAACTGTGTTTGGTGGGATGGCACTAGTGGAACGAATTCAGTACGACAATTACCTACAATTACTGAATATTAAGGACTTTTCGAGGCATGATTGTCTATAAAAAATAATGATTAATATTAAAATATTAAATATTACAAATACTTAACCTTAAAAATTATATTCTGAGGAAATACATTTACCGTCTTGACAAGTTATTGCCAGCAGTACTTAATCAGTGGTATAGTATGCGAAATAATCATCATCTATCTACAAAAAATATGTTTACAAAATTATATTTCTTATACTATATTATAATTTAGCATGAAAAACTAGATGCGTGAAGTAAGCACGTCATATGTGAGTACTAACGTTTATATTATTACTGTAGTTAGTGCTTCGTTAGTGCTCTTTTAAAATAATTATGTGTTCCATTTAATTTAGTTCATATTTTAAAAGAACATAATGATGTGTCAACTTTATGATAGCACGTCATTTGTTTAAAATATGAAAAATTATTACGTTGTTGGTTAGTGCTTCATTAGTGCTTTTTAGTGTTTTAACAATAATCGTATATAAGGTATTGGTTCTCGAATTATTACAAACAAAAAAAACACATAATGATGTGTCAACTTCATGGTTGCAGGTCATTTGTTTAAAATGTGAAAAACTATTATGCCGTTGGTTAGTGTTTCGTTAGTGCTCTATAAAGCTTTAATAATAATGGTATATAAGTTATTCATAACGAACTATTTCGAAAAAAAAATAATGATGGGGTAAAGCTCCGTGGTAACGCGTCGAACTGTAGATCGTGAGATCCTCAGTTCAAATCCCACAGCTGACAGTTGCCAATTTAAATTTACCCACGTGGTTCCCCCTCCACTAACATCTTTGGGGGCTATGATTTGACCACTGGTAACCGCACTTCATATGTAAAATATATTACTTACCGAGATCTGCGGAAGCAGAGTGTCACACCCATAATGGATTAAAGAATATATTAATTTTTATTTATTTATTTTTGTACCAACTTCACTGTAGTACATTGTTTATTTAGAATGTGAAAAACTATTGCATCGTTGATTAGTGCTTTATTAGTGCTCTTCAATATTTTGTACGGGAAGATTTGGTTAGTTTTCGGTGAAAACCTATCTGGTTATTTTGAAATAACTCAGTAAATTATAACTTTATGGAAATTTTTGTTATTATATGCAATTAACAATTTAAAGATTTCTTGTAATCCAGGTCTATATAATTTTTCAGCGTACATTTAGAAAGGATGTCGTGATTTGTTCATAAAACCATTACACATTTTATTTAACATATATCTTGCTCAAAATACATTTCCTACTGCTCAAAAAAAAAAAAAATCGTCAATATTACCGATTTTCAAATCTAACGATGCGCATAATTTCTTTCATTTTATATAGACACATCTATTTTAGTTAAGTTATGGAAGGTCTACTTCAACCAACCTTTCTAATTTAACCGAATTCACAATTAATGCTTTTAATAAAAACACTCGAGTTAATGTCATCTATACTGATTTTACCAAGGCCTTCGATACAGCATGTTTAATACCTATTACATTTTTCTATTTGTGTTGTAAAAATATTTTTCATTAATTATTTCCCCAACCCTCAGTAATTTGGATATGTACTTATCATGCTGAGTAGTTGTTAAATAAATAAATAAAGTGAAATGTGCGCTTACCGGCCGTCAAACCACGGTAACCAACGTTAATTTTATTGTGGTAATATTTCGATATTTGTATTTGGGTACCGAACTGAAGATCATGTTTTGCATAATAATAGTCAATACAGATAATTTTTCAGTTAAATTGATTGAATAATACAGCTAGAGTAACTGAACTACTTTTTTATTGAATTGTTCGTGTCATTTTAAATAACTCGATTATCTGTGTGTGATTGATTATAGTTTTATTATAAATATTTTATGTACAGGTATTTAGAGGGTTGTCATCTAAATAGTGGATTTAAAAAATACCAAAAATATATCATATCTTGCTCATTGCAGTACCTGTAAAATAATAGATTGGCAATGCACCTAGTGGTGTTTCTGTGTTCTTGTGTCTCCCTTAATTTAAAATCCCAACAATGGTTGACGTAGACGATCACGCACAGTTACCTACACACAAGCAGATAGTGATCGAGTGGCACGCATGCAAATTATGCGCCGAGATGTCTCTGTTTCTGGCGTAATTGCTTAACGGAAATAATAGCCGACGCGTGTAGTTAGCGGCATTCAGATCTCATTGGGAAACACTACACAATTACGGCACTCAGCCACTTGAGGCACAAGCTCGGTGTTTCGGAAGTTTCATGAGTGAATTTTTGCCCCTGCCCCTGCTCCTACCCCTACTGCCACGTGTCGCGTGCGTATCATAGCCAATGCGCACTGATGCATGATTTGCTTCTGACAAATTGTTCCGTGCATCGGTGAAATTCCGCGTCATTAGCACTGCACCCTTTGGCTTTAGTTTCGGGCGCTCGGCTCTTGCAGCTTGACGCTTGTGGTCATGATATGAATATAGTTGAACATGCAAATGGAGTTTGCACGCCTTTTCTCCCAATCTGCAAACTATAGCGTTTCAAAATGTCAACTCGTATTAGCCCGGTTTCGGAAACGATGCAACGATCTCTATCTATACGGCTGTGCGCGACAGCATACGTACAGATGTAATTACTGTATTTTTTTTTTTAATATTATTTTTGTTGAAAGAACGTTTTTGCCCCTAGTGATATAATTATTTTCTCATTAGACTAAGCAAGTAATCCTACTTCATAATATTCATATAAGTAGTAAAATGAACAAAATCGCTTTGATTATCATCATTATGTATAGCTATTCATACATACTCGTATACAGTGTGATTAATAGAAGTCTGTTGTTGAGTATGATTCCGAGTCATTTGGATGATTTGAGTTGCGTTCCCAGATTTGCATGGTTTTTAACAATAGTAGAAGAATGACGAATGTTTGTATATTTAGTACCTGGGGCTAGAGCAGTGGGGTGAGTCACCTGCGACCTGCATCTCGCAGACAATCGTTGTATGGTGCACACGAGCACTAGCACACTGTAACTGCATGAGTCACAGTCCATCGTCCATCTCGATCGCCGCTGCCACTGCACAGTGCACGGTGCACGGTTGCTGCTAGCTGTTCGGTGTTTGCCGTTTCATTTTCGAGTGGTGTGTTAGCCGGTCAAGGTCAAGTGGCCCAACCCCCAGCCGCCTCGTGCCGCGCACCCCGCAACCCAAACAAACCGGACCTGGTTCTGTCTTCTGTCCGCCACGGGGTTGTTTACCTGCCAGCAGCGCACCTGATTCTTGGAAATGCGTACAAAATTCTCAGATCTCCAGCGCACGCAGAGCGGCGAGTCCCCAAGTCGCGACCGTTAGAGTCCATGCGGCCATGCGGGCACGTTACGCAAATTCTTCCGCACTCAGGCGATGGATGATGGCTAATGACCGCCTTCTGAGGTATTAGTCATCGGGGTTACTGCACTTATACCTACATACCATCAGTACCTAATTTGTGTTGATCGCATAGTACCGATCTGCGTCTGCTTCTGCTTGCTGCATACTGTTTCTTACCTTACCGTGAATCATGCGAGCGCTCGCACTCGTGAACGTCTTGTTGACGTTGACTCACGCTGCAGCGGCAACGGCCATCGGCCATCAACGCTTCCTCATCCTAGTTTCACAACGCCAATTTAGGTTCGCTTCACTTTCATTGTCATTGTCAGGTGTTTTACCTCCAGGTATTACTTGATACTTATGCATCATTGCTCTGTGCCTGATAAGATAACACCGCTATTATTGAATGTTTTTATTTCTATTTATGCTTTTTGTATTTCAATTATTTACCTATTGCGTTTTTCGCCGGTGACTTACGTATTTAAATTTTAATAATTTGTTTTTATTTTTTAGCTATTTATGATACAGATCAAAAGATATGATAATTACTCATTCAGACATTGCGAAATGTAAGCACATACATATTTAAATAAATAATCAACAATAAATAAATAACTCCGTGGTAACGCTTCGGACTGTAGATCGTGAATCCCACAGGTGACAGTTGCCAATTTAAATTTACCCCTGTGATTCCTCGTGCACTAACATCTTTGAGGGGCTATGATTTGACGGTTGATAACCGCACTTCATACGTAAAAATATATCACTTAGCGAGATCTGCGTAAGCAAAGTGTCACATCCATAATGGGTAAAAGGCGTGATGAAATATTTATTTATTCTATTTTTTATCAACAATATGCAATTTATGTAGTTGACAATTTACATTAATTTTATTCTCATAAACAAAACGTAAAAACATAATACACAGAATAAGGCAATATTTCATTACAAACCAATATCTTATTACGTGATGTGTAAGAATATAAACATTTGTAAACGTCAGAAAAGTACATAAATAAGATATTATTCTAAATATTTCTTGATAGGATAATAACAATTGCTAATAAAGTATTGCTTCAGTTTCGTTTTAAATGTTGGAACAAGTTTACATAATTTAATTTCTGGTGCAATTATATTTAACTGCGGATTTGAACAGATTATTTTTGTTCCTAGTATTTTTGATATGAATGTCATTATATCATTTAAATTTATACAGGATGTATCAGCGAAACAAGTCAGCGCCATTATTTTCTTTATTATTAAAAATACAACAAAACACCAAGTAACAAAGTTGTACGAGACTAAGGGGGACACCTGATTATAGAAGATAATATTTTCTTAAACCAGTGGTTCTCAATTTACAATTCAATGTTATACTTATTCAAATAAATATATCATCACGCCTTTTACCCATTATGGGTGTGGTACTCTGCTTACGCAGATCTCGGTAACTGATATATTTTTGCGTATTAAGTGCGGTTACCAGCCGTCAAATAATAGCCCCCAAAGATGTTAATGGAGGGGAAACCACAGGGGTAAATTTAAATTGGCAACTGTCAGCTGTGGGATTCGAACTGATCCTCAGTTCGAATCCCACAGCTGACGATCCACAGTCCGACGCGTTAGCACGGAGCTATTTACCCCATATTTTTTCATTTGATAGTATATTTTTTATGAATTCAAT
This sequence comes from Poecilus cupreus, assembly GCA_963942605.1. Taxonomy (NCBI): domain Eukaryota; kingdom Metazoa; phylum Arthropoda; class Insecta; order Coleoptera; family Carabidae; genus Poecilus; species Poecilus cupreus. The sequence continues at coordinate 26,622,740 of OZ012715.1, forward strand.
CATATAAATATTGTGTATTCTTACATAATAAAAATACTGTTAATCACATGTAACAGCTGTCAAGTAATTTCTTGTACCAATTGTTGTAAATTGTGATTTTTGTGTTTTTCATCTACTGTACACTAATTTTATACAATAAAATTTATTGTAATTTCAATCGCATTTTTTACAGTATTTTTATCGTGTAAGGAAATAAAATTTTTATGTGGTTGATTTAAGAAAAGAATTTACTATCAAATCGTGTAAGTTTCAATATGGCGTTCCATTTGAAAAAATATAACTTTGTACTGTAACTTGAGAACCACTGGTTTTAAAAAATATTATCTTCTATAATCAGATGTCCCTCTTGGTCTCGTACAACTTTGTTATTTAGTGTTTTGTTGTATATATAATAATAAAGAAAATAATGGCGCTGACTCTTTCGCTGATACACCCTATTCAAATTCTTAAAAATGTACACATTTACTTCAAAAATGGTGAGACAACTTAGTGTCATAATAGTGAATTTTCTGAATAGTGATATACGAGAACGTTGGCTTGTAACACCTGCAATACTTCTAATTATTTTTTTTTAAGTTATGATTATTTTTTTGATGTCTGAACTGCCTCAAAATCGAATTGCATATCGTAGCTTAGTTTTTATCCTATAGTATGGTAAGATTTTTATTATTATTATTATTATTAATAACGAAGAAATCGGCGAGATTTCCAAAATACTTGTTTTGAGATCCCTGAATCCATTTTGATCATTTTCTCAATGACGTCTGTGTGTGTAGATGAGATAATATAATATTTTTATTTTAGCATGTTACTTTTGTATGCTTATGCTGGTGTTGAGTCACTAATATTTAATATTCAAGTAAAAGTAGTTAAAAATAATACATAAATCATAGGCGATATTGTTTGTATTGAAAATTATTATTTATTTTTAAATTTTCCATCATCCAAGAAATCCTGAATGCTATATTAAGCCTTTCCTAGTAATTTATTAATTCGAAAACAATAAGTGAAAATTAACTGTATGAAGTAATATATCCCAGTTATTTTTAATAAAGAAGAAACCTTATAATGGGTGCTTCCAGTTTTGAAAATCTGAAAATATTTTATACTTTATGTCAATAATCATTTTAGTTATGAGAACAAACGAATAACTGAAGCATCTATTCCATTCGTTATGTCAAATGTAATTAATTCAAATTATATCAAATATCAAAATTGACTTTTATAAAAAATGGTATATCGTGCAATGTTTATATAATCAATATAGCTTTTTACATTAATTTAAATCTGTGATATTTTTATTTATTCATCATTATGTTGCAGTGCTCCTAGCCTTTAAAAATATAATAAATAAATCAATTAATTAAAATATTATGCAGCAAAAACGACTAGACTGTGGAATATAAAACCTCAGTTCGATTCCCGCCACGTTTAACTGTGTTCCCCACTCCACTTGCCGTTACTTGTTGCTGGGGAGATCTGCGAAACACTAAAACATTATTATAAAAATATTAGCTTACTTCATACTTCAAATTATCTCACATAAGCATAAATAAAAGGAAAATAATTACACTTAATTGTCTTGAAGATGTCTACTGCGCATGAATAAGTAATTAACGAACTCGACACACCTATTTCTATGTGGTGACTAATATTTACATCCAAAATATTGCAAAAGCACAGTTAGAAAGCCAATAACTATCTGTCTATTTTAAACTTGAAAATTTGACTGCAATGACTCACCAATTCAGAAGCAAAATATCTGACTTTGAAACACATAAATTTGCATATTCTCAAACTTGAAATATTAATAATAGATAATTATAGTATATTGCAGTAATTCGCCTAAGCAGCTACAAGTAAGATAACAACAATAACAAATCATATATACTTGAAATATAATTAGGATATTATAGAACGAGTTTCATAATTGTCATTTTATTTTGTGAGAAGGGAGTTTTACCCCTTTGAATTTTATAAAATCATTTCTCTAAATAAAAAATAATAGTTTCAAATTAAGGGAATTTTGTGTTACCCGGAGATACTGATATGATAGAAAATTCAAGTGTATACATTTGAAATAGATTAAATTAAAAAAACTGTGTAGACGACTTGAAATACGTGAAATTGTTAAAAATGTCGTCAAAAGTTTTTCTAGCAAGTCCTATCTCCTTCAAAATAAAATACAAACTGTATCAGAAAATAAATAAAAATTCAATTGGTAGAAAAAAACTTACAGAACTCGTGGTAAAATAAAAGATTTTTGGTTACAGTTCTGCAAAGCATTTAAAAAATATGTTTACTCACATTATAATTATTTATTTTGGTTTTAATTGTAGTACAAAAATTACCGCAATTCTATTCTAACCTTTTTTTGAAACTTAACATCATGTGTAACATTCTTTGTCCTATCTTCTTTGTTTACTACTGGACTATTTAAATTAAATATTATCCAATATTATAATTCTTATGGGGTAAATAGCTCCGTGGCAACGTATCGGACTGTGGATCGTGAGATCCTCAGTTCGAATTCGCAGCCGATAGTTACCAATTTAAATTTACCCCTGTGGTTCCCCCCTCCACTAACATCTTTGCGGGCTATGATTTAACGGCTGGTAACCGCACTTCATACGAAAAAATATATCACTTACCGAGATCTGCGCAAGCAGAGTGCCACACCTATAAACGGTAAAGGACATGATGACATATTTATTTTATTTTTTTTATTCATAATTCTTTTTTTTTTATTAAGCGGTCTCAACTGCTGAGGTTATATGCCGCCTGGGAACTTCGTTTTCGGTGGTGTGACAACGACACACAGTGTTCCTGGAATGAGTTTTCGCAAAGCGGTCACCCATCCAACTACTAACCGCGGGCAGCACTGCTTAACTTGCGTTATCGAGTGATTCGGCTTTAACGCTACCTGCCAATCCGTTGTCTATTATAATTCTTGCAATAGTTTGTGTTTGTTTATTTAGCAAAGTTTAACATTTAATTTTTTTTGTAACAGGATATTTCAGCTGCCGCAACCTTAAAAATATAAATTGTTCACTACAATTACCACAAACCAATGAGCTATCAGCGTATTATTTTTTGTGATGTAGACGTGACGTAAAATAGAAATATATTTATGACAAATACAATATAGTTTTATAGAGAAAGAGGTTGTTGAGTAAAAGTAATAATTTATTTTCAAATGATTTTTTAAAAAATGCTCTACTTTGAATGTATTTATTATAACGGGTGTTTTTTAGAGCTTTTTTTTTGAATGGCATTAATGTGGAGGAGCGGTGGTTTCAACGAGACGACGCAACATGTCACGCAGTGCGCGCCTGAATCAATTTATTGAGGGACACATTCGATGAGTACATAATATCGCGCAGTGAACCTGTGGATTGGCCTTGTCTACGCCGATAAATCCGAGACGATGGAAGACATGGAAACGAACATTCGCTACGTTATTGCCGATATAAGCCCCCAGCTACTGTGAAAAGTGATCGAAAATTAGGTCTTTTTTATTATTTTTTTTTTATGAAACTTTATTTAAATTGAAGACTATCTACATTTTTCAAAATCTTAATTGTTATTCATTAAGCCACAATGATTTTTTTAAATGTTGTGACGTCATTGTAGAGGTGTTGCTGGATCTAAAACAGTACAGATTGTAAATAATTTTAGTCATATATATTTTTACTTGTTTTATTATTATTATTACAATAAAATAGAACATTTATGTGACAAAAATTATTTAAATCTCTACTGTTTGAGATCCACCAACTCCTCTATAATGACGTCACAACATTAAAAAAAAAGCATTGTGGCTTAATGAATAACAATTAAGACTTTTTAAAAGTGTAGATAGTTTTCAATTTAGATAAAGTTCCATAAAAAAAATAAAAATAAAAAAATGGTGAAAGATCCCTTTAGACTTCCAGATTGCGCTTATATACAGGCTGTCACAGATTTAAACGGCCTAACTTAAAATAAAGATTAAACACCTAAAAATAGGGGGACAAGTTCATTTGAGCAAATGTCGATAAATGCTTTATAACAATATAAACAAAGTATTTTTAATTTAATATGTAACATCTCAATATGATAATATTAGATATTTCATTATGATGTTGATTTTTTAAAGTAGCGCTACTCAATTAGAAAAACATGAATATCTCTGGAATGAAGCATTTACGGACATTTGCTCAAATGAACTTGTCACCTTATTTTTAGGTGTTTAATCTATGGATTAAGTTAGGCCGTTTAAATCTGGGACATTCTGTATATTCAAACACAATTGGCATAAAATTATCTTTCCAAAATGCCAATACCATGGCAATTTCCACGATTTTAATGTGTTTTAAGTCATTTTAAAATTCTAAACTTACTTCTAAAAAAAAAAAAAATACCCGTTATAATTACTTATGTTAAATTGGTTGAAGGAAACGCTGTGAAGAGTTGTGTGAGAGAAAAGTAAATTGAATTTGAAATAAGTTATCAGCAAATGATATAAGCTACTACGGCGGAAGTAAGAGACAATTGTCATTTATCAAAGAACAGAGAAAAACATGTAATCAGCTGTAGTAGTAATGCGACGTATTTTTGCGGTTAGTTTTGGCGGGCTTTTTGTTTTCGCTTGCTTAGGTCATTCTGCGGTGTGCTATCTGCACATATTTTCTTCTTCCTATTCTAGGTATTATTTTTATTGACCACTAGGAAATTGAAGCGCAATTTACGATATGTAAACAGGGTTATTTAGAATAACAGAAATTAGTTTATCGCGATGAAATCCATTTCTGTAAATTTGACTCATCTCTCTGCTGATAACAAAGTGATAGTTGCGATGTTTTATCGGCAAGTTTAGACTGAGTGACGCTGTGAATAAAACAATCCATTAATTTACTTTATCTAAATCTATTTGTGTCAAGTTCATTTTCCTTGAAACGCGCTCAAATGTGTTTAATTTGAATTTAATTTGATGCTCGGTACACTGAAATCGTGGCAATATGGAAATTAATAATATACGCTTATCTATTTTCATACCACGTGTATTATAATTTGTTTTTGTTTATAACAATATTTTCGGTCCCAACCTTATCATGTTTATAGCTTCGTTGTATTTCATTGTTGTCAGGACAAAATGGTAAATATCATTTACTAATCACTGTTTTTTCTTGCGTTGTCCAGTAGCTGATGCACGATGATTTTTGTTCCGTTTTTACTGCGCGTTGTTTGCGACGGTTAGATTACGAGCTGTCAAATGATGCGTCATTGGCTACACACATACACAACATACCGTTACACTTAGTTGTACCACTTGCAGTTATCTCATTTGTGTTACAAACATTTTCACATTTTTAACGTGTTTGTAAATATCAATTAAACAAATAAATTCGCACAATCAATTATATTTATCTTCCTTTTTGTATTGTGATAAATATTATTTGCATTTAATTTTACAAACAAGTCCTTAGTCACAAGTAACATTTAACCCTCCGTTTGTGTGGTTGAAGAAAGTAATGCGATTAGTGTTGTGGGGTATATCATACCCTTAACTAAAATTCACTAAAACTTTCGGGAATTTTCAAATTTCATAAAATAAATGATCAAACATGTTTATAAACATAAAAATATTTATTTTAAAAATTTGGTGTGGGCACTACACTACTTTCTTATACATATAAAACCAACTGAACACGCATGACTTGTTCCTTGCGTAAGACTATTTTGACAATTATCTGACATAGATATTATACTTGTTTAATTATCCGTTCTCATTGTCTTTAAAACTTTCCAACTAATAATACAAATAGTGCTTTTATAATATTGCAAATGACACATATTTTTGACACTTCACAATTATTTGACATATAGATGTTTAAAATGTTTTAGTTTTTGTTACCATTGTAACTAAGATTATTAAAATATATAATATTAGAAGCATATACAAGAAAAGTGCAAATAACATTTTATGTTCCAAATATTTTTCTTTTGGAACTTTTATCACTGCTGATTATGTTTTTGAAAAAAAATAATATTATTGTTTTGTGTGTCCAGTAAACTTCCTCTTCCAGTTTTTCAATTTCATTGAAAATCAACTAATCTCTTCATATTTTCATGAAACTTATAAATTCTAAGTTTCATTTATATATCTTGTCTCGTTCATGAGATATTGCGCACACGGGCATGCATCCATCCATCCTCACACACAGACATCATGGAGAAATTGGTCTTAACGGAATTCAGTGAACCTCAAAATATGTATTTCCACAAAAATTTCGTCAGCAATATTTTTCATGATTCCAATACTTCATAGTTAGTTCTATTTTGATTTTAGAAATATAAATAGAGATGATGGGGTATGACATACCCCACCACACCAACGAAGAGTTAACATTGCTCCTGTGGTTCCCCCTTTACTAACATCTTTAAGGGTGGTGACTTAACGACAGGTAATCGTAAAGATTCATCACCCAAAAGGGTAAATGGTGTGATAATATTTTTTATAAAGGGCTGTTAGGTAGATGTTAAAGTTTTCGTTAATAATAAAAATGTAACATTTATCAACAGGAAATTGGGAATATATCTGCTTCCGCCAATAATTCGAATTAGTATGAGTGACTGCACTCAAATAACAACTTCGTTAAACAATCACGATGTTCTAGACTGGGTCGATGAAGGTGCAAGGCACAAAACAGACAGGTTTCTACCTGTTCTCAGAACGTTTGTTGTGTGGAAGGTTTGGAGCGGAAAACGTGAAGCCTTTATTAATATGTATGGGAAACTGTGCAAATTTTAAACAAGTTTAATTAAATTTATAGTTTTAGCACTAATTAAATAAAAAAATGTAGATTTATAACTTTATATACAATCTTTGTTTGGGAATAAAACAGTGAATCATTCTAACAATTTTATGTATTTTACGTTAATAAATTTAATGGCTGGTATCAAGAGCTCTATTTTTGGGTGTTTTTTAAAAAGTATTTTAGCAGCAGTTTTAACGCTGTACAATATTCTAAAATTATTTTATAAAAAAACAGAAAATAAATATTTATAAGTTTTTCTTCGGCCATGATTCAGCCATCTTCAGGTTCTGCAAGATTTAAAAATATTAATATTTTATAAAAAGAAATACAATAATAATAATGCATACCTAATTTAAATTACAAAATTTTGTTAATTAAGTTATAAAGAAATACTTCAAATAAAAGTGGTAGATAATATATTTCTCTGTATCTTTTATTCGAAGAATTTTTTTTATAAAATAATTTTGGAACATTGTACAGTGCTAAAACACTTCTTTTAAAATATCCAAATACAGAGTTTGTACAAACCAGTATGAACTAGGCTATAACTAACTCTGTTCTTAAAAGAATAAATATTGAAATCTCTAAAATGTATGTGGACAGATACAAAAATTAAAAATGATTTGCAATTTCCGGTTTTGAAACATTATATCACTTCTATATTTAAAACAAACTGATAATACTACACTTTTATGCAGTTCATTCTATTTATATTGTAATAAAACATTATCGCCGATGATTTCCTTTTGACAAAGCTAATATTTATTGAGTCAATACAGTTTCAAATCAACTAGGAATAAAATAAATTAAATTATCTAAAAAGGCTACGAACTAATTCAATAAAATCAAATCGAACCCATAAACCTAAGAATAATCAATAATTGCTAATTTTAATTTTGATCACTGGCATGGATAACAAGTTGTGTAATTGTAAATGATACTTATTTGTTTATATTTTCAAGTGTTAGAGCAGTGGTTCTTAACCATTTTGAAGTCAGGTAACACTTCTGATTAAAAAACAAAATTTGTATCAAAATGCCATATATTAAAAATTGTATCTAGCGATCTCGGTTGCGTACTGGTTGTGTCATCACTCTAGCACACCTGAGGTCGTGGGTTCGAATCCCACTGAAGGACATGGTCGTTTAAAAATTCACAATCATTCTCTCATTAAATGCTATAGGATCAAACGTAATTATATAGTCCGCTTACTATCTTCATAAAAAAATTATATACAGGCTGTTAAATCAAAGGACGTACCATAGCGTTTTCAATGCTATTTTTGAAATTTTCATTTATTGGTTTCCCTAATTGTTTCATATCAAATACTGAATAGTTTGTTGTAGAAAAAAAAATTTAGTATTTATGGACACAAATATTTACAATTTTGCTCTATCTTAAATCGAAAAATTTACGAAAATGATTATTGGAAATTTCTTTAAAATCATCCGTGCTTAATCTAGCTACTATGTCGCTTTATTTATTTTTTTTTAAATAACAAATAGCAATTGTTTGATTTTTACAGCTTACAAGAAATATTACAATTTTATTTTTATTTATGATTGGATTAATTAGACAACCTCTCAAGATGACTATAGTCTCAACCAATAAGAGAAAATCAGTTTTTAGCCCAAAGTCTTAACCGGCGATATAGATTGCTTTATCACCAAATAATAAGATTGATTTTAACCCTTCCTTATTGTGGTGGAAAAAGTCACTTAGTTAGTGCTATGGGGTATGTCATACCCCTAACTAAACTTTACTGGAAATTAAAACTATCAGAAATTTACAAATTTGGTAAATTAAATATTCAAACTTGTTTCTAAACTTCATTATGGGCCAAATAAATAAAACAAATATTTACTAATATTTATTTTAAAAATAACAATAATAATTCAAAGCAAAACTATGATATATCCCTTCACACATATCATTTACCGAGATCTGCAAAAGCAGAGTGCCGTACCATTATTTAAAATTATTTTATTATTTACAAAAGACTAATTCCATTGTGTATGCATGGACTAATTTTGCAATCTATTGTAGATCATTAAACTAGATTAATGAAATGTTATCTAATTTTTTTTATTTACTTGGGATCCTATTTTCCAAAACAAAAGTTTTTACTCGATTTATGAATTATTGCAAAGAGAATTTTCTAAGCAAATGTAATCTTGCAGAGGTTCAAGGTTCCATATCAATATCAAACTGAGAAAAGATAAAAAACAATTTACAATTGGCTATTCTGTAATATAAATAATATAAAATTTATTGTCTGCAGGAAATTGTGTCGCGTGATTTTCCTGTCCAAAACAATACTATCCTAAGAAATTAATTTATTTACGCATAGCCATGGGCAAGCTGATGTAGTGAGCTGTTGTAACATTATGCAAAATAGTACAAACCGCAAACTTCATATTTAACTACACCAACAACGAGAGACAAGTACAATTAATTTAACATTTTTTTGGAGTTAGAAAAAGTTCGTCATCCCTGTTAGTATAGGAGAGCATGTGAAAGTAATGAATGAGTCATCGCCTATAGGTGGAAAAAAATATAACGGTAAAGATAGGTACCTATTGAATCGCGCTATTACTCATTTTATAAATATTGGCAAAATAATGATTTAATAAATGTCGAACAAAACTCAATGATTCTTAGAAAGAATTACAAATTTCATTAACAAAACCTGTATTTGTTTTCTTTTCTTTTTATCTTAAATCAACAACAGTTTTGAACAAACAAATATTTATGTACAGTTTATATTTTCAAATATTAGTTTATTTGTTTATTGATACAAATCAATATATACATAATGCTTTTGTTCAATGCGAATGTAAAATTTAGACAATAGACATATTCATATCGTACATAAATATAGAGAAAATTTATCCTATTCTTCACAAAATTACGTACTTTGTGTTAATAAACAAATATTTGGTGACGAAAAGAAGTTTTCTCATTATTTACAATAGTTCCGCCACGTTAACTCAAACATACTTATATCCTATATGTTGCTAAATGCTAATAACTTGTATTACAATAAAATTGGATTCACTTATGGACAACCGGTGGTTCCATGGGACTCGAGACCTGTCCCGTCTTGTCTTTTTCTTTAAGGTCACTTAATTAGTCTCGACTACAACAAATAATTGAAATCTAAATTTTACATCCCAGAACAAAATTCCGTGTGAAAATTGTATGTATTAGTCATATTATTACCTATTTATAATTTTTTATACAACTGATGAGTATATTTTTGCCGGATATTATTTGTTAATTGGGTGAGCACTTCTGTTTTTTTATGGAGTGATTATAATTAATTGACTAAATATTTGCATTATGTTTTAAACATTCATATTTGTAGTGAAATATTGAAAAAGTCCTATTTAATGAAATGCGTGAAATATGTTTTTTGTTAACCTGGAGTAGAGTGTATGGTTTAGAATTATTTTTCACAGAAAACAGAATAGAACGTAATTTAATATTAATGACTCTGCGTTCATAATAAGGTTAATACATAGTCCGAGCAATTCATGCCCTCATCTCAATTTTCGTTTTGGGAACCGGTTCCAACATTCTAAATGGGTTTCCTATGTATGCCTTTTGTAAGATGATATTTTACACGTGCCGAGAATATCATGCAGACTGATACCTTCCACACCATCAGTTGTTCAACGCTCGATTTCGAAATAATCACCGAGTGCGATGTATCTAATTATTGCTATTGGCTGTCGTTATGTTGAACTTGTGAGAAACAGTGTTTCAGGCTTATCGTTCACTGGAAGTCGTCGTGCATATTGCCAGTAAGACTGATCGCTAATCGACGCATCGACTTCTCACCGAAATACACTGGAATCGGCTGAATTGTAATATTGTTGGCATTAACTCGTTTCCTATTTTTAAGTTCAAGTATCCAATATTTCCCGGCTGCGGTGTATGACACGCCTTATGAGCGCTCCCATTGGTCGATCGTTTCTCGTTGTGTGTACGATTTGCTGTTGCGTGTCATGCGCAAGTTGTGGCGGGGCACGGCGGGAAGTACAGTCTTGTGTCGCGCTCCCTGTGCCTTCAGCGCGCCACTGCCAGTGTTCCAGTTGCCAGTGCGTTCAAAGCTCATCTGAACGTCGTGGTGCGTGGACGTGGTTCATTTCACGTGCTGTTCACTCGCTCGCAGCGTCGCAGTTTCACTGACTCGTATCGTACACCGTGCTATTATCAGACAGTAGTGATACTCCCGCGCTTGTTATTGTTGTTTGTGATCCGTGCCAAGTGCATCTTGCTGCACCATGGCTATTCCATTCGCTTTTCCCAGTGACGAAGACACCGAGGCCAACTATCAGCGTTTGGATCAGTTGTTGTCTGATCTATATGTCGTACTCCAACAAATATTGATGACACAAAGACGCATCCGAGATGCACAACCTTCACAAATTGCACATCGAAGTAAGTATCTTCAACGTTACCTATTTTAATTTTTGTGTAAAAATAAAATTTAAATTTTTTTTATTTGTAAACAAACAATAATTTGTGTTAAAGTTCAGCATGTTGAGTAATCAAAAATTTGTGTCACCTGCCAAGTGAAACACGTGAAAACATTAAGTGACATACACTTTGAGTGTAATAGTGAACACTAAAAATATTGGATTGTGCGTAAATGTTTGGTGTCATAGTTTGTGAACTGCAAAGTGAGTGCTCGCGACACCTGAACCTGTTGCGTCGATCAGCGCGCGTAAACCACGCGACCGCGAAATGTGCGTGACTGCAATTAGGATGTGTGCCAGCACAAAAAAATTGCTAAAATCATAAGAATAAATTATTATATTAATTTACTACATAGCTTGTCAGTTCACGATCGGTCGTTAAATAATAATATAAATGACTAATATTTGCAGAAATATATAATAAATCAAATTATGCACATGACATGGAAATATTACAATAGCCCGTGTCGTGCACAACTTTTCACTTTTCTTTTCTGGAAAATTTGTATATAATCTTTTAGAAGTAAAATGACAGAATAATTACTTAAGAACTAGTTACAGCAACGTTGTTGTAGAACAGGTCTCAACATGTTCTTGTGTTTATCTGCCACTAACAATTCTGGTCAGTCGGCAAACCACTAATGCCAGCAGCAGTAAACCGCTAGTTGTTAGTGTTTTCTTTATATACCTATTTAATTGCTTCGCATAAACTCAAAATAAAATAATAAAATGAAAGTGATGTCGAGTGTATCTGGTTTATCATGTATCGCGTTTTGATTTCTTGCAGAGGTAATTGTTCATTGTGTGATAAGACGACGCGAGCGCACATTTGACCTTCAAAATCCGAGTGCATGTGTAAAGTCCGCGCAATAATTGCAATGATTAAAAACAAAACGGTAACATAAATTTCCGCGACTTAGTGTGTGATTTGATTGCTTACAGTTCGCAATGGACAAGCATCCAACTCCCGGCGAACCGGTGAAGCCCCAGATATTTCGTCCACATCCATGCCAGTGTTCCCGCCGTCGGAACCACCGAGGCCGCCGCGAGTTTTAGATCCTGACTATGCGCTACAGATCGCCTCGACATCCGCGACTACATCCGCGGCAGCGTCGGATCGTACCGACCTGTTCAGACTTGGATCGTCGTTAGTGGAGCCCACAGACAGCGACGACCGAAGTCCTACACATCGACGTCGACGTCGCCGTCGGACCGCGTCCGAATCGTCCTGCTGCAACGAGACAAAGAACAGCTTGACAGAGGTCGCGCCCACTACGACAACTCCCGACTGGACCCAGGTTGGTGTCAATCTGCGCAAGATAGCCGATGACTTCTACGCTTCGGTGGGCAAGGTGAGTCTCGTTTAACCGCGAACCTTCGCCCACCTGGCCGCCATCGTTTGTCGTCCGGAGATCTGTTCTGTTGGTCCGGGTGGCAGCGAGAAGCGCCTGTTAGTCCCACTGCCGGCAGTGCGTTCACGCTAGTAGAGTAGCATATGCCACTAGAAAGGCGGCGTAATTATTTCGCTTGTTTGCATGCATGTTTCCTTTGTTCTTCGGGATATCGATTTAGAATCGGCAACGTTTTTTTTGTCTGTCTGTCATCGCGTGCACATCGGTATGCACTATGCAGTGTAACGTATGTTTTGTTTGTTTGTAGGATGACAGCCAAGTCCAAGTGCAGGCGGTGAGTGAAGAAGGCAAGCGGCCGTGCGATCCAGCGGACGCGAGCCTGTTGTCCATGCTAGTACCACCGCCGTTTGGGGGCTCGATCTGGACCGCCGTCTTGTTCGTCGTGGGCTGGCGACTGCTGGCGCGTGCCCGGTAACTCGTGCCAACACCATCCGATAACACTTCGCCCAAAGTTTCAATGATTTCTGATCACGTCCCACCCTCAGCTACGCGTGGAAATCAGTGATTTGTCTTGCATGTGTATATAGATTTGATTTGACCTAGGTAGATAGATCTCTCGACGTCTCGACGCAATGTGCATACAACATTTCGTTCTTGTACTCTCGGTGTTTTAAGTTAAGCCTGTACTGTAGATTATTGTAGGACGCTGGTGGCGTGGACAAGTCACCCAGTGAAGTAGTTGGTTTCGTTAGGTAGTAATGATAGGTAGATTGTTGAATAGTATTTCGCCCAAAGAGAGCAGACCTAATATTGATATAAACATTGATCTCATTCGACGAAGATGTAAGTTGCGGCAATGTCTCAGGAATTTTACGATTAGACGAGTTACGTTTTTTCGAAATCTCCCCCCGACCACCCGGTCCTGTATGCTGTATGTTATGTAAATATGTCGTGCTGGCCCTACTGGCGTTCTGTACTGCGCGCGGGAAACTAAGTTTTCAAATGATCTCCGATAATTAGAATAGTTGAGGAACGGTGCGAGCAGCGAGCACCGGCGCGCTTTGTCTCATGTATTGTAATCACTTTGTACTACAACTACTGTCCTCGACCCTCCACCCATTTCCTTGTGGCTTTCTGTCGCTTTGGCCCCTTGCCCCTCACCATGTCTTGTATATATAGGTATATACATGTATCGTCGCAATGTTCATACAATGCTGCTTGTGTTGTGTTCTTGCCCTAGCGCCTAGCCCTTTTACCCTCTTCCTGTATATCTACACAACACACCCCATATAAGCTATGGGCCGGTCTTATTTATTTTTAAATGTACAGGCTTGTGTACCGTATGCGGTATATTATTGCTAACTTTCTTTATTTTATGGAATAGAGATACAGTTAAATGGTCAAAGTATTGCCATTTGTCTGACTATTTTAATGATGTAAAATGTAAACGAAATTTTTGATAAGGCCGGTCATATATGTATGTCGTAAGCAAATAGTCAGATGGATCATATTTTTAAACATTTTGCTATTTACTGTGGCACTTAGTATATTTGCCTAAAATAACTATATGCTTGCGACATGACATACATAAATATTATATATACTCGTACATATATAAATATATACGAATATTAAATATATATTATATAATTGATAATAAATAATATACATTGATGATATTTTTAAAAAAATTAAAGCAATTTGTACTAGGATTATATAAATAAGTTCGTAGTTAAATACGATACGATAACGATTACATAGTTAGTAGCGAGTAAGCGGTTCTGCGCATCAAAGCACACCACTGTGATTTGCCCTCGCGGCATGTAATCCTGTTTCCATTGATCTCCGAATACATTTCTAGTAGCGAATGTTTTCGTTTTATTAATAAATATAATTGAATTCCCTAGTCAGGATAGTCGTTTTGTTTTAGTGTTGACTAGAGGTTACATAGATATATTATTTTTGAGTTTATTATTTCTCTTCAGATGGTTTATTACTGTATTAGTGTAGCGTGTTGTTTGTTTTTACGTGTAGGACGAGGACGTTAGGACGCGGACGGGAACAAGTAGACGCGGTGACGCGATATCGCGATAGTGGGAGTGGAGAAATGCAGGTTTTGCGAGATTTGGATTCGGATTCGGTTCGGGTTCGTTTACTCTGTTTGTTTATAGCTTAACTCAGTGTTGCAACTACAACTACAAGTACTCCTCTTGTTTGTATCTGTACCATGTACCATGTACCGTGTACCCTGTATCTGTATGTTCTATACGGTAGCATGGATTGCGGTATTCTCACTCCATGATTCTCTTCTCTTGTATGATTATATACCTGATGCTGGACCAAGTGGTGTATGAACGCGCGTGCCATGCACCCGCGTCCCACGCCCAATTCGTGATAATTTATGCCGTGGGCTGACCAAGAATTAAACCAATATGATTTATTTTAGAATCGCTTCATTATAACATAATTTCAGAATATATTATATAAATATAAAAAATATATATATTATAAATAAAATATATATATATATTATATATGTCAACATAAATAAGTTTTATACATGTTTGCTATTAACATAATATGTTATATTTTTGTGATGTATGGGAGAGATTTTGTATTTTTGGTGCAAAGCAAATGACGACGGCAGTTGACTGTACTTCGCATTCGCCATACTCACGATCAACGCTACCAACAGTCTTTAAACTGTACAGTTTTTCACTTTTATATAGTTATTGATTTTTGAAATACATGTACACATACTGAATGCATTGCTTATTTATTATTTTCCTACTGTTTCGCATCCCATTGACTGTTTCTGTTTTGTTTACATTAGAGCTCTCAACTCAGCAATCAGCGTTAAAGGACAGACGCGTGATAACGATATACCACGGCAATCTGGTTTTTCCACCGAAAGGTAATTGCATTTTCTTTATGTTGCAGCTGACTGCCATTGTGTGCAGTGTTCAATGTTTACATCATCTCGCCTTGATGTAAAAACAACCGTTAGGAACAGAATAACGAAAGCACTTAACAACTAATTTACTTTAACCTTGAATGGTAAATAAATACTACTCATAAATAACACAATGCATACATACGCGTATCACAGAAAACCAACTTAAATGCAACTTGAGTTTATCATTCATTATATATTAAAGCAAATAATTAGACATCCATACCGAACATTGCACTTATATAATATACATATTTTTATTTAATAATAGAACAGTAACAACAATAGTTCGAATTTCTGCATTTTAAAATTCTTTGATATTTTCAGTCTGAGGTTTTCATTGGGATTTCGATATCTTTAACATTGACGTGTTCTTAAAATTATTATGACTCAGAAATAGATGAAAATGTGAAAAAGCGTTGGTAAATGACAAACTATATTTTATGAGGCTGATAATTGCAGTTCAAGCGTAAAAATATATAGTACACTGAGATCTGCATTGAACTAATAATGTACTGAATTAGGTATTGAATATTGACTATTAAATAGTAGCGATCCCCGCAGAGAGTAAAGGTATTTACTAGAAAGAAAAACGTGCTGTACCTAAATTATGCACTTATGTTTTAATACTTTAATACCAACACAAATTTCCGCACATACAACTTCTAAACGGTACAATTTAGAGAAAATCGTTTCAAATAAATCCTTTTGAACACAACCAAATTTACCCAAATTCAATTATTTACTGAGATATGTCCAAAAATTAGCACATAACTTCCCGCAAATTTTAATTTTGAAACTGCGCACAATATAGAAAAAAGTTACAAATAAAAATTGTAGTCAACATAATTCTAAATCTTTTTGAATATAACAGAATTTACTCAATTATTTACGGAGATATGCAAAAAAAATACTGATAGGCCTTTAAGTAAACTACCATATTGATTTATGGATGGTGGACGAAAAAATCGTTGCATACACGTCATCATATTCTAGGGATACCAAATCCTGCTTATCATATGAAAACTTTTGACCCGTTTCAATATCATTCTATACCTTTGCACGAAACTTAAATGACATAATTTGATATAGTGATTATAGAACAAAAATAATTTTTTTTAAATTCGCAAATTCATTACTTGCAAACATTTTTAGTGTCACTGGTTTTATACAGGGTGTATCTGGGAAATGACAAAAAATGCATTACAAAACAAATAAAACAGGTACCACATAAACATCTGCTTTATTGACATTATTTTAAGTTGTTTTACCTTGTTACATTTTGTTTAATTTCGCATAAAACATTTGAATAAAAATAGTTTCTGAAATTTCTCAATTATCTTATTTATCTCGAAATTTTTCATATTAATTTATGACAAGTAATACATCGTGGAAAAGAGAAAGAAATTGCGGTTTTTGTTTTTATTTTAGTAATACAATTTTAGGTTCCCATTTGAAACATAAAATTTGATAGTCGTATCATGTAAACCTGACTTTATAAAAAAATTCTGTACCTGTCATCAAAAATAAATATATGATCACGCCTTTCACTCATTATGGGTGTGGCACTCTGCTTACGCAGATCTCGGTAAGTGCTACATTTTTGCGTATGAAGTGCGGTTAACAGCCGACAAATCATAGCCCCCTAAAATATTTGAAGAGAGGGAACCACAGGGGCAAACTTAAATTGGCAACTGTCAGCTGTGGGATTCGAACTGAGGATGGAAACATGAATATGTCATTTTGAATTGTTAAAAACAGTGTTTTCTATGTTTTTCAAATTTAAAACAGGAATTTTATAGTGATATCAAAAAAATTCGCCGTTTCGCACGATAGAAACATGAATTTATCAGTTTGAATAGTTGAAAACAGTGTTTTCTATGTTTTTGCAAGTTTAACAGAGCAATTTTACTGTGATTTCACAAAATTTCGCCGTTTCGCACTATAGAAACATGAATATGCCAGTTTGAATAATTGAAAACAGCGTTTTCTCGACGCGTTGCCACGGAGCTATTTACCCCATCAAATATTATATTTAATATAATGAAACTGCAATATGAAGAAAATTTTTCTATTCCTTATAATAAATAAGTTAAGGGGCGTGGGGTCCTTTTTCCCAGATACAACCTGTATAAAAATAAGGCATTATATCAGGTACCTACATATAAACTAATTAATAAATGATTATTTGTAGGCAGTGTTCTACTTTTATTTCATTAGTAACATAATTATAAATAATTAAATGTAGGTATTATTAAACTCAAATTTGTGCGAATTTCAAAAAAAATATTTTTGTTCTATAATTAGTATATCAAATTATATATGTCAATGTCAAATCTTTGGTATATTATGTGCGCGATGTGAAAAATAAATGGAGATTCTACATTTCTGTAAGTAACATATATTTGCACAATTAGTTTTGAACTGTGGTAATGGAAATGTTTACTTCATATAAAGTATTCCTGTTTAATAATAAGTACATCATGCAGTATCTGACATTTTTTTTTTTTGGTATTGAAACAGCCTATATAATTATAACCTATCTGCAAGTAATATACATATAAATTTTGATCACTCCCAGCGGCCTTAATAAAACAGTTTATAAAAATAAAATATCACAACATACAGCACTATTAATGGAACAATAAAATAGATAAAAAGGTTGGATAGATTAGCTTAACGAATCTGCTCGCTTACGCTCATAAAACTAATGAAAAGAAACGTTTGCCGCCAAACGGAATATTATATTATTTCCTGGCATTTTACGATTTACGTGTAAATGAATAGAATATTATTTCCCCATCAGGTGGCCGCACGGCCGGAAGCAGAGGCCCGAAATGCAGTAAATTTCACAGAGTGTACAGATCGAATTACAGATAAGATCTAATCTTTCTCAAACATAGGTCACAAAAACGAAAATGCGTGTTCCGTCATTACTTTCGATTTATTGCTCCGCAACATGCCAGCCAATTGATTTGCCTATTGCTTATTTTCCACAGAAGATTATTAGGCGCATAAATTATTCACCCGGGGCCCAAATGATGTCAACTGTCAGTCGCGCATTATGATTATGAGCCCCAAACTGCCAAAGCACGCAGCGCACGAAGGTGAGGTCCCATTACGCCCTCTTCAAATTCGGACACGATCAAATTAGCTGCCATTTCGGATTTCAGAAACGAAATGTGGCATATTGCAAGCAGGGCCGATTTTAACCTATCAGTCCCCTTTTTTTCTTACATAAAACTCCGCCCTCATTTTGTTATTTTCAGTTTTTTAAATAGTACTAAATAATAGTAGTAATGTGTTGTAGACATAAGGCCGGTTTTTCAATCGGTGGTTAAGGTTCTGGTTAGCAGTAACTATGGATATTTCAGTGATTAACCTGTAGTTAACTTTTGCTACAGCTCTGAGGTATGGTTAACCATGAAGTCGTAGTTAATTTGAAATGTAATCTGTCATATTTTCAAAAGGTATTTTTGTGCACACCACAACATAATTAAAAATGGACTATGATTACGATATTATTAACTTTTATAGTAGTGATGAAGACCAAATAAAGACGACCGAAAATAATAAAACAAAGACCAAATTTTTTCGAAGGATATAACGAATTAGATTTCTTTACAAGATTTAGCTTATCTAAAAGGTCCGTAAAAAATTTAATAGAAGAATTGCATGATATATTAGTACACCCCACTAATAGATAAATTAAGGTACAATGAATTTTAAACGAAAAAGCCAAACGTAAATATTCTGTTTTACAAATAATCGATTATCAATCCGTAGTTCGGAAAATTTTTTTTGCGTCTCAAAAACCTCAGTGTCAGTTTCCCCTTGGTAAATTATTTGTTCTCTTTTATTTACTGTCATCCAGAGCGATATTTTTTACTTCGCTCAATTACAAAATTAATCATTTATTCCTATAATTAAGGGTAGTTCACTTAAGAAGAACATTTTTTGTATCCCTGGATACTATACAATAATCAGAAGAGCAATGTCAAAACTGTTATAAGAAACACAATTTATGTGGCCGGCTACTAGAAATCTAATGAAATGATTGTATTATGCAAACATTTCTTCTTAATTAGATATAATACAACGTAATATTTAATATTAAAACTACCTATTCTACCAGTGTCCCAAAACTGTTTCCTTCAAAAACATCAAAAACTAATTTTAGAATTTTGAAAAAAATACTTTGTGTTCCGTAATCAGGACATTAAGAACTATATGACCTTCTAATATGTGCCTGAAGTTATGGTACACCCTGTATAGGTTCATAAAAATAATAAAATATACCATGTGACGAGAATAAACTACTTAAGTACCTATTGTAGGAGAAGTATAATATCCAACTAAACACAGTGACAAGCAATACACAACTGTCAAGAAAATTTTTGCACTAGCCAAGAATATAATACCAACTTAAATGTGAAAATATTTAACCATAAATTACAAACTATTGGTATGAAAAACGATATAGTTTTAATTATAAGTTAACTTACACCTCAGAGTTAATTAACTACGAGTTTAACCATATATTGAAAAACCGGCCCATAAATGGTTGTGTTCTATGAGAAGCAACAAGATAACTCACAATTTCGGGCTTTGTTATAATTACAGAAGATAGTGTAAATATAAATAGCTCCAAGGTAACGTATCGGACTGTGAATCGTGAGATCCTCAGTTCGAATCCCAGAGCTGACAGTTGCCAGTTTAAATTTACCCTTGTGGTCCCGCCTCCACTAAAAACTTTGGGCGCTATGACTTGACTGCTGGTAACCGCACTTCATACGCAAAAATATATCATCTACCGAGATCTGCGTAAGCAGAGTGCCACACCCATAATGGGTAAAAGGCGTGATGATATATTTATTTTTTATTTATTTGTGTAAAAAAGTAGAGATGTAGGAAATGTTTTATTGATTGAGATATAATATAATAAACAATTAACAGCAATAAAATACGTGTATTGTGTCTATAGATGATACAAGGAAGTGAATGAATGTTTCATACCATATGATAACAGTTAGCGATACTGTGTGTAACCCATAGATTTAATAATATATGTGGATGGAGCGTTGGCTATGCTTTTAATACAGTAATCTGTAACCAACATAAGAGAGAGATAGTCATATCTAAAATGAAGCAGTGAGAGAAGAGCAGCACATTTTCATGTCACCCATCACGGGGTATGAATGTGCTGTTATTCTCCCACTGCGTAATTTTAGATCAAAAATCAGAAAATGTTTCCCACAAATTCATGGAGATTCATTTGTTTGAAAATTTTCTCGTTTTATAGCTAATATCCCTTTCTTGCTTAAATAGCATTTTTTGGAAAACTGTAATAAATATATATGCAGCGTTCTAACCTAAAAGTGACATATTTACCTGTCCAATGAAACACTGTCCGTTTTGTAAAATTATATGCACAACAGGATTTTACCATAATTGATATATTTAAATATGATTTAAATAATTGAAAAAAATATAAATTAGGGACAAAAGCTCGCAAAAAAGTCTATCAAAACAGTATTCTACTCACACGTCAAACGTCAAACCGTATTCTTGTGATCTTGGGATGAAAGTCACATGACGGGTTGACTTTCATCTCTCTATCTCTAACGCGCTGTGCTGGTTACAGTCTATCTTTGTCTATACTCCTTTCATACATTTTATTAGTTCTATGGTATAACCAATTACCCGATATGACTCTACACAGGACATCCATCATTAAAAATATATTATTTTCAAAATGATTTATTATGTTTTTCGCATTACCTCACCCAAAATAAAAACATAAGGAGAATTTGCGAAAACAATCTGCTACGAAACCAAGATATAGGAATAGCCTTACCGTGATTTCAGCAGAGGTCTTATCAGATTTGTAGAGTAAATGCGCGGTTTGTGGAATACCATTTTTATTAAATTATAAAACAAATATAAAAAAGCTCCTACCAAACCCCAATTTTTGCAGACAGGATGTGTACATACATACATACATAACATCACGTTATATCCCACTCAGTAGCACGAACCCAGAAACACAATCAACCAACAATCAATCTCCTCCAAACATTTCTATCCTGACACAAAATTTTCGCCTCGTCCACATTCATAGTGGGATTCATTCTTGCACGTTTATTCTTCGGAATCATTCGTTCACGCAAAAAACCATCAATCATTCAATATTCCTCGGACACCCACGCAATCCTTTACCTTCAATCTCACCCACATATATTAGTTTCGCCAACCTTTCATTCGACATTCGCTCAACATGTCCAAACCACCTCAACTGAATTACTCCCACTTTCTTAACAACATTCTTCTCAATCTCACACTCACCATACACCAATGTATTCCATATACGATCACGTCTCGTATATCCACAAACTCCTCTCAAATATCTCATTTCTACAGAAGTTATATGTCGTTCATCCTTCTTCATCCACACCCAACATTCAGAACTATACATTATTGTAGGTACTAACACACCATTATAAATACTCAACTGAGCATCTCTAGGTACATTCACGTTTCTAGCAAATGTACCCAGAGTACCCAATACTTTGTACCCTGCAGACACTCGCTTTTCACCCGGTCAATACGTTCATCCCTCGAAAACATACTACCCAAATATACAAATTCATTCACTCGTTCCAGTCTCACATCATTCACTGAAACAATAAAATCAATCACCAAATCATTCTTCTCAAACACCAACACTTTACATTTATCAACATTCAATAGCAGATTTAAACCTTTCCCTACTTCATTTATGCTCACAATCATTCTTCTCAATTGCTCCTCAGTTTCACCCAACACAACAACATCATCCGCATAAGCTAACGCAGGCACTATACGTCCACCAATACGTACACCATCTGTTCCATTCAATGCCTTTCGATAGAACACATCCATATACAAATTAAATAACCAAGGAGACATTCCACAACCCTGTTTCACACCAAAATCTATACGAAACCAATCACTCAATCTACCATCAACTCTCACCGCAGCCTCACTTCCTTCATACAACACTCGAATCGCTCCCAACATATTACCATCCACACCATACTCTACAAGTACATCCCACATAGTATCTCGAAGAACACTGTCGTACGCTTTCTTTAAATCGAGAAAGCCACAGAACACCTTTTTGTTCTTATTAATTGACTTAACTAAAATGTTTATGTAAAATCTTTTTTGTATTTAGTACCAGCTACTGACCTGTATGATTGCTTTTTAAAACAAATAAAAAGTGTGTTCCTTGTAATGGAAATTGTTAAAATAATATTTTTTTCTTTAGAAAAGTGATTCATTATCAGATTTTTCTGTTTTCACAATGGTTGGTACCACTAACTCTGTTTTTGAGTGTTTTAAAAGAAGTGTTTTTGTTTCGATTTGAGCGCGGTACAATGTTCTAAAATTATTTTATAAGAAAAAAGAAAATACTTCAAATAAAAATAGTAGATAATATATTTCTCTGCATCTTCTATTCGAAGTATTTTTTTTATACAATAATTTTTATATCATACAGTGCTAAAACCGAGGCTAAACCACTACACTTAAAACACCCAAAAACAGAGCTTGTGGTACTAGCTATTGTGTTTATATTATTTTATACGTAAGTCCAAGCAAGCACAAACTTATTTGTCTTTTAAGTGGAATGGACGCCTGATTTTCGTGGTTTCAATTTTAAATAATTTTACTGTAGTGAATTACAATAATACAAGTATAGTTTTTTGTTTTCTAGTGGATTAAGATATTACAGCAATATTTACTTGTATGAACCCGCGTTTCTTTCGTCACATTTATTAGAATAATTGTGGAGTGCAGTGAATACAGTGATAACAATGTAAGTGAACATTACCTTGATCTTCAGGTAACCAAAACCAAAGTGGATACAAGGTAGTAGTTTTGTTTTATTTATATCGATGATGTGTTTTAAAAAGAGTGGGTTGTAGGCAGGATAATAGACCGCCTTCTCCTATAAAATCTGTAAAACTGTATTTTATTTTAATCGAATATTAGGTTAAGATCAGTAAAAGTGCATTAATTTTTTGTACAAATACAATATTTAAATATTTCCGACGTGATGTAATCAACATTTAAAAATACAAATACAAACTCATATGTGTACAAATAACGTGTGGTAGCCACACCACCAAACCAGATTTTGAAGTTGCTTATGTCCTTGTCACCTAGTCAATGACTATTTCATTTTTATTTGTTATATTATTCTATATGATGTTTGATGAAAATAAGGTGTGTCAGACGGTCCTTCTTTTCAATAGAGTGAAGTTTATCAAACAGAAATTTACTACATTTAAATATAGATTCTTAAATATTTTCTAAAACTGTAATCATCTTGTAATCGGAGTTATTGATGAAGCATATTTAGAACTCCTCTGCCTTCATTCCTCTTTGAGAGCCATTCTCAATGCCAAAGACGTGTACGTTTGTATTTTAAACAGTTCAGTTTCATTACAGCTGACGCTGCCTTGAGAACACCACTATTTGTCTTATATCCTATAAAATTAATTTATTTTTCATTTCTCTTTGCAAAATAACATTAATTTATTGAACATTCCCAACCAAGTTAATTAAAAATATTATTTTTTAAAAACTTATTTATTTAATAATAGATATATTCCAAGCCAGGCTAATTGAAGAATTAATAATACATACTTGTATAAGTGAAGTTCTTATTCAAATACTTACTTTGTTCATTATTGCTATCAAATGTCACTCGATTTGTCAAAACTACAAAAGTCGAAGCAAAATGTATAACAGAATAAGAAACGCTTCGATCTAGAGTTCTTGACCAAACTGCAAGACTTGACGCCACGTTTTTGTGTTTCTCATTCAAAAGTTTTATCAAACGGTGGAAACACTGACAGTGTGACAAGGGCTTCATAATAGGTACATGAAAAAGAGTACAGTAGAATTTACCGAGCTATTCAGTAAATTGAGGATATAAGATGCATTTTTTAAAAACTTTTTGATAAGTACTCCTAATTGCTTAGCAAATAAACGTGTTTAGTTACTAAATTGCAGATATGGTCAATATACTAAAAATATGTAATTAATTCCTGTTGTATAATTACTGTCTCAATGTTAATTAAATTACAATCGTCAAATTACATTACTTTACGATTAAAATGTAATTAATTAATTAGCTCAATTACATGCAAAAGTAGTTAAATTGTATTTAATAATTACAAATGATAATTACTTTTTATTTTTTATGGAAAGAAAAAGAACATAATTTTTAATGTATTTATTTATTTTACATCTTTATACTAAAAAAAAGTTAATATGAATCAAAAGCAAAATGCAGACACAGAATTATTATAATAAAAGGCCGTATGTTGGTTAATCTTAGGTTTTACAAGTAAATCTCAGGCTTAACCGACATGAATTGGTAAATGTAATGATTTACTGCTAAAAACCTCATATTAACCAATGTATGGGCTTTGACAGGTTAGGTTAAGTTATGTTATGTACCGTGTCTTTGAGGTAAATCCTAGGATTTAACAAGGGAATGATGGTAAAAATTTAAAATGAACGATGATTACAGAACTTTTGGACTGTTACTGATTTATCGTGACTTGGGCTTCTACAGTAACATATATACAGATTGTTAATTTAAGTGTTACACTATTGATATCTCGAGAAGTAAAAGAGATACGAAGTTCGTAAAATAAACAAACAATTCCTAAATTAAATGACTATTAAAATGATCAAAACCAAAATTTTTATTAACCTGTGGTTCTCAAAATATGGGACCCATCTTTTTTATTTTAAATTAGAACCTACCTTTTTAATTAGTTTATTTGATTCAGTATTTTTTCCTGAATACAACGATATAACACACTTATAAGTCCTACATAATAAAATTGTTTAAAAAAATGCAATTAAGAATTGTTATTATTTCAATTTAATGATACAAAAGAGAGTGCTGTAGCAGAAACAATTGAAAATTTTTTACGAAAAAGATAAATTATTGACAAACATTGTAAAATTATTATAAAACACTTAAAAGTTTAACTTTGACATTTAACAACAATTATTTTTTTTTGTGTATGTTATGATTAGTATTCAAGATATTTATTAGTAGCCGAGACGAGAGTGGCTGAAATAGAAAGAATCCCACACGAATACGTATACACATTCACAAAATACAAGCCCGAGTTTACTTAAGCGCGGATCCAGTGATTGACGCATTATTTGCATAGAAATTTACGGTGTTTGCATTGTTTTGGTGCTGCGCGGTAATAATCATCAGTAACAATATGAAACAAATGTTTCCTAATAACGTGTCAGTGTCAGTGTCAAGAAAATACTGTTTGCCTTCAGCTCGAGCCCGAGACCTTACTACAAATATTTGTACAGGTTAAAATTTCATTTGAACATAGGTCTGGGAGCTCTGTTGGTAATGGAGATATAGTGGAATATGCATATTTACATGTCCATCAAAAGCAGAAGACCCCGAAAGGGTTGACACTGCCTGCTCTGAATAATCGTTTCATTCAGATGCTCAAGTGCTCATTTTGTATCAGTCAACCGCACGCGTTTTCCTAATTGCTCATACTAAATTTGAACGGAGGCCGATGTGCCGATATGCCGTTCGCATCATGCACACGGACACGTACATTACGATTACACATTCTGATCAGTGATCCTGGAATCATTTCAATCTATTGACCGAACCACAAAGCTCCTACCTGTCACATTTCGTAGTGTGAGTTCTTATTTATTTATTTAACTTTAAACCTTACAGATAAAAGTCCAAAAACAGGTAAAGAAAATACCAATTCCTTAAGAAATAAGTAAGAACATTGAATACAATATAAAATGAAAGCATGCATCATGCATAAATAAAATAAATATATCATCACGCCTTTTACCCATTATGGGTGTAACACTCTGCTTGTGCAGATCTCGGTAAGTGATATATTTTTTCGTATGAAGTGCGGTTACCAGCCGTCAAGCCATAGCCCCCAAAGATGTTAGTGGAGGGCGAATCACAGGGGTAAATTTAAATTGGTAACTGTCGGCAGTGGGATTCGAACTGAGGATCTCACGATCCACAGTCCGATACGTTACCACAGAGCTTTTTATTTTATAAATGTAATTAAATGTGATCTAAAGTTTGTGGTAACATACATTACGCAGATTGGTTATTGTACAATTAAATATATCACAAATATGACTAATTCTATTGTATTTAGAACACATAATGAAAACTGAAGTCTTTTGTAACAAATTAGTATTAGCAGGTTTGTAAAATGTACTAATTTTACGAAAATCAATACGAGGTACTGAGAAATTAAGTTTAGCAACTAAGTAACTACAGTTAATTTCATTATTTATAAGTATATATTATAAAAAGATATGCTTTGGTCAGAGTGTCTTGTTTCAAGGAAATAAAAGTCAAAAATATCAAGCAAATCTTGATGACTACATCCTCTTTCGGGATATATATTATAAATTCTGAACCATATGTACTTTAAAAATTTCCTCTGTACCTTCTCAATTGCTAGTATCGAGCATTCAGTACTCGGATACCAAATTAACGAACAGTATTCTAAATTAGACCTCACAAATGTGAAAAAGAGGGATTTTAAAGCTACTATGTTTTTAAATGATTTAGTATTACGTATAATAAAACAAACTGTTTTATTAGCTTTATTCACCGCATTGATTATATGATCTTCAAATGTTAAGTATGGGTAATAGCTAAGTCTTTCACAATACTTGGACGTTTCAACTGTTCATTGTTTATAATATATTCATGTTCAATAAATTGACGTTTGCGTGTACGTCATAATTTGACACTTTTTGTATTTAAATGTAGTTCTTTAACAGAACACCATTCATGTATTATATTCAAATTTAATTGAAGTTGTAAATAATCTTCATGAGATTTAATTGATTGGAACAATTTCACATCATCTGCAAACTAACATATTTGGTCTATATACCATTTTGGACTTTTTTTAG
This sequence comes from Poecilus cupreus, assembly GCA_963942605.1. NCBI lineage: Eukaryota > Metazoa > Arthropoda > Insecta > Coleoptera > Carabidae > Poecilus > Poecilus cupreus. Next base: position 26,650,338 of record OZ012715.1, read on the forward strand.
TTATGAGTATAGCTGAAATCTCAGATTTTTTACTTGTAATACAATTTGAAGTTATTTATTAATTATTAATCAAATTTGATATACATAATTCCTAATACTTATATATTTGCTTTTTCGTCTTAAATCATAATTCTTTTATGTCCGCTAAACAATCAAACAACGCATTCATAGTTCCATTTTATTCCATATTCTACAAAAATTTCTCTTAACCTTTTCTATAAACTATATCCAGCAATACGCCAGACAAACATTTATAATCTCAAAATAAAATCAATTGCGAATACGTCGTTTGTGTCAAAATACGTGATTACAAAGTATGTAAATCAACATTGTTACTTGAAATATTCAATATTGTTTCATTATTAATTGAAGGAACATAACTATGTAGAATAAAATCATGATCATTAAATTATTAGAAGCATCGTCGGTAGTAGAATTAGAATCGCAGAAAGTATTAGAAGAAACGCCACTCATAAAAGCGTATGTGAAGTACAGATAAATAAAAAAAAAAAAAAATAAAAAAAAGTTATCCGATTAATTAAAAATACACTTATCAGAATATCGAAAACAAAATTAAAAAAATTTTAAAACATTTTAAATGATTCATCAAAACTACAAGTGCTGAAATCTAATACAAATAACATGTCAAAAGTTTACAATGTATTTTATGAAGCAGGTTAACTTCATTAAAATAATTTGGAACGGAATTTTTGTTTTGTTATAAAATGGAGAATAATAATTATTGTATATTTTTCTAAAATAATTGTATTTATGTAAAATAAACTAGAATGTACTAAAATAAATTGTTAATACTCGTCAACCATATCTAATTTATATATTTTTTTGGGGTATGGCCCATATATTTTTATAGAAAATTCCAGAAAGCTTGCTTTTTGTTCCATATTCAAAACTACAAAAGCATTTTTTTTTTAACACATAGGAATAATTGAACAAAATTTTGATTAATAGTACACTGATAATTTTTAAATAGATCTATTCAATTCGATTTATTTAATATTTTAAACTTCGAAGTCGAATTCAAAAAGTTGTGATATTTGGATATGACTTAAATAAGTACTCACCTGACGATGTAAAATTTAACTGTTTGTTGAAGAAATGAAACACAAACATAAGATAAATGCTAGAATATTGTATAGACTTATATATTATCTATCCAAACAAAATAACACTAAAATAATAATACACAGAGCTGTGCATGTACTTAAATACAAGTACAAGTACTTAAACTGTACTTAAATGTATTTTTAATATATTTGTACTTGTATTAAAGTACAATTTTGCAATGTGTAATTGTACTTGTACTTAAATATATTGGTTTTGGAATTGTACTTGTGTATTCATAAGTACATGGACAAGTACTTTTCAACCTGAAAAACTAAATCAGTATTTCTTAGTGTAACTGTACTATCTATAAATGCAAATATAACCTAAAAAAATATTCATCAATTTGTATTTAATTTTAGTTGTTTTGGTTGAAATAGTAGTTTCGTACAAAAAAACAACTAAGAATGCTACCACTAGTTTTGTGAAATATTTAAGGACTGTACGCAATAATTCATGTAAACAGAACTATCTCGAAAAATTAATTAATAAAGATAAATCCTAAATTAAATTCGAAGATTTAAAAAATGTCAAAAGAAGATCTAATAAATCAAATAAGAAAAATTATCGTGTCTACTAATATTTCTCAAGAAGAATTTGTTAAATTTTTAATAAATACCTGTTGTGAACCTTATATTATTACTTGTATTATTAAAAACTTATAAAATAAAAAAAAATAAAAATTATATAAAATGTAAGTCAAAACTATTCTTATTCAGTTTTCTATTTTTTATATACCTGTACTAGAGGTGCGTGAAGGTGGCCGCGCCCATTTGCGCACACTTTTTCTTATTGTGACAAAAAAAGTGCAAAAAGTGTGCATTATAATCGTATGTCGAACATAAAGTGTGCGCTATTTATATTTGGTAAACTTAACTGTTTTCTTGGGCGGGCTAAGTTCACGATAGTCGCGCCCATTTGCGCACACTTTTTCTTATTGTGACAAAAAAAGTGCAAAAAGTGTGCATTCTAATGGCATGTCGAACAAAAAGTGTGCGCCCTTTATATTTGGTAAACTTAACTGTTTTCTTGGGCGGGCCAAGTTCACGAACGCCGCGCCCTGTTGCGCACATTTCTTCTTATTGTGACCAAAAAAATGTGCAAAAAGTGTGCATTATTACATGCCAAACTAGAAAAAGTGTGCGCCCCAAATAACGGACTTATGAGAACAACAAGTTGGCTGAATAATCTCTGCCGCGCCAAGTTATTTCTAGGGGTGCTGCAGTACATTCCAACGGTGCGTGGAACAAAAAGTGTGCGCCTTTAAATAACGGCTACAATGTAAATATTTTTGAAAATAAAACATTGTATGATGTAATAAAATTGTTTTATGCATACAAAACCCTTCAATATTTATTTGCTACTCAGCACAACAGAAAATTAATTCCAAAACAGTACAGGTGACCAACGGCTTATAGTGAATTCGTACCACTCAGACGCAGTTGTAATTATTGTGGTTTTGATAACTCGCGTTCGTGAAGCAATCGTTTTAACCACAGAACCACAACTGTCCGTGAATTATTGGCTGAACTCAGTATAGAAAGATTGAAATTTATTAAATTATATTAAGGTAGTTTCAACAAACAAATATGAAATAAGTATTCATATGTAAATTTATTAAATTATTTAGTTAAAATAAGGAGACTTATTTCAAATGATTTGGAAAATACATTCAGGCATTTGGCTAATATACTTCATTTTTTAGCAATAATATTGTATCAATTCACATAGAATATACATAACAAAAATTATTGAATAAGTGTGCATAAGTAAAGCTATAAAATATTATTTAACTTAAAATTCGTCCAAACAATAAGATAATGTATTTGATATTTAGCAATAATAATATTAAAACTGAAGATTAAAAAAAAAAAAAATTCCATTTATACATTTGCTAAAATTTGGTTTAAATGTTTGCATGATTATTACAGGAGTTTTTATTTTTATAGAAGTAATGCGAGGTTTTCTTTAATTTATTTGATAAAAGCATGAAAATGTACGGTATATATGATTTTTATTTCCTCGACGAGCGAAGACCTTTGTCGGACTATGGCTTCAAGCGTAGCGTCCCTGCTTCACTAATATTACGCGATTATTCTGAAATAAATTTTGTACAAGTAATGCATAGGTATTTATAAACTGAAAATGCTAGAATTTTGACGGAATAACTGTGACATTCATGACGTCATCGATGTCAGTACTGTATATAGGAGAGTAGACCTGTCGACCATTTTAGATCCCAAACAGTGGCGCCACATTCAAATTGGTGTGGGATCTGCATTTAAACACCGGACATAAATATATTGGGCTTCCAATATTAAAATACGCTAACTAGCGGCAGAATTCTGAACTACGTCTCGCGGTACATTGTGTTTTTGACGTTTATTCTGAGATTTTATTTATTTAAAGAATTTGAACTTATTTGTTATTTTTTCTAAATTTATATCAACTGTAGTGACTATAGAAGAATTTCAATGGAAGTATTACATTTATCTATGACGTATTATTTAAATAAGTACTACATTTAATTTGTAGATTAGAGGTTAAGATGGAGTTTTCTGTAAAAAATCCTGTTAAAAACAAAAAAATTTGCATTGTTCATGGCTGCAGTTCTTCTGCTAATAAAAGTCGAACAGTTCGATTTCATTTATTCTCAAAAAAAGGTGAAAGACTAGTTTGTGTGAAGAATAAATGGGGTGTCACAATGATGTGTGACAGTGTGACAAATTAAAGGCATAGAAAAGAGCATTGAAAATTGCGATGATATTGTTGATGTACTTCCACATAGTATTATGTGGCCACTATTTATTATTTGCTGGCTTTCTACCATGCTTCTAGAAGATAAAGAGCAACGTGCGAACTTACATATACTATCTAAATTTAAGCACATAAATGAATCCATGCTACTATTTAAACTAAAAGTAAAATAAAACTACTGAAAACAACAACAAATAACTACAACAATATTAATATTAAATACTACTAGAAAATATATACAACTACAAACTAATATCAACAAAGAAAAATGATAACCTATCTTAAACAAAATAATGCTACAGTTAATAACTACTTACCTACAATAAAAAACTACAGAACAACTATTGGCTAATGTAAATATAACTATAGTCAATAATTAATAATAATAAAATCTAAAAAAATCTACCAAATACACTAGTAAAACACAAATTTCCACAACTAGAGCACGCATTCGCCATAGAAGACCATACAAAATGAATCTGACATGTACCGCTAGAGATTTGTGATCAGCGCCATCTCTTGATAGTTTGGAAGCCCAATTGGTCGATAAATAGATATTCGTTCTTGATCGAATGCACACTTTTGGCGATGCAGAATTGCATTGCGTGCACCCCTAGAAATAACTGGGCGCGGCAGAGGTAATTCAGCCGCATCCAACTTGTTCTCCTTATAATCCGATAATTGGGGCGCATACTTTTTCTAGTTTGGCCTATCAAAATGCACACTTTTTGTAAACTTTTTTTGGTCACAAGAAAAAGTGCGCGCAACTGGGCGATTAGTACACATTTTTAAACTATGATGACAAGTTCATCTGACATTCACATCCTATGTTGCATTTTATCTGGAACGGTAAGGTTGTATATTACTGATAGTTATACATTAATGACAGATTGGTAAATCTTGCGTCTTAGCTCAAACGCACGGTATATTATAAAAATTAATAAAATTGAATTTAGTAATTGGAAAAAATGGATTTTTACTTTATTATAGATAGTTTAAGATCAATAATTTGTAAAGTTGTAGGAGGCGAACTTAAATTCCACTTTTTGTGTGATTAACGTATGTATTCGTATCTTCGTTCTTTGAGAAAATATTTTGGCGTTTACTTGGACATAATTAATTGTTTTTCATAATTTCAAACTGTCACCGTTTTCCACAAAAACGGAATTATGTAGGTTGTGTACCTATCTAAAATTTACAAAAAAATACTCAATTATTAATTTATTAATGACCGACCACTCTACAGGATAAAAATCCCAATTACAGACGGTATAATTATATAGGTATTAATATAGAAAGAGTAAAATTCAGCCGACACCGAGACTTGAACCCGAGACCTTTACGTCTATATCATAACGCTCCAACCAACTGATATATGTGGACCTATGTTCACATGCTGATGCCAACTAAATTTTTACTTTTCTATTTTTTGTTATGCATTCGTATTTTTTCAACCAAACTGAATGTCTTTGTTTTCAATAATTAGGTGTAGTTATTTTCAAAGTTTTTATTCAATAATAAGAGGTTTATAAAAATTAAGTAGCATATGGTACCTATTTCTTTTGAAATTTATATATAAATTTCAAAAAATATCGTTCTTTCTATTTCTTGTAGAATAGATAGATTTTAATTAAAAAAAAAAAAAAACAATTGAAATAACTTCTTTCTCATTTATTTAATATCAAATAGATCTTTATAAACATAATACCCTACCTCGGCTTCTATTAGTTATTATTTATAAGAGTGTAAATAAATACAAATTAACTTCTTGTTGTCATTTAATATTATTTCATGTTCGTATAATTCTATCTGTTAGAAAAGTTAGCTATGTTATTAATGAAATGTAGGCCTTATGATTCCTTGGTATTATTTATTATAATAATAGTTGGACGTTTCATGCCCTAGTATCGGGACATCATCAACAAAAGTATGAAATATATAAAAAGTACTTAATATGTTACATTTAAATTAAAGTTGATACATATTTAAGTTATTTTAAATCTTCGATGTTCATTCACAATATCAACCAAAATCGTCGGTAAAATTAATATGTTGCTAACACGGCAACCGACTCTGTTACGTCGATGTCCCGACTAGGGCACGAAATGTCCAACTATTATTATAATAAATAATACCAAGGAATCATAAGGCTTACATAATTATTTCATCAATTTCAAGATTCCCAAATTTCAATTTCCAACCTATGTTACTAATAAAATTTTTAAATATATTTTAAAATTCCGAAACAACGCCGCGCCGCTATAAGAACAATATAGGCACTCCGCGGCACTACCACTGCCTTCAAAATAATTAATAATAAACATCTTAAATACTAGGGGATGCTAACACAGTGATGAGTACTAACCAACCAGCAATACAATTTTAATTTTTATTGTCAAAAGACACTGGTTTAAACTTAACATTGTTTTTCCCATAATGAATAACTCTTGAAGAAAAGGGTATATTAACTTTTTTTGCATCTCACAACTCACCTTAGAGAGTTCAAACGATTAGTATTATTTTTTCCATTTGCATTGACAAAATTCACGCTCAGCACTTCATAAAATATTTCATTTTTAAGGAAGTTAGAGGCGGAAACTGTTTGTTCCACGCACCGTTGGAATGAACTCTGTTGGTGCTGCAGCACCCCTAGAAATAACTTGGCGCGGCAGAGGTTATTCAGCCAATTTGTTGTTCTCATAAGTCCGTTATTTGGGGCGCACACTTTTTCTAGCTTGGCATGTAATAATGCACACTTTTTGTAAATTTTTTTGGTCACAATATGAAAAAATGTGCGCAACTGGGCGCGGCGTTCGTGAACTTGGCCCGCCCAAGAAAACAGTTAAGTTTACCAAATATAAAGGGCGCACACTTTTTGTTCGACATGCCATTAGAATGCACACTTCTTGCACTTTTTTTGTCACAATAAGAAAAAGTGTGCGCAAATGGGCGCGGCTATCGTGAACTTGGCCCGCAATAGAAAACACTTAAGTTTACCAAATCAAATAGCGCACACTTTTTGTTCGACATACCATTAGAATGCACACTTTTTGCACTTTTTTTTGTCACAATAAAAAAAAGTGTGCGCAAATGGGCGCGGCCACCTTCACGCACCTCTGTACTAGTGCTTATATTTTAAACTGTACTTGTACTTGTGCTTATATTTTACACTGTTTTTGTACTTGTACCAAATATCAGCAGCAACAGCAACAAATAGAACAGTTTGAAAATATTAAAAATATTTTGACAGATCTGTCAACAAAATGTTCCAGTTATTTGTTTATTTCTCATGACTATCTTTAAATAGGCTCAAAATGTGAATTTTCTTTTGCTTTTGCGATTTGATTAACATAATTTAACTTAACATTTCTCGTATTTTGATGACGTGAGTCGTTTGTTTGGATGAATACCCAGTAGCATAAGCGTCATTTGTAGGTCAGTTTCTGAAAAGATATTAACTTAAGAAATTTATACTGAATTGTAAATTGTATCAAATAGGGTAAATAGCTCCGGGGTAACGCGTCGTACTTTGGATCGTGAGATCCTCAGTTCGAATCCCACAGCTGACAGTTGTCAATTTAAATTTACCCCTGTGGTTCCACCTGCACTAACATGTTTAGGGGCTATGATTTGACGGCTGGTAATCGCACTTCATATGCAAAAATATATCACTTACCGAGATCTGCGTAAGCAGAGTGCCACACCCACTGTGGGTAAAAGGCGTGATGATATATTTATTTTATTTATTTATATCAAAGGAGGAGCTCTAAGAATAATTTATTTAAAAAAAGTTTATTTACAAATGAATAAGGAACTTACCTTAATAACGAATCCATTATAAGTTGTAGGATCTGCTGCATATTAATTTGAATTCATTCTTTAGTAAATAAATAAATATATCATCACGCCTTTTACCCATTACGTGTGTGGCACTCTGCTTACGCAGATCTCGGTAGGTGATATATTTTTTCGTATGAAGTGCGGTTACCAGTTGTCAAATCATAGCCCCCAAGGATGTTAGTGGAGGGGGAACCACAGGGGTAAATTTAAATTTGTAACTGTCGGCAGTGGGATTCGAACTGAGGATCTCACGATCCACAGTCCGACACGTTACCACGGAGCTATTTACCCCATTAAATACGTAATTAAATAAATGTACAAATGAATCGAAAAAAAACTTTTTAGAACTCATAGTAAATTAAATTAAAAGACTGACAGAACTTATTCCAAAAGTTTTTTTTTTTATTTAAATATACAAATCTTTTAATTGTTTTTGTGCTAAAGGGTACCCCAGGATAAGATAGTCAAAAATACCTTAGAACCCAACGTCATGGCGCCACTGTCCACATATTAAAGACTAAAAAAAAAAAAATACATTTTTCATCTACTTAATTATCGCCTATTGCCTCCCTCTTCTTTAATATATAAAAAAATTTTTTTAGACATAAATTTTTGTATTGCGATTACGCAATTGATCGAATAGACATCCAAAATAATTTTTTTCGATCAAAACAGAACTACATTATTAAGAAGAAACCCTAATTTTTAAAGAAAAACCAGAAAAAAGGCCATATCGTGTATATGGTGAGGGGTGTAGATCTGGTTCTTTAACCAAAATAGAGTTTTTGAATTATCTATCATTCAAAATTTTTAAGAATTTTTGCAAAGCTGCACCACTTTTAAAATATGAAAAAAAAAAAACACATTTTTTGTCTACAATTTAGATACTGTGGGAAAAATTGTTCTGGGATAAAACGAAATATATTTTTAGTAGTTTAAGTAAAACTCAAAATATAATAAACTTCGTTTTTATATGATATGGGGTAAATAGCTCTGTTCTAACGCGTCGGACTGTGGATCGTGTTGCCAATTTAAATTTACCCCTCTACTAACATCTTTGGGGGCTATGATTTGACCTGCACCCTTCACTGTTTAAAAGATATGGCCTTTTAAATATTTTTTTCTCAAAATATCAAGCTTTCTTAAAAATGAAGCAGTTCTGTTTAGACCGAAAAAAAATTGCATATATATTCAGTCATTTTACTGTCACGAAGTATTCCCAAGTGGATCCTATTGCATATTCACAATCACAATACAAAAATTTCTTTCTAAAAAAACTATTTTTTTATTTATTAAAGACCCGGGGGGAGGCGATAGGCGGTAATTAATTAAATGAATAAATATTTTTTTTAGTCCTTATTTTATCCTGGAGTACTCTTTATAATTCAAAAATATAATTAATAGAAACTGAAATTATTGCACAAGTAAAAATTATGTTACATTTTCGAAGAATTTATTAGCTCAAATAAAAATATGACATTATGCGATTATAGGTATACAATATTATATATTTATAATGGTTATATGAAACAGATCAAAACTGGAATATATATTCTCTACTTCTACAAGTAATATGAGTTAAATATACAGTGTTGTGACTGATCTAGATCACTGATCTAGATCATCTCGTAAGATCTTTGATCTGATCTAGATCGCAAAATGATCTGTCACAACACAGTTAAAATATGAATGCGCCCGACCCATTAATTTTTCTTCTGGCCGGATCCTGGGGTTTTCATCTCATTCTAATCATCAGGTTCTTCAATTATGGTTGGCAACTGCACTGACGCACACCCCTCTGTGTTCTGTTCTGCACTGAAATATGAAACATCACACCTATTACTTAGGGGAAACATGTATTGAAATTCTATCAAAGATTTTAACTTCCTACCCCAATATGTTAATCAGAGGGATTATCGTTCGAAATGTAATTTATATTGATACTGACTTATGCAGAATTGCAGATTCCAGTAACCATAATAATAATACTCGAGAAGTACAATGTATTGTAAATCTCATAATTACTTGTAAAATATCTATACTTCATGGTTAGATGCAAGATAAATAGACAGAAATACAGACACATAGATAAGGTAATCAGTTTATTTTAGTTCATATTTTACCTATATTTAAGAGACAACAAAATATGGTTTCAGCACCTCACATTTAATAAAGCTAAGTATTATCTTTCATTTCTATTCAAGTTTAGGTTAATTTTTAAAATTTTGCATTATTTTTTGACGTTTTTTCATTTTATTTACATTGGTTACGGGACGGTTACGGGTATGCCAATGTATATTTGAGTGTATATGTTATAATTTATTACCTTTCTTTCTTTATGAAGGATAAGCCTGGTAAGCTACCTTGACTCTTACTCTTGTACCGAGAGAACCCGTTTCTTTTTCAATCTTTCATTTTGTGAAAATGAAGAATAAATGGGCGAAGTTTGATGAATGTAAGTTTGCTACGTGGAATGTCAGAGGTATAAATGGAAAGAAAAATGAATTGATGTCTGCAATGCGTACGTATAATGTGGATGTTTTATGTGTGAGTGAAACGATGCAGAAAGGTTGTGGCGAGGAAGAGGTGGATGGAATGTTTTGTTTATGGTCGGGTGTGTGTGCGAATGCTAGAGCGAAACATAGTGTGGGTATGGTTGTAAGTGAACGAATGAAAGCATGTATTAGAAATTATGGTTGTATTTCGGAGAGAATTTTATGGTGCAGATTAAAGGTAGGCTTTCATAGAATCTTCGTTGTGTCCGTTTACGGCCCAACTGAATCTGAAAGTGATCTTGCAAAGGATCAATTTTGGAATTTGTTAGATAGCGTGATTGATGCGTGTGATCCTGGCGAGAAAGTGATTGTTTGTGGTGATTTGAATGGTTGGGTGGGTGTAAAGAGTAGTGTGTCTGGTAGCGTGTTAGGTAAATTTGGGGATTAAAGAGTGAATGATAATGGTAGGAAAATAGTCTCTTTTTGTATGGAGCGGAACCTCTTCATTTCCAATTCCATTTTTAAGTATAAGTTAGCTCATATATATATATACATGGGAGAATGTAAGTACGAATAGACGTAGTGTGATTGATTTTGTTTTGTATGATGAGCGCTTGAGGAGTTTGGTTGTTGATACGCGTGTGAAAAGAGAGGCTGAGCTCGGAACGAATGACCATTATTTGGTTGTGTCGCGTATACGTCTAGGTAAGTGTTGGAGAATGAGGGTACAAGGTTCTGGGAGCCTGTTTCGTGTGAAATCCAATGTCTTGCAGAATGAGGATGTTCGAGGGTTATTTGTAGAGAAATTGAACGAATCTTTGCCTGAATGTGAGCCTAATTTTGATTGTTGCATAAATGATGTTTGGGTGAAATTTAAGGGCATTGTCCTTCAATGTGCGAAAGAAATTTGTGGTGAATGTAAGTTAGGCTGTCGTTCGAGGAATGCATGGTGGAATGAAGAAGTGAAAGAAGCAATTGAGGAGAAAAAGAGGGCGTATTTGATATTTTTGAATGTGAAGGATGTACCAGGAACTTTGCTTGATGAATGCCTGATGGAATGCAAAAGGAAGAATAAATGTGTTAAGAAAGTCGTAAGAGAAAGTAAGGCACGTTTCGATGAATGATTGAAAGATTAACGAATGATTTTAGTATGAATAAGATAATGTTTTGGCAGACTGCAAAGAGATTGAGAGGTGGGAGTACAAGACCAGTGAAAGCAATTAAGAGTGCGAATGGTGAGTTGTTGTGGAATGAGTCAGATGTTAGGAATAGATGGTGTGAGTATTTTAAGGAATTGTATGGTGGTGTAAATGGAGTGAATAATAAAGGAGGAAATGTAAGAAATGCTAGAAACGTTGAATGGGATATAGATGAAGGTGATGTCAGCTTTGCATTGATGCGTCTAAAGAATGGTAAGGCTCCCCGTTTGGATGGTATAACAAATGAAATGTTGAAATATAGTATATTTGTTCAGATTTTGTTTGAAACGGTGCTTGGCTCCTGATGACTAGAAACGTGCTGTTATTTGTCCTTTATTTAAAGGCAAAGGCAGTTCGAGTGAATGTACCAATGTAGTGCCTGCGTTAGCTTATGCGGATGATGTTGTTGTGTTGGGTGAAACTGAGGAGTAATTGAGAAGAATGATTTTGAGCATAAATGAAGTAGGGAAAGGTTTAAATCTGCTATTGAATGTCGATAAATGTAAAGTGTTGGTGTTTGAGAAGAATGATTTGGTGACAGATTGTAATGTTTCAGTGAATGGTGTGAGACTGGAACAAGTGAATGAATTTGTAACAAAATATCAATTTGAAATTGCAAATCATAAAATAATTTAACTACACTGATAAAAATGTTTTCTTGGAACAAACACATTCCTCTTAAATGAAGAGAAAAATTGATTTGAATAGTGCCAGTCGATTTCGTTTTCATTGAAAACTTTTATAGGCTTAATAAATATTCTTGTATGAAAATTGATTTACTTTGGAAGGAATATATCAAAGTATGCAACTGAGATACATTATGGGGACGAATTGTTTGAATAAGAGTAGTTTTAATTCAAAATGATATCGATTTATATTAAAATGTTTTGTTTAAATTTAAAACGACTTCTTTTTCATTATTTTTTAAAACCTAATTTAAATTTAAAATATATTCATTTTCTATCAAATAAAATTTATATTCAAAATTAATATTATAATAATTACTATATTCACAAATATATTTAGTAAAATACACAAAAATAACTTGCTTTCAAATTTGAAACATGTTAAATTAACAAAAATTGACGGTGAATCGTCTGGGACTAAACTTTTGTTAATTTTTGTAATATTTCACTGGGTATAAACTCTATGAATGAGGCAGTATTCAATTGATGTATAAGAAAACTTACTAAAAGTTAAATTTCACTTAGTAGGGAAATTAAAATAATGATTAATTTTTAAAAATTATTGTATGATTCACATATTCAGAATCGTAATCAATGTAATTATAAAATAAAATTAATACAAGATAAATAAGAAGATTACGATTAGAACAGGATATGGGTGGGGAGGGGGGGGGGGGGGGTGATTGGTTCAGGGTCACAACAAAATTTTCATCTGTGGTTGCTGTTTAGGCATGCGCGGTTATAGATTTGTCAGATATGTACCAAGTTATCAATATTATTATTATAAGCTTTCATCCTACCTCTAGTAATAATTGAAAATAAATACATACATGTATACTACGCATCCTTCTTCGTTATTCTCTTCCAGACGCAGGTGTCCTGGGTGAAGTAACTTGGTGTAAAAATCATAGAATTCGGATTCCGCATGTTTGATGGATAATATAATTAACAGGGCCAGACTAATCAATACCATAATTACCAGCGCTTCCATGGCGTCTTTTTTCCAAAAATTCTAAACAATGTAATGACACAAATTAATTTCAAGTAGAAAAATTCGTAAAAAAAACTTACCTCAGAATTCCTAGTCGCTGTGGCATTTATTGCCGTAATGTTCGCAACTGTTCCATTCACAATATTAACAATGTAAGCCGCGGTGGTATTCATTTTCACAAATTTAAGTTACAAGACGCGAATAACTAACTGACGGATTTGAATAGAAGTGAAGCTGGCGAATGCCCACTGCACAATGTCATAGAAAATGACTTAGGAGTGACTTTAACTTTTAGGTTTATCAAAGTTTTAGTTCTCATATTACCGTTGTTGTGCTTTTTGATGTTTAATTGTTTATATGTGTGCGTGTACTGATAAAGAAATACGTGTTGTTATGACGACCAACACCCTTACAATATCTATACTATCCACTGTAAAATTAAGTTTTGTTGCGTAACAAATGTTATGTTCTTACATTTTTCTCATATGTGTCATGTTGATAAGATTTAAAATAGAATGGGCAACATGGATAATATTTATGTTTTAATGCAACACCGTGGAAAAGTGAATTAGTTCGAATCCCACAGTCGCTTTTTACTTTTCCCCTCCTCTTTATTTATATCTTTGGTTGCCACGACTTGACGGCTGTTTACCACATTTGAAGCGTGAAGTGTGCTACGCCCAAATAAGGTACATATCGCGATGGCATATTGCTTTTAAAAAATATAATATATTATATTATTATAGGTTTACAAAGCGCTGTTGTCGCCTTACTCAATAATTAATAGGGCAAATAGCTTCGTGATAACGCATCGGACTGTGGATAATAAGATCCTCGGTTCGAACCTCACAGCCGACAAATTTTCGAAATTATATGTCGGAAATTTTCACCACTATCATCCTTGGAGGCCGTGATTTGACGGCTGGTAACCGCACTTCACACGCAAAAAAAAATCATAATACCGAGATCTGCTTTGGGCAGAGTGCAACCCCCATAAATGGGTAAAAGGCGTGATGATATATTTATATGATGGTCATGATATAGTTAGTAATTATAGTGCTGGTTCTAAATTATTTTAATGAAGTAGCCTTGTATTTCTCATGAATATTTCTTATAACATTTCGGGAAAATTGGGGCAAATGCTATAAATTCGGGACAATTGATTACAGATTTGTTTATGGAATATATACTATTTATCTAGACTGCGTTTGTTGTGTTGATTATAATATATTCCTCGTATGTTCTTTTTCTAAGTTTATATGTGTAAAATATAACCATATAAGTGCTTAATTTAATTCAAAATACAGTTCAGATCAAAGATATGGAATTTATTAGAAATTATTTTATGAAAATATTAAAATAAAATCAATAAAGCTGAAATCTAAGTAGAATATAACTGTATATTATTTAATATGGGGCACGTAAAAAATAGAATATATTTTTATTAAGGTAGAACTGGAGGAGATAATATAAAAAGAAATAAACAGATGAAAACCTATCAATTGTTGAAACGCTATCAATCGATGATACTGACATCATATTCGAAATACCTATGTAAATATCTACTTTATAAAGATTTAAGTATCTTTAATGTTAAACTATAATGGTCTTTATTTATTATTTGTAGAACAAAAATGTAAAATAACATTAAAATATACTTTTAATAATCTACTAACTAAATTTAATACCACCAACACTGTCTTGCTTATTTAATTTATAAAATACGCTATTAAATTTTAACATTCGTTTATAATAATGCTTTTGGCTGGATTTTAACATTATCCTGTACAAAATGTATTCCGTCATTAAAAATGTATAAAACTTTAGACAGTTACATTAAAAACTACCCTTAATCCGTCATTGAAGACCCCGTGTATGTGTTCTTCATTATTTAAATAACTAAAAAGTTTTTGTAAGTAGATGATGATTATTTTGCATACTATGTCACACATATACCAAATAATCACTCCTATATACATAGAACTATAGCTCTATTTTAACATTTATTGTAGAACATGGATAAATGGATAGATAGATATTTATTTGGTTATACAAATTACATTGTATGTAGTACGTCATTATTAAAAACATTTTAGAAATAATAATAGAATAGAATAGAATAAAAATAGTGGTTATTTTGTTAGGGACTTTCTGTCTCCATTTTTACCTCCCGCCTTATCCCGTAAGGGAGGTGTAGGAATCATGCTAAAATTCGGTAGTGAGTTTTCAGTGGATGAGCACATTTTATTGTCCCTATAGAATACGATTTTAATAATTTCGCGATGATGTCTGTGTGTGTCTGTCTATCTGTCTATCATTCTGTCTGCCTGATGGTCTGTCTGGATCTCTGGAGTTACGGTTTGTACCATATCTGGAATAATATTTTTCTTCGCCATTAGTTTAGTCAGTAAAAATATGTATCTGTTTTATTATAAACATTTTTCTCAATATGTGAAAGTTTAAGAATTATTTAAAAATTAAAAACTCAACTAAAATATGTGTATTGTCCATATTGAATGACCTATACAATGTTCGAGGAAACAAACACATCATGTTTGTTTAATAGTGTGACATTTTTAATTTAATCAATATTGACAAGTATCACTAAGCGATACTCTATCTGGCGGCGAAAAATGTAACTACCGGAGACGAGATAAAATACTTGATGTCATATGTAAACTATTGTAATCAAGTTGTTTTAATTTTAAAACTACGATTATTTTTTACTTGTAAACATGGGTAATATATATAGTTCAGCGCCTGAGTGTAAGTCTTTATTAAAAAACATACAAATGTTAGTTTCCACAGTTTCCTACACAGTGAAAAAAAAAACATTGCAATAGTTATTAAATTCGAATAAATGAGAAAACGGATAGGCGATAAGCCTGGATTATGAAATTAAAAATCGGAAAACCAGTGTCCAAATTATAATTATTCATTACATTTCGAAGACACTGATTATTTTAATAGAGGTTATTATATTTTATATTGTCAAGCTAGAAATTTGAGCTTGTAGTATTTAATACATATTATTTCGCAAGGCAATGCAGAAAAACGGATGTGTATATTCGTGTATTTTTGAGGATAGTATACAGTTGTGTATATGTTTGTTTTAATTCAATTTTCCGTATAATATATGTCCGGCATTCAATACCTCTTCTCATTTAATTTACATAACCTAGATTCTGAAGATGCTTTCAAATAGGTAAATCTTGGATAAAATAATTATACAATTTTAATTGTACTGTCTTCTGATTGCTCGTCATCTCAAATGAAATTGACTTATATGAACATACAAATTTAATTAAAATACAGGTACTCATGTAACCTTAGATAATGTAGCAGAGATTTTTGCTCTATGATCTAATGTTTGTAACATAACATTGCTTTAATCTTGTAGTAAAGTATAAACACTGTTGTGTATAATACCTAAAAACACAGTAATATAGAAAATTTTCTTTGATATTGAATTAATTAACATCATAAAACATATATGTTCATATCTGTATACAAAAATTTATCTCGTCTCCGATAGTTCCAAAACAACCGCCGCGGCGCTGCGATCTTAGTGATACTTGTCAATTGTAGAGCTCTTATTGTTTTCGAGATTCCAATGGTGAGCCTAATAATATGTTAATTAGTGTATATATGTGTATTATCTATGGTCAACTCGCAGTCAAATTATTTAATAAAATCAACGCAGACGTTTCGGCAGTTACAACTGCCATCATCAGGGCTAAGTCCGTTTTTTATTCTCCTCATTTTTCTCAGCAGTCGAGCATCGCATCCTGTTCATAACATATATAAGTTTTTGTTTATTAGTTATAATTAAATAAAAAATAAACAGGTCATCACACTATTTACTACTTTTGGGTATTCACTCTGCTTTTATAAATCCTCCTAAGCGATGTACTTCTCATACACTCTCCAAAGGTCTTAAATGTTTAGTGGTTTATAACTGAAGCATAAAATACTTATCCAATTAAAACCGTACTGGCAAGTATCCTCTTTCAGCCAACCAATTAAGAAGTCAGCTAAATCTATAGAAATAAAAACGGTCTGTACTCTGATTGATTTGATTTTCGCTTTCAAATTGCTTTTATCGAAGCAAATTGCACATCGCAACATGATAAATGAACAAATGATTTGTATGTGATAAAAGTCAGTGTTTGTTGTTTGTGCGGACTGCGGAGCTGGTGGTGGTAGCGATGGTGCATTGAGTGACACGTGACGCAAGCAGAGGGGCGCAAATGAACTCTACATCTACACCACTCACAACCTCCGCGAAATCTGGCTATTTTTGCGCGCTGTGACGGATGATGGGCGAAGGAGGCGCGCATTAATCTGCGCGACACGGCGGAAACGAGCAGAGGGTGAAATGTAAGTTAATTTATATTCGCGTAATCTGCTGTTTGATTCGAACAGGACTTGTGTCTGTGCCGACTAAAAATTTAATTACTTTCTGTTATCTTTTGACTGGAGTAATTAATAACTCTGTGCCCATTCTCTGTCGCTCCATCATTTTTCATGATGATACAGATTAGCTCCTTGATCGTCGAATAATGGTTGTGATTTCACACTGCCCCGCTCTTTACATCAAATCGCCATAGAAAATCTGCTTCCATTACCAGGAAACATTTACTTCTGCAATAAAAATACAACGAACAACTTTAATCGGATTGGTCTCTAAGATTAAATGCACCGGGTATTTTTATTCTGTTTGCTGATCCTCGTATGTTGCTTGTTTCAAATTAATGAATACAACCATAGAATTCTACTCACAAAGTTCTTACAGCTTCTATAGGTGGCCTATCGGATACGCCGGATTTAATTTTGAAATGAAACACAGTAAATACTTAAGTATTTAATTTGTAAATTTTTATTGATTTATAAAGTATACATGTTGACATTAATTATGGAATACGATGTCGGCCAAATGGCCTCCTCGGCTGTGTTGATGTACCCTGATCCTTTCGATAAAATTTTCGAAGCTTTTTTGCAAGGCAGTTGGCTCAAATTCGGAAATAACGCGTTGGATCTCTGTTTTCAGTTCAGGAATTGTTCGTGGTTTGTTAGTATAGACTTTGGACTTTACAAAATTCCAGAGAAAAAATCGCATGGTGTCAAGTCGCAGGATCAGGGCGGCCTTTTATCGTCAGCATATCTGGAAATCACACAACCAAGAAAATATTGTCTTAAAAAAAAAATAATGGATTCTCTTGTTTTATGGCATGTGGCACCATCCTGTTGAAACCACATTTCTTCGAGGTCCATTGATCCCACAATAAGTTAGATATTAATCAATCCACGAACTTTTCGAACAGTCTCCGCAAAACTTTTGCCAAATTAGTAATGCATTGTAACAATAACAATACGTCCTTTTTTTGTATAGCGGTCCATTTTTATTAACCTCAATAACAGTAGATGACAAATGTCAAACATTAGAGTACCAACTCAAATACAAAAAAATGGAGGGCAATCTAAATCCGGCGTACCTGATGGGCCATCCTATGTGATGTGTAAATATTTTAAAACAATAGGATTTGAATAACTTTTGAAAAAATAATTGAGAGGCACTCAAATAAAAAATTACTACAACTATTGAATAATATTTTATTGAGAGGTACAAAATACTCAGGACTGCAGTCAACAGGGCCGTCTTAACCATTTTGGACGCCGGGTACGAAAATCCGCCTGCGCCCCCCTTGCCAACAAAAAATAAAACTTAATTTTTTTTGGTCCATTTTTTTTTTTTATTTAATACTTTACAATAACATTAGCTACATTTTCAAACATCAAATTCAATTTTTATGGCTTTCAAGTTGGCATACTTTCTGATATCTTCTGTTTTGAAATCTACTTTCCATTTGATACTTATTATGGCCAAATTAGTCAATCTCCCTTGGGCCATGGTTGATCGTAGGTAGTTTTTTATTAATTTCAACTTCGAAAAGGACCTTTCGCCTTCTGCTACTGTCACAGGGAGTGTTAAATATATAGGTAAAGATGTTGATACATTAGGAAACACGGACATTAAATTATTGGAATAAATATAATTTAGTACGTAGAGTGGAGTTATGCCTTTATTTATAAGAAATAGAGGCAGCAATTCTAACTCATTACGTAGATCTTCCCCGTCAATAACCGATCTATTTTCTAGAGTTAACTTTTCTTTTAAGTAGAGACATTGTGCTATTTTTTTGCCTGTCTCCAATGCCTTCCAACAGTGAATGGGCTCATCGGCTTCTCTAAGAAGCGCCCGGGTGCCACCCCTTGCATTCCCGAATAAAGACGGCCCTGACAGCCTTCAGGGTAACTGACTAAAAAAAGTTAGTAATGCATTAAAAGAATATTAAAATAGATCATATGTTAATCTCGTTATTCAATATGCAAAAAAAAATACACGTAGGTATCATAGTACAAAAAACACAAGTTGTCCTGAAGAAGCCAAATGAGTTGGCGAAAAGTCAGCTTTTGATTAAATAAATTCATCTTGACTGCAGCCCTGAGTATTTTTTATCTTTCACATATTCAAGCCAGTCTATGGATTCTTCATTTTTAATACTGTTATTACTTGAACGTTTCTTGATAAATACTAATATCCACTGTTATACTATTGCTATAACCTGAAGAGAGGTGGTGGCGAGCGCGGTGCAGAGATAGTGAAGAATGTTAGTTGATAGGTATGACCTGAAGAGACGCGGTGGCGAGCGCGGTGTGTCACAAAACTGTGAAGGACGTGAATTGCCGGCTGGTAACCGCACTTCAAAAATATATCATAATATCGAGATCTGCATTGATCAGATGATACAGGTAAAAATGGGTATACTTATTAGTAGAGAGCGGATTATAAGCACGAAAAATCAGAATTATTCACTATGACAATTTATGCAGCAAAATATATAAAAAAAATGTTGTATTATTAGATAAAAAGTATAAATGAATACATTATGAATTCTATTGCATAAAACAGTCTTAATCCTGATTCACAATTAACAAATATACTACTAATATACATGTAAACTAAGTCTAGAAACTTGAACATAATATTATGAGATTATGACATTTTAACTAAATTGCAATAACAAATTTTTCAAAAAAAAAGTGAAACGTAAGAAAATCTATGCAGCCGAGATTTCTCGGTCTTATATTCATTGTACCTACCGTTACCGTTACCGTTACAGTTAAATTAGAGTTTATTAGTTCTTCTATTTATTGCGGCCTCCTCCAATATTTGGGAATTATCAATGTGCATTACCAGAAATTTCAGATTGTTTACCACTAGACAAAGTCTTAAAAATATTGAAATTTGAAATTATATGCAACTTTTATAAAAATATGCATAAAAATGACCAAATATGCAATATATGTAATTAGAAATTAGCATTAATTAACTCTAATCTATGTAATTCGTCCAGAAAAAAAATTATTTAAAGATAAAAAATTAAAATATATACACTTTGTATATAATCCGCTCTCTACTTATTAGTTTTGATGATCATTTACTAAATATATAAATATGTGCATTTCTTGTCAAATTCATTGATACGTTTGGAAAATAACTTCATAATGGTAAATGAATATTTTTATTTTGCAATGATAAAACTTATGATTGTAATAATTGTGAAATAATTTGAAGGGGTACATGACAAAAAACTATTGCTCTAAGAGAATAGGTTGGAGTACGCAGCTGTAAGTTATCAATTTAAAAAAATCATCTTTATTAATTTTCGTATTTAAATTATCCCTTTAGTAAAGCGATTATATCGCATAATTGCTTAATACCTACAGCGTAATTAACGCTATTTTAGGGATAATTGCGGAACAATATAATTACTTATTGTAAAATAATGAGATATTTTATCATTTATATCTAAATTCGCCACAATTTAGGTATTTTGTGAATTAATTTGTGAAACAGGAAAATTTTCAATTTAAGTTTGTGATAATATTGATAACGGCTCAACTAATTATGAACATATACGACCGAGCAAAAACATAATTTAGCACCAATTAAATCATTTATTATTTGAGGATTTTTTTTTCATTTATTATAATTTTCTCTTCTGGTCACATACAAGGAACTGGGGTGTTAAAAATTGTTAATTTCTAAAAGATAAGCACGTTTTAGGTTTCCTAGGATACAATTTTTCTATTTTCTGTGAATGTGGTTCAGATACGAAATGTATTTTTGCGGATGCGTATTGGTTAATATTTATAATTGTTTGTGTGGTTTCCACTTGGTGAAACATTTTAAAATTATTTTGAATAAAAATCGCTTGGTAAGTTTCACAATTTAGTATTTCTTTATTAATTTTATAATTTTACGTTTCGACTCTTCAGGTGTGTTCTATTTTCGCACAATGATATGCAACGTTATATTTTTAAATGGAACATCCTATATATTTTTGCAAAATTTTAAAGCTTCTTTATTTATCTTTAAAATAGTTCCTGTACATTAAAGTCCACAAATGATCAGTTTAGAAACTATTCACGTTCCTCTTATTAAAGAATCGTACACAGAAAGAATGCCATGAATGTGTTTAGAGAATCAGATTAGTTGCTGTCAGATCTTTAATAATTATTTGCTTTTTCACCTAGTTTATCAGCTTTTTTGTTATATTTTATTTAGGTTGTTGAATTGATGTTCAATTCGAACATTTTTTATAAATTTTTTTATTGTTTTAATTCCACATGGCACACTTTCCGTGAGTGTCTTCATTAATAAAAACATGAATAGTTCTTCTACTGATCGTTTTGGGATTATAATGAATAAGAACTGTTTTAAAGAGAAACAAATGTTCTTTAAAATTTTGCAAAAATATATAGGATGTTCCATTTAAAAAAATAAAGTTGCATATCATTGCGCAAAAATGGAACACAACAAGTTTTGTTTTTCGGTTATATTCAAAACAATAGCATAAAATAAAACATACAGATTGATGTACATAACATAAGTTTACAAACAATGTTTTGATTTCTCGAACTCTTTTTCTGATAAGCCATGGTTTGAGTTATTGAAGTTCTACTGTATTTTGTTGATTATAAGTCACAGACTAACTGAAAAGAAAATAATTTAGCTGAAATGATTGACTTTTAGTAAATCGAAAAGCCGCATAAAATATTCCAGGCCAATCTGTTTCAGTTTCCCTCTGTGTCTTTTTTATATGTGCATGCCGGTCACGCTTATCGTTCAGCGTGAAAATTGGAACGTCGTTCGTTTCAGATTTTGGCAAATACGGAATCCGAAATTAGTTGATCATTGGATTTAAATATAAAGATCCGTTGTGGCGTTGTGCAGCGTGGTGCGTGGTGCGTGGTGCGTGGTGCGTGCGTCGGTTAATCTGCCCCGAATTGAAACCATTGTCGCTGTTGCTGTCGCCGCGTCACCCTTCGCTACAATCGCGGCGCATGCAAGTTAAAAAGTGCTCGCTGTGATGGATTACTACACCAGCTTAGTGTCAACATCACGATTCGTATTACGGCTTTAGTTCGGGTTAACCGGTGCTCTGCTGCGCCCCTTTGCGCTCTGCTTGCCTCGTTTTGCGCCCTGGACTCTGCGCAAGGATATCTCACTATTCAAAATGGAGTCTTCGCTGTTATTAAACTTCACTCAGAGTAAAAAATTTGTAAATTTGAATAAATAATAAAACAAAAAAATTCTTAAATCTATTTGAATGGAATATAAATTTATTTGTAGCAACAAATTATTTATTTGGTGAATCTTACGATGTGTTACTTTTGTTAAATTTTGTCAATAAAAAATACCTTGAAAAAACAATTTTTTTTATTGCTTTATACTACTTTACCTTCGAAATGCATGAACATAGTTTATTTTAAATTAAAATGCCCACATATTTACAGTATAAGTAATTTATTAAGATTTTTGTTTCTTTTTTTTGTAAAGCGGTGTCAACTGCATGGTTATATGCCGCCTCGATTCCTCGTTTTCGGTGGTGTGACAACAACACGCAGTGTTCGCTGGTATAGGGTTTCGCAAAGTGGTCACCCTTCCAACTACTAACCGCGGGCAGCTTTGTTTAACTTGCGTTGTCGAGTAAACCGGAATCAACGCTCTCTGCCATGTCGTTGCCCATTGTTTCTTTTTAAAAGAGTTCTAATTTATTATAGTCTTAAAATGATGTTTTCAAATCTTTTTAAGTTTTGAAAACTCCATGTATAAAGTGTCAAAATTATATTGAGTTAACTCAAACCAAAACTAAAATTCATAAGTTTGGCTTCAAAACTGGTTTGAAAACAACTCATGTAAACACGTAAAATACAGTTTCCAGATTACGCATGCATACTTTGGAACGATAATTAGAATAGCATTAGCAACGCAGCTATTCTAAGCAAATTCTAATAAATATTACATTATTAAAAGGTTATTATAGGTACATATTTTATACACAAGCGATACTGAGAGGTTATGTTTTACATTCCGATCGGTCACTTATATTAACCAAATGCGCCGAAACTGTTTTCAAATCTATTTATACACCAATTTTGGAAACTACATGTAAACTATTTCCTATAATTTTGACTGAACACTGAAATCATTTTCAAAACTGCATGTAAATAGCTCCGTAGTAGGGCTGTGCGTTTACATCGATATATCGATATTATATCGATATATCGAATAACGATATTCAGTAGAAAAAATATCGATATATCGATACATCGATATATCGATATATCAATATATCGATATATCAATATATCGATATATCAATATATCGATATATCGATATATCGATGTATCGATATATCAATATATCGATATATCGATATATCAATATATCGATATATCGATATATAGATGTATCGATATATCAATATATCGATGTATTGATATTTCGATGTATTGATATATCGATGTATCTATGTATTGATGTATCGATGTATTTTGTGAAAAAGAACTAAAATTTAGCTCTAATGCTATCTAATGAAAGGGGTTGTGTTCGATTTATTGATAGCATTGCATGCTGATATTTATTTTTACTTTCACTGGAGTCGGGATTAAGGGGAGAATTAATAATTGGGACGATGTATAGGTACAATTTCCAGCAGAAGTTCTCATAAAACTACCTTCCAGTCATGGCATAGTACAATTTCAAATATTTTAAGTAGATTCCCGTTTGTTTTATAATGCTGGCGCCCAGCACCATAAAGCAAGTACACAAACACCCCAGATGTTAAAATTTTTCGCCTTTGAAACACCCGTTACTTCTCTTCACAATAGAATTGCCGACATTCTGAACCATTGTAATCCTTCCATAAAATCTATCTACATTAGATTGTTTACTATTTATATAATACAGATCGATATCCTGAATCATTGTTTAATTACCAATAAAATCTAACTATATTAGATCGATACATCGTTACATCAATATCTCGATATATCAATATATCAATATATCGATACATCAATATATCGATACATCAATATATCGATACATCATTATATCGATATATCGATATATCGATATATCGATACATCGATACATCGATATATCGATATATCGATATATCGATATATCGATACATCGATATATCGATATATCAATATATCGATACATCGATATATCGATATATCGATATATTGATATATCGATATATAAATATATCGATATATCGATATATCGATATATCAATATATCGATACATCGATATATCAATATATCGATACATCGATACATCGATATTATCGATATTTTTCTAATATCGAATATCGATATTCAAAACAAGATATCGAACAGCCCTACTCCGTAGTAACGCGTCGGACTGTGGATTGTGAGATCCTCAGTTCGAATCCCACGACTGACAGTTGCCAATTTAAATTTGCCCCTGTGGTTCCCCCTCCACTAACATCTTTGGGGGCTATGATTTGACGGCTGGTAATATATTACTTACCGAGATCTGCGCAAGCAGAGTGCCACATCCACAATGGGTAAAAGGCGGGATGATATATTTATTTATTTATTTATGTAAACTTAGTAATTAAGAGTATGGTATGTCTTGATTGGTGCGTGAATGCTTAGACAATTAGATTTGTTGCTGTCAGATTTTTAATAATCATTATTTCCTTCTTCCACTAAGTTTATTAATTTTTTATTGTTGTATTTTATTTATTTGCTGTACTGATGCTCAAATATCTTAAATTTATTTATTATTCTTAATTTCATGGCATCCTTTCTGTGTATGATTCTCTATTAATAAAAACATGAATAGTTTATACGAATCTTTTTAGGATTACAATAAATAGGAACTGTTTTAAAGACAAATAAAGAAAAAAATCTTTTAAATTTTGCGAAATTAAATAGGAATTTTCATTAAAAACTATTATAAATATTATTACGCGAAAATAGTAGTTGAAAATTTTTACTGTAGATGGGAATTTTAATTTAAAAATAATTTAAGTTATTCTAGAACAATACTAACACTATCCGATGTGACTTTCGCGGGATTGCGATCATTAAAAATTAATCATTTTCCAGTTGTTTAATGATGCTTTAGCTCGCCTAAGAGGAAAACATAAGGACAATTTTCTGAAACATCAACTACAAACAAGATGTAGGTAGACATAACCTTATTGTGATTTCGCCCGAGATCCTTTCAAAATGAATTGTATTGATTATTTCTCACGGTCGCGATATTTTGAAATATCCTCCATTTGACCGGCCAGTGTCCTTTGTTCGGGTTGATTTATTTGGATTTACATATCATTAGCACACTTACATTTTTTTTTAATAAGCTATGTATTGGAGTGGATATAGTAAGAGTCAATCAAAGCATTTTGGTATTTAAATAAATTATGCCTTATTAATTTCTTATTTCATAAATTGTAGATATTTTCAAAATTCTTAGTAGAATTTTTTTTCTATGAAAAGATATGGCTATTTATTTATAAATTCCACTATGGGTACACACCCAATTTCGAATGCTAGGAGACCCTGAATTAGATTTGTTAAATAATTTGATATTCTGAGATCACTTTGGTTTGTGTGGTGGAGATCGCTGGGAACTGTTAAACAACTCAAATCATTTTGTTTTTGTTCGTGTGAAGATCTGAGGTAAAGCACATGCGTGTTATGAGATATAAATAAGTGATCAGTGGCGTAGAGAGATGATTCAATTCAAATTTTAGTTAGACAATAAATAAAGCAATTATTAATTAATTAATAAATGTTAAGAATTCTTTCATCGAATCCTAACAACCTCAAACCTGAAAATTTCGTTATTATTTTCAAATATAGTTTCATTTAATTAATAATTCATATGCATCGACTAGTTGCTTTTATGATTGTTAAATTTTATGTAAAACTTTTATTTATTGATCAGTTAACTTATAATTAATCTGATATATATATATATATATATATATATATATATATATATATATATATATATATATATATATATATATATATATATATATATATAATATATATAATATATTACTTAAGCTCGATATAAAATAATTCTCATGACTGATCTCAGAATATTCATATCAATACTAAAATTTCAAATTCATTTTCTATCCATAGAAAGAATTGCTTTACAAACATTAATAAATAAACAAACAAAATCTATCTTATACAAATTGTGTCTTATGCTATTTTCAGTTGCCCCAAATCAGATGACAGCTCCGGCATAATATACGCTCATGAAGAAGCTGCTACTTGCTTTTGCTTTAAGCGAATGTTTATGTTTAACATGTGCGATTCAGGTGATGTTTGGAACGACACGTGCCATCAATGTAAACTAAAACATGTGGTTTAAGCTCACAGTCACAATATTCTTTGTTTCATTTCACCTACTGTTCAAAATCCACTAGTGTCGTTGCCGCACTTAATGAAGTGGCATGTATATTCCATATTAATATTAATGTGTTATGAGCATGGCAAGAATTCGAAAAAAATTTCGGTTAAAGGTTTACCGAATTTGCGAATGAAATTTTAATGTCGGTTTTTGATTAAAAACTGGTTAAATGTCTACAAACCGGTTAAATATCTACAAGAATGGTTTTCTAAACCGGTTTATGAAACCGGTTTAAAGAAACGGCTAAGTAGTCTAGGAATACTTATCACTAGATGTAATTACGAAAGTTAGTTAAAGTATTAGTCGCTGGATATTAATGTCAATAAATTAGCGTTCATTAATTTGTTTGAAAGTAAATGATAGTAGACATACGTCCTAAAGGGAAAAAATAACAGCTTCTCACTACAAAAATACATCTTAAAATATAAAATCTATTTGTCAAATAATAAAAAAACTATAGAACAGCGATTATATTAGTTAGAAATTCATTTAATTTTATATGTAAGCAATGTTTTTGTTTAAAACATTTACTCACTTCTCTGTAAAATGGCATGTATCTTACGCAGAATAATAACTTGTTTTGTTCAACGGCTTATCTGAAATTATATTTTCCATATTAAAAATTTTAATGTATTTTTGAACTTTGTGACCCTATTATTATATTGTCTTTAGGTATAATAATCGTTGAAATGGGAATAGTTTGGGTTATCCATTTCAATAAAAAAGTACCCCTTTCTATTTAAGAAATTATAATATTCATTCCTCCCCCGCCAGAAATATGCAAAAATGAAAATATATGCAATTTGCATATAATCCGCTCTCTAGTTATTAGTTAGCCAGCAAAACTGATTGCTTTCTTTATGAAACTCAAGCTGTATATTATGTATGGAATATATCATGTATTTGCTAAGCCTTATCAAAACTGTATCTGAGTGTAGTTCGGTGCAGAATCGAACCTAGAACAGTATAGTCATAGTCGTTTACCACCGCTATCATCGGCTATTCACCCCGTAATAATAATAATAATGATGACAATATTACGTTACGATATCTGGTAGTATTTCAGGGAATGGCTGCCGAAACATCTATCTGTGTGTATCGTTTTATCGAACTTCATTCATAATTAATTGCGCGTCAACGCGTAAAGCGTAACCCTAACCTATAATACCGCATCAATTAATATTAATTCGACATTTCGTTGTCTGGGATTCGGATTGTGGTTGTTAAATCGAACTTGCCCTCTTTGTGTGGGGTAACATAATACCATGCTTCATGCTAGCATTGCTGGCGGACGTCCTGCTGCAGTAGGTGCCGAGGAACACGTGACAACTACTCAAAGTGTCAGTGCGTCATAAACCCTACAATTATGTTAGGAAAAAACAGGCGATTTCGTTCTGCAAATTGTGCAGTGGGGCGGTTTTTGTCTGTTTCTGTGTGTGATCATTATTAATTGCCAGGAACGGCTCGATGCAATTGTATGCCTAATTTAAATAAAACTAGATAAAATTTATTAATATTTTGTTTTTATTTATTCTGAAAATGTTTTTTTTTCTCCCATTCTTATTATAATTAAATTTAATATATATCAAATTACCACGCATGTAAATTATTATATAAAACATAATTCGGTTAAAAAAAATGGGTAAGTTACAAATTACAGACAAAAATTAAATAGGTATTAACAATTTTTATTCTGAATGAGTGGTAGAAAGAAAGAAAGATATCAAATTAAAATTTCGGTCATAATTATTCTGAAAATGTTTTACAGCAAAAATATAACATAGACAGGATGGTGCGTCGGATAATGTACTATAGGGATTCTAATATTAATTTTGAAATATTGAAATATTGACTCCCTTTATTTGTTTCTCAAGAAAACATTTAAATCATTTTGAATAGAGATAAATATGCATCTAATCATAAATGCATAACTATCATTTATGTAAGAACAGGAATAATAAAATAAATACATCATCACGCCTTTTACCCATTATGGGTGTGGCACTCTGCTTACGCAGATCTGGGTAAATGATATATTTTTACTTAAGAAGTGCGGTTACCAGCCGTCAAATCATAGCCCCCAAAGATGTTAGTGGAGGGGGAACCACAGGGGTAAATTTAAATTGGCAACTGTCAGCTGAGGGATGTGAACTGGGGATCTTACGATCCACAATCCTACTCGTTAACACGGTGCTATTTACCCCATAATAATTAATTAAATAAATGTTTATTTTAATCAAATCACTACCATGAAATTATCAAAAGTTTTAATTGTTCTTTGGCATGCAATATTACATAAAATATTTATTCTTTTGTGCTTTATTATGGATGTTTTTTGTTATGAAATGTCAAATGCATTTAATTGCAACTCGTAAAATTAATGTTTAGTTGAGAATTACATGTTAAAGAAACTTTTTATGTACTATCGATCATAGATCGTGTGATTCACACTTAGATTTCGGCACTCGGCAAAGTTTCTAAAAACTAACTAAAATTGTCGACATATTAAAATAATCGGAGTGTCACATCTAGAAATATGTTAATGGCGCGATGACATTTAATTTATTTTATTAATATTCTCAAAGAATATAATAATATTAATATTACAATTATCATTATTTAATGATGTAAATAGAATAGTGTGTCGAACTGTGGATTAGTGATACAACGATTACGATTAAGATTAATCGTAATCGCCGATTATTAACAACGATTTTTAACGATTATTAAAATGCGCATTCTTTGTTTTGTCTGCAGTTCCTTGGTTCTGTAATTTTTAGCATATTGATAGTTTTTTTATTTGTATTACTTTAAATACACACTATAGTATTACGATACCAGAATCTTATCATTTGGCTTATTTTTAATCATATACAGCAAAATTGTTTAATTCACCATATTTATATCTTAAATTGTATCATTTTTACTTCCCGCACATACACATAAGGGGAGGTATTATTTTTTTGAATTGATTAAATTTTGAGAACAATTCATCAACAGTAAGTGGTAGACTATTTGAAGGCCTATCAGGGTTTTGGGGCATATCTTTGTAAATAAATGAGAGAGTAAATTTCATTTGAATCAAGAAGATGTAGAATAATATCATTTTTCTATATTTTGTTACGTCATCAGATTCAAAAACAATATTTGTGGTCAATATTACCTTTGGGCTAAACTTAAATACAGATTTTATTTATTATCTTTAATTTTTAAAATAATAATATATATATATATATCATCACGCCTTTTACCCATTGCGGGTGTGGCACTCTGCTTACGCAGATCTCGGTAAGTGATATATTTTGGCGTATGAAATGCGGTTACCAGCCGTCAAGTCATAGCCCCCAAAGTTGTTAGTGAAGGGGGAACCACAGGGGTAAATTTAAATTGGCAACTGTCGGAAGTGGGATTCGAACTGAGGATCTCGCGATCCACAGTCCGATACATTGCCACGGAGCTATTTACCCCATATACACTTAATTCAAATATTATAACCATTTGAGTTTGAATTTATGTTTTTATAAAAAATAGTGCAAGATTATTTCATTTTCTTTCCCAAACAAGACTTTTTTATTTTATGTCTTATACTAATAAATAATAAAATTAGTTTTCTATAAATTATACTTTTTATTGTAATACTATTAAGTTAACCTATTCGTACTAAATAATCGTAATCGTAATCGACGATTATTAAAATTGTTAATCGTAATCGTAAAAGTAAGAATCGTTGCATCACTACTGTGGATCATGAGATCACTTCGAAAGCAAAGTGATAGAGCTTTTATAGGTAAATAGCGTGATTTTTTTATTACTTTGCTATTAATTAATTTGGCCAGTAATGAGGTTCTTTTCCTTAAATCAGCAGAATATGTGGAATTCAGGTCATTATTTTCAATTGTAGTAGGTTGAATCTATGTTATACAAACATATTGACTTCTCTAGTTTGAAGAGGGTTTTAATGAGTGATTGTGTACCTTTACTTAATTCAACATTATCTAAAAGCAATGACTCTTAACTTTTTGCTTTATCGTCTACACTAACTTAATGTTCTTAAGTTTGATTTGTATTATACATTTTTCGTACTAGATTTCTGGTTCGATTTTCATGCAATTTTTCGAGGATTTAATACTTTATTTTAAAACCGGAAACCAGGGTAATTTCGATGTTTTTCGTAAGTATACAAGTTGACAAACTTTGCACCTAAAATTGAATTATCGCATTTTGACACATTGGCTGGTACTACGAGCTCTGTTTTTGGGTTTGGAATAGAATCTTAATATGGAATACCACCATTTAACATTGCACAAATTGAAGACATTTAATAGTAATCATAATCAGTCATACATTTTCGCTTAACTTAGTAACAGTCTTATGTTTAAAAAATTAATTAACAGCAAATAATTGTATAAAAATCTAAATAATAATAAGAGAAAGGGCGGTATTTCATATTAGGATCCTATTCCATATTTGGTTACTTCCCTCTACTGTATTCTAAAATTATTTTATAAAAAATGCTTCGAATAAAAGAAATATATTATCTGCCAGTTTTATTTGAAGTATTTTTTATAAAATAATTTTAGAAAATTGTACAGCGATTAAACCGAGGATAAAGTACTTCTCTTAAAACACTCCAAGACACAGCTCGTAGTATCAGCAGACTGCCATTAACCCATTAGCGCTCAGCGTTACCTTATGGCAACTGGTAAATAATTATTTTTTAATTGTGTTCATTTCGAATTAATCCGGTGGGGGAGTGCTATATTTTATGTATAAGTTTATATTCTTTGCACCCGTGATTACAGTTAGTAGATTTTATTTATTGCTTGTCTTAAATTACACTGTTAAACACACATTTTGTGCCATGGAAATTTTCAGGTGTTCCTGATATATTTCGGTACCCTAAGAACGAATTTAAATACAGAAATTGCCTATCACCCACGGATTTTTAGCAACAAGTAAATAAGAATAACATTAAGAACATATCGATATTGATATATTTCAATACACACACACACACACACTTCGTAGCAAAAAAGTATGGGTGAAAGAGAAAATCCAAGGTCATTTATTGATTTTTGGTGAAATTTTACATAACATACGCCATATTTTATCCATGGCACAAAAAAAAGTTCAATTTTGTTTACCAATGTATCAGTTCTCCGTGAAAGTGAAAAAACATGGATTATTGTATTTGAGTACACAGTAAAAAAATTAACAAAACTTTTACTCCCAGACGATCCACCGTTAATTTTTGTTAATTTAACAGCAAGTAACAAATTATTTTTGTGTATTTTGTAACTAAATATAAGAATATAGTAAATGTTGACATATATTTTTATGTGCTTTTGACTAAATATTTTAGTAATTATATTGAAGCAGAACAATAAATCATATTTGTTATAATTAAGTTGTTACAAAGTACCAAAATTTTCTTTAACAATATCACATTGATAAGTTAACTAAATTTACTTGTTATTATTGAAGAGTATATCTGTTAAATTTTACAAATGTAGCAAAAAAAAATAATTCTGAATTGACAAAATTTTAATTTAACAAATTGTCGTACTTGTTCAAATTGTTAATTTAACGCAATATATTTGTCAATATTTTCTAAAAATACTTAACAACCGCAAGATTAATAAATCGCAAATTAAATTTTTTATTGTGTAAGAACATTTTTTTATATAGTTTATTAACTGTAGTAATTTAAATTTACCCCTGTGTTTCCCCCTCCACTTACAACTTTGGGGGCTATGACTTGACGGCCGGTAACCGCATTTCATATGCAGAAATATATCACTTACTGAGATCTGTGTATGCAGAGTGCCACACCTATAATGGGTAAAATGCGTGATGATATATTTATTTTTTATTTATTTATAACTGTAGTACTTATCTATTAAACTCGAGAAATTAAGTGAAAAAATTATAATGTAAATCAAGACTTAGAGATTCGGAAATCGAAATTACAACTCAAAGATCTTAAAGTGCCGTCATTGAAGAGACTATCTGAAGCTATGCATTGTCACCAAACTTAATATTGCAAGACAATTTTTCACAGCATTTGGCTATCTTTTAAATTGTTCAATAAAATATACAGGTTCCCATACAGTAATGTTTACAAAACTAATTACAATTATTATTGAAGTATTCTGTTTAAATTGTGTAATTGGACGATCTCTACATATACATAATGATGTTAGCATTTAACAATAAAATATCGGTAGCATTCAGAGAGCCTGCGTTCCATTTCCCAGCCGTTCATTACAAAATAGAGAATGGTCGCGAGTGAAGTGCGGTCCTGTGTGGTATGTGGTAACATACCACATACCACAGTGCGTGGAGCACACGCCGAGCTGCGGAAAGTAATACGTGTCAATGGGCGAACGGTACGCCCCTGCGCCCTGCGCATTGTGGCAAAGCCTCGAATTGACAGTTCATTTCGCTCATAATTGCCATTAATTTCACGCCTTACGCAACGCATAACGCGGCACCACGACTGACGACTGACGACTGACGAAGGCAGATACAATTTGAATTAATTACAAGTATTGTCACGTTTGAAAGTGACACGGTGCTATTATGATTGTTTGCATAAGCTTCAGGGTTTTGTCTTCGTCATGACGCAAGATAAAAACGTGCCCCTTCGCACCTCCACCCCTTCAAATAGGCGGTGATGCTGTCAGTTACATAATTACATATGCTTTGTACTGCTACGTTTTTTATTTGTTTTGCTTAGACACTTAACATTGTGAGGTCCACTCAGACAATTATTGAGTGCTTATTATATACTGGTATTCCACATGTGAGCTACGGTTTCTTTTTGTTTTATGCATGTTTAATACAGATATGTTAGGTATTCTTCCACATACATTAAAACAATACAGTGAACATTGGAATTTGCAGACACTGATTTAACGGGTTTCATGTTTTATAAATAAATTAATACATCATCACGCCTTTTACTCAATTTTGACGAGGCAATCTGCTATCACAGATTTCGGTATGGAATATATTTTTGCTCATGAAGTGTTGTTACCAGTCCTCAAGTCACGGCCCCCTAGTATATTAATGGTAAGAAATCACAGGAGTAAACATAAAATAGAATCTGTCAGTAGTGGGATTCGAACTGAGAATCTCATGCGTTACCATACCACGCAGCTATTTACCCTATTTTAGTACCTATTGTCTCCGCTTATTTTTTACATCTTTTAAATGCTTATTTAATTAAATCAAAATACAACTTTTCAAAACTAAAATATACATTTCTTTAAATAATAAATATTTAATAAATTGGCTTTTAATGCATTTTTACAATTTTTGCCGAATTTGCAGTAACGATAATAATGTGTCATTTCAATCGTTACTCGGGTTCAGTTAAAAGAAAACACAAATGGTTAATTAAAACAAACAAAAATGATTTATTTATTTCCATTTATTCATTTAAATAAATAAATATATCATCACGCCTTTTACCCATTATGGGTCCATGGCACTCTGCTTACACAGATCTCGATAGGTGATATTTGCGTATGAAATGCGGTTACCAGCCTTCAAGTCATAACCCCCAAAGTTGTTAGTGTAGGGGGAACCACAGGGGTAAATTTAAATTGGCAACTGTCGGTAGTGGAATTCGAACTGAGGATCTCACGATCCACAATCCGATACGTTACCATGGAGCTATTTACCCCATGTACAAGAAACACTAATAACTACATTTATTTATATACTATTATTTATTTCTACTGATTATTTCTACTAAATCTAATATTTATTTACACACGCTGACGTTTTATCACTGACTATTTATTACAGCCTCATGGATTATCACAGACTAACGGTTTATTAACAGACAGACCAACGGCCCACCAGACTAGACTGCTGTTTGCCTGGCAACCCCTTATAAACTTCCGTATAGCGGGCTCTCGAACGTTCTACGCTTCTCTCGGCAGGTTTAAACAGGTCTGGTATCGCCGAATAGCATTAAAAAAAATATTGAACACGAATTTTTCCGTTTTTTACTCTGATACGAATTTTTTGAGATATAAAAAGAACGACTATCTAAAAGCGTGCACAAAAGACTCTTTGTTGAAAGGAAATGTAATTTAAATAACTAAAAGTAATATTTTTAATCTACAATATTGAAGAACATTTCTTCAAATATAGTTAGGGTTATCAGATGGTCTGAGTGAAAAAAGCGGATACTCCACAAATTTATTATTTATTTATTACAGAAGAAACTAGAGATGTAATTTTATTGTCATGAATTTTTTCCGATATTTTTGTCTGATATGGTGAAAAATATTATAATAATTATTTATAATTAAAATCATTGATTAATGCCCAGTTGCACCGCCCTTCCTTAAAATTAAACTTTACTAAGCATTACTTATTTATTACTAAGGAATTCTTATATTTTGTAGCACACGTTGAATTTAGGCATTGCTTAGCTAGGTCATTGCTAAGTTCTACATTCTGTATCTAAAACTAGAGATCTAAAACTGAATTTCAAAAACGAAGAAGAATCTTTGGTAACTTAACATTAGAATGCCCAGAATGTCTGTGACTAAGAACATTTTAAATTGTATAAACGGTCATTTTGACCTGTCCGGGCATTCTAATGTTAACGAACTTTTCATTTTCTAATGTTAGGACCTATTGAGTTTAATACAAACTGTCAACAAGATTTGTTTATTGTTTGTGACATTCAGGAAATTCATTAATTTATCGAGAAGGATTAACTAGTAAGTTAATAAATTTGTAAAAATATTATTTAATGATATTAGCAATCACAGAAATACGATTCTAGTATTCTAGTATTTTTTGTTAAACAAAATCGTTCAAAAAATTGTCCATCTGACAAATTATGAAAATGATCAGCTCGTGCTCGTTCATATATTATTCTCGGACGATTATTTGTAAATTGAATATCTTCCAAATCATCCATATCGTCATCGTCCTAATCAATATCATAATAATTTAACACCACAAATACAAATACTTGACAGTTCCTTTGTTAAGTAGACGTTAAGTGGCTAATGCCGTACACTTAATTTAAGTGCTGAAATTTGGCTGGTGCATCAAAATTTTTATATTTAAGAATTATTTAGAATTTTAAGGAACGTTTAAGTGAGCGTGGTGCAACTGGGCATAAATCACTCTAAAACCTATAAATATAAAATATAAAAATGTCCTTTTTGAATGAATAGCATGTCAATGACAGTATTTATGCATGTCACTGATAACTTTCTCGAATCAGTTGGGCATCTACTTCGGAAATCTATAAATAGCTTCATTAATTTCAATTACAAAGTGCGTGTCTTTTAGCGGCACTGAAATTAATCGTAAATGCGAATTTTTATGGTTCACGGCAAAGCAGTATAGAATTCATTGGGTCGGTTCCATTAATTGAATGAGTCCGGTAAAGAATACGTCTCCTCCACTAACAGGAATCAATCTAGCTGGTCTCCTGGCCGCTTGACATCCCATTCGTTCGCCGTAATCGTAACTTTGCTTAACCCTGGCGCTGGGCGCGGACGAACGCAATCAGATTTCGATGGCTTACGACACGGTCTGGTAATCAATTGCGGCGGATCCGCAGCGCGATTAGGGCGGGCGCCGCCCGACAAACGCTCAAACGCAGCCCCTGAATTAAGAGAATGCGATCTTTGCTCTCGCACCGCACCATTATAATAAATACAGCTGTACGATCTTGCGGCAGCGAGCAATGAGGACATTGAGAACCCACCGAGATCGAGATGCGAATGGAATAAAAACAGCGGCACGTGGCGCCCTGACATCGCCGCTGTACGTTCTACACACATCCCTTGATTCGCGATGAATAATTGACGAAGCCACGCGACTCGCTCCGAGAACCGTGACAATGCCGACGTCAATCCATTCAGGGAATCTGATACAATCAACCATTGTTATATTAATCCAAGCATATCTAATCAATTAATACTATTTTTAAAGTTTATAGTTAGCCAGAAAAGGACGAAATATTTGTAAAATCATCACGTTTTTTACCCATTTCTGAGTGTGCCACTCTGCTATCTATATGTAGTCAGCACCCTTTTATAGTGCTCGCCAAAATAATTGGTTACTTACCTGCGAAACCTTTAGAGCAGGTACATTATGAGTGGTTTATAGGGGTAGAAAGTACAGCCACGTACTTGAAAGCAGTAAAAGTTTGTTATCGCTAAAAATTGTAACTAATATCAAATTTCGTAATACATTCTTTATATAAGTACAAACTACTATTTACCGTTAATGCTTTTCAGATTGTAAATTTTGTTTTTCCCATAGATACATTCTTAGAAAATTCAACGTAATATGTTTAGAAATATAAGATTTTAAATAATCCCACCCTGGTGTACCATCAGGTAAGCAGACTCCATACTGATTGTGTAAGCCTGTCGATTATCGACTACCGCCCATAACCATTTATTTTGGCAAGCACTATACCGCTAAACGTAGTGTTTTATTCTTTATTCATGTATGAACTTAGCCCACTGGTTTTTGACTCAATCACGAGTATTTGCTTCTTGTATTGTGGTTCCTTTCTTCTTTAGTATTTTCTCCACGTTATTGTCCTGTAATGAATATAGATCTGTTGAAACCTGTCGGAGTGACGTCACGCCCGCCCATTACACGGCAGCGTTTCTCGAAGCTTCGCGAAGGCGCCTGGAATGTTCGAGAATCCGCCACACAGGAGTTTATATAAGGGGTCGCCGAGCGAACGGAGGGCAGTCTTCCATGAATAATCACTTAGACTATTCTAGTCTAGTCTAGTCTGTGATAAACCATGAGATAAGATATGTGAAGACTCTGTAGAAAAAAATAATACAGGTGAAAGTAAATAAATAATAAGTGGAAAAAAATATATAACCATTGTTAGTTATTATCAAACTTTTGGGTATTCTTTGAACTTTACCGAATTCGAGTAAACTAGAAGAACGTTACAGTTTCATTCTTCTCTTGGTCTTCCTCTTTCTCTCTTCTTAATTATTTTAGCAGTCCAAACTTTCTTTGTAGTTCTATTGTCGTTTATCAGCACCAGGTAGGTCAGGGGATCAGCAATGGTATTACCGGATAGAATTTTTAAAAACATTGAATATGTATTTTTCCGTTTTTCGTTGTCTCAATATAAAAATACTCACCCTATATATTTGCCAAAAGGTAAAAATATATACTCAAATAAAATAAATGAAATACAATTAACAGCCGTCAAATTACTGCCTCCAAGTATGGTAGTTGTGCAGGAGCCACATGGGTAATTATATGTGGGAATTTATTTTCGAAAATTGTCTGCCGTAAATGTGAAAGTTACTATTAAATCGTGAGGCTGTGATAAACCATAAGTCTGTGATACTACTGGTGTTATTGTTTAAGGTGTGTAAATAAATATTGGATATGTAACACTCAAAAGAAATAAATAATAGGTGTGTAAAAAAAATGTATAGTAATAGCGTTATAGTGTGTAAATAAATAGTGTTTTTAGGGTAAATAAATAAATAATTATGATTAGTTATAATTAAACTTTTGTGTATTCTTTCAACTTCACCGAACTCGAGTAACGAGTAAAAACGTTAAAATATCTTTTAGACCACAATTCTGAATTTTATTGTAATATCATTCTTAAGTTTCCCACATCAAATCATATAAATTTTACATGGAACATATTTTTATATGTTTGGAGATTTTTAAAATCGCGATAAATGTTGCTCAACGGAAGCACTAAAAACAGTAGATCACTGCCCATTGAATCGACCGCGTTGCTTGTATAGTTTCCGAGATTCCAATGGTGACCCAATCAATTGGGATTGTATGCCGAGAATTTGATAATTTAACTTGAAGGCATAATAGTATTAGTCATTTGATTCGTGCCCCCTGCAGCCTGTCCAAGCTTCCGAATTAGCGGCGAGAACAATTTCCTTCCGACTTCCTGGTTACGGTACGGTTGAAGTGGCGGCGTGCAGCGCATGCACATCAACACAGCGTCGCAGCGCCACTGCGTCTCACACTGTGCACGTCAGGCGTCGCGCGACGAGCTTCACTCTTGATATTAAAACGAAAAGAACAATGCACGCTTTGATCACTTGCGGCTTTTGTTCTGTATTAAGCCACCGCTGGATATTAGCAGGAACGTATTGAACTACCGAACT
Organism: Poecilus cupreus; assembly: GCA_963942605.1. Lineage (NCBI taxonomy): Eukaryota > Metazoa > Arthropoda > Insecta > Coleoptera > Carabidae > Poecilus > Poecilus cupreus. The sequence continues at coordinate 26,689,419 of OZ012715.1, forward strand.
ACGCTTAAGGTTGAAGGTCGGTGTCGGTGGTTACGTGTGATTTTAACACCTGAGTCACGCGCTATTATATCGGTAATGAGAATGTGCCAAGCGATGGAAGTAATATATGTTATACAGGGCAGGATTCAGTTGCGAAATCTACAATACAGGTATCTCTATCTAAAACCCGTATAATTGTAATAATTTATTCCCCAAAGAACACACAGAAAGTACAAGGTCTACAGTCATAAATGTTAACAAACAGATAATAACAAATAAATAATACAAAAGTGTAGATTATGTGTATTAATAAATTCAATTTACATACAACAGCCATCTCAAAAATTTTCGTAATTGAAGAGGGAAATGCCAAAGGGTCTAAGTGCCAATAAAACCAAATTTCACTTTTTACTATTTTTGGGTCATAAGTGCCAATGCCAATCTTCCGGTAAGGATTACAAGTATCATTGTTAATATTTTGAAAGTCGCTGATGTTGCAAGTACATAGGCGGTTTCCTTGCCAAAGGATCTAAGTGCCACAGCTCTCAATATGTATTTTACGTGTTTCTGTGGGGCAATATGGGTTTATTCTTCATGACATGAATATGTTATGGCCTCAAATTTGGAAAGCAACAAGAAATAAGAAACAAAAGAAGAAGAAACAGAGGAGAAGAGATTGTGATGGTCGAATATAAGAGAAATAGTGTTTCAGGAGAAACATACGAAATTAGAAAACAAATTTCTAAACCGGCCAGAAAACAGCCGAATAATTTTGTTAAATTTGTTTATTACCGAATGAGAAGTTTTTTGTCTCTCCTGCAAAATTTACTTTTTGTTAATTAGGTCCTTTGACATTTCTACTTTTCATTTGTAATAAGATAATTATGGGTTTACGCAGCAACTAAATTATAATACTAAAAATAAAATTTGATGGCTGGTAACTGCATTTCACTCGCATAACTATAAATATATCCTGCTCTACTCTAAGTGTCACATCTATAAGCAGGCAATAGACCTGATAATATTTTTTTTTTTAGAGAAACAGTATTGACTCTATTTTACTCGTTACTCGGGTTCGGTGAAGTTGAAAGATTACACACAAATTTAAATATAACTAACAATAACATGATCTATATATTTCCACATATTTATATGACACACAAAAACATGAATAATTACATACACAAAAACTATTTATTTCAACCGATTATTTATTTCTAATGAGGCATGTCGAATATATATTTAAAATCCTGACTGTTTTGACTAGACTGTCTCATTCGTTCGGTGACCTCTTATATACCTCTGTGTCGCCGGCTCGCGAACCATCCAGGTTAATACGAGAAGGTTCCAAAAACAGCCCCTTGTTTTTATCAGGCGTGAAGAACATAAATATTTAGATTGTTGAAGCAGCAATCGAAAATAATACCACAGTAATAATATGAATAAAAATATTGTTAATGTAAATATATAATATGCTCGCACTATACGTAAGATAAATATTGCTATTGTAGCAATCACTTTTTTTTTTTCGTGTATTCACATTGCAGGTAGCTTGTGTTGATTCGGCGCCAATTGGTTGACAATTATACACTACGATAAATTTATACATATAAATGTAGAATGCAAGTAAATAGCAATAATTATTTAACTACATGTATCACATAATCTAATCTGGATACAAATATTCAATAATACCTAATAATGGAGATAATAAATCTCCTTTCGTTTGATTTGTTAAGGCTTCTAGAAACTCCTTATTTTTAAAACATTAAGGGCCGTTTTTAAGCATATATGCTTAAACTCATAGTTAGTTAACTCTGAGGTGTAAGTTCACTTATAATTAAAACTACATCGTTTTTCATAGCAAAAGTTTGTTAATTTATGGTTAAATATTTTTACGTTTAAGTAGGTATTATATTCCTTGCTAGTGCAAATGTTTTATGTCAAAAATCTTCTTGACAGTTGTGTGTATTGCTTGTCATTGTGCCTAGTTGGATACAATATTTTTCCTACAATAGGTACTTAAGTAGTTTATTCCCATAACATGATATATTTTATTACTTTTATCAACATATATATTTATTATTTATATATGATTAATTTTTTAATTGAGTAAAGTAAAAAAATCGTTATGGATGACAGTAAACGAAAGAGTACTAATAAATTGCCAAAACTAATACTGCCCGCCTCTGTGGCTCAGTGGTCTAGACCAGGGGTGGGCAACCTTTTGTATAACAGGGGCCAGAATAAGATTTATGTATCGTACGCGGGCCGTACTTGTTAATTGACACATTTTTGTTACTTATAATTTTTTTCTGAAAATATAAAAAACAATAATAAAACAAAATTAACTAAGTACTACATTTGTTTCTTTATTTAAAATAGACGAATTATATCGAAAATTAAATCTCCCCTTTTTCTTTATGTTGGGTTAAACCTAATATAAATTTTTTGTTTTTGAAAATATTTATTTATTATTTCTTCTAAAGATCTCGCGGGCCGGATTAGAACTTTACGCGGGCCGGATTTGGCCCGCGGGCCGTAGGTTGCCCACCCCTGGTCTAGACCCAGAGGTCCCGGGTTCGATTCCTGAACTGGGCTGGCACCAAACCAAACACTGAAGTTTTAGGGATGCAAACATTTCTCGAATTACCGATTGCACTGTAGCATAGTACTAGCATAAGTTGATTTAAAACTGATAAACGATTATTTCTGAAACAGAATACTTACGTTTGCCTTTTCCGTTTAAAACCCATTTAATTTACCTAATAATGGGGTGTAATAATATATTATGCAATTTTCTACTGTCATTTTAGATAAGGTAAATCTTGGGAAGGAGTCTCATTCGAAAAAATTTGGTCTTTTTTTATCATTTGGTCTTCGTCACTCGTTTGAACGTTAATAATATCGTAATTATATTCCCTTTTTAAATGTTAAGAACGAAAACACCTTCTGACAATATGACAGATTTCAGATTACAATTGAAAATAACTACGACTTCATAGTTAACCATACCTTAGAGTTAACTACAGGTACAGTTCTATCCACAGATTGAAACGATTGAAAATACCGACCCTAACTGTACAGAAAAATATATCGTTAATTTTATTTTGTATTAAATTAGTAAATAATTGATATAGGTACCATATAGTCTTCTGTAATTACACCTTGATAAAAAAGAATTTCTACTGACAGTGTACATTGAGCAGGCCATAAAAAAAATGTTAAGATTTCCGAATAAAGTGATTTTCGCACATGAAACTTAGTTACCAGTCGTCGAACTAGTACCTACACAACAGTCGAAGACATCAGACATCTACTTAAAACAAATATAAATGAAAAATGGGAAGAACTATGTACAGTAACAACTAATAACAAATTAAGAGAAATAAAATACAACACAAATCCCTGGAAGCTCGAAAATTGAAAACAAAGAGCAAGATATATTGACAAGGCTAAGAATTGGACACACGAAACACACACACCTATAAGTTTATCAAATTTCTACTAGCTTTATTACAAAGAAAAGTTTTGAAAGATACGTGGAATACAAATATTAAGCTGGCCAAGAATATAACTAACATTAATAGTATTATACCATATTAGAAAAATAAAATTGCTGTCCTTAAATTATGTATTATAAATTCGAAATAATTGCATAATAACTATTATATTTATAATACCACCGCTACCATCAAACATATCTAGAAGGCTTCAAATGCAGGAGGATTCAGCATCCCAAACATCAAACAATATATAGGAGGCCCTTATAAATATCAAGAAAAAACATCAGAACATCATCAAATACCTAACAGCAACAAACCTCATACATCAAATATAAAATATATACAAGGATACTAATTATTAATGTATTAATACCTTTTAAATTTAAGCAGTACTAGTATAAGTGGGTCAATTCCCGAAATTTAAAGATACGGAAAAATTCCCAGGAAATTCCACGTCAAGATCAAAATCAGAAAATATAGAACCATCTAGATGAGATAAAATATCTTATGAGTTGATCTAGATCAGTGATCTAGATCGTTTGATCAAATATCTTTTAAAAATTCCAGAAAAACGTAACCAAATGTTTTCCCTCAAATAGTGGCAGAAGGAATTTCCGGGAATTTTCCCGGGGAAAGAACAAATTGCCGATGGGAATTTTTTGCGGCACATCACTAAGTATAAGTAAAAAAAAAAGAAACTTTGTGTAAAATTCTAAATTTTAAATATAAATAATATATTAATAATTTACAACCCTAAGGGTAGGAAAATAGTGGATAATTGATTGTTCACCCACTGAATTTTTAACTGTTAACCGATTCTACCACGTATAACTTTGTACTGGCTTATTCGATTAAAAAAAATCCATCCCTAAGTGTAGAAAAATAAGTAGCCACAAAAAATTCTGAAATAAAAACTTGAACCGACAAAAACATGAAAAGCGAAAAATAAAATAAACTAATTTTTAGTCGGCACCCACTAAATAATCAATGAACGCCTACTCAAAATTTATAACTTATATTTTTCGCTTTTCAGGTTTTCGTCGGTTCTTTTTGTTTTAAATAAAATATTTAAAAAATAAAAATTGTGTTGAGCCGTCCCTGATAGCAAAGTTTGTAGATCAGTGTCTCTTTCGTACGGTCAACGACACTTGCAGCGTACTGTGTCGTCCGCAGCGGGGGTGCGACATGTTTAAAAACGATCGTTACCACCCTGGTGCGCCCGCATCATCTGTGCCGATGCGCGAACAATATAATATGGGATTTGATAGAAAGGCGGTAAACCTTCATTTAGTTATGCGAGCAGGAGATTTGTATGGCATTAGGGCGATAAGCGGAAGTCGGTGTCGGCACTAGGGACGGCGTCGCTGTCGCTGTTGCTGTTGCGTCGCCAACACTTTGAAGTATGCGCCTGTCAAAGGCCTTTGTTATATTGCTACATATTATTGCTGTGACATTTTGTAGGGCTGCTCCTTGGACACCGCTCACACCCGCACCCTCGACGTGATCCGCGAATGCTTTTAATTTATGGCTTTTAATTAGAAGATATCGCGAGAGATGTTTTTTACAAAGAGGCGCGCGTTTTAATCCGCCCTCGCGCATCGCGCTTCTTCTTCCCGATGTCTTCATACTCCTTTTCATTTATTATTTACACATTGAAAGTCGTTACGTTACGTTTACACTTTCATGTTCCACGAGAACTGGAGCTGGCTGCTGGTCGCTTTTCGTGCTGCTCGAGCTGTCGTCTGTTTTGGTTTGATCACGGTTCGTCGCCTCATAAATTACGAAATAATTCTTGTAGAATTCTCACAGGCAAGAGATTCTATCTGCTGTAATTTCCAGCAACCGAGCGGTTTATGATAATTATTATTCTCGGGAATCTACTTTTTAAAGAAATTGTACTTCCTTATTTTAAGAATATTTGTAGAAATTTGAAAGTTTTGTTTTAATCATTAAAGTATATAGACAGGAACTCGATTATAATGAAATTCACTGGATCAAGCACATTTCCTCGTTATAACCTATGCATGTTTTTTATGTTTTTATTTTGTAGGTAGAAGTAGTCTATCCATTTATAGGGATAGGGTAAATTGTCTCCATTTTACTTTATCTATTGCTAGTTTTGTAGCTTATGGTATAGTCATGTTAACTTCCTTTCGTACAGTTCTCCTCCACGTTTCTTTCGGATGTCCCCCTTTTCATTGTCCCTAGGTATTCCTATGTAGTGCTCTTTTCCATATTTCTTCGTTGTTCTTGCGAAGTGTGACCTAATCAACCTAATCTTCGTTTCTTAGTTCTTTTATCTATTTCATCTTTATCCGTTCGCTTTCACAATTCTTCATGGGATATTGTTTCCGGCCACCAAATTGTCGATATTAATCTGAGACATCTATTCATGAATGCCTGTAATATATGCTTGATAGTACTTGTGAGTCCATGATTTTGAGCCATATGGTGTTGCCTTAACTCTGGATTTGAATACTTTGATTTTCATTTTCTTTGTAATACTGTTAGAGCGCCATATTTTGCCTAACTTCATAAATACATTTTAGTACTTCATCTTCTGAACTCACTATGCTTCCATTTATTATAAAATCAGTTGATGCTAATGTTGTCCATTGTCATAACTTTTGTGTTTTTCTTATTGATTTTAGAGCAACTTTGGATGACTTTATTTAATTTTTTTTTTCTTGCGATTTTCCTAGGTTTTCATGTAGGGTCCATGTTATTCCTCTTTTCTCGTTGATAGCTCTTATAATTTCGTCCAGTACTATAATAAATAGTACACTTGCTGTACTCCAGTTTGTCTCAAATTCTTCAGATAGTTTTTTTTTTCAAATGCGGTGTATATGCTATTTTTTCACGACCCCAATATTTATGATGGGTCTTATGTATTTCAAAATTATTTGACAGTTACCAATTTAAATTTACCCCTGTGGTTCCTCCTCCACTAACAACTTTGGGGGCTATGACTTGACGACTGGTAACTACATTTCATACGCAAAAATATATCACTTACCGAGTTCTGCGTAAGCAGAGTGCTACACCCAAAATGGGTAAAAGGCGTGATGATATATTTATTTATTTTTTATATAATTTATGATAGTTACCTTTGATTTGTTTAATTTTGTTGATTTTTTACATTATTTGAGCACTTTCCCTCACGACGGTCTGTCATTATTTTGATATCAGAGAAACCAAGTTTCTCTCCCCGTCGTGAAAAATTGTATTTTTTTTTAATCAGTTATATATTCTTGAACATTTTAAATATATTATCAACTGAATACTATAAATATTGTATATTGCAATAAACTTTACTTATATTTTGGTCCAGTACCTCCTTGGACTCATTTTGTGTCCCTTGTAATTTTCGCTTTATTGGCTTAAATGTAGTTTCTCAAATAAGTTATTCATATATATTACATTCAATAAAATACTGAATTAATAATACATTTTATTATGTTATAAGGAGTTGAAGTAGGTCTTTTTGTGTTGAGCTTATATATTTGCGGCCGAGGCACAATTCTTTAAAAAAGTAGATAGTTATACAATTGGTAAAATATTAATTTTATTATTATGAAGTATTATAACAGGTATTAATTAATACAATATTACCTAAAATATAAAGAATTAAATATTAGTTATTTATGATATGTGTTAAAAGTGACATTTTATGAGTAAGTGGGCAAGTTTGTGAAACGAGGCAAAGCCGAGTGAAACAACCCCACGAATGAAATTAAACACTTTTAACACGTATATCATACAAAAATTTTTCTGCGATCTTCCTAATGTATTAGTAGATAAATACTAAAAAATATACAATGATATTTTGACAGGTAGGGTTACATTTGTTGATTAATTCATACAAATCGTCAGCAACGTGTTAAATGTAACAATAAAATTGCTTTTAACCCCTTGCTATGTTACTTTTAACACTAGTGTCAGAATGTGATACTTTTAACTTGCTAAGCAACCGTTTTACTTCTTTTTATAATCTTTACCTAATTAATTTTCAATCCTGTCAAATAATTAGGACGTTAACGAAGAAGGTTAAACGAAAAAATAAGAGGTCCCTAAATTTACATTTACATAATAATATTCAAATATTATTTAATAATAGGCGGCACTCTATTATATAATACAATATCTGTACAAATAAATTTTTATTATTATTATTCTCTGATCACAATAGAAAAATAATCACAATTTTTTTATAATTGGCATTGAACTTGGATTTTGTTTTTCATTGTTTTGTTTTATCGTAACCGTATCATCAACTAAGGTACAACTACTTCTTTTCCTTAAAATATTTAATTAAAAATTGCGAAATCCAAATACCGAATTATTATTACAAGTTTGACAATACATCGGCAGAAGTTAACCTTTTTGGGTTATTAGGATTTTAGATTTAACGTTATCTATCTGAAATTTACCGCGACGCAATAAATAATTAATAACAAATAAACATAAACAAGTTTGCTGCGCATCGACAATCTATTTTTTATTGTTCACGGTTGTCGCATTTCGCGGTTTTCAAAAATTTCAATACGATAAATTGTTTCAAGGTTGTTTTTATTTTCAAACAAAAATACACTCGCTGCTATCAATGTTTTTCATGAATCATCAGATTTTGTTAGGAAATAATGCTACGCTTATTATAAAAACTATTACTACATGTTTATTTTTTTAAATAAAACTGCACCTGGACAAAGTTCATGTGATATGAAACATGGTCATGCTTGTTTTTTCTTTTTGTTAAAACTTAGAATAAAATTATTATAAAACACTACTAAAAATAAAAAAAGTAATTTTAATAATAACATAAATATAAATAAATTATATCGCCAACGTCAAAATAATGTTAGTGAAAGATAAATAAAATTTTAAGTAATTAGTGCAAAGAAATTAACTACGCAATTTCAGTGAATCAACTTATCAAAACAATGTCATCTTCAAATCAGTTTCATATGTTTAAATTCCAGTGATTCCAAACATAATGCCCCAAAGATGTGTAAACCGTTGTATTACTTTACAAAATATTATAAATACGTTTCTATTTCAATTACTAAAGTAACTAACATCATTTCAAATCCATCACTTTGTGGAAATTTCTAGATATAACATAGATGTTATGGACAAGACAAAATAATAAGTTTGATACGTAAATAGATCCAAACTTCATTTATTCATGAACAAAGAACAAAATATTATTTTTAATTATAAAACTAATTCAATTTGAAAAAATTTAACCGTTTTGCAAGATTTAGGATATTTCTCAAATTCAATTTAATATGAATAAAGGTATTATTCGATAAATAAAAATCTTCAAAATAAATTTTAAAAATATACATGGTGTAACAATGTAAATGGTTTTTATGTTTTTTCATTATTACAAATACAAGAAAATACTAAATAGCAAAATTGAAGAAGATTAATGGCGGCATCTAGTTATGGAAGTAAATATGTTTTTAACCAGTGGTTGTCAAGTTAGAGTTAAAAATATTAATAAATACTGCTCATAAATAAACTGTCTCACCCTAATATTCGTGGTATTGAGGACAAACCAGTTAAGTCACTATTTCATGATTCCGAATATTTGCGTTTAAGGTCGCCGTCTAATACAGTCCAATCGTAATTCCATTCGTTTGATTGTATGAAATGTTATAAACAAATGTACTTATGTTTATTGATTTTAGGAAATGCATATCTATGGTTTGCACATATATTCAATTTTTTTCCAACAATAATTGCATTGTTTATAACAATAAATAATGCAGAAAAACAAAAATGGGTTCAGAGTATGTGCAAACTGTGAAGAAAAATATTTTATAATGAATAATGAAAAGTAATATTGAATACAATAAGCAATTGTTGTAAAAGAACGGAATTAGAATATTGCCGTTTTATAATGTAAATTTAGTGTAGTGTTTTGTCGGAGCGCGATCTGTACCTCTGCCTTAGTTCTCTCTGTACCGCGCTCGCCACCACCCCTCTTCAGGTCATACCAATACTAGCGCTCGCCGCAACCTTTATCTAACATTTTTAAATATTGCTCTCTGAAGAGAGTTTGGCGCCTCTCCTGGCGACTGTAGCGACGCGTAGCGGATTAGTTCGTCAAGCCCAATTCGACGGCGCCCTTAATTGGTATATCCTTTAAAAAAGTCAAATAACTGATTTTTCCTCAGAAAACATAATTTCACTATTATTTTATAAGTATAAACAATTGATTGAGTTTTAAATGGTTTTTATGTTTATATTTAATAATTTACAACTTTAAACAATTTAACTGTAATTTTAAACAGTTTTGGTGTATGTATGGGGTAAGTAGCTCCGTGGTAACGCATAGGTCTGTGGATCGTGAGATCCTCAGTTCGAATCCCACTGCTGACAGTTACAAATTTAAATTTACCCCTGTGATTCCCCTCCCCTCAACTACTTTGGGAGATATGATTTGACGGCTGATAACCGCACTTCATTCGAAAATATATATCCCTTACCGAGATCTGCGTAAGCAGAGTACCACACCCATAATGGGTAAAAGACGTAATAATATATATTTATTTATTTATTTTATGGTGTATGTGACCATGATTCAGTGAAAATATTCGGCGGCGTTTCAACATAAATGATATTAGTTTTTTTGAGCATATCTCAGTAAATAAATGTGTTAAAGTAAATTTTGTTACATTAAAATAGATGTCTAATACATTTTTTATTTGAATATCTTTTCTATATTTTGTACCGTTTAAAAATTAAAATTTGCGGGAGGTTATGTGGTGCCCACATCAGATTTTTTGAAATATTGCTATCTTCTTACCTATTTACTTTACAAAAAAATGTTTGTAATTTATTTTGAATATGGATCAGCTGCGAATAAAAGATTCAATTGAAAGATGTTGCCAATAATATTTGGAATAAAAATAATATTTGTAATTTTCAATTCTGAGAAAAACTAAATCGAATGTTTAGTAATATGTTTTTATGATAATGACTTTTTTGGCTGAATAATGGATGACTAGTTGAAGTTAATTTTATGTAAATGAACCAGTGGCTAAATTTCAAAAGTTTATTTTATCATATGTATTTATGTTTCAATAGATAACACATAAATCACTCCTTTATTTATTATTGTATAATTAATTTATTTAAATGGATTTTAATCCCTTCAATAATGTTTCAATCAACTAAGTGGCATTCCTAAATCTAATTCATATTTTAAATTTATAATCTTAAAATGCTCCAATCGATTAATAATTAAGTGGTTTTTGTTTTTGTATCTTTAATCATAAAGAAATAATGACTGTGAGTGATTTCGCTGTACATTTTGTATATATGATCAGTTTACGAATATTTATAACAATTGGGAATGTTTTGCTGATTATTAAAATACATATTACTATGAAATAGCTTTAATAAATATCTATCTATTAAAAAACTGCTAAAAAATATAATTGGCATTTGTTTATAAATATGGGTCTGTTCGGAAAAGAGGTGATTAGATTCCGGTAGAACGATTCTTTGATTAAAATGAGTCGATAATTCTAATGCAAAATATTTGTACGGGCCTTAGTAAAGCCACACGAGCTCCTTAAGAGACATGCAAAATTGGCAACACCGAATCAAACAATTGTTATAGCAGTCATGAGGTAACTAGGTATATCAGTTCGTAGGAAAATAACGTTAAATATTAAAAGTTGGCAAATTATTTTTCATTTATTTTTCAAATAAGTAACTTTTTTGTGAAAGATTGTCATGGATTTTTTTTAAAATACGTATTATTGATATTAAAGGATTAGTTACATAAAAGCAATTTACACAATCCTTCTTGAAAGTAAACAGCAATGATATTCATAAGAAAAATAAAAAATTGCTTAAATTCTAATAGCACATTTACAAGTTTGATGGCTTTACTAAGGGCCGTACAAATTTATTACATTAGGATTGACGACTTAATCGAGTTAATCAAAAGAATCGTTCTACCTGAAGCTTATCACTACTTTTCCAAGCACCCCTGTATGTATAGTGCTCGCTAAAATAAATGGTTACTTACCTATAAGAACCCTCACACATATAAGAGAGCAGTAAAATTTTGTAATCGCTAAAAATTGTACCTAATATTAACTTTCTTAATACATTATTTATGTAATACTAGCAAACTTCTATTTATCGTCAATTCTTTTCAGATCATAAATTTTGTTTTTCCAATAGATAAAATCATACAAATTGCATTTTTAGAAAATTCAATGTAATATGGTTAGAAATACAGGATTTTAAATAATCCAACCCTGGTGTAACAGGTATCCAGACTCCCTATTGATTGTGGTAAAACTGTCGATTATAGGCTACCGCCCATACCATTTATAACTATTACCACAAAATACCAACCAACAAAAATAACTATTATTAATCTTGTTTTCTACATATAAAACGTTTGACAACTGCTGTAACACGTGCTGTCAACATGTCTAAAATCGCCAAGTTATCAGTTATCACAATAACTTTTATAATTTTACATTTATAGCTATAAATACTAACCACGTTTTGATAATTTACAAATTACTTGAAATCGCGAAAAACAAAACCACGATTGTGTTGCGTCGCAGAAATTTCCTCGTCCGGTTTGAGATGATTATCAGGGAAATAGAACGATGCACTTCCATCGTAGCCGTTTTCGTACTTATGCTCGTTTGGAAACTTAAGTGATTTCCCCTTTTGGTAGCGAACCACCCCACCATCATTTTCGTAATTATGTATTTGGCTGTCGTAAGAAGGGAACTGCCAAGCATATTGTCTTTTATCTCCACTCGCGCTGTAATCATAAATATGGAATGAATTGGCGGCTTGTCCTCGCGAACCCCAGGATTGAATACGGCGGTTTGCCGGGAACTGCACCGGGAAGTTGTTGAAGAGGCGAATCAGCCCGCCTTGTTGGTTGTTGAGGTAGTGGACCAAGCGATCTGGGTCGCTGGGACAGCGTGGGTATGCGTATTGGCACTGGCTGGTGTGTCTGGCCGTATAGCCCAGGACAAATGCTTTGCCGAATTTCACTATTGGCGACGCCAAGCTGTCGTCGACTCCTGATAACAGCCTACAAAATAAAATATGTCTCATATTCTCATCTCACAATTTCGGGCTTTAAAAAATTCATAGCGAGACAGCGCTAGTTCAAATTTATGCCAGCAGTAGCATAGCTATAGTTGGTGTCACCCAGGGCAATAGTGATAGTATCACTCCCTCCCCCACTTTAATCGAATATTAATAAAAAAAATCTACATTTTTATAATAGTCAATTTGTGATTATTCACATTGCAGATATAGAGTGTTTTGATTCGGCACCAATTTCATGGACATAAAGTCATGATTGGTAAAAACTTTTATGATTCATTAAACATAAAAAGGGAAAAATAATCAAAGTACGGGATTGCAATCAATCAATATTAAAAGGGAAATGCGCCTTGGTAGGATGTTTAAATTTCTGTTGTTCCTGTTAATTTTTTATTTTAACTTGGTATATTAAAATGTGTATAAGAACAAATTTTATTAAACAAATTCACGTAAGTTTAAAATGTTAGAAACATATAGTAAGAAATAGAGCAAATTGATGTACACTTTTATAGCTCCTGAAAAATTGACTTCAATCCAGTATTTTCCCAGGCATCCATCCAGTCAAACAGCTTCAGTTCCGTAATTTTTGAATTCAAAAAATTGCTAGTTATATAATTTTAGTTACAAATTTATATTTTTATTTAAATTGATACCCCGGTGGCAGTCACCCCTAGAATGGTGCACCGGAACGGACCCCCCCCTCTCCCCCTTTTCCCACGTAGCTACGCCACTGCCAGAAGTATACAAAATTGTTATAAAATAGGTATGTAAACTAAAGTTCTTAGATTAACGTGTGAAGTATTACGTTTTATCCAACAACTCTTAATAAATGCAACATTTATTAAAGAAGTATTATTTGACAGTGACATGCTTTAAAATTTCTAAATTAAAATGTCAATCGAAGTAGTTACCAAGACGTTGTGTGTTTTTATTATTATTGTTATTATTAAGCGGTCTCAACTGCTGAAATTATATGCCGCCACGGAACCTCGTTTTCGGTGGTGTGACAACGACACCCAGTGTTCGCTGGTATGGGTTCTTCGCAAAACGGTCACCCATACAACTGCTAACCGCGGGCAGCATTGCTTATATTGCGTTATCGAGTGATCCGGCTTTAACGCTACCTGCCAAGCCGTTGCCCAATGTTGTGTGTTATTATTATTGTTATAAATAGAAAATTACTTACGATTGACTTTTCTAAAAATATAACCAATAGTGGGTAATCTGTTACTTTCCTTGTTTAAAATCGCAATATTTATAGAGCATTTATTGAGAAGTTTCGGATAAAATAGTTAAAATACCTGTTAAAAAAAATAGTAGTATTTATTTATTATTAAGGATTGTTAACTTATTATTTTCTTTTAAGCTTATATTTAGAATTATTTGTTTAGTGTTATGTTCTTAAATCTGGGTATATTTATATTGTTAGATTACCTGTACAATTTAATTACATTTATTGTTACATATTTTGTTTATGAAATCATTATTCTGCTGATTGTAGATAATACTATAGTAGGTTTTTTTAAATTGCCGTTAAATTTTTTTGTCATTACAGGAATAATAATTCGTATTTTCATTCCGGCTATGATAGTTTTATTATTAACATTATTTCTGTTTCGTTTTATATTATGATAAATAATTATTATATTTTGAGTAGAAATCATTTGAGTAAATAAATAAATCAAATTAATTAATTAAAAACAAATTAATAAGAAAATTTTTATTTATTTATTTTATTTAAACAAATAAATAAGACAAGGAAAATCGTACTTACATGTTAACTACTATAGTATTATCAGCAGAATGATGAATTTGCAGTAAATATAATTAAATAATAGAACAGATATATGGGAAATACACCCAGATAAAAGAACAGAACACTGAACAAGTAACAACAAGTATACACTTAAATGAAAGTAATAAGCAAATTATTCAGTCAGTAGATTTTTTAACTTATTCCCAAATTTCCGTTATGTCTGTTCAATTATTTTTATCATTCACTAAGTTGGCGTTACTCTGAGCCCTGGACGGCAAATTAACAAAAAAAAAACAACAGACGAATAGCTAGAAATTGTTTTGTTAATTTCGTTATATTACTCTATTAATATGAAATAGTCTGTATTAAGTTGGGGCCTGTGAATTGATATCTATATTATATGTCCATATCTTATCAGGAAGTTAAAGCTGGATCTATTAACATATAAAGCAGGAACGATCATTTTCTTTATCACCAAGATCAGTAAAACAAAATATTGTTGTTATCATATATGGTACAAAATTAATTCGGAAGATTTCTTAATAATCACATTTTAATGGCCGACAAGTATTAGCATTGTTATGTTAGCGAATTGAGTATTTGAACCCAGGACTTTTTAGATTACACTGTTAGGAAAACTCTAGGAGTGCTTACGTTGCAAGCGAATCCAAATTGATAAACCCAGAAGGCTTTTTATATCCATAGTTACTGCTCGTGCCACTCGACGCCATATCGCATAAGATTTTGGAAACACAATGCAATTCATCGCGAGCAGCTATAGTTTCTAGAATTTCCATCAACCCTTGTTGTTGTTGTTGTTGTCCTCCGTATCCGTTTCCGTAAACTGAACCGTAGCTACTGCCATAATTATGCGGATAGTAACCCGGTTTTGACGGATATGGATAGCGGTGATTTGGAGGCCGATAGTGTAGGAAGTTGTTTGCATATTGTGGGTAGTTTTGACGGCTCTCTGTGTTGGGATCCGCTTGCCTAGAAGAACATTGTTCTACTTTTATTCATGCAAAAGTACTTTCGAATTTAGTACTTTTACTTTATTGCCTTTTTTTAACATAAATAGCTGAATGATGAAAAAAATACTTGACTGCCAGGTTCATGAACAAAAAAAACTACTGGAAATTTAACTGTTTCATTTTATTTGCTAAATTTTAATATATTATAGGAGAGGTAAATTTAAAAAAGACACGCGTATTATACTTATTTTATGCGTTTATACACCAACTACCAAATATCAAGTAGCCAACCAAAATAAGTATAACTAATAATAGTTATTTGTCAAACTAGAGAGGAAACCAGTTCTTTTTCCCAATCGAGCTCGAAATATGCTTCATGAGCGCAGCGAATGAGGTATTTCGAGCGAGACTGGAAAAAGGGCTTTCCTCTCGTGTAAGACACAACATTTTTTCACGACATATTTCTAAAAATGATTTGCTCCAACATAAAATATACTTTGACAACACAACTAACACGTTAAACTTGGGTTATCAGACGCAAGGCGGTGTAGCAGTGTTGCCAAATCTTAAATATAAATTAGTGTTGTCAAATTGTGATTTAATCTAGAAAAAGAAAAATATGAGACATAATTGTAAAACTATTTAAAGCATGTATATCACTTAAATAAGGTTTTTTCAATAAAATTAAGTATTTATTTATAATTCTTACAATACATTTTTGTAAATAGTATTCATAATGGTAACACTTCTATATTTTCCTCTCCAGGGAGGGAAAACACATTTTCCTCAATATTTCGGGAGAAGAACGGTGGGGTTTCCTGGCATATTATTTACAAGAAGATTGTAGTCAGTAATGCCAATAGCTTGAAAATAAATATTAATGAGAAAATACAAACATATTATCTATATTATGGGGTAAATAGCTCCGTGGTAACGCGTTGGACTGTGGACCGTGAGATCCACAGTTCGAATCCCACAGCTGACAGTTGCCAATTTAATTTTACCCCTGTGGTTCCCCTTCCACTAACATCTTTCGGGACTATGATTTGACGGCTGGTAACCATACTTCATGCGAAAAAATATATCATTTACTTAGATCTGCGTAAGCAGAGTGCCACATCAATATTGGGTAAAATGCGTGATTGAATTGAAATTTTTCATTTTTATAATGTTTAAACTAAAATGATACTTGTAGAATTCATGACGGTGCCTTTTTTATTTATCTTTGTTTTATTTAAATTATTAACTAATTTATTCTATGGTTTTAAGTTTTTGACTTTTCACCTTCTAATGATGACCCAATTTGTGTTCGAAGCGATTCGAGGTTACTTTGTTTGTCAATAAAAATATTGACTGACAACAAATTATGTCAATTTAAATTAATAGCTCCGTGGTGACGTATCGGACTGTGGATCGTGAGATCCTCAGTTCGAATATCACAACTAACAGTTGCCAATTTAAATTTACCCCTGTGATTCCCCCTCTACTAACATCTTTGGGGGCTATGTTTTGTTGGTTGGTAACCGCACTTCATTTATATCACTCACCGAGATCTGCGCAAGCAGAGTGCCACACCCATAATGGGCCAAAGGCGTGATTATACATTTATTTTATATATATTTATTTTAAATTAATCTACAGATTCTCCTCTACACTTTGTCCGCGATGTGATGACCGGTACGTCATAAAAAATATTCGTATGGGTTAAGATTTTAATGGTGGGGGCATATCATGATGTCAAACAGTCATGATGAACAAATTAATAGCATACTTTTATACTTACATATTGAGTTATTTATTAAAGAAAAAAGTTAAATTGTAATTTTTTCATGCTAGCATCATTATAAATTACTTCAACATTGAATACTTATGAATGGAGTAATTTAATAATTTCAAACGAAGATCATTATTTTAGAATCAACCATTTGACATTATTTTGATTTTTGAGTTTGAGCAATATTTATAATACACTTTTGTGATTTACGATATTGTAGATATCTTCTTATGATTTCTTTTTGAACGTTTTATTATTAATAACACTTATTATTATTACTATTTAATATGAAACCAGAGTTTCGTTCAAAATATAACCTAAAATTAATACTGAAGTGACAGATTGAAGTTTGACTTTTCCTTTTCAAATAGTGGAAAAGAATGGACTTATTAGACACACGTAAAATTAACCAACGATTGAACAAGCGTTTATGTGACAAAGATAGACTATACATATAACAGTTAATTATTAGTTCGGAAACTAATGACGTACCGGCCATCACATCGTGGACAAAGTGTACCTACATCATGTTGCTCATGATTTTAAAACAAAAAATAAATGCTGTGCTTTATACTTAAATCTAAAAGCTGATAAAGTATTACAATTTTTTTTTCAATTGGCAAATTGTTATAAATAAGTAATCCTTAATGAAACAGTGATTCATTGGTTTTTTTTTCTCTTTATTTAACAATTTTCAGCTTGGCGAGTATTATAGGTATGAACATCTTTTGTTATTTGCATGTAATATTCAAAATAAGTAGGACATTTTTCAATTAGAATCTTAAAAATAAATAACATTGCATTGTATTCACACAGTTGACTAATATTTAAGCACCCCACAGTAGTTAATATTTCACTAATACGAGTAAACCTACTGCAACGAAGTATTATTCTCATGATTCTATTTTGTAAAATTTTTAATTTTTCTAAATCCGTTTTCCTACAAGATTATAAAATTGTATTACAGTAATTGAAATTTGGGAGAATAATTGTATTGTATACAAGGATAAGAGACTAAATAGTTAAACAAATTCAAGTGTGTCATCCCCTATTCTAATATATAAACTATCATCAGAGTTAATGTATTGATATTTATTTTCAGTAGTGAAAATCATAACTTTAGATTTACTAGTATTCAATTTTAATTTATTTTTATTGACCCATTGTTCTATTAATTTAAGTTCTGTATTAAGTGTTACGAATAAATCTGTAATATTTTCACAGCTGAAGTATAAGAGTGTCGTCCGCAAAAAGATGAATATTGCATTTATTTCATATTTGAGGCATATCATTTATATACAACAAAAATAGTAAAGGCCTTGCCACCAGTAGAGGTAAACAGTGGCACAATATATTAATTTCATTATTGTTTTTTTCTTTATAGAATTTTTCCCATTAATTACTTAATTTTTAAGTAGTATGGGGTAAAGAGCTCCGTGATAACGCAGCGGACTGTGGATCTTGAGATCCACAGTTCTACCCCCGCAGCCTACAGTGTCGCTACTTTGTAATTAACCCGGTAACTTCCCCATCACTAACATATTTAGGGGGCAAATTAACTGATGACCAGTAACCATAACTCACGAGTAAAAATATATCACCAATCAAGATCTGTGGAAGCAGAGTATCATACTCAAAATTCGCATATTAATTCATGAAAATCATCATATTTTAATGTAAATATTAATTGCAAATAAATTACTTTCATTTAGAATAAAATTTATCGACTGAAAACTAATGACCGTACTATACTTATTCGAATAACTTTCTTACTTTCCAAAATATCATCAATACCATTTAATTAGTATTATTTATTTTCGTTTTCTTTTTACGAAAATACTCAAATTTCGATGCACATTACCTCTCCGACACCAATACCCGATATTTTTGTTTATTTTCTTTCTTTTATTAACGAAGAAGCAGATTATGTACTTAAGTCATATAATCATATGCTACCTTAAGAGTGGATGATTGTGAATTTTATGAAAAACATGAACATGCTCGTTAGTGGAATTCGAACCCACGGCCTCTTGTGTGCTAGGCTAGTGTAACAGGTACAGAGGTAACTGACATACAAAAGGGTTTTAATTGATTAAATGAATAACCAAGGGTAGCGTATATCCTACAACATATTGACTTCCGCTTATTAGGCGGAATCTGAACCGAAATGCTATAGAACTGGAATTTGCTACGAACAACTAACAATAAACCATTTACTTAGTTTGAAATCTCTTAATATCATTTGCAATCTTTAATCGCAATAAACGCAAATACTGTTTATTATACTAGTGACATAGCCATTAAACCACAGAGATCATCATTTTTATTAATTTCTTATGTATTTATAAATTAATTTTAGTTGTGGAATCATGTTTTTATTTTGTTTCGTGTCCTGAAACATTTATAATGTCATTTAAGAATTATCATTATCAAGTGATAAGCCGGGCTTCCCTTTTAATTTATGAATCTACTATCTGTCAGATGTTATCTCCCTGAAAAATATAAAAATATATTTACGTTAGGTAAGCACTAAGCAAACAAAGGTAACTAAACCACCAAATAATTACTGATGTTTCGGGAAATAAACAGTTTATCTGCGATCTATGATGTCATTTAATAATATTTATCACTGAAAAAGAAACACATAACCTCCAAAATATACAACTATTAAACGCTACGAAATAGAGAAAAAAGATTCAAATAAAAATTGTAGCCAGTATTATTCTACATTCTTGATTAAAACAAAATATACTCTAACCAATTTTGGTTGTTGGATTGATACCAAAATCTAATTATATCGTAACCTGAATAAGTAAATTTTGAATCTCTTCATTTAATTTTGCGTTATCGTATTCTAGGGACTTGAAAACGAGATTATCTGTTGAAAACTCACTATCGAAAATTTTGATTCGTCACAATACCTGCCTTAAATATTATGTACAGGAGGTAAAAATCATCAAACTATTTACTCATTTTTGTGTCATTCTGCTTGAAAGAGAATTTGGAAAAAGATATATTTTTGCGCGAAAAGTGTGGTTACATCCGTCAACTCACGTCACCCATATGTAATAACGAAGAGAGAACAACCGTCTCTGATAATTGAACTCAGGATCAACCGATCATTAAACTTCTGATTTTGATTTTATTGCAATCTCTACATGAATTTGTTGTTAATAAATATTAAATATCATCACGCCTTTTACCCATTACGGGTGTGGCACTCTGCTTATGCAGATCTCGGTAAGTGTTATATTTTTTTTGTTGTTAGTGGAGGGGGAACCACAGGGGTAAATTTAAATTTGTAACTATCGGCAGTGGGATTCGAACTGAGGATCTCACGATCCACAGTCCGACACGTTACCACGGAGCTATTTACCTCATTAACATTTAACATTTGTGGAATGTCATTTGAGGGGCATAATTCTCTTTCTTGTAGCAAAATTGCTACGCCACTGTTTGAAAACGAATTGAATTTATAATACAAAATATTTTTATTACTATACATATGGATATCACATGGCCTGAAGGGCAGAAGCCCAAAATAAACATAAAATTTCTCCTAAAATAAATTGATTCATTTTTACTACCCGCCGGGTGTTTGATATGTTATACCCACTTCTCTTTTTCTTTAGCTATGTTTCTATATTCTTGACTTCTTAATTCTGTAATGTAAATTTTCGTAAAATTTACCAAATTAAAAAAATAAAATATCGTGGATTCTTTATAATTTGTTATACAGGGTGTTAGGGAATGCTTTGACCAAACTTAAGGATAGCTTTATAATAAAAAAAATTCAATAAAAATTCCTCAGCCATTTTTAAATTTTCTAAACTTTTTTTACTTTACATTTACTATAAATTATGAGAACTGCTGAAATAATATCTTTTTCATTGTACAAACGGTACTTTAATACTAAATATTTGTTTTCTAGCAAATAGGTACATACGTACATATCTACTAACTGTATTTTGACATTCAGTCACTCTGAAAATTTAATTGTGTAAAGTTGAATGTTTTAATTTAAAAATATGCCTCAATTTTCAATCGCAGAATATGCAGACAAGCACATGAGAGCAACGAGAATACTATGATGTTTTACTATTTAGAAGTGATGTCTCAGTCTAGTGTCAAAATGACAGTTGTCATATGTCATTTCGAATTTATTATGTCTGTTTATTGTTGCTAAGTAATGCAGCTTCAAATTTTTAGTAGGTATATATTATTTCAGTAGTTCTTAAAATCTGGTGTACATATAAAACATATATGTTTTAGGAAACTATTAACCGGAGAGAAAATGGATCAGGACCTTTTTATCTCCATTTTTCATTACGAAGGTAACCTTGAAGTTTGGCTAAATCATTCCTTAACAACCTGTATATATGTCGTAGGCATTTAGAATAATCCGGCATTTAGATTATTTTTACTTCATTTTTCTATTTGACTGGCGGAATCAGGCAATTAGACGAAAAATCGCGCATTTCTCCATTTGCCGGGCGCGGTTTAGGCACTTGGAAGAATCATTCATAATATTGTGAAAAATTTTACAAACAAATTTCACTTATTTATTACAACAAAGTGCCGATAAATGGCATCGTGAATTTCATAAAATACCTGCTTTAAAGCAGGCACATCGTTTTGTTTGGCTTTGTTTTTTTTGCAGCTTTGCAATTACATTTTTGCGGCAAAAAATGTAATTGCAAAGCTGCAATAAAATAATATTTTGAATGATTCTTATAAGTGCCTAAGCCGCGCCCGGCAAATGGAGAAATGCGCGATTTTTCGTCTAATTGCCTGATTCCGCCAGTCAAACAGAAGAATAAAGTAAAAATAATCTAATTGCCGGCATTTCGCTAAATGCCTAGACATTTAGCTAAATGCCTGATTATTCTAAATGCCTACGACATATACATAGAAACAAATTTGACAAATGTTATATCTGATTAATAGTTCAATCCCAATTGTCACTAGTTTTTATTTGTTATCAAAACTTGAAGGTTGTGCTATTATTTTTTGTTTGAAATTTGTTCATTACCATGTGCGGGACAAATATAAATATACATTTCAAGTAGTCAAAGGGTAACAAGCCGTACCTTTAAAATCAGAAAAAAAAATTACTGTAATGTATTGGATCCATTGAACAAATAATTATCTTGCCTTGTATCTCAAAAATATTTCTAGGAAAACAATGTATCGCAATGCGTCTGAATAGATAGTATTTACTATGTTAAGTCAAACATTGTTTCCAACATCTAACAATTCAGGAGTTATTTACTAAAGAAAAATCGGTCCATATTAGTTTTCCGATCTAACTTGTATAGCTCCCATCTGAAACCGAAGTTTTAGCTCTTATAGCTTTTGTGATCTCAATAAGGTCCTTTGGCTACCTCCCGCCTACCTCTAGGTAAGGGAGGTATTGTTTTTGGTCAAAAAATTGGGTAGTGAGTTTTCAAAGAATAAGCAAGTTTTTGGGTCCCTACAATACGATTTTACTATTTTCGCGATGATGTCTGTATGTATGTATGTGTGTGTGTAGTCTGTGGCAATTTTTTCGTCTCGCATAACTCAGATACTATAATACAAAATAAAAAAAATTTGTGAATTATTGCTTCTTATATTTAAATGAAGAGCTGATTAGATTTTGGATAAAATTGGTAAACCAGAAGTAACAGTTTACTTGAAGCAATTAACAGTTTTTCGTGAAAAACACAGATTTCCTTTTTCAAAAATTTATGTTATTTTGAAAGTTGAAGAATATTTAATTTTACATGTGTTTTGATTACTCTAATTTTATTAATTTTATTAGATTTAGAGATAATAAAATATAAAGAAATTAGATTTCACAAATCTTGCATTCCTAGTACACCATGGAAACATTTACAAATTTTCAATTTTTAACGAAATGTGACACATGTCATTGTGATTGTGAAGCTGTTTTCTTAGTGAAATATATGTCAAAAAATTAAATAAATATACGAAAGAAAATTAAAATTCTCAAATATAAATAGAAAATAAACAAGTAAGAAGGTATGTTCCTGTATCATCAAATATTATTTTGTACCGTTTAAGAGAAGTAATTGGAAGGTTATGTGCTGGACACATCAGAATTAAAAAAAGTTATTACATCAGTGTTTTTGTGTATTGTGTGTTGTGTTATACGGTTACGAATTAAAAACAAAATTAGGTACCAACCATTTGATACTTCAATAATCTAACAGCTCAATAAATACGAGATATACAAAGAAATTGGAATGAATAGATGTGTGAGAGAGAAGCTTAAGCAGAGACACATAACTTTGACGTCACAATTGCTATTTTTAAAACTCAAATATCTTTATAATTAATAATATTTTTTAAACTTCTATTATAATCTAGTACGATGTTTTTGGGTTAAGTTAAGCTACCACAGAGCTACTTACCCTAATGAAGAAAGAATTCTTTTATTTTAGTTATTGTGTCAAATAATATATGAAAACAGATGACCAAGAGGGTGTAAAATTCTATACATTTTATTTTCTCTACTAGCTTAGTAATATGCCATTGTTGACCTCTTTGGTAGTCATAAACTTGTTTTTCACTACCGCTTGCTTCATAATACCTTATTATTCACCCGCAAAATGACACTTTTTAAGGAAATTCAAGTTTCTGAATTTTTAATTCATAATCTCATGAAAATAAATGCTTACGAATTTAATACATTGTTACCAGTTATCGAAATGAAATTTCATATAATAAAAACAAAGAATTTCAATTCTGTCTATTTAGATTTTTATGTAATCGTATATAAATGCTTATATTATTATTAATATAAAATTTATTAAATATAATTTTAAGGGCTAGTAGTAAAAAAATATTATATAAACCACGGTTGAGAAGATTATTATTGACCAGCACTTCGAGGTACAATTTTGGGGCCGGGTCAATAATAATTGCCTTTTCAACTTTGGTATAATAATATACTATTTAATGTTACTGCAGTTAAACCAGTAAGTTAATTTTAATTAAATTGTAGGTAAAATTATTTCTTGTGTGATATGACAACTGATTCAAATACAATCATCGGAAAAATATATTAGTGAAAAATTAAAACAAAATGTTACTTTTACTGTATTGGTAATACATATTGTGTTATTAGGAGTAAATGTAATACTTTGTGTGATGAGCATGTAAGATTGAATAACGAGCGAAGCGAGTCGGACAATTTCATGCAAAGCACTCAAAGTTACATTTACTCCGAATAACACATGCTATTTTTTCTTAAAATTTAGAAAAAAGAATGATAATTATAAAATAAAAAAACCAGAATATCCAGCATTTCTACTTGCCATAGAATATGCTGTTTTATTATTTTGTTTATCTGTTTCATTCTTACCACCTACGAGCCATGGTGAATGCACCATGGTATGTCAGAAATGCTGATATCCATAGAGACCTTGGAATACCGACTGTCAAAGAAGAAATAAAAAGGTTTACAAGTAAACATAAAACTAGGATAGAACAGCACGAAAACGCAGAAGTCCTCCAGCTCCTGGATAGTCAACATGACATGCGAAGATTAAAGAGGACCAAACCATTTGACCTTGTGTAGTGTATGTGTAAAAGCAGAGCATGTGCGCGAGTGAGATTGTGTAAAAGTTAGAAAGAACCTACGGACATTGATGAATGGACATTAGGAAAATAAGTAACTAGTAATAAGAATTATGAGAAAAAAATTAATGGTTGGCCCTTTGGACCAGTTTTAATTTATATTTAATAAAAAAAAAAAATTCTTACCATTGAAATTATAGAATTACAACCTAACTATTTTCATGAAATTTGACTTTGTTCGCCGCCGGAGTTAGAAGTGTTACCAAGGAGACAATGTTGAACATCTGCTTGTTGAGTACAAATACATAACAATGTACTTTTATGACGTTTGAAGAAAAAATATTTTACATAGCAAGCGTTCAACAAACGCATAGTAACCGTTCAACAAATGCATAGCAACATAATTTGATGGCGATAACTTCAGAAATATTTATTAAAAATAATCACTAAATTGAAAAAAAATATGTGTTCAACACGGCACTAAATACAGATTTACAGCTTCGGCAGAATTAATTAGACTCTGCTGTATATCTGATATTTATTCAAACAATATTTTGAAATAAATTTTCCAATTTAATTCACTTCACAGCGATTGATTGAAAACACTGTCTTACGTAGAATGTATGTTTATTTCCATTTTCTAATATCCATTTCACAAATGCCAACAACAGAGTTGTTCCTCTGAAATCAATCTGAATTTATAATAATATAAAACATTGCTATCACACATATCGCATGGCTAGAATAAATATAAAATTTCACCTAATAAAAGCTGATATGATTTTTTTACTGTCATGTCTCAATAAAATTTTACGATGCAATATGCGGTAAAGGCAAAACAAGAAGAAATCACTTACGCTTTGGCGTCGTTGTCAGCGCGGGCTCCGATAAGTGGAGGGCCCCCCATCAGCGTGGAGACGACGACGCACACAAGGGCGGCACGCATGTTATCGCGTCAGATAAAGAACTGGACGCCACTGACACCAGCGTTGTGTGATGGCCACACTGTCGTTTGCAGAATAATGCGCCCGTCTGCCAGATCACTCGAATTTAATAGAATTTCTCTTGCTCAAGAAAGTGCTCGTGGGTGGATTGGACCAGGGGCGTATACACTCACAAACACTGATTGCTCTTTGATCTCCGATACTGTCATGTTTCTAATTTTGGCTTACTTTCTTTGTTTTTCTCTCTTTTACTTTCTTATACGCTGCATGAAGAAGTATAGAAATACAGTAGAGCGTCAATAATCCGGATTAATTGAGACCGGACCTCATTCGGATTTTTGACGTGTTCGGATTTTAGAAATGAACTAATAAAATACTTTTTGGATGTCTTAAACGCAAATTATTAGCTGCAATCGGTTATAAATCACTGTGATGTTTAGAGAAGAGGAGCGAATAAATGAAAGCTAAATATTAAAAATCTAATCCGGATTATTGATCTTCCGGATTTTTGACGCTCTACTGTAATAAAAAATCTGTTGGGTTCACCACAATACCTCCCGCCGTAGATTTATTATCAAATAAAGTAGGAACACAGACCAACATTATGTGTGTGTCTGACTGTCTGTCTTTCTGTCCTTCTGTCTGTTTGTCGGTCTGTGTGGATCTTTGGAGTTACGATTTCTCAATAACTACTTAGCAGAAAATTTTGTTATTTTCTATATATGAACTATGTATATCCCTTTTGGCAGAGCTGATTAGTTTTTTGTAATAATCCAATAACCGGAAGTAGTAGCCTTATTACGTTATTTTGAAATATCTCAGTAAATTATGATTTATTGACAATTTTTGTTACATAAATAATGTTTTAAATAGTATTATCTACAATTGTTGTTTGAAACATTTATGAATTACAACACGTTTAAAGAAAAATTATATTTTTACATATTCGTTTAAATCTCCATGCTTTTTGAAAAGAACGAAACAACGGTTGAGAAATGTCTTTTTTTTTATATTTCTCATAATTGAAAAGTATATTTATTGAAGGGATAAGCGTTTCTTGATACTGGTGGTCTATGTTCCTGCATTGTTTGATAAGAAGTGTCTTTAAACAATTGGCATGCTGTTATATTTACGAAGTTTTAGTTGAAATACATAAAAATATAAATAAATACACAAAATTAAGTGATACACACAATTATAATACAAAGGAATAATGATATGCTTAGTTCTAAAACCGGCTTGCCACCTCAGCGAAAAATTCTATTTATGTTAAACTATACAATCATATACCGGCAACCCTAAAAAAATTAAATTTAAAAGAATTTAAAATTCAAGTAAAATAGTTACTGAATAATTACAGCTTTTACTCAGTGGAAGAATATTTGAATAGTTCTCTCCACTATTTATATCATCTTGGTTTGTCATTTTCCAAACTATATTTCCTTTTTCGAGTGTTTTGAAGTGGAATATACTAACCATATATTTTGGATTGTACATTTGACGTGTAATAAATGATATGTAACCATAACATGACCAAATAAAATATTATTATTATAGCGGAAGGTATTGTATTTTTTTCATCAGTATTAATTCATCGTTCGTGTAATTTATAGGTAGATGTATTTTTATTACCGCTTTAGGAAGGTTTATTGTGGCACGTGTTCTGGTTCGTTTGCTATTTTGCTTCATTTTTGGGGTTTTAGTTAGCTGTAGTTTAAAAAATGGATAGTGATTTCAGGTTCATAGACTGCGAGTTGCAAATATTGATCGAATATAGTAATGAAAAAAAAAAAAAATAATTCTTTGAACACAGTGGCAGTGATATTTTGTTTATTTATTCTACAATTTGGTTGTTTTGTTAGAAGTCAGAACAAGCATCAATTTATTTTTGTAATTTATAATAAAGAATATTTTGCAACGTTTCAATTTATTTTTATCTTACAAAATAAACTTTGGCCGAGAGCGAAATTCGCACTGGTATGCTAGTTAAGTCCTACAATGCTAAAATGTCATTTAATGACAGGTAGAACTCTGGAAATACAGTGTATTTCTATACTTCTGGTACGAAATTTCAATGACATACAATTTTATATACTAATTTTTTTTTTAATTCAAAAAATTATTTTATTATTTTATTCCTAGCAAACATTTTTAGTGTCACTGATTTAATATAAAAATAAGGCATTACATCAGGTACCTACATAACAACTAATTAATAAATAATTATTTGTAGGCGGTGCTCATACTTTGATTTCATTAGTAATAAAATAATTAAATGTACTAATACTAACTAACTAATATATGTGGGTGAGATTGAAGGTGGACGATTGCGTGGGCGTCCGAGGAATAACTGGTTGGGTATGATTGATGGTTTGTTGCGTGAACGAATGATTCCGATTGTGAAGAATAAACGAGCATGTATAAATCGCACTATGAATGTGGACGAGGCGAAAGTGGTGTGTCAGGATAGGAATGTTTGGAGGAGATTGATTGTTGGTGACATAGCGAGATATACCGTGTGTCTGTCTTAAAGGTGTACATAGGAGATTAACATGGGAAATCAGTTTTTTGTGTGCTGTTGCTCGGTGTTCTATCGGACAACAATGATTGTAGTGCCAATCGAAAGATATCATTTTTCTGAATAAAACGATGTAAAATACACTACTATTTAGTAGTAATTTGGTTCCGTAAATTAATTTTTAAATTTTGAGAATTCTCCGGTTTATTCAATTTTTATCGTAAATAAATATAGTGACCTGTGACTGTTTTGTTTTGATTTCTGTCAAGCTATTTATTTGACGTTTCTGACTTTTGGACTTGTTTAAGACAATTTGTAAAAATATGGCTAGTTTTACTACTGAAGAGCGTATTTTATAGTAAAACTATTTTTTGGGGGAAATAGTTAGCTCAGAGTGCGAGATCTATTTTCTATTAAGTTTATGAATCGAAATCAAAACAAAACAGTCATAGGTAACTACATTTATTTTCGATAAAAATTGAATAAATCGGAGAATTTTCAAAATATAAAAATTAATTTATGGAACCAAATTACTACTAAATAGTAGTGTATTATACATCGTTTGATTCAGAAAAATGATATCTTTCGATTGGTACTACAATCATTGTTGTCCGATAGAACACCGAGCAACAGCACGCAAAAAACTGATTTCCCATGTTAATCTCCTATGTACACCTTTAAGACAGACACACGGTATGTATGTATGTATGTATGTATTAAACCAATGACACTAAAAATGTTCGCTAGGAATGAAATACCTTGATTTTTGCAAATTTCAAAAATAATCTTTTTGTTTTATATTCAGTATATCAAATTATGTCATTAAAGTTTCGTGCATAGGTATAGAAACACCCTGTATAATCCTAATGACATTTTTATCTTTCCCATAGTTCGAAATACTAGTAGAGGTTTAAATACGCAGGGCACGTTTTATTCGTTCTGATACAATTAATTAATATTCGGTATAGAAATTCATACTGCACCAAATTTTTAGAAAAATTAAATTACATGTTTAATAATCAGGGTATAAGGGTAGTAGATTTTATGACACCGAAAAGAGAAAATAAATCTCTATCAAATGTGCCTAATGAAAGTGTACATTGCTATTTAAAAAAATTAAAATGTTATTCGTTACTCATTAGTTTTCTGAAATACAAAAAATTGAATGCTGTTTTATTATGGAAAATAAAATGTTAAAAAACTTTTATATACAATTCTTTTTTATAAAGTCGATATTTACCGAGATATATACTATATTCCATACTTAGTGGGTACCCTGTATATTTCAATTAATATAGTTATGAAAATACTGAAACATCCACATTCAAATTCTAATTTATATTTATAAAAAATCAAGTATACCCACATCAGATTTTTGTATATTACTGTAGTGTATCCTTAGTAGGTAGTACAGTTATAGCGATCTCGATTTTATTGAACAGGGACGGACGAGCTCAAAGGGACTTAAAAGGTTCCGTTGGGGCTTATTCAGGGAAGATAAATTGAATAATTAAAAAAAAAAAAAATTCATAGCAAATTTTAAAATTATATTCAACTGCATACTTAAATTCTTTTCTGATCTAAATCTATCTACACTTTCCGAAATCACAATTAATTATCTAGTTCATGCTTTAATTACAATCGTTTTTTTTTATGCGAAATTGCCAAATCCAAATTTATAAACATAATTTTCATTAAATTTCTTGGTGATTGACCACAAGTTATTTTAAATATTAATTTTAACATAATTATATTATTTATATTTCTATAGCACAATCATGTGTATCTAATAATGAACATATAAGAAATATATTAATTAACGTAATTAATACTGAAATAAAAAGAAAATTTGTACTTGGATTGTACATAAATTATATTTAAATTAAGTTTAATTTAAAAACAATATAATTATTTAGTACAGACATTAATTACCGGTTTTCAATTTAAATAACAAGTATGTTATCACATTGTGGTATTTTAATTAATATTATTAAAAAAAACCAGATGAAGAAATGTATATTCCATTTGAGAATGAGAGAGTAATAAATCAGTCTGTCAAAGACATTATAGTGAAGTGTAAATAGTTGTTCGCTTAGGGATAGTTGGATAGACTATATTAAGTAGAGATCTACCGCTAAATTAGTTAAACATTACAATGTTATAATGTTATTGACGATATGGCAGCGAATATGGTATTTTGCTCATCGCCCTGTCACTGCCAAGTCAATCCAACTGAATTAGTGTAGGCGCTAGTGCAGAGTGAAGCAGCGCGAAACACCACCATTTTTAAATTGAATTATGTAATATAATAATATAAATAAATAAACAGATAACTCTAAAACATCGTATCTACTTATATGTTATGGTCCATAAGGAATTATAGCGGTATTTCTATTGCTGGAAAAGTAAGTTTTGCTGTAGCGAGCGGCATTCTATGAGTACCTAGTAAAGTTATGTCTTATTTTTCTGGTATATTTGTTTACAGCAAAGCTGATAAAAATCCATTACTACTCTTAAAAATTTGAATTTATTACTTTCTCTTAATCTCAAATGGAGATTTTTTTACAATAGTAAAGCATTATATTTTTGAGTAAAGTGCTCTGTGGTAACGCAATGTACATCTTCGTTTGACAATTTCAACTTTAATCTTTCTTTCTCCTCCACCCTCCATTAAAATCTTAGGTTAGGGGGGGGGGGGTTATTGGATAACAGTAAATGATTATTAAGAAGTTTTAAGTCTATTAAAGCGTATGATTATTACCAAACACTATTACAACCATATAATATTGACAAATAAATAATAATAATCAATACCGACTTTGTCAGTTTGGGGACTATGTAACGATATCGTAACTACGATTTTGTCTAGGAAATTGTCTGATAATCCAAATTGATAGCTTTTCAGAATTGTTTCAAAGTATAAAGTTTTTCCGTGATTAAAGGTTATCGAAGTTAAATAAAAATAAAACTGATAAAAAAATAAGCTCAAGGAGGGGGGAACTTAAAATAGGAAAATGACGTAATGACATACTTATTTATTTTGAGTCAATCTTGCGATCTGCTACTTCGCTTCCGATTTGTATGAAATTTCGTGAGTTTATCACATTTTGCTTAAAACCAGAGAGCCAAGAACTAACAAGTGGCGGTCGGACTCAGATAACTCTGAAAACTCAGATTAATGTTATCACTTTATTCATTCAACGTGGAATGTGGATGCGAGCTTATCTTCAAATAAGTTAACTAAAATGAGTTTGTCGAGCATGACTTGTATAGGCTTAGGGTTTCTTTGTGAAAAAAGAGAACGAAACGAGCTTAATTCCATATAAACAAAATTTGTACATCATTGTTTTAGGTACCGCTGAAAGATCATTCCTATTTCAAATAATGATGTACGAATTTTGTTTATGTGTAACTTACCTGTATCCTGATGTAAGCTCGATTTACACGCACTTTTCACAAACAAACCCTAACCCTTCACTCGCGCTTGACATACTCAAGTTACAGTACTAATTTTTAATAGAATTTATCTGATCATAGCTCGCTTCCCCATACATTCCACTTTGTACGAATACAGTGACTAATTAAACTGTGTTTTCACTTTTCAAGGTCATCCGAGTCCAACCGCCACTTGTTAGTATTATTCCCTTTATTTGGGACAAATGAAAAGGAATCATCCAAATTGGAGGAGAAGTAGAACATCGCAAGGTTGTCCCAAAAATTTAAAGATGTTTTGTAAATTTTAAATTCTTATTATTAAATCATAAAGCCGGTCCTGCGTATCCGTTGGCCGCATGACTCAATTTTTTGTCCGATTCCGTTTTTGGATGCGTTCGTTTTTACTTGCGAGTTTTCCATATTCCGCTTTGAAATTTATGTAGTCTGAAGTGAGTTGCTAATGTGATATTCAAGAAAAACTGTTGCTTCCAGTGTGATGTAGTACATAATTGAATTATAAAACAATAACTTATACATGAATGTACTGTACATAACTT
The DNA here is from genome assembly GCA_963942605.1 of Poecilus cupreus. Taxonomy (NCBI): domain Eukaryota; kingdom Metazoa; phylum Arthropoda; class Insecta; order Coleoptera; family Carabidae; genus Poecilus; species Poecilus cupreus. Next base: position 26,721,545 of record OZ012715.1, read on the forward strand.
ATACTGCGAAATGCATACCGCTGTAAGAATATTCTTTTATTTTCTGTTCTCGTTCTGTTTTATGTCTTGGCATTTATTAAAATTGAAATATTTGTTTACTTACACAATTTAGACAAGAAACTGTAATTCTAAAAATAATCCAAGTTCAAAATCAGAATATTGAAAGAAGTGCACTTCAAGCATACAATTATAATAAATTAAATTAATTGAGCTGAACTTCAGTAACGAAGGGACACATTAAGGTGTGCATTTAGATACATTTCTTCCGACATAATTTGTTTAAAATAAAATATCACTATGGAATTTGAAGCGTGACAGTCTCAACCAAATCTAAATCACAGTTTCAGACGAAACTGTTTTGAAATTAATTATTACTAATAATTGTAACGTTTGTAATAATTTCTACTATTGTAATAAAATAAATAAATATACCTTTTACGAATTATGGGTGTGGTACTTTAATTGCGCAGATCTCGTTAAGTTATAGACCCCAGGGGGTGAAGGAGGGGGTAACTTTGATATCTTAAATAGGAATCCCTATTTTTTATTACAGATTCGGATTTTACGTAAAAAAATATGAAGGTTTTACTGGAACAATTTTTTTGAATTCGTGGTAGATGGCGCTGCAATCGCGAAAATAAAATCAATTACATCCAAAAATAATCAAACGATCATAAAAACGTTACTTTCGATTTTTCGCCATTAAAATGGAGTGCGTCATCTTATCGCGTATTTCAAACATCATGTAACCATGAAAAAATGATATTTAATCAAAAATTCAACTAAAAAATGCTGAAACGTCGTATCGTTTTCTGCCGGGCAAATAAAAACAACAAGTTATGAACATTTTGGCGGGAATCAAAACGAACCGTCTCACGGAAATCAAAACAAACAGTCTGTCCAAAATCAAAACATTCAATTTTTATTTGTTCATTATCTACAGATGGCGCTAGAATCGACAATATTAGGTTTTCCACAAAATAGAGCAGATAATCGGTGCAGTGCTATCTACCACGAATTCAAAAAATTATTGGAATAAAACCGTCATATTTTTTTACGTAGAATCCGAATCTATAATGAAAAATATGGGTTCCCATTTAAGATATTAAAGTTACCCCCTCCCTTACTCCCTGGGGGTGGGGGAGGAGGTAATGTCCAGTGGATCAGATGGCCCTTTTCAAACCATCAAACTTTTCTTCGAAACATTTTTTTGTAATAAACATATTTGTCGAGATATTCCACTAGATCTCTTAAAATGGGTCAACCTGTATTTGCGTATGAAGTGCTGTTACCAGCTGTAAGGTCATAGTCGGCTGTGGGATTTGAATTGAGGATCACACGATCCACAGATCAATTTTTATTATTATAAATCGATTATTTTATTTTATTTAATTGTTAATTTAATTTGTTAATGGGGTAAATAGCTCCGTGGTAACGCGTCGGACTGTAGATCGACAGATCCTCAGTTCGAATCCCACAGGTGACAGTTGCCAATTTAGATTTACCCCTGTGGTTCTCCCTCCACTAACATCTTTGGGAGCTATGATTTGACGGCAGGTAACCGCACTTCATAAGCAAAAATATATCACTTATCGAGATCTGCGTAAGCAAAGTGCCACACCCATAATGGGTAAAAGGCGTGATGATATATTTTTTTATTTATTTATTTAATTGTTTTAGTTAATGGATTAACTTTTAAATGTTTTGTCCAAACTTTAAAAAAAATGAAATATAAAAATTTATTACAATTTACGATTTAAAGAAAATATTAGTATATAAATAATTTTAAAAAATTGGAAGCAGCAAAACTTTATAATTTAATATTTAAATAATCATAAAATTAATGTAAAAAAAAAACGTAAATTAGAATGAGGGAATTTAACTGTTTTCAAGCGGCAACGTTGCGTAAAATTTAAGAGTTAATTGTACTGACTCCAATAAGTCAGCTCACTGTCAGCTGCTATAATAATTATATTCAAACTTTGGAAACTAAATTATTACTTTAATAATTAACATGACTCATTTATCTAAATTAAAATTAATACAATAATAATATAGAATAAGCCTTGGTTTATATTAATATAATAATTTGAAGTAGTGACAGATATGGAATATTTTAATTTTCCACCACTTATTTCTAAATGCAACGTTGCCGCTTCGCTAAGGATACATAGCTGATAATTCTAAAGTATGTTCAGTAGGTTTTTTCGTTTATTAAAAGCATCCTAACCGAATAGGAGAAAACTTTAAAATATCAATGCCTAACATAGATAATATTTATACTGCTGACACTACTTGTTCATTTGTTATAAAACAAAATTTGTTACTTGCATGTTAAGTTGGCATATTGTCCTTAACTTAATAAGCTTCCTAATGACCTTGAATTTCTCACAGAAAATTTTGTAATGATCTATTGGAACCTGACATGGGGTCGTGGCCTATCCAAGATGGCGTCAATTAGGATGAAGATTCGAACGTGGCATTAATATTGTTCGCGAATAAAATATAAAAAATAAATCTCACGATTAATAATATTTGCGAATGTGCTACAACAGATACAGCAGACTAAATTTTAAAGAAGCTGAATGCATCTTATAAACTTGACAATTGATTAAATACGAGAAAAAATGAAATGAAAGTGACAGTGGCTGTTGGTGTAGTGGCTTTCTGTATGCCAACGTCGAATTTACGAGGTGATCCCCATCAAATTAATAGGAAAATTGCAGGAGATGAACAAGTGATGAGTGTTGTTTGTTCCTGCATGGCTGGTTTTGGGTGAAAAATGCAAACTGCATTGCTACGTTGTTGTACTGTTATAGGTTAATTGTACGTTTCTTAATCTAAATCAGCTAAATAAAGAAATAACTAAAAATGAGCAAATATAAGAAACATTAACTTTGAATACAGATTTAATTTAATTTATGAACTTGGTTAAATACAAAGTGAAAAGATTTCGGAGCAAATTCGTATTATAACCTAAAATTTTACTTACATAGAAGTACATAACCGTCTGGTAAAAAATATTCAATGGATATTATTTATTGTAAATGCATTCATGTTGTTTACTTCTGTTAGTTTTTTCCAAGATTTTTTCGCACTCCAAATTGGTTTACTTTATAAATAAAACGTTTGTCCAGTTTCGGAAAATAATGGAATGTAACGTCCAGATTTTTACGGGACTTGTTATTACACCCTTTTACTGCACAATACACTTTATTTTTGGATTTTTCGCGGTGTTTAACTACAATTTCGGTCATTTTTTATTTCAAAAATCTTTATTCCCATTTGATGTAATGTATTTCTAACGGAATCTTCACCCTACTTTGTGTTCGAAAATAATCCGCTAGATGACATATCGCTTTATGTCAGATCCCAATTGAAAAAAAAAAATTATTGAACTTCAGCTTGTTGAATACAAATACATAACATAACAACGAACTTTTATGGCGTTTGAAGAAAAAAAGGTTTATTTTATTTTACGCTTTTCAGTTTCTTTTTTCGTCAGTTTAAATTTTTGCTATAAAGTTGTTATTTTCGCCCTAAGGAATGCAACCTATGATTACAAAACTGTTCCACAATTAAGTATTTTAAGAAATATATTTTTCTATTCGCAACAAATCAGACGTAAAAATCGAATAATAAGGTAGAGTGGCAAATCACGTTCTGATTAATTTTTTTACACATATTGCTAACTTCATTTACATGTTACCAACTTAAAATCTTGAAGTTTGTTGTTTGACATGCTTAAAATTTTAATTTTTGGTAAGTTAAGATAAAAATAATTAAATATATCATTATCATCACGCCGTTTACTCATTGTGGATATGGCACTCTGCTTACACAGATCTCAGTATTGATATGTTTCTGAGCATGAAGTGCGATTACGAGACGTCAAATCATGAGCCCCAAAACTGGAGAAAACCACAGTGTAAATTTTAAATGGCAACTGTTAGCTGTGGAATAAATAAATAAATAGATAAATAATTACTTGTACATAAACATGGTTTTAGTTTTTTTAGCATAATTTTTGAAACTGATTTACAATCAAAACAGAAATTCAGTATTTTCAAAGAGTTTCTTAAAACCGTAAATATATTTTTTATTTATTTCCTATATAAATTAAATTACTAACCTGACAACTACACGGTGTCCCAGATTTAAACGGCCTAACTTAATCCATAGATTTAACACCTAAAAATAAGATGACAAGTTCATTTGAGCAAATGTCCGTAAATGCTGTATTCCAGAAATATTCATGTTTTTCTTATTCAGTAGCGCTACTTAATATAATCAAATTCATAATGAAATATCCAATATTATCGTATTGAGATGTTACATATTAAATTAATAATAAATTGTTTATTACCTAATTCAATACAAAATTTAGTTTGCTTGCACTGATGTCTGGGAAAAAATGAGAAACTATCAATGAATTTAAAGAAATTTATTGTTTAAAATAATAAAGTAATAACATAACTTCATAAACTATTTTTTTTTAAATATTTGTTCAAAATGTTCACCTGCAGCACGTAAACAGGCACGACAATGATCTGCCAACTGCCACTGCATTGGTTCCTGCGTGACATTGCTCGGAAGATATGGTTTCGCAAATTTGAATAATTTTTCTACGTAGTGAGTCTAAATTATTTATTGGTTCTTCATATACTTTTTATTTTATGGTACCTTAAAAAAAATTTCGTATGTTCATTGATAGTTTCTCATTTTTTCCTTGACATCAGTGCTAGCAAACTAAATTTTGTATTAAAATTAGGTAATAACCAATTTATTATTAATTTAATTTAATTATTATGTCTCACCTCAATAAGATAATAACGGATATTTCGTTATGAAGTTGATTTTTTAAAGTAGCGCTACTCAATAAGGAAAATATGAATATCTCTGAAATAAAGCATTTACGGACATTTGCTCAAATGAACTTGTCACCCTATTTTTAGGTGTTTAATCCTAATTTTAATTTTAATTTAATCCTCTATAGTCATACAAGTTTACTGTCTAAGATAAATAAAATATGATCGATTTCTAACATAGTGAAAATTGGCTTTTACAAAGCTATTACAACACACAAAAGAGTTCGTTAATAGATCATTCGATTATTAAATTTTTAGGCATGCTGACTCAAATGACTGTTTTATTTAAATGACGTTAACAATTTCAAATTAAATACACGGAAAAAATGGACTTTTACAATAGCAAAAATTTCTGATATTTACAATTACAATATTTATATTATTAATATGATATTATATTCGATTGATGCTTCAACAATCTAAATAATATCTTATTACTAATATAAATATAAATATTGTTATTGTAAATATCTAAATCATTTATATATTATTAAATACGTAAGATAAATCGATTTTTCCTGTGCAATTGAATTTTCAAACCACACTTCAGAGTCACTAATTAATATAAAATGTCCTGAATTTAGAAACTATTATTTATTATTTAAAATTTTAAATCTTTAATATAATATTACGTTCTTTGTTACCAGTTTCATAAAATAATACTATCTCTCAAGTGACTACATATATAATAGATTTAACAATCATATTGTTATTTTTATACGCTAACTTTAACAATGGCAGTTAGTACAATGGTATACAAATTTATATCAAAACAAACAAGAAATGCTTATTATATTTCAATTATAATTTCCCCGTAGCAACATTTGAGTAGATTTACATTTTTATGTCTAAAATAATGTGAATAGAATAATCCGGATATAATTTTTACGTCAATCAACAAAAAATGTGAAAGTAGCCTTTGTAAACAAAAATGCTTCATTACTTTAGTAAACATTGAAAAGAAATCATATTTTGTACCCGCACAATTTATGATTAAAATCTGTTAAACACGATCGCACACACTTGATCAAAGTAGTCGTTTATACAATGAAAATAAATGAGCAGAGGATGACTCATCTACTTCTTCATTTGTTTTACAAAATAAACATCATTTCCTAACAAAGTGTTTTTCGGAAGAGTCGATTTAATAGCTCTTCACCGAAAAAAGACGTGAATAAAATTAATAGAAACAACTTTTATTGTCAAATATGAAATATGACAGATATATAATATATAGCATTTGTTGTAGTGGCAATGTTTCTGGTAACGTATTAAAGAGTAAGATCCCAAGTTCGATTCCCACATTCGAAAAAGTCGTCTTTTTTAACATTTAAACAATGTTTCATACTCCACTAACTACCTCGTGAACGTAATTTGACGGCTTAAAAATATATCTCTTACATTAACCGGAAGTGGAAGTTATTTTGAAATATCTCAGTAAATTTTGGTTTAATGACGATTTTTGTTATTAGAATAATGTTTCAAATACTAATATCTACAATTCTTGTTTGAATCATTTTTCTCTTACTGTCACCATTTAGTAATTACAACACGTTAAAGAAAAAATATATTTTGATATTTTCATTCCAATCTGCTAACCTGTGCTTTTTGAAAAAACAAAACAATAATTGATAAATCTCATTTTATAACATGTGTCACAATTGAAAACTATATTTTTTGAAGGACTGAGCATTTCATAATAGTGGTGGTCCGTGTTCCTGCATTGTTTGATAAGAAATCTATGGCGGGAGGTATTGTGCTACCCACAACAGATTCTTTCTTATAGAGTGTATATTGAAAGGCGAGTGTCTGCTGGGTGCAAGGTATTGGGTGCTCTGGGTACATTTGCTCGAAACGTGAATGTATATAGAGATGCTCGATTGAGTGTTTGTAATGGTGTGTTAGTGGCTATATTGATTTATGGTTCTGAATGATGGGTGTGAATGAAAAACATGGACGACGTATAACTGCTGTAGAAACAAGATATTTGAGAGGAGTATGTGGGTATACGAGACGTGATCGTTTACGGAATACATTGGTGTATGGTGAGTGTGAGATAGAGAAAGAATGTTGTTAAAAAAGTGGGAGGTGGTTTGGACATGTAGAGCGAATGTCGAATGAAAGGTTGGTGAAACTAATATATGTGGGTGAGATTGAAGGTGAACAATTGCGTGGGCGTCCGAGGAATGCTGGTTGGGTATGATTGATGGTTTGTTACGTGAACGAATGATTCCGAGGGTGAAGAATAAACGAGCATGTATGAAATGCACTATGAATGTGGACGAGGCGAAAGTGGTGTTTCAAGGTAGGAATGTTTGGAGAAGATTGATTGTGGATTGACTGTGTTTCTGGGTTCGTGCTACCCCACTAAGTGGGATGTAGCGTGATGTTATATATGTATGTAGAAAGTATAGGAACTAAGAAAAACATCGATAACGAGATTATTACGAAAGTACTAAAAAATTTTAAGTCCCTTGAATCCGTTTCACAATGTCTGTGTGAATAACTCACGAATAAAAAAATACTAGAGTAATAAAACGTCATAAATTTGCATCGAAATGAGTTGATTTTAGTCGTAATTGAAAAACTAAAAGTGGAAGTTTACTAATGGACAAACAAATTAATAATACAATTATTTTCAAATATGGTGTAAGCTGAAAAAGAAAGTTTCAAATGAAAGATGTTACTAATAACTAAATTTGGAAAAACATATTATTTTCAATATTCTTGTATCTGCTTCAAATTGCTAGAAAAACTAAATTAATATGTTTTTTACATAACTATACATCATAGTTTCTATGAGAACAAACAACTCTATACTAGGTTACTACTAGAATGTATTTGGGACTGCGATCATTAAAAATATCATATTCCAAATGTTTATTAATGCTTTTGGCAATAGCTCACCCAAGAGGAAAACATAAGAAGAATTTGTATAAAGTGCTTATAATGGTGTGTTAGTGCCTACAATGATGTATGGTACTGAATGTTGGGTATGGATGAATAAGCATGAACGACGTATAACTGCTGTAGAAATGAGATATTTGCGAGGAGTGTATGAGTATACGAGACGTGATTGCTATACGGTGAGTGTGAGATTGAGAAGAATGTTGTTAAGAAAGTGGGGAGTGAGTCAGTTGAGGTGGTTTGGGCATCTTGAGCGAATGTCGAATGAAAGGTTGGTGAACTAATATATGTGGGTGAGGTGGAGGGTGAAATATTGCGTGGGCGTCCAAGGAATATGTGTGATTGATGGTTTGGTGCGTGAACAAATGATTCCGAATGTGAATAATAGACGAGCATGTATGAATTGCACTATGAATTTGGACGAGGCGAAAGTGGTGGGTCAGGATAGGAATGTTTGGAAGAGATTGATTGTTGAATGACTGTCTTTCTGGGTTCGTGATATCCCACCGAATGGGATATAGAGTGACGTTTTGTATGTATGTGTGTAAGTCCACTGTTGTGATATTTTGGATGTTGACCACTCGCTTTGTTCGTCAGGTTTATTTATTGGGAATGGCATATCATTCATAAGTATGCTTAAAGTCTTTTAATAAAATAAATTATGTATTATAGTAGATATGCTAGCAATCAGTCAAATCAATGGGGTATTCCTGTCTAACTGAATTAGCATAAAATAATAATAGAGTATAATAGTTTATGTTAAAATATGTCTGGAAAATATAATAAATAATTTAAAAACATTACTTTTCATTCATAATTTTATATTGAAATCTGCATTTTTTCGCGACTTTAAAATGCGTGACGTAAACTTGCCTAATGCTGCTCATTTCAGACAGATTCTGGTTTTCAAATGTCAAATGTGCTGCCATCTTGTAATCATTTACCATAGTAAAAGCAATTACAGTTAAATTTGATGAATCTGCTTGTTTGAACCCAGGCTCTATATTTTAAATCTTATCACACGCAATCCAGAGATAAATATATACTAACAAATAACAAATTGAAATGTAAACAAGTTTCTTGACAGTTTCGAACACGTGCGTCGCTACTCACTTGGCGATAGTTGGCGCTGATATCAGTTTACAAATGTCATAGGCAAGATGACGTCACACGGTCCATATTTGAATTTAAATCATTTTTATAAATTTAATATCTCACTTAATACTTCGAATTTTTCACTAAAATTTGTATTATTGTAGATCTAATAACATTTACTAATGAAAACAAACAAAATTGTCCAAAAAAATGCAGGAATACCTCATTCTGTATTTGAATAATGCTCAATAATTTGTCTATTTCATAAATTATAGATATTATGAAAATTCTTAAATTAATTTTAATTCTATAATAAGATATGGCAGCTCCACCGCTCACATGCTTGGCTTTTTTTTGAGCACAAAATAAACACCCCTAGGATCGGGCCTGTATATGTTAAGAATAATTATTAAATATCCAACTATAAATTCATGAGTATAATAAAGTCGTGTGGTGTGAAAGCGGTTATTATTGGGCTTCCAAATTATCAAGAGATGGCGTTGATCACAATTCACAAAAGACATGTCAAATACATTTTGTATGATATCTTATGATGTCGAATGCGTACTTTAGTGTTGGTAGTTTGCATTTATTGGCAGCAGAATAGTTGCCATACACACTGTAAATTTTCCTGTTTTTCTAGGTATTTTTGAAGAAAATTCAATCGTAACATATCTATAAATACAATGTACCTCTCATTTTTACATCTTATTTAAATAATACGGCTTAAACAAATGTAATACTTACATTGGCATACTCTTAAAATAATTACTATTGTTATTAATTTTAAAAAATAACTATTAATTTCAAAATACAATAAAATTTATGTACCTTATGGTTAGTTCAGCTTTCTATCATTAGTTAGCGTATTTTAATTTTGGATGCCCAATATACCTAATTACTTCATACATTGTCATGTTACACTAAACAATAAAGAGAATAGAAAAAGATAAACGGTCGGAATACAAACAAATCATTGTCATATTGGTTGAACTGTCAACACTCAACGTTGTTTGAATTTTTCATATCCTATCTGCTTTTGTTTTAAAGTTTACTGTAATTAGTAACTAGTAACTCCTGGTAATGTACTGTCATCATGACAGTTATTTTTGTTTCATTTGGACTCAGTTAAACCTTCGACTGATAGATGGCGCGCGAGAAATCTCCATTTGAATATACGATTCAACAATGCCACAAATTTCACTTACAGTCATTATGTCATAACCGTAATTGTTGGAGATTTATACAAATTACAGGTAACAGACAAAGCAAGCGATAAAGGTAATGCGTTTAATAAACATAATTAGTTGTGCTGAGACTAATGGACTGTGTTTCTTTTGCATTATCGCCTCGTTAGACAAGTAAATATGTTCGAGTTAAGTTTCGAATTCCCCATTTCCGAAATTTGTTACCTTTAATGAGCTCATTTCATTACATTTCACTCGGATTTCTATTCGTATAGCCGGTGTTGTACACGCAACATTATGCTTTGTATGTGAACAAGAAAAGCACCCTCAATCGGTGTAATTATGTAATATGTCATCTTATCCATTATGCTGGAAGTGAAAACTAAATAATCACTCTATACGTAACATTAACGCACAATGATTAACAAACAATACGTTATTAACTGATATGTGTTGAAGTATTTGTCCTGGCAGTAATTGAAGATAAAAACTTCTTTTTAGCGTTTTCAATAATTTACATTTAGTTGTACGTATGTCCTTGTATTTAAGTTACGTTATAGAGGGCGGTGACTTTATCAGCCTATTATAGGCATTTTACATGTTAAATATTACTTATGCAATTTCCTGCTTCCCTAATATTTTTAGAGAAAAATGTTTCAAAAGTAAGTTACTAAGATTTAAAAGCTGCTCCTGAATTTGTGAACAAATTTCATTTCACTTCTTTAATAAAGGCTAAAAAAATATCAAAAATTCAGTTCATATTATTATTATTAGTAACCATGGAAAAGTTTATTTGCGTACCTCCACTTAGACCTGAAGATGATAGCCGTTGCTATTGAAACGTCGGCATAGTGTTTAATAAATAATTGACTGCTAGTCCGTTGTTTTGATTTTTTCTAATTTATTTGCATACCTACTTTGATTATAAATAATGTTAAATATTTGCTTGAATTTAATTCCATTTCCATGTTTACTCATTATTAAAACTGAATTTTTTATATCTTTCTCGCTTCTAAAAGTAATTAAAATGAAATTTATTCGCTGATTTAGATGCAGCAGATATAAAATCTTTTCAACTATTATTTGAAACAATTTTCTCTAAAATGATTAGGGAAGCAGGAAATTGTATAAATATTATTTAATCCTATAGCCGTAAGATAATACCAAATACGGGTCAAAAGTGACCCAGGTTTTTAATTCCTTTTAGGATTAGGATAATATTATATAATATACAGTAGAGTGACAATATATATAAAAGTTTTACTGTCAGTCAAATATAATACACATACATACATTACATTCACATATTTTTATGTATTTATTTCTTCAAGTTGATAACTTTTTACAATGTATTAGAGTTTATTTATTGCCTGAATATTTTTACTATTATCTATGTTATTATTGTAAGAAAAAAGAAATGAAGAAACTCACTATCACGATCTTAAATTGGTAGAGCATCAATAATCCGGATTCGATTTTTATATTTAGCTTAAACTTACTGTACAATGCAATATAAAAATATTGCATTGTAAACAAAATATTGCATTGTAAAGAAAAATCTTTAAATGAAACATCACAAATTTAATATATTAAAATAAAATTAATAATGAATAGTTTCATTTATCCGATCCTCTTCTCTAAAGATCACGCTGGGTTATGACCGACTGCAGCTAATATTTTGCATTGAGACACCCAAAAAGTGTTGTATTGGTTCATTTCGAAAATCCGAACACGTCTTGGGGTTCGGTGTCAATTAATCCGGATTATTGACTCTCTACTGTACTTATATTTATTTTTTATGTACCTACATAATACAGCGTAAATAATAATAATAAATGTATGAGATTTAACTCTTCTTTTTATTTGTTATAAGTATTTTAAATCCATAAAATATACATATTAGAGAACAAAAAGAAATTCCGCTGCCGGAATATGGAACTTGCATAAAAATAGTTTTAGAGGTAATAATTATAATATAATTTTTTACCTTTTTACCTTATATAGCAAAAAGTTCTTCGTCTTCGTCGTTCTTTTTATAGGCCATAATAACTATTTGGGTATTTGGGGTTCACGAATAGCAAATCAAATTTAGCTACTATTCACAACTGCTAAATGCATGTAAATACATGTGATCTCTTGCCGAAATATGATGAGACTTAACAAATATCTGTTTATTATATTGAAAATTTATTATTACACGAAACACCATAGCCGGGTCAATTCGGACCCCAATAAAAAAAAACCTAGCTTTAGGTATTCTTTATCTATGGTAATATTCGTTAAGGTTAAAATAATGTATGTATAAGGACAATATTTAAAGAGAAAAAAATTTAGAAGTTATATGCAGATAACTAAAAATTGAGTCAACGTTGACTCGCTTTCGGCTCGGCAAGGGCTGTTAACATGTAAAATGCCTATAATTGCTTCAGTCAGTCACCACCCTGTATGTAGTAGGAAAACCATGGAATTCGAATAATTTTTTTATATGTTTCAATCAACTCCAATATCTGTTTCAACCGGAGCCGGCCCAAAATCCCGAATCTCAAGATCCCGAATCCCAAAATCCCGAATGCCCAGAATCCCGAACGCCCAAAATACCGAATACTAAAATCCTGAATTCCCAAAATCCCGAATGTCTAAAATCCTGAATTCCCAAAGTCCCGAATGTCTAAAATCCTGAATACCAAAATCCCGAATGCCCAAAATCTCGAATTAGATACTTAGAAATAATTTACTGAATTTTCTGATTTTGTTTAGAACCGTTTCAACCGACCCTTGTACTAGGTTAAACAAGAATATACTTGTCTTTGAATTGCTTTAGCAGGGTAACTATTGTACCTGAAGAATAATTATTATATCCAATTAAAGATCGATAAACATATTTTGATTTGATGTATTTCTTTCCAAAATCCGTCATATAGTTAAGACGCTATGGTCGATAAAAGCAAAACTATTTCAACCGTACCCTACAGCTTGCAAAAATTTCATCTCATTCTAAACTGATCTCAATGTTTAACGACCTAGTTGTGTTTTTATTATTAATTTATGTAAGCTGGGTTCAAAACTTTGTTTGAAACATTATGTGCAGAGAGCGGATTATATGCACGAAAAAACTGAATTATGCGTATATAGTATATGCACTGATTTTTTGGGAAATATGCGCTATATATGCACAAATATGACAATATATGCAGCAATATATGCAAAAAAAATTTTTAAATTAATAGATAAAAAGTATAAATGAATACATTATGTATTTTATTGCACAATACAGTCTTAATCCTGATTCACAATTAACAAATATATTACTAATATACATACAAACTAAGTCTAGAAACTTGATATTATAAGATTATGACATATTTACATAATTACAATAACAAATTATTGAAAATTTTCTAAAAAAAAAATAGTGAAATATAAGTAAAAGATATATCCAGCTGAGAATTCTCGGACTTATATTACATTTACCAGCAACGGTGTAAACAATGAATACCTACCGTTACCGTTACAGGGATTTCTTTAGAAATATTAGAGTTTATTGGTTTGTGTATTTGCTTATTGCATTGTTTATTTTCCCTTGCATTCTTCTATTTATTGCGGTCTCCTCTAATACTTGGGAATTATCAATGTGCATAGCATCATGTAAATAGCTCCGTGGTAACGTGTCGGACTGTGGATCATGAGATCCTCAGTTCGAATCCCACTGCCGACAGTTACAAATTTAAATTTACCCCTGTGGTTCCCCCTCCACTAACATCCCCGGGGGCTATGATTTGACGGCTGGTAACCGCATTTCATAGGAAAAAATATATCACCTACCGAGATCTGCGTAAGCAGAGTGCCACACCCGTAATGGGTAAAAGGCGTGATGATATATTTATTTATTTATTAACAGAAATTTCAGATTGTTTAATCACTAGAAAAGGTCTTAAAAATATGCATAAAAATGCTCAAATATGCAATTAGTAATTAGCATTAATAAACTATAATCAATGTAATTCGTCTAGAAAATTGATTTTATTTAAAGATATGCATAAATTAAAATATATGCACTTTGCATATAATCCTCTCTCTAATTATGTGAATGGTTGCCATGCTTTAAACGTCATTAAAAATTTTCTATTGGAACAGTCATTGTGTATAATATTCGGTAGCAGGGTGCAGGGAGGTGGAAAGAGTAAAGGTTACGGAAACCTTTCCTCAATTGTGTTTGTAAATAATAACAATGGCATATGTCGTGCGCACTAAATAGAGTATAGTGCGCAGTGAACCGTCGCTATCTTCATGTTTTAGTTGAGCTTGTTTATTAAATGCCTGTAAAACCCACGGCTGTCCCGCCCCTGGCAACACGTGCACAGTGATGCGCTGCACGCACACGCACACGCACACGGACGCCGGAGCCGGACGCATTCACGCGGTGGGCGTCAGGGCGTCAGGCGTCAGGCGTCGCTCGTCACCCACCTTGTGTGTTGTGGTCTCTAGTGTCGTGTTGTGCGCGTTAATGACAACTACCCGCATTTGTATTGTGCCAAATCATGAGTAATTTGTAATTACAAATTTCCATTTCATGATTTACAGATGTGCGCTAGATAAAATAATTACGTTGCTTTGGAGTTCGTTATTTAAATTAGAATTAATGTAGTCCTAACATATTTTTTATAATTGAACATTAATTAGAAAATATAATCGTGCATACGTTAGATATTAAAGGAACTAATGGATGTTCCATAATTTTAAATAATTATTTTAATTCTGAAAAGAAAAAATATATATTTTAAAATATGTAAATGATTGTAGACATTTCCGGGAAAACATACAATTCTTGAAAGAACATTTCACAAAAGTACAAAGCATGAAAATACATTTTTTCGAATGGTCGAATGTACAAATGTCGAAAATTATAGTAGACTCACAGACATTGTAGCTACCTTAGCTGCGTGTCATGCTGTGCCAAGCTGATATATTATCCTAAAAATCAGCAAAGAGATAAAAAACAAAAGTACAGGTACAAAAACAGGGATGTATTCAGTTTATTCTCCTTTCGTTTATTTATTATTTATGAGTAATAATGTGTTATAAATATTAAAATATTGTAAATGACAAATATTGCAACAAATTATAGGATGATTAAATTTATTCCTTGTAACTAGATTTGAAATCATCGTAATTGATACGAGTTCAACCTCAAATGTATGTAACTTTCTTACAATTTATTCGAATATAATGAAAATTATAGTACGTTGCGTACAATTAGGCATTGTAACACGAGTTGTTCATACTACTTTTCCTATTTCACGTCCATAAATTCAATAAAAATAAAATAAAATTGTACGGCATGTTTAATATACCACTGGATACCAAGGGGCTTTGCTCGCGGGGCCTATCGGATCCCAGGCCGCAACCCCGATGCAAGGGCTCCAATTAATAATTTTACGTGAGCAATGACAGCCCCAAGTTTGACAGGCTGTTAATTTTACAAATAATACATTCCCCAAAAACAGTTGCACAAAATTCAATTTTGTAGCATTGTTTTTGAGAAAAACAGTATCACAAAATTGACTTTGTGTACATGAAATTGGAAAAATATTTTTTTCGTACATACCATGTATTGTTCTTCTAATTAAATCTAATTCAAAATCATCCAAATCAGAGATGAAATAGTACATTGCAAAGTTGACCCAATTATTTATTGCTTTATAAGTGCAATCATGTTTTAACATAATTTTATCTACGATCGTTGGTATTTTGTAAATTCTAGTTGGTATGTTTTCATTGAAATAAAATTTAAACAATTTCAAATCAAAGTAGTAATAAACCGGGATAGCTTTTAAAATGTTAGTAAGGGTAAATAGCTCCGTGGTAACGTGTCGGGCTGTTGCCAATTTAAATTTACCCCTATGGTTCCCCCTCCACTAACAACCTTGGGGGTTACGACTTAACGGCTGGTAACCGCATTTCAAAAGCAAAAATATATCACCTACAGAGATCTGTGTTAGCAGAGTGCCACACCCTTAATGGGTAAAAGGCGTGATGATATATTTATTTTATTTATTTATTTATGTTAGTAATTCGTTGAAAACCATGCCAACCAAATATACAGTGTGGTAATATTAAAAAATCGGTTGTGGGTACCACTATTCCTCCCGCCAAAGATTTCTCATCAAACAATGCAAGATACGCTCATTCCTTCAAAAATTATAGTTTTATATTATAATACATGTCAAAAAATTACATTTTTCAATCGTTGTTTTGTTATGTTTTGTTTTTTTTAAAAGCACAGTTTAGCAGATTTAAACGAAAATATTAAAATATAATTTTTCTTTACCCTGTTGTAATTCGTAATTGCAGACAGTACGAGAAAAATGTTTCAAAAATCAATTGTAGATAATAATATTTGAAACATTATTCTAAATTGCCAATAAACTATAATTTATTGAGATATTTCAAAATAATTTGATAGGGCTTCAAGTAAGCTGCCACTTCCGGTTATTGGATTATCACCAAAAATTAATCAGCTCGTCCCAAGTTGATACAATTGATATACAAAATATCAAAATTTTCAGTTTTGTAGTTTTTGAGAAACAGTAACTCCAGAGATCCACACAGCCCGACAAACAGACTTACAGACCCACACAGACATCATCGCGAAACTAGTAAAATCGTATTCTAGGGACCCTAAAACGTACTCATACACTGAAAACTCACTACCAAATTTTCATCCTTATTATTATACAGTTCTTTCAGGATTGGGCGGAAGATAAAAACGCACTATTGCCTGCCTGAAACGAATGGGATATGTAGGATATATCGCACGATCGTATTATTATTCTTTTTTATATTTATGTTATATATTTATGCACAGTATAATTAGAAAAATTTTGTTCCGGAATTATTTTTACATGAATATTAGTTGATGTCGTGGGTGAATTTATTTTTATTTCATTGTTGTGCTATTTGTCAATGCAAATCTGTATCAAAATAAAAATCTGTGCCATAATGAGTGTCATTAAACAAGTACAGATAACACATATTAAATCAAAAATACCAACAGACATTTTAGTTACTTACCTACACATTTTTGTGTCACTGTTTAAATAAATAAATATTATTTTCTATATTTTCAATACAAGTACAAGAATCTTACCAGAAGAGGGAAAGAGCGAAGAGGAAGTAAAACTGAAATCCTTTCAATTTCATGAAGTAAACAAAACAAATTTATTTCCATTATTATTATCTACATTTGAGCATTCCTTAAATAAAGTACAAAAATATATTTAAATTTATCTACCTTAACATTTGAGCAACGAACTTTTGGTAGTCACATATGCGGAACCTAATTAACAATGAAAATATTATTCATTATCATTTTCACTACCGTAATCGGCATGCAGTATAAATATATACAAATGAAAACAATAGTAAAAGTGCGATATACTTTCACTACAATGCACACGCATACACATCAGAATGCAAGTCTCACTGCTCACGTACAGTGCCGTACTCGCCTAATTCGAATACTACAGAGCATTCTGAAAGAGGTATGAATAAATATCCGTACAGAAAATATCATTAATATGACCACAGGAAATTTATATACCTGTAAATTATTTTCAAACCAAAATTTATGTATTTGAATATTTATTCATTTATTTGTGTAATTAAATTTGGTATACTCCATTTTAGAATGAGAAATAGTAATTAATCAAAATTTGCAAGAGTAGTATTGGATTTTTTTCACCTATGCAGCAAATAAATCCATCAGAAAAATACGGTATAACTTTACTAAAAAGCTCATAGAATACGCTCGCTTCATATCTGAAACGAAATTAACTTCTCGAACAATAGAAACACCTCTATAAACGTTCCGATAATTATTGGTGCACCACTGGAATGATTTATTACCCTCTCGCATTCTCAAAAGGAATATAGATAAATAGAATTCCTTATAACCTAAATATTTTAAAATTTCTTTCATCCATTAATAAATTTTAAATCAATTCCATTTTATATTAAACGCCTATTTCGTTTTTAAGTGAACAACCCGTATATTTTATTTAAAATTATGTGAATTTTAACACTTCGGCATCAAAAGGAAAACAACGACAAAACAGATTTTACACGACTATACAATAAAAGCTTGTCCTAGAAATTGACATTACATGGTAAAACTTATGCCGTTATACTCGCTTTATTTATAATTTTTTTTTTTTTGGTAAGTTCGCCGCGTTCACTAACGCCGATTTGTTTGTTTTAATAAAATTTATTTTACACCCTAATTTGTCGTTAATTTGTCCTATTGTGTCGCTGTAAAAATTATTATGTCGTTCCAAAATAATTTCTCTTTTAATAGTATATTACAATACGAATGACGAAAAAAAGAATTTTGCTCACGCATGTATCAGTTTTGAATACGAGGCGTCAGCCGAGTGGGTAAAGACACATAAGTGAATTAATTTGTTTCTTAACGAGTGTTGTATAGCGTTTTGTTCTATCCTGTTATTGTAAGTACGCGCCCCTATCCTTGTGGTCCACATACTCAATGTTACGAATCAGTCAGGTGACAGGTGAGTGGGCGAAAGTAGTGAGCAAAACTTTCGCTCACTCACCTGTCATTACCCACCCGTTAACATAGGAATGAGTTGAGTGCACAAAACAGAAGGTTTCGAGCTCTATATCCAAGTAAGAAACAACAAGTTTTAATAGCAGGATTGAACAAAATAAATAAAAGGTTGTCTTTCAGAATGCACCATGGTGTTTACGTTAACTTATGCTATTAAAATAATATTATTTAACAATCACTGAAGATGGCACTCATTCTGAAGAAGTTATTCGTCAGCGCAGGCTCGACCTCGTTTCGCCAGCTGTTGACAGAACCTGGGTGATGCCACTATATCACCCAAGAACACGCTGAGCAGGTAGAATTCCTTGTTCTTATCCGGTGATCTCTTGTACTGTCTGAAAGATAAAATCACATTTTATTTTAGTAAATATGACAACTGTGACAATCTTAACCAGTGTTCTCCAAGATTTACTGGGGTACTTTTAATGCTATAACAGTAAACGTTCAACCAAAATGCACACGTTTAGTTAGACTCTGACCTAAGTCTTAAGATATGGACGACATACAACTAAAGCCCTTGTCACATGGTCAATCATTACTTCATTTTTGTTTGTCAAACTATGTATGATGACGTCATATCATTCAGTTTGATGCATGATGAAAAGAAGGTGTGTCACACGGTCATTCTTTTCACTAGAGTGAAGTTTGTCAAACAGAAACTTATATGCATAGAGGGCATCGCTGTCGGTCATGTGATGACAGAAATGACAGTTGTTTGTTGATGAAGTTGATTTTATTTTCATAATACCTAGCGGTGCCAATGAGAACACCAGTATTTGTTTTGTATCCTATAAAATTAATTTATTTTTCATTTCTCATTTCAATAACATTAAATTTTAACATTGCCAACCAGGTTAAATAAAAATATTTTTTGAAATCTATTTATTTAATATATATATTCCAATCCAGAATAATTGAAGAATTATTAATATTTGTATAAATAAAGTCTTATTAAAATACTTACTTTATTCATTACTACTATCAAATGTCACTCGATCTGTCAAAACTACAAAAGTCGAATCAAAATGTATGACAGAATAAGAAACGTTTCTATTTAGAGCATTTGACCAAACTGTATGACGTGACGTCAAGTTTCTGTGTTTGTCATTCAAAAGTTTTGTCAAACGGTGGAAACACTGACCGTGTGACAAGGGCTTTATACGAAAAACTTGTACTTATTTAAAAATTACTAACAAGATTTTTGCAACAACAATAATCTGACAGTTGTTTTTTGATCAAATTCTAATTTATCATATATAGATGTAAATAAGAAAATAAATCATTCGTTTTCGTTTTAATCACATTATTTATAGTTATACGTGAAATTAAATAATAAAAATGGGGATAAGGGATACGTGACGTACTTTTGGTAGGACAAAGATGAATATATTTGAAGAGTAAGAGTTGGATACAAATTCCATCTTTTGTAGATTTATATATTATATGTTTAAAGATATAAAAGTTTATTATATAAATAATTTTCAATCCTGAATACCATAGTTTTATCATCAAACCTCTGTTTTAAAAAGCTACGAACTACCTCAATTTATACTCTACCAATTTGATGGTGCAATAACATTATCTTAAATTTATTTATTTTATAATTTGTTTCTTCAAATACGATAATGGCCACAAACCCCATTAAAATTGAATAGTTGGTAGTATCGTAAACCACCTACTACCTATTACATTGAACTTCGATATTTTTTTATTTATTTAAGTCCAAAATGGGTGCAAATGGACATTCAACTGTTACTAGAAGCATTCTTCTATAAAGAAGAATAAAGTAACTTAGGATATACTGAAATAGCATTCAAAATCCCTATATCCGTAGGAGTCGATCATTATTATTATTATTAATTAATTAATAATCCTATATTTTAAATTATAGTTAAGATGGGGTAAATAGCTCCGTGTTAACGTGTCGGACTGAGAATCGTGAGATCCTCAGTTCGAATCTCACAGCTGACAGTTGCCAATTTAAATTTACCCCTGTGGTTCCTCTTCACTAACATCTTTGGGGGGGGGGGGGGGGTTATTTGACGGCTGGTAACCGTACTTCATACCCAAAAATATATCACTTACTGAGATCTGCGTAAGCAGAGTGCCATACCCATAATGGGGAAAAGGCGTGATGATATATTTATTTTTATTTTATTTAGATGAGGAAGATAATTCCATGGTAACGAATCGAACTATGTACCGTGAGATTCTCAATTCGAATCCCACAGCAGACAATTTTTCTTCACCTCTTCTGAGGTTCCCTCTCTACGAACAACTTTGTAGGTCGCTGAGATGGGCAGTAATTAATTATAAGTATTTAAATTACGTAATTAATTTCACTTATCAGAAATGTAATTGTTAACCTAATTTTTCAATTACTTTCGATCTGTAATGAAAATTTCAGTAGGTAATTACATTATTTTTGCAATTAATTTAGTAATTCTGGTACATTTTCTTTGTAATTGCAATTACATTGACAATTACTTAGTTTTTTTTTCATGAACAAAATAGCCAATTTTATGACATTTTGTTGATTGAGATGAAATTGCAAAATTCCATTTCATTTTCTAATTAAATAGAAATGAAGATCCTTGAAGTACAACGCCATTTATCCTTTCTCAGCTCCTGTTAAAGATTATTTTCATTCATTAAAAAACATTAGTTTAAATAACCACAATCCACAATATTAGTCAGAACGATGTATTTTCTGTAAGACATCTTTCTAGCCTATAATTTTTTTTACACATTTTAATAATAATAATAATAATTTTATGTATCTATATTTTGCTTCTGATTTATATAAAATAAAATTTTAAAATATGTAAATTGAGGTTCTTTAAAAATAAAAAGTAATTGTAATTTGTAATTATTTAATGTAATTTAATAAAAAAAAATTGCATGTAATTGAGCTAATTAATTATTTACATTTTGATCGTAAAGTAATGTAATTTTATTAACATTTAGATAATAATTATAAAAAAGTAATTACATTTTTTTAGTAATTTGCCCATCTCTGGTAGTGGTAGGTCGTGACTTGAAGGTAGGTTGCAGCTTTTACGCAAAAGTATGTCACGTACCAACCTACATTTGCCCTAACTAGAGTGCTACACTTAAAATGGGTAAATGGCGTGAAGATATATTTGTTTAATATTACTATAGTAGTACCTATGTTGTTCTAAAATGACAAAAGAATTGAAATAGCGGGTTCAATCTGTCATTAAAAATTGTGAATCATAAAATTGTTATAATGCGTAAAATACAAAAATGTGTGTTATTTGTAATACGACAATATTCAAAAATTATTTCACCTTTAAAATCTAATGAATATTGTAGAAAGTGTTGACTAGCAAAAATTTCCAGAACATTGGTGAAATTTTTGTGAAGGTATTTTAAGTGTACGTAATACAATTCCCGAAAATGTCATTACGCTAAATTTGCAGACTTTCTAGAAAATCTTTGAAATGCTACACAAAATATATCGTTGCTATTATTGTAATAAAGAATATATCAACATTGCCCAAGGTTACTAAAATGAGTTTGTAAAGTCATCTTCTCAAATTCTTATAATTGGAGAGGCTAGACGCAAATGGAAATTCCAGGAAACTATATTTGCAAGAAATGTGGTTTTCTTAGTGCTTAGCATTAGCATTTTCTCTTTTCGCACCTGATTAAATCAGATTTACTCAACAATTTATTATGTGTTTAATAAAACAAACAATGTACAGATCTGCCGTAATCTCTGCGTCATTATCTATTTATAATACTTTGAATTTGAATTATTATTATTACACCTATAATTGCTTTCATAGTGTGATTCCATAAATAAATATAATTTAGTTTATGTAAGTAACCAATGTTTACAGTTAAAATAATAAAGTTTCACCTTCACTTTTCTCTCAAGCCAAACAACATGAGTCACGAAGCAATGTGCTTAACCAGTAAGAAATATTCAGTTTCACTCTCGGAATGGACTAAAAAATTAACATTTATGTGATGTCTAAAGACGTAATAATTTGACATTATGGTTGTGGCGATGCTGATGAAATTTCGCAGTTTATTGATGCCAAATATAAGGTCAATAATTAGAACCTGCTTAAGGCAAGTTAATGGTACCGAAACAACGAGTTTTCTGAAAAAAATCTGTTTTGTCCAGCACAAAACCTACCGCAAATTTTAATTTCTAAACGGTATAAAATATAGAAAAAAACTTCAAATAAAAATTGTAGCAAATACAATTTCACATTTTTTGGATGTAACAAAATTTACTAGAACTCATTTATTTAGTGAGATATGCTAAAAAAAACCTGGTTGTATTTAATTAAACTACCACTTCCGGTTGATGGGTTGCTCCTATACTATTTATAACTAAAATATAAAAATTATTCAATTAATTGAATAAATGTTAATCTAATATACTCAATTACAATATCACATATTCAAATATCTATATGACAAGTCTTTTTTCACGAGCGGGAGAGAAACTCGGTTTTTATGATACCAAACTCGTGAAACAACCAATTTCATATCAACGGGAGATGTGTACACTTTCTCTTCCGTCTGGAGGAAAAGTGATCAAATAATGGAATTGTTGTGAAAAAATGAACAAAATAAAACAAATCGAAGATAACTATCATAAATTATATTACAATTTAAATAATTTTTAAATGCATAGTAACCATTACAAATATTGGGGTCGTGAAAAAATAGTATATACACCGCAAGACAGAAATGTATTTTTTCCCTCGCCGCGAGGGCTACATCGCATACCTACGGCTCATGCTTCAATTTTACTCCGCGGGAAAAAATCATACACTTCTCTCCCTTGCACAAAAAAAAAATGGATTAATACAATAGCAATATTTATCTTACGTATAGTGACAGTAATTTAGATATTTACAATAACAATATTTTTATTTATATTATTAATGTGGATATCATTTTCGATTGCTGGTTCAACAATCTAAATATTTATGTTTTTTTTAATATTCTCATATTGTTGCAGTATATATCTAGATCAGGGGTGGGCAACCTTTTGTATAACAGGGGCCAGAATAAGATTTACGTTTCGTGCGCGGGCCGTAGTTGTTAATTGACACATTTTTGTTACTTAATATAATATAAAATATAAAGAAACAATAATAAAGCAAAATTAATTTAATTTAAACTAGACGAATTATATCGAAAATTAAACAGTAAATCTCCCCTTTTTCTTTATGTTGGGTACTAACCTAATTTAAAATTTTTGTTTTTGAAAATACTTATTTATTATTTCTTTTAAAGATCTCGCGGGCCGGATTGGAACTTTACCCGGGGCGGAAATGGCCCGCGGGCCGGAGGTTGCCCACCCCTGATTCTAGATCATATATGCTATATTTTTAATAATATAATATATATTCAAATCAACAACTAATATTGCTATTTCAAGCAAGATATTTAATTATGATAAATCTATATTATTGCTGAGAAATAAATATATACGTATTGTTACAGTAAGAAAATATAAGTTGCTGTCATTATACGTGAGATACATATTGCTATTGTAGCAATTAATTGTTTTTTTTTTTCGTGTAATGTATAATATTTTACGTCTTTTGTGTACTAAAATATAAAAATTATTCAATTAATTGAATAAATGTTAATGTTAATGTTATTCTAATATTTTACATTCGAATTAACTTTTTTTTATTATTTCTATTGGAATTTGAGTTATCGTGTAGAAAAAATTGCCACACACAGACGTCATCGTCAAAATAGTTATATCTTGTTCTAAGGCCCCCAAAACGTGCTTAAAGTTTAAAGCTCACAATCGAAAATTTTGACTATACAAATATGGGAGGTAAAAACAACCTACTCCTAAAGTAACTTACTTTTTTTGGGATTGCTTTACAGAAATAAGTTCTGTTTATTTAAATAAATAACTATAATTTTCTTGCCATTTATTAATATTTTAAGTGCGGAACTCTGCTTTCGTAGAACAAGGTAAATGATGTATTTTATTTATTTTTATTATTTATTCTATATTCTTGGTTTGCACAAGTAACATGATAAATTTGCTGACGTGTATTATATTTTTTATTTTTGACGACTTTTCTGTTTCTGCAGAATTTAAGCATCCAGTTGCATTATTTGAATGTACTTTAAACATTATCATATAATTTTTTCTACTAGCCATGAAGAAGACACAAGTGGTGTAGAAAGGTCGGTATTGTAAACAATAAAGGTCTTTGACTGTATCCCCGATCATTATTTTTCCACATCGCTTCTCCAGTCGAACAATCATCTCTTCATCGATATATTTTTATTTAAATAAGCGTAAATTTTGTTAGCCTTTTTGGTACAAAAATATTACTAGAGGTAGAGAAACAATAGCAGTTTATTTTCTGTTCGTTTCTGAATACATATTAATGTTTAGCTCAAAATTATATTTTAGGAAAATTGTTCTTTCTTGTTTACAAAAGCAAAGCAGGAAAAAAATTATACATATTCTCAGAGATGTTTTTATAACAAATTAGAGAATAAAGATTTTGCTAGAATATAATCAAAATTAAACCTTGAGACATACTAATTTAATAAAAACTTGGTATAAAACCACACCGTGCCTTTTTTCTATTCTCTTTTACGGACTTCAGAACTAGGTACTTTTTGTGTTTTTGTAAGCAAGCATTGGCGTGGTAATTTAAACTATAAGTAATATGATTGAAATCATCACATGTATTATTAAATTATGTAATATACCGCACAAATAAAAGTAGGTTATGCTGTTACGCTTAATGTAACGATTTAAAATTAAATATAATTGTGCAGTAGTATATCTGTTCTGATTTTTTTAAATTCTTTTGTCATAGGAAAAATTAATAAGTAATATTTATATTTTAAACAGAATACACAAATTTATAAAATAGATTAATTTATATTTGAAAATCAGTTTTAGATAAAATGAAGTAGTGTAAAAGAATTTTGAATTAAGTTCCGTAAAAATATTTTGTTTAAATTCAATCTTTCGAATTACTGTGTAAACAATACTTTTTACAGATCTTAATCCAAAAATCTTTTATAAATTTAAATTATTTTTGTGGATTGTTATACTACTTATTGAGGTTATTTATCCTTTTTATTAATATTTCAAATACTTTACAGTAAATAAATGAATAAATACTTTAATATGTATTTATAAAAATGGGGTAAATAGCTCCGTGGTAACCACTGCCGACAGTTACCAATTTAAATTTACCCCTGTGGTTCCCCCTCCACTAACATCTTTGGGGGACATGATTTGACGGTTAGTAACCGCACTTCATATGAAAAAATATATCACTTACCGAGATCTGCGTAAGCAGAGTGCCACACCCATAATGGGTAAATGTCGTGATGATATATTTATTTTATAAAACATATTCTATTCCACTAATAATATAAGATCACCAAAACGTTTTTCACTTTGAATTTCTGTATCTATATTATGTATAATTTATAATTTATATGAATAAATTTTCTCTTTACCTCTCGCACATATAATGTTTTCAACTGATAAGCGTATTATAGGGTGCCTAGAATATGATTTCACTACTTTTATGATGACTTTTGATTCTTTCACGGTGACTCTTACTTTAGTAACGGTATTATTTTCAAATTTCATAAATACAATTAGAATATGTTTAAGTTACGAACTGATTAGATTTTATTAACAACCCATGAACCGAAAGTATTATCTTCGTTATTTATATGCTTACGGTTACCTATGATTTTTATTTTATATCTGAATTCTCCTATTTGTAGTGAATATTTTATATTAAATTCAGTTACATTTTTGTTATGATCTTCAACGGATTATCTACTTTAAGGCGCAACCTTTCATTAAAATAGCAAATACAAATAGATAATCAAAATCGTATACAGGAGAACCTTAGTTTAAGGTTTCTTCAAATCCTACATTATCGACAATTGCGCTTATATAGTATAAATACCCAAAAGGTATGTAAATAATATTGGGGTATTTACCAGATATTTACCAAGGGCCATTTACCATCCAAAAATACATTCTGGTTATAATGTAGTAAAAATAAGTAGCTCTTGGACTTACAAAGTTGCGCCAGATCGATAGCCAGTTACTATTTGTGTTTTGTGTGACAAACATTAAACTTGATTAAAATGAAGAAAGGGATAGCTTGCAAAATTGTTCCGCAGAATATCTTCTTGCAAATGCAAATAAAGTGGAAGATAACATTTTTAAATGCGTGAAGTATCCTGCGACATTAAAGAATGTTTAAAAAAAAGTAAATTTTTTTTATGGTTTTATTTTATTTAGGACCGGTATTTCCAACTTCAGATAAACTAGAGAATAAAATCGTAGATGTCATTTTTTTATACGATATTTTTTGTTTATTCCACTGATAATTTTTTTTTTTTACGAAAATGGAAAGCGGACTAACTACTATGGTTATATGCCGCCTCATGAGTGGATGATTATGAATTTATGTGAACATCACAACCGACCATGCTCTGCAGAGCAATTCGAACCCACGACCTCTGGCGTTTTACGTTAGTGACATAACCACTACGCTACTGATAAATTCTCTAGTTTATTTGAGGTTGGAAATATCGGCGTTTAATAAAGAAAATATTAAATAATGCACTTTTATGTGATTTGATATATTTTTCAATACTATTGAATACCCCTATGTTTACTATTTTTAATCAATAAATATAAACCCAGTAGTTACGCTATACTATACTATATGATTCATGGTACATTACCGGAGAATGTGCTCCCAGTCAAGGACACGCGTGCTCCTATTCTTGTTCCTCTGGGCGCGGTGGGCGTACTGCAGGCACACTCTAGTGTACACGCACACATCTTCACCGAGCTCTTCCACCAGGCGCTTTTCCGCTTCCGCCATGTCGATGAGCTCGTCCCCAAGACCAGCTAGCGCTGCTCTTCGCACGCGTCCAGTGTAGGTTCCTATCAACAAAACATGACTTGCGTAATTGACATTCTAATCGCAAACGGAGATATTGAGGTTATAATTAACCGGATTTAAAAGCAAAATGCTGTTGAATAAATCTTATATTTATAAAGTAAATAATTTATTTTATACACCAGTAATTTAGAATGTTAACAATATTCCTGCAAAAATTTCTGGGAAATAAATTTGTTACACAACCAAATTAATTTATTCTCGACTTGTCCCAAAATTGCCAGACTAGTAAAACTAGTTAATTTATACAAATTTTCATTTGGCAATAATAATAATTATTCGTAAATTATTATAGCTCAGTGGTAACACATCGGATTGTAGATTAAGAGATCCTCAGTAGGATTGCCACAGCTGACAGTTGCCACTTTAACCCTGAACAGTCACACTACTTTCGCAGTTACACAAACTGGGGTCTGGAAACCCCGCAAAAAAAAAAAAAAACTATTTTCTCATAACCGCATGTAATTTATTCACGGATTTTACCTATGTAATATTTGTTTAGATTTATAGAAACACATCAAACAGTTTATAATCTTTCTGTACCAATATCCAGGGTTAACTTTACCCCTGTGGTTCCCCTTTCACTGACATATTTGAGGGTCGTGATTTAACGGCTGGTAAATGCAATTCACGCTTCATATAAAAAAGAAATATTTCTTCAGTCTTTACTTCAATTTCCTATATTTTTGGACATAACATACCGGGAAGATGAAAATATCGCTACTTTTAATGTTTTAATTTCTTCATCCGCTAGCATTTTAAGGGGCAATATTTGACGGTTGACATAGTAATGACTAGCTAATAAACCAATCATTCACTTTAATTTCGTTACTTTTGACCACTAACGTATGTATAGGAACTGTTATATGTTGAAAAATGCCCGTTACATGTCCATAACTACCATGCGTGACAAAATATTAATTGCTTGTTGTATTTTTTGTTATCAAAAGTTGTTATTATTTTTTGTGTTAACTTAATTGAAAAATAGTTCTCGTGTGATTTCAACTTCACAACTCGCGTGAAATAGATAAATTTCTGCACGTGTTGTACACTATACTTTTTTATGATCACACTTTTGTCTTGTTATGATTTAATAATAATAATTCTTACTCTTCAGAAACAAAAATTGACATCTCAAACTCAAACTATTTGAAGTTTATGATTACAGCATAAAGACGTCGCTAGCGCAGATGTGCGCAGTGTTACCAACTATAAATCTATAGATTGTAATACACAAACTAATGACGTATTTTATTTAAAAATTGATATTGTATTTTCTTTGTATTCTCAATATTGAAAACGAAGATCTATATAAACTCTGAAATAATTATTAATTATTTTGATATATAAATGTAATTATACTTGACATATTAATATCATACAGTAATTATTAGTAAGTTAGTCACACTTGCGTGTGGAGAAATTATTGCACACACTATTCCACACGACTTTCCAAAATATACAATTTTCAAGCTTTGTTTAGTGTGCAGAAAGTATAATTTTGCAGTAGTGAATACAGAAAAAATATATTTGGATCACATTATATTGCAGGTAAAATTTATACTCAAGATTGTTGCTTTTAGGTAACATTCCTCGGCAATTCGTTATTTTAATCATATCATTTGCTTCGAAGTGTTACCAATTTTTGTCTTTGGATTCCTCCCAACCATGGGGGGGGGGGGGGGTATTTGACACATGAATGGGGTCCTTCACTAGTCATAAAATGACAAATAAGTTATGTGTATTATAATATCTTAAGATCTATTTCACACATCTATTCTTTCCAATTTTTTCTCTCATTATTTGAAAATTTTGATTTTGTTTTGAATTCGTAGCCAAATTACACAATTCGCAACACACAACACTGATGTCATAACATTTAAAAAAATCTTTCGGGCATTTTTGAAACTGCAGATAGTCTTTAATTTAGATAAAGTTTCATAAAACAATAAACCCAAAATAGTAAAGGGCCCCATAATCGAGATTTACGAAATCAGAGTGCCACATTAAACTTAGATAACTGACGTCATAATTTATTTATATATTTATCTATTACAAATTATTATTGCGATAAAACAATAAAATGTGATAACTTGAAATGAGATATGATTTAGGGTCTTCAAAGAAGAAAACAACAGCATTTTTTCTTCTCAAATATTTGAAATTAAGCAAATGTGAATAAATTTTATTTCTGCTAATAATTGTCAATATGTGCAGTGAAATTTTTCGAAATTCCATGATTTGATCGTGTCTTTAGAAAGTTTGAGTCATTAATATGTGCAATTCTGAATTTGTTGCGAAATCGAAACAGAATAATTAACCAGGCAATACATTATACAAGAACTTAACTCGTCTTAGTAAACTGTGACGTACTTTAAACCTATATTAGTGTCTAATTTATAACCAAATTATAAAAACTTTTTCTTTTAACCAGTCAGCTGGGAATGTTACAAGGTTAACTACATTTTGGTACCTTGACACCAGGACATGAAACTGAATTCCGTGTGAAACAAACAGAAATTAAAAATTTATGTTACATCGGACCAAAACTGCCATTACTCGATGTAACATCATATAATATAACATGACATATTATTGCCGCAATTTTATGTGTTCAAAATAATAATCTGAAAATTGTCGTCTCAAAAAATTGCACGCTTAAAAATATACCGAAAACTGCACCTAGAAATCGGTAAATGCCATGATGATTTTTAAGAAAATTATACATATCTACAGGGTGTTAAAAAGGGGTATCAAATATTAAAGATAATATACATTTTTATCTATGGCTACATGAATAAATAATTTTTGTTTTTTAATTTTGTATTAACCAGTTTCGCCCAAATGTATACGAACGGAATCCTGTCTTTCATTATACGAATTAACAAAAAAATCACTATATTCACTACGTCAAATTGTATATTTTTTCTGGAACCCTGTATAGTAGGTATTTTGCAAAACCGGACGAAGTCAAAATATTAGGAACAACAAAATAAAATAGATATAAATGTCGAATTACACTTAAAAATAACTTCTTGTTTCAAGAAAATTTTCAGTTTTCCTTTTGTATGCATTCGTTGAATAAAAATTTTATTTCTTACAAAATGATTAGGTTCAATGCAAATAAATTTTAATTTTGAATATAAATTTTATTTATCTTCTTTTTTCTGCTTTGAAAGAAAATGAATATATTTTAATTTTTCTTTAGTCGTTTTAATTTTAAACAAAAAGTTTTTATTTAAAACGATATTATTCTGAATTAAAAGTATTCCTATTCAAACTACTTCATCCCAATAATGAGACTCAGTTGAATTCTTTGATATGTTCCTTATCTAATTTTCATACTAGAATATTTATTAAACCAACAAAATTTTTCAATGAAAACGAAATCGGATTAGCACTATTCAAATAAAAATTTATCTTTATTTAAGAGGTGTATGTTTGTCCAAGAAAACTTTTTTTATTAGTGTACAATCGAGTCCTTTTTTAACTTTATTTAAATCTGCAGTTTTACAAATTCCTAATTGTTATTCATAAGCCGCAATGGTTTTCAAAAAATGTTATGACGTCATTGTTGTTTTGTGTTGTGGATTTGTGTTAGTTGGTTACAAATTCAAAACAAAACGAAAATCTTCAAATTATGTGACAGGTCAATAATTAGAAAAGTACAAAGAAATTACGCAGAGAATCATAACATTTTGACGTCAAAAAATTCTGTTATATCTATATCTAGTACGATGTTTGTGGGTCTAATTATAATATACATCAGTTATTTGCCATTTTGTGACTTTAGTGAAGGACCCGATTGTGTGAATACTCACTGGGATTGAGAGAGTAGGCGAGCTTCTTAACAAAGTTGGAGAGTCGCACCGCAATGATGATGGCCGGAAACCCAAGGAGTTGTACCGGAAGATCCAGTGCAGCCTCCTGCGGCGCGGCGTCAACCCCGTCCTGGAGGACGAGCACCAACAACATCTGCCCCAAGACGGCGACACCCACCAACGCTTTGCTAACCCTCATGACTGCACAACACGACACAAGACACACCGCACTCAACCACCGACTACCAAATGCCAGTGAAAATGCCGTCGATCTTGAAATACTCTCGGTCTCCGTTCTAACTTGGTGCTATCGGTGAAAGTGACTGGTGTCGTGTGCGCGGACTCGGCAGCCTGCTTCGGGTAGACCCTGCCTTCTCTCAACTTGAAACTCTAGAGCAAATCGCGAAGTTCGATGACGAAGCTGGGGCACCTGGCGCAATGTTGGAACAGGGATACCGGGTAATCGCGTTCGAGACTCGCTTTTGTAATGCTTTATTCCATCGGAGGACGCAACAGAAAGTGGAGTTGATGGCTGATGTTACTCGTATCGCGGTAATAGCTCGTTGACTTGTGAAATCAACAGCTCATTGTTGTTTATTTGTGGCTTCATTGTACGTGAGAATTGTCACATACACATTGTATTACATCCTGATTATTAACTATATTTTCCGGACAATTTTACACTAATGGTACCTACTTAATCACATTATTGGCGCAGACAATATTGGCACTGTTAATGCTTGTTAAATGTTCATGTAATTAACCAATTAACGAATAGCCTCAAGAATAAAACAAAAATGTTTCTATTTTACCTCTTGTGCAAGATTTATGTACTGATTTATTTCAAATTTTAACTATACAGGGTATCTGTATCTTGAGGGCCCAAAATAATATCTTTCCCCTAATAATCTTTAGACAATAACTTAATATCCAGAAAGTTACAGCAATTTAAAATTGTTTTAAATTAACACCCGCTTATTGAGTGTCGTTGAAATTAGTGAGGTTAAATGACCGGTCATTTAATTTACGGTAAATGACTGTTATAAATACCGGTCACTGTCCGGTCATTTTTAAAAAACTATAAAAATTCATATAAAATAATCTCCTGACTATTCTACGATTAAAATGAGATATAATACCCTATTTGCAGTCACAAAATAGTTAAATAAATATAATTTACAAACATACATACACTGATAAAAATGTTTTCTTGGAAAAAACAGATTCCTCGTAAATGAAGAGAAAAATTGATTTGAATAGTGCCAATCCGATTTTGTTTTGATTGAAAACTTTTGTAGGTTTAATAAATATTCTTGTATGAAAATGAATTTAGTTTTGAAGGAACTTTCAAAGTATTCAAATGAGACTCATTATGGGGACGAAATAGTTTGAATAGGAGTCGTTTTAATTTTAAATGATACTGTTTTAAATAACAGCGTTTTGTTTAAAATTAAAACGACTTCTTTTTCATTGTTTTAAAAACATAATTTAAAATATATTAATTTTCTTTCAGTGCAGAAAAGAGAAGATAATTAAAATTTATGTTCAAAATGATATTTTTTTTGAATTTAACCTAATCATTTTGTAAGAAATAAAATTTTCCTACTCTAGGCATGCGTAGTCAGTTTTAGAAATGACTGGTCATTTATTTTACCTGACCAAATAAGTGACCTGACCGGTCATGGTAAATGGCCTACATCACTAGTTGAAATGAATAGTAATAGAGTAGTAATATCATTATTTTCTCATTCCATAGAAATATATTTCTTACAAATTTTGATAATTTTTTGTTACTTTAATTTTAAATACAAGAGATACAAAATAAGACTTTACCGATCGTTAAATAAGACCAGTAAAAATGTTCGCTGCTGAGACTATTACCATGATAAAAAAAAGATGAAGAAGATTTAAGAATAATGGCACGAAACATAATAAGGACAATATTAGAACCAATAAAAATATCAGAAAACGAATCAAAATAAAAATAAACTAAAAAATAGAAGAAGAGTTAGAAGGAGACGTCATTGTGAAAATAGATCAACCAACAGAGAATCAGATGTCTTGTACATATATGGAGAGTAGAAGAAAAGGATGCAACTAAATCAGTTGTATAATGATGATCAGGAGGAAAAAGAAGACGAGGAAGACCCATATCAACTAAAATCTGTCAAAGTAAAATAAAATATAGGAAAATGTGGAGAAACCTAACTATAAAGATTTAATGGAAAAGAAACGAAGGATAATCCACTCCAATAAAAGGATCTACAAAGTAAAAGATTTGATTTGCGATATATTAATTTTGCGGTTTTCAAGTATTATTTGTTAATATTGACAAATATTTTGTGTTCAATTAAGAATTTGAATAAATATGACAATTTGTTAAATTAAAATTTTATAAATTTCAAATTTTCAACTAGAAAAATTGTTGTTTTTTATGTATTTGCTTCATTAATAAAATTTAACAAAAAGACTCGTCTATAATAATAAGTAAATTTAGCTAACTTACCAATTTGGAATTATTGAAGAAAGTTTATATCCTTTATAACAACATAATTTGTTATAATAACTATGGTTTATTGTTCTGCTTCAATATAATTACTAAAATATTTATTCAATAGCACATAAAAATAAATGTTAATAATTACTATGAAGAGATGATTGTTCGACTGGAGAAGTGATGTGGAAAAATAATGATCCCATACAGTCATAGGATCTTTATTTTCTACAACGCCGACGTTTCTACACCACTTGTGTCTTCTTCAGGGCTAGTAGAAAAATTTAGGTGATAATGTTAAAAATGCATAAAAATTAATGCAATTGGATGTTTAAGTTCTGTTGAGATAGAACAATCGTTACAAATAAAGAATATAAAAAATATGAGACACGTCAGCAAATTTCTCATGTTACTAGTGTAAACCAAAAATAAAGAATTCTATATTTTATAATTTTAACTTCATACATTGGAGTATAAGCAATAAAATTACAGTTTTAATAGTCAAATTAAAATATCATACATTTAATATCAAGGACAATAAATAAAAATATTTCGTTTATAAATGTCAGGGCAATTGAAATTGTTCTATATTAAATTGCATATTTATGAAAATTTGGCACTTTCAAGTTGATGCATTTGTCATTATTTGTTCTAATCAAACTGCTAGTCAATTCTAAGCTAGTAAATTTTCGTATGTTTTACATTAATTTTTTTTAAATTTTTGTAGAGTAGCCAAGTAATATTTGTTGTATAATTTTGATATAAAATTAAATTCTTTTTAATTATTGAAATGTTTTGTTCTAAATTAATTGCGGGAGAAAATTTATGAATAACATAATATTAAACAGGGAATCCGAATCTGAATCCGAGGTCAAAAAAATTGTATACCCCCAAAATCAGCCCTTAGCGCTAAAAATTGACAACGGGGTAAAAATAAACCACAAACAGTCTTAAATCTCAATAAATCAAGTTAAATATAAGCGTTCAAGTATATAACGCATAAACACAGCATTAACACTACTTTCCATTGAAAATGAACACCATGTGCGATTGAAAATTACCCCTCATACAACAGGAAACTTAAAAAAATGATGTGATTGCAAAAAAAGCTTACGATGCTCAGTTTTTTTGGAAAGAGTGAGTAATTGTATTAGTTTCTATCCAATGATCAAAATCTGCCCATTATAGTGGCGAAAACCATCCCTAGATTAAAATTGCAAAGAAAATCGGAGAAAAATCATTTAACGTGATTTTTATTTTAATATGAGCTCAAATTTGGATAAATATCTGCTGTACTTAATCTTAATTATAAATACTCGTGTAGCCCCAACTTTATTCAGTGACACCCCCACAAGGTAAAGTGAAAACTACCCCTCGTACATGGCGCACGTTGGAAAAACTGCAGTGAATATAATAAATGTTTACAAAGACTAAGTTTCTTGTGCGATGGTCAAAAACTACTCCCATAGAGAGCCCGAGAGGGCCGTGAGCACTGGAGAATCCTAATATTTATTATTAACAAATTAGTTTTGTATTCAATTTATTTCAGTTACCTACTAATTAAAAATATATATATATATCAAGATTTGAACGCATTTGTAATAAAAAGATATCGCCCAGTTTTAGATTTTTTCGATAAAATTTTTGTTTTATCGGTTTATCTACTTCATTTACCAAGGAAATTCTCAGTTTTCGATTTACTTTTAGACACAGAATAGAAAAGTTATCTTCTATAGGAGAACTTACTGATTTATTAATCATAAAGGATCATTTTTTCTTCAAATTTTCCTGCAGTGTGCACTGCATTTTAACCGTTCCAATTATTAAGGATAGTGCCGAACGATCATTTATAAAATTAAAATTGATAAAAACTTATTTAAGAAATTCTGTGGAACAAGAAAGGTTCCGAAACTTAGCTATTCTATCAATCGAACATTCTATAGCCCGAAATTTGACGCTTTTGCTGAACAGAAAGCCCGAAATTAAAAATAAAATTGTTATTTCAGTCCAATGCGTTCTTCTTTAAATTAGAAGTTACTAGATAAATCAACGAAAAATGTACATAATAATTACAATAGCATTTGCAGTTTACGTAATGATTTATTATAACTTTGATCGAGCTTCTTTACATTGAAGGAGGGCCCATTCCGATGAAATTGCCACCCTTAATATGTTTATAAATTAGTAAATGATGATGAAAAGTATATTTATCATTGACAATCATTGCGTTTAATCTAAAACAGTACGGCAATGTATAAAACTAGTAACTAGTAATACTAGTAATACATTAATGAATGAAAAGTAAATTTTAGCTGAAACTCAGGATTATGTACGTATATGTAAGACAAGTATTATTATAGAATATACACATATACACTAGGTGACTAGGTCTCTGCTTATGCATAGGTTGTCGTCACATCCCAGGAGAGATGGCTGTAGATGGGCCATCACAAAATGTGCGGCCAGGGACGTCGGAAGTCGTGATCAGGGAGGGGGGGGAGTATCAGACCGCCCCCTCCGTATAAAATCAGAACATATGGGTTAAAAATGAAACAATTTTTAAAATATTACAGTTTGGTATTAATACAGTAATTTTAAATTTTAATCGAATATTAGGTTAAGGTTAGTAAAAGTGCATGATTATGTGACACTTTTTTTTGAATGACTTTTTTCTATAGTTTTATTTTCGCTGGCAACTTTAGTTCTTTTTCCACTATTTAATTTTTTCCATTTCAATAGGTTTCATTTTTTTGTAGTTGGACTATAAAAAATTTGAATATTCAACTGTCAAAAGCAAATTTCTCTAGGTAATATCGCTTCGCTCGCACATTTAAAAAATAAACCCTAAGCATACACAACAACGCTCGACCGGCTCGAATCACAGTGCTCATTTTTAGTGGAAATTATGTGTAGATAAGCTCACTTCGCTCGAATTTTTAACAAACTCTTAGCTTACACAATTCACGCTCTTTAACCTCAAACCACAGTACTCATTTTTTAGTGGAAATTATCTGTTGGTAAGCTCGCTCGCTCGCATTATTAACAAACAATCCCTAAGCCTACACAACTCACTCTCGATAAACTCTAATCACAGTACACATTTTAATGAAAAATGTTTAGAAAAAAGGAGGACCAAATTTCTGGGAGTATATCCCTGCTATTAGCCAAAATATTCAATTTTAAATGTATTGTGATTTATTATAAGAGAAAATTCAGTAGGAAAAAATTAGTAGAAAAATTGTCAGTAGAAAAAATGGTCAGTGGAAAACATGGTTAGTGGAGTAGAAATTATGGAATGAAAAAAAAAAAAACTAAAATGAACAAAGTGCATTGGGTTCGTGTATAAATACAGTACCCTAAAAAATTAGTCTCATTAAAATTTTACATTATATTATCCAAGAAATTTGTTCCATGTTGCCCCCCCCCCCCCATGTCAAAATTACTTCCGATGTCCCTGTGTGGGGCAACAGAACACAAGGCCAACATTGCAAAGTGCAAGAGATAGCAATTTTGCTTCGTGTTCCGAAGGTCCCAGATTCGAAATTCAGCTGATGTGCATGTCTAGCTGTGCGAACGGTGGCAGCGGGATAGAGCAGTGGTAAATGTGCTTGGCTTTGGAAGCATAGTTCGTAGACTCGAATCCGGGTCAGGTCAGAAAAATTTTCATGATTTAATTTGGATCGGTACAATTTCAAGTTGGGATAAAATTAACTACAAAGCTACCGGGCACCGGCGAGTAGTTGTAAGAAAGGCTTACACCGGCTAGGCAACACACATGGCATCAGAGTAAAGTAAGTGGCAATTTAAAATAAAAATTAAGATGTGTGTTGTGGTTCATCCTAGGGATATGAACCGTAAGGTTTCACAATCCTGGAAGGACATATACACATTAGTGTGGTCTACAAAAAAATAAATTATGTACCTCCTAAAAAGTAACACATTAAAAATGAAATGTTTTGAGCCAATTTTTTTAAAAATATTAATATTAACTCGTGTCCCACTCAAGATGAAATTTAAATGGAGTTTAACCTTGGTTTTAGACACTTTCAGATATGAAGCGTCGTAACTGCCTCAAATCTCCACAGTTTTGCTTTTGCTTATTAACATTTATTTTTATGTGCTTTTGACTAAATATTTTAGTAATTATATTGAAGCAGAACAATAAATCATAGTTATTATAACAGATGAAGTTGTTACAAAGGATACAAACTTTCTTTAACAATTGCAAATTGAGAAGTTAGCACTTGTTATTATTGACTGGTCTATTTGTTAAATTTTATAAATCCAGCAATTTTTCTTGTTAAAAATACAGAATTGACAAAATTGTAATTGTCATATTTGTTTAAATTGTTAATTTAACATAATATATTTGTTAATATTAACTATTTTAGCCGATCTCGGTGGCGTAGTGGCTGTCACTAGCCTAGCACGCCACAGCAGGTCGTGGATTCGAATCCCACTGCAGAGCATGGTCGTTTGTGTTCACATAAATTCATTATCATCCACTCATGAGGCGGCATAAAACCATAGTAGTTAGTCCGCCTCCTATCTATCTTAAAAATACTTAACAACCGCAAAATTAACAAAACACAAATCAAATTTTTTACTGTGTACCAAAATTTTCTGACAGCTTCTAGCGGTCAAAAACATTGTTTTCGTAATTAAAAAAAAATCATGTTTGATAGTGATTTTGACAGTTAAAAGGTGTCTGAAAATATATTTTGTAAAACACAAGAATTCTGTGATGCTAATAGACTATAAAAATCGTTGATCAAAGCAAAACTTTCGAGAATCGAGGTATAACACACTATTTCTGAGTGTCTAAGACCTATGTTAATCTCCATTTAAATTTCTACTTGGGTGAGGAACGGCTTAATATTACTATTTTTTTAAAAACTTTTCTTTTTGAATGAAATTTCGTTTCCGGGTATTGTACAATACTCTTTATTTATCTGAAACAAAAGCCGAAATGCTCCAAGCTCGTAAAACAACAACAAAAATAAATAATTAAATTATGATTGAAACTAAACAGATTACTTATTTTAGTTTTTTAAATTGTCCGTACGTTTATGTCTACGTGCATTGTCTGTACTGTGACCTTATAAATCTGTAACAGTCACAGACATTCACTTTATAAACTTCTGGCCTCGGAACGTAGCTATTACTATTACATGAAACCTAATTGTGTCTATTTTTTAAATAAAAAACCAGTTTAACAGACATTAAAGTTTATTTCAATTTCGTTAGTTCTTTGCAAGCGTACCACACATGATATAACATTAATATACAAAAAATTACTGTGATAAAAGCAGTTCAAATGTAATAATTTTCTAGACTTTCGGGGCTGCGATCTAACGGCTGATTACCGCACTTCACGCATATTATATTTAGAATGAACATACACTGATAAAAATAACAGATTCCTCTTAAATGAAGAGAAAAATTGATTTGAATAGTGCCAATCCGATTTCGTTTTCATTGAAAACTTTTGTAGGTTTAATAAATATTCTTGTATGAAAATTAGTTTAGTTTTGAAGGAACATAT
Source organism: Poecilus cupreus (assembly GCA_963942605.1). Classification (NCBI taxonomy): domain Eukaryota; kingdom Metazoa; phylum Arthropoda; class Insecta; order Coleoptera; family Carabidae; genus Poecilus; species Poecilus cupreus. The sequence continues at coordinate 26,761,063 of OZ012715.1, forward strand.
CAAAGAATTCAATTGAGACCCATTACGGGGACGAAATAGTTTGAATTAGAGTAGTTTTAATTCAAAATGATATCGTTTTAAATAAAAATTTTTTGTTTAAAATTGAAACGTCTTTTTCATTATTTTTAAAAACAAAATTTGAAATATATTAATTTTCTTTCAATGCAGAAAAAAGAAGATAAATAAAATTTATATTTAAAATTAAAATTTATTTGAATTGAACCTAATCATTTTGTAAGAAATAAAATTTTCTTCAACGAATGTATACAAAAGGAAAATTGAAAATTTTCTTGAAACAAGAAGTTATTTTTATGTGTATTTTAACATAATTTTATATAGCTTTATGGTTAGGCACCGAAATGTGGAACATGATTCCTCAAATTAAAATATCTTTTATTGGCCTATTCAGACGACTGGCAACTGTTCATCGCGTTAAAAATATATTACAAGGAATTTATATCAATTGGGTCTCTGATAATATTTTTTAATATATGATTCTGAACAAGAAAATTTGTTTTTTTTTTAAATAAATAAATTATCTATAACGGGAGTTCTTTTTAGAGGTTTGTTTTTCGAATTTGCAACACTTTTTCCAGCGACAGCAAATTTGACAGCTGACAGCTGTTTAGTGCTCTGTTTGGTTTGCCATTTCACAAGAAATAAACCTACGCCAGGTCCAAAGGGTACATTGCCCAGAACTATAGTTGCAAATTGTACAAATTTATTTTAAAAATTTTATTTAACGATGAGGCAAATTTTTTGTTAAATGGCAACGTCAACAAGCAAAATTACCGACTTTGGGGTGAAGAAAATCTACAAGCCATTATTGAGACGGTGTTACATAAACAAGAAGTCACTCTTTGGTGTGCTTTACGGGCAGTTGGAATCATTGATGCATATTTCTTCAAAACTGATACCGGCCAGAACGTTACAGTTAAATGTGACCGCTATATAGCCAATATTACTGATTTATTCGTCAACTAATAGCAATAATGTGGAAGAGCAGTGGTTTCAACATGTCACACAGTGCGCCCCTCAATCGTTTTATTGAGGGACACATTTGATGAGCGCATAATATCGCGCAGTGAACCTGTGTATTGGCCTCCAAGATCTTGTGCTTTAACACCTTTGGATTATTTTTTTGCGGAGATATTTTAAGTTGCTAGTCTATGTCGAGAAACACGAGACAATGGACGACATGAAAGCCAACATTCGCCACGTATTGCCGATATACGACCCCAATTGCCTCGAAAAATGATTGAAAATTAGATTGCTTAATTTTAGCATGCCACAGCGTTCTTCTTTCCGAAATCATATTCAAATTAATTTGTTACTAATCGTCGATATAACTTTCATATACAAATGGCATAAAATTGTCTTTCCAAAAAGGCCAATACCATAGCCATTGCTACGATTTTAATGTGTTACATTTCATTTTAAAGTTTTATACCTCTAAAAAAACAATTAGCGTAATTTTATATATTGTATATATTTAAATGCAGGTACTGTTTTCTTATGATGCACAAATTATTTATTATTATTGAAACTATTGTATATCAATTATACATAAATATGTTTGTAAAATATAAATTATGTCACTCGACATCTGATAATTAATGTCAGTTTCAAAGCGCTACGCCCTACCTAAATTTATGCTCTACCAATTCACACACAAATGACGCGAATATTATTTTAAATTGAAACAACAATTAAATTATAATGTCATATGTAGTTTTTATTATTATTCTATAATATAATGGTTAATTTACTTATTTTGTAATTAGTTTCTTTTAATTGGTCAGAAACCCCACTTTGGAATTTTTATTATTGCTTGTGAATGTTTAAGATTTTGAAATAATAAAGTAATTGGTAAGTAGCACCGTGGTAACATTCTCACAACCTACAAAAACTGTGATGACATAAAATTTACCTTTGTGGCTGACTTGATTTGACGACTGGTTACAGCTGTTTACCGAGTACAAAGAAAGCAAAGTGCTGATATGTATATTTTTATACATACCAACAAAATAGTTTTTGATCAATAAAATTAATATAATTTAGTATTATCTAATATTTATTAATAGAAGGAAAAGCACTAAACCTATTTTTTCACAATATAAAATTTTTATTGCGGTACTTGTAATTCTATACTTTTATGACTTCATTAGAAAACTAAATTAATAAAAATTAATAGGTTTATTTTATGACTCCAAGAATTAATATTTATGGTTGTTAAGAATTTATATTTCAATAAGTCAAAAAATCGCCTCGTGCTGTAACTGTTTAAAAAAAATTTATATATCAATAAAATAATCAATGAGTTGCTTGAAAAACACCATTCGTTGAAGAAATGCTCTAAAATCGATACACTTGAATGTAATAATTTTCATATTATCAACATTCAAGGACACTACTTCTTTATACGTAATAAGGAAGAATAGAAGTCTGAAAAATCTTTGGTGAGATTTTCACGGTAATAGATATTGTGTTTCTCAATGACGAGAAAAGATATACTGCATAATACAAAGAGTATCTCAGGATAAGATAGTGAAAAGTGCCCTTGAACCAAACGTCATGGCTCTACTGTCCACATATTTAGGACTAAAGAAAAATAATTTTTCATTTACTCAATTACCGCCTATCGCAGTGATGGCGAACCTATGACCCGTAGGTCAGACACTGACCCATGCAAGCTTTTTAACTGACCCACGATTGTTTTCATTCAAACACTTATTATCATTTGCACCAAACACTTAAGAATTTTTAACCCGACTAAAAATGTTTAAATCGTTAATCCGCGGCCATTTTTACCCGTTAAGACAATTGAATTTGAAAGATGTTTAGTTTTAAAAAACTCAGTTAAAATTTTATCAACTTAACTCTAGTGCAAATGGGCAGTAGTGAAAAAGAGGGTTTAGAAATTGTCTATCATTACAATTTTTTTCAGATTTTTGCAAAGCTGCGCCACTTTCAAAATATGAAAAAAATACATTTTTGTCCACAATTTAGATACTTACTGCGGGAAAAAATGTTCTGGGATAAAATGAATACATTTTGAATAAGTTTAAAACAATAAGTAAATAGGTAGTCAAAGTATAAGATTAGTTTTTAAATGACAATTATATCTACAAAACGAATGGCGCAGCTTTACAAAAAATCTGAAAAAAAAGATGTAAATAATAGACAATTAAAAAACCCCTTTTTGGACAAAGAACCAGACTAGTATCCTTGACCGTATAAATGGTATGGCTTTTTTTCTGTTTTTATTTTTCTCAAAAAATCAGGATTTTTTCTTAATAATGCAGTTTTGTATTGGGTCACTTTACTGTCACAAAATAATAAGTGGATCTGATTACGTAATCGCAATACCAAAATTTATTTCTAAAAAAACTCATTTTTTACGTACTAAAGAGGGGGGAGGAGATAGGCAGTAATTCCGTATATTCCATATAGGGAATCAGCTTGGAAAAACAGTTGCAAATGAAAGATGTTATCAATAATATTTAGAATAAAAAATATAACTTACTATGAGAAGAAACCAATAATTGAAACACATATTCTATATGTCAAATACGTGTCAAATGTAATTATTAAATATTTAAATATAAATTCAAGGTTCTAAACTTCGTGCACTCCTTAATTACATATGTTTATACATCTATAACTATCTTGTGTAATTTGCAAACATTACATATTTTAATTATGCTAATCAGCATTTAAATAAAATAAATAAATATATCATCACGCCTTTTAACCATTATGGGTATGGCATTCTGCTTACGCAGACCTCGGTAAGTGATATATTTTTGCGTATGAAGTGCGGTAACCAGCCGTCAAATCATAGTCCCGAAAGATGTTAGTGGAGGGAAAACCACAGGGATAAATTTAAATTGGCAACTGTCACCTGTGGGATTCGAACTGAGGATCTCACGACCCACAGTCCGACGCGTTACCACAGAGCTATTTACCCCATGTATCAGCATTTGAACATAAATATATTGAAAAATGCATTTATTTAACTATTACAGCTGTAGGTACAATGCATATGTATGGACAACAACATCCATTATACATACTGAAGACTAGATTTTTTGAAAATACATGCGTCATCTTATTTATATATTAATAACATAAAAATAAGAGAAAGGTATTACTTTAATAATTTTCACAAACAAAAACAGCAGTACAAAACATAGCATAAAATAAATCTTTAACAAAGCAACGTTTCCTAGAAATAGGTTTAAATTATGTAAAAACTAACACAAGTCCTTGAAATTATATTAATAATGCAAATAAAAAACGATTGTAATCTTAGATGGTAACGGTAACTAAATAGAGAACAGTTTCGCAATATCACAGCGTAGGGTAATTGCACATGCCGATTTTTCAAGTTAATATCTGGAAGACAAATGACTGCGGCCGTGGATGTCCTAAAAACTGGGCGTAAATCCCGTAATCACAACTAGTAATCACCTAGTTTACAGCGAGAGTAATCGTTATCGCCACTCGCACCCCAGCTACCGCCTCGCGGCAGCGCAGAGGTTTTCAAACTGTTTCGATCGACCATATCCGAGATCCGCGGCACGATCAACGCATGCGAACTTTCTTCATCATTTGTAGAACTTGCAAACCCGGAAACGGGCAGGTTGGGTAGAAGTTGTGACATCCGTTTCCGTCCACTCCTGAGATCAGCTGACCCATATGTGCCGCGAAGTGGTACTTCGAAGTTAGCTCTGCTGTTGTTGTCACGCTCGTGTCCCTGCAACAAACACAAAAAGTTACCATGTCGTCAGCGCTTGCACAATACGCAATGCTTACACACACACGGTGTCGCAAAAACTCGAACATATGCATTTAATATATAAGCCCAAATTCATTAATATTTTATAAAAGTTTAAATATAAATGAGAACACGGAGAGGATACATTTCTTTATATATAAAGTTCCGGCGTGCGTGTGTTCGTAATTCTTAATCCTCTCTGCTTTTTATGTATTAAAAAATAAAAGAAGAAAGCGACAATATGGCGTAAGACCTTTGAATCGCGACAGACATATATTTGGCCACTACGTAAATTTAGTTACATTTATAAAAGAAAAAGACCACGAAAATGATAAAAAATATTTTTATTTTATTATCTCTTTATTAGCTAGGCTCAACACGAAACTAATAACAAACGCTGGAATCATCTGTTTAATTTCATTGCGCATGTGCAAACTTTATAGAATTAAGAAATTTATCGAAAAATTTGAATATAGCCAACTTCTTTATTAACTAATTTATTAATTTAGTTGCATAAACGCTACCATTGAAAACAGTTATTTCTACTTTCTTAATTTAGTTTTATAATTTAATTTCTTAGTTTAGTTGTATAAATCTACCATTACCATCACCAGTGGTAAAATAGATAGAGCAAACTTACGTTATACAACAAAAAAGAGTTAGCTAGCTGTACAATTATTTAAGTTCTAATTAACGTTAAGTAAACTTAAAAGGCTAAAACTGTTAGAAATTAATTCTACAATTTAGTAAATACAAGATACACAGCATTATACTTGTGTTTCAACTTTTATGAAGCATTAAAAGTAAAAAATTTGAAACGGGCGAACTCATAGACTCGTAAATGTCATTAAATTTAATCTCTAACTAAATATGAGAAAAATGGAAAAAATATGGAAAAGAAAACCTAAATAAAATAATCCAACCCCCAGTCTTAGCACTATAAGGGTAGATAGACTTTATGAAGAAGTAAGTAAATTTAAGAAATATTTGCACATAATGCAATATTTCTTTCTACTACTTCTAAAAAAAATTCTAGACAAGAAATATATTTACTCAATTTAACACTTGATAAAAACATATTTCAATACGCAAAAAACGTTTTTTTCTTATTACGCAATTTTTTAGTAAGCTATTTTTTTTTTATTGCTGTACCTCTTTACTAATTCACTTTACAAACAAAAATGTAAATACCTACAAAAGAATTTAAAGATGCATGCAATAAGGCCCATTTGGTTACCTAAATAGTAGAATTTCACGACATATCAATTAAATTTAAATTAATATTTATTAGAAAATTGTAATAAGGCAAAAGAAAAATAAACAAAAACAAAAAATATTTGACATTTCATGAAACTACTTCAGATTTATTTATTACATTGTATTATTTTCTCTAGAATGGGCCTTATAATATGTATTTTTAATTTCTGAACAACTTTTGAACTTAGGCTTTTGTAAATAGGTAAAAAGTTAAAGGAATAAAAAAAGTTAGAATTGAAATCCCTATACGCCACATTTCAGTTCGGCACCCGTTATAACTAGTATACATAGCAATAACTGCAGGAGTAAAGTTAAAATGGCTACGAAGGTTTCAATGGCAACGAAGGCCGAATTCGACCAATCAAAACGCCAACCGTTCAAAACGTGCTAAGTAATCTAGGTTTTACCACGGAATAATTTACCATATTGCATTTTTGGTTCATTCATTTTACAAAAATAATATTTGGGGACACAGTTAATTTTTCTTTCCACCAATATCTACACGATGTTCGGAAAAGTACTGATAAGCTTCAGGTAGAGTGATTCTTTGTTAATTTCGAGTCGATAATCCTAATACGAAAAAATTGTACGGCCCTTCGTAAAGCCACACGAAGACATCAAACTTGTAAGTTTTCGAATAGAATTTAGAGAAATTTTTAAATTTTTTTATGGAATATTACTTCTGTTTACACTCAAGATGAATTGTGTAAAATTGCGTTGATGTAAATATTACAAAAACTGTAATATTTTTAAATTTTATTACACATGGTAACCTTAACACAAAATAGTTTTTTGTTTGCAAAATAAATGAAAAATAAATAAATATATCATCACGCCTTTTACCTATTATGGGTGTGGCACTCTGCTTACGTAGATCTTGGTAAGTGATATATTTTTGCATATGAAGTGCGGTTAACAGCCGTCAAATCATAGCCCCCGAAGCTATTAGTGGAGGGGAACCACAGGAGTAAATTTAAATTAGCAACTGTCAGCAGTGGGATTCGAACTGGGGATCTTACGATCCACAGCCCGACACGTTATCACGGAGCTATTTACCTCATAAATAAATGAAAAATAATTTGTCAAATTTTTATATTTGTCGAATTTTGACATTTATCAAATTGATTTGATGTTTTGTTATAATATTTATTAATTTATTGTATTTTGTATGGTTAATGAAACATTGAATAATGTACACTTTCAATGAATTCGCTGATATGGTAATCAGATTTTGCAACAGGTATGTGAACTTGGCAAAAGAAGAATATGAAAAAAAGTAAACCATTTCAATTTCCATTAACTGTACATATGTCAAATGTTGACATAACATTCGTAGTGACTTGCATTGTTACCTGATGACAGCAATAACTATTGTTTGGTTCCGTGTTGTCAAATTTACATTTCTTTTCGTGAAGGGTCGTACAAATTTTTTGCATTAGGATTATCGACTCGGAGAACAAAGAAGCATTCTACCTGAAACATTTTCCGAATAACCTGTATATATTATTATGAACATGGTAAGCGGACTAACTGATATGGTCATATGCCGATTAATGAGTGGATGATTGTGATTTATGTGAACAACACAAACGATTAGGCTCTTCAGTTGGATTCGAACCCATGACGTCTGGTGTACTAGGCTAGTGACATACCACCATCAGCACCAATATATTTATTCTGGATATTGTATTTGAAGCAGCATCCATATATTATTCTCTGCATCAGATCTATTTCTAAACTTTGGTAATATGAATAATTCGAATACATAATCGACAGTTGCCATTTTAATAGTATTCACCTGTAAAAATATATCACTTACCAAAATCTGTCAAAACAGAATACCGCACCCAAAATGAGTAAATGATATATTTATTTGTTTTTAAAATAGAATTCAATGTCAGAGGCGTCAAGGTGGCCCAGCTTAATGTTATGTTTGTCATTAACATTCTTGATTATCATCACTTTAAAAACGAAAAGGATATATTATTTTCTTGTTTAAAAGTTCATCGTTATTTGAAACAAACCAATGATTTAGCAACTTGTGGTAGCTGTGATGATGTAAACTTGAATTTATAATACAATACCGTATATTGAAAAGTGAATAAACTAATTCAAAGTCAATGTTACCATGTTTAAAACGACAGACATCCGGGAGATATCCTTCAGAAATCGGAATGTATTAACCTTTTATAAAACATGTAGTAGTTATAATAATTTTACATGACAACTTGTTTTGATTACTCAAAGTATATATGTATATATTGATATTTAAAATGATTTGCAAAGTTCGTCATTTTTTATATGATTAGAAATACAATAAATTTACAGAATTATTGGAACTGTTATTCTACAACTGCAAAGTTTTTGTATATATAGGCCGTTTGATACATTGCATTAGTTTGTTAACAATTATGCACATTTTTCTGTTGCAAAACATCCAAAACATGGGTTATTGTTAACAGGTACTAAAATTATAATCTTTAAAATGAATGTTTTCAAAATCAAGTCATGTTTACTAGGGTGGCCCTTATTTTGGGTAAGTTCGAATATTGTCGGTCTCCGCCCGAAATCTGGTTTAAAATCACAAAAAAGTAATAAATTCATTTTTGAGGTTTTTAAAATAAGTTTAACCCGTGCCTCTAGGCCACTTTCATTTTGCCTTCAGTTCCCAAATCACTGCTGAGCAGTGACTTTATTCAGAATGCAATAACTTTTTTGTTTTTCAATATTTTGACAAAATTCCAAGCGGGTATTAAACTAGATGAGATAACGAATCGATCGATTACAATAAACAATAATTTTATATGATTGTTTATTGCTAAACGGACTGGTAAAAACTAACGAACATTGAGTTTTTTTAAATACGCAAAAAGTAATTCACAGTACAGATTCTTTTCCATCAATTTTGTTTTATGATTATTTTATGGGCTGTGTTGGCTTTTCAAATTTAGAAACTAAGATTATTAGTCAAAATTAGACTTAATCAAATTCGAAAATATTAATCGTTATCATCATGGAAATTTATTTAAAACAACAAAATTAAAAGCAAATAATTATTAATTTATTCCTATTTATTATTCAATAATTCAGGAACAAATTTAAAAAGAAAACACTAATATTACACAATGATCACGAAACGCATTTTTTTCATAAATTCATGTCTTTAATTCGTAATAATAAATTTATTTTAATTAGCAAATTTCATCTACAAGCTACTTATTTCTGTATGTATCTGATTTCTATAACTCTGGATTGATGATAACACCGTGCAATAAATTATATATTATACAAATTATACATGAGCAACCGCAAGACCATATGTCCGAAAAACTAGATTTTTCCCCTTTCGAGTTCTTCAAAACGCTTGCTTGTATCACATCAGGATTTAAAAAAAATCTATATTGAAATTTAACAAAAAATATATTTAGCAATTTAAGGGATATTTAAAAAAAATCATATCTTTTGCAATTTTCGGAATTTTTAGATGATGCTTTGACGAATCGAAAGCTTTAAAAGTAATCTTTATGACTACGCGTTTGTATCATTCTAATCAATAGATAAGAAGTAATCCCAACTGAAAGGGAAGTACCAGTACGTTTATATTTTGGCCCCTTGTGATGTAAAATGTTGTAAATAAAATCTATGAAACGTCTGTTCAAGTTTTGTTTTGATTTAAAGTTATGTTAACAAAAGGTTAATTTTTTCGAACATTGATAAATTTTCCTTGTATTAAATGCGACTGTGTTTTTTTAAAATATCCCTTAAATAGCTAAAAAATACATTTTTCTAAAATTTCAATATAGATTTTAAACAAATCATGATGTGATACAAGCTAGCGGTAAATAATCTAGTTTTTCGAAAATATGGTACTGCTCATGTGTGATGACACAAATTTAAATTTATTGCACGGTGTAATTGTTAATATGAAATTAATTAAGCAGAATAATAAACAATGCCACTTATCGTTTATCTGATGTATAATGAATGTACATAATTTTATACCTTATAGAAGTTGAGTTATATATGTTAATTATATTATTACTAAAAATGAATGACGTCTGGTATTTACTTAAGTGTAATCAAATATATGTATTTATATAGGCTGTTTAAAAAATTCCAGGACAGTGAAATACACATCGAATAAAAAAAAACACGTGTTTAATATTTTTCAAAAACCTATTTTATGTCACCAAGCACGATCCCCCACCCCTGGGGGGGTAGAGCGGGGAGCCACTTTGAAATCTTAAAATGGAAACCAAGACAAAAATTATTTTTCTGATTACAGCGCCATCTATCGCGAATTGGAAAAAGTTTCATAAAAAAAACCTTCTTACTTTTAGCCGTACTATCCGAATGTACAAAAATTTTTTGTTTTTTGATTCGATGTGTATTTTCTCGAGATATTTCACCGTCCGGAAATTTTTGAACATCCAGTATATATGTCACGCCATTTATTCAGCTTTTAAAACAGATCTCGCAATATGAAATATTTTTGTGAGTAAAGTGTGGTTACCAGTCGTCAAATCATATTAGAGGATATCAGAGAAATGTATATTAGGCGACTGTGGGAATCGAACTAAGGGTCTCATAATCCACAATCCGATGACTTACTGCAAGGTTTACAGCGTTTGTTAATTGTAAAAAAAGTTTTTGAAACAAACTCCTTTTACTCATGTGTTTGGCACTCTGCTGTAAATTATATATACCGGCTGTTCAAAAAATAGAGGTTATGTATTTAATGGTGAATAATACAGCTCAAAACAATAAAAATAAAAGTTCATATAAACAATATATCCGGAAATGCCTAGTTTCAGACCTATAGCGATTTTAATATTTTATTCCTTTGACGCCGATTTCCACTTTTCTCAACATTTTAAATCTAAACTATTCGGTATTCGCCCGAATAATGCTTTACTATTCAGTATTCGGCCGAATAATGCTTTACTATTCGGTATTCGGCCGGATAGTAAAAATGTTGCCGAATAGGCCGAATCCGAATAGTTGCCGAATATTCGTTGCAAGCCTACTTATCACTATTTTTCTGAACATCCTGTATTAAATCTGAAAGTCACTTTTGGCTCCGTTGCATTAAAACAAACGCATGACGTCAAGAACAAATTAAGTACTTGAAGTAATTTCCGCATAATCCTTTCCTAACTGTATATCCGCGGTTATTTACAATGCGTGCCGGATGTAAATAATATTTACGGAAGTGTCAAAAGTGAGAGTAAAAGCCATCAAAGTAGTAGACGTCGCCGCGTGTGTGTGTGTTCAGTTACAGCACAATTGTCGAGAGAAAGTTGCCATTATTTGTGTAATATCTGCCGCAACAGGTACGATAACCATACTTTCATTTTCACTTCCATCGTGCGGTGACTTAATACTTTGTAATTTATTCACTAATTTGCCCACATTGCACCAATATTGCGTGTTGCTACACTTTAGAGACATACCGATGTTTGAGTTATATACGTGATACGAATGAACCACTTTTAAATATGTTCATTCCTTTCGTAATCACGGAGACGTTGCGTCAATATGACGTTTGTTATTTACATTAAAATTATGCTTAATTGTAAACATCACTATCGTATCAGCTGGCTTCACTTTTGCCGGACAAACATCTATAGATTTTTTCGAACTATATATGGGAATTACCTGATTAGGTATAGTAGAGATTTCTCGGACTCTGTTAGTTTTTCTTTGTGAGGAGTGGCGTTTAGCTCGCAGATCAACTTCGGGAGACAGGCGTTCTTAATTGTTGCCAATATTTGTGATTTGCTGGCCTGGGAACCTAAAAGTGAAAATATCCAAATGAGACAACATATTATTCACAAATTCTGTTTTAATTTGCAATTAGTATACAGACTGTTTAAATACTTTAGGAGAAAATGATCACGGAAATTTTAAATTTAAATTTTAAAGACTATTCTATTCGCAAGAAAAGCTACACAGTAAAAAAACTGATTTGCGATTTGTTAATTTTGCGACCGTTAAGTATTTTTAGTTAATATTGACAAATGTACTGTGTTAAATTAACAATTTGAACAAATATGACAATTTCTTAAGTAAAAATTTTGTCAATTCTGACATTATTGTTTTTATTCATTTGCTGGATGCTGGATTTATACAAACAAATAGACTCGTCAATAATAACAAGCAAATATTGCTAACCTATCAATTTGAAATTGTTAAAGAAAGTTTGAATCTTTTGTAACAACTTAATTTGTTATAATAATTATGATTTATTGTTCTGCTTCAATATAATTACTAAAATATTCAATCAAAAAAATAAATGTTAATAATTACCATATTCACAAATACGAAATACACAAAAATAATTTGTTACTTGCTAACAAATTTGAAACTTGTTAAATTAACAAAAATTAACTGTAGCCCGTCCGAGACTAAAAATTTAGTCAAAATTTTGTCAATATTGGCTATTATTTTTTTACTGTGTATAGAACACTATAAGAAGAAGAGTACAGTAAATTAGTTTAATGAGACATGTCTTCCTTTGATTTATAAATTAATTTATTGTTACTTAATTAAGTTTAGTATTTCGTAGTATTTACAACTTAAATCCAAAAATCTTTTCATTTAGTACTATGAGTTCGGGAAGCTTATTCATCTTTGGAAATCAATGATTTCACATCAGTTTGCTTTATATAAAGCAAATGAAGGTTATTATCAGACCGAGAATATATACAATTGTTAATAAAATAAATATATGTAAGTTTATATTGGATAAAAATAAGACCATCAAGAGGATGAATTAATTTGCCGGATATGATGGTGTATTAAAAATATATTATTAAAATTTCAGTCTGCTAATCAGCCTTCATTTCCCTTTTTCAACTGTTTCTATAATTATTTTCGTATGACAAAAAAATATTATTGTATAAAATATTAATTAATGTTAATTTATTAGAGGCAAAATTTAAAGTTTTTAAATACCCAGTATACCGAATACAAGTTGAATATAAAAATGTAAAATAAAATATGTATATAGGGCGACAAAAAGCTATGTCCCTAGGAGGTGTGGCCGCTTACAAAGTTTTCACTATATATAACGTAGAACAATATACGCCATAAAAAAGTTCATATATAATTGAAATATATTTGTAAAATGTACCCAAATATTATTTCTTGTGTTGCAATAATGAACTTTTGACTCGGTATGAACAATTTATACATGTTTTCTATATACCGGGTGCAGAATTGATATAGGGATTTCAATGCTAGTTTTTAAATATTGCAGTGAGTTTTTAACTATTCACTTTACAGCTAACGTGTAAAGAAAAATTTGTTCAGAATTTTTAAATACATGCAATGATTCTTATATAGTTGACTAAATATTAGTATTTCATGAAATTAGAATAAATGTTTATTAAAAAAATTGTAATATAGCCATGGAAAATTTGACAAAAAGGAAAAATATTTGCCATTTCAGAAAACAGTTTTAGATTTATTTATTACAGTGTTGTATTATTTTCTATAGAAATTGTAATGACAATTTGAGAATTCAATTTTTTAAACTTTTATTTACCTGTTTTATGAAATGTCAAACATTTTTCGTTTTTCTTTAATTTTCCATGGCCTTTATACAATTTCCCATATAAATATTAATTTTAATTTGATTGATATATCGTAAAATATGTAAATATAGCTAACCAAATGGGTCTTATTGCATTTTTAAATTCTACACGACTTTTATATTTACACATTTGCTGAAAAGTAAATATGTAAAGATTTACAGCAATATCAAAAATATAGCATTGTTTCCCTATATTTGACATTTCAATTCCAAATCCTATATATTTAGGTGAGCATACCTGCCGGTGATGCATATCTGTTTGTCAACCTATATTTGAAATTCTGTATTGAGATTCTATAATTATATTCCTATTTATAAAACTAGAAACACATAAAAATATGTGTATATATAATAATGATTATTATTGAGGGGTTAATAATTTTCGGCAATTCTATTTTGAAATCGTCTGAAACCTGGCTATAAATAAATGGACTGCTATAATAAATCGCAGTGTGATGAGACGAAATATGTATTTCTATCACCTAATTTAGAAAGAAATAAGGGTGCAGTTTGACCTCTCAGTATGAAATTACGGCAAAATCTGACATGCTATTCAATCGTTATACGGTCAAATAAAAATAATTCCCCAAAAAGTCAGGGTTTACCGTAATAATATTGTTCGACCTTGTGCTTATAAGATACAGAACCCAGTGAGCCGCAGTAACTCAAGGTGTTCCACTAACGTTAAGAGAACGCGTCCTTAACCAATAACTTATTGGTTTTTATGAAACTACTGCGTAACAATGCGTAAATCCAAAGAGCTCAGAATTTAGACCAAATGTTTTGCTTATCCAAATTGCGCGAGCTCGGCATATTCACTTCAATAACAAGGCTATTACAAAATGTCAACATTGCAATAACATAAATTATCTAAACATTATTGTCAGTATATTTATAACATTCATTATTCAAAAAGGTGTCTTGTAATATACTCATTACCTGAGGCAGTTATATTTCTTGAAGGACATGATAATGATTATTTACTTTGAACCTGATATTTCGTTAATTATAGCAAATGGGACTAATTGAATATTTATATTTAATTATTTAAAACAACTTGATTTCAAAATGAAAAGTGTATGAATTATCCCAACATAATCTAGGGAGTGTTTGCTCAACAGCTTAAGGACCACTTTCACAAGATAAATCTGACATTTGTAACATCTGTATTCGCAAATTTAGTACATCCAAATTGCAATGAATTACTACAGTGTGTAAACAGGTTCTTCCTGTAATATTTGTAAGGACAAAGCTTATTCGGAGCTACATTGTTATAGCGGATAATTCCAAAAACCCTGGGTCTTATATACATTTCGTGAAGTGGCAAAGTAGAAAAAAGAATTCGAAAGGCGTTAGGAAAACTGTGGACTACATACCAATATTTCTCAAGGTTTCATCCTCTATATCAGCATCCAGGTCCAGTTTGGTCTTGGAGTCCCCGTAGCCCGGATTGGCAGGCCTGGAAGCGACCCGAATATTCCCATCGGTGTGTCCCGACTCGTTCCTGTTGCCGCCCATGAGCTGGGTGAGCAGGCCGGAGTAATCCCCGGCAAGGATGAGGAACACGCCGAACACGAACACGAGTCGCACCAGGGACCTGCGAGCGTTGGCCATCTTGAACGGACTGAATGACGGTGGACACTAGCAGTCAGTAGGCAGCAAGCGGCTGTAAGTGCCCCGCTCTGAGTAAGAAGCAGATAGTGAAAGTCACGGTATCGCGGTATTACGTTAGCGGTGACAACGTGTTGTTCCTGATTCGTGTCTTGGGCTTGTAGCCGCGTTATTACCTCCACATCTACATTCTGATTCTGTTTATGTTTGCTTATTTATTTTTGTGTTACCATGACATTCTTTTAATAGTCATTTGTATGCAATAATACATTATACTGACCCAATTATTATTATTACTACGAATTACCACTATTTATCAAATACGAACAGCACTGCGGGCAGTACCATAATGTCTTACTTGTCGTTTTATTTCGACACCATACCATGATCGGCATGGAGTTTTCAATACTCTTGTAAAATTAACAAGAGTACATGCTTTTTAGCAACAACTTATCTCAAGGCAAGAGTTATGCAGGGTGGTGAATTGATTTGTGCAATATAGCAAATACATTGATATTTTTTTCATATAGCGATATTTCGCTCCCTATTGAATTTAGAGCAAAATAATTCAAACAAATCTTGTAGATAATTGAATTCTGCACTAATCATCATATTTTATTTTACACCTTTGCTAACATGTAAAATCAAGTTTAAAATTTTATAAAAATGCACGTTTGTAGTGATAGCCATGGAATTTAAACAAAAATTACAGGCTTATACACAATAATTTTAATAGATTGGCAGTTCGAGTATATGCATAAGGACTGTGGCCGGGTAAGATGGTCAACTCTGCCCCCAAAGGAAATCGATCGGGAATATGATTTCTATTATTTGTACCTAAAAATAGAATGTTTCATATATTTCACGGTAGAATTTTTTTCATGCGCGTAGTCCCAACCGAAGAAAGGTATTGAATTAATTGTAATAAATCACGTTCTTTGCTGTTTGTACAGGGGTTGGGGGGGGGGGGGGGGCAAGGGCTAACATTTGTGCTAAACATTATATTTTTGGGTACAAATAATAGAAATTATATTCCCGATCCGGCTACAGTATTTTTGTTTAAATTCCATGACTACATACAAATGAGCATTTTTATAAAATTTTAAACGTGATTTTACATGTTATTAATGGTGTAAAATAAAATATGATTAGTGACTTAGATGCAAAATTCAATTATCTACATGATTTGTTTGAAGTATTTTGCTCTAAATTCAACAGGGAACGACATAGCGCTATATGAAAAAATTAAATTTGTATTTCCTATAAGGCACGAATCAATTTACCAGCCTGTATATTTATCGTAAGATTCATGAATTGAATAATTAAAATTTATTGTAGCATCACGAGACCAATTAATTGAGTTTCGATATCAATACTTTTCTGTTTTTTTAAAAACATTTATGACAAATACAAAACCGTTAATTATTTTTTCCCATACTCATAAAAATAACTTCTTGTTTCAAGAAATTTTTCAGATTTCCTTTTGTACATTCGTTGAAGAAAATTTTATTTCTTACAAAATTATTAGGTTCAATTTAAAAAAAATATTGATTTTGAATAGAAATTTAATTTATCTTCTTTTTTCTGAATTGAAAAAAAAGAATATTTTTTAAATTTTGTTTTTAAAAAATAATAAAGAAATCGTATTAATTTTAAACGAAAAGTTTTTATTTAAAACGATGTTATTTTGAATTAAAGCTACTCCTATACAAACTCAGTTGAATACAGGGTTGGCAAATATCATGATATTTATATAAATATCAAAATATCATAATATCGGATATATATCGGATATATATCCGATATATATCCGATATATATCAGGAATTTCGTTCTTAGGCTATATGCAAAAAAAAAAACATAAAACGTAAAATACCTTTATTTTGGTAAACAACAAAAATAAAACTTTAGTTTAAAATAACAAAAAACAAGACAAAAATTATTATTATTTAAGTAACAAGAAATAACATTTTTCCTAAATATATTATATAAATAGTAAATACCTAAATGAGTAAATACTATTGTAGTTTGACATATGATATAAAATATTCATATTTTTATTTAAGTAACATTTTCCTAAATATTTATATTACATAAATATCAAAATAACTTGTCGTTTGACATGTTTTTAAGTTTCGCACAACCGGGCCAAAGGAATATCATCATCATCATCATTATCTTCACGTAACACGACTTCATCACTTTTTGAGAAGACCCAGTCCAAGCTTTTGGCTTTTTTATCGGTGTTTTGATTTAAAATATCAAGAATTTTTCACTCTGGGTATTTATTTTGTAAAAAATTAATAAGTGATATATATCATGATATATATCAATCAATAAATATCGGATATATATCAAGATATATATCATGATATATATCACTTGATATATATCTGCCAACCCTGGTTGAATACTTTGATATGTTCCTTCAAAACTAAATTAATTTTCATACAAGGATATTTATCAAACCCATAACAGTTTTCAATGAAAACGGAAATCGGATTGGCACTATTCAAATCAATTTTTTCTTCATTTAAGAGGAATCTGTTTGTTCCAAGAAAACATTTTTATTACTGCAGTGAATTTCATTGATAGGTAGTAAATGAAACTTAAAGTGAATATTATTTTACATCTTTATGAATATAACAAAATTTGCTTTAACTCAATTATTTATTGCCATATGCGTAAAAAATCTGATAGGATTGTTGCAATAAATGTAATCAGCTCGTAACTTAAACATCAAATTTCTAAATATGAAATTTGAAAATGATATCTTCAATCAAATTTGAGATATCGTAGACGAAAAAATCATCACATACACACATACCGATATAATTGTGAAAATAGAGAAATCGTTTTCCAGGGCTCAATACCAAATTTATTAACCCGTCACTATACAAAAATATGAGCGGAAGTTAATAACTGTTTGATTTATTTATGATATAACGAAAATTTACTAAATAATTTTAGTTTGCGTCATCGCAAATATATCATTTTTCCTCCCACCCATATATATTAATAGAAATATTGTGCTGGTTCAAAAATTTCGATATATATATATATATATATATATATATATATATATATATATATATATATATATATATATATATGTGTGTATTGAAGATTTTTTCATCCACAATAATTCGAAATAGAATGACGACATTACTTTTAAATTTCATATTTAAAACTTCTCAGATCCATTTATCAATCAACCAATCTGTTGGGATCTTAGATCTCGCTGAGCCAGTCAATCGGTGTCACTGCCTCACAGCAGTTGACGGGTTACACTACACTGATGAGCTCAAATAAGAGCGAAACGCGTCTTTAGTTACTGATTGATTGGCTTGGCCGGTCTCTGTGAATTAATAACTTTGTTATTATTCTGAGACTGTATTTTATGAAACAGTTGACAATTTTTATTGTCTTTATATTTTTAATAAAATTTTGTTATACTCAAAAAAATTAAATAGTACCTACTAGCTATCTTTTTTGCGGAAGGTTATGTGGTGTCCACATTTTTTCTGAAAATTCAATCGTACGATTTTTCAATAGTGCAGTCTTAGTTTAAACCATTACCATATTCATAAGCAGATAAATTAATATCAATAAACGATTTGCCTAAAAAAATTCTTAATTTCGGAAAGAATTTAATCCATATACTTAATTACTTTTTATGATTACATTGTATGTGAATTATGTCCTAGGGCAAATAAATTCCACATTCGTCATATCTTTGCTCTTTGTTAGTGCATATTTAAATCAAATTAACAATGTAAACCTATTTAGGTTTTGTACAGATTGTTGAATACTTAATTAATATTGTGAAACATTTACGAAGTCAAAGACATTATAATTCGTGAATCATACAACTTTAGAGAGATATACTTTAACAATATAAATTTATTTGTTGTGCTCTTTAAAGTAATTACAATAGATATTACGTTAACTTTTTTAATGTACGCAAATTAAATATACTTATGTTTTTTGGCATGATTTTTGTTCAAATATCAAGGTGAATAGACTTTTGTAGCAATATGTCAACTAGAAATGGTGGTTCACTTGAAGGTTAATCATACTTTTTAGGCATATTTTAATAAATAACTATTTTAGTGTGAACTATAATAAATTTAAAAATATTTAGAATAACATTTTCTATAATTTTGATTTGAGACTTTCTCTTATATTTTGTACCGTTTAGAAATTAAAATTTGCGGAATGTTATCTGCTGCTTCCATCAGATTAATTTTTGAGTAACTGTTTAAGGCTATTATGCCTAGTAAAATAGAAAAGAAAAGTTCTTCACTTGAATGTAATAAAATTTTAAATAACATTGATTGATCCCTCTTAATCATATTCATAATGAGAACAAGTTTTAGAAAATATAAACATAGATTTTTATTTATATTTGAAGGCAGTTTGATTACATTTCCTGAACTTATTTAACTGTTTCACAGCACAAATTAAAATATAAAATATTGATTGCATTGTCTTTTATATGTTATATTAGCAGGTGTACGTTTAAATATATATATATTTATGTATTATTTATTATATATTTATGAAAAGGAGATTATCCTTACCTTGATAATTATATCCACTTATAATTTCAAATAATTTTCTGCAATTTGCTGTTAAATAATTTCAATATTATTCATATAATTTAAACACAAAACGATTTCGACTTTCTGTTTTCGTTAGAACTCGTAACACATAAAATTTAAGTGCACTAGTTTACGTTCAACTAATTTGATTCGAATGCCACGGTTTCTTGTGCTCAACTTGATGTAGTATAAATAGCATCCGGATACTCGTAATATTCATTGACGAAATCCCAGATAGTTTATTGTATTTTAATTATTATTTAAAATAGGTACACTAATGAGAGTACGTATAGATAAGGTTTAAAGTAGAATAAACTTGCTGTCTATACGGAAATAAATCATATATAAAACGAATTAATAAAAAATGGTTCTAAACTAAATATTGAAAGGAAAATTTATTCATTAAATTCGGGAGATACTCGACTAATGGGTAAAACTATCGGGAAATTTCTAATTATGGTAATCAAGAATCTCGTATACGTTTGCGTAATCACAGCCCTGATGGACAAGGACATTTCGGGTACCTCGATAAGAATAAGGAATGTACCATTACGTAATTAAATTTCATTTTCTTATACGTATTGTAAATAAGTATAGGAATCTCGAAAAAACCGATGAGATTTTCGCAAAAATTAATGGGTTAACCTGCCTATGTGCTACTTTACCTTGAAATAAGGCAATAATAAAAAAATTGTTAGTTAGTTAGTTTATTTATTCATGCCTTTCGGCCTAGAATTTATACATGATTACATTATATGAGTTAACTAAAAAAAAACTAGATTATACGTTTTCTTCTTTCTAAAATTTTTTCCATCCAGTCTTTTCCTGTTCCTTGGTCATTTAATAAGTAAATTTCATCTCTTCTTTCTCTTTCCGTCTCTCTGCAAGAAAGTTCTAAAGACTCCTCTTCTCTGCCACATAAACTACATCTCCTTTCTTCTGCTAACAACATGTTACTTCTTTCCTCATTGCCGCATCTAAATCGATCTATTGTAGTGACATTTATAACTTTTAATAAATATCTTGGAATATGTAGTGTCTGTAAATTCTTGTATCGTGGGTTATATTTGGTTTCTTGAATTTTGTTGAACTGTTCTTGTTTTTGTATGTATCTGTCTCTGTTTTTCAATGTTTCTATTACAGTTTCATCCTTTTGTCTCTTTCTCTCTATTTCTTAACTGAAAATCCATTTCTTTCATAATATGATTTCCAGCATTCCTGTAGTAATGTGTTTTCCGAATAATAAAAAAATTGTAATATTAGTTATTAATTAGCCATATGAAACTTCGTTTTCGGGTTTTGGTTTTGGCAAACCTTTCAACAATGTTATCAAAAGCCAGGTTTGATAAAAAGTCAATCTCAATGAGTATGAATTGTATAGAAAGCGTTGCAAGTGATTGTTCTGGAAGAGTCGAACGTAAATAATTATTTACCCATTTAATGCTGAGAAAGATCGCCCGCCTGACCTTTCTCGTTACGCCCTCTAGTTTCGTGCGCCCCCTTTTGCCTATGTAGCCTATAGGGTTAATCAGGCCCTGACCTCAATAAATGAATAGATGGGTGAGTGCGTGTCCTCATGTTTAATAACGAACTAGAAAAGAGTAACGAAACTTCAAAATTATATAAGTTTCATGACATTACAAGCCGGAAGTGGAATTTCCTTCACACATAAAATAAAAAATTCAAATTATTGCGAATATGGAATCATCTAGAGTAACTGAAAATATTTAGAATAAAAAATATTATTTACAATTTTGATAAATAGTTATTTGTATACCAAGGCGTACCGAGAGAAAAAGGATTTCGCGGCCAAGGTGTACACACTATTTTTTGTGCAACCGTAGAAAATATAATTACAAATATTAAACAGATTTATTGTAAATAGAAAGGGCTATGGGATTGACATTTGATAAATAAAACAATCAGTTTTGAAAAAATAATGTCAATTCTCAAGTGTCAAAATAGGGTAAAAACAATCATTTTGGTTTTTGCAGCCGTTACCTTGACAACAGCCGCGAAATTCAATTTCGCGCCTGATTGCACAAAAAATAAATTTATTTCTCTATTTTAATGGAAAACCTATGATATTATTATTAAAAAAAAATTGTTTGTTTGTTAATGTTTATACTAGTGTCAAACTGGCTTTGAACTTAGCAGATATTTAACATAAATAGTTAAAGATCAAATACTTGACATTGGGTTTATATTACATATAGCAAGGTCACTCAAGAAAACAAGAGAAATATCATAATATTTATATACCGTTTTATCAATTAAAAAATCAACAATTTGAAATAAGTTTTCGTATATTGAATTCAACCAATTAAGTCAGCTAATTCATTATTTATTTAAAATGCAAATTTGAAATATATTTTTTATCCATTGGGCCAAAGCCATCAACATAAATTTCTTGTTATATTTGTGCCATGTTATCGACAACCGTTTAACGTATCAGGTGGTCCATCAGTCTGTATTTTTTCTTTTATGCGATTATATTAAATATTACAAAAATTTCTTTCAAACAAAACATTAGTTTTTTCAATTATATTTTTTAATAAAAACACTCTTGCTTACTTAAATTTATAACTGAAAATACAATTTCGTTCGAGATTGATTACGATAAACTACACAGGGCCCTCGTGTTGTAATTAGCAGTAGTAGTATCAAATACCTAATTAAACTGATAGATTATTGCTCAATTTTTTTACAAGCAATTATTATTCTTCAGTTTCAATGTACACTTGAAAATTTACTTGTATTTACAATGATAATTTAATTACGCAGTTTTTTTTTTACATTAACTATTACTTATCTAATTCTTTTTGTATCCATATGTACGTCATAAACGGATATATATTAAAATACGTCAGTAATTTTATCTCAGATGTGTTTAGTATAACCATGTAACATGATTATTTCTTATTTACTTTCATAATTGGTCAAAAACACGTACACCCGTGTTCTCACCTTGAATTTCGACCATGATTTGGATATAGTGCTACAATGCTTTGCCGAAATATTGCTTCTAAAATAGTGCTCGAAATAGCAGGGTTCCTCTATTTCAAATTATTGATAAATAGTTAAATTTTTTAATATTTTATGTATTCTTCGATAAATTTTCACTACTTAAAAATTATCCCTGTTTGCCTCCACTTTACAACGTTTGGCGAATGTGTAGTAGGGAAACTGATTTAACAACGCACTTCGGAAATATATTATGTACGGAATTCTACGTAAAATAGCGCCATATTCCAAAATGGGTAAATAACGTAAATATATATAAGGTAAATAGCTCAATGGAATTACATAGAATTCGTGAGAATCCCACAGCCGACAATTGCTATTTTAACTCTAGACCTGTGGTTTCCCCTCCATTCACATTTTTAGGGGACGGGAGTTGAAGGCTGGTAACCGCATTTTATGCGCGAGTATATCACTAAATCTGTGAGAGCAGAGTGCTACACCCAAAAGGCGTAGTGATATATTTATTTTTTGTTTTTAAGAGGAAATTATGGTTTTAACCCATAAATTTCGGATAGGGGTTCATTGTGGACCCCATCAATGTTTTCTTTGTTGCATTTGTATAATATGTAACATTGGCAATCTTGCTTTTATATGTCAGTAAACATATTCAGGACAAAAGTAAATAGATCATAGTGTCACACAACATTTAAACATTTTATGTTCGTCATATAAAAATAGGATTACTACTGATTCAGAGCTACAAAAATAACCACAATCAATGGAGGTTTATGCAGAAGCAAATTTTCATGC
The DNA here is from genome assembly GCA_963942605.1 of Poecilus cupreus. NCBI lineage: Eukaryota > Metazoa > Arthropoda > Insecta > Coleoptera > Carabidae > Poecilus > Poecilus cupreus. The sequence goes on from OZ012715.1 coordinate 26,784,686, forward strand.
TGCCACCTATTGATGTTTTCATTGAACTACGATGAAATTCACGTGGGCGAAATACAAACAAAACGCTGTCAAAAATGACAGTTCTTGAAATGATGCTAAATATCAAAAATAGAGTATGTGTATGGTTTGTGCAATAGTGACTCTCGGTATTTTATAAAGAATATATGGTCAGTGTTTAATTTATTAAGTTTCCTAAATAATAAACTTCAAAAATAAAAACATAACCTTGTTAAAACACCATCTCAAACGTCAAAATATGGCTGTTTGTATTATGAACTTCCATCTCTACTTTTACCTCATCTTTCTCTTTATTGCTTGGGACGTCAAAATCGTAACCCTCCATTCTACACAACGGATACATATACATCCAGTTATCCATCAAAAAGAAATTCTTCTTCTATACTACGTAGGCAAGAGATGTTTACTAATTTTGTAATATATTTTTGTTGAAAGTACCATGTAAAAGTGGCGATTACTTCAATGTTTGTTTTAATGAAGTAAATAGGGAATAAAAAGTGTCAAAAAACATTTAATAAAATTTTCTACACCGAATTAGAACGATCAGAAAAACACTGTCACACCTCATATAATTCGTACATATTTTCACACATAATCAGTGAGATTTGCTGCAAAAAAGCGTTTCTACAAACATAGGAAGAAAGTTGTATAAAAAAATGATTAATGTAAAATTAGCAGCCGAAGATTGTGCGTCCAAATAATTTGAAATTAATTGCATAGGTTTAAACAAGTACAAATTCTTTTCATGGCCATTGAACAACTTTTACTTTTACGAAATAAATCGACTAATGTTAATGAGTACAGCGAATGACGTACATTGAATGATGCACGGACCCGAAGCATGCATTAAAAACACCTGTTTTTTTTTTTTTTGAATAATCAAAATAAGTTATAACTTGTATGTAATTTAATTGCTAAAATATGTTAAATGATTTATAGAGATGTAGTCTTGAGCAAAGGTATTTACTAAATACACATGTTAAACTTTTTATGTATTGTATTTCACTATTTTTTAATGTTAAACATAGACGTTGTACAACATTCGTATTTGAAAACCAATAACGCTCTGAAGATGAAATAGTGCTGAAAGTTATCTAGTTATCTATTTCACGCGAGATTTGAGAGTTTTAGAACAAGACGAAGGTAAATACCAGGGACTCGAACCGAAAAATTTTGGAGTTCGGTTACGGTTAACGGTCTTTATACCAATAAAACTTCGGTTTCGGTTATCGGTAACGGTACCTTGAAAAAAATTTAATTTTTTCGTTTCTGTTAAAATAATCAAATATATTTCGGTTTCGTTAAGGTTGCGGTTGAAATGGTAAGTTGTTTTAAGTAAAAGTATAGTTATTTTAATTTTAAAATCAGATCTAAAAATTATAATTGCGCTTAAAAATATATTATTACCTTACTGAAAGATTGGTTAAAATTGTCTTAACAAATGAGTATGTTCTCATTATAAATGCAAAAAATAAAAAATGGAGTTAACTGCCTTCAATTTTATTTAAAAATATATATTTTTTTTTATGAAATCGAAGGCATGTAAAGTAATTCTATGAAAAGGATTTATGGTTCATATTTTCAGTTTAATACAATATTTATGTTTATATAGGTGTTAGAATCGATATTATTTCGGTTCGGTTATGTTTTCGGTTACAATGTAAATTTATTTTTCGTAAGGGTTTTCGGTTTCCATATTTGAAGAAATAAAATATAGGTTACGGTTTCCGGTTACGGTTTCATAAAGTCATATTTCGGTGCGGTTTTCAGTTACTGTTTCGTTACGGTTCGATAACCACTAAAAAGGGCGAATCTAGAAAATGTTAAGGGGGGGTGGGGGCAATTTTACATTTTTTTTTTAGAACAACAGTAAATAATTATTAAAAAGTTCTAAGCCTATAAAAACGTATAATTATAAATACATTATTATAAATAGAGCCAACTCTATCATAATACATACTACTTTATTACATTTTTACAAATCACACAACAATATTATTGCAATTAATTATAGAAATAAGCCAAAGGAGGAGGCAATTGCCCTCATTGCACCCTTGACCACTAATTCCGTATTGAAAAAGAGGCTTGAGTTTTCCATGAACAGACAGTCTAGTGTAAACCGTCAATAAATAATCGGTTGAAATAAATAGTAGTCAATGTTACCACCAGGACAGTTTCACCCGAATAAGCCGGTTTTAAGGTTCTTGGTCCGGGTCAGTTATTAATTTGTCCGGTTTTCATAAAAATTATGAAATTATGCATTTTTAAATAAATTTAATGCATATTATTAACGGATGACTTAAACTTAACACTAATGTGAAGCTAGCTGACGAAAGTGACGAAAAATATTCATTTAAAGCAAGAAATAAAATATAGTTTGATATACTGGGTGTCCCAGATTTAAACGGCCTAACTTAATCCATAGATTAAACACCTAAAAATAAGGTGACAAGTTCATTTAAGCAAATGTCCGTAAATGCTTTATTCCAGAGATATTCATGTTTTTCTTATTGAGTAGCGCTACTTTAAAAAATCAAATTCCTAAAGAAATATCCAATATTATCTTATAGAGGTGTAACGTAATAATTAAATTAAGTTAATAATAAATTGTTTATTACCTAATTTCAATACAAAAATTAGTTTGCTTGCACTGATGTGATGATTATCAATGCATTTAAAGAATTTTTTTTGGTGTGCCATAAAAGAAAAAGTCTATGATGAACCGATAATAATGTAGACTCTACGAAACTATATCTCCCGAACAATGTCACGCAGCAACGAATGCAATGGCAGATCGTTGTGCCTGTGCTGCAGGTGAATATTTTGAACAAATATTATTAAAAAAATAGTTTATGAAGTTATGTTATTACTTTATTATTTTAAACAATAAATTTCTTTAAATTCATTGAGAGTTTCTCATATTTTCCCAGACCTCAGTGCAAGCAAACTAAATTTTGTATTAAAATTAGGTAATAAACAATTTATTATTAATTTAATTTAATTATTATATCACACCTCAATAAGATAATATTGGATATTTTGTTATGATGCTGATTTTTTCAAGTAGTGCTACTCAGTAAGAAAAACATAAATATCTCTGGAATAAAGCATTTACAGACATTTGCTCAAATGAACTTGTCACCTTATTTTTAGGTGTTTGATCGGATTTAGTTAGGCCGTTTAAATCTGGGACACACTGTATATTGTTTTTATTATATCCATTATTTATTTTCATATATCGAAGGCTATATGTTTGTTAATTAAAATAAAAAATTCTGGATTGCAGTCACAATTAATTTAACCTCTATGGGGTAAATAGCTCCGTGGTAACGCGTCGGACTGTGGATCGTGAGATCCTCAGTTCGAATCCCACAGCTGACAGCTGCCAATTTAAATTTACCCCTCCACTAACATCTTTGGGAGCTATGATTTGTCGGCTGGTAACCGTACTTCATACGCAAAAATATATCACTTACCAAGATCTGCATAAGCAGAGTGCCACACCCATAATGGGTAAAAGGCGTGATGATATAATTATTTTTTATTTTAACCTCTACCGGTTTTTACCCCACATGGATCTTCCCGGGGGGTAAAAGTCAAACACTAAAAATAAAATTTGTCAATATTAAAAATATTTTAAAACATTAGTACTTATTTCTCCATTTTGTGATAAGTACGATGTCTGATTTTAATTATTTATTGCTTTAAAATATTTTTAATATTGATAAATTTTATTTTTTATGTTTGACTTTCACCCTTCTGAGATAGAAACTGACAGAGGTTGAAATATTAATAATTGTTACTGCAATCCAGAAAATATATATATTTTTAATACTAAACCCAGTCAAGAATTATGTTTGTTAATGTGTGACATATACAACGTTTTTTTTTTTTTTATTCAAATGTCCGGGTCAACAATTTTCCAAAGGTGTTTCGTGGTTTTGTGTTAAATAAATAAGTGGAAATAAATAAATCAATTTTGTTAGTTATAATTAAACTTTTGTGTATTCTTTCAACTTCACCGAACCCGAGTAACGAGAAAAACGTTGCAAAACAAATGATAGCGTTGACATAGGCTTCAACTTAAACCGGGCCTGATTTTGCGTAAACGAATGCATGTGTGCATCGAACAGCGAGCAGCGTTGAGCATACAGGGTGTTTGTAATCAGATCGAGAGTGCGAACGAAACAAATAGGCTGGGCACCGCCCTTTCCTGTAATATTCGTTGATAACTCTATGTACGTGCGGGAAAATTTAATTACACGCGATCGAAACCCACGATATTTTGACTGAAATTAGACTAATGACGGGTATTTATATCTAACTGTTTGTAGCGCATGTGTTGGCATCGCTGCGATTCTCACCGCGTGCGCGCATGCAACGTTCCAATTACCTGTGCAGTGCGCCCGAGCCCGAAACACCAATTGAATTATAATGGAAGTGGGTGTCGTGGTGCCGCGATCAAGTACACTACAATGCGTGCCTAGCGTACGCTCTACGCAACAAGTTGGACGCCAAACGCGAAATGTTTCATAAAACACGAACTGTCCATAACTGCTTCTATCACCACCTGCAATGCAAATTCAACCTGCACCTATACACACTAGCACACGTATTTCAATATTAATTATATTATGTTATGTAAAACAACAGCCACAAATACAAAAGCATTTATAGATTTAGAGAAGGCGTTCGACAGGGCATAGGCGTAGACTTATTAAAATCTTGTCGGGTTCATGGGGCAATGAAAAAACTATAGCCCAACCCAAAAATATACTATAATCATATTTATTATTTCGGCATTTCTGTATTGCACTGAACTCTTAGGTAAATGATAATATGCTCTTCAACCAATTTTTTTTATTTTATTTCTCGAAAATAGACATTAATTTATAAATATTTTTCGTATTTTCATCAATATTGTAATATAATTAAGCCAGTAATTAATTACTAAAGATTCTATATTGAACCGTGTGACGACATAGTGACGAATGACAGAACAGCGCCGCCCGCGCCTCCCGTGTAGAATAGCAGAACTATTCAATGTAACTTTTGAACAAGTTGATACATGACAGCTGTACGTTGTGAATTGTTTGGTATTTGATTAATAATTTTGAATCCTTGTTGCTTTTGTTTTCACAACTTGGCACAAAGCAATACTTTATAACCATAATTTAAAGATTTCAACAATCGCAATCTCTATCTATCATTCATCTTTAAGACGTCACATTTGAATTGGACGGAATTTTAATAATTGATTACAGGCGTAATATTTATTTTTTAAATAAATTGTTATATTTTTTGACATTGTTTTCAAGCGTATTATTGAAAATTTGTTCCAAATTTGCTAAATTTGAAGGTGGTTGAAGAGCCTATTCTCTGAAAGATATGTACAAGATTTTGCGTCTTAACGGGTTCACAATTTTTTTCGCAAATCTGCATTTACGCTCTTCCATGGATCATAATGAAAATATTTTTCAACGATGTTATTATTAATATTGAACTTGGAATAATTAAAAACAAAATTTAATTACTTGTTTCTAAATGTATTACGTGGGTTAATAAATTAGATTTGTTTTAATATAAATTTATTAACATTCTGAAAATAGTTTATGTAATAAGTTGGACAAATATAGCGACAATAGTAGTGTGAAAATAAATAATTATACTTGATTTTAGCAAATTTTTCAGGTAATGCGAATATAATTATTGGTGTCGGGCTCAATTTAGAGGCTGGTCCTATTTTGACAAAGTGGGAAACATGTTATTTCCACCTCCACACTTACTCCTGTCCTAATAATATTTTTTTAAATGTTATCGCGCCTTCCAGAGCTTTCATACGATATTTACCCGTGCCTGTAGAGGGCTCAAAATTTGCGTGTAGTTTAAATGATAAAATTACCCAATAAGATACATTTTGTGTATAACTTTCTCTGTGTTAGCAATACGCGATCCTGAGACCACGAATTAAGTCATTTCGATAAAAATTACCGCGCCAACAAGAAAATTAGAATTTTTAATATCGACAGTTCATATTTTCATTTAAATAAAATGAACTTTGGCCTCTAAAAGACAATCTATACTGAAAATTTTTGATATATCATTCTATTTCTCTTAACGCTTTGCAATTAGTAGTGCTGAATTAAATTGCATTTTGTAATTAACAAGGTCTGTATTTGTCGTTGTCGGTGGCAATTTTATATGTTTGCCTCCTACAGAGTAATTCATTGGGGGGCACGTGCCCCCATGCTCCCTACAATTCTACGCTTATGCGACAGGATGAAACGAGAAAAACTATAGAATATTCTTCGAGAAAGAAGAGGAGTTCACCGTAAATTAGTAAATGCTATCGAAAAATTATATAAAAAGAACATAAATTATGTAATAAACCAAAATAGAAAATCAGAAATGTTTGAGACAAAAAACGGCCTACGACAAGGAGATGTGATGAGTCCAATAAGTTACATGTAGAATATATAAACTTAAGACCAATACAAATATCAGTATGTGCTTTTGCTGACGATTTAGTAGTTATAACAGGGAGTGGAGAAAAATGCAACAGAATTTGAATATATGAAATGAAGCGATAGGGAAATATGATTTGAAAAGTAATGCTAAAAAACAAAGGTTATGGTAGCGGGAAGCGAACAAATAATTGTAAGTTTCAGTATCTTGGAACGATTATAGAAAATAATGGTAAACAGCACATAGACATAAATTAAAGAATAGACAAAACGGCAAAAATCTTTCATGCAATTATACTTAAACATAGCTTCATAGGGAAAAAAGAAATCAATCCTAAAACAAAAGTAACAGTATATAATACTATATACAGATCTATATTGACATATGGTTGAGTCATGGGTACTGTCTCAAAGAATGAAAAGCAAAATTGAGGCGATGGCAATGAAATATCTAAGGAAAGGATAAAGAGTAAATTAAGAAATGAAATAAGACTGCATTGCAGCAAACCAATATTAGACTTCATAGAAATATGACAATTAGCAAGGTGGGGCCATATGATAAGAATGAATGAATCGAGACCGGTGCGACAAATTCGACAAATTTGGATGATAAACGAAAGTAGTAACTTCCATTTTTTATTATACATGTGGATAGTACGGCTAAAACTAAGTAGGTTTTGTATGAAACTTTTTTCCGATTCGCGATAGATGGCGCTGTAATCAGAAAAATAATAATTGTCATGGTTCCCATTTAAGATTTCAAAGTGGCCCACCGCTCTATTCTCAGAGGGTGGCGGTGGGGGATCGTGCTTGGTGACATAAGATAGGTTTTTGAAAAATATTAAACACGTGTTTTTTTTTGTTTTTTGATTCGAAGTTTATTTCACCGTCCCGGAACTTTTTGAACCATGAGCTTGAACAACTAATAGACGGGAGAGATAAAGTAAGATTTATAAAAGATAAGGAATATGAAGGTTAGGTTATTTAGCGAGAATGCATTAGAAAGAAATCCTAAAAAGATATTTAAATGATCACCAACAACATCAAGAATGAAAGGAAGACCACGGAAAAGATGGGCCTATGACGTAGCAGAAAATTTGAAAACTATAGGAGAGAGAAATTGCAAGCAATCAGGAGTAGACAGAGCCAAAAGGAGAAAACTGGTAAAGCAGGCATAAACCCACCAAGGGTTGTAAGCCAAAAGAAGAAGAAGAAGGTACAGGTTCTTTATTATTTTCGCTTATTTTTGTACATTTTTTATGTTAATTTTGACGTATCATACACGTAAATTCGTTCAATGCTTTCTACATTTTTTTATGTCAATGAAATGAAAGAACTCTAATGCTTTAATGTTTTGTATAGAATCGACGCATACAAATGCGTATAAATCATGAAACGAGATTTTCACGAAAATACAGTCCAACTTCAATAACTCAAGTAGCTTGATTAAATTATTTACGTAGTCTAAAATTCGATGTAAGGAATATGCGTGTGCTGTTTTCTGTTCGAGTTATCGAGAATTTTTGTCTTGTCTTGTTGCCAACAAATTTTGTTCGAGTAATAAAAAATTCGAGTTATCAATGTTCGACTATATTTATTTATAAAGCTAAATTTTCTAAAAAAAAAAAAAAAATTAGGGGGCCCGTTTTTCCTGCCGGTGAGTGTAGTTTTAAATTTTAAAAGGAGGCTAATACAAATTGAATTCACTAGTCCCAATGTAATTGCTGACTTTTCATTCTCCATTTTTGTTTATATCTATGCATTGGAAACAATGAAAACTCGCATGGTGGCAAGCGTGATGCACGCAGTTGTCAGCTTGGTGGTGCGATCGAGTGATGAAATGAATGTAATTTCATGCGCACACAAATGAGCATGAAGTGAAAAGCAGAGTAGTGGCCTTTTCACTGATTATCAAACACAGATATACGTACATAATTCATTTCCACTACGCGCAGTACACAGGTACAGTGACAAATTCCCTGAATTTATCCCGCAATTGAAATGCGTTGCGATACAGATTAAAACTTTCGATGACATTCACAAATTTTCAAACGAACAAGAGATAAATCGGCTCTAAACTGGAACGATCAGTGCGAGGCGGGAGAGAAGAGTGGGGATTTGATAAATTTCACACACCGCCGTACAAATGGAATGTAATGCCAGTGGGAAATAACTGCTGAAACCAATATGCCATATTGAAGTTGTGGAAATGACCGATCTGATCGGCTAGTGATGGTGCGTTCGCGTTTACTGCATGTAATGACGCTGGCGATAAGGACAACCGCTGTTCTTTCTCACAACCTGACATGCAAATCATTTACCCGCTGCCCCTTCGTTCGACTCCCTAATTCCTACCAAACCCCTTACAACAGCAAGCCGCTCCGAAACTACTCATGCACGCGAGACGACACCATTCGACAAATAAGACACCAGCTCCTCTGGCTCTTTGCACTTAACATAACTCGCGATTATTATGCTATTATTCTGAACAAACTAGTATATTGTGCTGAAAGTTATCTATTTCACGCGAGTTGAGAGTTAAAAAAAAATGAGGAGAATAAAAATCGGACTTGCAGTCAAAATATTTAATAAAACTACGTCGACGTATTATTAAATATTTTGACAGCAAGTCCATTTTTTATTCTCCTAATTTTCCTAAACAGTCGATTATCACATCATCATATCATCACGCCTTTTACCCATTATGGGTGTGGCACTCTGCTTACGCAGATCTCGGTAAGTGATATATTTTTTCGTATGAAGTGCGGTTACCAGTCGTCAAATCATAGCCCCCAAAGATGTTAGTGGAGGGGGAACCACAGCGGTAAATTTAAATTTGTAACTCTCGACAGTGGGATTTGAACTGAGGATCTCACGATCTAAAATCCAACACGTTACCACGGAGCTATTTATACATAACTTTACGTTATACATATCTTATCCAGCGATCAATCTTCTCCTAACATTGTTATCCCGGCACACCACTTTCGCCTCGTGTTATTCATACATGCTTATCTATGCTTCTTTATTGTTAGTAATAGTATATTATGCAACAAGTGCTGAAAGTTATCTTGTAGGTAATTCGGCATGTGTTGCATACTATACTTTTTATTATGTAGGTGGTCAAAAACTGCCGGGACAAAAGAAATACGTGTTTAATATTTTTCGAAAACCTGTCTTATGACACCAAGCATGATCCCCCACCGCCCCCTCCTGAGGGTGGGGCGAGGGGCCACATTGAAATCTTAAATGGGAACCCCCATTTTTTATTGTATCTTCAGATAGTACGAAATTTTTTTCCGATTCGCGATAGATGGCACTGTAATCAGAAAAATAATTAATGTCGTGGTTCCCCTTTAAAATTTCAAAGTGATCCCCCGCCATACCCCCAGGGAGTGGCGATGGGAATCGTGCTTGTGAACATAAGATTGGTTTTTGAAAAATATTAAATACGTGTTTTATGGTTTATGTGTACTTCCCGAGATATTTCACCGTCCCGGAACTTTTTGAACACATTATATTATTAGTAAGTTTTCCACAGTTGCGTGTTGAATAATTTCCCACGTTATTCCAAAACTACTGTGCGAAATATAGAATTTTCAAGCTTTATTTAGTATGGAGAAAGTGTAATTTTCAGTAGTGGTCGTAAAAAAAAATATTATTCGAGTGCATTATTGATATTGCAAGTATTTTGTAGTATTATTTTGAGCAATGTTGCGACATATAAATGATTTTTTCTTTATCTTTGTAATTTATATTATAGATTAACCTAAAATAGTATATTATAATAGTTCCATAATATAATCTATTAACGCATGAGCCCAAGATTTACAAAGGACAATGAAATGTGTTTTATATAATTTTTTCTATTAAGATAAAGAAGAAAATTCATTGTTGACCAACGATGCAATAAATTTATTACATTTTCAATCCCATTACCAATGGAAAATGAAAACTCTCGGAGACTGTGCTTATGAATTTTCTTAACCACGATTTTGTGTTGCGTTTATAGTCTTGTAGGAACACGGAAATCGAAAAATTATATTGTAACTTTTTCTATTTGATATATTTTATTGTGTTCGTTTAGTTCAGTCTAGTTCGTCTAGTTAGTTTTTTTTTTTAATTATTATTAGTTCTTCTAATTAGTTTTCCATTTATTTTAAAATATATATTATCCAGATTTATGTTTTAACTAATTAACATATTGAAAATTGTAATATATATCCGCTAAAATAACTTGTAAAGAAATACTTAATTATGTATATTTGGAGGCTCAATTTTAGTTCTTGTCATAGACGCCATTGCTATTAATAATAACTCGTGTAGTTATTGACATAAGAAGTGAAAATCGCGGATTTTAGGGCTTGAAAAAATGGCTTTATTGTTAAAAATAAACTTTAAATGATGAATGTAACTAATGAAACGCATCAAATACTTTGTTTTTGAAAGTATTTCTTTGTTTCCGTACTCAAACCCGGCATTAAAGCAATATTGTTTTATGCAAGATGAAAAAAATTGAGGAATAATGTCCAAAAACACGTTTTAGACTTGATGGACTTCTAAATATTGACCGATTTGATTTATATTTTGGGAACCTGCACGAATTTCAACGGGAAACAATATACTTCATGAAGAAAGAAAACAAAAAATATTAATTTTTTGGCACAGTCTAGTGTATATTAATATGAATGACATCTTGAAATAGCTGTCTTGTCCTTACAGCGAAATCAAATTTCGAGTGGGTGGTTTATGTATTGTTTCATTCGGTTAGGAATACTTTATACCGCGGTTATTGATCCTTCAACGTCTGACAAAACAGGGAAAAACTAAAAGAAAACAGATGAATGATAGTCCGCGCAGTCATCTGTAAAATTTGATATTTTCGTGCGGTGAACGTGTATCTGTTCCACATGGCGTGGGTGCAAGGGTGAGCCTACGCAATCGTATCACGATATCACAGAACGTAATATGCGATAACGGGTGTATCGCCTGGTAATGCGTATAGATTGGCATATTAATGCGGGGACTGCAATCCACTTTTGTCAGTCAGACATCAGTCAGCGCTCGAGGCTGGGGTGAGCAAGGGTTGGCTGTTGGCTGTAGGCTGCGCGTAGCACCCAGCGCTGGAGCATGGACATCGCATGATGGATTACCCTGTCATCTATTTCCACACACATAGCAAATTGTGGCAACTGTATCTGGCTCGCCTGGTGATCGTCCTTGTCCGCTTGCCCAGTCGTCCATGTCCGTGTCATGCCGCGCTCTGTCTACCGGTGACGAAGCGGTATTCACTTTGTCTTCGACGATGTTTTTTATTCTTTTCCATTGATAGCTTTGTTTTTCCTCCTCGGCGTGACGAATTTCTATGTTTTGGCTATTGCACGATAACCAAAAATGGTAAAAGTTTATTTAAAATATTCATATTTTTAAATATAAATTACTCCCTTCAATAAATACAGCATGTTTCGTTTTTGATGACGTAGGACATGTGTAGCAAATAGGATTCATGTATTTACTCTCACTCCTCCTTAACTAAGAATATACCTAGTCGGGTTTGTCGGATCTGTTCGAATTCTGCTCGGGTGATTTTCTTAGGTGTGTTTCTTCGTCTTATGATTGTGATTTTTTAAATCATGATTCGCATAAACATGATTTTTTCGAATCATGATTTACATGGAATACAAAAGAAACAAGTAAAAATGAATCATGATTTAAACTCAATCCATAACCTTGTATATTCCTTATCAGTAGCATTTCCATTATTATGTACCTTAGGAAATCTGTGAAACTTTTCTTCTTGTTGCATAATAAAATATATATCTCCTTGAATTGGGTATAAAGCACATTGAAAAATTCCTTCCAGTTTTGAACTACTTCCCGCCATTTTATATTTGATTCGAATCATAGTAATCGCGAAAATAGTATGATTCAGAAGGAAAAGGAGAATGCTGTGTTTGATCACAAAAATGAAGGAGTGGGGATAACATTCTTCTTGATCATGATCACGTTGATCACTTTGATCACTTTGATTACGAATCTAGGTCCTAAGAAAAGAAACACGCCTCTTGTCTTAACGTGTTTGCAGCGCTCAATTTTAAATTTAAAGTGCTTTAATAGTTATTTATTTATCAAGGCACAGAAGTTTAACTTTTTATCAGGAATATGGAATTTATTTGCCGAGGCCCGTAGGGCCGAGAAAATAAACCATGTGATTGATAAAAAGGAACTTTAGTGCTGCGGTACAGATTAAATTTTATTTGAAATCTAAAATTAGAAAAAACTGTAAAAAAATATTATATAGATTAAGTTTAAACATCTGTCAGTTGTCATTTGGCACTGAAACTCAGTGTTGCCAACCTTGAACATTGAAGTTATTGTAAATAACACTCAAAATTATGTGTTTTGTCCTCAATTTCTTCAACGGAATTAATTAGTTAATTCTTCTTGCACATATTGTTTCATTTTACTTGTAAATTTACTACAATACGTCATATGTCTGTCAAAATTATCCTACTTGCTCAAAATCATCGTATAATGGGTTACTTTAGTGACGATTTCTGAGCTTTTAATGACGATTTTTGAGTGGCGATTTCAAATAAAAACTTTTATTGTGTTAATTCGTATAAAAAATGAAACAACTATTCGAACCACCAATCACCAAATGAAATGAAAAATGAGGTCCACCAATTAGCTATCTTCGAGAATGTCAAAGTGTTTTTGTAGAATGAGAAAAAAGTAAAATAAATCAAGTGCATTTATTTATTTTATATTCTAATATTGAAATATAATATTACAATTTAAATATATATTATTTTGTAATTTTCTCAACATTTTTTTTCGAAAGTCGGTTAACCACCGCTTGTTTATTTCTGGTATATCACATTACTTGCGTCATCAAAGAAATTTAAAATTCAGACCTTAACCCTCGGAGTACTAAAGGTGGGTCAATAGTGACCGAAAATGTGCATTATTTGCTGTACATCTTACAATTATTTTTTTACGATTCTGATTTTTTGTAAGTTCTCCTCATATGTTATTTTCTACTATTTTTTATATCATTTGTATTGATACAAATTTTAATTCTTATGATATTTAAAAAAATTTCTGTTGGGTCAAGTTAGACCCGTTTTCAGAATTAGTGCAACTATTGGATACATATTGTTTATTTGTCGAGCTTTGCAAATTTGTACTTGTTTCTCGTGTGGCACATCATATCGTTTGCTGTAGTTGTTATTTACTTTCAGTCTTATTGTTGACTTGTGAGAATCTACATATAAATTTTTTCAAAATATCGAACAGACGGTGAAAAAATGAATGAATGGATAGGGTTCATTTGGCTGAAATGTATGCTTTTCTTGATGTACTTATATTATGTGGAAGATTCAGAGAATCTTGTAAGAAAGTCCATAATTTGTAATATACACCTAGAACTAAATAATTCATGATATTATTTAATTCAAGTTAACCACAAAAACAGAAATATATATAAAATAAGCAAGACTGTAATGGGTCACTGTTGACCCATTTTCGGAAACATTGTTTGTCTAATTTTTCCGATCTCCAAGGGTTAATATCTCGCTTATGTGGAGGAATTTTTAACGCGAACTTTCACATGTGATCTTATATTTTTATGTAGGTACTTCAAGAAGAAACAATATCAAGGAATAGCCTATTTGTCACTGCAGGATGTACCTCTTGCAGTCTTCTGAACTTCAGTGTCAATCGTCAGTACATCAGTGGTTGTTGTTAAAGGCACCTGTATACGCTGGGTTATGTTCGCAATTCACGAGCCCACAAGCCGACAGCAACACTAAATTGCTATCCATGATTGGCATGTATTTGATTGGGGCTGGACCTAATGATACGTACAATTTGCTCCTGTGTTACGTTCATGCGTTACGTATTCATACTCTCAATGTGCTTAGATTACGGTATTCATATCCGGCGTACTGAAATGCGCTCCAATACTCACAGCCCGCAGTCGGCCCGAAACAAAGCTGCCGCCATTGCCATTGCCACTGCCACTGCCACTGCCACTGCCAATAGCTTGATGTCGGCCACTTAAGCCGTTTGTTGATGAAATACGTTTATTTAAATTGTGTTAAATTGACGTTATGTAATGGTGGATATACATGACATACTTGGAAAGGTTCAATGAAATGTATCCTTGTCACGAACAATGTCTCACATATAATGTAAGTTTAACAAAAGGATATTAGAGATTCATTTGCATGCATATTTTACTCATTTTTATCATTTGCTTTTATAAACAAGCAAGTAATTTATAAACAATGTATTTGTTTTACCGGGGCGCGCCCTCCATGTGTCTACTGCGCAGTGGTTCTTAACCGGTCTCCTCGGAACCCTAGTGTCCCGCGAACTTTTTGTAAAGCTTGAATTACATTATACTTTTTTCGTCTAGATTTCCGTTCGAGTTTCATTCGAGAAATTCCTAGTCATTTCTACTATAATGTTAATCAGAAATTTCCGATCGATTTTCATACTAGATTCTAGTATAGAAATAAACGCTCTGCCGTATTTTTCTATTTGAGTTTCATACTAGATTCGGTTACGCTTACGCACTACTGTCAGAAATCAACTACACCAACCTGTTCATTTTTAGGCGCCTACTGTTGGCGTATTGTCATAAGGTCATTAGTTTTTAATTTTGTGCTTGATAGTTGTCCTTTTTTTAAATGTTATTCATCGTTTGAATAATTTTAACAACAATGTATCAAAATGTAGTACCTAATTCAGTTTCAGTTGTAAAGTTTGTCAACTTGGTCTACTTCGGAAAACGTCGAAATTACTCGATTACGGACGTATGATTTTAAAATAAAGTGTGTAAATCGAAGGAAACTCGAATGAAAATCTAACCAGAAATCTAGTAAGAATCTAGACGAAAAAAATATAATATAATTCAAGCTTTAATGTTCCGCGAAGCGATGTAGTAGATAGATTGAGCACTGAAATTACCAATAAACGTTTCTGTAAATCTTTCAAATTCAGGTAAAGAAAAATTGTAAATATTAGTGTCAATAAATGCAGAAATTTTCTTCTACAACAAACTATTTAACTTTTTGATGTAAAATAATTAAGGAAACCAATAACTAAACATTTCAAAAATAGTGTTGAAAACGCTATGGTGCGTCCTTCGATTCAACGCCCTGTATATAATTTTTTATGAAGATGGTAAGCGGACTAACTACATTTGGCCTTATGCCGTTAAATGGGAGAATGATTGTGAATTTATGTGAACAATACAAACGATCATGTTCTTCAGTGGGATTCGAACGCACGACCTCTGGTGTGCTAGATTGGTGTTAATTTTTAAAAATTGGTATTTTAATACAGATTTTATTTTTACGACAAGCGATTTTGTAGTTCCACAAAATTTTGTTAAAATAAAACGTGTTTTCTAACTTTTAAAAGGTTAAGAACTACTTGCCTAGTGTGTTCAAGAACATAGGCGCCAGGACTCCAAAGGCGCCAAAACGCCTTAAAAATATAATTTCAAAATTCGTTTTATAAATAATTATTCAATATCGTGTTATTTTATTATTTTTTATTGTAGTATTTTATTTACGATCTCTTAAGTATTTAAATTTTTGTACTTTTAGAAATTACAAAAACCTGAATTATGACTCTTTTGTACATGTTTATGTTTTTATTAGGTGTAGCTAAATACAAATTCTACTATATAGAACATTTTGACACTGGCAGTTAGATTTTTTTTTGTAGCATATTGTTCTATGTGAATTGGTCGTATGCCGCTTAATGAGCGGATGATTGTGAATTTATGAGAATACAAACATAATTATATAAATTTAAATATTATTAACTTATTTTACATACGATTATGAATTACTAAAATACAAAACAATACATCTAAAGACATTATGAGTATAAAAATTAAGCTGACTGACACTTTTCATCAGAAGTATAAATTAGTGGAATGAGGAAAACATTCATTGTTTCCATTGAAATACCAATTATCATTATATTTATGTTATTAATTTCCCTCTTTATTACAATATAAAATAGATTGTGTTTAAGGATAAGCGTAGACGTGTGAAATAGTGTTAACGTGTACGTACTCTAATGTTTAATAATTGTATGTGAGTATGTGATATCAAAAATTGACCAGTATGAGCAAAAGATACTGTTCAATGCCACAGAATATCAACGAAACAGATAGTATCAGTATAAACTTGTTCCCTAATGATCCATTATTATCGAAAAAATTGGCAATTGCACTCTGATGAATGAATATTGATCTGTTTTGTTCCAATCAGTTTCTGGCTACGATTTTCATGTAGGTTAGCTTTGTATAATTAATTTATAAGTAACATTGATTTCAGTTCGTCAATATCACAAGAAAGTCCGCAATAGAAAACTTGAATTTCTCAATAATTTCACTAAATAACTTAATATGTTTACAATTCGAAAAAAGAATGCTCTGACTCAGGCGTCAAAAATAACCAAAATATGACAATTAAAACCACCTGAGTCAGTGCAAAAAAGTAAAATTCTAATTATTATAAAACAATACTTTGCAATACTAAATGTTGTGTAACAAGATGAGATTTAGACTGGAAAACTAAACAATGATGAAATAATTAGTTTCATTTTGGATATTTAAATTATCGTGGTTTGTTTTATGTAAACAAATTGTTTAGTTTTTCCATGGAAAAACTAAACAATTTGTTGCAGGCTCTCTGCGAAATGGATCATCGGTAATTAAGTATTTTTAATGTATCATATAATTTTTGTGTAACGTCAAGTTAGTTTTCATAAGTGTTTGGTTTTAATAAAGCCAATTGTTATATGTTTTTGAGTGACTAGAGTGTCATAACTGAACAGCTCCCAATTTATCCGCTCCCAATTTAATCACGACTGGTTTCTCCCCTTCGTTTAATAAAGTTTCCTCCTTTTTATTATCCCTATTCCTATAGTCACCTTCCCATTTGTTACAGTTGGTAGGTTACAGGTGATTTTTTTTTTTATTTTCGGAACTCAAATATGTCACTCGAAATTATGAAATGGGTCACTTGGTGACCCGCGGGTCATAGGTTGCCGACACCTGCAGTCTTATTCTAACTCAAGAACAAAAGCAAGATGGTGGTACAGTTGTCCCAATCTATTTTTCCCACAAAAAAGTAATTTCTAAGCAAGTATAATTCCCAAAGTAGAACATACTCTAAGCCTCCTAAGAGGACAGAAAATAAAATGGGTACTGCTAAAACTGGGATTCAGCAGAAATAAAAGACTGCATCCGGAACTAACTTACATGATCTTTTTTAGGACTGTCAATAATCAACTTACTGTCGAACTGATTTGCTACTACCTAACATACATATTAACATTTATATATATATTTGTACGTCCTAAGTCAGCAAAATAAGTGTCACAACTAAACAATATTTTTTTTTATTATCTGCACTAATTACTCAATAACTGTGTTTACTGTAATATGCTGACTTAGACTTGTTTGTTACAATATGTATTAACAAATTTAAAATCCAGTTGCATAGTTAGGTACTTGGTTCGGTATTGATTGGTTGACATTTGATATTCTAACATTCTGACATTTATATATAAATTTCTAAAACATAAATTTTTGCACCTAGGTGTCATGGTAGAGAAAGCTCGTTGACTTGAAATCGAAATAACTTTACCGGAAAAATCTCTAATGTAGTATCTGCATATGAAAATTAATATATAAATTTGAAAATACATTTCTTTGACAAAAAATTATTTAAGGAAAGTATTAATGTTGGGAAATAATATTTTGGAAAAATATTTTCTGAGAAATGTGATTTGGGAAAAGTGGGTCCATAGGCTAAGGCAATAATATCGTAAAGTTAAATATTGCTGTTAGACAGGTATAAATTCTGTTATATTTATACTTTCACTGTAAAGTGAATAGGTACAAATTTATAGCAATATCAAAAAATAGCATTAAAACCCTATATTCTACATTTCAAAACTACAACCGGTATATTGGCGACATAGTCATATAATAAACAATATTTTTATAGTTAATTGTTTCATATTTCATCCACTAATATTATTAATTATCAGATAATTTGATATGTTGTAAATGTTTGCTTTATTTCTGATGAAAATGATATAAATTTTCAACAGGAGTCGCAGAGTTCAAGAAGTTTGGATGCGTCATCGAACTTGTGTACAGCATCTAACATTAACTTGCATTTTACAAAATATTGTAAGATCAGAAGTGATAAATTTTATAATCTCTACGAGGTGTTTACCTGTCTCTAGTAAACAATGGATAATGTACATGTCCTTCATTTCGTATCGTTTATCTTTCTCATTCGATCAGCGAGACCGTATGTCGATTTTTCATTCGGTTCTGGCACCTGTGGAGGGGTTATGGAGCATAACTTCTGAACAATACTGTAGTTTGTTCTCCGTATTCCTCATCCATAATATATTATTGATATACCGTATGATGGGGTGATATTAACTACTGGGGTGAATTTGACCTAAAAGTTAGAAAATGTTTCAGAACTTAATAATTCATACATACATTTTTATAAAATAATTTTCATTACTATAATCTTTAAAGAACACTTTACTCGTTCATAATTCAACATATAAGTAAAAGTAAAGTGTATCATTACTAAACATGAATATCAAAATGATAAAGTAACAGCTGCATTCTAACACTAAACGAAATCTTTGAAACTTTCATATGAAAAACGTGTAATTTAAAATGTTATGTTGAAGTCATGTATGTTTTCCAATAAACTAATAATTTAAGATTTCGATTTCATGCATAAATTGCTTTTCTTTTCATTGTTTGAGGAATTTGTACATTTACGCACTTTTTGGGATAAATAGCTCCGTGGTAACGCGTGAGATCCTCAGTTCGACTCCCACAGCTGACAGTTGCCAATTTAAATTTACCCCTGTGGTTCCCCCTCCACTAACATCTTTGAGGGCTATGATTTGACGGCCGGTAACCGCACTCATACGTAAAAAGATATCATTTACCGAGATCTGTGTAAGCAGAGTACCACATCCATTATGGGTAAAAGGCGTGATGATATATATTTTTAAAGTAATTTGAGATCAAGTTGACCTAGTGGGTAAAGTTGAACTTTGACATTTTAGCCTGCATTATGTTGCTTTACAAGATAAGTTCACTAAATTGAATACAGAATTGTACAGCAGATGCACGTTATTTTACTATTCCGCGGGTGTATGAATATAAATACGGTACTAAACACCTGAAAGAAACGTTAGAAAAATGTTTAACAGAAGTGCAAAACGAAAAATTCGAAAACCTTATTCGCGCTTCAAAAAGTACAGCATTTCGAAAGGTACACTTGTAAATAGAGTGAGGAAGATGACTCGGTCGAAGGTTCAATAACGTGTATAAAATGGGGATTTTCTTTGACTACCTTTTATGCATGTACATTTAACAATTTCAGTAAAATACATAAAAAATAGTTATGTGAACCAATATTAGAATTTAATTTTTTCACTGACCCGAAATGTTATTTTAATAGTAAAATTTTGATTGTTTTTGAACTGCATCCAAAAAAGGTATCCGATGCCTAAACGGTACAAAATATAGAAAAAAGTTTCAAATAAAAATTGTAGCCAATACTATTCTACATATTTTTTAATATAACATAATTTACTGTAGGTAACTCAATTATTTATTGAAATATATCCAAATAATTCTAGTTCGCAACAATAATGGGGCCGTAGCGCCCTAGTGTCCCACCTAATTGCAGCGCCCGCTCCAGCTTTTACAATATATTATATCTTCAAGTAAAAATCAAATGGTTTAAATTATAATATAAACTTATAATATAAACTTGCACATTCAAAAAAAAAAGAAACATCAACTAGATACTCTAAACTCACAAGAATTTTTTTTTCTTACTTTTTTAAGCAAACTTTTTTACTATCTCTTTTATTTATTTGATCAGCAATTTCATGCTTAATCGCCCAAACGGCCAAACCATTAGGCCGATTTTGCGTGATAATGGAACGTAAGAAGTTCTTAACTAATTATTACTTTTAATTCAGGAAAACTCTTTTTCCCACTTGCTATGGCTATTTGCATAGTAAGCAATATTCTTAAGGCAACACTAAGATTTGGGGCAAAATTTAATACTCTTAATAATTTAAGAATATTGTTTAGGCTTTCTTTTTGCCCAAAAGCACAGAAACCGCAGAAATTTCCTCTGTGAATTCTACCCCATTTATGTCAACAGAATCACAATCAGTTAAAATAATTCCCGAATCGTTACAATGTTTTAATAGTGTTTCTTTAGATATGGTTTTTAAATCGTATAATATTACTTAAGACTTGAAAATAGAAAATACTCCCAGATAACCAATTCGGTTTCAGACATCACCGTAGCACTATGCAACAATTAACACGACTCATAAATGACACAATACACAATTTTAACAAACATAATGTTACTGTTATGACACTGCTAGACATAGAAAAAGCCTTTGACACAGTTTGGATTGATGGGCTTTTGTACAAATTAATTAAAATGAACCTAACACCTACACTTACTAAACTATTACACTCATACTTAACAAACAGACAATTTACAGTCAAAATTAATAACGTACACTCAAACTAAACACAAATACGCGCTGGGGTTCCCCAAGGGAGTATCTTGGAACCTTTGCTATTTATTCTTTATATTCATGACATGCCGACATGCGCTAACACGAACACTGCACAAATCGCAGACGATACAGCCATTTATGCACATAGACACTCTACCGAAGGTGCTGCTCGACAAATACAGAAACATTTAAATTTAATACTAAATTACACTGACACTTGGAAGATCAAATTAAACGCTAACAAAACAGAGGCCATAATCTTCTCTCGAAAATTCACAAAAATTAACATTTACTCTCCCTTGAAACTCAAATCACACAAAATTACACCCGCAGCCACGGTCAATTACCTTGGAATGCATCTTGATAATAGATTGAACTTTCACACACACACACACACATTAACAAAACAATTCAGAAAGCTCACTTCACCATCAAACAAATATATCCTCTACTTTGCAAAAACAGTACACTCACGCCAGATACCAAGAAACTCATGTATACAACACTAATCAGACCTGTACTTACATACGCAGCTCCAGCTCTCACACACCTATCACCCACAACACTAAAGCCCCTGCAAGTATTACAAAACAAAATGCTTCGATTAGTCACTGGCTATGACAGATATACACGAATAACAACACTTCATGAAGAAACTCGTACTCCATACATCTCAGATTTCATGAACAAACTATCTACAAAATTTTATCGTAACACATGGCTGACTCCCTCTGAAGACAGCGTACTGATTCATAATATGACGAGAATACGATATGATGACGACACTGTACGACATACCCACAAATTGACATACCAAACATTACCGATCTTCAATGAAAGCTTTCAGGAATAACTGACAACATTTTACCACATAATATTTAACTATCACTCTGTTTCTGTTATTTTTTATTTAAAAATACTTTTCTTGCTTTGTATTTCATAATAATCTTTAAAATTTTCTGTCAGAATTCTTAGTGTTATTTAGTTTTAATTAGATTATTGTTAAAATAAGTTCTAATTTTAGGTAGTTTTATTTTTAGTTAGTAACTTTTCAAATATTTAAAATGTATTTGCTTTGTGCAAACACATATTTAATTACACCTTTAATCCTATCTTCTCCACTTCACTCCTTGTGACCCTGTTAACTTTTTTAAACTTTATTGTATATAATTATTTTATCTGATGATATGTTAGTTATCTAACAGGAGCATTAACCTATCATAGTTGTTACCACTTAGATTTACGGTAATCTTTGTAAAATAATAATTAAACTTTTAAAAAATAAATTGTTCAAAAAAAAAAATATGTAAAAGTTCCTGATTTTCCGAACAACGAGCTCACAAGTATTCTGTTGAAGGTCAAGGTAACGCTGCTCCATCCTGTCAAATTTATTTGGGGCGTTTTCCAAATTATCATCTTACGCATGTTCGCACTTTCACACATATTGTTCAGATTATGAATGAATCTTTTAAGTCGGTTCAAGATCGGGGTAAAATACGATCTAATCATAGCAAATATTGAACAGAATGATTTGGACTGTGTCGAGGGTTAGCCAGAGTCTAGAGCAAGTACTCGAAGAATAAAACTACAGCACACATGTGAAAATTACACATTAAGCTAAAAGAGCAAAAATCACGTTCTTCATACAAAAAGTCCAATGATTGATATTTACGTTGCACAGACATCAATTTTGAATGGATAATTGGATACTGACATCTTGATTTAGTTGATAATAAATTTACAGTTATTAATGTTCCTATTTTTGTAATTTCCAGTGGTATTCTCATTGGAATTTGTTCTTCAGCTTCGTTATCGTTTGAATACATTTTTATTGCAAAAATACAAAATTTAGGTTAGCTTTCACGACGAAAAACATGTAAAGAGCAGTGTCTACACTAACGCCATGTATGCAGTCATATGTTCTCCATTGGCAGGTATTACAAATTCTAAAAAAATTTAAAGAATTTTAACTCGAAAACTAGATGGTTTAGAAAAAGTTATTATGAAATATTGTTGTTCTCGACGAGTTCTATTACAGGTTAAATTTAATGTACTTATTTATGTCACAGCCTGTATGTACGAGTAGTAAAAAGAAATAGGAAAAGCAGATCGAAAATGGAAGACACCGTGTAGGGTTGTTGTTGGAGCTCCGGGTGTTGGATCGGCAGTACGGATGCACTGATTTATTATTGCAGTGTGACAAGTAACAAGAAGTGGGCGTCCTGGTCGCGCCGCTCGATGCGCTGGTCGCCGATCTTGAGTGACGTTTCATTTAAGCGCGCGCCGCCTGTCAGTCAGCAGCGCCGTGACGCGCAAACACCAGTGTATCCAAGTGTGATGCTGCTAAATTACCTCCGGAGATCGCATTCATTACTAAACTGGAAACTGGAAGCTGGAAGCTGGCCTCTAGCCTCGAAGCATCATGGTCTCAGCCTCTTCCACACATGTACTTATAATGAATTGAATACTTGTATGTGTTGACGTCCCCTTGCCCTCTAACAACTGTACAATTCTAATTTAAGCCTATTGTTCCCCGATATTCCCTTAATGGATTCTGGTTTTACTGTTACAGTATTTTCACTTTACATTTCCGATTAAATGTACGCACTTGTGCACACACGCATTATGTTAATAGTTATAACATATTTTATTAACAATAAAGAAGAATAGACAAGCATGTATGAATAACACGAGGTGAAAGTGGTTGCTTGGATAGTAATGTTTGGAAAAGATTGATTGCTGGTTGATTATTAATTGAAAACGAATTTTTGCGTTTCCTAGTTGCCCTGATGAAGCCACGGGTGTTGGTGAAACACAATTAAATAATTATGAACTTGACTGCAGCCCTGACTCCTGAGTATATTTTCTACCCTTCATATATCCAAGCCAGTCGATAAACACTTAATTTTCAGAATTTCTTATAATTAAGGAACTATATCACCCTACTCATTGACAATCACAACCCTTCTTTTCTCTGAAGATCTGAAGCTGTATGGAGCGATCCATAACGTTTATCTCTTCAAAAAAATCTTGACAATATTTAAATTTAGTGCCTAATTCTAAATAAATGCAGCCATTACGTTCTCTCTCAAAGAAAAATAGAATTCGACAAAAATCTCTTTCCTCACAGTTGCAGCTAGTTATTTTTTCAGCTTCTGAATTACCTGTTTCATTTTACAAATATCCAAAGCATGCATAGTGTTACTACACCTCTGCACGAAACTTATATAATTTGATATAATGTAATAGTACATTTATTTATTTATAATTATGTTACTAGTGAAATAAAAATACAAACACTGCCTACAAATAATCATTTATTAAATAGTTGTTATGTAGGTATCTGATATACCTAATGCCTTATTTTTATATTAAACAGGTGATACTAAAAATGTTTGCTAGGATTGAAGTAGCCTATTTTTTGCGAATTTCAAAAAAAAAACTTTATGTTCTATAATCAATATATCAAATTATATATGTCATTGAAGTTTCATGCAGAGGTATAGAAACACCCTGTATACATATTATGTTACGCATTCATACGTTCAAGACTTAATACTGTGTTTGTATTTAGTCTCTTCATCACAAGTATCAAATTGATGGATTAGAAGCGAATCAGAAGAATTTTTTTAAAAACTACTATCCTCTCTTGCCATGTGTCTCGATATACAGGTTCTCCCATAACTTCAGGTACATATTAGAAGGGCATATAGTTCATAATGTCCTGATTACAGAACAAAAAGAATTTTTTCAAAATTCCTATAATTCAGCGTAGTTCACTTAAGAAGAACATTTTTTGTACCCCTGGATACTATAATATTTGGAATAGTGAAATTAGTTATAACTATTAGATAAAATAATTTAACAATGAAATTAATTTATGCAATTACGTAAAGCTTTGTCACACCAATTAAGTTTGGGAGATGTGTATGGAATTTTCAAAAAATTCAAATTATTTACTTTATTTTTACAAAAACTGTTCAAAATTATTTCCATTAACAGCTAAACATAATGCAGCACGTTGAATTAAAGAAATTGAACAAGCCCGATAAATTTCATTCTCTTGTCTAATTCTTTCAGCACAATTTTCAACTCATTGCCATAATTCTTCGGGTTTTAGATGCCTCTTGATTATCATAGTAGAGGTATTTAAAATTACCCCACAAATAAAAATCTAACGGATTGAAATCTGGGGATCTAGGGGGCCAAGACGCGGGAGCTCCTTGACCATGCATTTTGACGTATATTAAGAGGAATATCTTCTAATAATTCAGGCAAATTATTCTACAAAAATTGTAAATAATAATTCCCAGACATTCTGTTAGGAAGTATGTATGGTCCCAGTAGCGATCCGTTTACCATCGCAGCCCAAACATTTAGTGAAAATCTGTGCTAAAAATGACTCCTGGCAGCAGCATGTGGATTTTTTTCGGCCCAGTAGTGACAATTAAGAATATTATGTATACCATCACGAGTAAATATCGCTTCGTCGGAAAATATTACTTTTAACGTAAAATTGCCATCCTGAGCATGTTGGTTTAGAAGCCATTCACAAAACCTTACTCGAGAGTAATGATCGGGTTTAATTAACGAATGGACCCGTTGAAAATGATAAGGATGTAATTTATTATTCCTTAAAATTCTCCAAATTGTCATTCGTGGTACACCTGGTAGTGGACGAGATATTCTCCTTATGCTGATTGTTGGGTTATTGCGTACCAAATCTAAGACAGCATTTTCAACATTTACTGGTCTCCGATGAGCCCCGCCGTCTCTACCCCGATTAAGTTGCAAAGTACCAGTGTCGCGAAGGCGTTGAGTAAGGCTTACAAATATGCGAGAATTCGGATACCGTCGTCCTGGGAAACGCTAAGCAAATCTACAGTGTTGCCCTGCTTCGCCATACATTAGCAACATATCCACTAAATCACTGTTACTGTAACCATTCATATTTGTAACAATAATCAGAAGAGCAATATCAAAACTGTTATAAGAAACACAATTTATGTGGCCGGCTACTAGAAACCTAATGATATTTATTTATTACAAACCAATCCTACAGGATGGAAATCCCAATTACAGGACGATTATCACATAACAAAAATTATACAGAAAATGTTCGATACAGATATTTAACAAAAATAATTATACATTAGACAGATACACATACACTTTGATACATTTAAATCAAAATAGATACAATAAGATATACAACATAATTTAGGGTGTAATAACATCATGTAGCAAACGCTTGAATTTACTAAGCGAATCATTATACAAATCAGTAATACCTGACATTTCATTATATATATATTGGTGAGTTTCCTCAAGGGTAATTTTTGCTCATAGTTTGTACGTGAAGTAGTACAATAAAAAGTTAATTGGTTTCTTGTACTTTGACGAGGAACATTGAAATAAATAAGTCCTAGAGAAATTGGATCGTCGATTGTACCATGTATCATCTTATACAGATAAATGCAGAACTGAATTTTTCTTCGCGACACAAGTGAACAAATATTCAATTCGTGCAATAGATTGTGATAGTCATAGTCATAAGCAGGGAATTGTCTGTAAATTTTATAGAAACAGTATTTTGCAAACTTTTTTTGAATTGATTCAATTAATGAAATATATGTATAGTAAGTAGGACTCCATACTTGTAGACAATACTCTAGTTTTGACCTAACGAAAGCAAAAAATAAACTCTTAAGTGTAAATAGTTTACGAAAACACTGGGTACTACGGATAATAAAACCTAAGTTTCTGTATGATGACTTGACCATAGCATTTATGTGGTCATTAAAGGTTAGTTTACTGTCAAACAAAACGCCAAGATCTTTGATCTGATTAACTCTTTCCAGGGGAACATTATTCATATTATATGGATAAGTATAAACAAATTTTTTAACCAAATAACTCATAACTTTACATTTACTGTAATTAAATAACAATTTAGAAGATTAAGACCAAGCTAATACATTGTTAATGTCTTGCTGGAGTAATACAGCATCAAGTTCACAATTAATTGTCTTAAAAATCTTTATATCATCAGCATATAATAATACTTTTGAGTGTTGAATTGAGTCGACAATGTCATTGATGAAAAGCAAAAATAACAAAGGGCCTAAATTTGAACTTTGAGGTATTCCAGAGGTAGCAAAATAAGGGCTTGATTTGAAATTGTTATAGTAAACAAACATTTTTCGGTTATACAAATATGAAGACAAAAAGTTGAGCAGGTTAGATGAGAATTGGAAATTTGTATCAAGTTTATGTAAGAGAATTTTCTGATTAATACGGTCAAATGCCTTCGCGAAGTCGGTATATATTACATCTACTTGGGTATTATTGTGTAGGGAGTTAAGTGAGTATTCTGTAAAATTTATGAGATTGGTAGTAGTGGATCTTCCGCTCATAAAACCATGCTGATGTATTGTAATTTTATTGTTTACAGAATTATAAATATATTTATATAGTATTGATTCAAATATTTTAGCAAAATAAGATAGAATTGCTATTGGTCGATAGTTAGTTATGTCTTTTATGTCGCCTGATTTAAAAATAGGACTAATTAGAGCTGTTTTTAGGCATGCTGGGACTACTTGTTTTTTGAGAGATAGGTTGTATAAAAAATGCAATGGATCAACAAATATATCAGAACAACCTTTTAATATATATGCTGTGAAATTATCAGGACCTGGATTAGATGTTGGTTTAAGTTTTTTAATTGCCTGTAAAATATCTTCTTTAGTAACATGTGATACATTTATAATATTGCTGTAATTTATTCTACTGTTGTCATCAAAGTTGTTGTCAACTAATTCATCAGAATAAACACTTGCAAAGAAATCTGCGAATCCCTGAACTATATGCTGAGTAGTGTTAAATGTTTCTTCATTATTATGCATTTGGGCGGGAATTCTAGTTGAACGTTTTTTATTATTTATGTATGTCCAAAGTATATTTGGATCGGAAATTATACTATCTTCCACATTGGCCAAATACTTCTCATGTGCAATTTTGATATCTTTTTTAACCAGTGCACGTAAGCGTTTGAATTCACTTAAATGATTTTCATTATTGGTATTTTTATATAGTTTGTGATATTTGTGTTTTACTTTTATGTTATTTATAATATTGGAATTCAACCAAGGGGGATAAGATAATGGCTTCTTTTTTAACCGCGGGATGCATGTGTTCATTACTTCAAATAGTATTTTATAAAATTCATTCAAGGCTATATCTACATCGACACATGAGTAAACACTACTCCAGTCAGTATTCGATAGTAGAACATAAAGCAATTCGAAATTAGCACAACGAAAATTGTATGCGGCAATATTAGAGTTAAATGTTGAGTTACATGTGTGAGAGCAAGTAATGGCCGGAGAAATAGATAATGCTGGATGATGTAGATCTTCATCTACTAAAGAATCATGATTATAAATAACATTGCAATGTATGTTTGAAATAACAACATCAAGGAGTCTGCCGTGCGAATTTATATTAAGGTTGTATTGGCGAGCATTAAAAAATGACATAAAATTTTCATAAGTATGTATAATACTATCACGGTATCTACTTGTAGTGAAATCATTTAACTTTGTTATATTCATGTCACCAATAATTAAGAAGTTATTATTTGTGAGAGGGGAAACTGATTCAATAGATTCAAACAGATATTGTAGTTGTTGACTGGTAATAGGAGGTGGACAATACACAACAATAATAAATATAAAAGTATTAGAAGTTGGAAATATCTTTACACAAACTAAATCACTAGTAGAGGAAGGATGAGACACAATATTGACAGGTATGGCTTTAAAATTGTCATTAATAGTACACAAAACACCACCGCCTCTACTTTTACCACTTCTAGAAGACTCTCTGTCAGCTCTGTAGACATTAAAATTGGAAGTGAATAATTCTGCATTAGCTACACTGTTACTCAGCCATGTCTCAGATAAGCAAATTATATTGTAATGTTCGTGGGTTTTAAACGTTTTTATTAAAACGAAAAGAAATATTATTAATAACAAATAATGAATAATTTTTATAATAAAAAGTAAAAGTTATTTAACACTAGGAGTATAACACTAAAATAACGAATACAAAATTTTATAAACTAACACTTATAACTACTATAAATAAACACTACTATTTATACAAATTAGCCGAGCGATATTTATTTATGACGATATATTTATATTCAGACCGAGCGGTATATTTATATTCACAAGTTCTTCATACAAGCTTCGCAGTCGACTAAGTCATCTGACTTACTGAGTCTGAGTCAACTAACTGACTGGCCGACTCAACTCGACTAACTGAGTCCGAGTCATTTAAACGACTGACTGACTGAGTCTCACTGACTGACTGCTCGGGAGTCAAGTAACTGACTGCCTGACGACTGCCGGCGATTCCTTTTATATACCACGTTCCTTGTTTCTGGAAGCTTCGGGAATATTCCCTATTGTGGAGCAAACTACTTGTTCAAACCCGCAAGCGTTGCGTCATTCACTCGGCGGCGCGGCGTGGCGGCGTAGGCCGGCAAGCTTCAACTTGTCGCTGCCGCGTTCGTTACAATATCATTTTTTGATGTACACAAGTTATGGTAAAATGTATCAGTTTTAGTGTTCAATCCCCTAACATTCTGATAGTATATTAGCATTAATATGAAATGTCAAAAACTATATATTGTTAAAAATAATGTTTATAAAATAATATAGAAATAAAGTTTACAGTGTAAAATCCAAGCGCTTAGTTTAACGTGTAAATACTGCAAAACCTGAGCAAAGTCAATGACCCCTCAGTAAATTAAATTAACAATATTTGTTTATAAACGAAAAATATACAAAAGATGTGTACAGAAATCAGCTGTAAAGTATATAAAGTGAATTGATTTAAATACAAAAAAAGAAAGTTAAACTTATTTAGAATCTAATACAGGAAAAACGAAAATATATGTGAAATAAAATCTAAATCAGAGTGAATATGTTGACACTACCATTTCAATATTTTTAATGTTTTCACAATAACAGATTACACCTTTATAAATTCAACGGGTGACACTCGCTTAATAGTTCCATTTTCGTTGGCAAAGATTACACCATCTCTGGACCACACTTTTTTCTTGGCGTACTTATTGGACGCATTGTTTAACAGATCTAGCCGTGTTTTAGTTAAGTCCTCAACAATTACAATGTTTGTACCTTTTAAATTTTTACGATGTTTTAAAAGATTTGCCCGCGTTTTATAGTTCATGAACTTTATGATAATTGGGCGAGGTTTGGACTGCTGAGAGTTAGATAGTTTTTTTCTATTACCTGTTCTGTGGCATCGATCTATATCAGTAGGTTTGACAGTTATAATAAGTTTATCACTAAGCACCGCACACACAAGTTCTTCGGTATTTTCGGCCGTAGCTTCAAGAATCCCAAAAACTCGGATGCAATTTCTGCGCGAGTATTGCTCCAAATTGTCGATTATTTCTTTGAGCACTTTATTATCAATGGCGAGTTTTTGGATGATGGTCTCATAATGAAGACGTTGTTCTTCAAGTTTCTGTTCCACTCGCTCAAATACTTTATTGACTAATTTGTCAATAAATGAATCGTTTGACAGTAACGATATAATTGTATCCACGAGTCATTTTCGAAATAAATATTACTAAATTGTAATCTACAAAATTATAAATTTAAACGGAGTGACAACTAACACACGTCTACACTCGGCAGCGCATCGAACAGAAAATGATTGTATTATGCAAACATTTCTTATTAATTAGATATAATACAACGTAATATTTAATATTAAAACTACATATTCAACCAGTGTCCAAAAACTGTTTCCTTCAAAAACCTCAAAAACTAATTTTTGAATTTCGAAAAATTTCTTTCTGCTATTTTCAGCGTTCTATACAGTATTCGAAACCCACAGCTAACAGTTGCCAATTTACATTTACCTCTGTGGTTTCCCCACCACTAACATCTTTGGGGGCTATGATTTGATGGCTGGTAACCGCACTTTATATGCAAAAATATAAAAATATATCATTTACCGAAATCTGCGTAAGCAGAGTGCCACACCCATATTAGGTAAAAGGCGTAATGATATATAATGATATATATATATATATATATATATATATATATATATATATATATATATATATATATATATATATATATATATATATATATATATATATATATGCCTTTCTAATATGTACCTGAAATTATGGGACCCTATATATATATATATATATATATATATATATATATATATATATATATATATATATATCATTACGCCTTTTACCCATTATGAGTGTGGCACTCTGCTTACGCAGATTTCGGTAAATGAAATATTTTTATATTTTTGCATATAAAGTGCGGTTACCAGCCGTCAAATCATAGCCCCCAAAGATGTTAGTGGTGGGGAAACCACAGAGGTAAATGTAAATTGGCAACTGTTAGCTGTGGGTTTCGAATACTGTATAGGACACTGGAAAATGAGGGGAGTTGAAATAGCAGAAACACTAATATGGAATTTGGAAATCGATGATAAAGCGCTATAAAAATTAAACATGAAGATCAACATATGAAAACCAGGACACTGGAGAGAAACAAACAACACTATACAATACAACTAAAAAATTTAAATCTCCAGCAAGTTCAAAAATTTAAATATTTAGGTTCAATTTTATCGAAAGATGGAAAATTTGATGAAGAAATAAGGGAAAGAAGAACAACAAGAGGCGAAGTATTTAATAGCTTCAAACACAGTTTCCTAGGAAAAAAAATATACCGAAAGAGACCAGAACAGTGACACTCATACTCATACACGAAACGGAAACATGGGCATTAACACAAAAAAAAGAAAAACATATAACGTGCCATCGAAATGAGATTCTATAGTCGAATCGAGTAGAAAACAAGACTGGATAGAGTAAAAAATGTAACCTACCGACAAAATGTAAAAGTAAAATCAAAAGAAGAAAAGATAGCAGAAAGGAAGCTGAGATAGCATGGTCATGTAAAAAGGATGGGAGTGGAAGGAATAGTTAAACAGGTGTTTGAAGCAAATACAAGAAGAAACCACGAGGACGGCCAAGAAGAAGGTGGCTGGAAGAAGAGACGCAGCGGAAAAAAGAGGCATCACTTGGGAAGAAACGAAGATAACAACACAAGATAGAGTGATGTGGAAAGAAATATGAAGAAGACAAACGAACCAAAATTCAACACCCCCGCTCCCCCTCCCCCTGACGACGGTGGCAAGCCTAACGCTCATGAGGGTAGAACCGGCATAGGATTAAATAAGTAAGGTATAAAACTATGAATGAAAACAATAAAACTCATTAAATTTTAATAATTTATTTAGAACTAGAAAATTTACAATGAATTTTAATTATTGGCCTAAAGGGTATACATCAAGATGCATTTTTTTCATTACAACAAATACTTTTACAAAAATTTTGGTATAAAAAATATCTTAAATTGTAAAGCAATTATTTATAATAGTCGGATTTAAAATATCTTCTAGGTGGATTATTACGTTCTACAAAGGTCTTATATCCCGAAGCAACTTGTTGTGATCCCTCACTTGCCTTGTCTATGGTTACAATTTTACCAATTCTCCATTGACGATGTAACACTTCGTTTGCTAGAAGAAAAATACATTTTAATCAGTGATCAATAAACATTAAGTTTTTTTAAGATTACCATCGTTCCCATTATTGAATATTAGTAATATAATATTCCTGCCAACTGACTTGAAATGTAGACCGCGATTTATAAAATATTCAAAGGTATTTTTTAAAGTGTTTGGTAAAAGTCGACGGCTGAGTGTCAGTTCTAAAAATACAGGGTTTGTCGGTGTTGATGTAGCATTCGGGCGTTGTGACAAAAGCTGAAATATAGAATGTGTGTAAAATTCTGATTATTTCATAAAGTTATTAAAAGCTTACTTGTCTCGATCTCCGTGGATCAGGTTGAGTATTTATTTTGCTGGTGCTAGCTTTAACCATACGCCTCAAGTTTTCATCACGCTTTGTGCGTAAAATTTCAGAATATTTTGTCTGGCTCGAACCAACAACTGCAGCATATGACATAAATTCCGGTTCACCTGGTCTTCTTACTCTGCGTGTCGGCGCCATCGGGATATCCGCGTCCACTACAGAAACGGGAGCTGGTTTCGGTGGTTCGCGAACTAATGCTTCACGAGAGGTAGTATATAATGATTCTATAGATGATGCTAGATCATTCCAGTCAACAGCTGCCCCACTAGAACTTTCGGTGGAAGTAACTTCGCGCTGTGCCTCATGATTGGATTCATCATCAGAAGACTCGATTTTTTTTGGATTAGCAAATTTGACTGATTTCACGGAACCAGATGATATTGACGCTCGGGAAGGTTTGGGTGTTGGAATTGTTTTAAACGGAACTTTTATATCTAATATGTCAGTTTGTGTTTCAACGGTTCTTGTTACCAATGCACGGGTTGAAATACCAATGGATTTGGTTCTTACTGTTGACTTTACGGATTTTAAATTTTGCAGGTCGTAGGTTTCAGATTGTTCTTCTCGCGAAAGTATTCCGCCGGGTAGGTGACGTCTATGTTCCGATAAATTAGAACAAGATTTGCAAATGTATTTTTTAATATTTGTTATGTTAGCTATTAACATATATTCTTCCAAGTCCATTGCGTGTGAGCCCGTTTCACTGGTTTTTACTTTACGGGCCCGAGCACTTCTGTGTTGAGTTTCTCTAAGATCCATAGTTTCGAGTAAGAAGATTTCTTCCTCATCGTAAAGATGTGCATAACGCAAAGGTACTCCTAATCATTAAATACAAGGCATTCTTATAAGAAAGAAAAACAGCAACAAAATTATACTTACCATTAGGTCTGCGATGGCGTAAAGAATTAAGTCTCATTGAAACCAAATTTGTGTCGGAACTCGTAGGTCTAATAGTTCTTGGCGATCTCATTCTATAAATTGAGGCCAGTTCCTGGTTTTCATGTTCTGTCTGTCGTGTTGGGGTGTTACTTCCCATACATGGATAGTTAAGGTAAAATCCCTCTGGAATATATTCAGGATGGTACGAAGTAGAATCAATTTCAGCTGGGAACTCGATAATATTATTATCGAATTCATTATCGTTCGTGAGAAGATTGGGATCATTATTTAGATTATTATAATTATCGTCCACGTAGTTACCATTCAAGGGATTTAAATAATAATTATCCGGGTATACAGGAATGAAATTCTGACCAACATTGGGATCAAAACTGCAATTATCCATGAATGCATTGGGATCATAATTACTGTAATCTTCATATTCAGGATTAGGTGTATTCGTGTTGCCGTCATTGATAACAGTATTATTGGTATCATCGTATTTCGAATTGTTACTAGTACTATGGTTGGGTGTATACTCGTCATTGGCTACTAAATTACATTGATTTGGCCACGCATACGGAAAAATTGGCCGAAACCGCGGGCGACCTATTAAGTCTGTTGTAAAAACACTGCGAGATGGTGATGGTGATGCCTGTGAACTAGATGGTATGAACTGTTGTTGTTCCGAATGTTCTTGGCCCTCTTCACGTACAGGAGATCTAAATTAAAGTTATTTGTAGTGATATTATACTTAAATTACAAATTAATGTAATTTTGATTTAATTATTTGGTTCTAGAACAATTGTCGCCAGATTATTCGGCTCAGTGAAAAAAATTCTAATTGTTATAATAATAATGCTATAGTTAGTTTAATTTTGTATAAAACTATCACAATTATTGCTAAATGGATTCTTTTTATTTGCGGAATTCAAATGGGTCACTAGAAAATATGAAATGGGTTACTTGATTGCACAAACATTAGTTAAACAAAACAATTATTATTTAAATTGTTCTGCGGCCTAATTTGGAAACAACGAAAATTATAATGCTCTAATAAATCTTTAATGACATATACCTCGACAAACCAAATGGACTTTAACCTCGCTTACTCAAATAGCTAAGGAACGTCAGTCTTTATCGTACTCTGAGCATATATGTTTTATGTAATAATGTGCCATTTAACATACGTTACTGTGAACCCTAACGGAAAAACTTACTTTTTCTGCTCTACGTTTACTGTTCTCTCCTTTCCTTCTGCTCCTGTGGTCTTAGGACAAAACGAAGGTGCATCAGGATTCAATGCAAATAAGAGGGCCTCAAGTACCAGCCTCGCGTGGCCATTTCTACAAATATTATTTAATTTCATAAATACAGGCCGGCATCGGCAGTAAGACAGTGTAGTTAACATGACGAAGCACGTTTCACAAAAGTTAAGTTGGATGGTGACCGCGAGGATAAGAAGAAATATACAATACTGTAGCATCCTACACCGACAGGTAATAAGGATTAAACGATTACGAATATTTAGTATTTGTATGAAATCATACAAATTTGGAATGAAATTGAAGCAATAATGAACAACTATAATGATATATTAGATTGAGCCGGGCAGATCAAAGTAATTGTTCACTGAGGTATTTAATATAGGCTTTACAAAAGAATTAACTTACACCGTAGAAGATGAAGATTCTTCCTCGGTTATTTGGAATTCGTCGGGTACAACTGTGGTGTTTGTTTCAATTCCGTTCTCCCACTCGTCGACTTTGTCGTTCTCCATGATTGTTTACTTTTTTTTTTCCAAAAATGATGAGATCTGTATTTTACAAACACAAAAAATTAGTTATATTTGCTTTGTAGCAAAATGTGCCCGATAGGTGTGTGTATAATCACATTATTATGCCAAGTTTTATTGTATGCTCAACCGAAACGATGGCTGAATGGGCTGGGCTATCTCATCATTTTTTACGAATTAAAATTTATCGAAAATAACACTTCCCGACAGTTAATTATATATTTAAACGAAAGATATGAGTATATAGTGCATATATTACATTTTTTGTTAATGTAGATAACAAAAAACTCACATTATTTGCCACTAACACACTGCAAACCAATACTATGTTCGTTTACAACGGTAATCAAGTGAACAACTATACTCAGCATTCCAAAAAAAAAACCGCGAAAATTCAAATTTGTATTTAAAAAAATATGATATGTTTTAATTATATAAATATGAAAAGGATAATGAATTGTGAATTTTTCAATATTATATTTAGTCTTGTTACATAACGTTTATTGATTTATGTTATAAGCACATGAAAAAAAAATGACGGCACATTGGATTCAAATTCTGATATGTGGTACCGATTTATTCGACGACAAGAAATATGCATTTTTTAAATTGTTTCGCAGCCTAATTTGTAGATAGATTTTAGAGAAATATAATATACTAAAAACAAAAATTGTATAATAATATATAAATAATTTAACCTATAAATAAAAATATTCAAAACTTAATATTTTTAAACAAAAATTATGTGATATTTGCAATATATTATGTTCATTAAAATGTAACATTATTCCTAAAAATGTTTGTATTATAACATTATTATTTTAAAATAGTCGGGCCGTCCCTACTATTCATGCACAATTAAAATTTATCAAAAATCTGACAACTCGACAGTTAATTATATACTCAAACGAAAGAAATAAGTATTAAGTATACATATTACCTTTTTACTACTACAAATATTAGGTAGACAAAACGAGTGCTATTTAAATTGTTCTGCAGTCGAAATACAACAAAAATTATAATGTTCTAAGGAAAAGAAAACTTCAATGGCATATAATAACCTGTGTCCGCTGCAGCAATGTGCTTAACGTCATAACAAACAGCGTTCGTTATTGCTCTGTGAGCATACATATTTTTAAACATTTATATTTCATTATTTATTATATAAAATTGATCATTCAAGTAAAGCGCCATTTAACATATGTTACTGTGAACGTACAGGCGATGCTAACGGCCTCTAAAGTCACAGCCACACAAAACAAGTGAATAGAAAACTAAATTTCCCCAAAATATCATTTCTAGTTGTGCGTAAATTTCAAGAATATATGATGAATAATTTTACAATTGTTTTGATGAAATAGGAACAAGTTGCTGCTCACTGAAATACATAAATAAAAATAATATATGTGGGTGGATTGGAGTTGGAGGATCTTCAGGGCGTCTCGTACTAATTAAGCCTGACAGAGAGAGATAACATCATATTTATTTTCGATGACAATTTTGTCATAATCAAATTACAAAAATGGTACAGCAGAAACAAAATATTATTGTACAAAATAAACAGTAGTAACAGAAACAGCAATGTAACAATGACGACGAATGGTGACGTCGGTTGGTGATGTCAGCTGGTGACGTCGGCTGGTGACGTCGAATGATGACGTCGGAGTGCCGTCGGATGGCGGCGTGGACTCGACGGTGGTGGCTTGCTACGGTCGAGCAGCTGAGCAATTTTTAATTGGTTCTAAAAGAACGTACGTGGCAATCATTCTAGAATGTTCTAGAACGAAGTGCGTAGCATTTCTTTGGTAGTTTCTTATTTGCACATAAGTTAGTGCAACGGCGGTAGATGGTAGTATGGGTACGTGCAACAGCGATTGACAGTTGTAATTCGTGCAGCGGCGATAGATGGCATTACGAGTGTAACGTTTATATTTTGTCTTCCGTCTATTTTTATGTTTTCTGTACAATTTCATTTGTATGTTGCCTCAATACCTGAAATATTAATCGTTGTTTATTTTAGTTAATCATAATTTCTTTTACTTACCTTCCCGTATTTTGCTAGTAGTTATTCATAATAATATTTTATATAAAATCATTAAACAATTATAATTTCATATTTTTTTTTTGAGGTTAGTAGCATGACATTTGTTTATAAATTATAAGATCTAGTAACTTTTGGTTGTCTATTTGTTAGTGTCAAATTCAGTCGATATTACAGGTAGTTATTGGTCGCTTCTTGCTTCTGTCTCTCTCGCTTTCTCTTCGCTTCAATCTTCTTTCTCTTTCTTTAGCATCTCTGTTGTTTTCGCGCTATTCGAGCGGTAGGTACGTTAGACGAGTACGTGCAACAGCGATTGATAGATGTAATTCATGCAGCGACGGTAGATAGAATTCGGATGGCGTCGTCCTGGGAAACGCTAAGCGAATCTACAGTTTTACCCTGCTTGGCCATACATTAGCAACATATCCACTAACTCACTGTTACTGTAACCATTTATATTTGTAACAATAACCAGAAGAGCAATATCAAAACTGTTATAAGAAACACAATTTATGTGACCGGCTACTAGAAACCTAATGATATTTATTTATTACAAACCAATCCTACAGGATGGAAATCCCAATTACAGGACGATTATCACATAACAAAAATTATACAGAAAATGTTCGATACAGATATTTAACAAAAATAATTATACATTAGACAGATACACATACACTTTGATACATTTAAATCAAAATAGATACAATAAGATATACAACATAATTTAGGGTGCAATAACATCATGTAGCAAACGCTTGAATTTACTAAGCGAATCATTATACAAATCAGTAATACCTGACATTTCATTATATATATTGGTGAGTTTCCTCAAGGGTAATTTTTGCTCATAGTTTGTACGTGAAGTAGTACAATAAAAAATTAATTGGTTTCTGGTACTTTGACGAGGAACATTGAAATAAATAAGTCCTAGAGAAATTGGATCGTCGATTGTACCATGTATCATCTTATACAGATAAATGCAGAACTGAATTTTTCTTCGCGACACAAGTGAACAAATATTCAATTCGTGCAATAGATTGTGATAGTCATAGTCATAAGCAGGGAATTGTCTGTAAATTTTATAGAAACAGTATTTTGCAAACTTTTTTTGAATTGATTCAATTAATGAAATATATGTATAGTAAGTAGGACTCCATACTTGTAGACAATACTCTAGTTTTGACCTAACGAAAGCAAAAAATAAACTCTTAAGTGTAAATAGTTTACGAAAACACTGGGTACTACGGATAATAAAACCTAAGTTACTGTATGATGACTTGACCATAGCATTTATGTGGTCATTAAAGGTTAGTTTACTGTCAAACAAAACGCCAAGATCTTTGATCTGATTTACTCTTTCCAGGGGAACATTATTCATTTTATATGGATAATTATAAACAAATTTTTTAACCAAATAACTCATAACTTTACATTTACTGTAATTAAAAAACAATTTAGAAGATTGAGACCAAGCTAATACATTGTTAATGTCTTGCTGGAGTAATACAGCATCAAGTTCACAATTAATTGTCTCAAAAATCTTTATATCATCAGCATATAATAATACTTTTGAGTGTTGAATTGAGTCGACAATGTCATTGATGAAAAGCAAAAATAACAAAGGGCCTAAATTTGAACTTTGAGGTATTCCAGAGGTAGCAAAATAAGGGCTTGATTTGAAATTGTTATAGTAAACAAACATTTTTCGGTTATACAAATATGAAGACAAAAAGTTGAGCAGGTTAGATGAGAATTGGAAATTTGTATCAAGTTTATGTAAGAGAATTTTCTGATTAATACGGTCAAATGCCTTCGCGAAGTCGGTATATATTACATCTACTTGGGTATTATTGTGTAGGGAGTTAAGTGAGTATTCTGTAAAATTTATGAGATTGGTAGTAGTGGATCTTCCGCTCATAAAACCATGCTGATGTATTGTAATTTTATTGTTTACAGAATTATAAATATATTTATATAGTATTGATTCAAATATTTTAGCAAAATAAGATAGAAT
Organism: Poecilus cupreus; assembly: GCA_963942605.1. Taxonomy (NCBI): domain Eukaryota; kingdom Metazoa; phylum Arthropoda; class Insecta; order Coleoptera; family Carabidae; genus Poecilus; species Poecilus cupreus. The sequence continues at coordinate 26,824,547 of OZ012715.1, forward strand.
TGCTATTGCTCGATAGTTAGTTATGTCTTTTATGTCGCCTGATTTAAAAATAGGACTAATTAGAGCTGTTTTTAGGCATGCTGGGAATACTTGTTTTTTGAGAGATAGGTTGTATAAAAAATGCAATGGATCAACAAATATATCAGAACAACCTTTTAATATATATGCTGTGAAATTATCAGGACCTGGATTAGATGTTGGTTTAAGTTTTTTAATTGCCTGTAAAATATCTTCTTTAGTAACATGTGATACATTTATAATATTGCTGTAATTTATTCTACTGTTGTCATCAAAGTTGTTGTCAACTAATTCATCAGAATAAACACTTGCAAAGAAATCTGCGAACCCCTGAACTATATGCTGAGTAGTGTTAAATGTTTCTTCATTATTATGCATTTGGCCGGGAATTCTAGTTGAACGTTTTTTATTATTTATGTATGTCCAAAGTATATTTGGATCGGAAATTATACTATCTTCCACATTGGCCAAATACTTCTCATGTGCAATTTTGATATCTTTTTTAACCAGTGCACGTAAGCGTTTGAATTCACTTAAATGATTTTCATTATTGGTATTTTTATATAGTTTGTGATATTTGTGTTTTACTTTTATGTTATTTATAATATTGGAATTCAATCAAGGGGGATAAGATAATGGCTTCTTTTTTAACCGCGGGATGCATGTGTTCATTACTTCAAATAGTATTTTATAAAATTCATTCAAGGCTATATCTACATCGACACATGAGTAAACACTACTCCAGTCAGTATTCGATAGTAGAACATAAAGCAATTCGAAATTAGCACAACGAAAATTGTATGCGGCAATATTAGAGTTAAATGTTGAGTTACATGTGTGAGAGCAAGTAATGGCCGGAGAAATAGATAATGCTGGATGATGTAGATCTTCATCTACTAAAGAATCATGATTATAAATAACATTGCAATGTATGTTTGAAATAACAACATCAAGGAGTCTGCCGTGCGAATTTATATTAAGGTTGTATTGGCGAGCATTAAAAAATGACATAAAATTTTCATAAGTATGTATAATACTATCACGGTATCTACTTGTAGTGAAATCATTTAACTTTGTTATATTCATGTCACCAATAATTAAGAAGTTATTATTTGTGAGAGGGGAAACTGATTCAATAGATTCAAACAGATATTGTAGTTGTTGACTGGTAATAGGAGGTGGACAATACGCAACAATAATAAATATGAAAGTTGGAAATATCTTTACACAAACTAAATCACTAGTAGAGGAAGGATGAGACACAATATTGACAGGTATGGATTTAAAATTGTCATTAATAGTACACAAAACACCACCGCCTCTACTTTTACCACTTCTAGAAGACTCTCTGTCAGCTCTGTAGACATTAAAATTGGAAGTGAATAATTCTGCATTAGCTACACTGTTACTCAGCCATGTCTCAGATAAGCAAATTATATTGTAATGTTCGTGGGTTTTAAACGTTTTTATTAAAACGAAAAGAAATATTATTAATAACAAATAATGAATAATTATTATAATAAAAAGTAAAAGTTATTTAACACTAGGAGTATAACACTAAAATAACGAATACAAAATTTTATAAACTAACACTTATAACTACTATAAATAAACACTACTATTTATATAAATTAGCCGAGCGATATTTATTTATGACGATATATTTATATTCAGACCGAGCGGTATATTTATATTCACAAGTTCTTCATACAAGCTTCGCAGTCGACTAAGTCATCTGACTTACTGAGTCTGAGTCAACTAACTGACTGGCCGACTCAACTCGACTAACTGAGTCCGAGTCATTTAAACGACTGACTGACTGAGTCTCACTGACTGACTGCTCGGGAGTCAAGTAACTGACTGCCTGACGACTGCCGGCAATTCCTTTTATATACCACGTTCCTTGTTTCTGGAAGCTTCGGGAATATTCCCTATTGTGGAGCAAACTACTTGTTCAAACCCGCAAGCGTTGCGTCATTCACTCGGCGGCGCGGCGTGGCGGCGTAGGCCGGCAAGCTTCAACTTGTCGCTGCCGCGTTCGTTACAATATCATTTTTTGATGTACACAAGTTATGGTAAAATGTATCAGTTTTAGTGTTCAATACCCTAACATTCTAATCGTATATTAGCATTAATATGAAATGTCAAAAACTATTTATTGTTAAAAATAATGTTTATAAGATAATAGAAATAAAGTTTACAGTGTAAAATCCAAGCGCTTAGTTTAACGTGTAAATACTGCAAAACCTGAGCAAAGTCAATGACCCCTCAGTAAATTAAATTAACAATGTTCGTTTATAAACAATAAATATTCAAAAGATGTGCACAGAAATCAGCTGTAACGTATATAAAGTGAATTGATTTAAATACAAAAAAAGAAAGTTAAACTTATTTAGAATCTAATACAGGAAAAACGAAAATATATGTGAAATAAAATCTAAATCAGAGTGAATATGTTGACACTACCATTTCAATATTTTTAATGTTTTCACAATAACAGATTACACCTTTATAAATTCAACGGGTGACACTCGCTTAATAGTTCCATTTTCGTTGGCAAAGATTACACCATCTCTGGACCACACTTTTTTCTTAGCGTACTTATTGGACGCATTGTTTAACAGATCTAGCCGTGTTTTAGTTAAGTCCTCAACAATTACAATGTTTGTACCTTTTAAATTTTTACGATGTTTTAAAAGATTTGCCCGCGTTTTATAGTTCATGAACTTTATGATAATTGGGCGAGGTTTGGACTGCTGAGAGTTAGATAGTTTTTTTCTATTACCTGTTCTGTGGCATCGATCTATATCAGTAGGTTTGACAATTATATTAAGTTTATCACTAAGCACCGCACACACAAGTTCTTCGGTATTTTCGGCCGGAGCTTCAAGAATCCCATAAACTCGGATGCAATTTCTCCGCGAGTATTGCTCCAAATTGTCGATTTTTTCTTCGAGCACTTTATTATCAATGGCGAGTTTTTGGATGATGCTCTCATAATGAAGACGTTGTTCTTCAAGTTTCTGTTCCACTCGCTCAAATACTTTATTGACTAATTTGTCAATAAATGAATCGTTTGACAGTAACGATATAATTGTATCTCTCAATACAGCATTTTGACCACGAGTCATTTTCGAAATAAATATTACTAAATTGTAATCTACAAAATTATAAATTTAAACGGAGTGACAACTAACACACGTCTACACTCGGCAGCGCATCGAACAGAAAATGATTGTATTATGCAAACATTTCTTATTAATTAGATATAATACAACGTAATATTTAATATTAAAACTACCTATTCAACCAGTGTCCAAAAACTGTTTCCTTCAAAAACCTCAAAAACTAATTTTTGAATTTCGAAAAAATTCTTTTTATTCCGTAATCAGGACATTAAAAACTATATGCCCTTCTAATATGTACCTAAAATTATATATATATATATATATATATATATATATATATATATATATATATAAGTTACACACTACTCAACCACCATAAAGTGCTGAGTCGGACACTTCTTAGTACTTTTCCATGATACAGTAAACTGTAATAGTATACCTAGTTTGTAGATAAAGTATGATAAATGAATTGTAAGTTAGTTTAGTTTAGATTCAGAACTTGTTGTATTCACACGTACTCTTTTATGTACAATAAATAATTTTTTAAAAACCCAATCGAAAAGTCTTGAAACTTAAGTGGCGCAGTCGGTAGGATTGTCGAAACAGATTAACGAATATAATTTGTTTCACATTGTGATTTATTCGACAATCGAACAATTTCTACGTGTTGTGAAATCAACACTTCGAGACAACTTCATTGGACATCCTGCATCTTCACGCCAGCTGAGCGAACATCAACTGCCGAGAAGAACGAGCACAAGAACGTTTTCCCATCCACTGAGAGGACATCAGCGAGCACGGGACCGTCTTGTATGACTACAACGCCAGTGACCATCTTCAACGCACATGTCGTGGACACTGACGCTTTTGTGAGTACACATTTATGTCATTTCGGGAAATAATTCCTTTATTAAACTCATCAGAGTCCAGTTATGAATCTGACTCCGATCCGGAAGATCGTAACTTAAATCCAATATCTCCATTAAATAATCGAAATTTATTAAGAAACCCCTTATTAAATATGGCTCTCCCTTTAAAAAAGGAATACTTGGATATGATCCCAGATTTCCACGGAGAAAGAGAATTACTATCTAGATTTTTAGATATATCACAAAAATTGGTAACCAAATTTTATAATGTAACTGACCCTAATGACTTACAAAACGAATATATGATGAGTACAATTAGGTCAAAAATTAAAGGTGAAGCAGCTGTAAATATTGCTAGTTTCACCATTGAAACATGGGACCATTTAAAAGCGGCGTTAATAAACACGTACGCAGATAAAAGAGACTGGTTTACTCTTAATATTGAAATAACCGCATTGAAGCAAGAACCAAACGAATCCGTATTTGATTTTTATAGTAGGTTACAACACTTGTTAAACCTACAAATATCTTATATAAGTACAAATGCAACCCCTGAAGCTTCCGTCATAATGATAGATTATTTTCGGAATTATGCTCTCAGAATTTTATTAAAAGGTTTGAAAGAGCCAATAGGCCAATTAATGCGGGCAAAGAACCCACCAGACCTAAATTCCGCACTAGGGATGCTTGCAAATGACTTCCAATTCGAATATGTTTCGAAGTCGTCTAAAAACACCTCTACAAACACTCATAAGCCAATACAAAAATCAAAAACACAAAACACTCAAACATTTAATAGATTTAAACCATTCCAACATATCACTCCAAATAATTATTATCAACATCCAATTAATTCCATCCCTGCGAGAACTCATAATATACCTAGTATTCTACCCAAACCTAACCCTCCAAATACAACGAACAGAAACCCAACTGTCAACCAAAGATTTTCTAAACCAATTCCTATGAGTATCTCCACACGAAATACTGCACCTTATCAAACTAGACAAAACCCCGGACCATCCCGGCAAACTCAAAATTATCGCAGTAAAAATTTTTCTAACTTTCCGAAATATATCGCGGAAGAATTATATAACATAAACGATGCAGAAGCAGTAAATGATGAAATTTATAATGAATACCAATCTGAACAAAATACTGATTCAAATGTTGCTGTTATCACGGATTTCGAGGAAGCAAATCATGATAATAATTTTTTAGAGATAAATGCCTCGGAACCAAATATCACCCACACATTGAACTAATGCACCTAACTAATTACCAAAGTAAACTCCCATTTATAGTAATACCAGAGAATAAATTAAAAATTTTGATTGATACGGGAAGTACGAAATCATTCATCAGACCTGACGTCGCATTTAAATATTATAAAACTCATATCATAAACGACCCGTTTCAAATTACAACAGCTCACGGCACGTCATTAACATTAAAGATCAACCAAATCTAGAATTAAAATACCATTTATTTAAATTTCATGATCAGTTTGATTTACTTTTGGGTTTAGATAACTTGAAATTGTTAAAAATTATTATAGACATCCATAACGATTTAATTATAACTCCTAATTGTAAAATTAAAATTCAGTATCACGATCACCCTGAAAATTCAAATAATAATAATAATATTACGTTTAATAATAATAATACAGTAGAACCTAATACTGAGAAAGTTATAAAAGTAAAAGTCGACGTTGAAAACGGAACAATCTTAATACCGAGAATAAAAACTAAAAACACATTAATACCTGAATGCGTCTCTGCCGCAAGTAATTTTCAAGCATTATGCACCCTTATTAATTTTTCTGAAGAAAAAAATAAATTTTACACAAAAAAATCCTATAACTGTTGAAAAAATGAATCAATACGAAACATATAGTAGTCCTAATTTAAATTTTAACTATTCTGAAAAGTCATATTTTGATATGTCAAAAATTAAGTTAGATCATATGAATGTAGAAGAAAAAGCAGCAATAGTACAATTATTAGATGAATACTGATATTTTTATTTCAGAAGATCAAAATTTATCTTTCACTAATCAGATTAAGCATACAATAAAAACAAGCGACGAATTACCAATTTATACTAAATCTTATAAATATCCAAACATTCACAAACAGGAAGTTAGATCTCAAATTCTCAAAATGCTTGACCAAATTATTATCAGACCCTCAAATTCACCATGGTCCTCGCCTATTTGGGTTGTACCAAAAAAATTAGACGCGAGTGGCAAAAAGAAATGGCGAATCGTAATTGACTATAGGAAACTTAATGAAAAGACAATCGGAGACAAATATCCTTTACCCAATATTAGCGACTTACTAGACAAATTAGAACGTTGTCAATATTTTACGACACTCGACCTAGCCTCGGGATTTCATCAAATAGAAATGGACGAGACTGACATACAAAAAACCGCGTTCAACACCGAAGACGGACACTACGAATTCTTACGCATGCCCTTTGGATTAAAAAAATGCACCTGCGACATTCCAAAGAGTAATGGATAACATTTTACGAGGACTGACAAACGACAAATGTTTAGTTTATTTAGACGACATAATTGTTTTCAGCACAAGCTTACAGGAACATGTTAATAATTTAAAACTTGTATTCGAACGCCTTAAAAATGCAAATTTCAAAATTCAAATTGACAAATCAGAATTTTTAAAGAAAGAAGTCGCGTATCTTGGACACATAATTACCCCAGACGGTGTCAAACCGAACCCTGATAAAATTTCGGCAATTCTAAATTATCCTATACCAAAAACCACAAAACAAATAAAAGAATTTTTAGGACTTTTAGGTTATTATAGAAAATGTATAAAAGACTTCGCTAAAATTACCAAACCATTTACAAAGTGTTTGAAGAAAGATTCAATAATTGACATTAATAACCCTGAATACAGACAATTTTTCGAAATTTGTAAAAATCTTTTGACTAACGAACCGCTACTCCAATATCCCAACTTTGATAAGGAATTCAACCTAACGTGTGATGCCAGCAACGTCGCCATCGGAGCTGTACTATCTCAAGGCAGCCTGGGTAACGACCTGCCCGTCGCTTATGCGAGCAGAACTCTTAACGACACAGAATTAAACTATTCCACCATAGAAAAAGAATTGTTAGCAATAATCTGGTCAACTCAGTATTTCCGACCATACCTATTCGGCAGAAAGTTCAAAATATATACAGACCACCGACCACTCCAATGGCTTTTTTCCCTTAAACAATGTAGCCAAAAATTAATACGTTGGCGGTTAAAGCTAGAAGAATTTGACTATGAAATAATTTACGAAAAAGGAAAACAAAATACTAATGCTGACGCTCTAAGCCGAATCAACCAAGAAAATAATGATAAAATTTCAAACACCTTACAATTCTCTGATAGTGACTCTCCTTTGGCATTATATCAAGATTATTTAGATAAAAAGCAAACTAAAAATTTTGATTGTAAAAATCTACTTGAAGTAAAAGGTGATTTATTTGACGCTCCAACTGATAGTAGTTTAGCGCACTGTATCAGTAAAGACTTAGAATTATCTCAAGGTATTGCATTACAATTCAGAGATAAGTTTGACGGAATTCACTTGTTAGAATCACAAAATCCTAAACTTCATCAGGTATTATATTTAAAAGATAACAATAGATACTTAATATATTTGGTAACGAAAGAAAAATATTTTAAAAGACCATCATATCAAGATTTATTTTATACATTATTGAATTTAAAATTTTGTATAAAAAATAGAATCAAAAATTTAAGTATTCCAAGAATTGCTTGTGGATTAGATGAATTGATTTGGGATGAAGTCAAAATTATGATAGAATATATTTTTAATGATACTAATGTACTTATAACTGTTTTTAATAAACCTAAAGATGAAATTACCCCCATGGAATTAAATATAAACGAATCAGAGAATTTTGAACATCTTAATAAATTCATGGATAACTTTTATACCGAATTAAGAAATAATAAAGAATTTAACAACGAACAAAATTATAATCATTCACTAGCGGTAGAAGTAGATAACGCACCAAGACGCGATAGCGAAAGTGATGAATCGCAAGATGATAGCGATGTAACAGTACATTCCAACCAAGAGAACCCTATCGTTGGAATACCGATAACAGAATCCCCAGTTAATTACGGAAAAAACCAGATAATAATATCCGAAGTCCAGTATAATCCTAAACCCCCCAAAATATTGAAATTATTTAATAATAAAAAACAAAGATTTTTAGTAGAATTCTTTAAAGATGATTACGAAAAAGAAATGATAACATTTATTAGAGAATATATAGCCCCAAACGTTAAATATCATATTTATTTCGAAGATGAACTATACGAAAAGTTTAGTTCAACACTTCAAACCCACTTTAAAAATTCACAAATTAAAATGATTAAAGTACACAATATTTAACTGATGTTACTGACGAAGACGAAATAATCAAAATAATATCAAATTACCACCACAGTAAAACAAATCATAGAGGAATCGATGACACAGAAGCTCGTGTCAAACGAAATTCTTACTGGCCAAATTTAAGACACTCTATACAAACATTTATTAACAATTGCGAAATATGCCAAGTAACCAAGTATGATAGTAGACCCCTAAAATTAAAATTAAACATCACTCCTACATCAACAAAGCCATTTCAAATCATCCACGTAGACAGTATAACTTTAGATCACGCTAAATTTTTAACTATAGTGGATTCATTATCAAAATTTGCTCAAGCCTATAAATTAAATTCGGGACAGGGAATAGAAGTTGTTAACAACTTAATATAACATTTTTCACATCACGGAACCCCAGAACAAATAATCTCGGACAACGGACTTGAGTTTAAAAACTCAGTAGTAAAAGAACTTTTAGAATTACATAAAATAGATATGCATTTCATCAGTTCCCAACATTCTCAATCCAACGGAATCATAGAACGTTTTCACTCAACCCTTATAGAGCATATTAGATTGTTTAACAATCAAGAACAATACAAAAAGGAACCTATAGAAATGAAAGTAAATTACGCGCTTTTGGCTTATAATAATACAATTCACTCTGTAACTAAATTAAAACCATCGGAAATAGTTTCTGGCCACCTTGATACGAAATCCCCTTTTGAAATTAACGTTAATCAACAATTAATAAACAATTATATAGAAAATCATAAAAATAAAACTAAATTATTATACGAAACTATAAATGATAAAATTAGGCAAAATAAAAAAAAAGTAATTGGTAAATATAATAAAAATAAAGAAGAACTGCCAAATATATCTAAAAATGTGTTTGTTAAAAATAAACAAAAACAGCAAAAGACTAAAAATAAATATAAACCCGAAAAATTAATTAAAATTAATAAACATCTTAAAATCGGAAGAATAAAACCAACACACGTTAATACCCCCGACAACATTCATTTCTCAAATATAAAACGCCCTAAGAAAAATACCTATAAGTTTAAATCACTTCCAGGTTGCTCGCACTGGGCATCGGACAAGGAACAATAATAGAGAACATAACAGAAAACCTTGGAATCCTTCCTATCAACTTCAGTCCTGCAAAACTCGAGAAGACAACACACACTTTTGTTCACTATCACAATCTCAGTACACTCATCGAACAATATGATAATTTGAATATCCAACATACAAATCTTAAAACATTTATTTCTAATAATACACATTTCACATATGAACTTCATAATTACAATAAAGTATTAGAATTTCTTCAAACTAATATAAACACAAAGCTCAATCACATGGGACTTTACACTACTAAACGCCGAAACAAAAGAGGGTTGATAGATGGACTAGGAACAGTATTCAAAGCTATTACTGGTAATTTAGATGCCCAAGATGGCAAAAAATATGACAAAATTCTGACGCATTTGTAAGAAAATGAGCATAATTTAGAAAAGCAATTAAAACTATCATATTCCGTAAACCATCAAATAATAAAAAATTTTAATAACACTATTTCAGAAATTAATAAAAATCAAGAAATTTTAAAATCACACATAATACAACTTGCCAACCGCATAAATAATTCACATATTGAAGATATCCTCTTTGCAAAAAATATTTACGACCAACTATCTACACTATATAATTCAATTTTTAGCACATTACAAGATGTAGAAAACTCAATCACATTTTGTAAATTAAAAACTTTACATCCAAGTATAATACAGCCAATAGAATTATTGAACGAATTATTAAAAGTCTCAGACCATTATCATTTACAACTGCCATTCACACCTAAATTAGAAAATTTACTTGAATTTGAATCGTTATTAAAGGTCAGCTGTAAAATTGAGCCTACTCCAATATCATATTTTATCTCTACACCCATTAACTTTGAAAAGAATTTTGAGCTTTATTATCTATATCCAATCCCAACGAAGTACGATTCAGGATTTGTGACAATTATTCCAAATTCAAAATATTATTTAAAATCCGATAACGAAATAATTCCCATAAATGACATGTGTGTTCAAACAAAAGTATACCAGTGTTCAACCAGATACTACGGTCACTTCCACTCAACTTGCGAGAAAGAAATTCTTCAAGAACATACTTCAAAACAATGTCATTACACGAAAATAAACATGAAAGAAAATCATGTAGAAGTCATCCCGGAAATCAACAAGTACCTAGCAATCTTTCCGATAGAAGAAAAAATTATAATTAAATGTTTAAAGGAAACCAACATTAAGCCATTAGTTGGAATCCACTTAATAAAGAACGAAGAAGATTGCGAAATCAGATTCAAGGAACAAAAATTAATATTCCTAGACACTGAGCAAGAAAAACCATTACTCCTACCCAAATTAAACTATAATATCCCATCACATAAGATCTCTAATTATTCCATAAATTTAAATCCTGTAAAACTTAATGATATATCCTTCAATCCAATCGTACCAATAAATGAAGATTATACCCAAATGCATATCCTAAGCCTTTGGACAATACTGTTGTATTCCTTCATCGTCCTAACCATGGGATACTTTGTAATAATAAGATACATGCAGAGATCAAGAGGACAATCGAACGAAGATACATCGAATACCCGAACTACCCCTCGGACTACCCCAATCGAGCTTCCAGGAGGAGCGCCATTCTGATAGGGGAGGAGTTACAGAACACTCAACCACCATAAAGTGCTGAGTCGGACACTTCTTAGTACTTTTCCATGATACAGTAAACTGTAATAGTATACCTAGTTTGTAGATGAAGTATGATAAATGAATTGTAAGTTAGTTTAGTTTAGATTCAGAACTTGTTGTATTCACACGTACTCTTTTATGTACAATAAATAATTTTATAAAAACCCAATCGAAAAGTCTTGAAACTTAAGTTATATATATATATATATATATATATATATATATATATATATATATATATATATATAGTGTTTTGAAACTATTAAATACTTCGCCTCCTGTTGTTCTTCTTTCCCTTATTTCTTCATCAAATTTTCCATCTTTCGATAAAATTGAACCTAAATATTTAAATTTTTGAGTTGTACTGTATGGTGTTGTTTGTTTCTCTCCAGTGTCCTGGTTTTTATATGTTGATCTTCATGTTTAATTTTTATAGCGCTTTATCATAGATTTCCAAATTCCTTATTAGTGTTTCTGATATTTTCAGCGTTCTATACAGTATTCGAAACCCACAGCTAACAGTTGCCAATTTACATTTACCTCTGTGGTTTCCCCACCACTAACATCTTTGGGGGCTATGATTTGATGGCTGGTAACCGCACTTTATATGCAAAAATAAAAAAATATATCATTTACCGAAATCTGCGTAAGCAGAGTGCCACACCCATACTAGGTAAAAGGCGTAATGATATATATATATATATATATATATATATATATATATATATATGCCCTTCTAATATGTACCTGAAATTATGGGACACGCTATATATATATATATATATATATATATATATATATATATGCCTTTCTAATATGTACCTGAAATTATGGGACACCCTATATATATATATATATATATATATATATATATATATATATATATATATATATATATATATATATCATTACGCCTTTTACCCATTATGAGTGTGGCACTCTGCTTACGCAGATTTCGGTAAATGATATATTTTTATATTTTTGCATATAAAGTGCGGTTACCAGCCGTCAAATCATAGCCCCCAAAGATGTTAGTAGTGGGGAAACCACAGAGGTTAATGTAAATTGGCAACTGTTAGCTGTGGGTTTCGAATTCTGTATAGGACACTGGAAAATGAGGGGAGTTGAAATAGCAGAAACACTAATATGGAATTTGGAAATCGATGATAAAGCGCTATAAAAATTAAACATGAAGATCAACATATGAAAACCAGGACACTGGAGAGAAACAAACAACACTATACAATACAACTAAAAAATTTAAATCTCCAGCAAGTTCAAAAATTTAAATATTTAGGTTCAATTTTATCGAAAGATGGAAAATTTGATGAAGAAATAAGGGAAAGAAGAACAACAAGAGGCGAAGTATTTAATAGCTTCAAACACAGTTTCCTAGGAAAAAAAAATATACCGAAAGGGACCAGAACAGTGACACTCATACTCATACACGAAACGGAAACATGGGCATTAACACAAAAAAAAGAAAAACATATAACGTGCCATCGAAATGAGATTCTATAGTCGAATCGAGTAGAAAACAAGACTGGAATGTAACCTACAGACAAAATGTAAAAGTAAAATCAAAAGAAGAAAAGATAGCAGAAAGGAAGCTGAGATAGCATGGTCATGTAAAAAGGATGGGAGTGGAAGGAATAGTTAAACAGGTGTTTGAAGCAAATACAAGAAGAAACCACGAGGACGGCCAAGAAGAAGGTGGCTGGAAGAAGAGACGCAGCGGAAAAAAGAGGCATCACTTGGGAAGAAACGAAGATAACAACACAAGATAGAGTGATGTGGAAAGAAATATGAAGAAGACAAACGAACCAAAATTCAACACCCCCGCTCCCCCTCCCCCTGACGACGGTGGCAAGCCTAACGCTCATGAGGGTAGAACCGGCATAGGATTAAATAAGTAAGGTATAAAACTATGAATGAAAACAATAAAACTCATTAAATTTTAATAATTTATTTAGAACTAGAAAATTTACAATGAATTTTAATTATTGGCCTAAAGGGTATACATCAAGATGCATTTTTTTCATTACAACAAATACTTTTACAAAAATTTTGGTATAAAAAATATCTTAAATTGTAAAGCAATTATTTATAATAGTCGGATTTAAAATATCTTCTAGGTGGATTATTACGTTCTACAAAGGTCTTATATCCCGAAGCAACTTGTTGTGATCCCTCACTTGCCTTGTCTATGGTTACAATTTTACCAATTCTCCATTGACGATGTAACACTTCGTTTGCTAGAAGAAAAATACATTTTAATCAGTGATCAATAAACATTAAGTTTTTTTAAGATTACCATCGTTCCCATTATTGAATATTAGTAATATAATATTCCTGCCAACTGACTTGAAATGTAGACCGCGATTTATAAAATATTCAAAGGTATTTTTTAAAGTGTTTGGTAAAAGTCGACGGCTGAGTGTCAGTTCTAAAAATACAGGGTTTGTCGGTGTTGATGTAGCATTCGGGCGTTGTGACAAAAGCTGAAATATAGAATGTGTGTAAAATTCTGATTATTTCATAAAGTTATTAAAAGCTTACTTGTCTCGATCTCCGTGGATCAGGTTGAGTATTTATTTTGCTGGTGCTAGCTTTAACCATACGCCTCAAGTTTTCATCACGCTTTGTGCGTAAAATTTCAGAATATTTTGTCTGGCTCGAACCAACAACTGCAGCATATGACATAAATTCCGGTTCACCTGGTCTTCTTACTCTGCGTGTCGGCGCCATCGGGATATCCGCGTCCACTACAGAAACGGGAGCTGGTTTCGGTGGTTCGCGAACTAATGCTTCACGAGAGGTAGTATATAATGATTCTATAGATGATGCTAGATCATTCCAGTCAACAGCTGCCCCACTAGAACTTTCGGTGGAAGTAACTTCGCGCTGTGCCTCATGATTGGATTCATCATCAGAAGACTCGATTTTTTTTGGATTAGCAAATTTGACTGATTTCACGGAACCAGATGATATTGACGCTCGGGAAGGTTTGGGTGTTGGAATTGTTTTAAACGGAACTTTTATATCTAATATGTCAGTTTGTGTTTCAACGGTTCTTGTTACCAATGCACGGGTTGAAATACCAATGGATTTGGTTCTTACTGTTGACTTTACGGATTTTAAATTTTGCAGGTCGTAGGTTTCAGATTGTTCTTCTCGCGAAAGTATTCCGCCGGGTAGGTGACGTCTATGTTCCGATATATTTGAACAAGATTTGCAAATGTATTTTTTAATATTTGTTATGTTAGCTATTAACATATATTCTTCCAAGTCCATTGCGTGTGAGCCCGTTTCACTGGTTTTTACTTTACGGGCCCGAGCACTTCTGTGTTGAGTTTCTCTAAGATCCATAGTTTCGAGTAAGAAGATTTCTTCCTCATCGTAAAGATGTGCATAACGCAAAGGTACTCCTAATCATTAAATACAAGGCATTCTTATAAGAAAGAAAAACAGCAACAAAATTATACTTACCATTAGGTCTGCGATGGCGTAAAGAATTAAGTCTCATTGAAACCAAATTTGTGTCGGAACTCGTAGGTCTAATAGTTCTTGGCGATCTCATTCTATAAATTGAGGCCAGTTCCTGGTTTTCATGTTCTGTCTGTCGTGTTGGGGTGTTACTTCCCATACATGGATAGTTAAGGTAAAATCCCTCTGGAATATATTCAGGATGGTACGAAGTAGAATCAATTTCAGCTGGGAACTCGATAATATTATTATCGAATTCATTATCGTTCGTGAGAAGATTGGGATCATTATTTAGATTATTATAATTATCGTCCACGTAGTTACCATTCAAGGGATTTAAATAATAATTATCCGGGTATACAGGAATGAAATTCTGACCAACATTGGGATCAAAACTGCAATTATCCATGAATGCATTGGGATCATAATTACTGTAATCTTCATATTCAGGATTAGGTGTATTCGTGTTGCCGTCATTGATAACAGTATTATTGGTATCATCGTATTTCGAATTGTTACTAGTACTATGGTTGGGTGTATACTCGTCATTGGCTACTAAATTACATTGATTTGGCCACGCATACGGAAAAATTGGCCGAAACCGCGGGCGACCTATTAAGTCTGTTGTAAAAACACTGCGAGATGGTGATGGTGATGCCTGTGAACTAGATGGTATGAACTGTTGTTGTTCCGAATGTTCTTGGCCCTCTTCACGTACAGGAGATCTAAATTAAAGTTATTTGTAGTGATATTATACTTAAATTACAAATTAATGTAATTTTGATTTAATTATTTGGTTCTAGAACAATTGTCGCCAGATTATTCGGCTCAGTGAAAAAAATTCTAATTGTTATAATAATAATGCTATAGTTAGTTTAATTTTGTATAAAACTATCACAATTATTGCTAAATGGATTCTTTTTATTTGCGGAATTCAAATGGGTCACTAGAAAATATGAAATGGGTTACTTGATTGCACAAACATTAGTTAAACAAAACAATT
This sequence comes from Poecilus cupreus, assembly GCA_963942605.1. NCBI lineage: Eukaryota > Metazoa > Arthropoda > Insecta > Coleoptera > Carabidae > Poecilus > Poecilus cupreus. The sequence continues at coordinate 26,840,258 of OZ012715.1, forward strand.
ATTATTTAAATTGTTCTGCGGCCTAATTTGGAAACAACGAAAATTATAATGCTCTAATAAATCTTTAATGACATATACCTCGACAAACCAAATGGACTTTAACCTCGCTTACTCAAATAGCTAAGGAACGTCAGTCTTTATCGTACTCTGAGCATATATGTTTTATGTAATAATGTGCCATTTAACATACGTTACTGTGAACCCTAACGGAAAAACTTACTTTTTCTGCTCTACGTTTACTGTTCTCTCCTTTCCTTCTGCTCCTGTGGTCTTAGGACAAAACGAAGGTGCATCAGGATTCAATGCAAATAAGAGGGCCTCAAGTACCAGCCTCGCGTGGCCATTTCTACAAATATTATTTAATTTCATAAATACAGGCCGGCATCGGCAGTAAGACAGTGTAGTTAACATGACGAAGCACGTTTCACAAAAGTTAAGTTGGATGGTGACCGCGAGGATAAGAAGAAATATACAATACTGTAGCATCCTACACCGACAGGTAATAAGGATTAAACGATTACGAATATTTAGTATTTGTATGAAATCATACAAATTTGGAATGAAATTGAAGCAATAATGAACAACTATAATGATATATTAGATTGAGCCGGGCAGATCAAAGTAATTGTTCACTGAGGTATTTAATATAGGCTTTACAAAAGAATTAACTTACACCGTAGAAGATGAAGATTCTTCCTCGGTTATTTGGAATTCGTCGGGTACAACTGTGGTGTTTGTTTCAATTCCGTTCTCCCACTCGTCGACTTTGTCGTTCTCCATGATTGTTTACTTTTTTTTTTTCCAAAAATGATGAGATCTGTATTTTACAAACACAAAAAATTAGTTATATTTGCTTTGTAGCAAAATGTGCCCGATAGGTGTGTGTATAATCACATTATTATGCCAAGTTTTATTGTATGCTCAACCGAAACGATGGCTGAATGGGCTGGGCTACCTCATCATTTTTTACGAATTAAAATTTATCGAAAATAACACTTCCCGACAGTTAATTATATATTTAAACGAAAGATATGAGTATATAGTGCATATATTACATTTTTTGTTAATGTAGATAACAAAAAACTCACATTATTTGCCACTAACACACTGCAAACCAATACTATGTTCGTTTACAACGGTAATCAAGTGAACAACTATACTCAGCATTCCAAAAAAAAAAACCGCGAAAATTCAAATTTGTATTTAAAAAAATATGATATGTTTTAATTATATAAATATGAAAAGGATAATGAATTGTGAATTTTTCAATATTATATTTAGTCTTGTTACATAACGTTTATTGATTTATGTTATAAGCACATGAAAAAAAAAAATGACGGCACATTGGATTCAAATTCTGATATGTGGTACCGATTTATTCGACGACAAGAAATATGCATTTTTTAAATTGTTTCGCAGCCTAATTTGTAGATAGATTTTAGAGAAATATAATATACTAAAAACAAAAATTGTATAATAATATATAAATAATTTAACCTATAAATAAAAATATTCAAAACTTAATATTTTTAAACAAAAATTATGTGATATTTGCAATATATTATGTTCATTAAAATGTAACATTATTCCTAAAAATGTTTGTATTATAACATTATTATTTTAAAATAGTCGGGCCGTCCCTACTATTCATGCACAATTAAAATTTATCAAAAATCTGACAACTCGACAGTTAATTATATACTCAAACGAAAGAAATAAGTATTAAGTATACATATTACCTTTTTACTACTACAAATATTAGGTAGACAAAACGAGTGCTATTTAAATTGTTCTGCAGTCGAAATACAACAAAAATTATAATGTTCTAAGGAAAAGAAAACTTCAATGGCATATAATAACCTGTGTCCGCTGCAGCAATGTGCTTAACGTCATAACAAACAGCGTTCGTTATTGCTCTGTGAGCATACATATTTTTAAACATTTATATTTCATTATTTATTATATAAAATTGATCATTCAAGTAAAGCGCCATTTAACATATGTTACTGTGAACGTACAGGCGATGCTAACGGCCTCTAAAGTCACAGCCACACAAAACAAGTGAATAGAAAACTAAATTTCCCCAAAATATCATTTCTAGTTGTGCGTAAATTTCAAGAATATATGATGAATAATTTTACAATTGTTTTGATGAAATAGGAACAAGTTGCTGCTCACTGAAATACATTAATAAAAATAATATATGTGGGTGGATTGGAGTTGGAGGATCTTCAGGGCGTCTCGTACTAATTAAGCCTGACAGAGAGAGATAACATCATATTTATTTTCGATGACAATTTTGTTATAATCAAATTACAAAAATGGTACAGCAGAAACAAAATATTATTGTACAAAATAAACAGTAGTAACAGAAACAGCAATGTAACAATGACGACGAATGGTGACGTCGGTTGGTGATGTCAGCTGGTGACGTCGGCTGGTGACGTCGAATGATGACGTCGGAGTGCCGTCGGATGGCGGCGAGGACTCGACGGTGGTGGCTTGCTACGGTCGAGCAGCTGAGCAATTTTTAATTGGTTCTAAAAGAACGTACGTGGCAACCATTCTAGAATGTTCTAGAACGAAGTGCGTAGCATTTCTTTGGTAGTTTCTTATTTGCACATAAGTTAGTGCAACGGCGGTAGATGGCAGTATGGGTACGTGCAACAGCGATTGACAGTTGTAATTCGTGCAGCGGCGATAGATGGCATGACGAGTGTAACGTTTATATTTTGTCTTCCGTCTATTTTTATGTTTTCTGTACAATTTCATTTGTATGTTGCCTCAATACCTGAAATATTAATCGTTGTTTATTTTAGTTAATCATAATTTCTTTTACTTACCTTCCCGTATTTTGCTAGTAGTTATTCATAATAATATTTTATATAAAATCATTAAACAATTATAATTTCATATTTTTTTTTTGAGGTTAGTAGCATGACATTTGTTTATAAATTATAAGATCTAGTAACTTTTGGTTGTCTATTTGTTAGTGTCAAATTCAGTCGATATTACAGGTAGTTATTGGTCGCTTCTTGCTTCTGTCTCTCTCGCTTTCTCTTCGCTTCAATCTTCTTTCTCTTTCTTTAGCATCTCTGTTGTTTTCGCGCTATTCGAGCGGTAGGTACGTTAGACGAGTACGTGCAACAGCGATTGATAGATGTAATTCATGCAGCGACGGTAGATAGAATTCGGATGGCGTCGTCCTGGGAAACGCTAAGCGAATCTACAGTTTTACCCTGCTTGGCCATACATTAGCAACATATCCACTAACTCACTGTTACTGTAACCATTTATATTTGTAACAATAATCAGAAGAGCAATATCAAAACTGTTATAAGAAACACAATTTATGTGGCCGGCTACTAGAAACCTAATGATATTTATTTATTACAAACCAATCCTACAGGATGGAAATCCCAATTACAGGACGATTATCACATAGCAAAAATTATACAGAAAATGTTCGATACAGATATTTAACAAAAATAATTATACATTAGACAGATACACATACACTTTGATACATTTAAATCAAAATAGATACAATAAGATATACAACATAATTTAGGGTGCAATAACATCATGTAGCAAACGCTTGAATTTACTAAGCGAATCATTATACAAATCAGTAATACCTGACATTTCATTATATATATTGGTGAGTTTCCTCAAGGGTAATTTTTGCTCATAGTTTGTACGTGAAGTAGTACAATAAAAAATTAATTGGTTTCTGGTACTTTGACGAGGAACATTGAAATAAATAAGTCCTAGAGAAATTGGATCGTCGATTGTACCATGTATCATCTTATACAGATAAATGCAGAACTGAATTTTTCTTCGCGACACAAGTGAACAAATATTCAATTCGTGCAATAGATTGTGATAGTCATAGTCATAAGCAGGGAATTGTCTGTAAATTTTATAGAAACAGTATTTTGCAAACTTTTTTTGAATTGATTCAATTAATGAAATATATGTATAGTAAGTAGGACTCCATACTTGTAGACAATACTCTAGTTTTGACCTAACGAAAGCAAAAAATAAACTCTTAAGTGTAAATAGTTTACGAAAACACTGGGTACTACGGATAATAAAACCTAAGTTTCTGTATGATGACTTGACCATAGCATTTATGTGGTCATTAAAGGTTAGTTTACTGTCAAACAAAACGCCAAGATCTTTGATCTGATTAACTCTTTCCAGGGGAACATTATTCATATTATATGGATAAGTATAAACAAATTTTTTAACCAAATAACTCATAACTTTACATTTACTGTAATTAAAAAACAATTTAGAAGATTGAGACCAAGCTAATACATTGTTAATGTCTTGCTGGAGTAATACAGCATCAAGTTCACAATTAATTGTCTCAAAAATCTTTATATCATCAGCATATAATAATACTTTTGAGTGTTGAATTGAGTCGACAATGTCATTGATGAAAAGCAAAAATAACAAAGGGCCTAAATTTGAACCTTGAGGTATTCCAGAGGTAGCAAAATAAGGGCTTGATTTGAAATTGTTATAGTAAACAAACATTTTTCGGTTATACAAATATGAAGACAAAAAGTTGAGCAGGTTAGATGAGAATTGGAAATTTGTATCAAGTTTATGTAAGAGAATTTTCTGATTAATACGGTCAAATGCCTTCGCGAAGTCGGTATATATTACATCTACTTGGGTATTATTGTGTAGGGAGTTAAGTGAGTATTCTGTAAAATTTATGAGATTGGTAGTAGTGGATCTTCCGCTCATAAAACCATGCTGATGTATTGTAATTTTATTGTTTACAGAATTATAAATATATTTATATAGTATTGATTCAAATATTTTAGCAAAATAAGATAGAATTGCTATTGGTCGATAGTTAGTTATGTCTTTTATGTCGCCTGATTTAAAAATAGGACTAATTAGAGCTGTTTTTAGGCATGCTGGGAATACTTGTTTTTTGAGAGATAGGTTGTATAAAAAATGCAATGGATCAACAAATATATCAGAACAACCTTTTAATATATATGCTGTGAAATTATCAGGACCTGGATTAGATGTTGGTTTAAGTTTTTTAATTGCCTGTAAAATATCTTCTTTAGTAACATGTGATACATTTATAATATTGCTGTAATTTATTCTACTGTTGTCATCAAAGTTGTTGTCAATTAATTCATCAGAATAAACACTTGCAAAGAAATCTGCAAACCCCTGAACTATATGCTGAGTAGTGTTAAATGTTTCTTCATTATTATGCATTTGGCCGGGAATTCTAGTTGAACGTTTTTTATTATTTATGTATGTCCAAAGTATATTTGGATCGGAAATTATACTATCTTCCACATTGGCCAAATACTTCTCATGTGCAATTTTGATATCTTTTTTAACCAGTGCACGTAAGCGTTTGAATTCACTTAAATGATTTTCATTATTGGTATTTTTATATAGTTTGTGATATTTGTGTTTTACTTTTATGTTATTTATAATATTGGAATTCAACCAAGGGGGATAAGATAATGGCTTCTTTTTTAACCGCGGGATGCATGTGTTCATTACTTCAAATAGTATTTTATAAAATTCATTCAAGGCTATATCTACATCGACACATGAGTAAACACTACTCCAGTCAGTATTCGATAGTAGAACATAAAGCAATTCGAAATTAGCACAACGAAAATTGTATGCGGCAATATTAGAGTTAAATGTTGAGTTACATGTGTGAGAGCAAGTAATGGCCGGAGAAATAGATAATGCTGGATGATGTAGATCTTCATCTACTAAAGAATCATGATTATAAATAACATTGCAATGTATGTTTGAAATAACAACATCAAGGAGTCTGCCGTGCGAATTTATATTAAGGTTGTATTGGCGAGCATTAAAAAATGACATAAAATTTTCATAAGTATGTATAATACTATCACGGTATCTACTTGTAGTGAAATCATTTAACTTTGTTATATTCATGTCACCAATAATTAAGAAGTTATTATTTGTGAGAGGGGAAACTGATTCAATAGATTCAAACAGATATTGTAGTTGTTGACTGGTAATAGGAGGTGGACAATACACAACAATAATAAATATAAAAGTATTAGAAGTTGGAAATATCTTTACACAAACTAAATCACTAGTAGAGGAAGAATGAGACACAATATTGACAGGTATGGATTTAAATTTGTCATTAATAGCACACAAAACACCACCGCCTCTACTTTTACCACTTCTAGAAGACTCTCTGTCAGCTCTGTAGACATTAAAATTGGAAGTGAATAATTCTGCATTAGCTACACTGTTACTCAGCCATGTCTCAGATAAGCAAATTATATTGTAATGTTCGTGGGTTTTAAACGTTTTTATTAAAACGAAAAGAAATATTATTAATAACAAATAATGAATAATTATTATAATAAAAAGTAAAAGTTATTTAACACTAGGAGTATAACACTAAAATAACGAATACAAAATTTTATAAACTAACACTTATAACTACTATAAATAAACACTACTATTTATATAAATTAGCCGAGCGATATTTATTTATGACGATATATTTATATTCAGACCGAGCGGTATATTTATATTCACAAGTTCTTCATACAAGCTTCGCAGTCGACTAAGTCATCTGACTTACTGAGTCTGAGTCAACTAACTGACTGGCCGACTCAACTCGACTAACTGAGTCCGAGTCATTTAAACGACTGACTGACTGAGTCTCACTGACTGACTGCTCGGGAGTCAAGTAACTGACTGCCTGACGACTGCCGGCGATTCCTTTTATATACTACGTTCCTTGTTTCTGGAAGCTTCGGGAATATTCCCTATTGTGGAGCAAACTACTTGTTCAAACCCGCAAGCGTTGCGTCATTCACTCGGCGGCGCGGCGTGGCGGCGTAGGCCGGCAAGCTTCAACTTGTCGCTGCCGCGTTCGTTACAATATCATTTTTTGATGTACACAAGTTATGGTAAAATGTATCAGTTTTAGTGTTCAATCCCCTAACATTCTGATAGTATATTAGCATTAATATGAAATGTCAAAAACTATATATTGTTAAAAATAATGTTTATAAAATAATATAGAAATAAAGTTTACAGTGTAAAATCCAAGCGCTTAGTTTAACGTGTAAATACTGCAAAACCTGAGCAAAGTCAATGACCCCTCAGTAAATTAAATTAACAATATTTGTTTATAAACGAAAAATATACAAAAGATGTGTACAGAAATCAGCTGTAAAGTATATAAAGTGAATTGATTTAAATACAAAAAAAGAAAGTTAAACTTATTTAGAATCTAATACAGGAAAAACGAAAATATATGTGAAATAAAATCTAAATCAGAGTGAATATGTTGACACTACCATTTCAATATTTTTAATGTTTTCACAATAACAGATTACACCTTTATAAATTCAACGGGTGACACTCGCTTAATAGTTCCATTTTCGTTGGCAAAGATTACACCATCTCTGGACCACACTTTTTTCTTGGCGTACTTATTGGACGCATTGTTTAACAGATCTAGCCGTGTTTTAGTTAAGTCCTCAACAATTACAATGTTTGTACCTTTTAAATTTTTACGATGTTTTAAAAGATTTGCCCGCGTTTTATAGTTCATGAACTTTATGATAATTGGGCGAGGTTTGGACTGCTGAGAGTTAGATAGTTTTTTTCTATTACCTGTTCTGTGGCATCGATCTATATCAGTAGGTTTGACAGTTATATTAAGTTTATCACTAAGCACCGCACACACAAGTTCTTCGGTATTTTCGACCGGAGCTTCAAGAATCCCAAAAACTCGGATGCAATTTCTCCGCGAGTATTGCTCCAAATTGTCGATTTTTTCTGCGAGCACTTTATTATCAATGGCGAGTTTTTGGATGATGCTCTCATAATGAAGACGTTGTTCTTCAAGTTTCTGTTCCACTCGCTCAAATACTTTATTGACTAATTTGTCAATAAATGAATCGTTTGACAGTAACGATATAATTGTATCTCTCAATACAGCATTTTGACCACGAGTCATTTTCGAAATAAATATTACTAAATTGTAATCTACAAAATTATAAATTTAAACGGAGTGACAACTAACACACGTCTACACTCGGCAGCGCATCGAACAGAAAATGATTGTATTATGCAAACATTTCTTCTTATTCTTTTTATTCCGTAATCAGGACATTAAAAACTATATGCCCTTCTAATATGTACCTAAAATTATATATAGGTATATATATATATATATATATATATATATATATATATATATATATATATATATATATATATATATATAAGTTACAGAACACTCAACCACCATAAAGTGCTGAGTCGGACACTTCTTAGTACTTTTCCATGATACAGTAAACTGTAATAGTATACCTAGTTTGTAGATAAAGTATGATAAATGAATTGTAAGTTAGTTTAGTTTAGATTCAGAACTTGTTGTATTCACACGTACTCTTTTATGTACAATAAATAATTTTTTAAAAGCCCAATCGAAAAGTCTTGAAACTTAAGTGGCGCAGTCGGTAGGATTGTCGAAACAGATTAACGAATATAATTTGTTTCACATTGTGATTTATTCGACAATCGAACAATTTCTACGTGTTGTGAAATCAACACTTCGAGACAACTTCATTGGACATCCTGCATCTTCACGCCAGCTGAGCGAACATCAACTGCCGAGAAGAACGAGCACAAGAACGTTTTCCCATCCACTGAGAGGACATTAGCGAGCACGGGACCGTCTTGTATGACTACAACGCCAGTGACCATCTTCAACGCACATGTCGTGGACACTGACGCTTTTGTGAGTACACATTTATGTCATTTCGGGAAATAATTCCTTTATTAAACTCATCAGAGTCCAGTTATGAATCTGACTCCGATCCGGAAGATCGTAACTTAAATCCAATATCTCCATTAAATAATCGAAATTTATTAAGAAACCCCTTATTAAATATGGCTCTCCCTTTAAAAAAAGGAATACTTGGATATGATCCCAGATTTCCACGGAGAAAGAGAATTACTATCTAGATTTTTAGATATATCACAAAAATTGGTAACCAAATTTTATAATGTAACTGACCCTAATGACTTTCAAAACGAATATTTGATGAGTACAATTAGGTCAAAAATTAAAGGTGAAGCAGCTGTAAATATTGCTAGTTTCACCATTGAAACATGGGACCATTTAAAAGCGGCGTTAATAAACACGTACGCAGATAAAAGAGACTGGTTTACTCTTAATATTGAAATAACCGCATTGAAGCAAGAACCAAACGAATCCGTATTTGATTTTTATAGTAGGTTACAACACTTGTTAAACCTACAAATATCTTATATAAGTACAAATGCAACCCCTGAAGCTTCCGTCATAATGATAGATTATTTTCGGAATTATGCTCTCAGAATTTTATTAAAAGGTTTGAAAGAGCCAATAGGCCAATTAATGCGGGCAAAGAACTCACCAGACCTAAATTCCGCACTAGGGATGCTTGCAAATGACTTCCAATTCGAATATGTTTCGAAGTCGTCTAAAAACACCTCTACAAACACTCATAAGCCAATACAAAAATCAAAAACACAAAACACTCAAACATTTAATAGATTTAAACCATTCCAACATATCACTCCAAATAATTATTATCAACAACCAATTAATTCCATCCCTGCGAGAACTCATAATATACCTAGTATTCTACCCAAACCTAACCCTCCAAATACAACGAACAGAAACCCAACTGTCAACCAAAGATTTTCTAAACCAATTCCTATGAGTATCTCCACACGAAATACTGCACCTTATCAAACTAGACAAAACCCCGGACCATCCCGGCAAACTCAGAATTATCGCAGTAATAATTTTTCTAACTTTCCGAAATATATCGCGGAGGAATTATATAACATAAACGATGCAGAAGCAGTAAATGATGAAATTTATAATGAATACCAATCTGAACAAAATACTGATTCAAATGTTGCTGTTATCACGGATTTCGAGGAAGCAAATCATGATAATAATTTTTTAGAGATAAATGCCTCGGAACCAAATATCACCCACACATTGAACTAATGCACCTAACTAATTACCAAAGTAAACTCCCATTTATAGTAATCCCTGAAAATAAATTAAAAATTTTGATTGATACAGGAAGTACGAAATCATTCATTAGACCTGACGTCGCATTTAAACATTATAAAACTCATATCATAAACGACCCGTTTCAAATTACAACAGCTCACGGCACGTCCACCGAGTTGTATAGCACGAAGGTACCCGTTTCAAAATTATTTAACATTAAAGATCAACCAAATCTAGAATTAAAATACCATTTATTTAAATTTCATGATCAGTTTGATTTACTTTTGGGTTTAGATAACTTGAAATTGTTAAAAATTATTATAGACATCCATAACGATTTAATTATAACTCCTAATTGTAAAATTAAAATTCAGTATCACGATCACCCTGAAAATTCAAATAATAATAATAATATTACGTTTAATAATAATAATACAGTAGAACCTAATACTGAGAAAGTTATAAAAGTAAAAGTCGACGTTGAAAACGGAACAATCTTAATACCGAGAATAAAAACTAAAAACACATTAATACCTGAATGCGTCTCTGTCGCAAGTAATTTTCAAGCATTATGCACCCTTATTAATTTTTCTGAAGAAAAAAAAAAATTTTACACAAAGAAATCCTATAACTGTTGAAAAAATGAATCAATACGAAACATATTGTAGTCCTAATTTAAATTTTAACTATTCTGAAAAGTCATATTTTGATATGTCAAAAATTAAGTTAGATCATATGAATGTAGAAGAAAAAGCAGCAATAGTACAATTATTAGATGAATACTCTGATATTTTTTATTCAGAAGATCAAAATTTATCTTTCACTAATCAGATTAAGCATACAATAAAAACAAGCGACGAATTACCAATTTATACTAAATCTTATAAATATCCAAACATTCACAAACAGGAAGTTAGATCTCAAATTCTCAAAATGCTTGACCAAATTATTATCAGACCCTCAAATTCACCATGGTCCTCGCCTATTTGGGTTGTACCAAAAAAATTAGACGCGAGTGGCAAAAAGAAATGGCGAATCGTAATTGACTATAGGAAACTTAATGAAAAGACAATCGGAGACAAATATCCTTTACCCAATATTAGCGACTTACTAGACAAATTAGAACGTTGTCAATATTTTACGACACTCGACCTAGCCTCGGGATTTCATCAAATAGAAATGGACGAGACTGACATACAAAAAACCGCGTTCAACACCGAAGACGGACACTACGAATTCTTACGCATGCCCTTTGGATTAAAAAAATGCACCTGCGACATTCCAAAGAGTAATGGATAACATTTTACGAGGACTGACAAACGACAAATGTTTAGTTTATTTAGACGACATAATTGTTTTCAGCACAAGCTTACAGGAACATGTTAATAATTTAAAACTTGTATTCGAACGCCTTAAAAATGCAAATTTCAAAATTCAAATTGACAAATCAGAATTTTTAAAGAAAGAAGTCGCGTATCTTGGACACATAATTACCCCAGACGGTGTCAAACCGAACCCTGATAAAATTTCGGCAATTCTAAATTATCCTATACCAAAAACCACAAAACAAATAAAAGAATTTTTAGGACTTTTAGGTTATTATAGAAAATGTATAAAAGACTTCGCTAAAATTACCAAACCATTTACAAAGTGTTTGAAGAAAGATTCAATAATTGACATTAATAACCCTGAATACAGACAATTTTTCGAAATTTGTAAAAATCTTTTGACTAACGAACCGCTACTCCAATATCCCAACTTTGATAAGGAATTCAACCTAACGTGTGATGCCAGCAACGTCGCCATCGGAGCTGTACTATCTCAAGGCAGCCTGGGTAACGACCTGCCCGTCGCTTATGCGAGCAGAACTCTTAACGACACAGAATTAAACTATTCCACCATAGAAAAAGAATTGTTAGCAATAATCTGGTCAACTCAGTATTTCCGACCATACCTATTCGGCAGAAAGTTCAAAATATATACAGACCACCGACCACTCCAATGGCTTTTTTCCCTTAAACAATGTAGCCAAAAATTAATACGTTGGCGGTTAAAGCTAGAAGAATTTGACTATGAAATAATTTACGAAAAAGGAAAACAAAATACTAATGCTGACGCTCTAAGCCGAATCAACCAAGAAAATAATGATAAAATTTCAAACACCTTACAATTCTCTGATAGTGACTCTCCTTTGGCATTATATCAAGATTATTTAGATAAAAAGCAAACTAAAAATTTTGATTGTAAAAATCTACTTGAAGTAAAAGGTGATTTATTTGACGCTCCAACTGATAGTAGTTTAGCGCACTGTATCAGTAAAGACTTAGAATTATCTCAAGGTATTGCATTACAATTCAGAGATAAGTTTGACGGAATTCACTTGTTAGAATCACAAAATCCTAAACTTCATCAGGTATTATATTTAAAAGATAACAATAGATACTTAATATATTTGGTAACGAAAGAAAAATATTTTAAAAGACCATCATATCAAGATTTATTTTATACATTATTGAATTTAAAATTTTGTATAAAAAATAGAATCAAAAATTTAAGTATTCCAAGAATTGCTTGTGGATTAGATGAATTGATTTGGGATGAAGTCAAAATTATGATAGAATATATTTTTAATGATACTAATGTACTTATAACTGTTTTTAATAAACCTAAAGATGAAATTACCCCCATGGAATTAAATATAAACGAATCAGAGAATTTTGAACATCTTAATAAATTCATGGATAACTTTTATACCGAATTAAGAAATAATAAAGAATTTAACAACGAACAAAATTATAATCATTCACTAGCGGTAGAAGTAGATAACGCACCAAGACGCGATAGCGAAAGTGATGAATCGCAAGATGATAGCGATGTAACAGTACATTCCAACCAAGAGAACCCTATCGTTGGAATACCGATAACAGAATCCCCAGTTAATTACGGAAAAAACCAGATAATAATATCCGAAGTCCAGTATAATCCTAAACCCCCCAAAATATTGAAATTATTTAATAATAAAAAACAAAGATTTTTAGTAGAATTCTTTAAAGATGATTACGAAAAAGAAATGATAACATTTATTAGAGAATATATAGCCCCAAACGTTAAATATCATATTTATTTCGAAGATGAACTATACGAAAAGTTTAGTTCAACACTTCAAACCCACTTTAAAAATTCACAAATTAAAATGATTAAAGTACACAATATTTAACTGATGTTACTGACGAAGACGAAATAATCAAAATAATATCAAATTACCACCACAGTAAAACAAATCATAGAGGAATCGATGACACAGAAGCTCGTGTCAAACGAAATTATTACTGGCCAAATTTAAGACACTCTATACAAACATTTATTAACAATTGCGAAATATGCCAAGTAACCAAGTATGATAGTAGACCCCTAAAATTAAAATTAAACATCACTCCTACATCAACAAAGCCATTTCAAATCATCCACGTAGACAGTATAACTTTAGATCACGCTAAATTTTTAACTATAGTGGATTCATTTTCAAAATTTGCTCAAGCCTATAAATTAAATTCGGGACAGGGAATATAAGTTGTTAACAACTTAATATAACATTTTTCACATCACGGAATCCCAGAACAAATAATCTCGGACAACGGACTTGAGTTTAAAAACTCAGTAGTAAAAGAACTTTTAGAATTACATAAAATAGATATGCATTTCATCAGTTCCCAACATTCTCAATCCAACGGAATCATAGAACGTTTTCACTCAACCCTTATTGAGCATATTAGATTGTTTAACAATCAAGAACAATACAAAAAGGAACCTATAGAAATGAAAGTAAATTACGCGCTTTTGGCTTATAATAATACAATTCACTCTGTAACTAAATTAAAACCATCGGAAATAGTTTCTGGCCACCTTGATACGAAATCCCCTTTTGAAATTAACGTTAATCAACAATTAATAAACAATTATATAGAAAATCATAAAAATAAAACTAAATTATTATACGAAACTATAAATGATAAAATTAGGCAAAATAAAAAAAAAGTAATTGGTAAATATAATGAAAATAAAGAAGAACTACCAAATATCCCTAAAAATGTGTTTGTTAAAAATAAACAAAAACAACAAAAGACTAAAAATAAATATAAACCCGAAAAATTAATTAAAATTAATAAACATCTTAAAATCGGAAGAATAAAACCAACACACGTTAATACCCCCGACAACATTCATTTCTCAAATATAAAACGCCCTAAGAAAAATACCTATAAGTTTAAATCACTTCCAGGTTGCTCGCACTGGGCATCGGACAAGGAACAATAATAGAGAACATAACAGAAAACCTTGGAATCCTTCCTATCAACTTCAGTCCTGCAAAACTCGAGAAGACAACACACACTTTTGTTCACTATCACAATCTCAGTACACTCATCGAACAATATGATAATTTGAATATCCAACATACAAATCTTAAAACATTTATTTCTAATAATACACATTTCACATATGAACTTCATAATTACAATAAAGTATTAGAATTTCTTCAAACTAATATAAACACAAAGCTCAATCACATGGGACTTTACACTACTAAACGCCGAAACAAAAGAGGGTTGATAGATGGACTAGGAACAGTATTCAAAGCTATTACTGGTAATTTAGATGCCCAAGATGGCAAAAAATATGACAAAATTCTGACGCATTTGTAAGAAAATGAGCATAATTTAGAAAAGCAATTAAAACTATCATATTCCGTAAACCATCAAATAATAAAAAATTTTAATAACACTATTTCAGAAATTAATAAAAATCAAGAAATTTTAAAATCACACATAATACAACTTGCCAACCGCATAAATAATTCACATATTGAAGATATCCTCTTTGCAAAAAATATTTACGACCAACTATCTACACTATATAATTCAATTTTTAGCACATTACAAGATGTAGAAAACTCAATCACATTTTGTAAATTAAAAACTTTACATCCAAGTATAATACAGCCAATAGAATTATTGAACGAATTATTAAAAGTCTCAGACCATTATCATTTACAACTGCCATTCACACCTAAATTAGAAAATTTACTTGAATTTGAATCGTTATTAAAGGTCAGCTGTAAAATTGAGCCTACTCCAATATCATATTTTATCTCTACACCCATTAACTTTGAAAAGAATTTTGAGCTTTATTATCTATATCCAATCCCAACGAAGTACGATTCAGGATTTGTGACAATTATTCCAAATTCAAAATATTATTTAAAATCCGATAACGAAATAATTCCCATAAATGACATGTGTGTTCAAACAAAAGTATACCAGTGTTCAACCAGATACTACGGTCACTTCCACTCAACTTGCGAGAAAGAAATTCTTCAAGAACATACTTCAAAACAATGTCATTACACGAAAATAAACATGAAAGAAAATCATGTAGAAGTCATCCCGGAAATCAACAAGTACCTAGCAATCTTTCCGATACAAGAAAAAATTATAATTAAATGTTTAAAGGAAACCAACATTAAGCCATTAGTTGGAATCCACTTAATAAAGAACGAAGAAGATTGCGAAATCAGATTCAAGGAACAAAAATTAATATTCCTAGACACTGAGCAAGAAAAACCATTACTCCTACCCAAATTAAACTATAATATCCCATCACATAAGATCTCTAATTATTCCATAAATTTAAATCCTGTAAAACTTAATGATATATCCTTCAATCCAATCGTACCAATAAATGAAGATTATACCCAAATGCATATCCTAAGCCTTTGGACAATACTGTTGTATTCCTTCATCGTCCTAACCATGGGATACTTTGTAATAAGAAGATACATGCAGAGATCAAGAGGACAATCGAACGAAGATACATCGAATACCCGAACTACCCCTCGGACTACCCCAATCGAGCTTCCAGGAGGAGCGCCATTCTGATAGGGGAGGAGTTACAGAACACTCAACCACCATAAAGTGCTGAGTCGGACACTTCTTAGTACTTTTCCATGATACAGTAAACTGTAATAGTATACCTAGTTTGTAGATGAAGTATGATAAATGAATTGTAAGTTAGTTTAGTTTAGATTCAGAACTTGTTGTATTCACACGTACTCTTTTATGTACAAAAAATAATTTTATAAAAACCCAATCGAAAAGTCTTGAAACTTAAGTTATATATATGTATATATATATATATATATATATATAGTGTTTTGAAGCTATTAAATACTTCGCCTCCTGTTGTTCTTCTTTCCCTTATTTCTTCATCAAATTTTCCATCTTTCGATAAAATTGAACCTAAATATTTAAATTTTTGAACTTGCTGGAGATTTAAATTTTTGAGTTGTACTGTATGGTGTTGTTTGTTTCTCTCCAGTGTCCTGGTTTTCATATGTTGATCTTCATGTTTAATTTTTATAGCGCTTTATCATAGATTTCCAAATTCCTTATTAGTGTTTCTGCTATTTTCAGCGTTCTATACAGTATTCGAAACCCACAGCTAACAGTTGCCAATTTACATTTACCTCTGTGGTTTCCCCACCACTAACATCTTTGGGGGCTATGATTTGATGGCTGGTAACCGCACTTTATATACAAAAATATAAAAATATATCATATATATATATATATATATATATATATATATATATATATCATTACGCCTTTTACCCATTATGAGTGTGGCACTCTGCTTACGCAGATTTCGGTAAATGATATATTTTTATATTTTTGCATATAAAGTGCGGTTACCAGCCGTCAAATCATAGCCCCCAAAGATGTTAGTAGTGGGGAAACCACAGAGGTTAATGTAAATTGGCAACTGTTAGCTGTGGGTTTCGAATACTGTATAGGACACTGGAAAATGAGGGGAGTTGAAATAGCAGAAACACTAATATGGAATTTGGAAATCGATGATAAAGCGCTATAAAAATTAAACATGAAGATCAACATATGAAAACCAGGACACTGGAGAGAAACAAATAACACTATACAATACAACTAAAAAATTTAAATCTCCAGCAAGTTCAAAAATTTAAATATTTAGGTTCAATTTTATCGAAAGATGGAAAATTTGATGAAGAAATAAGGGAAAGAAGAACAACAAGAGGCGAAGTATTTAATAGCTTCAAACACAGTTTCCTAGGAAAAAAAATATACCGAAAGAGACCAGAACAGTGACACTCATACTCATACACGAAACGGAAACATGGGCATTAACACAAAAAAAAGAAAAACATATAACGTGCCATCGAAATGAGATTCTATAGTCGAATCGAGTAGAAAACAAGACTGGATAGAGTAAAAAATGTAACCTACCGACAAAATGTAAAAGTAAAATCAAAAGAAGAAAAGATAGCAGAAAGGAAGCTGAGATAGCATGGTCATGTAAAAAGGATGGGAGTGGAAGGAATAGTTAAACAGGTGTTTGAAGCAAATACAAGAAGAAACCACGAGGACGGCCAAGAAGAAGGTGGCTGGAAGAAGAGACGCAGCGGAAAAAAGAGGCATCACTTGGGAAGAAACGAAGATAACAACACAAGATAGAGTGATGTGGAAAGAAATATGGAGAAGACAAACGAACCAAAATTCAACACCCCCGCTCCCCCCCCCCCCTGACGACGGTGGCAAGCCTTACGCTCATGAGGGTAGAACCGCCATAGGATTAAATAAGTAAGGTATAAAACTATGAATGAAAACAATAAAACTCATTAAATTTTAATAATTTATTTAGAACTAGAAAATTTACAATGAATTTTAATTATTGGCCTAAAGGGTATACATCAAGATGCATTTTTTTCATTACAACAAATACTTTTACAAAAATTTTGGTATAAAAAATATCTTAAATTGTAAAGCAATTATTTATAATAGTCGGATTTAAAATATCTTCTAGGTGGATTATTACGTTCTACAAAGGTCTTATATCCCGAAGCAACTTGTTGTGATCCCTCACTTGCCTTGTCTATGGTTACAATTTTACCAATTCTCCATTGACGATGTAACACTTCGTTTGCTAGAAGAAAAATACATTTTAATCAGTGATCAATAAACATTAAGTTTTTTTAAGATTACCATCGTTCCCATTATTGAATATTAGTAATATAATATTCCTGCCAACTGACTTGAAATGTAGACCGCGATTTATAAAATATTCAAAGGTATTTTTTAAAGTGTTTGGTAAAAGTCGACGGCTGAGTGTCAGTTCTAAAAATACAGGGTTTGTCGGTGTTGATGTAGCATTCGGGCGTTGTGACAAAAGCTGAAATATAGAATGTGTGTAAAATTCTGATTATTTCATAAAGTTATTAAAAGCTTACTTGTCTCGATCTCCGTGGATCAGGTTGAGTATTTATTTTGCTGGTGCTAGCTTTAACCATACGCCTCAAGTTTTCATCACGCTTTGTGCGTAAAATTTCAGAATATTTTGTCTGGCTCGAACCAACAACTGCAGCATATGACATAAATTCCGGTTCACCTGGTCTTCTTACTCTGCGTGTCGGCGCCATCGGGATATCCGCGTCCACTACAGAAACGGGAGCTGGTTTCGGTGGTTCGCGAACTAATGCTTCACGAGAGGTAGTACATAATGATTCTATAGATGATGCTAGATCATTCCAGTCAACAGCTGCCCCACTAGAACTTTCGGTGGAAGTAACTTCGCGCTGTGCCTCATGATTGGATTCATCATCAGAAGACTCGATTTTTTTTGGATTAGCAAATTTGACTGATTTCACGGAACCAGATGATATTGACGCTCGGGAAGGTTTGGGTGTTGGAATTGTTTTAAACGGAACTTTTATATCTAATATGTCAGTTTGTGTTTCAACGGTTCTTGTTACCAATGCACGGGTTGAAATACCAATGGATTTGGTTCTTACTGTTGACTTTACGGATTTTAAATTTTGCAGGTTGTAGGTTTCAGATTGTTCTTCTCGCGAAAGTATTCCGCCGGGTAGGTGACGTCTATGTTCCGATAAATTAGAACAAGATTTGCAAATGTATTTTTTAATATTTGTTATGTTAGCTATTAACATATATTCTTCCAAGTCCATTGCGTGTGAGCCCGTTTCACTGGTTTTTACTTTACGGGCCCGAGCACTTCTGTGTTGAGTTTCTCTAAGATCCATAGTTTCGAGTAAGAAGATTTCTTCCTCATCGTAAAGATGTGCATAACGCAAAGGTACTCCTAATCATTAAATACAAGGCATTCTTATAAGAAAGAAAAACAGCAACAAAATTATACTTACCATTAGGTCTGCGATGGAGTAAAGAATTAAGTCTCATTGAAACCAAATTTGTGTCGGAACTCGTAGGTCTAATAGTTCTTGGCGATCTCATTCTATAAATTGAGGCCAGTTCCTGGTTTTCATGTTCTGTCTGTCGTGTTGGGGTGTTACTTCCCATACATGGATAGTTAAGGTAAAATCCCTCTGGAATATATTCAGGATGGTACGAAGTAGAATCAATTTCAGCTGGGAACTCGATAATATTATTATCGAATTCATTATCGTTCGTGAGAAGATTGGGATCATTATTTAGATTATTATAATTATCGTCCACGTAGTTACCATTCAAGGGATCTAAATAATAATTATCCGGGTATACAGGAATGAAATTCTGACCAACATTGGGATCAAAACTGCAATTATCCATGAATGCATTGGGATCATAATTACTGTAATCTTCATATTCAGGATTAGGTGTATTCGTGTTGCCATCATTGATAACAGTATTATTGGTATCATCGTATTTCGGATTGTTACTAGTACTATGGTTGGGTGTATACTCGTCATTGGCTACTAAATTACATTGATTTGGCCACGCATACGGAAAAATTGGCCGAAACCGCGGGCGACCTATTAAGTCTGTTGTAAAAACACTGCGAGATGGTGATGGTGATGCCTGTGAACTAGATGGTACGAACTGTTGTTGTTCCGAATGTTCTTGGCCCTCTTCACGTGCAGGGGATCTAAATTAAAGTTATTTGTAGTGATATTATACTTAAATTACAAATTAATGTAATTTTGATTTAATTATTTGGTTCTAGAACAGTTGTCGGCAGATTATTCGGCTCAGTGAAAAAAAAATTCTAATTGTTATAATAATAATGCTAAGTTAGTTTAATTTTGTATAAAACTATCACAATTATTGCTAAATGGATTTTTTTTTATTTGCGGAATTCAAATGGGTCACTAGAAAATATGAAATGGGTTACTAGATTGCACAAACATTAGTTAAACAAAACAATTATTATTTAAATTGTTCTGCAGCCTAATTTGGAAACAACGAAAATTATAATGCTCTAATAAATCTTTAATGACATATACCTCGACAAACCAAATGGACTTGAACCTCGCTTACTCAAATAGCTAAGGAACGTCAGTCTTTATCGTACTCTGAGCATATATGTTTTATGTAATAATGTGCCATTTAACATACGTTACTGTGAACCCTAACGGAAAAACTTACTTTTTCTGCTCTACGTTTACTGTTCTCTCCTTTCCTTCTGCTCCTGTGGTCTTAGGACAAAACGAAGGTGCATCAGGATTCAATGCAAATAAGAGGGCTTCAAGTACCAGCTTCGCGTGGCTATTTCTACAAATATCATTTAATTTCATAAATACAGGCCGGCAGTAAGACAGTGTAGTTAACATGACGAAGCTCGCTTCACAAAAGTTAAGTTGGATGGTGACCGCGAGGATAAGAAGAAATATACAATACTGTAGCATCCTACACCGACAGGTAATAAGGATTAAACGATTACGAATATTTAGTATTTGTATGAAATCATACAAATTTGGAATGAAATTGAAGCAATAATGAACAACTATAATGATATATTAGATTGAGCCGGGCAGATCAAAGTAATTGTTCACTGAGGTATTTAATATAGGCTTTACAAAAGAATTAACTTACACCGTAGAAGATGAAGATTCTTCCTCGTTTATTTGCAATTCGGCGGGTACAACTGTGGTGTTTGTTTCAATTCCGTTCTCCCGCTCGTCGACTTTGTCGTTCTCCATGATTGTTTACTTTTTTTTTTCAAAAATGATGAGATCTGTATTTTACAAACACAAAGAATTAGTTATATTTGCTTTGTAGCAAAATGTGCCCGATAGGTGTGTGTATAATCACATTATTATGCCAAGTTTTATTGTATGCTCAACCGAAACGATGGCTGAATGGGCTGGGCTATCTCATCATTTTTTACGAATTAAAATTTATCGAAAATAACACTTCCCGACAGTTAATTATATATTTAAACGAAAGATATGAGTATATAGTGCATATATTACCTTTTTTGTTAATGTAGATAACATAAAACTCACATTATTTGCCACTAACACACTGCAAACCAATACTATGTTCGTTTACAACGGTAATCAAGTGAACAACTATACACAGCATTCCAAAAAAAAAAAACCGCGAAAATTCAAATTTGTATTTAAAAAAATATGATATGTTTTAATTATATAAATATGAAAAGGCTAATGAATTGTGAATTTTTCAATATTATATTTAGTCTTTGTTACATAACGTTTATTGATTTATGTTATAAGCACATGCAAAAAAAATGACGGCACATTGGATTCAAATTCTGATATGTGGTACCGATTTATTCGACGACAAGAAATATGCATTTTTTTAATTGTTTCGCAGCATAATTTGTAAATAGATTTTAGAGAAATATAATATACTAAAAACAAAAATTGTATAATAATATATAAATAATTTAACCTATAAATAAAAATATTCAAAACTTAATATTTTTAAACAGAAATTATGATATTTGCAATATATTATGTTCATTAAAATGTTTCATTATTCTTAAAAATGTTTGTATTATAACATTATTATTTTAAAATAGTCGGGCCGTCCCTACTATTCATGCACAATTAAAATTTATCAAAAATCTGACAACTCGACAGTTAATTATATACTCAAACGAAAGACATAAGTATCAAGCATACATATTACCTTTTTACTACTACAAATTTTAGGTCGACAAAACGAGTGCTATTTTAATTGTTCTGCAGTATAATTTCGAAATACAACAAAAATTATAATGTTCTAAGGAAAAGAAAACTTCAATGGCATATAATAACCTGTGTCCGCTGCAGCAATGTGCTTAACGTCATAACAAACAGCGTTCGTTATTGCTCTGTGAGCATACATATTTTTAAACATTTATATTTCATTATTTATTATATAAAATTGATCATTCAAGTAAAGCGCCATTTAACATATGTTACTGTGAACGTACAGGCGATGCTAACGGCCTCTAAAGTCACAGCCACACAAAACAAGTGAATAGAAAACTAAATTTCCCCAAAATATCATTTCTAGTTGTGCGTAAATTTCAAGAATATATGATGAATAATTTTACAATTGTTTTGATGAAATATGAACAAGTTGCTGCTCACTGAAATACATAAATATAAATAATATATGTGGGTGGATTGGAGTTGGAGGATCTTCAGGGCGTCTCGTACTAATTAAGCCTGACAGAGAGAGATAACATCATGTTTATTTTCGATGACAATTACAAAAATGATACAGCAGAAACAAAATATTATTGTACAAAATAAACAGTGGTAACAGAAACAGCAATGTAACAATGACGACAAATGGTGACGTCGGTTGGTAATGTCAGCTGGTGACGACGGCTGGTGACGTCGGCTGGTGACGTCGAATGATGACGTCGGAGTGCCGTCGGATGGCGGCGTGGACTCGACGGTGGTGGCTTGCTACGGTCGAGCAGCTGAGCAATTTTTAATTGGTTCTAAAAGAACGTACGTGGCAATCATTCTAGAATGTTCTAGAACGAAGTGCGTAGCATTTCTTTGGTAGTTTCTTATTTGCACATAAGTTCGTGCAGCGGCGGTAGATGGCAGTATGGGTACGTGCAACAGCGATTGACAGTTGTAATTCGTGCAGCGGCGATAGATGGCTTGACGAGTGTAACGTTTATATTTTGTCTTCCGTCTATTTTTATGTTTTCTGTACAATTTCATTTGTATGTTGCCTCAATACCTGAAATATTAATCGTTGTTTATTTTAGTTAATCATAATTTCTTTTACTTACCTTCCCGTATTTTGCTAGTAGTTATTCATAATAATATTTTATATAAAATCATTAAACAATTATAATTTCATATTTTTTTTTGAGGTTAGTAGCATGACATTTTTTTATAAATTATAAGATTTAGTAACTTTTGGTTGTCTATTTGTTAGTGTCAAATTCAGTCGATATTACAGGTAGTTATTGGTCGCTTCTTGCTACTGTCTCTCTTGCTTTCTCTTCGCTTCAATCTTCTTTCTCTTTCTTTAGCATCTCTGTTGTTTTCGCGCTATTCGAGCGGTAGGTACGTTAGACGAGTAAGTGCAACAGCGATTGATAGATGTAATTCATGCAGCGACGGTAGATAGAATTCGGATGGCGTCGTCCTGGGAAACGCTAAGCGAATCTACAGTTTTGCCCTGCTTGGCCATACATTAGCAACATATCCACTAACTCACTGTTACTGTAACCATTCATATTTGTAACAATAATCAGAAGAGCAATATCAAAACTGTCATAAGAAACACAATTTATGTGTCCGGCTACTAGAAACCTAATGAAATGATTGTATTATGCAAACATTTCTTATTAATTAGATATAATACAACGTAATATTTAATATTAAAACTACCTATTCAATCAGTGTGCCAAAACTGTTTCCTTCAAAAACCTCAAAAACTAATTTTTGAATTTCGAAAAAATTCTTTATGTTCCGTAATCAGGACATTAAGAACTATATGTTCTTCTAATATGTACCTGAAGTTATGGAACACCTGTATTATTAGAAATATTAAGCTTTGAGTCATTAGATTAATGTAAAAATAAATTGTATTTATCACATTTGTTTAATATAATGCATAACAAAATCCTTTTAGTTTTATTTAATTCAGATTACTATTGGGGTTTTTCATGTTTTTTCATGTTTGATGTGGTGCTTATGTTTATAATATTATGGTTTATGTTTCATTTGAAAATGAGAGAGAGAGAGAGAGAAAGAGAAATATTACTGTTACTACTACAATACTATTCTTACAAATTTAGATTTCTTACTCTCCCAATCTCAAATAGAGTGTAAGTTATTTTTTTTTATATTTTTATAAACTTTAATTATTCTTTTTGTATATCATTTTAATTATATATAAAGTTCTTGTTTTTAATTGGACTGTCCCTGTTGGACAAAGCATTATTAACTATAAAAACAAACCGAAATGCAGTCAAAATTAATCTTTATTTACAAAACCGACATTTCGGCTCACACCTGAGCCTTCTTCAGGGCTGCAAAACAACATACATGAAAATATATACAGACATCATTTGAAGCTCAACTTACAAAGTGAAAAATGTACAATTGACTACAATTAGATACTATATCCGTCATACAAAAAAATAATATGGAGCATGTTGTTTTGCAGCCATGAAGAAGTCTCAGATGTGAGCCGAAACGTCGGTTTTGTGAATAAATATTAATTTTGACTGCATTTCGATTACATTTCTACCTGCATTACTACTACCAGTAGAATACTTTTTTCCTTTATATAAACAAATAAATTCATTACTAACTTTATAAAGATGGCGTAATTTGAACCTAACAGCTGTTAATTCCGTATTGTTTATAAATGGGGTAAAAAGCTCCGTGGTAATGTAACGCTAAATCTACAAGAAATTTGATTGAGAGCACCAGGTGAGAGGAGTGGTAGCCATGCGTGCAGCGCGCCAAATGGGAAAATCTCTTTTTGAGGCACACTATTTGTCGCCAGAGTGAAACTCAATTTTTCCTAATCAAACAACGCTAATGGAATTTTGTGTCGTTAAAACGCGACCGAAAATTGAATTGTCGCAGCCGCTGCCCGCGTTAAAACCAACCACCCAGCTTTGTCCCCTGCGCGATCACAGCGATTATTGTTCGTGGTCGTGCAATTATCACGCCAGGCTAATGCACGGACAAATCTGACACAAAGGATAACAATATTGGGCCGATGTGGTCATCACACCTCTTCCGCCGTCTTTCATGTTCGTCCCCTGCGATTTCGGACCCATCTAGACCCAAAGAAAACGTCACACTTCCAAAAATCACATTTTCTTATATTTTATGTAATGTTAAAAGTTCACATTAACATTTGGAGTACTTACTTCGGCTTCTTAACAAGCAAATAAATTAAATGAAAGTTTAGGTTTAGGTAACCGCAGATGTTGTGTTATCTCTCTCTAGCACATAAACCTGCCATGGCCTACGTGACTTTAAGATCTACTCACAAAATAAAGGTATCTCCTAATGAATATCAATTTTGGATATTTGTATTAAAAACAACCCAAAATTCAGGGGTCTGTGACTAGTGTAGCTTCTAACTTTCAACCCTTGAAACTTGTATCAATTGTAATTGTATTAAAAGACGCTTAATTTTGCCATATATCAGCAAATATCTCAATTATATATGTGTATCAACTGATTAAGGGCTAATATTCTAAGATATATTTTTTAATACTGGCGATACCGTTCTAATAAAAAATGTTTCAAACAAATAAAGCAGAAAATTAAAATGTAAATGAATTCCTATTTGAAACCAAATATCTCTGAATTCAAATTTGAAGAGAACACTTCGCTAGCTACGTTAGTTTTTATGTTACAGACGTTCTTCTGGAAAACCACATAGTAGATATCATGCAATTTTGCTGTATTTTTGGAATAATGGATGTTGAAAAATCAAACTTTCCCAAATTCAAATTTATAGAGAATACTTCGCTAACTAGTCTACGCAACTTTTAATAGAGATGAAACGGATAGTTGTTTGACCGGATATCCCGCATCCGGTATCCGACCGTACATTGCCTGAAAAATGCTATGAAATTGGTGTTCATTCACCATAATTTTAATTTGTCTCTCGTTAACTACGAGTACTAATTAATTAAAAAAAAATTAAACTGACGAAAAAAGAAACTGAAAAACGAAAAATAAAATAATCCTTTTTTGTCGTAATAACTAAGCTCTTAAACTAATGTAAGTAACTAATTTTGAGTCAGCGCCAAAGAAACGCCAACTCAAAATTAATTATATGAGTTTAGGAGCATAGTTATTAAGCCTAAGGTTTATTTTCTGCTTTCCAGTATTTTTTTCGTCGGTATAATTTTTTGTTCAAAAGTTTTTATTAACAAAAAAACAATCAATTAGTACTCATAGTTAACGAGGTTAATTCTTAGGGAGGATTTTTTTACAATTTTAATGTGACCAAATTCAAAGTAAACACTCTATCCCATAAAAAAGAACTACTCTGAAAGAAGTTGTGCGTAGTAATACATAAAAAAATATGCGCGTCGACAAGAGAGCCTCCTTCTTTTTTTCGGCGGTTAAAAATAATAATAATCAGTATGTTGATTGAAGATATAGAGGTTTTATTTGTGTTTAGACTTACATGTAAATTAAATGAAGTAGAATTTATGAAATTTTCGTAATTTATTGAAAATCCTGTATCCGCCGGATATTAACCTACTATCCGGTATCGCGTCGAATAGTAAAATGTAGGCCGAATAGGATAGTTGCCGGATATCCGTTTCATCATTTAAACAAATTTCAACATTTAAAAAAAATGCTTCAAATAAAATCGATAGAGAAAAAATTAACGAGTATTTCCTTTTTTTATGATTTCTTTGTAAAGTCAGCTGTTTGTCTAGAAATCGCCAGAAATATTTTGATTAATTCTGGACGAGATTCCTTGTGCCATCTGCCAAAGTAAAATATACTTTGTGTTTTACTTCCACATACTTAAAATTCCACAATAGTTTTGTGCTATCATGCGCATTGAGGAACACTCTTTCAAAAAATCAATAATTTGGATTCGACGCAATGCATTTTAATTTGAAATTTAAATCGATATAATCTAAAATCAATTATTTCACATCACTTATTTAAAAATGTTTTTAAGACTTGTGTAGGACAGTACAAAATTGTCAAAAGTTGTATTGAATTAATTGTACATATAAATATTTTCAATTATTTTTTTAAATTATTAATAGCAATAATAGTTTTAAACATAGCCTGTGGTAATTGCACAGCTGAATTTGTAGGAATGTGTTCGTGCGCTGAAAAGACGCGGAAATTTGCAAAATAATGATTTTGTCGTATTTATTTTGCAAATATGTTGAAATAAATGATTTATCTTATTGTGTTACATACTCTAGCGTCATCTGTTGGATTTTATTAATTAACTACTATTTAATCATTATCAATGACACTTCATTGCAAATGGCTGCGTCGTTTATCAATTTCGTTACAGTCTGATGATATTTAAGCGTTTTAGTTGTGTTTCTATACGTTTGACATTAAAATTGTGCTTTAATGTTGTTCAAGAACCTACAGCAGTACTTAGAAAATAGAGCAGATATCCGAATATACCCATACACGGTATGTATTGTATATAACTGTTATTGTTTTGTTATTTTGAGTCTAGTTATTGCTGCAAAATGGTATTAAATATTATAATAGGCAATTCTTGTGCTTTTAGTGTTCTTTAAGCACAGTAGTCGAACTGTCAAATAAATATATCATCACGTCATTTACTCGAATGTTAATTTAGCAAGTTTACAAATAAAGATCTCAACCAACAACATCTTCTAGTGTGATCTTTAGCTACCAGCTATCAAATTAGAGTCTACGTAATGAGGTGCACGAATTATTTCAAACTGGTATAAAATGCAGAGGAATTGATTAGTCAAAACGTTGCTTGATTGTCTGTCAAATAGCAAAAGGTTGTAGTTAAATAGAACAAAATAAACATTTAACCTATTTGTTGATATAAACAAAAACTAATTTTATTATCTTTTTTATAGATTACAACTATAATTACTTCAGAAAAACGGAACCATCTGGTAGATTTTCTATGGCCGTAATGATAGTTGCAGGACAGCCTGGAATGCTGCTCAACAGAAACTGTCAAATTTGAAGATTATTGTGGAGCTTCTTCATACTTCAAAATGATGTAATTTATTTATTCCAAGATACATTGATAAATAATTAATTTTAACATTGTTTTAATCTATATATTTATGTGGGTCCGAGGAGAGACGAGCGGGCCAGAGGACGGACCACGACAGCTGAGCGCCCGAGAGTAGATCTGCGGACGTGACGATGCGAAGATGTTTTTGTACTTAGCTTAAGTTTGTTCGATCAATTTATTTTGAGTGATTCCTCCATATTTTGGGGGCTCAACCGAGATGAGCAAGAAATAAATTGATTAAAAATTTCAGTAAAGTTTTATTGTTTATAAAATCAACCGTGCAGTGTAGTAATGTGTTGGTAATAATTGTAAAAAGTTATAAAGCCGTAATAAGTAGTGTAGTGTCTGCATCCGAAGTGATTCAGGTCGTTGAATTGGACGCGAACAGAAATTCGTCAGAAAATAAATCAATATCAAACCTAAATAAAAAATAAAACGAAGTTGATATTAAAATAGTGAGTTAAATAGTGTAACTCTTAACTTACGGAAGTGTAGTGCAGAAGTGATTAGCCCATGATGCGGAGCCACCTACATATTCTAACTTCCTTAAAATAGAAATCCGGAAAAGAATAATTAAAAACAAAAATTAAAATGAACGGTAAAGAAAAGAATTAAACGTACGTGACTCAAACGTAAACAACGCTGTCGCGAGAGAATAACACTGTATTCAAGGCGGCGGTCTACTGATAAAGAAGTGATGAGTGCGTGAAAAAGAGTACACTGTTAAAACACGCGACGACGAATGTAAACTGTAAAATTAAGACGGAATTTTCGGTACACTGTAAACAAGAAAGAAGACGAATAAAGAAGACGAAAAAAGAAGGCGTGAAGACGAAGAAAAAGAAGTTAACGAGTATTACTCAAGATAATGACGCTACGAGACCTCCGAGCAATTGCAGTAAACGTAGAGGCAGCACCATTCCAAACTATCAAGCTGTTCTACAAGCTTATGTTCGAACAAGAAGGAACCAGGTCATGCCGTAGAATAGTACGTCGCTTTGGCGGATTCCTATTCGAAGACGACTCAGATGAGTATAAAAACAAAGTAGAATTTATTAAGAACAATTTAATGCTTCCAGATTTACAAGCAATTGCAAAAATTCTGCTTGTCAAAGATGATGGCATCGAACAAGAAATAATGAGACACATTTTTATCGCCTTAATGATCTTGATTAATTAAAAAAGACCACGAAGAAGAGGATGAAGAAGACGACGCAGAAGACGACGAAGAAGACGAGGCAGAAGAAGATGATGTCCGACAAAGAAGAGAAAAGAAGCAACCTCGAGACAAATAATATGAAGAAGAACCTGCAAAACTACATCAAGAACCGAAGCTTTCTCTCTTATATTTCGCGATGTAAAAGATTCGATTAGAAAATTTAATGGAAAAGATGGATATCCAGTAAAGAAGTGGATTCAACAATTTGAAGAACTAGCTGATCTCATGAACTGGAATGAATTACAGAAGTAAATTTTCTCTAAGAAGTCATTGCAAGATACAGCAAAACTGCTGATCAACGCAGAAAGAGGAATCAGGTCGTGGAAATTGTTAAAAGAACAATTAACGACAGAATTTGAAGTAAAAATGAACGTTGCTGAAATCCACAAACGATTAATGGCAAGAAAGAAGAAAAAAAGAAAAATCAGTTCAAGAATATAGTTTATGCATGCGAGAAAACGCAAGTCAAGCAAACCTAGAAACCGAAGTGGTTATACAATACATCATAGATGGCTTAGAGTGCGTACACGTTAACCTATCAGTTTGTTAGGCTAGGTGGCTTGAAGTTAACGTGTACGCACTCTACTAGATGATAACCACAATAAATTCGCACTGTATGAAGCCAAGACATACGATGAGTTTGGTCACAAAGCAGCAGACTGTAAAAAGGAACAAGGAAAGAAAGGAGAAACAATGAATGTAAAACATGCAAAGAATCAAGCATACAAAAAATACGAATTGGTAAAGCAGCTTTCGAAGCTTTATTAGACACAGGAAGTGACGTGAACCTAATCAGAATGAACGAATTTCTCTCATTGGGCTTACCGTATCTATAATATAGAAGGAGATTCCATCCAGCTCACTGGCATAAGAACGCAAAAGGTAGCTACGTTAGGAAGCTTTGAAACTAACCTCGAAATAAAACACGTCACAATGTTCACAAAAATTAACGTCGTGCCGAACAACAACATATTGATGTCAGCAATTGTAGGATTCGACATCCTGAAAGAAGCAACAACCACGATTGACCAAGGCAAAATTAAAATAAAGAGTAACGAAGAGGAAGATGGGGAAAAGGTACAAGAAGAATGAAATGATGGCAAAATACAACAATTACTCAAGGTAGAAGTTGACGAGACCGAGTTAGATCTACAGCACGTAAGAAATCAGAAGTTGAGAAATGAAATTCAACAGCTGTACGAAAGTTACGACCAAAAAAACAAGAAGAAAAAATCAACAAACTTGAAAACAAAAATAGTACTGACAGATGAGACGCCTATTTTTGAAAGACCCAGAAGATTATGTCATGCAGAAAAACAAGAAGGCGATAAACAAATGGAAAAATGGTTTAACGAAGGAATTATAATGCCTAGTCACTCAGAATTTGCCAGGCTTATAATATTGGTGAAAAAGAAGAATGCAGATATTCGTATATATCAAGAAAATTCACAGAATTTTCAGAATTCACAGAAAATTCAACACAAAGATTGTCAAAGATCGTTATCCTTTATCACTAATCGAGGATCAACTCAATAGACTGCAGGGTGCAAAAGTATTTAGCATCATAGATTTAAAAAAAATGGGTTTTCCCATGTTCCAGTTGATGAAGAGAGTTGCGTCCTTTATAACACCTACAGGACAGTATGAATTTTTGAAAATTCCAATTGGAATGTGTAATTCGCCGGCAACTTTCCAGAGATTTGTAAATGATGTGTTTAAGGGACATATTAAACTTGGTACCGTATTAGTTTATACGGATGACATTGTTTTCCTGGCGAAGAACGAGGAAGAAGTAGTAGAAAATTTAAGACAAGTATTAAAGACTGCGGAGGAATATGGACTCCAAATACATTGGAAGAAGTGTCAGTTTCTGCAATGTAGCATAGAGTACCTTGGCCATCACAAGCTGAAAACCGACGCAGTGATGTACTTTCCAACACCACAAACAATTAAGTAAGTCCAAAGCTTTTTAGGACTACCCGGGAACTTTATAAAGTTTATAAAGAATTATTTAATGATCGCACGACCCCTCAGTGATCTCTTGAAGTAAAACATACCCTGTAAGTTTGGAGAAGAACAACAAAGAGCTGTCGAAACATTACAGGAAAAACTTGCCGAATAACCAGTCTTAGCAATTT
This sequence comes from Poecilus cupreus, assembly GCA_963942605.1. Classification (NCBI taxonomy): domain Eukaryota; kingdom Metazoa; phylum Arthropoda; class Insecta; order Coleoptera; family Carabidae; genus Poecilus; species Poecilus cupreus. The sequence goes on from OZ012715.1 coordinate 26,871,740, forward strand.
ACAGAGTTGACGCTGAAACTGAGCTACACACCGACGCTTCGCCCGTCGGATTGGAAGCAGTTTTACTCCAAAAGAATGAAAAAGGTGAACTACACACGATTCACTACATGAGTAAGAAGATAACACCAACTGAACAAAAATACTGCTGCTATGAGTTAGAAGTATTAGCAATAGTAACAGCATTGCAGAAATTTAGACACTATCTACTAGGAATACCGTTCAAGTTAGTAACCGATTGTGCAGCATTAACTTTAACAATGAAGAAGAAAGGTTTAGCAACTAGAGTCGCTAGATGGGCTCTGTTACTGGAAGAATTTAATTACAAAATTGAACATCGAGCTGGTAGTAGATTAAAACACACCGATGAATTATCTAGAAATAGTGTAATGACAGTAATTGAAAACAACCTCATTGAAACCGTAAAGATACCTCAAAACCAAGACGATAATCTACGAACTACGATGAAAATGTTAGCAGAAGGTCATCAACACGATGACTTTTTCATCAAGAACAACCTTATTATAGAAGATTACGAAGGAAGAGAATTGCAAACTGTACCAACTCAGATGCACTATGACCTAATCAAGAAAACACACGAAAATATTGGATATTTTGGATTTCACAATTGAGAAGAAAATAGAAAATTGCATTAAGAATTGTATTAAATGCATACTATTCTAGAGAAAAGCTGGAAAAGCCGAAAGATTTCTTAATCCGATAAATGAAGACGAATTGCCTTTAACAACTTATCACGTCGATCATTTGGGGCCACTCCCCTCGACGAAGAAGGGCTACAGATATTTATTTGCAGTCGTGGATGGCTTTACAAAATTTGTTTGGTTGACGAGGTAATAAAGAAATTGGAAACCCAAAAGAACGTATTTGGTAATCCAAAACGAATCATTAGCGACAAAGGATCTGCATTCACTTCGGGAATATTTACAAATTATTGCAAGGATGAAAATATCGACCTAATCCACATCACCACTGGCGTGGCACGAGCAAATGGTCAAATAGAAAGAATTAATGGAACCACCATATCGATTCTATCAAAATTAGCAGCTAAAGATGAAACTAAATGGTTTAAGCATGTCGAGAAGGCACAACAAGCTCTGAATCGAACTCACCAAAGAAGCATCAACATGTCTTCCTACCAAGTGCTGTTTGGTAGAAATGAACAAACCAGAAGACATCAAATTGCAAACTGTCATACAAGAAAAGTTCATACGATCCTTTGAAGAAGAAGACGTTTTAAGAAAAAGCAGCAAAAGAGCAAATTGTAAAAGTTCAATAAGAAAACCGTAGAAACATAAAACAGACAAAATTTGTGAATTTAGGTAAATTTAATGCTAAATTCTTAGGTTCATATCGTGTTACAGGTGTCAATCGTGGCGATCGGTACAAGATAGAAAAAATCGGTTTAGGTGAAGGCCCGAAGAAGACGTCAACCGCTGCTGGCCACATGAAGTCATGGAGGAAGAGCGAAGAGGAACCACCAGGTGATCCAATTCCCGATGACAGTGACCATGACGGCTTCGAGGTCGAAACCAAGGTCAGTAATGGCCGAGTTGTGTGTCTGAGGAGAGACGCGCGGGGCAGAGGACTGACCACGGCAGCCGAGCGCGCGGGAGTAGATCTACGGACGTGACGATGCGAAGATGTTTTTGTATTTAGCTTAAGTTTGTTTTAATTATTTATATTATCACCTACGTTTGTATTACTTAAAACTATACAATACATTGTTTTATTTGTTCGTTCAATTTATTTTGAAAGATTCCCACATTTATTTATATACTGACGAGCAAAAAATTGAGGTCCATTTTGAAATTATGATGTATTTTCGGAATTTTGTGTTTTAAGCTTATATTTGAAAAAAAAACATTGTACTGTATTTTGAAGGCAAAATTATTAGTTCAATATTGAAACGCTAAGCATATTTATTGTTTTTTTTTTATTTTATTCTGGAAGAGAAACAAATTTACATTTCAAACGAAGTTCGACTTTTCTTCTTAGGACTAATGTGGAACGAAAAAATGAGAAAAAAATTAACAGTAGTATCGTGTATTCCCTCATCTTGTGACTGCTTGAAGTCCACGAGGTATATTTTCAGTTTAGTTTAGGATCACTTTCTGGTCGATATTATCCCATTCCTGCATTATCAATACTCTGAGCTCCTGGGTTGTTCTTGGAGCTGTTGTATGCTTTCGGATACGTCGTCCCAAGTCATCCTAGACATGTTCGATGGGATTCATGTCCGGACTGAGGACTGGCTAATCTTACCGCGTAATTCCCACTTCATTCAAATATTCTCTGACACCTTTCGCAGCGTGAGGTGTAGCATTATCTTGCATGAAAATACTTCGCTCGCTCATAGTGATCATGAAAAGCATACCATGATCATCTAGAACCTCTGTAATGTACCTGTGAGTTGTAAGGGAACCATTCTGTACGAAGATTAACTCTGTACGTGCTTGTGACGAAATTCCGTCCCGAACCATAACCGATCCACTGCCAAATGGAAGTCGCTCTTCAATACATACTTGAGCGTATCTTTCACTAGGTAGCTTAGGGTAGTTTTTAATACAACTCCCTAAAATTGTTTTGCTATTAATTGGGGAATACATTTATTTTTTGAGAAGATCTTAAAATCCAGTATGCCACAGTAGCTCAATATGCTAGAGAGAGACAACACGATAGCGGCGGTTACCTAAACTCGACACGTTACTAAACTAAATTAACCATCAATGTAAGAAAAATACATTTTAATAATATCTGATTTCTTGTTTAAATATTCTAATTTTATAAAACTTTCTAGAACAAAAAATATTTTTGCACACGATGTGAGATACATGTAATACGTATATGATTTATTACTATTTGTATTAAAAACTAGATATCTAAGAATCTTTTTAGCTAGTATTTATAATTAAAACATGAAATAAATTCATGCCACGCCAAACATAGACAAAATAAGTAATATTAGGTCATCAAACTGCTGTAATTAGAATATAATTAAATACGTTTTGAATTTAAACTCATATGAAATGTAGAAATTTTATTATTATCTTTTAACATTTTATTTGGAGCCTAAAGATATTTTAATGTTGTATTTCTATGTTTTTGAGGAAAGGCCAGTTAAGACACTATTTCTTTATTTCGAGTTATTTACGTTTAAAGTTTCACAAGTCGTGTTCATAAATAGTAAATACCTTAAAATGGCTCCGAATATCTATCTCATATCATTTCTAGAAAAGTTTAAAAAACATGCCAAACTTGATAAATTGATGTAAATACATTTTAAATTTCTAAATCAAATGGAACTTTACTGTTTTTTTCTCAAAAAATGCCACAAATGTGACTTGTTTTTGTCAAGAAGACTGGGTTAACTGAATCAAAATCGTTGTTTAAAATCAATCTCATCGTAATTCTCCACAGGTTTTGATCTTTCACGAAACATACGGGGCGTGGAAGAAGTTCTAAAATATCAAAAATTATTTCTTCATCTGATAATGATGACGATGAAATATATTTTGTCTACTCCTGTGTATCCTCATTATTTTAATTTTTTCAATTTATTATAGTAGTCATAATTCACGACAGTAAATTATGGATTAATAATCCACTCTTCTCGTTCAATCATAGAATCAAAAATCAATTATTCCTTTGGGCAACGGCTGGGCAGTTAGCGTTAAAACCGGATCACTCGATAACGCAAGTTATGCAATGTCCGCGGTTAGTAGTTGGATGGGTGACCTCTTATCAAAAACCCATACCAGCGAATAATACGTGCCGTTGTCACACCACCGAAAACGAGGTTCAGAGCCGACATATAACCTCAGCAGTTGAGACCGCTTAATAATAATAATAACAATTATTCCTGTTTATTATAAAACAGTGATGTGGATCAGCAAGCTATGGCCGTCTGTCAATTGGTAGTCAGTTTTTATTGCGTATTTTTATGTTGACGTTTTTCAACGATTTTCGATCATTTTCGGAAATTATTTGCGAATTTACAGGAGTAAAAAAATTACACTATTATATTCGGGATTATGATCATTATTCATTCGGATGATTTGCGTTAGTAACATGTTATAAATATTAAAAGATAAAGCAAAAACAATCAAAATGTGATTGTTAAAAATACTTTTAGGGTCAATAACAAAAACTAAATATTATAAAAACAATATTTTGCTTAGTTTAATTCTATAGTAAATCAAAAAGTGATTTTACTTCTTTGGATGACATATGCTTTATCCAATTCTGCCAGCGGTTAGTGTTGCTTAACAACACAATGCAACAAAATAATTTCTATATAAACCTTAAAAGTTGTATATTTCCCGCATTATACATTTTATAAAAAAAATATAAAGCTATATTTCAGTAACTGTCAAAGTTTATAATAAACATTATTTTGTTTCATTGTTTCCACAGAACTCTCAATCCTTAATTGCTTCATAAAATCGGTTTTTCGTTTGTTTTTAAGCCTTATTCGAAAATCGAAATTAGTTTTAGTTTTATGTTCTGCTTTATTGCATTGGCAAGTAACGTTCACAAGTGACGGTTTAGTTGATGGTTTTAGTTAGTAGCGACATATAGTGTCAAATATAATAAATAAATTTAACTAGGTCAGTAACTCAGTTATCAGTAATAGACCATATTAAACTAAACTGTCACAATAAATACATATGTATTTCGTTGATATGAACATGAACTACAGTGCTTTTACTTCTATAGTAGAAAATATTTGGTTATGTACGTATTTTGAATTACAATTGATAGAAAGAGATAACTGTATATCGCTACTTTATTTTACACATCCTCGTCTTGGTCAATTCCTAAGTCTAAAACAAAAATCAAATACAGTTTTGTGAACGGTAACATAATATGAAAGACATGCTACAAACTTGTTAAAACCAAAACGAAAAACATAAAACAAGAACTAATTTCGATTTGTGAATGAGGATTAACTCTTTTATAATAAACAGTTAAGCAACAATCACCATATTAAAAAAAATATCTTTGTATACCCTACGTTGCATATTTGAATTCATCACCCGGTATAATCTGGAAAGTGTTGGTTGTGCAATTAATTTAATTAGAAGTTATTTAATAAATAGCAAACAAGTAGTCTCCATGGAACAAAATCGAGACAATTTTACTGAAACCATTACATCAGATCGAAAACATTACACCATGGAAGTACCATAGGGATCGAAACTAGAACCATTATTATTTATAATAAAGAAAGAGCGATGGTCGACTGTGATGATAAATAAGATTAAAAAATTCTTCGGAATGCAGGCAATATATATTTTTGCTAAAAATCCAGCGTTTCGGTCATACTATGACCTCCCTCAAGGAAACTACAAACAATATAAAAAATACATCAATTAACAATTAGAGCAGAAAGTGTCACATGGTATGCTTACATTCAGAGTTTGAAAATTTACAACTAACATGGAAATTAAAAATTCAAATATCGTCAATATAATAAAAATACACAATTACACAACACATTAAAATAATAAATAAAGTTAAAAATATAAATAATTCCACAGCAACAATTAAAACGTAACATATACTCAAAACAAAACTACTGAACTAACAAGTTAGGCGAGAAGAAGCCTTAAAATAATTAACAACAAATTAACAATAGCCAATCAGAACATAAAACAATTTAAAAACTTATAAACTAAAGATCACTAGATATTCTATCTTCGTACATTATGTTGTTTTAATATATTTTAATATATTTTGATAAATAACACTTAAATTGTCAATATCTGTTTGACAGTTTACATTTATTTTCTATTGTCCGTATTAATATGAAGAATTTCCAATGTCAGGCTTTTATGTAATGTGGATTCTACTCCTAAAATTTCTGTTTTTTCAAAGTTAAATTCATTGGTTGGTTTTAATGTGATCAACTAACGCACACTTCATAGATTTATTTATATTGATCGAATTTCTTTTGTGTTCATCTAATCTAGTTTTTTAATATCTTTTTTTCTGTCCTGTATAATACTTATCACAGTCTTTACACGGTATTATATAAATTAAATTTGATTTTAAATTTTTATCTGTTTTATCTTTGAGATTGCTGAAAAGAGAATTAATAGTTTTTTGTTGTTTAAACGCGACTTTTAAATCAAATTTTTGTTTTAGTAACTTTTTAAGTTTTGGTGCTAATTTATTAATGTCTAGTTTTTTATATTTTTTGTAGTTTCCCTGATGAAGGTCATAGTATGACCGAAACGTTGGATTCTTAGCAAAAATAAATATTGACTGCATTCCGAAGAATTTTTTAATCTTATTATTTATAATATTTATAGATGACTTAAATAAATAGTTTCACGTGTAAAACTTTTGTTTATTCAGATGATATTAGTCAGGTAATTAAATCTAAGAATATTAACATAATTCCAATAGTAGTCCTAGAACAAGCTGACGGAATTTTTCAACTGGTGCGAGGTAAATAAACTTTTAATAAATTGTGATAAAACATTTCCATAGTGTATATAATAAACAAAATTATTGTTTAATAATTAAAAATAATTACAATAACAACAGTATCAAAATCTTAGATAAAACTTAATTACATTGTGTTTTTCTACATGAAAATATATAGATTACACAATATCGAAAGTAAATTCACTTTGATTTCTTGTATGTAAATTAAGAACTTATGTACCTATTGAAACATTAACTATGTTGTTGAAAAAAAAATCTGTTTTTCTTATTTGTTTAAACGGTATCAACTGCTGAAGTTATATACCGCCTCGGTTCATCGTTTTCGGTGGTGTGACAACGGCACGCAGTGTTCGCTGGTATGGGTTTTCACAAAGTGGACACCCGTCCAGTTACTGACAAAGTGTTTTTTTTTTTCGTTATTTCTTAAGGTATAATTAGCTTGATGATGAATGTTAGTAGTATGAAATTCTATAAAAAAAAATTTGAAATCTTTAAATAATTAAAGTCTAGACACTTCCAACTTTTATGTACCTACTTGAATCAGTTGATCACAAAAGGCTAGTAATTTTAGCCGATTTAAGTTAAGGCTAACAACCATATAAGAATCAGTATTGTCCAAATAGGTGTGCTAGTGACAGAAGTGCAAAGCGGTTCAATTCTTAGTGTCACTCAAGTTGTGTTTATTTGAAACATAACTGCAGGTAAGCTCGTTTCGCTCGCACTTTTATCAAACAAACCCTAAGCCTATACAACTCTTGCTTGATAAACAACAAATTTTGTGCATGCGTAGAAACCAGTGATTCTTAACCTTTTTGAAATCAAGGAACACGTTTCATTTAAAAAAAATTCAATAGTCATAAAAACAAAATCTGTATCACAATACCATTTGTTGAAAATTATATCTACCGAACTCGGTGGCGTACTGGCTATGTCACCAACTTCGCGCACCAGAGGTCGTGGGTTCGAATCCCGCTGAAAAAAATGTTCTATTGTGTTGTTCACATAAATCTTTCTTACTATCTTCATAAAACAAATTATATACAGGATGATGAATCGAAGGACGCACCATAGCGTTTTCAATGCTATTTTTGAAATGTTCAATTATTGGCTTCCCTAATTATTTTACATCAATATGTTAAATAGCTTGTTGTAGAAAAAAAATGTCTGCATTTATTGACACTAATATTTACAATTTTTCTCTACCTGAAATCGAAAAATTTACTATGTCGCTTCGCAAAACACTTACAAGTTCGCGGAACACTAGTGTTCTGAAGTACACCGATTAAGATCCACTGGTATAGACACTGATCGCATATTAAATTTTAGCCCTATTTCCTTAAAAATTTATATATTAGTGGACAAAATAAATGATCCTGTTAGTGTTATATGGGTCAGTCGAGTAGGATCTATAGTCGAAAGACTAGTTAAAAACTTTTACATTCATATATTTAAAATGTTTATTTATATGTTAGTCACGAATACAGTGTTTAGAAAGAGATTAAACAGTTAATAACCTTTCTGAATCATTTATTTTATTCCAAACACACAGCATTTTGCCTAAACTATTTTTTAAGCTATTGCATAGCTTTTATCGCGGGCTTTGAGCGCGGCGACCGAATCAAGAAATTCCGTAACGAAAAAAACCTGACACCCCCCCACTCCGACCGGCACAGCGGTGCGTCGTTAAAAGCCGTGTATCGTCTAACGTCGTTTCAGTTCGGCAGACTTCGGCACGGTGTTTGTGTGCGTGCGACTAGACGTATACCATTGACGCGGTATTTTCCAGATATTTAGAGGATATCAAGTCTCAAACTTATGTTTCTTATTTCAGTTACCATAAACTTATAGTTTCAAGGATAAAAATTCCTGAATAACCTACATATATTGTAAGATAATAAAAATATTTTAAACAATATTAACTTCTCATTCATTCAATAAAAGAAAAATATTTGTATTCTTATCGGTCACCAAGCTCAAAAAGTGTAACTTGAATTAATATCAAAGGAAAAAAAAATACTGCATAAATAAAATAGATAAATAATTATATTTGCATAAGTTGATAAAAAATGCTATGCAATAGCTTTACCGCGGCAGTCCCTGAGTGCCACACGTATTTTTTTTTTATATCGGACTATGAGAACGAACACAGGAATTATTTTGATGACCATTTGTTGTATTGGGCTTGATTTTCAAGACAAGAAATTAAAAGGTTCTTGTCTTGCTCATTTCTTGACAACGTATTTCTTGTCTTGTTTCAAGAATTATTGATATTTCTTGATTCTTGATGTTTTAGGGGAATCCCCTTTCTCTATCGCTTTATTCAATCCGAAAGCACAAAAACGTAGCGTTGGCGTTTGCTCATGCCCTTCCCTTTTAGTTAAATGTTTTTTACATGTTGGTCGCGTCGCGTTGCACTTATCTATGCTTTTTGTTTAAAACAATGATTTTTAAAAGAAATATAAATCAGATTTCCTCGGATAGTGGTGAAACCGATCTAACAGAATCTAGCTAAACTGAACTTGATCCAACCTCTTCTACTAGTATCGCAATCGGTTTTATCCTATAATAATATTTCTCCTTGTCAATCTAATATGGGGTAAATAGCTCCGTGGTAACGCATCTGACTGTGGATTGTGAGATCCTCAGTTCGAATTCAACTGCCGACAGTTACCAATTAAAATTTACCCCTGTGATTTCCCCTCCACTAATATCTTTGGGACTATGATATACCGAGATCTGTGTAAGCAGACTGTCATACCCATAAAGGGTAAAAGTCGTGATAATATATTTATTTATTATTTATTTTATTTCAATCTAATAAATAAGTAACAGATTTTTTCAAAATTAGCGTGGAAAAGAATACATAACGATATATCTAGATGCAAGAAAACAAAATAATGTAAAATAAAATTTAATTAAATAAAATATGTAAGAGTTAATGGGATAAATAGCCCCGCAAAATATTTGTTTTGAAAATCACAGTTATAGATTCAAATTTTTAATTATATTTTAATCATAAATACGGAATGCAAAAATGTATTATCCAGATATCAAGATTTCTTGACAGGAAACCTTGATTCTTGATGATACTTTCTTGTCTTGTCTTGGAAAATGAAAAACACTTCTTGTTGGTCTTGTCTTGATTTCAGGACAAGATCAAGACAAGATAATAATAATAATAATGATCTTTATTGACACCAGTCAATGGTGGGGTTCAGCCAAAGGCTGTTCTTCCACCTAACCAATACATACACGGTTACAAATGTATATTTACATAAAATACCACAACACATTACAAACGATTTGCACGTACAATTTAACAATAGAACTTTCAGGGATTTACAAAATACTGCAATAAGTTATTGTATAGAATAGGTGCTACGTAAGTAAACGAGCATTTGAATTTTGATTAATAAAAAGTAGATACAGAGTACAAGTCCTTTGCCCGCAATCCATAATTATAGTTTTTAAATGTTAACTTATTATACAGACATGATCAAGAGTATATCTATTAATTCAAACAATATGCGTATTAAAACAGACATTTAAACAGACTTCATTACAGATTTATAACGTGTTTGTTTACAAGTAGCCTAACCTGGCTACGCTGACAGCAGCGAAAACTGGTCAAACTTGCCCAAACATACACTACAATATTTTATGAAAACACAGAACTAGAACACACTAGTTTACACTGCACTGCACAGCACTACCTGTACCTCATCGAACAGAATTATTGAATATTTGTCTATGATTATAGAAACTGGGTTTACATCGAAGTTCAGCGAAAATCGTGGAGTTTCCCCAGTGCGACGTTCTAGGGTTAAGTTTTCAGGATCCCATAATGCGAAGTCCGATGCGTTACCACGGAGCTTTTACCCCTTTGTTAATAATAACCAGCTGAGTCGAATTCGCACGTCGCCTTCCGCAGCTTCACAATGAAAGTATTTACGATGTCCGGACGGCCTGGCATCTGCTTTACGTCGGTGAATATTGATATAACTGAGCTTTACGACAGTCGCGCCATATCGCAGCCCAGCACCGGAAATGATTCGCCTTTGCGGCCTACGGACGGCGCGATTTCGCACCTACGGCCGATATGTGTTGCGGAATCGGATGCGGGGTGCGTTTAAGTGTCCGCGCATCTGTCGTGTGCGAGCAAATGAAGTGGGATTAGAGCATTTCACAGCAGTTACACAAAACATGAGGCGTGAGTCATGAAGTGCGACAGTGCGTTCGCAGCCGTATCTCTTGCGCGAGTCGTTAAATCAAAAGTGACATAAAACTATCTGATTTTTACGACGAAATTAAAAAGTTTCATTTAAACACATTTCGAAATATTTTATGGGTTGATAGTAAACTGTGGCTGTAAACCGAGTGTGCATGTTAAGTGCCTTTGACATAGTTTGAAATTCAATCACCATAAAATGGCAACAGACACGCGTCGGACCTTTTGTCATAAACAGCTTAATATATTATGTGCATGATTTTGGATACACTTTACACAGTAAGAAACATAAATATCAGATAGTAAGATGCCAAAATTTTCTATTCCGGAAAAGCGAATCACTTTATTAAATCATCAATAAATTGTAACATCGATGATCCTATATCCCTTAATCTCATCAATTTTAAAGACAAGAAACTTCACCTTATTTTTTGTTCCCATCCCTAACGCTAATATTTCATCTACCATTTAGCGCATATGTGCAAATTACAATTCTTTAAATAATCCTCTTGATTTATTTGAAATACGCTTTTCTTTAAATTATGATTGTAGTGTTAATATGTAATTTCTAAATTTCTCTAGAATTTTGATATTTGGTTATTATATTATCTATATTGGATTACAATTCACATATTTGTGTACCTACACTGATAAAAAAAATTTCTTGAAACAAACAGATTCCTCTTAAATGAAGAGAAAAATTGATTTCAATAGTACCAATCTGATTTCGTTTTCATTGAAAACTTTTATAGGTGTAACTAATATTCTTGTATGAAAATTAATTTAGTTTTGAAGGAACATATCAAAGTATTCAATTGAAACTCATTTTGTGGACGAAGTAATTTGAATAGGAGTAGTTTAATTCAAAATTATATAGTTTTAAATAAAAACGTTTTGTTTAAAATAAAAACGATTTATTTTTCATTATTTTAAAAAACAAAATTTAAAATATATTCATTTTCTTTCAATGCAGAAAATTGAAGATAAATAAAAATTATATTCAAAATTAATATTTTTTTGAATTGAACCTAATATTTTTGTAAGAAATAAAGTTTTCTTCAATGAATGCATACTAAAGGAAATATGAAAATTTTCTTTAAACAAGAAGTTTTTTTTATGAGTGTATATACTTATGTTATTTCATTTCCTTATTAAAACTATCTAAATTATTTCAATTGTATTGTACCTGGCCTGTAATTGGATTTTTTTTGTTGGGCAGATAATAAATAAATAAATCAATAATCAATTCCAACTGACATAAAAGATATAAATATATTAGGTGACTTTTTCTTTCCAGTATTTATTACTCTTAACGTTTGAAAAGACAAATATTTTTGGTAACAAGTGCATACTAAAATACCTACATAATACATTTTTAAATATAAAAAAAAATTATATATACTTACAATATGTTCGAATTCCAAGGGCTAAGACATTTCAAACATATCTCAGTTAGTTAATAATAATAATAATAAAAGTTTGTTTTAATAAAAAAGATGTTATATACCAGTAGCTACAATTTTCATTCGAAACTTTTTTCACTATCTTCCACCGTTTAAAATTATTTCAAATTATTTTAACGGGAGAATATATGCTGGATACGTTACTAATACATTTTATGTAAATTTAAAAAATTGCTTTTAAATTTTTAATGATATTTTTAACTATTAGGTATTAAAATGGTTCCGTATATCTATGGAATATCATTTGTACTTTAAAGAAAAGTATAAAAACACATGCCGTACTCGACAAATTAATTATTAATATTATCAAAATTCGCACCTAACTCAATTTGCCAAAAAGTGACAACTGGGTTTTCCTCAAAACAGATATATTGGAACAAAAACCAAATGGAACAAAATGAAGTCAGAACTAGGTAAGACAGCAAGGAAATGTGAAGAGAAATCAAGGATATCATAAAAAAGTCTCGTATATGATTTTTTGTAGAAATATTAAGAGAAGAAGATGGAAAACAGAAAAATAATCAAAGTGAAAAAAAGGAACATGACCATGGGCATTGTCAAGATTTTTTCCCAAGAGGTAGAAACATTTACGATTATTTTTTTTTTAATAAACACAAATATGTATAATTACAATGAAAGATATTAAAATATATATGATTCTTCAATACAAACTAAAAAAAAAAAATAATAATATAAAAGATGTAAAGTAACAGGTAATATATTGTAACAATAGAAGCGAGATTATCTTGAGATAGGTTCTATTAAAAATGAGTACTGTGATTCGCGTTCATCGAGCATGAGTTGTGTAGGCTTATGGTTTCTTTGTTAAAAGTGCGAGCGAAGCATGCTTACCCACAGCTAATTTTCATATAAATAAAATTCGTACAACTTGAGTGACTCTTAAAATTGCACTTGGTTTTAATTTGTAACAAGCACATCTCTTTGTACAAAATTAATTTTTGCTGGTTTGCAGAGACACTTCTTAAAGCTGTAGGAATATTGCCTTTTTATAAACAGGTTATATGCTCATTGAACTATAATGAGATATGAAGGATTATTCTACAAAAATGCAGGATTTTCTAATATCCTGCGACATATATAAACACAACTAGTCCGTTTGGTGGAAAACAAACTGTCGAATGTTTGAATCAAAAGAAGTAGCAATAAATAAATAAGGAACTGTAAACTTTAACATGCCTAATTAACTTAAGTATTGCTACGTTTAGTCCTACCACTAGGGTGAGATGCCGGCTTCTCAGCGAAGAAGGAGTGGTTTAAAATAAAATAAAGAGGGCGCCACACAATTTGAGCAGTTCTGCCCACCTAAACCAAATTGTGCTGGTTGCTAGGACGCGTCGTCTAAAGTTTTCTTCCGAAAGAGGGGAATGGGGATATAGGATTTTTCGTGAGGGGATACGAGAAATATCAATCGCAATTGAAACACAAACTTGATATAACTATTTGGTTATTATTTGCACACAATAAAATGAACTGATATACAATATTCTGACACAACACTGTGGATAACACTCCCTGACGGTGGAACAGCATCAAAATATCTCACCTTGAGCACCCAGCGTGCTAGAACTTTATTTTAAATAATAACCAATATTTATAAAAAAAAAACACTGATCTTCTTGCACTGTGTGTCGTGCAACCTCCCACGCACCGACACCCAACGCTCACCTAGCGTATCGAACACCGTGGCCGTAGGTTGATCAACCGAGACACTGGACAGGTATTCGGTAATTAGGGGTTACGCGAAAACAGAGCAGTGCGACCGGCGGGTACTAACGGCGTACCAACAAAATAAACACAGTGAAATAAAGTTCTCACATCATGTCTCCTTACAAAATATATAGAAAGTGTACCCAGTGAGTGTTAATAGTCTTGCAAAAATATAAGAAAATAAATAACCAAAATCGTGTGTGTAACAAAATGAACAGATTAATTTTAATATAAAGTAAGTTTTAAAATATTTGTGTATATATTGTAATGTGAATATATGTTTTAAATTAGATCTAAGTTTTTCTAAGTGTCCACTGTAAATGTGTAACAATGTAAAAAAAAAAAACAATTGCGTGACATAGCTCTCTCTCTCCCTCGCTGGCTCACAGGAAAACAATAATAATAACCTTTATTGACACCAGTCAATGGCGGGGTTCAGCCAAAGGCTGTTCTTCCACCCAACCAATACATACATGGTTACAAATATATATTTACATAAAATACCACAATAGATTACAACCGACTTACAAGTACAAATTAACAACAGAACTTTCAGAAGTTTACAAAATACTGCAATAGCATGATAATACTCAAATGGAAGATTTGAAGTACACATATTTATAAATTTGTCAATTGTTTTACATACTTTTTGCATGAACTTAACGATAGATACTTTGCTATATATTATGTTATTTTATATAGTAGGTGCTAAGTAAGTAAACGAGCATTTGAATTTTGCTTTATTAAAAGTAGATACAGAGTAATAAAATTATACAAAAAAAAAACACACTTTTTGGTATATTTTTATTTGTTTCTCAAAAACTGTAAATTCAAATGGAAAATAATCTTAGTACGTTATAGAGGTTCATGTTTATAAATATATAAATTACTTGCATTACTGTAGTCGTTCATGGGAATATGTGACATAAATTTTACTATGTTGAATATTATGTTCATGTATAATTTGCAAACAAAATTAGCTTGTTAAAATTTATTACAAAATTTTGGAATTTTATCTACAAATATAGGTATAAAACATTATATGCTTCATTTATTATAATAATAATATATTGTTTCAAAAAAGTGTTCATGTTGAACTATCATCAGCCCTTACGGTTGATCTTAAAAGAACCGGATGAAGAAAGAACGACCTATCGGCCAAATAAGGGGCAAGACAGAGAAGAAATAAGACCTACCGGCAGCAATTCTAATTGTTAAAAACATTTAACTATAATGTGAAGAAAGAGAAGAAACAGTACAAAAAGAAAGAAATAAACTATATAAAAACTAAAGACTAATGTACAATTCACAATTTAGATTTATGAAAGTAGGGTTAAGAAAATAGTGACTTTAAAATTAAACTAGACTTTATAATAAGCAATAAGTAAATATTCTAAGCTTTAATGTACTATAAGTTACTCTATTTCATATTAAATTCATATCCAATCCAACTATTTGATTGACTTCGCGTCGTAAACAATCTTACAAAAAAACTACTCGCCCGCCAGTCATCAACGATTAAACATGCTAATTTTTTAATTTCTAAACGTCAATATAAACAAAAGCAAGAAACTAAATTCTAGAGAAATAAAACTATGAATTTAAACAAATAATAAAGGAAAAGCTAAATATGATTCTAATTAAAATAAAGTAAATTAAGTGACTAATTTAATAACAATGAAAATTTGAATTTGTAGGTTATGAAAGGATTGGAATCGGGTAATGGGAATAGGATACTAAATTGGAACGTAACAATATATATACATATCTAAAATAAATAAAATACGAAAATAAAAGTAAATCATTTTTATGTACTCCTGCGCGTGCCTCTCTTGGGAAAACTCCCAGCTGACCCAATCCAAAATAACAACAGTATTCATTTGAGCGACCACCGCTCGCTCTTAATTGATTACAAATTAGAAATCATCGCACATATGCACTCGGCAATCACCATACGCAAATGAAATTCTCGTTTTCAATATTTCATTCCTATTACTTCAGAAGGGATCTCTATATTCAACTTAATCCCCCGGTAATTAGCGCTGATGTAAAAAACAAGGGTTCGTACGCTTACGCTTACACCTACGCGACTGCGCTTCACGCTATCCACTCATCCCGGAAACACGGTGTGTTGTACGCGATGTGCGATGAGCCCTCGAGCCGGAAATACCACAATTCAACACCTGTCAAATGATGAAACATTATGTGAAAGAATATTAGCTAGTGCAAAGAATATAGGGGAGTTTTTGCCATTTTATTTATAAACTGTTAAACGAAAATTTGGCGCGTGTTTTTGTTCAGAATATTTTTTTTGCCAGATTTGAAACAAATTTTGTGAATTTATAACTGAATCTTATGGCTTGCTACCTTGCTATGTAAAGCGTTATTTCAATAGTGTTATTTCATGGGCGTAAGCATTGATTTGTTTGATGCGAAATCTTTATGATTATTGTCACACGGATTACACAGTACAACACAATTTTGTAACTCGGCTCTCTCTATTGGGATCTGACATGTAGTGATATGCCATCCAGCGGATTATTTTCGAACACAAAGTAGGGTGAAGATTCAGTTAGAAATACTGTACGTCAAATGGGAATAACGATTTTTGAGATAAGAATTGACCGAAATTGTAGTTAAACACTCGTAAAAATCTGGACGTTACATTGCAGTATTTTCCGAAGTTGGACAAACGTTTTATTAATAAAGTAAACCAATTTGGAGTGCGAAAAAACTAACAAAAGTAAATAACATGAATGTGTTTACAATAAATAATATGCTCTGAATATTTTGTACCGTACGGTCATGTACATCTAAGTAAAATTTTAGGTTATAATACGAATTTGCTCCGAAATCTTTTCACTTTGTATTTAACTAAATTCATAAATTAAATTAAATCTGTATTCAACGTTAATGTTCCTTATGTTTGTTTATTTTAGTTATTTGTTTATTTAGTTGATTTAGATCAAGAAACGTACAACTAACCTGTAATAGTACAACAACGTAGCAATGCAGTTTTTGCATTTTTCACCCAAAACCAGTCATACAGGAACCAACAACACTCATCACTTGTTCATCTCCTGTAATTTTCCTATTAACTTGATGGGAATCACCTCGTAAATTCGACGTTGACATACAGAAAACCACTACGCCCACAGGCATTGTCACTTTCATTAAATTTTTTCACGCATTTAATCAGTTGTCAAGCATATAAAATGTGTTCTGCTTCTTTAAAATTTAGTTTGCAGGATTTGGTGTAGCGCATTCGCAAATATTATTAATCGGGAGACTCATTTTTTATATTTTATACGCGAACAGTACAAATGTCACATTCGAATGCAACTGGTTCATTTTGCTTTAAAATGAAGGGAAATCAAACACTTAATGTCCCTGATTTCTTTTTATGGTCAAGATTTTGATTTTTTTTACAAAATTTCCCGTTTTTTGCCCTGATTTTGTTCCAGATGATGAATAAAAGTTTTGTCCAGCTTACAGATGCTCATTCGGAATATACTACGTATAGCATTTATATTTATACTGTGTTTGTACATACTATGTATAAGAAAGTGAAACGGTCTTCTTCTGCTCATATACCAATATTTCTCATGATATGCTGTTTATAGGTGCGTATTTTGAATTCAATGGCCCCTGTTTTCAACTCGATATTTTTAGCTCGATTTTAGTTAACAATATAATTCAAACTGCAAATAGTGATGTGAAAATACTAATTAATATATTTTACTAGTTCTATATTGCGACATCAATCCCTGAACTGTAGATGAGATGAATAACAAATTATAATATTTACGAATTGCAATTTTATTATAATTCATATTAAATGAATCATTCGCCCATCCACTTTCGGATCTTAATTGACTGTGTGTACAGATAACACTGAATCCCTTTATAATACAACTCTTTTACAAATTTCAAAGTAATTAAAATACGCACGGCACATATTAATTACCAATTTTTATTAATTAAAGTGCCCAATAATTTCCAACATCAATCGCTTTCCAGCTCATTACGTAACATGCGGGAGAGAAAAAACAAAACAATTAGTCTGTATCCGGGGTTGTAGGTTGTGGGGTCGGCGTCGGTGTGGGCATTCGAAAAGCCACGATCACCGAACGACACACGTAGATTTCGCATTTCATCCATTCCTAATCGGTCCAAAAACAACTATTATATATAAATAGCTCAGTGGTAACTCACAGCTGACAGTTGCCAATTTAATTTTACTCCTGTGGTTCCCTATCCACTAACATCTTTGGGGCTATGATTTGACGGCTGGTATCCGCACTTCATACGTAAAAATATATCACTTACCGAGATCTGCGTAAGCAGAGTGCCACACCCATAATGGGTGAAGGCGTGATAATATATTTATTGGATAACCGCTAAAAAAGATTTTTTGAAATTCCATCCCTAAGGGGGTAAATTGGGACACTGGAATACGTTTGTGTGAGTTATATCTAAAATTGTATTTATGCTCAAACTGGCTCAAATTTAGAATATATGTATTAGTTACGTGAAAAGAAATATTTTTACAAAAAAATAGACTTGGTAGGTGGCGCTGGGGATATTTAGAATAATTTTATATATAGTCCGATTTGGCTCATAATCAGAATACATATAAGTTACTTGAAAAGAATGGAAGCCAATTGTTTGGTATCAAATGCAAGGCATTTAAGAAAATTTCTTTGTTTGAGTGGCATTGCAACGCATGCCCGGATATTAGGTATAGTGAAAAATTTAAACACATTCCACTGGACATTTGGGAAGCGATGGTAGTGGAATATTGGAACAGGGTAGGAACTTTCATTTATTTTTTATTTATTATCAATTCAATCCAACAGGACACAAAGTCCCAATTACAGGATGATTATACAACATAAATACAAAAGTCTTGCAAAAAAATAGACAGCAAATAATAAATTGAATTATATCATACCCACTTATATAAACATAAAATTTAAAAAAAGAAACATATTCTAATCAAAAAACAAAGAGAACTTGCTAAAAATTAGAAAAATTCAAGGTTACATTCCATCTGAAGACATGTAAAGAATCTGCAAATACATCAATATCGTTAGGAATATTATTAAAAATACTACATAAATATCTGGTGATTTCATTTCATAATTTGTCCGTGCTTTACTGCAATTGAATGTAATTTTATTCTTGGAGCTAATACGAGGAACACTGAATGGTAATTGTCATAAAATACAAGAATCATTTATAATATTGTTTAACAATTTATATAGAAATAGACACGACTGAATTTTCCTACGACTACTCAAAGAGAGCATATTAGTTTCAAGTAATAAATAATCATAGCTAATATCAAAACTGGGATACTGATAAAATTTTTTGAAACAGATTTAATTGAAAACTATATTTGTCATAAATTGGATTCCAAATCATAAGACAGTATTCCAATTTAGACCTAATAGAAAAGTATAGACACTTTAGCGTAGACAAATTATGAAATAATTTGCAAGAACAAATAATAAATCCTTAAGTTCTAATAGATGATTTTGTTACATGTTCCATATGCAAATGAAATGATAATTTGTCATCAAAAAACACACCGAGGTCTTTAATCTGTGATACGCGTTCGAGATAAGAGTTTTCCATGTGATACGTATTTATAGTCTGTAGTTCCAGAAGAAGAAGAAGTATAGTAGAGGAAACATTGTACATTTCCCATGTTCAGGATCCTTATTTTTCTCTTCTTATGACAGCTGTCTCTCATACTTCTTGCTACTATTTTTTTTCTCTTTATTTAAGATGATTGGAAGCGCACTATCTACTAAAGTCATATGCTTCCTCATGAGTGGGTGATTATGAATTTTATGAACAACACAAACAACTATGCTCTTCAGTGGGATTCAAACCCACAACCTCTGATGTGCTGGGCTAGTAACAACTACTACACCACCGAGATCAGCTTGCTGCTATTTTATTTTATTAACCTAAAAACGCAATGAAAATTTAAATTAAAGTTGTTACAGAGAGTAACCTGCCTACGGCCTGCCTACATAATAATAATAAGATTCTTAGATGAATAGGATAAGAATTATACATGTGTACTACTGTAACACATCTAAATTATCTTTTGTCTTTCAGCTTTCGAAAGACTAAAATAAAGACTTTAGGTCTGTTGTAAATTCAGTTTTTTTAAAACTTGTTCTGGAAAAATATCAAAATTAAGTACATTTTCCCTTCTGAACAACCTCATCAATGAACAAAACTAATGGTGTTCGAAACAAGAATGGTCAAAATAGAACTCATCGAAATCCACCGTACTTGAACCCTTCCACCCTATCTACGGGTGTCGGCTCTTTGTGATATCAAACCATAATTAATATTCTAGCAATCATATAAAACTCAAACCATTCACACGCATGCAGTTTGGTTCACATGATTCCATTTTAAAAATATGTTTCTGGAAATTAGAAATTCGAATTTAGAAAAAAATAAATAACCTTCAAATTTCAATCCGAACAGTTTTACAAGTGATATTTTTTTAAATATTACGCTCGCAATTTAATAGCTAAAAAATCTCTCAAATAAATATTAACTTTGAAATATTTTTTTGTAATAAGGAGATATTGTGCATTCATTATAGTAAATATATTAATATATCAAAAGTTACCCATTTCTGCATTATTTTTTTTTTGTAGAAAATATTTAACATTGATTATTATGTTTGTAAATACATAGCGAATCATAACGTAAGGAAGAGATTGAAATTGTAGCCAAAGGGAGTCTAAATTATTTGTTTTCCTTAATAAACTTTTGACAAAAACGCAATAATCAGATAATTACATAAAAAAATTAACATCTACCCAAATTACTTTTATTATATGGTACTAAGAAACTCTGTGAACTATTAATTAGTTGTTTATTAAATATTATTTATTAATTCAAATGTAACTTATTTCTCGTCAGATAAACAAAACTTAGTTTTTAACTATTTTTACGTAAAATGTTAATACAAGTGTATAAAGTAGGCTTGCAACGAATATTCGGCAACTATTCGGTATACGGCCTATTCGGCCACATTTTTACTATTCGGCCGAATACCGAATAGTAAAGCATTATTCGGCCATAGGCCGAATAGTTTAGAATGTTGAGAAAAGCGGAAATTTTGGGTATTTGATTCGGTAACTTTTGTCTGAAATAAAATAAGAAAAATAAAACATACTTATAGTGAGATAATATGTATAATATAGTATTGTAGTAGCGGTTAGGCAGAGAACTTGAGACGAATGCTGTTTCAGATCGCACGAAGAATTGGTGCCAAACCAGCCGAATACTATTCGCCGAATATTCGGCTATTCGGCCAAGTAATCCGCCGAATATTCGGTATTCGGCCTATGGCCGAATAGACTATTCGCTGCAAGTCTAGTATAAAGCTATAAAAAATCATTAAAATATTCATGTCATATCTTGAATGTATGCCAGAGAAAAAAATATTTTTACGCTCCTCGTTAGAGCCAGTGGTTCTTAACCTTTTTAAAGTAAGGGAACGCGTTATGTTTTAAGAAAATTTTGCGGAACACCAATATCGCTAGTCATAAAAACCAAATCTTAACAAAATACCATTCATTAAAAATTATATCTACCGATCTTGGTGGCGAAGAATATGGTCGTTTGTGTTGTTCTGTTCACATAAATTTGCAAACATTCTCACATTAAGTGGCACAGGACCATAAGTAGTTAGTCCGCTTATTATCTGACAGTTGCCAATTTAAATTTACCCCTCCACTAACATCTATGGGGGTTGGGGGTTATGATTTGCGGCTGGTAATCGCACTTCATACGCAAAAATATATCACTTACCGAGATCTGCGTAAGCAGAGTGCCACACCCATAATGAGTAAAAGGCGTGATGATATATTTTTATTTTATTTATTTGAATTGCAGGACACACAATAACGTATTCAATGCTATATTTGAAATGTTCAATTATTGTCCTCCCTAATTATTTTACATCAAAAAGTTAAATAGTTTATAATAGAAGAAAAATGTATGCATGTATTCGACACTAACATTTCCAATTTTTCACTACCTGAAATCGAAAAATTTACGGAAATGTTTATTGGTAATTTCCTTAAAATCATCAGTGCTTAATCTAGCCACTACGTCGATTCGCGGAACACTTAAAATAAGTTCGCGGAAAACTACAGTGTTCCGAGGAACACGGGTTGAGAACCACTGGCGTTAGACACTAAAAATATGCACCTCTTTTATTTGAAACATTTTTCACAATATGCGATAGTTCATTCATAAATTAAAAACACAAAAACATCATTAAATTGACCTACTAGGTTGTGTGTCAACTTTTGTCTAATTTAATCGTCATAGCTCTCATCGTTTTCGAAATCGAAACACTGTATATTTTATATCAAACTTAATCTAGAAAATTTTAAACAGAAAGCATGAAATTCTCGAGCAGTCAGCGATCTTAATACACTGAAATAAAAAAAAACCCTAATAAGTTATACTTGTTAAGTTTGCACGACTTTCAACACATAGTGCAAATAATAAAAAGTTTAAGAATCGCTGCCCTAGCGTGTATATTACTTCGGGTACTATATCATGATATGTGGTTACCAGCTCGACGACACACGAGCAGTAATTAAATGAAGGGCGATTCACAGGGGTTACTTTTTAAATTTAAGTGGGTTACGAGTTTGAATCTGAAACCTCCAGGACATAATTTTTAATTATTTTAATTTAATTGTCACGCAACATGATATGCGATTAAGAATTAAAAGCCCAAGTGGGTATTTGATAAAATAGGGTGATTATTTGAACAAGAAGACTTTGAAATTGGGTCAATACAAAATAATTTTTTTTCTACATGTTACAGTTATACGTTTATACTAAGTCACTAATATTTGCTGCCGACAGTTACAAATTTAAATTTACCCCTGTGGTTCCTCCTCCACTAACATCCTTGGGGGTTATGATTTGACGGCTGGTAACCGCACTTCATACGAAAAAATATATCACTTACCGAGATCTGCGTAAGCAGAGTGCCACGCCCGTAATGGGCAAAAGGCGTGATGATGATATATATATATATATATATATATATATATATATATATATATATATATATATATATATATACTAATATTTGATGTAGAAAATAAAAAATAGGCCAAAATAACATAAATCATGGACAATATTGTTTACATTAAAAATTATATAAGGATTTTCATCTAACAAAATGTCCTGAATGCTTTAGGATACCATCTCTAACAATTTATTTTAAAGTTATTTCGTATTTATTTCTATAAATTCAGGTTCTATGTTTCAAGTGTTCCCAAATTCAATGGAGGTTTATGATTTTGACGTCACAGGCAAGAAAAAGAAAGATGAGGTAAATGTTGAGATGGAAGTTCATAATACAAACATCCATGTTTCGACGTTTGAGATGTGTTTTAACAAGGTTATGTTTTTATTTTTGAAGTTTATTATTTAGAAAACTGAATAAATTAAACTCTGACCATATATTCTTTATAATAATAACGGGAGTCACTATTGCACAAACCATACACATACTCTATTTTTGATATTTAGCATCATTTCAAGAACTGTCATTTTGACGGCGTTTTGTTTGTATTTCGCCCACGTAAATTTCATCGTAGTTCAATGAAAACATCAATAGATGGTAGCATGAAAATTTGCTACTATATAACCCTCCATTCAAAATATAATTTACTGCTATACAATTCATAACTACTGCTTATTAATTGATTTGAATTTAATTTACTGTAACTTTCCGGTTATTCAGTTTTATTTTATTGTAGCAGTAATCAAAAATAATATCATATTACTAATATAAATAAAAATATTGTTATTGTAAATATCTAAATTGCTGTCACTCTATGTAAGATAAATTTGTGCTAATGTAACAATCCATTTTTTCCATGTAGTACTCCATTTATACATAAAATAACCTTCTTCCTGTTCGTATTTTTTTTTTTCTATTTATTTTATGTTCAGTTCATCCATTTTTATTCAATCTTACACATATATTTTAATTATGTAATAACTTTCTTATTTTTCCTTGCATCAAATCTTCGTTAATTTCACCTGTGAATAAACAATTAGTTCTTCATTTTTTAAGTTCATGAGATTCTTTTCTTTTATAAATGGGTGGTGCCATGAACTCTTTTATTTATTTATTTTTTTGGTATAATAAGAAAAGTGTAACTAGGGGTGGTAGCTCGAAAAAACTTACCTGTTCTGGAATAGATTTTGGTCATCATAAAAATTTCTTTTAATCTGTTTTAATTAATTTGTCTAATCCTAAAAAAAAAAAAACGGACTGGATAAATTATAACAAATAAACTGATACAGAATAAAATTCGTATATTACTAATTCACAATTTAAATAATTTATCTGCCAATAAAATCTATTGCGATTAACGGTTAACTGAAAAAAATGGGTTTTGCTTTCGGTTTCAGTTTTGTATTAATTTCAAATTGCGGTTTAGGTTTTGGTTTCGGTATTTTCCGGTTAAAGGTTTTGATTCCGCTTTCGGTTACCATCCCTGGTTTTAACGATATCTAATGTTCTCAAATTATTTTATAAAAAAAAATGCTTCGAATAAAAGTTACATTATCTACCACTTTTATATGATGTATTTTTTATAAAACATTGTACAGCGCTAAAACACTTCCCAACAGAAACAAGTTACCGGAAAACAATAAATAAATCATTGATTAAAAAAGAGTAGTGAGTTTTACTTTTGATAAATAATTAAAACATAGTAAACCAGACGGTGGGATAATGAAAACAAATATTAGAAAAAAATATCTTCATATGTGAGATCAGCATTCTCGCACATCACGTGGATAGCAGATTTGGCAAGTAGAATATATAGTAGATATAAAAATCATTTTCTACAATCACTGCTGAAAATTAAACTTTCTCCACACTAAACAGAGCTTGAAATTTGTTTATTTCGCACAGTCGTGTGGAATAGCGTGGGAAATTATTCTACACGCAAGTGTGGCCAACTTACTGATAATATAATACTGTATGATATTAATATGTCAAGTATAATTATATTTATATCTCATAAAATAATTAATAATTATTTTCGAATTTATACAAATCTTCGTTTTCAATATTGAGATTACAAAGAAAATACAATATCAATTTTTTAAATAAAATATGTCATTAGTTTTTATATTCCAACTATAGATTCATATTGTAATCGTAAACGTCAAATAGTTTGAGTTTGATATGTCATTTCTTGTTTCTGAAGAGTAAGAATTATTATTATTAAATCTTGACAAGACAAAAGTGTGATCGCAGAAAAAGTATAGTGTGCAATAAGTGCAGAAAGTTATCTATTTCATGCGAGTGCGAGTTTTAGCACGAGACAAAGTCGAGTGCTGAAATCACACGAACGTGAAATAGGTAATTCTGCAATATGCTATTCCCCTATTTCGTCATAACTGCCAGTGAATATTAGAGTGTTATGAATGCTAAACGCGAACTACATTTTATGTTTAGAAGACATGCCTGCAAATAATGGTAACGCTCCCTCCAGTGTGCTGGCGCTACACGTGGCAGCGCAACATAATGAAGTTGGTAATGATCCCAGATGAATGTACGCTGATGATATTAAAAAATTACGCGAGTTCGTGACTGTTGCGGGAATTGAAAAGGGTGATTGATCACTTGTGAGAGCTCAGTCGAGCAGTCAGCCAGTGCCGGCCCGGTGCATACAATCAATAAATCCGAGATAGAAATGCTGCCGAGCTGCCACCAAATTGCGCATCATGTGGATGAGTATTGAAACCTGTTGGGTAACACAACCGTATTATGCTGTTTCTATACGATCCAACATTTTTTGTAACGAAGTGGTACGGGTTCAACATGTTAATTGGTAAATGGTGTAATGATGTATTCAGTTATTTTATTTACATACGGTGTTCAAAACATCGGAATGAATAGTTATTTTTTCACCATATGCCAGGAAACCCCACCGTTCTTCTCCCGAAATATTGAGGAAAATGTGTTTTTCCTCTATAGTGAGGAAAATATAGAAGTGTTACCAATATGAATGTTATTTAAAAAAATGTTTCTTAAAAATTATAAATAAATTCCTAGTTTGATTGAAAAACTTTTTTTAGTAACTTATATACTTTAAATTATGTTACAATTATGTCTTATATTTTTCTTTTTCTAGATTAAATCACAATTTGACAATTTTAATTTAGATTTAAGATTGCTTCATTGGCAACACTGCTATCCCGCCTTGCATCTGATAACCTAACTTTTAACGTGTCTGTTGTGTTTTCAAAGTGTATTTTAGGTGCGAGCAAATCGTTTTTATAAATATGTCGTGAAATAAATGTTGTGTCTAACACGAGAGGCAAGTCCTTTTTCCATTCTCGCACGAATTGCCTAAAGAGCGCAGCGAAAAGAGGCAATAGGGTCATACACTTAAATAAAGTATTGTTTATTTTTACAAATTATAAAAATTTAGTTCATTTCAGTAACATATTATTCAATATTTCTTATAATTTTTTAACTTTTCATTCATAATTTCC
Source organism: Poecilus cupreus (assembly GCA_963942605.1). Taxonomy (NCBI): domain Eukaryota; kingdom Metazoa; phylum Arthropoda; class Insecta; order Coleoptera; family Carabidae; genus Poecilus; species Poecilus cupreus. The sequence goes on from OZ012715.1 coordinate 26,898,221, forward strand.
ATAAGTTTCGCGGTTACAAAATCGTGATGTCATCTTATAATAGAATGTAAAGTATGGCAAGGCAAACGAGGTGTTGATAACAAATAATAATTTGCTTCTCAGGATTGAAATTAGTTAGTTTGATTAAAATTAACACTCCGATAAATTAAATTAGGTATTCGTTAATTATAACGTTTTTAGACAAGGAGTTCATGATGTGCTAAAATAAAAATGCTTTGGTGTACTATACCTTGTCGCTTGTCTGTAATGTCGGTGTCGGTATTCGCACTCTCACACCTGTCACGTCAAGTCATATGTTGCAGCTAACAACGATTTTCAAGTTAAACGTATGTTTATTATATTTGTTATTTTATTTTGCCCAGGAAATGTAAATAAACTCTATTTGTTAAAACCTCTCAGCAAATAACAATGACAAATGTTAGTCAAAATGACAGTAGGTGTAGTTCTTCCCTCTCCAAAAGAGCGTGTTTTGTAGAATTACAAGATGACGTACGTGCTGACGTCACAAGCGAAAAATTAGATCGGACGCAAGGCGGTGAAACATACCAATGAACAAATCTTTAATCTAAATTAAAGTTGTCAAATTGTTGAATCTAGAAAAAGAAAAATATAAGGTAATTTAAAGTATGTATATCACTAAAATAACATTCAATAAAATTATGAATCTATAATTTTTAGATTATATTTTTTTGTAAATAACATAACACTTTTATATTTTCACCACTATTTCGGGAGAAGAAAGGTGGGATTTCCAGGCATGTCGTGAAAAAAGTTAATGATCGGGAGTTTCTTTTATCAGCATACACACAGATGTGTCATTACTCATTATTATAGTTACAATTAAAATAATTTACAGTAATGTATTAATGCGTTTATTTTATAGGTAATCATAGGAATAATTTATAATTATAATTTAATGGGTTTACGCAGACAATTAAACTAAGAAATTACTACATTTTGCGCGTAAAAATATATTATCTATCGAGATCTGCATGAGCAGAGCTCTTCATGTAACCAAGGTTCTGAATAAGTATTGCATAATGAAACCAAAAAATAATTTCAGGAACGTGGTTGTATTTCGAAATATAGTTCTTGAATATTTTAGTTACTATTTTATAACCACGGCGACCACAAAGATTGTGTGGTTATTGTGGTCGTTTTCTGATTTCTCATAACATAATACATAAAATGATAGATAATTATATGTATTATATTTTTCTCTTTCTTATTCATTCATAAATAAATCAGAGACGCGAATATTACGAAATCCTTGCTTTACAAGAATAGACCACACAGTAAAAAATTTATAGTCAAAATTAACAAAATTTTAACAAAAATTTTAGTCCCAGACGATCTACCGTTAATCTTTGTTAGTTTAACAAGTTTCAAATTTGTTAACAAGTAATAAATTATTTGGCAACGACATGGCTGCCAGCGTTTATTCCGGTTCACTCGATAACGCAAGTTATGCAAGTCACTAGTGAGTATTTTTTTATTTATAACAATAATAATAACACAAAACACCTCGGTAACTACTTCGATTGACATTTTAATTTAAAAATTTAAAGCATATATGCCACTGTCAAATAATATTTCTTTAATAAATTTTTCATTTATTAAGAGGTGTTGGATAAAACGTTATACCTTACATGTAGGCAAAGTAGAATTACTCACTCGATAAAATTATCACACTCAGCCTTCTGCTTCGTGTGCTAAAATTTCTCTCGTGGGTTATTCCTTACTTTGCCCACTTGTAAAGTAAATAACTATTGTGTATTTCGTACCTAAATATATTTATGAATATAGTAATTATTAACATTTATTTTTATGTGCTTTAGGCTAAATATTTTAGTAATTATATTGAAGCAGAACAATACATCATAGTTATTATAACAAATTAAGTTGTTACAGAGGATACAAACTTTCTTTAACAATTTCAAATTGATAAGTTAGCTAAATTTACTTCTTATTATTGACGAGTCTATTTGCTAAATTTTATAAATATAGAAAACAAATAAAAACAACACTTTTTCTTTTTAAAAATTCAGAATTGACAAAATTTTAACTTTACGAATTGTCATATTAGTTCAAATTGTTAATTTAACGCAATATATTTGGCAATATTAACTAAAAATTCTTAACAACCGCAAAATTAACAAATCGCAAATCTAGATTTTTACTGTGCAGGGTGTTTTGGATCGGAATCACTCTTTTAGTGGTTACATGACGACACATACAACAAAACCACAACCATGATCGAGGTTAAGTTATGGAATATACTATTTGTGTCATTGCGGTTGCCATGTAGCTGTGTTTTACCTCAGAATATTGGGGTAAAACATCAAGGCTAGTCTGTGCGACATGGGCTGATGTATTATTGTGGAACAGCTAGGGAAATACGTGTTTATTAGTGTAAATGAAATGACGTGTACGTCGGTAGAGTGTCGAGGCACACGCCGCAGCTTCGGTAGGTTCCAGCGCAGGATGTGTTGTGCGAGGGCTATTGTGCCGCAGCCATTGTGTGGCCGTGCACTTCGGATTGGGTCTCATTAGGACCTGCTCGACATGACAGTAATGTTAATGCAAAGCCAAAGTGGCCGCGTACTTCATTGCTTCGCCAACAATTAACGTATTCGAATGGGATTATTGTCAGCGTCGCTTGTCGGCCGTCGTTCGTTGGTCGTCGCTCGCCGCTCGTCAGTCCAGAGTGTATTTACGCTTGTACTTGTTGTTAACCCAAATCTCGAGCAAACTTATACAAACATACTCTACACCACTCGCCACTGCACATTACACACTACAATCTAGACCAGTGATTCCCAACTAGGGCGAACTGCCCCCTAGGCCCTAGGGGTCACTAAGTTGCTCAAAAGATATACAAATCGAATATCACTCAAAGCACCCGCACATTCCTTATTGAATAAAAACTTCGTGATTGTTATATTTAAGAAATGTTTAGCAGGTATAGCGGTCTTTTGGGCAAAAAATTAAAATGCTATTTTTAAATAGTCAATGTTTCGGAATAATTTATTCCTTCCTCAGGACACTGTAATACAATAAATACAAATTAATAAATGACACTAAAAGGAAACAATATGACTTACATTTAGTTATTAATTATAAATTATCATCAATGCAATGCATTCTTAATAAAAGATTTTTATTTTTCTGCTTTATTTATTATGACTTTTATTAAGTATACATTGCAGTGATGATAATTTAATCTCAACTAAATGTAAGTCTTATTGTTTCCTTTTAGTGTCATTTATTATTTTGTATTTATTGTATTACAGTGTCCTGAAGAAGGAATAAATTATTCCGACAGCTTCACTATTTAAAAAGAGCGTTTTAAGTTTTTGCCTAAAAGACTGCTAAACCTGCTAAACATTTTTCTTTCAAGAAATCTTGTCTTGATGAAACACTATCTACCATGGCCCGTTCCAATACGATTAAGTTTACACCAAATTTTCCTAGGTAGATCAAACCCCGGGACTTCTTTTGTCGGATTTTCCACTACCACGCTTAGGCTTTGTTTAAAAAAAATTGCTAGTTTATTTATTCTTGCCATTGGTTTTTTTTACAAAAGCAAATAAATAGTAATGCATCGGACTGTGTATCATAGAATGCCAACTTATATCATTTTCCGAGATTTTCGAAAGGAGAGTGCCACACTCAAATAGGTAAATGGGTGACGATGTATAGATAAGGCTGTATCATTATTACTATAGTTAAAGTTAAACTAATTGGCAGAAATGCATTATAGTAATTATTATATGAGGGATTATGATAGTCATTATTCACGAAGATGAAGTTTGCGGCTCGAGCCACATGCGCGTGATGCAAATCATCCGAATGAATAATGACCATAATTCCGAATATAATACTATACTTTTTCTAGTCCTGTAAATTCGGAAATAACTTTCGAAAATTATCGAAATCGGTTGAAAACATACCTTGAAAAACGACATCGAAATGCGCAACAATTGACTACACTGTCAACTGTCAGACGGCCGTAGCTTGGTGATCCACATCACGGCTTTAAGATAAACAGGAATAACTGATTTCTGGTTCCGTAATTGGCCGAGAAGAATGAATTATCAATCTATAATTATGACTACTATAATTAATCGAAAAAATGCAATAATGGGCCTGGAGCAGCAATCGCTATTTTCCTACAAAATTTTCCTCTCTGTTTTGCACTCATTTTATAAACAACGAAAGAAATACTGTGGCTTGATATTTGACAGATACAACTAACGCTACACTGACATATTATTTTATATGGTTACCATGACTTACCAAGATATCTTATCAGCGGGCACGAGGCTCTCGGTAGCGCACCACTGAAATATTAGGATCATGAAGTATTTCAAGTGTCGTTACTTTATGAATTTTTATACTGTGCTGAAAATAAAACTGCCGGTATTTATTTATCCAGAAAAGGTATATATATATTTAATAGTAAGAAATTTGATAGAAATCCATTATTGTGTTATGAAATTAACGGTTATGATCAATTACAAGATAAGTGATAATTAAAATATTTAAAACTACGTATAAAATATTATTTATTTTTTTGATAAATACAGTAAATAAATAAATCTATTTGTAAGTAAAATGTCTTACATTCATAATAGTAAATTTACTTATTAAAGCTTGGATTTAAATTTATTATAATATCTTTATATATATACATATATATATATATATATATATATATATATATACTATATATTATATACTGGAATTTTATATATATATATAAAATTCCAGTGTGTGTGTTTTGGTAATTCTTCTCCTTCTAAACGTCTTAATCGAAATTGATGATTTTTTTTGTACTTATGAGGTCGCCTGGATGGTTCTTAGCTACAGTTGGACCCGGTAGATGGCGCTGTTATCAAGATCTTTATATATATATATATATATATATATATATATATATATATATATATATAAAACCAATATATTTCGGACCTCATTTCGATCTTTCATCAGGGTTCTAAAAATACAAAACATATAGTAAATATAAAAATGAACACAACTTGTACAAACGTTACTACTTACAGAAAAATAATGTCTAAGAATATAAAATATAACACAAATGTATAGTGGAATAATAAACATAAATCAAACTTGATTGCAACGAACCTGTCAAAACATGTAAAGACAAAAAATTTGAAAAAACAGTAGTGATACTGTGATTATAATTTAAATCTTTTAATTAAAGAATTGTAGGTGCTGCTGAGATTTTTAATATCTGTTTTACTGTTCAACAAGTTATCAGAATTTGATATATGCATCATTTCCAGAAGTTTTCTTTTATGTTTATGAAATTCATTTTCTATAATTGTTACATCTTTAAAATTGAAACTGTGTTTTAGCTGCCTACAATGTTCAGCCATTGCACAACATTTACTCGGGATTTTAATGTCACTTTTATGTTGCGTTAGCCTGGATTTTAAAGTTTGACAAGTTTCTCCAATATATTGTTTATTACAATTCGCACACTGTATTTTATAAATTACATTGCTCCTCTGTAGTGGTTGTATTTTTTCTTTAGTTCTGGTGAAGAAAGGCCTGAGTGTTTTATCAAATTTAGTTGCAATTTTTATATTTTCCGCTTGAAAAACATGTTGGATTCTATTCGATAGCCCTTTCTTATAAGTAATGGAACTATATTTTGCCTGTGTTGATGTTTGTTCTTCGGCTACAGTTTGTTGATTCGGTGGCCTGTTTTCAGTGCTGAAGATAATTTATTAATTAGTCTAGATGGATATGCATTTTGGAGTAGTGTATTTTTTAGATCCCTGATGTTCTTTTCATGGTAAGTTGGATGTGAAATTTTTAGAATTCTTCGTTTTAGGCCGGTGATGTAATTTGTCTTCATACGAAGTGGTTGTTCACTATGAAAGTTCATTAATCTACCAGAATTAGTTAGTTTTTTGTAATAATCTAAAGTAATTTTGTTATTTGGTGATCTCATTAACAAAGTGTCTAGAAATGGTACACTGTTGTTGGTTTCTTTCTCTACTGTGAATTGAATATGACTATTAAAGCTGTTAAATATTTCAAGCGTGTATTCTATTTTATTTTCAGGTACTGCCAGTATTATGTCATCCACAAATCGCTTTAGGAAAGGTAGTTCAAAATCCAATTTTTGTATACAAGCTTTCACAACTTTGTCCATCACCCTGTTAGCTAGTATTGGGCTCAGTGATGAACCCATACTGAGTCCAAATACTTGTTTGTAAAACTTACCATTGAAGACACAGTAATTGCAATTGAAAATAAGTTGAACAGATTCCACAAAACTTGTTTTGTTAATTGTGCAATGTTGTTCTATGTTCTCCCAGTCATCGTTTATGTCTTCAATCACCAGTTCTAGAGGTACAGGTTTTTTCAAATTTTTTGTCTTTACATGTTTTGACAGGTTCGTTGCAATCAAGTTTGATTTATATCTATTATTCCGCCATACATTTGTGTTATATTTTATATTCTTAGACATTATTTTTCTGTAAGTAGTAACGATTGTACAAGTTGTGTTCATTTTTATATTTACTATATGTTTTGTATTTTTAGAACCCTGATGAAGGATCGAAATGAGGTCCGAAATATATTGGTTTTTTGAAATAAAAATGTCTTTTTAATTTTATTTAACCTTTTGCTAGACCGAATTTCCTACGATTTTTCCTTTTATTGAATTTTTTCGGGCGATATCACTGCATATCTCTCTCTCTCTCTCTCTCTATATATATATATATATATATATATATATATATATATATATATATATAAATTTTGCTATCTTAAATTCATAGCTTATGCGTATGACCATTCAGTTTAGAAGGAGAAGAATTAAGAAGACCGGAACGTCATTTGACTTACGCATCAATACATGCGCTTAATTTTGAGATTTCAATTTCGGATTGCTGACTTCTGATATATTCCGTGTCGATGAGCATCGGTGCTCATCAATGAAACAACAGAACGAACATAGAGATAATGTACACGGATTACGAATAATAGGCAATAGAAATGGAATAAACCATGCAAGTTTAAATAAATAAAAATGTTTTAAGTACTACTTTAGTACACAATAATTACTTTAAATTGATAAGATATTGCTTACGCCGCCGTTTAAAAATAGACGCATCGGTGACTTGTTTGAACTAGTCTGCTAGTATATAGCAATATAAAAGAGCGAATCACCGGCAGCCGTCAATCAGTCAGTTAGTTGACTCAGACTCAGTCAGTCAGTTGACCCAGTTAGTTGAGTTGACTCAGTCAGTTAGTTGACTTAGTTAGTCGAGTTTAGTCAGTCAGTTGAATCAGTTGACTACCGAGCTACTATGAAGCATTTGTGAACATAAATATATCTCTCGGTCTCGGATAGTTTATATAAATAATAGTGTTTTTTTATAGTAGTGATAAGTGTTATTAATTTTATAAATTTTTACTCTTTATTATTCATTACTTGTTATTAATAATATTTCTTATTGTTTAAATAAGGACGTTTTAAACCCACGAACGTTACAATATATTATTTTTAATTATGGTAAATTTTCCCTATGTTTACTCATGAAAAAAAAAACGCTATAATTATGACATTGATGTTAGTCAATTTAACTATGTATTCTGATAAAACTGATATACTTTAACATGGCCCACCAATTTCTGCCTCTAATTTAGATATTTCTTTCTGCTCCATTAAAATTTTGCTTTCAATTTTGATCATTTCAATTTCCTTTTCGTTTTTCTTGTCCCAAAATTGCGTTTCACCTGATCCGTAAATGAAATAGAAAATGCTGGTAGAAAGTAATATCACAGTTGTTATAGAAAATACTGGGACCCAGTTTAGAGAATCCTAAAGTATTACAAGAAATTAGACACATTATTTGCGAATCATTGCATTTACTTACTTCAGCAGTAAAGTATTTGACAATTATTGGAGACAAGACTCCTGGAATTACGCACAACGTTTTGCAAATACCCATAGTAATTCCAGCATTGTTGGGGCTTATATCTACAATGTTAACTAAGTTTCCAGAAGTTGCAGCTCCGCCTGCTGCTACTGCTATCACAACTAGTATCATGGTAACACTAATACTTTGGGGTCCATATACACTCAAGAATATGAACACTATTGCTGGTACAATATGACCTGATTAAAAATATTATTAGTTTCTGTTCATTATATAATTTTATACAAAATACCACTGAAATATAGTAATACTGGAACGCATACTTGTAGGCTTTTAAGAAAGAAGAACGAGTCTGAGACAGGGGTCACTTTTTTGTCTAACACTTGTTTGTAGAATTGTTGCTATGAGTTTGTTGAGCGCATTGTAATGTAAAAACTATGGTTACTATGCTTTTATTAGATGGTTGTTTTGTAAAAACAATGTACAACAAAGACAGATAGCCCTGAACTAGCTGTCTCTCTCGGCTTGCATTTTCAACGTCGGTGAGGAGCAATTGAGAAGAATGTTTGTGAGCATAAATGAAGTAGGGAAAGGTTTAAATCTGTTATTGAATGTCGATAAAAGTAAAGTGTTGGTTTTGAGAAGACTGGAACAAGTGATTGAATTTATATATTTGGGTAGTATGTTCTCGAGGGATGGACGTATTGACCGGGAGATTGAAAGGCGAATGTCTGCAAGGTGCAAGGTATTGGGTGCTCTGGGTACATTTGCTCGAAACGTGAATGTATCTAGAGATGCTCGATTGAGTGTTTATAGTGGTGTGTTAGTGCGTACATTGATGTATGGTTCTGAATGTTGGGTGTGGATGAAGAAGCATGAACGACGTATAACTGCTGTAGAAATGAGATATATGAGAGGAGTATGTGGGTATACGAGACGTGATCGTATACGGAATACATTGGTGTATGATGAGTGTAAGAAGAATGTTGTTAAGAAACTGGGAGTGAGTCAGTTGAGCGAATGTCAAATGAAAGGTTGGTGAGACTTATATATGCGGGTGAGATTGAAGGTGAACGATTGGGTGGGCATCCGAGGAATAACTGGTTGGGTATGATTGAAGGTTTGTTGCGTGAACGAGTGTGAAGAATAAACGAGCATGTATGAATCGCACTATTAATGTGGACGAGGCGAAAGTGGTGTGTCAGGATATGAATGTTTGGAGGAGATTGATTGTTGGTTGACTGTGTTTCTGGGTTCGTGCTACCCCACTAAGTGGGACATAGCGTGATGTTATGTATGTATGTATGTATGCATGTGAGCGTTCCAGTATAATTATATTTCATTGCATTATACGTACTGATAAAAAGAGCGAATTTTCTTGCATTTGTAATGGACATGGATTCGTTCTTTATTTGTTTGTCCATAAAAACTGAGAAACTAAATGAAAAAATATAGTTGAATATATCTGGCATGCATAATAAAAGTCCATTCTGAAAATAATATGAAACCTTATTGTACAACATAATAAATTATAAATATGTCCCTACCGTCATTATAGAAACTTTATGCACATCATTCAGGTAAAGAGGTAATTGCATAGCAGTAGTATTCACAGACCATATAATACCGGCAGTGCCAACAAAAACAGCCCAAAATGGTTTTGAAGTAAACATATCTTTCCACGGCACGGGTAGTTTTGCGTTATTAGTGTTTCCGATTGCATTTTCTATGTATGTTCTTTCAGCTTCTGATATTCTAGGATGCTCAGCAGGTGAATCGTAAATGAAATATAAGCAAAACGCTACCCAAATTATACAGAGAACTCCGGTGGCATAAAATAAGTAAGGCCATCCCAAAGAATGTATTATCATGCCTCCCAGAGCAAATGTAGCGGAATTACCCATAGAGGAACCTGAAATTTAAGATTTTTCATTAGTTAGGTAGTTAGTATTCAAAAAGGAATTAAACAATAACTGAAATGCAAATCTACAACACGAGAATACACTTTAATTAAAGATGGCATATTTCTAACATCTTAATCTACATACAAATAATATTATTTTAGTAACCTATTGTTTTCGTAGAGATACTGGAACTAATTTGTTTTTTTTTTTTGTTGTTTTTTCTAGAATTGCCCTTTGATATAAGCACAATAGAGGGTTGCCCAAAATAATACAGGTAGGAAATTACATATTTTATATTTCACAAATAAATCATTTGTTTTATAATGGAATTATGCATTACAATATTGTATTATAATACATTCATGTATGGTTGCGACTATTGAAGGCGGATGAAGTAGCATGAGCGACATATAACTGCTTAGGTGAAGAATACATACGAGCAGGAATGAATTGCACTATGAATGTGGACGAGGTAAATTTTTTTTATATCAACAGTGCAGCACTCAAATATTGAATAATGACAAAGAAATTCTTGTCTTTACCATCATCGTAAACATCAGCAACTGAGTAGGTTAACGAATACTAACAAACTAAAAACAATTAAAACATTAATAATAAATATTCATAGACAATGGTCTCAAAATATAAGAGCATTAATAGTTATTTACGATACAAGTACGTAAAGCTAGTCTTTTAATCACGATTGGTTCAATTAAAACACGAGCTTATCGAGGGTTTTAAAACCCTTGGGTGACTAAAGATGCTTTACGTATATGTATCGTACAATATTTTATCTACGATTTAATGAAAAAAACCCAATAAATATAAAAAAACAACTTTTATTTATGAATTAGGATCGCAATATTAAATGAGAAGTTTGCCATTATAACAAAATATTCACGTATTTGGCATATTAAAATATTTTAATCATTCGTTGTGATTAATGAAATCTGGTTACTAAACAACCGTTTTACAAACTTAAAACTAACAACTAAACATCAATTTTACACACTATCGTGTATATAATATTTTAGTCCGAAAGCAACAGTTCTGTAAATCCAATTTACTGAATAGCAATTGATGCTACATTGCATCGATTTTCTTTTGTGATCCTATTCATATTTACAAATTTACAGAGATATTTAGTAAATTTTTGTGTTTAAAGGTTAGATGACATGGGAAAGTAACTGCCCATTGGCAGTACTTAATTTATATCTACTTAATTACTAGAATTATAATTCCTCCCGCCACATCCTATAAGGGAGGTATAGAAATCATGCTGAAAATTCGGTAGTGATATTTCATTGTATGAGTTTCAATAGTTTTGCGATAAAGTCTGTGTGTATGTCTGTCTGTGCGTGTGTATCTCTGGAGGTACGGTTTCTCCAAAATTACTAAACTGAAAATTTAGATATTTTGTAATGTCATTTTTTAACATGTGTCATAATAGAACACTAAATTTTTAAGGGATGAGTGTTTCTTGATAGGGGTGGTCCGTGTTCCTGCATTGTTTAATAAGAAATTTATGGCGGGACATATTGTGGTGCCAACAACAGATTTCTAAATGTGTTTCCGAGATACCTTGATATGCTGATGTAAATTTGCTTCTTTCTTCCCTAGGAATCCATTTAGCAGACATGACCGCTACTGCTGGCCATGTTATACCCTAGCAAAACATTTACGTTAACAAATAATTCCATTCTTCTTAAAATCTGCGAATGTCTTACCAAAAGAAGCCCTTGCAAAGCTCGAATTACAATGCCGCACATCGGGTGGTACTTGTACATAGTTGGAAATATGAAGTTTCCCAAACCACAAATAAACAAATTAATGGCTAAGATTTTGCGACAGCCGTATTTTCGAAGGATGAAAGTGCCGGGTAGCTCTATCAGAGAGTAACACCAGTACGAGGCACCAAGGACTATTACTTTTGCATCCCACTGTCACGAAAACAAGATATAATTATTTACCAGTCGTTACAGTTATACAAACTAAATTAAAATGTTTAACTTGATGTAAATAATTTATAGTCGCATTTTCAAAGAAAAAATTGTGATGCCAGTATTTATTTTTAAACAACGATGTTGATAATATTTTAAAAATAATCAATTCAAAATATAATAGTCCTTGATTGATAGTTAATATCGATAAGGTTCAGAGCATAGCTGTTGTATATTTTTAATTTTCAATCTTACATTATTTCCGAAGTGTGAATCTTCCATTGTAACAATAGCAAGGTTGATATTCACTCGATTCATTTGAACGACAAATAATAGAAAGAATGCAAGAATTGCCAGCACCACCCGAGCTAAAAATAAACAAATCCCATATTACTTAGTTATTATTTATTCGGACCTATTCTCTAAAAATGTTTATACTGTAGCAACTTGCTAATTGTGACAAAAATGTATCGTTCTTTGGCAGCTAATAAAATATTCTCCATTAAATATAAAGTTTGCCTGCGATTTTTTCACCATTAGCAAGTTGCTGTGATAACAAATTCGTTTGATAATTGGGCGGATTATATCGGGTGTTAAATTTAAATGTAGACCACAAGAATTTCAAAGCTATTTCGTTGATATTGCTGGAAATTTTTATTCAGAATTTTAAAATGCATGCAATAATGTCCATTTGGTTACCTGTATTTTAGTATTTCAGGATATATCAATCAAATTTAAATTTATGTTTATAACAAAAATTGTGACACGGCCATGAAAAATTAAACAAAAACGAAAAATATTTGACATTTAAAATTGATTTAGATTTATTTATAATGATATAATGGCGAATCATTTCTTTCCAATTCTTTCTGTTATAGTATATTGTACAATGAGCATGGAATGGTACTCACTTCCTACGAGTATACAAGTTGATAATGCAAATCATACGAGTATGAAATGGACATTCCATGGGAGTTGTACACTATACCTTTTCTACGACCACGATGTTATTTCCCAATTTATTTATTTTTAATAATAAATTTGTCCCGCTTTCACCATTCCAATATTTAACAATTCTAAATAAGTATCCTAGCAATGGTATACCTGTACTGATGCTTGTAATGTACCTCATATCCCTAGCAACAACAAACATACAATGAGAAGATTTCTAAGTGGTCGTAGAAAAAATAAATAAATATCCTTAAGACTTCTATAAAATATCAATTACTTTTTGTTTTTGTTTAAATTTCTGTGTTGTAATTTTCCTAATAAATATGAATTATATTTTGATTGCTATATCGTGAAATACTAATATTTAGGTAACCAAATGGGACTTATTGAATGCTTTTATGTATTCTGAACAACTTTTGTGTTTACACTTTTAATGTAAAGTGAATAGGTAAAAATTACCGCAATATCAAAAAAATAGCATTGAAATCCCTATATTCCGCATTTAAATTCTACACCCGGTATATTATATAAATTGTTTAATTGTAAAATATATAAATGAATATATCATTACGCCTTTTACCCATTATGGGTGTGGCACTCTGCTTACGCAGATCTCGGTAAGTGATACATTTTTTCGTATGAAGTGCGGTTACCAGCCGTCAATCGATAGCCCTCAAGGATTTTAGTGGAGGGGGAACCACAGGGGTAAATTTAAATTGGTAACTGTCGGCAGTGGGATTCGAACTGAGGAACTTACGATCCACAGTCCGATACGTTACCACGGAGCTATTTATCCCATTTTGTTTAATTGTCAACAATATTAATAAAATTACAAAAGACACAGTGAGATGAGTTTAGGTCAGATAAGATAAATAGGACAGATCAGTATCTCTGATATAATACAGTCGCTCAGAGATAAATAATATAAACACTGGAACAGATATACATTTTTTTTTTCAAAAGTAATCAATGTGCTAAATTGTTTTATAGTACTATGAGTGTGTTGGGTTCAAATCCGACCGTGGTGATTGAATTTTTTTTAAATATTTTTTATTAGTAGTGTTGATTAGAACATTTGAGACTTTGAGAGTATATTTTGATGCACTTAATTAGATTAATTACTAGGAAAACTATAAATTAAATAAAAAATAGAATGCATCTATCTATTTATCTTTCTTTCATTTATTTACTTATTCTTTCTTCCTTACTTTCTGTAGCTTTGAAAGGTTTTAAAGAATGGGGGACTACATTTTTCTGTAAATTTGTAACAACGGGGATAATCCACAACCCGAAACGTTACCAAAGCCCTATTTGATCCATTTGCGTAGACAAGGATATGAATTGATTATTTAATTTAAATAAAATTTTGTTGATGTTCTACTTAATTATTTTAAAATGTGATTATAAATGTACTGTTAGCTTATAAACAATTACAGTATGTCATTATATGCGATAAAATTTGTAATCGCTCTAATTAATTATTAAATTAATGATAGCAGCAAAAAATTTCAAGGAGATTTATATTTAAAATGTAACAAAGAATAATAAAATAAATTGTTCATGATCGGGAGAGAAACTCAGTTTCTATGATACCAAAAACATGACAGAGACAGCCACTTTCATATCATCATCATACGGGAGATTTGTGTACTTTTTCTCCTGTCGTGAGGGCAAGTGCTTAAATAATGTGAAAAATGAAAAAAATAAACAGATCAAAGGTAACTATCAGAAATTATTTTACAATTCAAATAATTTGGAAATACCTAAAAATCATTATAAATATTGGGGCCGTGAAAAAATAATATATACACTGCAGGAGAGCGGTATTTTTCCCTTGTTCTTTTGTAGCCTACGCCTCGTGCTTCAATTTACTCCGCGGGAAAAAAATCATACACTTCAATCCCTTAATATATAATATATTATTATCCATTAAATAACTTCTCAAAAACAATTTAATTGTCATAGATCAACAATAAACAAATTGTGTAACAAATAAAATCATAATTTTTTTTGTTGAAAGTCATTCTTGCAGTATATTTTCTATAAACTGTTAACGATAGTTCTTACCTTTCATTTCAGGCATTTTAATGTTCTTCTAGCTGAGGCGACAGTAACTACAGATTTCGAACTTTGTTTACTAAACCTGATTGGATTAAATTTAGTCAAAAGTAAAAAAAAATGCCCCACTAGTAAACATATAATGTAGTCCTATGTTTATAGGAGTAAATGCTGTCACTTGCATGCCGGTGATTTTTATTCTGACATGACTATCTCTACAGTTACAAATTTGTGTTGATAAAAGATAATGAAGGACGTTTCGCATACTCCGGGTTTAATTTCATTTTTAATTGTTTTAGAACATAATTATCTGCGAACCAGTGACCTCAAAGTATTAAACTTCTTTTCTGTAGATTCACATCTTTTTTGAATGTACCATGAATAAGAAAGAAATTGTTTCATTAGTAGCTACATATTATAAATTTCGTATTTTATCATAATTACCCAATAGATACTGTATGTTTTATTTTACAAGTTAAACTATTTAATTTATTTACATGAATTAGCAAGAAAAAAAAATAAAGACGCTGATAACATGGACAGGTTTGGATCAAGTAGATAAATAATTTAACAATATTAAATAATACCTGTTTTTTTTTATAATTCGTTCACTATAAAGAAATATTTCAAAAACTATTACATGTGACGCGTTCTTAAAATATTTTAATTAATGTGTAGAATTGTCAACATTTCATGAAATGTAAAGAATAATGTAATTTAATATATGACCACGATACCTAAGTAAATATTATGTTTGCGGAATAACAAAGAAAATCAAAATCAACAAGATTATTCATTAGATAGAGATGATAACAATTTAACTAGCATAATAATAATTTGTTTCGCACTTACCGTTGCGTTACTACTGTTTGTATATTGTGTACATTATAATTAATCATGATTCTTGAATCTGTTTGAAAATTAGGATTTGTTAAAAAATAATCTAGATTATCTGTTCTTACCATTGGTTTTGATTGGCGAAAAGGGAGATATGTTTGAGCATATGATCTAGACTTATGTGTTAATTATAATTGAATTTTGTTATTAACAAATTTATATTTTGAAATTAAAATTGAATGAATCAATTATGGGGTAAATAGCTCCGTGGTAACGTGTCGGACTGTGGATCGTGACATCCTCAGTTCGAATCCCACTGCCGACAGTTACAAATTTAAATTTACCCCTGTGGTTCCCCCTCCACTAACATCCTTGGGGGCTATGATTTGACGGCTGGTAACCGCACTTCATACGATAAAATATATCACTTACCGAGAGCTACGTAAGCAGAGTGCCACACCGGTAATGGGTAAAAGGCGTGATGATATATTTATTTATTTATTTATCAATTATTTACTTACTTACTTGATTGTGAATAACGTTAAATATTTCTCGAATTCAATTCCATTTCCAATTAAATTTTTAATATTTCTAAACAACTTTTTAGCCTTTATTAAAATAGTAGTTATATTTGTTCACTGGTACAGATGTAGATTGTAAATCTCTTCAACTTTTATTTGAAATATTTTTCCCTAATATGATTAGGAAAGCAGGAAATGGGGTCGTTCACAATTTTTTATTTTATTTATTTTTTATGAAACTTTATCTAAATTGAAGACTATCTACACTTTTAAATGGCCTTGTTTGTTATTCATTAAGTCACAATGATTTTTTATAAATGTTGTGACGTCATTATAGAGGTGTTGGTGGATCTCAAACAGTATATAATTTTTGTCACACAAATGTTCTATTTTATTGTAATAATAATAATAAAATACGTAAAAAATACATGACCACAATTATCTACAATCTGTACTGTTTTAGATCCAGCAACATCTCTACAATGACGTCACAACATTTTCAAAAAATCATTGTGGCGCAATGAATAATAATTAAGAATTTTTAAAAGTGTAGGTAGTCTTCAATTTAAATAAAGTTTTATAAAAAAAATTTTTAAAAAAATGGTGAAAGACCCCATTACATGAGTAATATTTAAAATGTAAAACTCATATGACCATCCTGTAAATTTAATTGTAAAAGATTTGATACAGTATTTTTATGGTATGTAATCTTGTTTCTTTTTATTGTAGTCCAGCTCACATGATAAGTAATTATTATAATTTATTATATCAGTTATATAATTTTTATCTGAGCAAGGACTACGGTATTAAATAAAACTATATTTTATGAAAGGTCTGTCTAGGCTAACAATAATAACTTATTTACAGTAATTAATGCTGTTTGCAGAAAAAAAAAGTAAAATGTCTGCTTTGATTTGAGAGTATTTATTTGATTCCTGGTACAAAAGCTGCAAATACAACGTAATTAAATAAAATAAATAAATAAATATATAAACACGCCTTTTACCAATTATGGGTGTGGCACTCTGCTTACGCAGATCTATGTAAATGATATATTTTTGCGTATGAAGTGCGGTTACCAGCCATCAAATCATATTCCCCAAAGATGTTAGTGGAGAGGGAACCACAGGGGTAAATTTAAATTGGCAACTGTCAGCTATGGGATTCGAACTGACGATCTCACGATCCACAGCTCGACACGTTACCACGGAACTATTTACCCCATGTAATTAATTTTATTCAAAATAGAAAATACAATATACATATAAATATTTTAAATTAATAGCACGCTAATAGGATCTATATTACATAAAAATAAGTAATTGTGAAATAGTTTATATATTTACATTTATTAAGCTTCTTTCCAGCAATCATTTACCGAGAAAGGTTGGTAAATGTAATCTAGTTTCCAAATAGGTTTACGAGATTTTAATCTTTCCGGTGGTAAGTTTCTAGATCACGTGTTATAAACATATCCGGAAAAGAACTTATATTTTCCCATAGGCGTTTAGTTAAGAATTTTCTCCTAATATCGTATGGAGCGATGTTTGCCAGGACATAAAGCCAAGAGTTTGGTGTGGACTTTATAGTACCAGTAATTATACGCAACGTCTTGTTTAATTGAGAGTCAATTTTGCTGACATGGACGCTATTTATCCAAAAAGGGCAACAGTTTTCTGCAGAAGAATAAACTAATGTAAGGCCAACTACGCGTAAGGTGGCACTGGCATTGGTACCCCAAGTAGAACCAGCAAGTTTGAATAGAATATTATGGAAAACTGGTTTTCCTAAAATTTGCGTCTCAATGTTCCCACATCGCGAAAATCACTATCACGTTAGGTTACAAGTGTTTTTATATTGCAAAATCCGATATTTAAATTTGGTATCACATCGAAATAATATAACACCTGGTTTTGGATAAGTAATTCTCATAAAAATGTGCGTGAATGAGTTCGCGGGTGCATGAGTGCGTGAATGCATGAAAGCGTGAGTGCATGAGTGTGCGAGTTTTGGATAACTAAATGTTAGAAAAATGTGCTTGCGCACTAACTTACACTAACGCACTCATGCACGCACATTTTTATAAGAATAGAGTACTTGCATCAAGGTCAACCAGACAAAATTTTAACATGGAGTATTCATGTTTACTTTTGCATTAATTCTCATTCTACGTTGTTTTAAAAGATTAAAGTAAGTTCATAATTATACTGGTTACATAAAATTCTCCTAAATATGAAGCAATTTTAAAATATCGTATTTTAAAAGTGTATCATGTATGTATATGACATAATGACAGCATTGCTGTCAGTCTCCTTACTAGGTCAAGGTTCATTTAAGATTTTTTCATCTGTTTGGCTATTGTGGTACTGAAGATCTAGTTCCCACAAAAATAACATATTTTGGATGTAATATTGACTATATTATGTGATATCATTTGGTCTTTGAAGAAGGCTCCAATTAGGGCCGAAACGTCAGACCTTTATGATTAAATAAACATAATAGTAACCATAAGGCTGGTGTACCCATTACTATTTCCATTCCATTCCAAGTGTACAGTCAAGAACAACTCACAAAGTATTTGTTAATATTGCAATATCGATAATACAATACATAAGAAGACCCTTGTCCATAGAAAATTTTTAACGGTATTTCTAGTGCTTACAAGATTACTTAGTTCCAATGAAATAGATTACGGTATTTCTTAGGTTTAAGCTTATTATAAGATTAAAGATAAATTCCTACTCTAAGTAATATGAGTATAAATAAAATAAGTTCATTTGAACCATTTTTACATGAACATGGAAGGAAACTGTTTCAAATGTATATAACGGCATTTTATTAGAACTAAATGAAACAAGTGCTGTAATAAAAACATCAATTTGAACAAAAGTGAGTAAATGTACAGTTCAAGCCATGGTAAAAAGAGGAAGTGTATGAAAAAAAAAAACGAACAAGAAAGATACTGGTTCAAGTAAATTTGGATGATTTTTACTAGAGCTATTTACGATGGATATTCAAAAAAGTCATACAATAGAATCACTCTGACAAATACTATGAAATGAAATTGAATTCCAATATAGTAAGAATTCATTACTAAGGTGTTTAAAGACAATGGATATCACATATAAAATAATTTTCACATGGAAAATTATTAGCAAATAGTGCAATACTCTCGAGTAACAGCATCCAGTGAAACAATTTGTTAGTGGTTTTTTTTGCAATGCATTTTTACTACCACATGTGTAGATACTTCTCAGGGCAATTATCTATATAGTTGTTGTGTAAACGATTTTGAACCGAAAGACCTCGTAAGTGAAACCTATTTTCTATTACTATAAGTTTACCATAAGCGGTTTTCGCTATTGTAGTCGAAATTGCAGGGATTATAGAAGTCAAAGTAATGAACTTGGCGTATACTATATATGTATATCTAATGCGAGCGGATTTATGAAATTATTATAGGTAAGTGTTGGAAAGAAAAAATGCTTTAATAAATAATAGCAAAGTATTTATACTTTAATTTAAATAACTAAAAAAAAATATTAATATTATATAACATATATTTCGCAGGTATATTAGGAGGAATGGGAGTTATATTTTCTTCTGCGCCCGGGGCTTCACCGACCTAAGTCCGCCTCTGCATTTAAGGCAAAAACTCTGTTTTTTAGTTCTGTTTTACACTAGTTAAAATGTCTATTATTTTATTTTTTGGACTGGTTACTGAGCTTTAAATATTTTTCTATAAGAGTTTGTCACGCAATGGTTTGTATTGGCGACATTGGAAGTAGAAATGGCGATTGGATTTTGGTTCATGGTGATTACATATGGTACACAGCTCGTATTCATTGAATTTATGGCAGAAACCATATTGATTAGGGGGAGATTTGTCGGACATTGGATGTTGTCAGTTGTCCATATAATCTAAGGAATTTAAAAGGCTAATTTTATTGTGAAATAATATTGCGTTATAAAAAAGTGATAATGAAGGTTACGGGTAGAATTTGGGATATTGATTTTCAATGTATCTTTCTTATGGGGATTATGATAGCGAGACAAATGAAATGCAAAAATATTATTATGTACTAATTACAACGCAAAGATATTTTTTCTGAAATTCACAAAAATAATTGCATATTATTTGGAGCAAACATTTTTCATACCACTGGCTTCATAGGGTACAGCAATGAATAAAAATTAGGAAACATTAAAATTTATTTAATACAATTAATAAGCCTGCCAAAGCAGTTACATTTAAATTAATAAATGTTGAATGTACTATTTCAAAACTTTAATTAAATTAAACAAATTTTAATTTTTAGAATTTTTAATTCATTACTGTAACATGTAACCTATCAGACCAATTGCACGGAAAATGTTTGCGTGTGAAATTATATTTTAACAGACGTAAAGCCGATGCCGAGGAAGTTCTATAGTCGACCCGTATTTTTTTTTTTTTAATTTATTATGCGGCTTCAACTACTTTGGTTATTAGCTGGGGCGATGGGCGATATGAGGATTTAGATGTTTGCGTTGTAGTTAATCACAAACACCGATTTCATGCCAGCCTTGTACGGGAATCGAACCCGGAACCTCTGGGACTGAGCCTAGTACTCAAAACCACTGAGCCACAGAGGCGGGCCTTATATTTTTATTTTATTTATTTTTTAGTGTGACTACGCATACCTTTTTACGAAATAGTCCGATTTTGATGATTCTCTTTTTACTGGATATGGTATAAGTTAATTCTACTTAAATTTCACGCCTAAGGGTAGGAAAATAGGGAATAATTGATTGTATTCCCACTGAATTTTTACCTGCTAACCGATTCTACCAAGTATAACTTTCTACTTCGTCATCCTTTAAAAAAATTCCATTCCTTAGGGTAGAAAAAGAGGTTGCCAAAAAAATTTAAAAATATAAACTTGATAATAAAAAATTGTAAAACTAAAAAGCGAAAAATAAAATAAACCTTTTTAGTCGTAATAATTAAGCTTCTAAACTAATGTATAACTATTTTCATTTTAAACTGGAGGGATCGGCATATAACGATTAAACGTCCCTGTCCCATATAACTACAAAGAAAGCCATTAGTGCGGTTACCGCAAATCGCTTCACGATGGTCACAACAGGTAAAATTCCCAGGGTCGTATTCAGCTTAAAATTACTCTTACTTTTTTCCTATGATTGAAAATTTAAAAATTACTAATCCGGATTAAATTAACCAATTAGAAGTTATGTTACTTATTGTTCAATAAGAATATTAAATATCGTTATAATAACATATTTTCTCATATATAAGAGGCCAATAATTATATACAGCTATTTGTACTTCTACTCCCGTGATAGTAAGGACAAATATATTTAAAAAAAATAATCATGTGGCAGCCGTGGATATGTGAGAATGAAGTTGCTGGTACGAGTAACAACAATATTTGGATGAAATTGTGTTATCTGAGTGCAATTCCGAAGAAGATACTACGGGTCAAAATCAAGAAGAAAGTGAAATAAATTTATCTCAAATTAATTTACATGAACATGCACTTCAAATAGTGATCAACGTGTACAGAAAGTGCGCCAGTGAGTACGGTGAATTTCAAGCCATAAAAAAACAGCCGAATTTTGTAAATTTGTAGAGGGCCAAGCCCTAAAACGGCACAAAAATAATTGTATATTGTTGTAAATATTTTATGTATATAACGAAAATGTGAATAAAACCTTTTTTAATTTGAATTTGACATTTATCGTATGAATAAGGAAATATACTTATTTAAATATTGCAGTTTTCTTGTTTTTGTATTTATTATACACGTACCGGCGAATAGGGTCGTACAACCCTGTGCGAACCTTGTGAAAGCAGTTATAGCGGGTCATATTTTGAGTTCCTTTGTAAACGTAATTGCGGTGCATTTAATCGTTTTATGCCGATCCCTCCAGTTTAAAATGAAAATAGTATAAATAACTAATTGGTGGTCGGTGCCACACAAACAATCAACGAACGCCAACTCAAAATTATTTTCTTACATTAATTTCGGAGCTTATAGTTATTGAGCCTAAAAAGGTTTATTTCAATTTTCGCTTTTCAGTTTTTCAATTTGTCGGTTCATTTTTTTTTTTTGTTAAAATTTGAATATAAAAAATTATAAAAAGGGGTAAATACGTACATGGTAACGTATCGGATTGTGGATCGTGAGATCCTCAGTTCGAATCCCACTACCGACAGTTGCCAATTTAAATTTACCCCTGTGGATCACCCTCCACTAACAACTTTGGGGGCTATGACTTGACGGCTGGTAACCGCATTTCATATGCAAAAATATATCACTTACCGAGATCTGCGTAAGCAGAGTGTCACACCCATAATGGGTAAAAGGCGTGATGATATATTTATTTATTTATACAAAAGGGAACTGGCATATGAAAGGCAAAAGGCAAAGGCAAAAAGGCAAAAGTCAGCACCCATAACCAAGCAAAAAACATAAAAACACATTTGTTTTTTAATAAAATTGAAAATAAATGATAATAAATAATAAAATAATAACCAGGAGATTTGCTATATTAATTTGGAAATGAGGTCTGAAAACCCTGATTTGGAGCTGGCAAATCTATTTAGGAGTGGCACTTTGCTTTGCCACACCCATAATGGGTAAAAAGAGTGATGAGATATTTATTTATTTTATTAATTTCAAAAATTAAAATTGTTGTGTTATAATCTGTATTCATCAAATAATATATGTATAGGTAAACTAATTTTTTTTGCAATAATTTTGTGACATTCCATATATGGTTAGTTGGAAAGTTTTGGAAGCAATGCATTACCCAATGTTTAGCCAACGGTATCACAGCTTGCTATCGACTTACTGTTGCTTGTAATCATCTACTAAATCGTATTGTTCATAAACATTAACTTATGATTATACGATTTATACTATAAGCGGATAACATGCACATTATAGTTCATGAAACGATCTCTAGTTATGAAATATTTGTATTTTACACTCGAATGATTTTACTAGCAAAGTTTATTTACAATACGCTTCGTATTTCGAACAAGTAAAATATATTACCCGTGTAAAGTCCCAGAACTTTATGAACAGCGGATATATGCGTTGGCTTAGCCTCTAGTAATGGCTTTATAAAATAGGAAGGAGCAAGGAAGCTCGAAGCTCCCGTGCCAGATTCACTAAAACTTCGATTACTTGTTACGTACGACGCACTCCATCAAACTCCATTAAAAAGCCAGGCCTTGCAGGGTCGTCGTTTACACGGCGCTACAAATATAGTGTCTGCGCCGATATCATTCGCTTCATCAATCAATTTGTGCGCCGGGTATTTCATAACGGTTTTGTATAATGATGGACCATTAACTATTATACTTTAATCAAGTCGAAACTTTCAAGTCATCACGGGGAGGAAGGAGGAAGCGCGAAGCGGAAAGCGGGACCGCGCTGCTCAGAACTTCGACGCCTCCATACAACGCTTATTGTTATAGAGATTTCTTGTTATAAGATCTATTAATATCAAACCCTTAAGCCTGTAAATATACACAAAAAATCTAAATACGCAAGTTAGAACAACAGTAGAACTAAAAGTTAGGTATCAATAAAGATTACTTGTTAATCAAGCCAGTGATCAAGATTTAGACCAACTAACCAAATTGAAAATACCTATTTAATAAATAAAATAACATATTGATGTTAGTTAATTTATTATGCTTTGTATGTTATTCAGTTGCCCTGGACGCAAGGAGTAAAATAAATTAGGAGACACCGAAGTGTCTCCGGCCAAGTATAAAAAATGTAAATGTGACACTACAGTCTCTTATCCTGAAAGAACATGAACAAACGTCGACGTCTTCTTCTTGTTCAGTGTCTGGACTGATGCACAGTCGAAATGCCTAAAACGTGGCCAAAATTTAAATTACGAATTTGATATCAAAATTGAAAAATACAAAATGGCGGATCTCATATGGCGGAACAAATTTGGAAAAAATGGAATAAAGTAACAAAAATGGATATACTTACTGGGGGTATTCTCCTCACTAATTACAAATTTGATATCAATATTTGAAAATTAAAAATAACGGTTCCAATTTTGAAAATATGGAATAAAGTAACAAAAATGTATATACTGGAATTTTTCACTCCACTGATTACAAATTTAATATTAAAATTTTAAAATTCAAAATGGCGGATCCAATATGACGGATCAAATTTGGAAAAATGGAATATAGTAATAAAAATGGATATACTTGGGGTTTTCATCTCACTGATTACAAAGGACCTCGCACAATCCTTATGGGAAATGGGTTTCAGCGAAATTATTTATAATTGCGAAAAACATGTTTTTTGAGACCGTCAGAGCAAAAGTCATAAATGGGACCGATTCTTAATAATCATTAATTTATTTTCGTTTTTTTTTTGTTACTCTTTGCTTAGGGAAAAAAATAAGATACAGATTATTAGATTTCTTAATATTTAATGCTGAATTGTATTATAATGGATACACAACGTTTACAACAATTAACATTAATAACACGGAATTGAACTGACAATGAAAGTTTGTTTTATTTGTTTTTTATTTCCTTGGCTATCTGATTTTCGACGATAATGTCATTTTATTTTCTAAATATTTAAAACTTTTGATATTTTACTGCATTAAATGATTACTATTTAAAAGTAAAAATGAATTTAAAACAATTTTTCATTTTTATACGTTTGCTCTAAAATGTACAGGTGAGCCAATATCTGCACATTTGAAAAATCCTAAGTAAAAATTGCTGTCGAAACGTCGGCATAGTTTTTAATAAATTATTTGACTGCTAGTCCGTTTTTGATTTACCAAAAATAAGAAGAAATTTTCGTATGTATAAAAATGTTAAATGTTAAATCGTTATAGCGGACAAAATAATGATTATTAAGAGTCGGTCCCATTATGACTTTTGTGCTGAAACCCATTTCCAATAAGTATTAAGCGGGGTCCTGTGATATCAAAATAAAAAAATCTAAATGGCGGAATTAAATTTGAATAAAATGGAATAAAGTAAAAGCAAGTGATATTAACTCATGTCAAAAACTGAAAAGTTCAGAGCAAATACAAACACGTTAACCCAAAAAAAACATGTATAATAACAATAACTCACTCACTCACTCACTTTCTGTCACCAAGCAACAAGGATAATTTTTATGGAGGTAGAAAAGAAATCGAAATGCAGTCAAAATTAATCTTTATTCACAAAACCGACCCAGGGAAAGTGAAAAAATGTACAATTGATAACAGTTAGATAATATATCCGTCATATAAACTTCGTTAAACAGAGTAAAAAAATCCACATAACAACTTAACATCATATGAAATCACAATGGCGACTTTTCCAGAAGAAGGCTCAGGTGTGAGCCGACACATCGGTTTTGTAAATAAAGATTCATTTTGACTGCTTTTTGATTACTTTTCTACTTCCATTACTACTACCAGTCGAATAATATTTCCTTTAGATAATTTTTATGTGTAACAGTTTTGTCGAAAATTTGTCGGCTTTCTTTTAACCTAATAATTCGTTTTAACCAACCACAAAAATGTGCTGTGGCTAACTATGTCATTGAATTTTTGCACAAAATAAATACTGAAATTACAAAAATCATAGCAAAATCTACATATGCCAATGGAAGACTCATAAGAGAAGCTTTTATGCCTATGTCCCATCTGTATGATTTGCCTGATGAAAGATGAAACTCTAGCGGTGAACGATGAAATACGATTTAGAGGTGTCACACTTGGATGACAAAAATCTCATGAAAATGTTCTCTTCTTCAGATTATTCTGTACATACGTCATTTATTTGGACATAACCTATGCGTTGATGGAAAATAAAAATATTTTATATTGTTTTGTAGATATTGTAAATTGGTCTAAGAAAAACGTTTATTACGTACTTAAAAATTACTATGGGTTAAATTGATTTATTAAACCTCATGAAATATTTATTTTAACATCAGTTTATTCAACATAAATAAACAATAAAATTAGAAGGAAACATAAAACAAAGATGAATTTGAACTATGAACTGGTATAGGGTTAGCTTTTTATTGTACAACATATTAAGATCACTAGATAAAAAAGCGTACAGAATTTTTTTAAGGCCAAGGAACTGGATGTTTTAATTTGTTGCTTAAAATGCGTGTCTCCTGTGACCAGTTGATTTATCCCGTTTTCTTTTTTTGGCATCTAGCTAAACAACAAAACAAAGTTTTATTATAAAATATTTCCTAGCTAAAAAATTTATAAACAAGTTACCTTCAGAATATTCATTTTACAATTTCACACTAGTATTAAAAATGTAAACACAAAAACTTAACCTCAATAAACAAAGTAATCGTGCACTTAAAAAACCAAACTAAAAGAAAATTAACTAAATAATGAAAACCTGTATTGTTAAACTAAATAGAATACTACACAAAATAATAATAATAAAAACAAATGACAGAAAGTATAAAGGTGAAGGAACATAGATTCAAATTCTTCATCGTGAAACCAGTAACAAATCGTTTCATTGCATTTAGTCGATGGAAATAGAAATAATCCTATTTTCATCGTGAAGATGCTTGGTTTCATCGTTCATCAGGCAAATCATACAGATAGGACATGGGCTTTAGGAAAAAAATTAATGTAGGTGACATGTCAGACAGTGGTAAAATGGCGACGAATCGAGAAAAGAAACAAACCTGCCATAGCAGAGTATACATGTTTATCCGAGAAATGACTGTTAATTAACCGTTCTAATCCGCTATTATTGTTTTTGTTGTTGAGTCTGAGCATTCAAAGTTCAAGTTGTAAACAAATTTAGTGTCATTTTTTGTGAAATTATGGAGATACTTAAGTTTTCTATTCAGAACTTTTTGTGATGTTACAACCACAAATATCTGTTCCTTGAATATTGACGCACTGAAATTAATGATATTTATAAATTTCTGTAAAAATAATGACATACCAAATTAACCTAAATGAAAATCAGTAACCAGAAAGTGATCGGAACAAACATATATGTATGCTCTTAGAGATAAGCTTCCCCATTTAGAGAACAATTGTTAATTTTTTTCGATAAAAATAGATATAAGAAGTATATACTGGTACTGTCTTTCTTATAATTGACTCCAACTCCAAGGACTCCTTGACTCCAAGGAGTCCATTTTTTTCCGTTGGGTGGAAAAGTTACGTTTTTATTTTCATCTGACTATATTTTATTTATTATTATGTATTTATTGTTTTAAATTCTGACGAAAAGATTCATTCATGTTGTGTTGTTCATATTTATTTATTTATTCATATTTTAACATGTTTTGCAAAAGTCTATATTAATACCACCTCCTGAAGAAGACACATGTGGCGTCGAAATCGGTCGAGGTAGTATTCAATAAAAAAATTCTGGCTGATATCCAAGAGTTTTATTTATATCTATCATCCAGCCAAAAAGCAGTCCTTATCACTACTATTAATACTTTTTAGCACTGCTAAACTAATATTTAAACACTATCTATTTAATATAATATAAAAATAGAACATGAATAACATACATATACTTGTAAATTTGAAAAAAAAATCTCCTGGATTACCATTTATTTCAATGGGAGCAATAAATATTTTCCTCGTTTCTCTAGTTTATGTTTCTGCCGAAAAGTGTCAGCTACTTTTATTTTTGCTCTAATAGAAATTAATTATGACATGGCTTTCTATGTTTTGAAAATCATAATAATAATAATAATTTATTGCATCAGAAAACAAATTAGAAATTACATTACAATCGTCAAACATCAAACAATATAATATAAATAAAATTACACAAAACATTTTCAAAATATTCACTTACATTGTAAAATATATTATCCAACAAGAAGGATTTTAATTTGGACTTAAAAATTCAGAATATTCGGAAGTGCTTGATATGACTGATAATTAAAATTTTTAACACCGAGCACATTAGGGGAATTTTTACACATCAAGTATGTAAAGCTCACACAATGTCGTGTTTTTAAATTTAAGAAAAAACTCACGGGAAGATTGAGAACGTTTAATATTGGCAATATATCTAATGTTGCGCTTTTGCGCAGTAAAAACTTGTTTTACGTGAACAGAACCACCCCTTACTCTGATGCCATATCGCAGCCTCGATTAAATCTTCAAAGTGTGGTTTCCATGATCCAAGATCATCCAACCACATTCCCAAGAATTTAGTTTTAACATTATTAGAAATAGGGTTCTCGTTGATGCCTAGTTCCACATTAACATCATTCGAAATACTATTTTTACCTCCCGCACATATATGTAAGGGAGGTATTGTGACAGGTCAAAATTTTTGGTAGTGAGTTTTCATCGGTTGAGGTTACGTGCTAATTATATTTTGGTAGCAATCTATAAACCAGAAGTGGTAGTTTACGTGAAGACCTGTCAGGTTTTTTGGGTATATCTCAGTAAATAATTGAGTGACAGTAAATTTTGTCATAATAAAAAAGATGTAGAATAGCATTGGCTAAAATTGTTATTTAAAATTTTTTTCTATATTTTTTGAGAAGTTATGTGGTGCCCACATCAGATTCTAATACAATATCATTTTCTAACTTAATATTTATATCTTGCATGTTCAAATTAAAAACTAGTTACATTTTGGTGACTGACCATCAACTGGAAGTGGTAGATTACTTGATGGCCCATGAGATATTTTGTGCACATCTCAGTAAATAATTGAGTTAGAATAAATTTTGTTATTATAAAAGATATATTAAATAATATTAGATAGAATTTTTATTTGGAACTTGTTTCTATTTTGCACCGCTTAAAAATTGTTTAAGCAGGAGGTTATGTGTTGGTCACATCAGATTTTTAAATCTCGTGAAGCAAGTTTTCGCTTGTTTCAGGTATAATGAGCTGCAGTTGCACCACTCGTATAGTTTTTCAGGCTTTTCGTTGCATTTGTTTACAAGTGTTTGAGAATCTTTGTGAGATAGCAACAATGAGACATCATCTGCAAAAATAGCAATTTTAATAATAAATGTATAATACACCAAAAATCGTTTAATTTTTTACTATAAGTTCTAAAAATTTTTTTTAATTCTAATTATTATGTGGCTAAAGTTTTGAAAATATGTGGATTTTAAAGGTATATCAAACTGAGGATCTCATGGCCGGGACATACTTATTCGAAAATAATTTTGTCATGCAAGCCACCTTTTTCAATCAGCAGCCATCAAGCCCCTAATACTTGACATGAACTATTGCTATTAAACTTATGATTATGTTTTGTAAAGTAGTCAAGCATAAATGATTGAGTAATTTATCATCTACATCGGAATAGGCAAATTTGTTTCGTTCTCGTGCGTCGTAAGAAGCGAGCGCCGAATAGTGAGCATGGTGCATGCAACAGAAGTCGTTGAATGAGGCTTTAGAGACGTACGCATGCACTCAGCGTAATGACCAGATAACGTGCAAGTCATAGAAGCCATCAGGCCACGGGACACACACAGACACAGCCATAGAACCCGTAATGAGTTTTGAGAATATGTTCAACCACGAAACTCAACTAGCTCACTCTCTAACTAATTGTTTTGCCGGTTCTGATTTCACCATTTCATTCAATTACTGTACGAGTACTTCGCCGCATGCACTGTTTATTTTGCAGGAAATGCGACAAATTGACGACAATGTAAGTTATTGAAATATAACTCATCCAATTGGGATCTGACATGTAGCGATATGCCATCTAGCGGATTATTTTCGAACACAAAGTAGGGTGAAGATTCCCTTAGAAATACATTACGTCGAATGGAAATAACGATTTTTGATATAAAAAATGACCAAAATTGTAGTTAAACACCGCGAACAATCGAAAAATAAAGTGCACTATGCAGTATAAGTGTGAAATAATAAGTCCCGTAAAAATCTGGACGTTACATTCCATTATTTTCCGAAGCTGGACAAACATTTTATTTATAAAGTAAACCAATTTGGAGTTCGAAAAAACCTTGTAAAATCTAACAAAAGTAAACAACATGAATGCCTTTACAATAAATAATATGCTCTGAATATTTTGTACCAGACGGTTATGTACATCTAAATTTTAGGTTATAATACGAATTTGCTTCGAAATCTTTTTACTTTGTATTTAACTAAGTTCATAAATTAAGGCCCGGTATTATAAACGAATGTTAAAATTTAATAGCGTATTTTATAAATTAAGTAACCTACTATTTGCAAAAAGTGTAGGTATTATAAAGGTAATATAAATTTAGTGTCCTACTAAATCAGCTCATTAAATAAGCAGGACAGTTTTGGTGGTATTAAATTTAGTTAGTAGACTATTAAAAGTATATTTCAATGTTATTTTATATTTTTGTTCTATATACATATACTTAATGGAAAATAATAAATAAAGATAATACTTGTTAAATATTAAAGATAAATAAATCTTAAAAAATTTGTAGATATTTACATAGGTATTTCGAATATGATGTCACTAACATCGATTGATAGCGTTTCAACAATTGTTAGGTTTTCATCTGTTTATTTCTTTTTATATTATTTCCTCCAGTGTTACCTAAATAAAAATATATTCTATTTTTTACGTGCCCAATATTAAATAATATCCAGTTACATTCTTAGATTTCAGCTTTATTGATTTTATTTTAATATTTTCCTGAATTAATTTTAAATATATTCCTTATCTTTGTCTTTCCTGAACAGTACATTGAATTAAATTAGACACATATGGTTATATCTGCACATACTTTTGTTTTAGTTTGCATATCCACTGCGTCTGTTTCTTTGTTTTTCAATTATGTGCCTGGATTGAGACATAATTTCTAGTAATTTAAATATTTATTTTTCACTGTAATTTTTACCTCATTCTAATTATTCCATTTTTCTGAATATATATTTGATGAATATAATTCTGATAGCAGTAACTGATGATGATATCAAATTTCATATTTCATACACTCATTGATCATTAAATAATGGTTTAAATAAATATTTGTATTATTGTATTTCAAAATTTAGTTGATTTCGTTATATTTTATGTAAGTTTGAATTAGTAAATAATAATTTTCACTTCCGCCATCTACATGGAATATGTGTATACTTCTGATAGGGATTCTAACTTACCAACTAAATTTAATATGATTTGGTAACTTTTCTAGGGAGACTCGATTAACTAATAAGTAGGTAATCAAATAAAATTTTGGTTTATAATACTCACACAAATATTAAGTAGCATATTAAATTTAGTAGCATATTGGCTAACCGGCTATTTAACCAGCGTTTATAATACCGGGCCTTAATCTGTATTCAAAGTGAATGTTGCTTATATTTGTTCATTTTTAGTTATTTGTTTATTTAGTTGACTTAGATCAAAAACGTACAACTAACCTATAACAGTACAAAAACGTAGCAATGCAGTTTTTGCATTTTTCACTCAAAACCAGCCATGCAGGAACAAACAACACTCATCACTTGTTCATCCCCTGCAATTTTCCTATTAATTTGACGGGGATCACTTCGTATATTCGACGTTGACATACAGAAAGCCACTACACTAACAGCCACTGTCATTTTCATTTAATTTTTTACCGCATTTAATCAATTGTCAAGTATATAAAATGCGTTCAGCTTCTTTAAAATTTAGTTTGCAGGACCTGTTGTAGCGCATTCGCAAATATTATTAATCGGGAGACTCATTTTTTATATTTTATACGCAAACAGTACTAATGTCACATTCGAATCTTCACCCTAATTGATGCCATCTTGGATAGGCCACGCCCCCATGTCAGATCCCAATATCCGGAATTTTTAGCAGGTATTTATTATTTTCAATATTGATGGTTCTTATTACGTGTAGTACCCACTACAATAAGCTGTAAAGAAAAATAAATTACCTTTTTGTCGATTGACATTAAAAGTGCGAATTTTGGACAGCTAAGAGTCCGTAAAATATCACATTTACAGCCTAGGCATTAATAGTTATTTTCCCATTGGTTCTTTTCCTGCTTTCTTACTTCTTTTCTTGATATTTCTACCCAACAATCATATGCGAGCCTTTCCTTGGTGTCCTTAGTTTCTTTTCATACTTCATTGTTCTCTTATTTGCTTCTGTCTTCATTTTGTACCGTTTTGTTTCTTCATCTAATGGGTATATCGGTATTTGTTTGTCTAACCCAAGTACCCATCTAATATATTTTGAATGAACTCTTTCTATATTGTCTTGTTCTCTCAAACCTCAAATTTTGGCTCCACTCATCATAATGCTCGCAATCAATTTATCAAAAAGTAACATTAATAATTTTAAGTTGTTCTTAAATTTTCTTTGTATATATATAGTCAAATACCCCTTTACCGTTAGGTGTAGGGTATTTTCTTTGTACTAAATAAAATTTAATATGTACCGCGGTACTGAAGTTCCTTCTTATCACTTATATGGTTTATTTTAATTGGCTCTACGCACCTCGGCAAATAAATTCCATATTCGTGATAAAAAGTAAAACTTGAGTGCCTTGATAATAAATATTTATAATAAATTTGCCATAGAATTTTCATAATTATTATTTTATTTTTAAATTTAATACTGTCAAAATTTGTTTAGAAAGGAGTATATAAAACACTAATAATAAAAATTAATAAAATAACAACGAACAACGAATCGAGCGTCTCTGGCAGCGAGGTGTGACACCAAGCGAGCGTCTATTGCAGTTTCAAATAATGCAACAATAAATCCACCGAAAAAATAAAGCAAATAAATAGCTATATTAATTGTCATAATAAAAATTTTTGATTTGATTTCTACATAACATAAAGGGTACTAAAAATAAAAAATGTTTCAGATACAAATTATAATCAATATCATTTATATTTTTTTGAAAATATAACAAATTTACTCAAGTTATTTATTGGGATATGCTCACAATACTGATAAGCTTTCAATTAAACTACCACTTCGGGTTAATGAATTGCTCCCAAAATTTAATCAGCTCGTAAAATAAACATATAAAATCTAAATATGAAATTTAACTTTAATAGCTTCATTAAATTTCACACACAGCCAGACGCCATAATGAAAATAGTGAAATAGTATTTTAGGGACAATAGAATGTGCTTGCCGCTTGAAAATTCACTAACGAAAATTTTGACCCGTCACAGTACCAATATGAGCGGAAAGTAAAAATTTGTGACTCAGCTTTCTTATATGTATTAAACTGTTTAATAATCATAAATCTCACTTGATATATATTGATAGTTTCTTGTAGCTTCGAGAGAAGCGTAGAACGTTCGAGAACCCGCCTTACAGGAATGTATAAGTAGCTGTCGGGTTAATGGGGCTTCTATAAAGCGGTTTGGTCAATTTTCATGAATTTTTTTTGTACTTATGGGATCACCTGGATGATCAAATGCATAAGTCATGAATATAAATCAGGAAAATTAAACAAAAATTCTGGATCTCGACAACAACGCCACCTACCGGGTCGCACTGTAACTAAAAACTATCCAATAATTAAAAATAAATTTCATCAAAATCGGTCAAGCCGTTTACGAGGAGAAGAATTACAAACACAAGCGCACTGGAATTTTATATATAAAGATATATTTCTAAGATTTTCTAATTGAAATTTACAACAAAATTAATCATCATAATTAAATAACCTCTAACTTAATTGCAAATGTAACGTAGGACTTTCAGAATATTCTATATTTAATTAGTTTACACAATTACTCATAGCCTAATGAGTTCTAAAAATTCAAGAATGGTATGGTTTCACTTAAATACAGAAATAGTAAACAAATTCATTATTGTTCTGACGTTGATGGTTTCTTTTATTTACGTATGCACCTTCGGGGTAGAAGCAAAATAAGAGCTATTTTTAAACTTTAAATTTATTTTAGGTCACTAAATTAAGGTGAATATATTTAATTTTAGCATTGATTCTTACTTTTGTTTTTAAAATCTTTTGTAACCATATTGCTCGTATTTTACTTATAAACAATTAAGTTGGAACTCTTACAAGCATTAATTTAAAATAACAACAGAGCACTTTGTTATTTTACTTTACAAATTCTTCTTAAAGGCTATCTGACAGTATGCTAAATTTTATAATAAATATAGGATACGAAATTTAGGTGTAAATTAAGGATAATGACAATAGTGTTTTGAACTAAATTTAGTATTTGAAATCAAATTCTTTAAAACATGTTCTAAACAATACAAAATTTACGTAGTAAATGTACACACAAACCACTGCGCATTGAATGACGCGAGGTACAACATAACCTACAACTTTTGTGTTATACACGTGTTTATGTATCGTATACAAGTGCAAACGACTTTGTGTGAACTTTTATTACAAGAATATGAAAAATATCTATGTTTATATGCAGTATAATCAGAGGTATATAAAATGAACATACGAGGCAATTGTTACTACCGTCATCGTTGTGTAAATAGAAAAATTTCTTGCCATTTTCACCACTAATTCGATTGATAGAGAGTTGACTTTAACCAAACAATGTAAAAATATGCAAGCATGCAATAGGTACGTAATGCAACATCTAGATTTAATAATTCCCCAGAAAATATCTGTCCGCCGGCGCAAATCCAACTTTTCTATTCAAAATATTGTTTCGTGCCTGACATATTCTTTTATGTAACAAATTTAATATATAAATTTGGCACAAAATATTGTATTTTTGTCTTAAATTAAGCATTGCGCCCGACGGGCTTAAAGCAAAATATTATTTCAGTATTAAATACGAAATGTATAATCTGCAAAGAATTGAAATATGATATTTTCTCTGCTTTTTCATTTTGTCCCTATGAAATTTTTGGGACTATTTGCTGTTAATAACCCGCTATAATACACCTCCAAAATGAAATCACTATAAAGAATTACAGTCTATATTCTTTACTTTGATTTAGTGCTTACTAATTGTATACACTACGAAGTAATAAAACCATCAACCAAGATCAGGATTTGCAGATCAGGAACTAAAATTGTATTTTCATAGTAAAGGTTACTAGAGTCACAAAATGGCAAAAAGTCACTTATATTATGACTAGACCCAAAAAAATCGTGTTAGGTACAATAGAAGTTTAAAAAATATTATTAATTATTAAGATATTTGAGTTTTCAAATCCTTTATAATGACGTCAAAGTATTATACCGCATATCTTATCTATCCTATTTTAAATTCTTTGTACTTATTATTGACCTGTTAGATTGTCGAAGTGTCAAAATAGTTGACAACTAATTTGAAGATTTTTGTTTTGCTTTTAATTTGTAAATATATTTTAAATAAATACAATTTACAGTTTACTAGGATTTTTTTTTAATAAACATAAATATGTTTACAATAAAATATATATGATTCTTCAATACAAAATAAAAATAAAATCTACTAATATTATAAGATATAAGGCAACAGGTAATATAATGTAACAATGAAATAAATGTCGACTAAGAACTAAGACCAAAATTAAGTAAATTTTAATCTGCGATTTTTTCGGCTAAAAGTGTCAGTAACAGCATTCATGAAAATTTATTGATTTAATCTAACATCGCACCTTAGATCTTCTAAGCCACGTTTCTATCCTTCTGAGGGTGCTAAGCGATCTTTCCTTTGTCCATGTCGTTGAAGAAATAAATTAATTGCATTATATACAGATGGATAAAATTTTTTGATATATCTATTAGCTCTTCATACTCTAATTTGTCAATTTCCAATTTCACTAATCTGGCCAATATATATATATATATATATATATATATATATATATATATATATATATATATATATATATATATATATATTTGCCAATGTAGTATTCTTCTGCATCAATAAGAAAATAAACACTGGATGTACTTTTAGTTCTACAGCCCGATCCTTATCTAATTTATCATTTTTTTATTGGTATCATCACTACGGTTATTGCTAGAATTAAAATATTGCTGTATTAAAAATGCAAGTGAATTACTGTGAATTTTAAGGTTAAGTTCTACGAGTATGTATATCGTGCTTCGCGCATTCTGTAGATTATTTGCTTAAATTACTTTACGCTTGCCAATTTTTAGTGAATATCTGAACCACAGTTCTTATTTATTATACAACCGAATCAATTTCAAAATACATTTCTTTTTAAAATATTAAATAAAATTATAGTAACGTGTATATTCTCAGGGGAGGGGGAGGCGAGAGCCCCCCTCCCCCCTTGGCCCCCTCTCGCTACGCCCATGGTTTGTTTTATTCTAATTCGAATTAATCTCATGATTAATTTATTACTCTCGAAGAAAACAGGTATATGAGAATTATATATAACAATTATTGACAACCTTATACATAAGACAACAGACATATTAAACTTACTGACATATTTTTAATTACCAGGTTTTATATATTGTTTGTGAAATAATAAACGTATTACTATCATATCCCTCTAGGTATTAGTACCATCAATTGAAGACAATACTTTGGTAATTGAATCTCCTTCGTATCCGTTTATAATAACCGAGATCCCAATTGTCTGCAATTAAAATAATGCCCCCTGCATTCACATAGAGTTTTTGAAATCTGATCGGCAGGTCGTTAGTGTTGTAGGCGTGCGCAAGACTTACCGGGAAGGGGAGACCGAGAACAAGGATGACGTATAGCGTATACTCATGGTGCCCCTATGAAAATAAGATCATTCGTTCGTAATTATCAGTTATCACTGGAGCGTAAACCCGTTGCGCGTTTTTAACCGCGATGTCTTCTTACAGATATTTTTGTCAAAGAGCCACTCGGTCCTTCTTGTCAATTCATATTCCATCGCGTGCGCCTCAGTTCGTTCAATTTCCTCTGTTCGTTGTTTTTTCCACTGTTCGTTACTTCGCCTTTGTTTGTCAAGTGAATGTTTCTGCGTTTTGGGTTTCTTCAATGCAGTTTAATCAACGGAAGTATCATCGTGGATAAGATACTAAGTATTGCGAATCATTTTCCCCTCGCAGTGTTTCAGTTTTTAAGAAATGAGAACTTGCATCATTAATATTTGTTTTAATCGAAAAAGAAATGAAAATTATTACATTGGTAGGTTTTTGATTTCGTTAATTATGTTTTATTGAGCAGGTATTATTGTATAAAATTTAAAAAATTTCTCTCACTTTCTTCCCTTATCCTTAATTTAATAAAAATTCTAACAAATAGAAGTACAGAACGCCGTATATCTTTCATCTCTTTTCACGTAGTAGATTGGTTGGTTGAAGATTCTTTGAAAACTTTGTAATATTTTTTGAAAAGTGTTTCGCACCGAGTTGTATAAATACTGCAACTATTGCTATCTCAAGAACTATAAAGACACTAGCGGACCCGGTAGGCAGACTTTGTCCTGCCATAGACCTCGCTAGCAAAATATATTTCTTCATACAAATGGTATAGAAGTATAGGTATTTAGGTGTAATTGTAGATAGGAAATTAAAATTTAATGAGCATATTGATTATATTATTAAAAAACTAGCGAAGAAAATAGGAGTATTAAGTAGAATTTCTTATAGGTACAGACTTTCTCAATATGCTAAAATAGTAATATACAATACGACGATACTACCGCATTTTACGTATTGTGCTACAATTATCTACATAACTAATCAAAGGTGTATACAAAGATTACAAATGTTACAGAATAGGTGCATGAGAATTATCTTAAAATGTGATAAATATACTAGAATTAAAGTTATGTTAGAAAAATTAAGTTGGTTAGAAATAAAAGTATTCGTTGAATTTAGGGTGTTAGTTTTTTTACATAAAGGAATACAAAAAAACGTAAAGATGTTTAAGCGAAATGATGAATTTCATGAATATAACACGAGATATAAACAAGATTTTCGAGTATCCAAGAAAAATAAAGAAAATACGAAAAATAATTTATATGACAAAGGACTAAAGGTGTATAATAAGTTACCAAGCCATTTAAAAAGGATATATAATTATAAACATTTTGCATATAAGCTGAAACAGTATTTATTAAGATAGATTAGTTAAGAAATATATATCTAGTATTTTGTTATTAATAATTATGATTTGTTAATGATGCCCCAATACCCCAAAATAAATAGCTCCGTGGTAACGTATCGGACTGTGGATCGTGTGATCCTCAGTTCGAATCCCACTACCGACAGTTGCCAGTTTAAATTTACCCCTGTGGTTCCCCCTCCACTAACAACTTTGGGGGCTATGACTTGACGGCTGGTAACCGCATTTCATACGCAAAAATATATCACCTACCAAGATCTGCGTAAGCAGAGTGCCACACCCATAATGGGTAAAAGGCGTGATGATATATTTATTTATTTTATATTTATTTTATTTGTTAATGATGCATGGGTATAGTTGTTAATAATATTTATATTGTATCTTATTTTGTATGTGGTTGGCCTTCAGGCATTTAAATAAAATATTATTATTATTATTATTATATATAAAAGTCCGGTGTTCGTAACTCTTCTTCTCCTAAACGGCTAGACCAATTTTGATGAAAATATTTTTGTATATGGTCATGAATGTAGTCGATAACAGCGCCACCTATCGGGTCTGTAGCTAAGAGCCATCGGTCAAGCGGTTTAGAAATCCTACGAACACACGCACATCGGAATTTTATATACAAGCTGTTCTACACTATTACTATCTCTAGAAGTATAAGAGATACGAAGTTTGTTAAATTAGCAAACAATTTCTAAATTATATAACAATTAAAATGAACAAAATAAAAATTTTTATTAACCAGTGGTTCTCAAAATATGGGACCCAACTTTTTTATTTTAAATTAGCTTATTCGATTCAGTATTTTTTTCTAAATACAACGATATAATACACTAATTAGTCCTACATAATAAAAATATTGAGAAAAATGCAAATAAAAATTGTTAATAAGCATATAAAATAAAATAAATATATCATCACGCCTTTTACCCATTATGGGTGTGGCACTCTGCTTACGCAGATCTCGGTAAGTGATATATTTTTGCGTAAGAAGTGCGGTTACCAGCCGTCAAATCATAGCCCCCAAAGATGTTAGTGGAGAGGGAACCACAGGGGTAAATTTAAATTGGCAACTGTCTGCTGTGGGATTCGAACTGAGGATCTCACGATCCACAGTCCGACGCGTTACCACGGAGCTATTTAACCCATGAGTATATAATTTTCTCATTTCTATTATTTTGTATGCTGGCAGATGCAATAAGATGCAAAGAAGAATATCAAATACTTATGGATACTAAACAGTTTTAAAAAGTAAAGATGGAGTCATACGGTGTTAGAATTGGTCATATTAGATAAAGCAAATATACTTCAAATCAAAAGAGATTTTCCAGCTGTACAGTTTATTATTTAAGTTATCTTTTAATGTCAAATGTTCGAAAAAATATTAGAAATTTAATATACGAGGTGTGGCAATAAAAAACGGGACTGATGCTGAAAAACTTTTTTCTTTTCAAGTTTTATGTTTTTAATTATTATTCCCTTCAATATAAACTCTTTCTTTATCCCTACACCGCTCCGGGCGAATTTTCCATTGTTCAAAACAGTATTGGAAGCCTTCCATGATGCGTGCCGCTTTTTTTTTCACAGTTTCAACGGTCTGAAATACTTTTTCTTTTAATGCAGATTTGATCTTGGGAAACAGATACAAGTCACATTGTGCCAAGTTAGGCAAATAAGGCAGATGGTCCAACACTGGGATGTTATACTTGGTTAGAAACAAGCTTCTTTTTGTTCAATTGTGAGAATTTTTGGTACAAATTTTATACTCTTTCGGCATTTTAAAATTCTGACGTAGAATTTTCTTGAAGCATTCCTTTACATTTCCTACAGTTTCAGCAATGGCACAAATAGTTAACCGAACATCAGATCGGATTAGATTCCCGATTTTTTCAATGTTTTTATTAGTTTTTGATGTCGAAGGGCATCCCGGGCATACGTCATCTTCAACGTCCTCTCGACCATCTTGGAAACATTTTAACCACTCAAATACCCGCGCACAAGATAAATATGCATTGCCATGTTCTTCTTTTTGAAAAAGATCATTTCCAGTAGCGAAAATTTCACGAGAATTCGTGACTGTTGAAACATTTATCGTTTTTTCGGCAAAACAAAAAAATAGATTTTATACAAACGATAACCACGGCCAGGTGAATACGTTTACAAACATGAGAAGGGCGGTTTCACGCTATACGCACTGATAAAAATGTTTTCTTGAAACAAACAGATTCCTCTTAAATGAAGAGAAAAATTGATTTGCATAGTGCAAATCCGATTTCGTTTTCATTGAAAAACTTTTGTAGGTTTAATATATATTCCTGTTTGAAAATTAATTTAGTTTTGAAGGAACGTATCAAAGTATTCAATTGAGACTCATTATGGGGACAAAGTAGTTTGAATAAAAGTAGTTTCAATTCAAAATTGTTTCAAATAAAAACGTTTTGTTTAAAATAAAAACGATTTATTTTTCATTATTCTTAAAAACAAAATTTAAAATATATTCATTTTCTTTCAATGCAGAAAAATGAAGATAAATAAAATTTTTATTCAAAATTAAAATTTATTTGAATTGAACCTAATCATTTTGTAAGAAATAAAATTTTCTTGAACGAATGCATACAAAAGGAAAACTAAAAATTTTCTTGACACAAGAAGTTATTTTTATGAGTGCACTTGTCAGTCGTATGAATTTGTCGCATGTGTAGTTCGTCTGTAGTAACATCAGTCCCGTTCCTTTTTTGCCACACCTCTTACAATTTAGTAAACATAAAATACATAAATTAAAAAAAGGTGAACTCGTGTGAATTTGGGCTCGTATAATGTCAACGGGAAATATAGTTGCAACGAAATGATACATTCATAAAAATAACTTCTCGTTTCAAGAAAATTTTCAGTTTTAATTTTGTATGCATTCGTCGAAGAAAATTTTATTTCTTACAAATTGATTAGGTTCAATTAAGAAAAAAATTAATTTGAATATAAAGAATATTGATGTTCCTGTAAACTGAAGCTAACTCATACCAACTAATATATTCTTTCAAATCATAATCCTTCTCAAAAATTTGGTACCAGGATGTGTTTATAGAACAGAGCTACCAACATTTGTCACAAAAAGAAGTTTTAAGAAAAAGAAAAGGCTTATAGAAATTTTTCAAATGGTTATGAAGAAAAGAAGATTTTGAAAGTTTTTCGTCCAAAAAGAACAAAGAACAATCTTGAACAAGAAGAACTTAATAAACGTTTGTTTGCTTCCCTGCTCTATGTCCAAAATGTTACTGATAAAATTGGAAGATTACTGTCCAGAAATTTTAGTTTCCTTTACTCCACATGTCAAACTACAACATAATGTTAAAGAGTGCAAAGGATATTACCCCGCTTCAGTCTTCTGGAATTTACAAAATTTCATGTGACTGTGGTAAATGTTATATTGGACAGACTGGCAGAACGATAACTACAAGAATAACAGAACACAAACGGGCCATTTGTCTGAACCAACTAGATAAATCTGCAGTGGATAGTCTTGCCATTGAATTTCTACATAAAATGAATTTTGAAGAAATAAAGAGTGTAGTAAGGGCTAAATGTACCAGACTCATAAGGGAAGCAATATAAATCTATAAGCAGAAGAATACCGTGAACCAGAATGAAGGCGAAGGCTACGAGTTAAACAAGACATGGCTTCCTCTATTTTATAATTCATAATTTGTATTTACTTAGCGCATCTATTTACTTCTTCGTGTTTTAAATTTGTTTATAACCTGACGAAGATTTACGTGTAATAAATCGAAACGTTGTAGTTATTAAATATTTTACAGAAAGCTGAAATCTTTTTCAACTTATTAAATTAATTTTTATACAAGAATATTTATTAAACCTTGAAAAGTTTTCATTGAAAACGAAATCGGATTGGCACTATTCAAATCAATTTGCCTTTTCATTTAAGGGAATTTTTTTGTTACAAGAAAACATTTTTACCAGTGCAG
The DNA here is from genome assembly GCA_963942605.1 of Poecilus cupreus. NCBI lineage: Eukaryota > Metazoa > Arthropoda > Insecta > Coleoptera > Carabidae > Poecilus > Poecilus cupreus. The sequence goes on from OZ012715.1 coordinate 26,940,372, forward strand.
TTATTGTATATACTTACTACGCACAGTATACAGACATATATCAATGGGGTAAATAGCTCCGTGGTAACGTGTCGGACTGTGGATCGTGAGATCCTCAGTTCGAATCCCACTGCCAACAGTTACAAATTTAAATTTACCCCTGTGGTTCCCCCTCCACTAACAACTTTGGGGGCTATGACTTGACGGCTGGTAACCGCATTTCATACGCAAAAATATATCACCTACCGAGATCTGCATAAGCAGAGTGCCACACCCTCAATGGGTAAAAGGCGTGATGATATATTCATTTATTTTATTTATCAATGTGAAAAGTCAATGTAATCACAATCAAATGTAAACTTTGAGTAATAACTCTGTACATTTTGACACCTGGGTTAAAAAACATTTACGAAATGAAGCGCAAGGGTCTAAATAAAACAACTGTTACTAAAAGATGTACATAACATACCAAAATTATTATGAATTCGCAGGTGTTGCAGGAAACTAAAATATACATTAATTAGTCAATATTTGCATTAAATTCCAGACGTTATACACGTTTTTGAAGTAATTTATTTTTTACTTGCCGATGTACCCGCCGTTGTTCGGGCCAATTCTAACATGTGATTTGTGAAATAACTCTGTAATGCATGAAATAAAGATATATTTTAAATATTTATTAAAGGGCGAATTGTCCACCTCTGTGGCTCAGAGGTTTAGAGTACTAGGCTCTGACTCAGAGATCCTGGGTTCGATTTCCGGACAGGGCTGGCATTATATCGGTGTTTGTGATTGACTACAACGCAGACACCTCCATACTTATCACCAAATCAGTGTCTGTGATTTACTACAACGCAGACACCTGCATCTTCATCACCAAATCGGTGTCTGTCTACAACGCAGACACCTCCATACTTATCACCAAATCGATGTCTGTGATTTACTACAACGCATCTTCATCTTCATCACCAAATCGGTGTCTGTGATTGACTACAACGCAGACACCTCCATTAGTTAAACAAGACATGGCTTCCCCTATTTTATAATTCATAATTTGTATTTACTTAAATAAAATAAATAAATATATCATCTCGCCTTTTACTCATTATGGGTGTGGCACTCTGCTTATGCAGATCTCGGTAGGTGATATATTTTTACGTATGAAGTGCGGTTACCAGCCGTCAAATCATAGCTCCCAAAGATGTTAGTGGAGGGGGAACCACAGGAGTAAATTTAAATTTGTAACTGTCGGCAGTGGGATTCGAACTAAGGATCTCGCGATCCACAGTCCGACACGTTACCACGGAGCTATTTACCCCATTACTTAGCGTATCTATTTACTTGTTTCTGTTTTTCATTTGTTTATAACCTGACGAAGATTTATGTGTAAATCGAAACGTTGTATTTATTAAATATTTTACGGAACTTTATCCAAAAGCCTTTTTATTAACTGTGAGTTCTGAAAGCTTTTTAAATATATTAAATTAATTTTCATACAAGAATATTTATTAAACCTACAGAAGTTTTCAATGAAATCGAAATCGGATTGGCACTATTCAAAACAATTTTTCTCTTCATTTAGGAGGAATCTGTTTGTTCCAAGAAAACATTTTTATCAGTATACAATAATTGTACGTGTAAAGATCGAGCAGTCAATAAAAAAGAACTTTGCATTTCTGCAGAATAATAATCAGTTAGACCAACGGAGAGAAGCTAAACGTCACAACCCTTTATCAAAACAGCATTATTCAAAGTAGTTGGGACAATCACGTTGTCACCGTAATGAGTTGGTTTACGTTCTGTTATTCAGTAAACGCAATGTAAACACGCACAATTGTATAATGTGCAATGCAAATATTTGTGCATCTTAGTGAGTGCAAACGTAAACGAGACACCAAGTACTGCCACTGTAACTGCACTGAGCGCTGAGTGCCGACAAATACTGGCCCGCAGTAATTGACTAGGTATGTAAATCCATTCGAGCGGCCCGTAATATATAGAGCAAACAACTTTGACGATACCCACCCTTATACCCCCGAGATAAGAATAACAATTTTAAATGTAATTTTAGCGACGTCCCTGGACGCCTATCACTCTTGTCTTACCCCTCCCTATATCTTGCCAGTGCTGATATCACACGTACCCAACAGACGTAGGATGCTGATCGTTGCTCATTCGATTCATATTTATTTTATGAATAGATTGCCAATAAAAACTGTCCGGCTAATAATAGAGTATGTGACCAAATTTTTATATTTCACATGGCATTTGACGAACAAGTTTTTCAATGAAAAAAAATCTTTGTTTCGATGTGAAATGAGTTGATCAAATTTTCACAATACTTTGCTTTGGCGCACATTAACTCGATAAATTTCGCGAAATTTTATTACATCGAATTTTTACTTGTTCTTACTTAATCGATGCAGATAAAAATTTTCGGTTCCCTATATATCAGTAATATTATTTAAAATGTAAATACGAAGAAAACTAAAATTCTAAAATTCTGTCGCGGGCGCCCTAAAAAACACTCATTCATTTATGGTAACGAACACAAAACTCTGTTAATTCCTTTATATATATATATATATATATATATATATATATATATATATATATATATATATATATATATATATATATATATATATATATATATTTATATACTTTCTCTTGCTCGGGAAAATTTGGTCTAGCAGCACAAAATAACTGCAAAAGAGGTATTGCTGCTATTCAAAAAGTTAATCAAATATTAACTAAAGCTAAATCAAATAGTTGGTCTGAAAATATTAAACTTTATTGTTCAATAGTCAGGTCAACAACCCTTTACGGAGCAGAAATCTGGGCAATTAAACACATTGAAACCATGGAAAAATGTCAGATTCATTTTATAAAATCTATAATACACTGCCCACGAAATGCACTAAATTGCATGGTCCGAATGGAGACTGGACTTGTTCCCATGGAAATGGAGATTTGGAATCGAGCTCTCTACTAGCGGTTTAAATTAACTAAAATAAAAAATGACAGAACACCTAAACTTGTATATAATCGTTTAAAAGAATTAGATCAATCCCCTAACAACAAACCGTGTTAGAATTGGTGTACTCAAATGAAAATATTTTTAATAAGGCTATGAATCAAACTGGGAAAAAAACTAATCGACAAAAAATTGATAAATGAAATATTAGAGAAACCTTGTAAAAATTAATAGATAAAGATAAGCATGATTGTTTAATTTCAAATTTTAATCAGTATTATAAACATTTAAAATATGAACATAACTTAGCAGAATACTTAAAATTCAACTCGAGCATATCTAAACTACGTATAATATGTCAATTAAGATTAGCAAGAAAAAAATAAAATCTTTGCAATTCAATAAAGTTAGATATAAAATAGACATATCTGTCCATTGCTCAATTTGTAACCTACAAGAACTGGAATCCCTCTAGCATTTTCTATTTATCTGCCCTATTCTACTCTACATTAAGAAAAATGTATTTAAGCTTTTATGATAATGTTAATTGTAATGAATCAAATTAATTTAATATTAAGAAACTTAAACAAAGATAATATAAACAATTTGTATAATTTTGTACTGGAGCACTTAAACTAAGGAGTTTCTATGAAAATGAATAAAATGCTAATAGTTTCAGTTTGTAATATAAAATATATTTGTTGGCCAATCTTTTGTACAAGATTTATGTATATCTTACAACAAAATAAATATTATCTATCTATTATTTAAAATGAAGTAAATGAATTATGAAAATGTTCACTTTTAGTAACGCAGATGTGTAAACTATAAACCGTGCAAGTACAAATTGTGTTGAAATGATTCTAGTGACATATATGTGTTTGGAGGTTACAAACGTTTATGGGGCGAAATACATATTGGAAAGCCTGAATGTCAAGAGGACTAAATAAATGTCACTACTTTCTAAAACAAAGTTGTCACTAAATTCACTTCGATTCGACTACGCTACTACACATCACATAATACATGAAATAAACATATAGAAACATCATAATACATGAAATAAACATATAGAAACATCACAAAAGGCTAAATAGCTCCATGGTAACGCGCCGGACTACGTCCGTGAACCTGTCCCGACCAATTAAAATTTTTGATATTTTTATTTCAGAATAGTATTGTTTAACGTTTGTTTACGTTTGTTCAGTCATAAATTTTGTTTGTTTACAATTATTTTACCTATTTTTTTTAAATAATGTTTGGTCGGGTCAAGTTCTCACTAGCCCGACCAAATTGTCAAATCGTTTGTTTAACTTTACTAACTTGTTCTACAGTGTTTGTTTAAATATGTTTACTACTTTCAAACGTTTGTTTTGCTCCTGAGCCCAAATTAAATATAAAACAATATGGTTGCACCAAATTTACGTTGCCCGACCAATAATTTTTTTTTAATATTTTTATTACAAAATAGTATTGTTTATCGTTTGTTAACGATTGTTTAATCACAAATTTTGTTTGTTAAAAATTATTTTATTAGTTATTTTAAAATTAATGTTTGGCCGGGTCAAGAACACACTAGCCCGACTAAATGGACAAATCGTTTATTTTACTTTACTAATGTATTCTACAGAAAACAAAAATTAAATATAAAATAATGTGGTTGCACCAGATTCATGTTTGCCCGATAATAGATTTTTTAAAATATTTTCATTATAGAATAATATTGTTTTTCCGAAAGCGATACTAAAGTACATGATATTACTATAGGTACGCGAAGTTAGCCAAGTTAAACTTTACAGACTCTTATGTCTAACTTGCATTACAAACCTAAAATGACAAAAAAATTATAATTAAAGTTTTGTTTATTGTTTCAACTTCCCCGAACCCAAGTAACGATAAAAACGTTACAGATCGAAATCAGTCGAGTCTTGTATAAAATAAACTTGTAGTTACCTAAAGGATAATATTGAAAATATCAAATAGTAAAACTAACTTTGATAAACAATTTAGTTAATTTTAACAAATTATTGAACTATTTGGTCGATCTACTCTGTATTTGACCCGATCAAATATTATATTTTAAGACCTGATAAAATTTGTAAATTTTATAGTGACGCGGGTAGAGATAGTTCATGTACTTATTGTAAGACAATGGTATACAGGTCATTTTTGAATAGATATTTTTTTTTGCTTTACATCGGTGTAAAACACTAATAAAATATTTTTATAATTAATAGAAAAATTAACGAAATTTGTTATTTGTAATAAAATTGAATTGAAGAAAATGAATTATAGGTTGCTATGAAAGAAAATAACAATTTCAGACAATTGAAAAATAATTTACGAAAACTTAGCTATAAATATTCCATTAATTGGCTATTTTGATCCAAGCAGTTCTACGCCTTTCATTCTTTTTCTATAACTTACTTTACATTCTTGGATTAATCTGATTTCGAATTCGTACAGTGGCATTTCGTAATACATTTTCATTCTAATATATTCCCGAATAAAGAGTTTATTTTCTCAGTAACTCTATAAAAAAATCTAATTGTGTTAAATCCCTATTTATTGTCCTCCAGATCGAACATTTAATTACTGTAGTATGACCTGTGAATTGTGAGCATGAGCAGAAGCTCCGCCCTGCCGAAACCACATATTTTGTGTTTGACAAAGTGGCAATATATCTAAAATATCTACAATACCATTTTGTTACATATTTAAATATCTAGGGCAATTTAAATTTTCGTTAATTATGATTTGGCCAATTAGTGGAATTCTTAGTATACCACACCATACAATGAAATTAAATTTAACTCGATGGCGAGATTCTATTATTTATTATTAAATTTTTTCCACAGCAGCCTACGATTCACTTTTTTTATTTCAATTCTATTATAAATAACCAATTTCTTTAATTTTTCAATTAATAATAAAAATTTATTATTACTGTTTTATATGGTTGTAAAGCAAAAAAAAAATCTCTATTCAAAATTATCATGGCTTATTATATTAAGATATAAAAAAAATTGAATACTTCTGCAAATTCACCATTATCTCGTATTTTGTCAGATAACAAAGTTATCAGCAGAAAAAGAAAATCGCCAAATTAACATTTCAACCAATATCTATTGACCTATGAATTCAATTGGAAAAATAAATACATGTTCAGACTACCATACTAATGAGACAACTTTCGTCTAATTTAACCAACTTCGTATCTCTTACGGTTCTGGAGATCCCAATGCATTCGTACCTTAAATGGGACATACTGTATATTGTGCCTGCGTTGCCAACCACAAACATTGAAGTTATCGTAAATAATGTGTTTTGTCCTCAATTTCTTCATCGGAATTAATTAGTTAATTCTTGCACATATTTTTTCATTTTACGTGGTTGCCAACACTGCATTGCTCAAAATCGATTTCCGAACTTTTAATGACGATTTTGGAGCACTTTAGTGCCGATTTCAAATAATAGTTATTTGTATATCAAAGCACTAAAGTATAATTTTTTATTACAAATATGGAATTTATCTGAGGCGATAGCCGAGGAGAATAAATCATATGAGTAATAAAAAATACTTTAGTGCCGAGGTATACATAATATTTTTCCGGAACTCGTTAAATTATTAAATAAAACATAAGTAAATAGCATTATGTATTTGTAAAACGTCAGCTAACTGTTGCGACGGGATTGGCTGTGATAACAAAAGTAAAATCAAAGTGTCAAATTTTGTTATTATTTTTATATGTTCTTAGATATTTTCTGCATGTGATCTGCATTAAATTCGAAAAATTATTATCAAAGGTAAATAATAAATAAATTCACCAATAGTGTTATAATACAATTTTTTGTTGTTTTAGGTTTGTAATTCAAGTTATGTTAGTTAAATTCGCGTACCTAGTAATATCGTGTACTTTATTATCGATTTCGGAAAAACAATATTATTCTATTAATGAAAATATTAAAAAAAATCTATTGGTCGGGCAAACATGAATCTGGTGCAACCACATTATTTTATACTTAATTTTTGTTTTCTGTAGAATACATTAGTAAAGTAAAACAAACAATTTGTCCATTTAGACGGGCTACTGTGTTCTTGACCCGGCCAAACATTAATTTAAAAATAACTAATAAAATAATTGTAAACAAACAAAATTTGTGATTAAACAATCGTGAACAAACGATAAACAATACTATTTTGTAATAAAAATATTAAAAAAATTAATTGGTCGGGCAACGTGAATCTGGTGCAACCATATTGTTTTACATTTAATTTGGGCTCGGGAGCAAAACAAACGTTTGAAAGTAGTAAACATATTTAAACAAACACTGTAGAACAAGTTAGTAAAGTTAAACAAACGATTTGAAAAATTGGTCGGGCTAGTGAGAACCTGACCCGACCAAACATTATTTATTAAAAAATAGGTAAAATAATTATAAACGAACAAAATTTATGACTAAACAAACGTAAACAAACGTTAAACAATACTATTCTGAAATAAAAATATCAAAAATTTTAATTGGTCGGGTCAGGTTCACGGACGTCGCCGAACTTTAGATCGTGAGATTCTCAGTTCGAATCCCACAGCTGACAGTTGCCAATTTAAATTTACGCCTGTGGTTCCCCCTCCACTAATATCTTTGGGGTCCTATGGTTTGACGGCTGGTAACCGCACTTCATGCGCAAAAATATATAACTTACCGAGATCTGCGTAAGCAGAGTGTCACATAATGGGTAAAAGGCGTGATGATATATTTATTTATTTATATATACAAAAGGGAACTGGCATATGAAAGGCACAAAAGTCAGCATCCATAACCAAGCAAAAAACATAAAAACACATTTGTTTTTTAATAAAATTGAAAATAAATGATAATAAATAATAAAATAATAACCAGGAGATTTTCTATATTAATCTGGAAATGAGGTCTGAAACCCTGATTGAGAGCTGGCAAATCTATTTAGGAGTGGTACTTTGCTTTCTCGGATCTGGATAATGGATATTTAGGATGATTCCATACCTCTGCGCGTAATTTTAATGACATATATAATTTGATATAGGTACTAATTTTCAGAACAAAAATAATTTTTATTTAAATTCGCAAAAATTAGGGTATTCCATTCCTAGCAAACATTTTAGTATCACAGGATTAACATAACAATAAGGCACCTACGTAACAACTAATTATTAAATGATTATTTGTAGGCAATATTAATACTTTAATTTCATTAGTAACCAGTGGCGTAGGAACCGAGGGGGAGTAGGTAGAGGGGGCAGTTGCCCCCCACCCTGTAAATTTGACTGAAGGGGCGAAGACTTTGTTTTACCCACCATCCATTTATACATGTAGTAGGATATTTATCTATTATCTTCATCGAAGAGACCAGTCTTAAAACATTGAGAACTATATGGCAAACGCAGAAAATAGAATTCTCTCCCATACTAGTACATTTTTTGTTACAAGCTTTCTTAAGTGGAATAAGCAATATTTTATGTAAGAACCTATCATAATTTAAAACAGTTTTTGAAATTTGGTTAATACGCCACTGTTATATACATAATTATAAATATTTAATATACTATTAAACCGTTGACACTAAAAATGTTGTGGGAATGAAATACCCTAATTTTGTCAAATTTCAAAAGAATTCTTTTTGTTTCATAATCAGTATATCAAATTATTTATGTCATTAAAGTTTCGTGCAGAGGCGCAACCTGTATTTTGTGTAAAAAGCACACTACCAGTCGTCAAGTAATGGCAAGTTAGTGGTAATAGTAACATCATCTATGAGTTTTTGAAATGTTCAGATAAACAGAACTGATCTGTAGTCCAATGCGTTACCACTACCATATTTGTAGCGCTATTAGCCGCTACGAACTTGTGAAAATATTTTAATTGATTGAAATTGTATAACTACGTAAAATAATAAATCTTAAGAAATTTAAGGTTGTTTATTTTATTGAATACAGATGTTAAATGGTTTATTTAAATAATATAGGTTAACAAGTTAACATAAAACTAACAATGGTTGCTGGAGAAGAGTACCGGCCACTTGATAAAATACGTAATAATTTAAATGTAGACAAAAGTCAAGAGTCAAACATGTAATGCAAATATCAAATTTACTAATGACATATTTCATCATATATTCTTGTTTTATTAAGAAACAAGAAATTCTTGAAAGATTAAAAAGTCAAAGCTTTGTAGCTTTGCACAATGAATCAGCAAATTTTCTGTATATTTACACATAATGCAATCCATTATGGCTAATGGTGGAATGTTGAATTCTGCCCTATTGTGAGGTAAGCCCTATGCCCTGTGTTGTTGTCGGATAAGCCCACCAATTAGTGAGTCATGGCATGGCAACAATACAATGTTGTAATTGTATAACAAACCATATGTTATTTATCATATTCAATGATATGATGGGGCAATTGTAATATAATTGGCATTGAAATTGCAGGTTTCTGTAATTTAAAACATTTTGTACATTAGTTTAGACAAATACAGGGTGCTTAACCCTTACGTAGCCAAAATAATTTACAATCGTCTGTATCCAAAGTAATATTTCTCGTTTTTAACATTTTGCCAACACACTTCTGTTTTTAGGTATTAATTTATCATACAAAAATCGTAAATTGTAAAGTAGACAAACAAAATCTATAAGAAAAATAAAATGTGTTTGTAAATTTTTTTATCAAGAACATTAAAACATTTATTGTTAATGCTGTGAACATTCACTGTTTCTGTTCGAGAATTGACTGCTGTAAAAAATGGCCTCCGAAAAAGCTTTTCAGTCTATAATTTAAAAAATGCTATTTTTTATACTTCATTAAGATATTTAATGGTTATTTTTACATATTTCATGGCATACGTATGTAACAATTGTTAATTGAACGTCAGACCAATAATGGACAAATACATGCATCGACAAATGTTAAAAGTACACCGCTGTTAACCCGTTTCAAAAATAAATCTATGGGTTAAGAAAGATACTCCTTCTGGTTGCGGAAGGGTTAAAAAAGGTATTATAAATTTCGAGTATATACAAATTAACGTGAAGATTCTATTCGAAAAATTATATTTTTAGAAAAATTATATTTTTAGAATACAATATTGCATAGTGGCTTAGTAATATATTGTTGGGACGAAATAACTTGGCAAATAAAAGGAATGCAGTTGCGGTCACCATTAGTATGATACGTTTTGTCAAAAATATGCTTTTACTTAGATACCGTACAGCTTGAAATAATTATTTTATTTTTCTGGTTAACACTAAGTATATTCCTACTACACTGACATATTTAATAGACTTAGTCCCCAGCACTTCTGTTTGCACTTTTTTAACATTTATAACATCTTAGTATTTTTTTATTTGCATTTTGTACTTGTTATTGTTCTATTCTTTTCTTTTGACATAAAAAAACTATTTTTTTTGTAATATTTGTACATTTAAATTGAATATTTTCTGAAACGACTAGGAACTTTATAACTTTTCCTTTACCGCAGAGAAATTCTAAATTACTTCAACTCGTCAAATTACACCGCCCGGGTTTGAATCTTCATTGATCCCTCTTAGATCTATTAAAAATGAGAACTTAGTTCTTGAAATGGATATAGGTAATAATAATAAATGCATTTTATTTTTCAGCAAGATGCAAGATGAAAATACAAAATATTATACGAGTACATGCTAAATTGGTAAATGATACAAAAAAAGAACATTATCAAAATAAAATTTTCTTGTCCGGTAATTTCTCTAAAAATGTTTGGAAAATAATAAATAATTCGACAAAATCAGCAAAAGATCAAAATTACAGCTTGCAAGTAGAAGACAGGTTAGTGAATAATATTGTAGAAGTAGCTACTATTTTTAATAATCATTTTAAGGAGACTCCTTTAAGGCTGATAGGTAATAATTCACAACATAAATTAGATCCTACAGAGACTGGTGGTATTCCTTGTAATAATGTAAACAATATGTTCTTGTTTCCGTTCTGTGAAACTGAATTACTTGATATTTTAAAATGTAAATTAAAAAACAAGAAGTCGTCGGGACCAGATGATGTTCCGAGCTTTATTATCAAATATTCTTTAGTTTACATAATCACACCGTTACTTTATCTTATTAACTTATCCTTTCAGGAAAGTTCTTTTCCAGAAAGGCTAAAAGTGTCCAAAGTAGTTCCTATTCATAAGAAAAATGAGAAATTTATTGCTGATAATTACAGGCCTGTATCTGTTACATCTATTTTTTACAAAAATTTTTGAATATTCTTTTCTATCAATATTTCAAAATTTTCTTGAAATGAATCATTTACTACATAACAAACAATTTGGTTTTCGAATGAAATTATCAACTCAAGACGCAATTCAATGTATGATAAATCAAATCACTTTTCACATTGAAAATAAGGAACATCCTGTAGGTTTATTCTGCGACTTGAGTAAAGCATTTGATTGTATCAATCACAATATCTTGCTCGGAAAATTGGAATCTCTTGGCATTAGAGGGGCACCACTTGGTTGGATAAAAAGTTTTTTAAGTCATAGACAACAATATGTTAGTTTAAAAGACGATTTAGGCAATGTAATCAATTCTAATAAAGTTTTTACTGATGTGGGTACGCCACAAGGTACTGTTTTAGCGCCCATTCTCTTTTGTGTTTATATAAATGATCTGTTCAATAATTTAAAAAACAGTAGCTCAACTATAATGTTTGCAGATTATGTTTCCATTTTAATATCTAACAAAAATAACGATACACTATCAAATCAATTTAATGAGATTATTAAAAGTATAGAAATGTGGTGTAAAAATAACTCTCTAACTTTAAATTACTCTAAAACAACGTTCATACGTTTCCACAATAGGAATACCGAAAATCTAGATTTAAATATTTCTAACTTAACAATACGTTATGTGGAGTGTACCACATTTTTAGGATTCAAACTAGATAAATATCTAATCGGTAAAAATCATTGTGAACACATTGTAAGCTGCCTAAGTAAATCTTTCTTTCAAATAAGATACTAACTGTAGATCAGATATTAATATTTTATCACTGCACAATAGAAGCTAAGCTACGCTATGCAATTCGAATTTGGGGCAATTCAGCCAACATCAATAAAGTATTCGTAACTCAAAAAAGGATAATTATAAGCATTGCAGGTGTCACAAGCCAACATTCATGTAAACCACTTTTCAGAAAATTCAATATTTTGACACTAACTTGTCTCTATATTTTCGAAATAAATGTGTACATTTTTAATAATTTAAATAAATTTAAACGACATAATGATATTCATACAAAAAATACTAGGAACAAAAATAACCTTTATAAATCCGCAGCTAAATATAATTGCACCAGAAACACTCCGGACCACTTCGGTGTCGATATGTTCAACAAACTTCCTTCTGAAATAAAATCATGTAAACTTGTTTCAACTTTTAAAACGAAACTAAAACAATACCTTATCAGCAATTGTTATTATACTATTAAGGAATATTTAGAATAATAAATTATTTATGTACTTTCTGACGTTTACAAATGTTTGTATTCTTACATCATGTAATAAAATTATTATTATTATTATTATTATTACAATGTCACATACAAATCCAAAACTACGGATATATCAATATATAGATACAAAGACTTTTAATCAAAGTTTCATGAAATTTTATCATGAGCTCGATAGCAAATTCCCTTTGAATTTTTAATGAAAATGACGTGACAGATAGAGATTTAAAGAGATCAGGAATATAGATATTATGTTTATAGAGCTCTAGGCTTAGAGGTTTGATTTGTTTTATTAAATAAATAAGTTATGTTATTAATAAATAAATAAATGTATTATTAGACAACGGTTTGGCAGGTAGCGCTAAAACCGGATCACTCGATAACGCAAGTTGAGCAATGCTGCCCGAGGTCAGTAGTTGGATGGGTGACCGCTTTGCAAAAACCCATACCAGCGAATACTGCGTGCCGTTGTCACACCAACGAAAACAAAGGTTCCGAGGCGGCCTATTACCTCAGCAGTTGAGACCGCTAAATAATAATAATAAATGTATTATCATGCCTATTACCCATTTTGGCTGTAGCATTCTGCTTATTCATATTTTGTAAGTTATATACTTTTGCTGCTACAAAAATTTAAATAATATCATATTACTAATAAAAATATAAATATTGTTATTGTAAATATCTAAATTGCTATCACTATACGTAAGTTAATACGTACATCGAAATATTACGAACATGGTCACGTTTCGAATAAATGAACATAAGTAGGTTCCCATTTCAAATAAGAAATATGTATCCCGGATTTTGAAAACTACTGTTTTTTTTCTCACAATTTAATAATACAAATTGTTTGCTAATTTAACCAATCTTGTAGCTCTTAAAGTTCTTAAAATATAAATGGTAATTGGGTGACACACTTAATCGGAACATTCTGAATATATATTTTATAATAATTTTTATTTTCTTTTTTTATTTTTAAGACAGTATTAAGAAATATGAATAAATAGGCACAATTTCACATAGGTAATAGTTATCCAAATAATATTTTATTACTTAAATATATAGACAAACTTAATTTGTAAGTAATTATTTTTTCTAAATTATTGTAATAACATTAAATTCAACTCAATCTTCATTTAGAAAGGTCAGATTTTACGGATTTCATATATAAAACAGCTATATAAAGGTTATTCTCATTGCAACAAAGCATGTGGCTACTTTATTTATATAAATTCAATAAATATAATTTTCCAAGCTCTGATATGGTACGTATCATAAGAAGGATCTTAATAAAATAATTAATCAGCCCACAAATTAAAAATACAAAATACAACGTTTACCGCAAATTGTTGTATTCGTAGATTTGTCAGAATTCTTCCATTCTTCCAATGATGTTTCGGATTAAAGGAAACATTATTCTTTTTTATAAAATGCATTTTCAATAATATTGTATATTTCGGATTTTATAAGTGCAGAAAGTAAATGTTGTACTTATTATAATTTAACTAAGATCATAATTTTCTACCTGTCCAAATTAGAATTTGATTTTATGCATAAAATTGCTAGCAAAATTTATCTGTATTTTAGTTTTTTAAAGAAACTTTAAGAAATTGGATGGCCCACTCAAAATATAACATTTTGAAACTGTGGTGATTGTTTTGTCGCAGCCTGTATGTGTAGTGTGATTTAGGACAAACAGACTCTCTGTAATTGAGGTAGGACATTTCTTACTCTATTTCACTATATTATTATGCAAAATTTATCTATGGACGAGTTGACTCGCTTGTGCGTATTGTGCGTTACATGGGGGAGCGTTACGATCCAAACACACGTAACCATACACAACATGCGTATGCGTGCGTCGATTGGCGAATAGGAAGTGGGTAGAGCTGCAAATAACCTGTATACCCAGTGACATACATCCAGCAGTGCACTCTGTTGCCATGGCAATATGCAATTATATGCAGTTGTGTACATGGAGCAAGCATGGGGCCCCTTTTGATTCTTGAGGAGGTGCGGATGGTGCATTGTAGGGTGTAGGGTGCAGTGCATTGCCCTACATCCACCCTGTGGTGCTCCGTCATCACTCGAGAGCTACGCACAGGCCGAGGCTTTGTTTGCTAAGTTTTATTGAGAAATGACTAGCGGTTTTAACCCCATGTTTAACTATACGTTGATGTAAAGGTCAGTTACCTATATGACATTACTTCAACTTTTGCAAATCAAATTCATTGTGATTAGCTAATATTTCAGTATTACAGATAGAAAATTCGTCACATTCCTGATCAAGTGAGTCATTATATTTAAACTCATTGAAACAATGTATTGTTACTTTATTTTTTTCTGGCTCAGAAATCATTAGAAATTTGGGAGTCTTTTCTATCAAAAGCTCACTTTAAAAATCACATTCGTGAAATTTACAACTCTGCAATTGGGCTTCGAAATAAGGAATACCAAAAACTTTCTGCTACTGATGTCACGATTCTTACTGTGACGATTACGATTCCGCTTACGACAACCAATTTAGATAATCGCCGATTACGATTACTATTACGATTATTTAGTACAAATAGGTTAACTTAATAATATAATAAAAAGTAACAATATATAGTAAAATAATTTTATTATTTATTAGCTTAAGATATAAAATAAAAAAGTCATATTTAGGAAAGTAAATAAAATAATATTGTACTATTTATTATAAAAAAAAGAAACGTAAATTTAAAGTCAAATGGTTATAATAATTGAATTAATTGTATATTTAAAAATTAAGGATAATGAAATCTGTATGTAAATGTGGCCCAAAGCTATTATTGGCTAGTACCTCGAACACTGTTTTTGAATCTGATGACTAGAACACGGAATTATATGCATTTGCATATTCTATAATATCGATATGCCAAGAAATTTTTCTCGTATCTATATGAATTAAATAATAACAATTGTAAAAAACCGATTTTCATTTTGCATATTTTGCACATTTCCAGAAATTGATGCATATATTAGAATAAAATGCATATACGTGCATATTTGTTTAATTTAAATTTTTTGTTAAATTAAATAAAGCAAATCAGCAACTTTAAAAGTATTTTATTCAAAAATGATACATGTCACATGCTTAGCTCATGGCGTGAATAGAATAACGGAAGAAATTCGTAACCAATATCCAGATGTAAATTGTTTAATTAATACGATCACGAAAATATTTGTAAAAGCACCCCTCCGAATACAAATGTACTAAGACAATTTACCTAACACTCATTTGCCACCTCAGCTAATAATTACGAGGTGGGGTACGTGGCCAGAGGCAAATTGTTTGAATGATATTGCTGTGTTAGTGTCAAAATTTTCTGATGATTCCGCAGCTATTAAAGAGTGTAAGAATATTTTAAATATTCCTACATTAAATCAACAACTGGCATTTATCAAAGCGAATTTTAGCTTTATCACGGAAACGTTAACTACATTAGAGAAGCAGGGAGTGGAACTTACAGATTCTGTGAAATTAATTACAGATTTCAAAAATAAGTTCAACCAAGTTAAAGGTAAAATTGGTGATTCTATAAAAACGAAGATGCAAGACGTATTTAGAAAAAACACAGGGTTTGATGAGCTTGATGAAAATTTCAAATATTTTAAATGGAAATTATGAGCCTTCTATAACAATGGATGCCACCCCTATATGCAAATTTAAGTTTACACCAATCAATTCTGTTCATGTAGAAAGAAGTTTTTTCTATATATAAAAATTTGTTATCTGATCGAAGATAATCGTTTTGTGTGGAAAATATATGATTGTCAATATTTACAATATTAAAAAAAATTAAATGTAATATTTTATAGTTTGGAGGTTTGTACTTTACATTAATTTATCAATTTATCTTTTGTAATACAAATAATTTGTTTAAATAAATTTTATAATATAATACTTTGTGTTTTTCTACGTCAATTTTTTTTAAACAATCAGTGCATATTTAACTAAATTGTTGCATAATTTTAAAAAACTGTTGCATAATTTAACAAAATATTATGCATATATATGCGCATATTTTCAGGGTTTTTAATGCATATAATTCCGTGCTCTACTGATGACATAACAAAATATAGAAAAATGTTTCAAATAAAGATTGTAGGTAATATGATTCAACATCTTTTTGATTTCAATGAAATTTACTAAATAAAAATAAATATAAATATATAATCACGCCTTTTACCCATCATGGGTGTGGCACTCTGCTTACGCAAATCTCGGTAGGTGATATATTTTTTTCATATGAAGTGCGATTACCAGCCGGCAAATCATAGCCCTCAAAGATGTTAGTGGAGGGGGAACCACAGGGGTAAATGTAAATTGGCAACTGTCAGCTGTGGGATTCGAACTGAGGATCTTACGATCGCGTTACCACGGAGCTATTTACCCCAAATAATCTACCATTTACTGTTGATGAATTGTTCCCAATATCTAATCATTTCAAAAACATAATATTCCCTTTATGTGTAAGTGCGGGAGATAAAAATGATTGAATTTAAGATATACATACGGTGAATTAAACAAATTTCCTTTTTATGATTTTAAATGGGCAAAATGATATGATTCTTGCTTCGTAATACTAGTTATATGTATTTAAAGTAAAACAAATAAAAAATTATCAATAAGCTACAAACTACAGATCCAAGTGCAGGCACAAGAATGTGCATTTTAATATAATCGTTAAAAATCGTTGCATCACTACGTTCAACCCATTCCAGCAATTTTTGCCCTTTATTATGCATATGTACGACCTAAACTCAAATACTGCAATATTATTTGGAGTCCTATTTACGAGGTCCAATAATATCTTTTAGAATCTGTAAAAAAATCCTTAAATACATATTCTATAAAATAAATAATCATTACCCCACGCATCATTTCCAATACATTGACCTGTGGAGAATATTAAAAGCCTTTATGAACGCCGTGAAAACTTTTCTATTATACACTTGCACAATAAAAATAACTTCCTGTGTCAAGAAAATTTTCAGTTATTCTTTTGTATGCATTCGTTGAAGAAAATTTTATTTCATACAAAACTATTGGTTCAATTAAAAAAAAAATTAGTCATGAACGGATAATTTATGACAGTTTATAATAGCCTAGTAACGAAAAAAAAAAATTATTTGCTTATTCACTAGGGGAAATATAACATATGATGTTTCTTAAAACACTCACACCTAGCATATTATATTTCTGTCTATCGGTTCAGTTAATGACGATACACTCATAAAAATAACTTGTTTGAAAAAAATTTTATTTCTTACAAAATTATTAGGTTGAATGAAATAAAATATTAATTTTGAATATAAATTTCATTTATCTTCTTTTTTCTGCATTAAAAGAAAATGAATATATTTTAAATTTTGTTTTTAAAAATAATGAAAAAGAAGTTTCAATTTTAAACAAAATGTTTTTTTTTTTAAACGATATCATTTTGAATTAAAACTACTCCTATTCAAATTACTTCATCCTCATTATAAATCTCAGTTAAATACTTTGATATGTTCTTTCAAAACTGAATTAATTTTTATAAAATTTAATAAACCTACAAAAGTTTTCAATGATTGGATTGGTACTATACAAATAATTTTTTTTTAAGAGGAATCTGTTTATTCCAAGAAATATTTTTATCAGTGTATAATTTATTAAACAATAGAATTGACAACCCTCGTTCCTTTCTTTAATTAATTTTCAAACAGCCTCTGTGTCTGCTAGAAACTAGGCTAACACTTGCTATCTTCCTTTCAACTAATCTTCTTTTGTCTTCTCCCATTCATCGTATATATTTTTATACAATTCAAAATTCTTCAACATAGACATTTTTCTTTTAAATTTTCAAGTCTTCCGCCGCCAATTAAATAAAAAAAATATATCATCACGCCTTTTACCCATTTATGGGTGTGGCACTCTGCTTACTCTGATCTCGGTAAGTGATATATTTTTCCGTATGAAGTGCGGTTACCAGCCTTCAAATCATAGCCCCCAAAGAGGTTAGTGAAGGGAAGCCATAGGGGTAAATTTAAATTGGTAACTGTCGGCATCTCACGATCCACAGTCCGATGCATTACCCCAATAAATGTCAAATAAAAATTAATTTTTAATTAATTTTTTTTGCATTGTTGTCTTGTTCTCACTATCCTATTTTGGCTCGCCCTGTCAGGATAGGTTTATTTGTAAACAAATAAAATTTTTAAATATATATTTTTTTAATTGATCGAAATAAAATATATAATTTTTCTTTTCTTTGTAAATTATTTTTATTGCAAGTTTTATGTATGAATTCAGTAGTATCAAAATGAATAACTTAACCAAGCGATATACATTGATTTTGTAAAGGTCAAAATCGTGAACAAAATAGACCACTCATAAAAATAACTTTTCAGTTTTCCTTTTGTATGCATTAGTTGAAGAAAATTTTATTTCTTGCAAAATTATTAGATTCAATTCAAATAAATTTTAGTTTTGAATATAAATTTTATTTATCTTCTTTTTTCTGCAATGAAAGAAAATTAATATATTTAAAATTTAGTTTTTAATAATAATGAAAAAGAAGTCGTTTTAATTTTAAACAAAACATTTTTATTTAAAACGATATCATTTTGAATTAAAATTACTCTTATTCAAACTACTTCATACCCATAATGAGTCTCAATTGAATACTTTGATTTGTTCCTTTCAATACTAAATTAATTTTCATACAAGAATATTTATTAAACCTACAAAAGTTTTCAATGAAAACGAAATCGGATTTGCCCTATTCAAATCAATTTTTCTCTTCATTTAAGAGGAATCTGTTTGTCCCAAGAAAACATTTTTATCAGTGTAACCTCATTTGCGTGGTTTAATTTTCTATAATTTCGTGTTACATTTTTGTAATTCACCATCGTTTACTTTTACTCTAAATTGTTCTGTAATAGGATTCTTTTTTAGATTCTTTGCGTCGTTGACATATTTCGCTCAAGAGTGATGCAGTAATGCTTCATAATGCCGTAAGTTACTTGTTCAGAAACGGTACGGAAGAATAGAGTGCTATTACTTCAGTTTTTCTTTCCTGGCTGTATCAAAAAATTTGTCCTTGTATCTCGTGATTAGCGAATTATTAACATTTTTGGAAATAAAAATATTAATGGTAAGACATTAACTTGAAATTACAATTTAAAATTTAATTATCCTTGTAGCTAATTTTAATAGTATTTGTATCTTTTTATTACCAAACAGGTACCTGTTAACCTAATTAATCAGGAATCCGGACACATTGTTCTAGAATTTATATTGATTGTACACCTCCTATTAATGATTCATTTTATACAGTCCAACATTCTTTGTTCCATTAATAATGACTACACCTGAGGTCATTTTAAATCTGATTGAATATTTCAAAAAATTTAGAAAATACCAGTTTTGTATTAATGTTTCGGCTCATTTTGAATCAAAGTTCTTTGTAAAGGGCATTATTAAGAATTGAAGAAATTTTATTCTTCCAAAATAATATGCGATTGGATAGAAACTGCTGATTTAATGATAGTTGCTCTATTTACTTTAGTGGAATTTACATAATTTTATAAACGAGTTTTTACTAATTTTTAAACAAATAAATATATCATCACGCCATTTACCCATTATGGGTGTGGCACTCTGCTTATGCAGATCTTGGTAAGTGATATATTTTTACGTATGAAGTGCGGTTACCAGCCATCAAATCATAGCCCCCAAAGATGTTAGTGGAGGGGCAACCACAGGAGTAACTTTAAATTGGCAGCTGTCAGTAGTGGGATTCGAACTGAGGATCTCACGATCCACAGCCCGACACATTACCACGAAGCTATTTACCCCATAAACTCTCATTTCAATTATTAAATCAACATTTTAATTCAACAATTTCGAATGTGAGTATAGAAAAATGAAAACAAATAATATTCCACAATTTATTTATTAAAAATTATTAATATTTATTGATAAATAAATACAAAATATGTAAAGGTATTTATATAATTACATTATAAATATCAGCTTTTAAAACACGCATTATAAAGGCATTAGAAAATAATAAAAATTAGAGCAGAATTTGATTACGCGCCAACACCATTTAATATAATAAATAATTTTTTCCTCGAAATTGAATACGAATTCCTAATAAAAAATTAACGACGTATCCAGAGTGTTATTGAAGCAATCGAGCAAATATCTCGCTTATTTATCAACGTAATTTATTTCATATAACTTGATTTATTTTACAACATATAAGCTAATTGATTAATTAATATTACAAACAAGTTAAATTTAAGTAGCATTACATGTTGTTACGGTGAAATATTATTATTTTGAGTCTTTCTATGAACTGAATTTTATATAATATTTATTAAATAAAATTATTATTCTTATATTACATTTTGTTTGATTCCCGTGGCAGCAATATTTTCATTCCTACATTACACTTTTTTATCACAAATATAATTTTTTAATAAATCCTTTAGAAATAGTAATGTTTTTGCCGAAATTTCTCGCACGCTCATCTAGTGGATACCTGGGAAGTGGACATTTCGGACGTAGCTTAGACAACGAAGAATAAAACATTATAATGTATGAGTACGCAAAAATATTTTTTTATTTTAAACAAGAAGCTACTGTCACCAAAATTATACTAAAAATAATATGTATCTGAAATAAATATAACGATTAAAAGTGTTTCAAAATAACTAAAATATAGAACCGCTAATGCTAAATCAGTTATATATAATGTAATCACCATAGAAATAAGATGTAAAAATTTGTATAGATTCTAGGCCGAAAGGCATGAATAAATAAATTAACTAACTAACTAGAACCGCAAATGAAACAAAAGAATTTCAACAAAAACAATCGCACACAACAAGCGTTACACTTTTATAAAATTTAAAAATGACATGAGTCCAATGCATGCAACGTCGATTGCCAAACGATACGATCAGGTTTCTACGTCCGTCATTGTTAATATTTTCATTCCTGCACTTATTTAAAATAAATTTAACATGTCAATCACGTTTCGTGACAACGTTCCGTAAATTAAAATTATTCGTAAATATGCAGCGTGTACAGATTTTTAATTGTATAAATATTTATTATAAAATTTTCAAAATGTTTTAATATATATGTATTAAAATAATAGTTACATACTTGAATTTAAATTTCTTCATAAAAATAACCTAGATATCATTTTATGTAGTAAGTAGAGACCGACCGAAAATTCGGTTTCGGTTTCGGCCAGTGTAGGCCAAAAATACTGGTTCCGGCTGCAGTTTCGGTTTCGGCAAAAAACTGCCCGAATCTTCGGCTTAACCGAAACTAGAGTTGTGTCGATTTCGATTCGAGCACTGTCGGGTATGTTAGAAACAGAAGTTGAGAGAATAGCTTATATTATCAATGAACCTGTTCATAACAAATATTGCGCTACGTAACTAAAGTTTTTAGTAAAATAGCAAAATAAAAATTGTTAGAAGCTGTAGTTTTGAGTCTATTAATAATTTTTCACCCACATTGCATTCCAAAAATAAAGTGATTTTTTTAAAAAATATTTTCAAAATAAACAAAAAATTGATATTTACAATCAGCATTTTTAATAGCACTTATCTGTATTTAAACTCGGTTCGCTTGCACTTTTAACAAACAAATCCTAAGCCCTTACAACTCATACTCGGCAAACTCGAATCACAGTACTCATTTTTTAAATATTATCTGTAGGTAAGCTCGCTACTCTTGCACTTATAACCAAAATACCCTAAGCCCACACAACTCACGCTGGACATTCTTGACTTATTTTTAATTAAAAATGTTTGAAAGAGGAATTCAATTATAAATATAGTATGATGATGTAAACATAAAACGAAGATGTTATAAACATAAAACAAAATTGAAATTACTAAAAAAATTGGAAAAAAATTAGTGTAAAAATGGTAAGTGGAAATTAAATACATAAATAAGTATATCATCACGCCTTTTACCCATTGCGGGTGTGGCACTTTGCTTTCGCAGATCTCGGTAAGAAATTAAGAAAAGAAAAAATTTGAATATTACAAAGTTAGGAAAAACACAATTGTAATTTCGTGAGGTGGTGAAATGAATTTATACACAATGTATAATATATATTGAGATATTTTATTTGACTTTTAAATATGACAACTATATCAACAAGTACAGTATAACAAGACAACGAATAACAAAACTACTAGGAATATTTACAGAGGTATCTAAGCAACTATTAATATCTCACATCACTCCCCTTTAACAGAGGATGATATTAAAATTTTAATCTATCGGGTGGTTTTAACAAGTCTCTTGGTCGCAATGATCTTTTAACAACTTTTGGAGAAATAATTTCTTTTTGTATTTCAATTTCTTTCTTAATCAATCGATCTTCTACTATCTTATCGTTGTCACTTTCGTGTACAATACTCGCTACGTTATTGCTTTTTTGACTAGTTAGTCGTGTTTGAGCAAACTCTGCATTAATGATGTTCGGTATCACAAAATCTTCCCTATCTGGTATAACTGGATTGCTTACATTTGTTCTACTCTTCCTCTCTATTTTTTAAACATCATTTTCAAATCTACCTACGCTTATAACTTGATCTGGATGTCGCTTCCATTCCAATCTCCTATTGTTCATTGGTGAACATGTGTAACTCCTATCTCCTAATTTCTCGATTACGATAGGTTTCGTCCACGGAGTTTTTGCTGACACACGATAATCCTTTGTATAAACAATCTCACCTACGTCAAATTGAATGTTCCTACTTCCCACATATGAGTCGATCTGTCTTTTACGCATTTTTGTCACTGTAGATTTCCGCAATAAGTCGAGTCTAGTTTTTGGATTTCGTACGAGTAACAACTTCGCTGGAGTTTCTCCCGTATAACAGTGCGGTGTATTTCTGTATGTAAATAGATATCTGTTCACTAATGTTGAAACATTTGTATCTTTATTCTTTAGGTCTAGTAACATTATCTTTAAACTGTTTTTGAATGTTTTAACAGCGTTTTCCGCTGCTCCACTGTTCTGACAGCTACTATACCGTCATACATTCAACATGTTGGTAGTGCTCGCAGCGCCGCCATCGGTAACTTGAATCGTCAATAGCCGCCGAGGACGACGAAACTGCCGCCTCTTTCGTTAGTGCCACTTCGACAATGGTCTCCAGAACAATGGGTGGATCTTCTTCACAAAAGCGGTCCAACACTGATCCTCGACTCATCCCCGTGACGAATCGATCCTTCAGCACGTCATACAGTTGCGCCCCGAATTTGCAACTAGAAGCCTTGTTCTTGATATGTACGTACCATTGTGTGATAGTTTCTGCCTCCCTTTGCTTCATCTCGTAGAACTCGATGCGTTCTTTGAAGATGGAAACTCGTGGTGAAAACTGCTTCCTCAGGATCTCAGTCAATTGCTCGTACGACTTGGTTTTTGGAAGAACTGGATCACATAAATCCCGCAAAATTTTATATGCTTCTTGGCCAATAAGTGTCAGAAGCACGGAGAGCTTACGGTTGTTTTACACAAAATGTGCCTCGAAGTACTACTCCATGCATTCTTCATATGTGTTCCAGTAATGCCCAACCCGGAATTCAGCAATTGAGCCAATTGTTGCACACATATTCATGGTTTGCAAACGTTCAGCTGCTTCGTCGTTAGGCATATTTTGTCGATGCCGTATCGAATTCGTATTTTTTTTATCTTCGTCGCCAAATTGTTATGTCGTGAGGTGGTGAAATGAATTTATACACAATGTACATATATATATATATATATATATATATATATATATATATATATATATATATATATATATAGGGTGTTTCAGGACTAGTGTAACAAACTTTAACAGCTTATTCCTGAGGTCATTTTGAGCCAAAAATGTCATATAAGTATATGTCCTATTCCTTCTAGTTACCAAAATACAAGAGGTTGAAGTTCTACAAATAACACGAAATTTCTAATTTTGTATACAAGGTACTTTCGGAAAACAAGAATTTTATTGAAAAGTCATACCTTATTTGTCTTCGGGCCGGTATTTCCAAACTTAGTTACCTAGAGAATAAATTTGTCAATGGAATAAACAAAAAATATTGCATCAAAATCATGGCTTTATGATGATTATTATTCTAGTTGTCATATTTTGATGCGATAGTTTTTGTTTATTCCATTGATAATTTATTCTGTAGTTTATCTGAGGTTGTAAATACTGGCCCTTAATTAATTTTATTTATTAATATTAACGAATACAGTTTAAAGAACAAAACACACAATGACACAATTAAATAGACAAATAAATAAATTCTTAATACAGAACAACATGGGAAGGTTGGCGTCTGTTTGGGTATCTGTCTTGGTATTCTCTAGACGCGTAATGGGTATTACCTTTACATAATCCATAAATAAAAATCATATCTGCATATTCAGCAGTACCTATAACCATCCATTATGAAACAAAAATACAATCAAAAGTACAATAATTTTTAATTGAGACAAATAAGGTGACTTTTCAATAAAACTACAAAAATTTGAAAATTTCGTGTTATTTATAGAAATTCAACCTCTTGTATTTTGGTAACTAGAAGGATTAGGACCTATATTCATATGACATTTTTGGCTCAAAATGACCTCAAGAATAAACTCTTAAAGTTTGTTACACTAGTCCTGAAACACCCTGTATTTTTTTTTTGTCTTTTAAATATGACAACTAAATCAACAAGTACAGAATATCATGACAACGAATAACAAAACTAATAGGAATATTTACAGAGGTATCTAAGCAACTATTAATATCTCACAACTATATTTCTGGGTATAATGAAAATTTAAATAAACTACATAAGTTTCGGTTTCGGTTTCGGTTACGGTTTTGGCCGGAACTAGAAGAAGAGCCGAATATTCAGTTCCGGTTTCGGCTGAAAAGTATGTTTCGGTCGGACACTAGTCGTAAGCAAAGAACGATTTATTTACCATATACACTATCTTTGATTCCCGTTGCAGCAATATTTTCATTCTTGCGCTTATTTAAAATAAATTTCTCATGTCAATCACGTTTTGTGACAACGTTCCGTAACTTAAAACTATTCCTAAATATTCGGCGTGTACAGATTTTTAATTGTTTAAATATTTTTTTATAAAATTTTTAAAATATTTTAATATTTATGTACCTAAAATATTAGTTACATACTTGAAAATACTTTACTTAAAAAAAAAACAAACTAGATATCATTTTATGTCTTGACTAAGCAAATAACGATTTATTTACCATATTCAGTAAAAATTACTGAAATACATGATTGTTTTGAGTGACTTCTTTAGTTGCCTGCAAATAACTGATTACTCAGTTAAATTGGATGAACTATTTTTTGTTAGTCTTAGGCCCGGTATAATAAACGAATGTTAAAATTTAATAGCGTATTTTATAAATTAAGTAACCTACTATTTGCAAAAAGTGTATTATAAAGGTAATATAAATTTAGTCTCCTACTAAATCAGCTTATTAAATAAGCAGGACAGTTTTGGTGCTATTAAATTTAGTTAGTAGGCTATTAAAAGTATATTTCAATGTTATTTTATATTTTTGATCTACAAATACTTTATGGAAGATAATAAATTCAGACAATTATTGTTAAATATTAAAGATATTTAAATCTTCAAAATTTTGTAGATATTTACATATAGGTATTTCGAATTGATGTCAGTATCATCGATTGATAGCGTTTCAACAATTGATAGGTTTTCATCTGTTTATTTCTTTTTAAATTATCTCCTACAGCTCTACCTAAATAAAAATATATTCTATTTTTTACGTGCCCCATATTAAATAATATCCAGTTATATTCTCCTTAGATTTCAGCGTTATTGATTTTATTTTAATATTTTCATAAAATAATTTTAAATATATTCCATATCTTTGTCCTGAACTGTATATTGAATGAAATTAGACACTTATATGGTTATATCTGCCCATACTTTTGTCTTAGTCTGCATATCCACTGCGTCTCTTTCTTTGTTTTTCAATTATGCCCCTGGATTGGGACATAATTTTTGGTAATTTAAATTTTTATTTTTCACTGTAATTTTTACCTTATTCTATTTTTTTCATTTTTCTGAAAATATATTTGATGAATATAATTCTGGTATCAGTAACTGATGTTGATATCAAATTTCATACACTCATTCATCATTCAATAATGTAATGGATTTAATAAATATTTGTATTATTTTATTTCAAATTGTTCCATTTAGTTAATTTCATCATATTTTAATTAGTAAATAATAATTTTCACTGCCGCCATCTACATGGAATATGTGTATACTTCTGATAGGGATTCTAACTTACCAACTAAATTTAATATGATTTGGTAACTTTTCTAGGGAGACTCGATTAACTAATAAGTAGGTAATCAAATAAAATTTTGCTTTATAATACCCACACAAATATTAAGTAGCATATTAAATTTAGTAGCATATTAGCTAACCGGCTATTTAACCAGCGTTTATAATACCGGCCCTCAGTGTATTACTGTCAGGATTCTTCTTTCTGGTAGTAGTTTTGCTACTTGACCTCAGGGGTTACTGTTATCATCTATGTTAATATTTAAGTAATTTTATACTGGGTGTAGGCGAAAATAATTTCCGTAATATTTAGATTTTTAAATTAATTAGAAAGAATTCTCCAGCCGAAACTCTAATGACAAATGTAATTATTGATTTAGACAATGCCAGTATTTGTATTTAGCAAAAACATTTTAAGTAGTACGTTTATTCCCGTACAATATCGTATATTACTCATGCTATTTTGCAAACATACGGTAATATAAACAATGAAGTATTAAGTATGACTATTAGTCAAACGATACGCTAAAGCATAGTCACAGTTTGTAGTAGCCACTCAAGTAGATCAGATTCGCATCTTGTGCTTGTCAAAATGAACATGACAGATACTATTACTTTGAACACAACGCATTACGTGAGTTTTTGTGAATTTTTATATTTAAATTGAAATTAAATTGTGATTTTTGTCTTTTATTAGATAAAATGGGAGACAGTTTTTACAAATAAACTTTTTCAAGTGGGCCTAATTTGTACATTGGCCGCTTTCCAAGTACTTTTAATCATTAAATTGTGCATTAAATGCTGCGCCCTGGGTTCCATTTTGCATTATTCTACAGAAACGCAAGTGGTACAAGAGGATGCAGACAAAACTGAAGAACTGTGGTAAGTCTTCATTATAATATATTTTTACTATTCCATGTATAAATTTCTGTGTAGAATCCAAGGATGGTAGTTATAAAAATTATCGGTTTTTGTTTCTGCTTTGAACATCGTAAAAATAAAATTCTGTTTTGATTAAGGTTTCAGGTTTCATATAACAATCGGTTTCGGTGAACAGGTTCATTAAAAGGGATTCGGTATTGCAAACAAAATTAAACTAAAATAAAATAAATATTGTTTTATCTATGAAATAAATTAAAACTTTAGCAATATAATAATGAACTAAACTAACTGTATAAGTTTACAGCTTATTTATTAAAAAATTAATAAAGGATCAAACACATTAAACATCATCTTACATCTTTTTTGCCATGTTTGACCTTATATGCATGTTGTACCATAACTTCAGGTACATTTTGTAATGACATATAGTATAAACGTACAGATTATGAAACAAAAAGAAATTTTACGAAATTCCCACGAAAAAGGGTAGTTCACTTAAGGAGAACATTTTAGTATCACTGGATTCTATTTATATTAAATAATATCTTACCACTACCTAACAGCAAAACAAAGAGTTATGTGATCGGCTACATTATCGTATTATACAAACATTAGTTATTAATTAGATACTACATAAGATATAATATTTAATATTAAAATTACCTATTCAACCCTTTCAAAAAGATTATTTTTGTTCCGTGATCAGTATGTTGAGTACTATATGCCATTATACTCTGCACATAAGAAGTTATGGTAGTTGTACAGGTATAACTAAACTTGTCTAAATCTAATTTTTAAAAACACACACGATGAATTATAACAATTAAACTGGTTGATATACAATATAGTTCATACGAGTACATTACAATAATTTGAAAAACACCCAAATTTAATATTTAAATTTATCTAACAAGAAAACCTTTTGAGAATAAAAGTTATATGAGAAATAAATAAATGGCTTTGCTTTCGGTTCCAGTTTTGTATCTGCTTCAAATTTCGGTTCAGGTTTCGGGTTGGGTCATGATTTTTTTCGGATAATGGTTTTGATTCAGGTTTCGGTTACCATGGTATAATCACTTAATGAGACACGTATGCGAAAAAATTTCCAACAATATATTTCAATTGCTCTAATAGCACAAATTTATTTTTAAATAAGAAAAGTTATTTGTTCACTATGAATCATAACTATTCGACAAATAATAAACTAATTAATATTTT
The DNA here is from genome assembly GCA_963942605.1 of Poecilus cupreus. Classification (NCBI taxonomy): domain Eukaryota; kingdom Metazoa; phylum Arthropoda; class Insecta; order Coleoptera; family Carabidae; genus Poecilus; species Poecilus cupreus. Next base: position 26,969,342 of record OZ012715.1, read on the forward strand.
GTTCAAATCCTATTTTAGAATGAGTCTGGCGGTGGTGAGAGAAATGAGCACTACAGTATACAAATTGTATTTTAAACCGAACATTTATTATTTCTTGTTATAATGTTTTTATTAGTAATTATTTAAGTATTGTACTGGAAATATATATATATATATATATATATATATAACAGTTACAAATGAAATGGATTTTAATACAGAAACAAATAATTTATAAAATATAATTAGAAGAGAGTATATGTATAAGAAATTAATATTTTTTAATATTTCAGCCCAGCTGTTCATATGGACGAATTGCCACCTTATAGCGTATAGAAAAGGAACCACGGATTAAGTAAAACATATATTTTAATCATTACATTACACACTTAGAGAAAAAAATTGTTACTTCCAACTAAAAAATATTTGACTAATAATAATTAAATTTAATAAATTTTTATTAGTTTCCAATAAATAAGTTTCAGAAATATCGATAATCGGTTTATTATCAATATTAAAATTAAATATATCTATTAAATTTAAATAATTTTACATTTAATTCAAATGAATTTATTAAATTCGAATAAATGGTAAATAAACAAATAAATTTGTTTGTTTTAAATAAATCTCGTACACATACTTTAAATAAATATTTTGTTGCTACAAATAAATTTATGTTACATTCAGATAATATTTTTTTAGGAAATAGACAAATTTTTTTCTCTGTGTGTATTACTTTACAATCAATATTTTATTGCTTATGTATAATTCTATGTCAATTTATATAAATTAATCGATTTAAAATACAGAATATCTTTGTTTCTTTATTTTATATTTTATAATATTGCATACACGCATGTATTGTAATCTTTATGTGAAATAAAAAAAAAGCATTTAAAATCTATTTTTTTTTTACTGTGACAATACCTGTCCCTTTTACATACAAATATACACAGTTAAAATGTGTGCAAAACATAATTAAACGGTAAATTTTATCTTTATTTTTCAATGCACACAAGTTTAATTTTATCAAAAATATTTAAACAATTAAAGCAAGTCAAGTATTTACGAATAGTTACTGAACCTTGTCACAAAACGTGATTCATAACTAATTCTTAGTTGATTGAAATGAGACCATCAATAAATTCTACTGAATTTTCATTTATTTTAACTAAGAAATGTCACGTGTGACTAGTTAAAAATTTTGACAAATAATAATTGAAATAAAATAAATATATCATTACGCCTTTTACCCATTAGGAGTGAGGCACTCTGCTTACGCGATCACTCACTCAATTCTTCACCTATGAGGACGAAATTTTCAGCTCTGAAAAGGAAATTGACAGGGCTTTGTGACAATCGAGTTGAACAACCCCCTTAAGACAGGATTTTTTGGAGCTGCAAGCCTTCAAACTTTGAGATTTTTCATTGCTCAGACATGACATCACATAAAGCGATTTTTCAGGGGGTCGGGGGGAGCGAATCTCTTCGGGATTTTTGGAGAACGTAGAGGAGGAATGTATCTCCAGAGGGAATTTCCAGATTTTGGTTAACATGTCCCTGAAAGAAATGCCCCACATTTTAAAAACAGTCATTTTCTTGGTTAGGCCAAGTGGCTCGATTTTTTTTTTTTTGAGCAGTGTATATTGTTCTGCTCCAATATAATTACTAAAATATTTAGTCAAGAGCACATAAAAATAAATGTTAATAATTACCATATTTACAAATATACTTAGTTACGAAATACACAAAAACAATTTGTTGCTTGCTAACAAATTTGAAACTTGTTAAATTAACAATAATTAACGGTGGACCGTCTGAGACTAAAATTTTCGTTGAAATTTAGCTGCGTGATAACGCATCGATCTGTAGATTCTGATATTTTCATTTCGAATTCCACAGCTGACACTTGCCGTATTAAATTTATTCATATAGTTTTCCTTATTAAGTTAACTATTAACTACATGTTTATAAAAACTTTTTACTCATGTAATTCATATGTAATTTGACTTAATTCACCAACTTATCAGACAAAAGAACATTTTATTATTTTAACGTAAATTATTATTAGATGTGTACAAAATTTTTATTTTGGTTCCATTTTTTTTTTTTCAACAATCAAATCTCTTTCCTAGCGTTCTTAATAAATCTCCATCTACTTTCATCCATCTCTTGTCTCTTTAATTTATCGTCAGAGTGAAAATAATACCGCACTTTTTTAATTATTGTTGTGAATCTCATATTTTACTTACCACCAGCGTCTGGTTTAGGTTGCAGCCGGCCCTAAGCTAATATAAGCTTTAAATGTTTATATAAAAGTTTTTAATCAATGTAAATCGAAATAAGGCAATACAAAAAAAAGAAACATTTGTAACATTAAATATGAATTAATCATATGAAGCTTCGTTTTCTGGTTTTGGTTTTGGCAAACCTTTGAAAACATTGTTTGATGAAAAGTCATTATCTATGAACTCAACAGTATTTAAAACGCCGCAAATGATTGTTGTCGAAGAGTTGAATGTAAATAATTTTGTACCCTATTTAACCCTCTCAGCCTTGAATTTTTGATATTGATAATTTTTTTTCTTGTTTTCAAATGACACCAATAGGTTTTAAAGAATACTATAAATGGAAATATATCAAATTGATAATTATTTATTAATAATGAAAACACTGCATTTTTATTCATTTCGTATGAAAAATTTTTAAACAAAGGGGCAATTTGCAATTTTCTCACTGATGGAGTGAAAACAATATTTGGTGGTAAAAACAAAATTTTCTTCCAAATCACATCTCTTTTTCGTTTTTCATTTTCTTTTTTTAATTCGGGGTAACAATTGCTCTAACGGAATGTTATCTTCATCTTGTTGTCGTCTTCGTCACTTTGAAAATTTTCTGTTCCATTTTCTACATTTGAATCCGATAGTGCAGATATTGCATCCTGTTCATCTTGTAGTGTTACTTCATGTGCCACTATCTTTAAATTGTCTTAAAAATTCATTGGGGGTATGCCATCATCATCTAAAAAAACAGACATAATATTAATTTTGCGAATAGACCTAATGGTGGCAATTGCGTACACAAATTTCAAAGAGTTATGACGAGGGTTATGTGTACACAAACCGCAAACACCTTTAGTTCTAGTAATTATACGAACTTACAGTTCACATACCACTCAAACTAAAATATATATTATGTTTTGTTAAGTAATTATTTTGTACTTTCCAAATATATGTTTGAAGTTATCAGGATTTATCTTGCACAACTAGAAAATAATCGTCATTCACACACTTCAAATTCAACACTTGTCGAAACTAAGCATTTATTTTCTTTAAAATAGTTTGTAGAAGCAACATCTAGTCATTAATAGCAAAAGTACTGATTGGCTCAGTAAGTACAAGCCTGTAAATGTTATGATGGCAATTGTCATCGGCATGGCCGAAAGGGTTAACGCAGGGTAAGAATAAAAAGCTGACCAACGCTGACTGTTGACGGATGCTGACCGTAATATAAAGCTTACGTTGGAATACTGTGCCAATAAATATCCATAAATTTATAACGACCATTACAGAAATATGCTATATTATCCAGATAAACATATTATTTTACTAATATTAACTCATTTTAAGTCTAATAGATTGGTCTGCTTTTTTCAATTTCAAACTGTAAGACTTGAAATAAATAAATATTGCTAAGATAGTAGTATAAGTGGCTTATAAACAATAATTAATATAGATCAGTATGGTTCAATAATGGTCAGCGTATGTCAGCATTGCTCAGCTATTTTCCTTTTCAACTTATTAGACTTAAAATGAGTTAAAATTGGTAAAATAATATAATATGTTTATCTGTATAATGTTACATATCTCTGTGTCTGTTTTGGTCATTATAAATTTATGTATATTAATTGGCATAGTATTCCATCGTAAGCTTTTACAGTCAGCATCTGTCAGCAGTCAGCGTTGGTCAGCTTTTTATTCTTACCCGTTAATGCACAGAAAGATCACTTGCTCGACATTTCTCGCAGCGCTCTGTAGGCCCGTGCGTCCCCAAGCCTATGTAGTCTATAGCGTTAATCAAGCCTTGCTTACCACATTATTTTGTCTCCATTCCTCAATTACGAAATTTTTTATTTATCGTATTGTTAAGAACTGTTTCAATTTAAATATTACAGGTCATTGTCGAATTATTTGTAACTTGGCTAGCCGTACATTTATATAATTGTCGATATTATATTGTCCATTGGAATGGTAAACATGGTAGAGCAGCTCATGATGAATGTTGCCAATAATTTTTTTTTATGAAGATGAAAGGCGGAGTAACTACTATGGTCATATGCAGCCTCATAAAGTAGGTGATTATGAAAATATGTGTACAACACAAACGACCATGCGCTTCAATGGGATTCGAACCCACAACCCCTGGCGTGCTAGGCTAGTGATATAGCCACTACGCCACCATGATCGGCTCAATAAATAATTATTTATTTATGTAAGAAACGATACATGTGTTATATTATTTTTTTTATTTTAAACTAAATTATTTTTTTTCCTTGTTAGTCCCAGTGGCGAGCCATCGTAGTAAATGGATTAATGGTAAAAATGTATGTAGATTATAATAAATTATATTAAAATCTTCTTTATATAAATATTATTAATAACTTATAAACTTTCAGAACTCATAACATAAATAAACAATATATTTTTTTTAATATTAATACATTACAGTAAAATCGAAGGATAGATAATTTCTCTTCTTTAACAATATATTTTGCATTTAAATCGCTGTCATGAACCGGAAATATATGACAGTTTATAATTGCCTAGTAACAAAAATTAAATAAAATATTGTTTGCTTATTCACTAACCGAGAATGTAACACTTGCAGTGAAATATAACATATGATGTTTTTTGAAACACTCACACCTAGCATGTTTATATTTTTGTCTATCGGTTCAGATAACGACGATACACTCATAAAAATATCTTCTTGTTTTAAGAAAATTTTCAGTATTCCTTTTGTATGCATTCGTCAAAGAAAATTTTATTTCCTGCAAAATGATTAGGTACAATTAAAAAAAAAATTAATTTTAAATATAAATTTTATATATCTTCTTTTTTCTGCATTGAAAGAAAATGAATGTATTTTTAATTTTATTTTTAATAATAATGAAAAAGAAGTTTTAATTTTAAACAAAGGTTTTTATTTAAAACAATGTCATTTTGAACTGAAACTACTTCATCCCTATAATGAGTCTCAGTTGAATACTTCGATATGTTCCTTCAAAACTAAATTAATTTTCATACAAGAACATTTATTAAACCTACAAAAGTTTTCCATGAAAACTAAATAGGATTGGCACTATTCAAATTAATTTTTCTCTTTATACAAGAGGAATCTGTTTGTTCCAAGAAAACATTTTTATCAGAGTATGGAAAGAGGAGAGCAGGGAGTCCTTGTTTCACTGCTATTTTTACCTCCCATACATATACCGGGTGGTCCACCGGTCTGTATTTTTTGTTTTCTGCTATTATTTAAATATTACCGAAAAAATTAAAATGCCAACGAATCGGTAGTATATTTTTTCCTACCGGGAGTTTCATTTTCGCGCAATGATATGCATACAGGCTGTTCGGAAAAGTAGTGATAAATTTCAGGTAGAACGATTCATTGGTTAATGCAAAAAATTTGTACCTTCTTAAAGCAACACGATGCCATTAAACTTGTAAATGTGCGAACAGAATTAAGCGAAAATTTTAATTTTTTTAAGGAATATCATTTCTGTTTACATTCAAGATGAATTTTGTAAAATTATGTTGATGTATCTAACTTTTTATAAAATTTTATTACATATGGCAACCGCCTTTCATCACATTAATATCACCGCCTCACGGCGTAAGGAAGACTCACAGTTTATCACATATTGACTAAACTAGACTGACTGCCGCTAGCTCGGCAGCCTCTTATATACTCCTGTGTGGCAGGTTCCCGAGCCTTCTACGATTCTCTCAATCACAGACACCGATTTAGTGATGAAGATGGAGGTATCTACGTTGTAGTCACTCATAGACACCGATTTGATGATGAAGATGGAGGTGTCTGCGTTATAGTCACTCACAGACACCGATTTGGCGATGAAAATGGAGGTTTCTGCGTTGTAGTCAATCACAGACAACTATTTGGTGATACTGATAAGTATGGAGTTGTCTGTGTTGTAGTCAATCACAAACACCGATATAATGTTAGCCCTGTCTGGGAATCGAACCCGGGACCTCTGAGTCAGAACCTAGTACTCTAAACCACTGAGTCACAAAGATGGGCCGAATTATTTTACCATTTCTTTTAAGTAAAAACTACGGAACAAGAGAATAATAAGAGATGAAAACTGGAAGCATCTTAATATGAGAAAAAATTATCTTTCGAAAAATTTCCAATGCGAGAAGAGATCTTTTTCTAGTTTCATTCTGTTGCAAATGTTGTAGTATAATAATAATAATAATAATAATAATAATAATATTAATATTCTTTATTGTGTTACGGTTTATTTTCTAATTATTTAGTTTTTTTTTTTTTGGTACGCCTTTTGAGTGCACCACGTACTACGCGACGGTGTAGCTCTGGTCGTCGGAAGCTGTGAGTTCGGCTTACTGGCAGGTGCGCATCGCGAAGGTACTTGTTGCAGTTAGTTTAATTTTTCCTTGCTTTGACCTGTAAAAAGGATTTTTCACGTTAGAAGAGTCGTTACTGAATTTTAAAGAGACCTGGTTGTGTTACCATTTTTGTGTAGAAATTCAGTGTTGAATTGTATCAGATTAGTATCTGGATTAATGGTAATTTAAACCATTTTTAGAATTGTTATATTCTGCGGCCGTTAGCCGGATTTATAGATCTCGAAATTCTCATACCTTTAAGCCGTCTTACATCTCAGAGGTAACTATTTCCAGATGATAATCTAATTTTGCAGTTTTTTAGTTCAAATAGAGTCAATTAGTTTAATGTAGAGTCAGTCACATAAATTAGAGTCAATAGTTAATTTCATTTGTTCTGTTTTTATTAAAGTATAACATATTGCCACGTAGTTGAATAAATAGTTAGTGGCGTACGTACCTTGCTATGAGTCTGATCGCAACCTTCCTTTTTAGGCTTCTTTTCGTTAACGTTTTTCGTTTTCGTTTTTGTTTACGTTTTTCGTTTTACGTTTTACTATTGGATTTTACCATTGGGATTGGTATTACTGGGACTAATTTAGTCCGCTGTACCGTATTTTTGGAACCTGGAACCGTTTTCAAGACGGTTGACTTGGGAACACGGAGCATCGTGGAGTACCACCATCCACTTCCACATTGGCTTGCTGTGCGTCGGCACTCGCCACCTCATCTTGCGAGACCGATAGCCCTGGGGAAAGAAATTGCCCGCAGCGAAACGGAAAGTCGCCGCCACTGGGTTTGGCGCGATTGCGATCCAACGCGTTACGTTACGCCTGCGCCGTTCCATCTCGGACGAGAGATAGCCACATTGCCCAGCAGTGAGGAAGGAACTCCGCAGACCCCTGGCCCTCAGCTAAGCAAATCATTTACTTTTATTATTTAGAATTATATTTGTGTTATGCAAAATTTGATTTGTTATTTGTATCATCGATACTTACGTGTTATCATTGTTACGCGGTCGATTTTTACATCTTGTGTAAACTACTTAATTGTCATCAGCGTTTATCAACCGATTGCGATTCAGTCTGATCGTCGCGAATGTAACACTTGCATGCTGTTTAGCGCTTATTGTTCCGTGGCACGACGTACGTCGCCGGCGGTTGGGTTCACCGATTCTACTTACGCGCGTCACGTGTGTCCTTGGTCGACCAACGAAACCATCGTGATCCTTTTGAGCGCTTTTAACACATTTTTAAGTTCGTGCCCTGACTGTCACTGCGTTATCGAGCCGCGCGAAGTAATCAAGCCACAACTTGATTTAGTCCACGCCGATCAGAGCAGTCATAATTCGGACGATTACATTATTGTACACAATTGTAAATACGTTTCTTTACGCCGCAATATACTCATCATTAGCAAATCTTGGAATTGTTATTCGTTGCTACCCCCTTTACTACTGCCTACGACAGATTGCTACGTCCCTTGGCTGGCCACTCTGGAGAATTGTTGGCCAGTCTCCAGAGATTCGTTTTCGTCAGCTGCATGGCCAGCTGGCGCCCTATAAAAATTTCTTTTGATAGCTTGCTGCACACATTGACCGCACGACCGTCTCCACTGTTCAAGCTAGCCGCTGCAGCCAAGGCGACGAAGAAAGTGTAGCAATTGACATAACTCAAGGGCGGAGTTCAGCCAGAGGCTGCTTTTCAACCCAACCAATACATAATCATACAAGTAACCAATAAATGAACGCCGAAAACATAAAGGCATACAAGTATAAATACAAAGAATATCAAAATCAATGTTAATGTTGAATACACAAAAAAAGATTAAACCAGTAATTATTGTACCAAATCATCGCAGATAATATCACAGGAGACCATTTAATTATAAATAGACAAATAAATCTTTACATTTTCCTTAAGTAGTATTTAAAAGAATTCACACAAAGAGATTTCATACTGTCTGGTAATGCATTATATAATGTAGGAGCTAAATAGGAGAATGAGCATTTGAATTTTTGTATTTTAAACGATGGCACAATATACAAATTCCTAATACGTAAACTATAGTTATAAAACTTTGGAACAAGCTTGTCGTACAGGTAACAAGGACAACGTGTTACTAAAATTTTGTGAACTAAAGTTAAATACATTTTTCGCATGCGTAATTCAATATTATCCATTTTAGCTAACACCTTATAGTTTGAAATGTGATCAAATTTACGCACATTGTAGACATATCACAAACATGAATTTTGAAAAAGTTGAATTCTCTGCTTATCTGTTTGTGATAAATTAGGTACATAAACACATGCGCAATAATCAAATAATGGGAGTATAAGTGAATTAATTAAGCGTAGTTTTACGTCAGACGTTAAGATATCACGGAACTGATATAAATGCTTTAGTTTAATAACTGCTGCCTTCATTTTGGTTTGAAGATGGAACTTAAAATTAAGGTCTGGATCTAAATATACACCCAAGCTTTTGCAAAATTTACCGGGCTGAAGTTGGATTCCGTCAAGTTTTATCATAGGTACTTCACAGTTTCCTATATCGTAGATTTAGTTGGATTAATTTTGAGACCATTATTCTGAACCCACTGAACTAGATTGTTAAGATCAGAGTTAAGGTTATTAACAACATTGGACATATCTGAGAGATGACATTATTCTAATATTTGGGTGTGATCAGCATATGAATGAACATCGCAATGTTTAAGTTCAGTAGGTAAATCAGCGACGTAAAGTAAGAACAGTGGTCCCAAAATGGACCCTTGAGGTACCCCACGTACTAATTGGAAAGTGGGTGAATCTGTAGATATAGAGTCGTTAGACATACTAACTCGAAATTGTCTTTTAGTGAAATATTCTTCACACCACTTCAATGCGCTCTCCGAGAATTTGTAATATTTTAATTTAGCCAGTAATAGAGTATGGTCAACCATGTCAAAAGCTTTAGAGAAATCTCTTTGAATAATAATAATAATAATAATAATAATAATAATAATTATTTATTGCCCAACAGAATAATCCATTTATAAAGCAAATACATAGGTATACAAAAAATGAAGATAAAAACATTTTATGTAGACATGCAAATTGGATCAAAGAATAGTATTCCAGTTTTACGTAACTCAAAGATGTTGCAGTAAAAAATATCACATAAATTACATATTTGATTATACTTTTCACAACAGCTGAAAATGGGCGACTGTAACATCATATTAGACTTCAGTATTATTGTAAAATGTACAAACTGCACGGGAAGCGAATGATGGTACATGAAAATTAATTTCGGATAGTAAAGCACTACAATCAACATAGTTATGTAACAACTTATATAAAAATGAAAGAAATATATAACGGGGTTCAATGCTTGAAACTACGACGGATGTTAATAAAGTACTCTGGCTAAAGTTTCTCTCTGGATAATTATTGTAAATTTTGTACCAAATAAATTTCAGAAATTTTCTTTGGACGTTCTCTATTTGCTGTTTATGACTAGCATATAACGGATACCAAATTATGAAGCAGTATTCTAAAATAGATCGAACAAGTGCGTAAAAGAGTGATAGCAATGCATTTACATTTGCAAACTGTTTACAGTTTCTCATTATAAATCCAACTGCCTTATTTGCAGACTGTATAACATTGTAAGATTGATCTATAAAAGAAAATTTTGGATCAAATATAACTCTTAGATCCCTTATTTTGTATTCACGCTGTAGCATTATGGAATTCATGTTATAATTATGTAATAATACGTGATTTTTACGGGAATACGATACAATTTTGCATTTATTGATATTTAATGGTAATTTATTTCTATCACACCAAGCTTGGAGAATATCTATATTTTGTTGTAATTTATTGCAGTCTTCAGTTGATCGTAATGAATTCAAAATTTTAACATTATCCGCGAACATCAAGACTTCGCAAGATAAATAATTTGGAAGATCATTAATGAACATTAAAAATAGTAGAGGGCCAAGATTCGACCCTTGCGGTACACCTGACTTAGCAAAAAACTCTTGAGATATTGAACCGTTTTATGAAACAATTTGTCTTCTGTCTGATACGTAGGAATAAAAAAATTTGAGTAGGTTGTTATGGAAACCAATGTCTGCAAGCTTATTTAAGAGAATACCGTGATCTATGCGGTCGAAAGCTTTAGCAAATTCGGTATATACAGTATCAACTTGACCTCGTTTATTTAGAACATCTATAACAAATTGAGAAAATGAACATAAGTTTGTTACTGTTGACCGTTTCTTAATAAAGCCATGTTGATTTGGAGATACAACTGGTTTTACCTGTGTGAATATCTTATTAAACAAAATAATTTCAAAAACTTTAGCGAAATTTGATAATATTGAAATCGGCCTGTAATTACGTACATTGGATGGATCTCCTGACTTTATAACTGGACAAATTTTTGATATTTTCCAGATATCTGGAAAAGTACAAGTATTTAAACAGAGATTGAAAATAGTTGATAATGGATGTAATAGAATGTATTTGCAGTCTTTAATTATAAATGACGGTATTTGATCCACAACAAATGTTAATTTATTATTCAATTTAGATATAGCTTGAGATATATCAGCTTCTGAAATTTGAGTCACTATTATGGAGGGTGAATAAACCTCACTTGGTATATAGTTTTCACCAAAGGTGACGAATCCACATATACACTACTAAAATAACAGCGAAATAAATTTAAGATCTCTATTGGAGTATCCTGAATTTCGTCATCAAAATGCATTATTCCAGGAATTCTACTCTTATTTTTCTTCGTTTGAATAAATGCCCAGAATAATTTGGGATCCGTTATAAAAGATTGTTTGGTTGTTATAAGGTATTTTTTATAAGAAATTTTAATTTGGTTCTTAATTGTTGACCTATATTTACAAAATTGATTGTAGTCGTATAAACTGTTATATTTTTTATATCTAGTGTGAAACTTGTGTTTGAGTTTCAAGTTTTGTATAATTTCTAATAAGGAAAGATATTTTTGATTCATCATAATTTTTTATAAGGGTATCCAGAATATTAATTAGGCATGTGTTAGTGCTATGTCCATATCTAAAACCAGATTGCTTTTTAGGAAGAATGTCATTCTGTGTTACATAGTGCATAATTTGTTCGCAGGATATTTTCTCTAAAACTTTTGACAAGATTGGCAGAATGCTTATAGGTCATTGAAAGAGGAGGGTTTATTATTTTTGGGTATTGGCTTGACAATAGCGGATTTCCATATGTCAGGGACTGTCCCGGTTAGCAAGCAGGTGTTGACTAAATGTGTGATGTATTGAATAATAACTGAAAAGATAAGTTCTAACATTTTTCTGGATATTCCGTCTATTCCAATTGCATTAGACTTCAAGTTTTTAAAAATGAATTCAATTTTTTCATTATCCACGCATGAGAAATCAAATGAATATGTTAGTAAATTTGAACACCCATTAGTATTATAATATGCTATAGTATCAGGATTAGGATTTGTTGTGCCAATTTGATCTAATAAGTAATTACCATATTCCGTTGATTTAAATAATTCCTCGCCAAGATTATTCTCCGAAGTATTATTAACTCCTATTTTTTTTTCAAGTTAGTCCACAGTCTACCACTGTCCTTGATATTGTTATTCATGTTGTGGTTTAGGTAAGATTGTTTTTCTCGCCTAATTGCAGCTGTAGTGATGTTGCGTAATTGTTTATAGTATTCTAATTTACCGGCTGTTTTATATTTTTTATAATCCGCAAGGGCTTTGTTACGCTTTCTCTGCATGATTTTAATTACGCGAGTAATCCATGGACTAAAGTGTTTATTAGTAGTAATTTCTTTCAAGGGGGCATGAATATTAAATAAATTAATAATATTTTCATTAAGAAATCGAACCTTATTATCAACATTATTTATGAAAATAATCTGTTCCCAGTCAACTGATTCACAATCAGAATAAAAATGATCAGGGTTAAAGTTACTATAATCTCTGTACGTGAATTTTTTTTTAGACATTGAAGTTTTTGGAAAATTGAGTACACAGTAAACACAGTCATGATCAGTCATTTCTTGGCAATCAATATTACCTGAACTTACGCAAATACTTGTATCTGATATACATATAACATCAAACAACAATCTTGAAGACGGTCTTGTGTTTTGGTAATTATTTGATGCATGTTGTTTGACGACAAAAGATCAGAAAAATATTTAGTTTTGAAATCAATAAATAATAAATTAATATTTATATCACCTGTACAAATTAAATAATCACACTGCAAAATAAATTCAGTGAAGATAGCATCAAGAATTGCCAGTTCACGGTAATATTGATGGTGAGGATTGTAAATAACGCCTAAACATAATTTTCATTTTGAATTGAGCACAAAATCCATGCATGTTCAATGTTATTTTCAGGAACGAAAGTCGTGTCTAATACTTTGAAATTAATACCATTACAAACATAGAATGCTACGCCTCCACCAACTTTATGTGTTCTATTGACACAGAATAAATTATAATTTGTGAGATTAAATAAACAACTTGGAGTATTTTCATTAATCCAGGTTTCTGTAATGGCTATAATGTCAAAGTTATAATCACTAACAAATTCAGAAAATTTTAAAAGCAAGAATTAATTGATCTGATATTTATCTGACAGATTGTGAAGTTCGTATCATATACATCAATGACTTGTTGGTTGCAATCAACAATATTCAACATTAAAAATAAAGATAAAAAGACAATAAAAATTTAAATACAAGAGTGTGCAGTGTGCCAGTAAGTCAAGGCCAAATGAACAGAGTTCATTGACTTGTGCAAGTTCTGGCATAAATAATTAAACACTAAAAAAACGCAGTGATACCCAAAAAGTAAATAATGTCCGAAAGTTTTGATAATGTAAAGCCAATATTAAGCGAAACAAGATTACTAGTTCATTAAATCTTTGTGATTAGTAATATGAAGTTTTTTAAAGTTTTCCACTATCTTCCTCCGTAACACTCACAAAAACTCGACCGTCAAAAGTCCACACACTTTTATTATAATATTTAGCCACCGCTGCTTTAACGAGAGACGCTCTAGTTGCTGTTAGGTCTTCCCGGATGGTGATACCCGAGTTCTTGAGGCGATTTTTCGAGTTGAAAATTTTTTGACGGGATCGGTAGCTCACAAATTTCACTATTGAGGGCCGAGTTTTGTTCGGAATTAATTTACCCAGCCTATGGCAACGATCAATTTCTTGAGGTGTAATGTTTATATTTAAATTATCCAGACACATCTTTATTACTTTTTCATCACACTTTTCGTTTTTAGTTTCCGGTAAACCAAAAATTCGAATGTTATTTCGCCGAGAATATTGTTCTAAATCATCAAATTTCTTTTCGTAAGAGATACACGACTGATTTAAATCAAAATTTACTTGCTTGAGTTGGGTGATTTCCTCTTGTAGAATTTTCAGCTTCTGCTCGAAAACATTTTGCACGGCACTGGTCACTTGACTAACAATGAGTTCAACAAAAGATTTATTTTCACCCAGTTTAGTTAACGAAGCACTAATCATGGTCGTAATTACATCTCGATCATCACGAGTCAACATTTTGAAGATATTAATGCGATTTTTAGATCTTTAAAAAAAATATCTGCAACTTTCGCCAGAACAAGCAAACACGTCTAGTACGTACGGCAGTTCATTCAATACAATAGTATCTTATACTACTATAGGACTAAAAAGTACTAAAAGTTAATTGAATTTAGTGTGAAGCTAAGCATGCTTATTCTGGCTTAAAATATTTAGATAATTTACTAAATAATTGAACAATTGATAATTATTATTTATTTTAGAGTTTCCGCATTGATTCTTATACATCTTATTTGTATTAAGAAATAAAATCAAATAGTACAATCTATTTCATTCTTTGGAATTGTAGCACGGCGGGCTTTTACTGAAACTTAAGGTTTACAAATAAAACACAAACACTATTAAAGGTGATAAAAATAATTTATATTTAATAAAATGGTGAAACGGTGAATTTAACAAGTTACAAACAAATACAAGTATTAACAACGACGACAACGTATGAATATGCTTAAAAGTTTCAATTACCAAAACATATTTATTAACAAATTTACTTTAAATTTCTACATTTTTGTAGAGCACTGCAGACGTGCGCAGACGTCTGCTCTCTTTAAAAACCAAAAGCTAACTCTCTTTTGTGCTGGCCAAACACACGCATCTACCCCATAAGCGGGAACGCGGGGGTAGGAAATCTTTTGAGGACCAACACAAAGATTACATAAAAACTAGAACACTTAAAAACTAAAACATTATCTAGGGTTCGACCAGGATGTGTAAATCTGTCAACCCCAGATGGCGTCTCAAGCCGATATTTCAGAATATTTGCCGCGATAAACTCAAATGACTATTTATGATAACTAAATTCTAACACACATGTGTAACAATAAATTAACCTCAAGAAAACAAGAACTCCTGTCAAAGCGATTTTCGATGCGTTCACGTCCCAAACGCAGTTTGAAACTTGATATTTTAAAATCGCTTTGATAGTAAAAACAATAAATCGTATTCTGAATGTTCGCCTTGTTACAGAATTTTCCATTATTCCTACAGCGTCTTCTTCCCTTTTAGAGATTCTGTTAATTTTCCTTTCTAGGTTTCCATTCCAGCGAACTATTGTTCTTTGATCTTCCTTCTTCATTATCGGTTGCAGATTTCAGATAACTCCTATTTATTGTTATATTTTTCTTGGGTGTATACTTTATTTTCTTGCTATTTGTGAGTGCCCTTGTTGTCTGTTTTCTGTTTCTTCGCATCAGAATTCATTTTGTTGATAGACTTATCTTTGTTCCTATCAACACCTTTTCTCTTTAATGCCTCACATAGTCAAACTTCCTTTTCTGTTTCTGTGCTTCATTATATATTCTAATATAATATGTGTCTCTCTCTATCTCTACCCAGTATGCTGTTTACTTGCATCTTCTTTATTTCCTCATGTTCTTCAAGATATCTCTTACCTAAATTTCTGTCTCAAACACTCAAATTAACAATTATAATTGTTCATAAGCTGTGTAAGCATTTCTTCACATAATAGCCTAATAGACTAATAGCCTAAGTATTTAGTTTTATTATTAAGTCCTCCTTCTTTATAAAACACAGTGTCTGTGACTGTCATGTACAGCGTTAATTTTTTTTTCTGTAAGTACTATCTCAGGCTTCGTATACCTTTATATCATCTTATATTTTTGCGAATATTACACATAAATTTCATTCTTCCTACCACTATGAATCTTCTCTGCATCCGTAGTATCCCTTTACAAGGGATTAAAAATAAGTTCGATTTAAGTAGATTTACGTGTTGTTACGGTAAAATAATATTATTTTGAGTCTTTCTATGAACTGACTTTTGTATAAGGTATAAACTTTTATCAAATAAAATTATTATTATTATATTCCATTTTCTTTGAATCCCGTTACAGCAATATTTTCATTCCTGCGGTTATTTAATATAAATTTCACATGCCAATCATGTTTTGTGACAACGTTCCGTAAATTAAAACTATTCGTAAATATTCGGCGAGTACAGATTTTTAATTGTTAAATATTTTTTATAAAATTTTTTAATATATATGTACCTACCTAAAATATTAGTTACATACTTGAATTAACTTTTCTTCAAAAAAATAACCTAGATCAGTGCCGGAACTAGGAATTTTGCACCTGGGGCATAAGTGAATATTTACGCCCCTTTAAAAAAGAATTGCACCGCAGGCGAAAAAATTTTTGGGTTCAAGGTCAAATTCCTTTAAATGAAATATAACCTACACATTTTGCTCAATAATATACTTACCTATGTATAAAAGAGAAATTTTTTGTTTTACTTAAAATTAGTAAAGCTATTATTAAAGATTGCGGTGCAAGGAAGTAGATTAGAATGTAAGTAATAAAATCTTTTCAAATATAGGATATAAAAATGTAGTTGTACAAAAACAAAAACATTACATTTAAATAACAAATGATAAAAATAATTGTAATTATAAAACTTAAATGAATTGAAATATTAAAATTATTTGAGGTTAACCTTTCGGGCTTTTGTGGTAGCAAAATCATCAATTATCTTATCATAATTAATTTTTGCTGCAATTTCACTTTCTATTGACATAATTGATATGTTGGTTAAACGTTCTTGGCCGATAGTTGCTCTCAAATGATTTTTTATTAGCTTAAGTTTTCTAAAGGACCTTTCGCAAGAAGCTACGGTTACAGGCAAGGTTAAAAAAAATTCATAGTGCAATTTCAATATTAGGTATGATTCTACTAGTGAATAAAGTTGAATAGGAGTTATAGATTTTATATCTTGCAGAATAGCCAATACATGATTTTGAAAACTTTCTGCTGCATTTAAACCTTTGAATATTTTAAAGCTAAATTACAGTAGCCTTTTGAATTTAAGATATAGTTAGAGACGTGAGTGAATCCCGAATAAAAAATCAAAATCTGAAGGAACATTGTTCATTTTTCAAATCTTGTTCTCAGCTCACTCATTAGAACATCTAAAACATATTTAATTTCAATATAAATATAAATTAACTAGTATAATGCATTTTAAATTAAACCTAATTTAAAAATAAGTAATAACGAAAATTGTAACTGGTCTAGTGCGCCCCTAAAATTCTGCGCCTGGGGCCGAAGCCCCGCTCGCCCCACCCGTAGTTCCGGCACTGACCTAGATATCATTTTATGTCGTAACAAAGCAAAGAACGTTTTATTTACGATATTCAGTAAAAATTACTGAAATACTCGGTTGTTTTAAGTGAATTCTTAAGTTGCCTGCAAATAACTGATTACTCGGTTAAATTGAATGGACGGTACGTTCCATTTAATTCTCTGTCTCAGTGTATTACTGTCAGGATTCTTCTTTCTGGTAGTAATTTTGCTATTTGACCACAGGTGTCACTGCCATCATTTGTTAATGCTTAAGTAATTTAATACTGGGTGTAAGCGAAAATAATTTCCCCAATGTTTTTATTTTAAAATTAATTAGAAAGAATATTACAGCCGATTAGAGACAAATGTAATTAATGATTTGGACAATGCTGGTATTTGTATTTAGCAAAAACATTTTAAGTAGTACGATTATTCCCGTACAATATCGCATATTACTCATGATATTTTGCAAACATGCTGTATTATAAACAATGAGGTATTAAGTATGACTATTAGTCAAGCGATACGCTAAAGCATAATCACAGTTTGCAGTAGACACTCGAGTAAATTAGATTCGCATCTTGTGCTTGTCAAAATGAACATGACAGATACTATTACTTTGAACGCAACGCATTACGTGAGTTTTGTGAATTTTTATATTTAAATTGAAATTAATTTGAGTGATTTTTTTCTTTTATTAGATAAAATGGGAGTCAGTTTTCACAAATAAACTTTTTCAAGTTGGCCTAATTTGTACATTGGCCACTTTACAAGTACTTTTAATCATTAAATTGTGCAATAAATGCTGCGCCCTGGGTTCGATTTTGTATTATTCTAGGGAACCTCAAGTGGTACCAGAGGATGCAGCCACGAACGCAGAAGTGTGGTAAGTCTACATTATACATATTTTTACTATTTCATGTATAAATTTCTGTGTAGAATCCAAGGATGGTAGTTACATTGAAAACTCTTATTTTAGTGATATAGATACTTTAAATTATCTTACAATTATGTATTATATTACAGCTTTCTTGTGGTGCGGTTCACGTCACTATCTTCTTTCTTACTTTCTCCCACTATTGCAAATCAGCAAAAGTGAGAAAGAAGATAGTGACGTAAACCGCACCACAAGAAAGCTGTGCTATATATTTTTCTTTTTCTTATGAAATCACAATTTGACAACCTTTTAAAGATATTTAAGACTGGTTCATTGGCAACACTGCTACACAGCCTTGTGTCTGATAACCTAACTTTTAAGGTGTCAGTCTGTCAGTTGTGTTCTCTAAGTGTATTTTAGGTCCGAGCAAATCGTTTTTAGAAACATGTCGTGAAAAAAATGTTGTGTCTAACACAAGAAGAAAGCTCTTCTTCCACTATCGTTCGAAATGCCTCACTCGCTGCGCTCATGAGGCAAACTTCGAACTCGAAGGGGAAAAGAAGCGCTTTCCTCTCTAGTTTGACAAATAACTATGAAATAAATTAAATTAAATTTATTAAATGAAATAAATTAAAAAAATAATATAATAATGAACTAAACTAACTGTATAAGTTTAAAGCTACATTATTAAATAATTAATTATCATCTAACGTCTTTTTAGCCATGTTTGACCTTACATACAGGTTATACCATAACTTCAGCAGTGGCGTCTTCTCCATGTAAGCAAGCAATTTTTAATATATTTCAACAATATATTTGTTTATAATTATTTATTTAGAATTTTAGTATTTCAAAATTTAAAAGCAAACAGAAATGCACACTTATGTTTCAAATTGCCTACCGCGCTGATGCTATACGACTACATTCAATGACGTACGAACTATTAGGATCTTACTCTGTTGTTCAAAACCTGCAAGCACAACTTCGAAAGCTATCGCCGCCTATGCTTACAGTATACCGAACATTGTCGAACATGTAGCTTTCTATACTGGAATTATGCGCCGTAAACGTTCAGTTAAAAGCAGTTTTTAAAGTGCTTCTATGAAGATAATTTATTGGTAAAAATTAAGAAAGGACATAATAGAAGTAAATTTTATTTAAAAGGTATATTGCTGAATTAAATTTGTTACAAATGAATTTTGAAAGTAATAATAACTCTTGTATTTTAATTGAATAAACTACATTTGCGCAATAAAAAAACTACCTAGAAATACACTTCGGTAGTTGAAGAAAAAGCTTTCATTGTAAGTGGTAGACCTGTTCCTCGTATAAAGTTATTAACAACTACTGTTAAAAATATAATAAGATATTTACATTATTTTTCTCATTCTTTTTTTTACCTATCATCTATTTGTCACTGCTTGCCTTATAAAATCCACGAGACGCCACTGAACTTCAGGTACATATTGTAATATTATACAGTATAAACGTACTGATTATGTAACAAAAAGAAATTTTTTTGAAATTCCTACGAAAAAGGGTAGTTTACTTAAAGAGAATATTTTAGTATCACTGGATTCTATTTATTTTAAACAATATCTTACCACTACATAACAGCAAAACTGAAATAGTTATGTGATCGGCTACATTATCGTATTATACAAACATTAGTTATTAATTAGATACTACGTACGATATAATATTTTATATTAAAATTACCTATTCAACCTTTTCGAAAAAAGATTATTTTTGATCCGTGATCAGTATGTTAAGTACGAGTATTATATTCCATTATAATATGTGCATATAAAGTTATGGTAGTTGTACAGGTATAACTTGTCTAAATCTAATTAAAAGAAAAAAAAAAACAAACTGGATGAATTATAGCAATTGAACTGATTGATATACAATAAAGTTGATACGAGTACATTACAATAATTTGAAAAAAAACCCAAATTTAATATTTAAATGTATCTAACAAGAACCATTTGTGAATAAAAAGTTATATGAAAAATAAATAAATGGTTTTGCTTTCGGTTCCAGTTTTGTTTCTGCTTCAAAATTCGGTTCATGTTTCGGTTTGGGTCAAGATTTTTTTCGGTTAACAGTTTTGATTCCGGTTTCGGTTACCATCCCTGGTATAATCACTTAATGAGACACGTATGCGAAAAAATTGCAAACAATATATTTCAATTGCTCTAACAGCACAAATTTAATTTTAAATAAGAAAAACTATTTATTCACTATGAATCATAACTATTCGACAAATAATAAACTAATTAATATTTTATGTTCAAATTCTATTTTAGAATGAGTTTGGTGGTGGTGATAGAAATGAGCACAGTTCCAAATGAAATGGACTAATACAGAAACACATAATTTATAAAATAAAATCACATGGGAGAATATGTCTAAGAAATTAATATTTTTTAATATTTCAGCCCAGCTGTTCAGATGGACGAATTGCCACCTTACAACGTATAGAGAAGGAACCAAGGATTAAGTAAAACATATATTATATTTTAATTATATTATATTCTCAGAGAAAAAAAATTATTACTTCCAACTAAAATATATTTGACTAATAAATTTTAATATATTTAAATTTAATAAATTTTTATTGGTTTCCAATAAATAAATATCAGAAATATCGATAATCGAAATTATTATCAATATTCAAATTATATATATATATATATATATATATATATATATATCTATTAAAATTAAATAACTTTACATCTAATTAAAATGAATTTATTAAATTCAAATAGTGAATAAATAAATAAATTTGTTTGTTCTAAATAAATCTCTTACACTTACTTTAAATAAATATTTTGTTGCTAAAAATAAATTTTTTTCATTCAGATAATTGTTTTTTAAAAATGGATTTATTTAAATTGACTATTTTTTTCTCTGGGTGTATTACTTTATAATCAATATTTTATTGCTTATGTATGAGTCTATATCAATTTATATAAATTAATCGATTTAAAATACAGAATATCTTTGTTTCTTTATTTTATATTTTATAATATTGCATACACGCATGTATTGTAATCTTTATGTTAAATTAAAAAAAAAGCATTTAAATTCTATTTTTTTTTACTGTGACAATACCTGTCCTTTTTACATCCAAATATAATGTATGTTTACAGTTAAAATATTTGCAAAACAAAATTAAACGGTAAATTTTGTCTTTATTTTTCAATGCATAATTTTATCAAAAATATTTAAACAATTAAAAATCTAGTCGTCAATTATTTATGAATAGTTATAGAACCTTGTCACAAAACGTAATTCATAACTAACTCTTAGTTGATTGAAATAAGACCATCAATAAATTCTACTGAATTTACATTAATTTTAACTGAGAAATGTCACGTTGCACGCTGTTTAACTGATAAAGGGGCTTATTCTGTAAGTTACCTGTGAAGTGTTAAAATTTTAGACCAATAATAATAAAAATAAAATAAATATCATCACGCCTTTTACCCATAATGGGTGTGATACTCTGCTTACGCAGATCTCGGTAAGTGATATATTTTTGTGTATGAAATGCGGTTACCAGACGTCAAGTAATAGCCCCCAAAGTTCTTAGTGGAGGAGGAACCACAGGGGTGAATTAAAATTGACAACTGTCTGTAGTGGGATTCAAACTGAGGATCTCACGATCCACAGTCCGATGCGTTACCGCGGAGCTATTTACCCCATAATAATACCAGTAATAATATATGTATCGAATTAATTTTTAATTTTTATTCAGTGTCGTCTGTTCTCATTGGTTAAATTTTTTAACAAGCTGTTAAAAATTAACAGATTGTTTGCAGAATAAAGTTCATTAATATGGTTTTCTTTATTAAGTTAACTATTTATTACATGTTTATAAAATTTCAAATTTTTATTCATGTAATTCATATGTAATTTGACTTATTTCGCCAACTTATCAGACGAACACAATTAATATTTTATTATTTTAACGTAAATTAGTATTAGAAGTGTACAAAATTATACATTGGTTTTTATTTAGGTTCCTATTTTTTTTTTTTTCAACAATCAATTCTCTTTTCCAGCGTTCTTAATAAAACTGCACATACATCCATCTCTAGTTTCTTTAATTAATCGTAAGAGTGAAAATAATACCGCAATGTTTTAATTATTGATGTGAATCTCATATTTTACTTACCACCAGGGCCTGATTTAAGTTGCAGCCGCCCCTAAGCTAATAAAGCTTAAAGCCTCTATTTGTATTCTCGCAAGAAAAAAAAAAATGTTTAGATAAAAGTTTTAAATCAATGAAAAGCGAAATAATGCAATAACAAAAAAAAATATTTGTAAATTAATTATGAATTAATCATATGAAGCATCGATGTCTGGTTTTGGTTTTGGCAAACATTGTTTATAACAACTCCAAAACAAAATTTGAAGTGATTTCCTCCATAGGTATAGAAATTAGGAAGTCGTGTCAAATGTCACCAATAGGTCTTAAAGATTACTCTAAATGAAAATATATCAAATTGTTTAATTATTTATTACATACATTTTTATTCATTTCGTATGAAAAATTTTAAAACAAAGGGACAATTTGCAATTTTCTCACTGATGGAGTGAAAACAATGTTTGGTGGTAAAAACAGAATTTTATTCCAAATCACATTTTTTTGTTTGTTTTTCATTTCCTTTTTTTAATTCGGGGTTACAATTGCGCTAACGGTATATTATCTTCATCTTGTTCATCATCTAATACTTATTCAGAGTCGTCTTCGTCACTTTGAGAATTTTCTGGAACATTTTCTGTTCCACCTTCTACATTTGAATCCGATAGTGCAGATATTGCATCCTGTTCATCTTGCAGTAATACTTCATGTGCCACTCTCTTTAAATTGTCATAAAAATTCATTGGGGGTATGCTATCATCATCTAATTAAACAAACAGAATATTCATTTTGCGAATAGACCTAGTGGTGGCAATTGCGTACATAAATTTCAAAGAGTTATGACGATGGTTATGTGTACACAAACCGCAAACACCTTTAGTTCTAGTAATTATACGAACTTACAGTTCACATACCAGTCAAACTAAAATATATTTGTAAAGTAATTATTTTGTACTTACCAAATATATGTTTGAAGTTATCAGGATTTATCTTGCACAACTAGAAAATAATCGTTATTCACACAATTCAAATTCAATGGTTGTCGAAACTAAGCATTTATTTTCTTTAGAAGCAACACCTAGTCATTAATAGCAAAAGTACGGATTGGCTCAGTAAGTACAAGCCTGTAAATGTTACGATGGCAATTGTCATCGGCAGGGCCGAAAAGGTTCATGCAGAGAAAGATCACTCGCCCAGCATTTCTCGCCGCGCCCTCTAGATCCGTGCGCCCCCAGGCTTTAGCCTATATAGCCTATAGCGTTAATCAAGCCTTGCTTACCACATTATTTTGTCTCCATTCCGCAATTACGTTAATTTTTATTTATCGTATTGTTTAAAATTATTTCAATTTAAATATTACATGCCACTAATACTTGGCTAGCCATACGTTTATATAGCTGTTGATATTATATTGTTCATTGTAATGGTTAATATGGTAGAACAGCTCTTGTTGAATGTTGTCCAATAAATTAATATTTATTTATGTAAGACACGAAATATTTGTGTCATATAATTTTTTTGTTTCAAACTTTTGAACGAAAATAATTTTCTTGTCCTAGTTAGTCTCAGTGGCGAGCCTATAAAGTGAGACATATTATATATAGTAAATGGATTAAAAGTAAAAATTATGTACAATATAATAAAAATTTATGTAGGTTATAGTAAATTATATTAAATTTTCTATTTATGAATATAAATATTATTAATTACTTAACAAATTTTTTTGAACTCATAACGTAAGTAAAAATATTTTTATTTTTAATATTAATACATTACACAATTAAATCGTAGAAAATTTCTCTTTTTTAACAATATACTTTGCATTTAAATCGCTGTCATTTTCTTTTATTTTATGATCCCATTAGTATTTACAATCTATCTTTGGCGAGATATTCAGTAAATTTTAGTGATTAAAGATTATTTGACATGTGAAAGTATCTGCGCATTAGCAGTACTTTACTTACATTCACTTAGTTTGCTATAGTTACTTTAATAATTACTGTTGACTAAATTAGATAATATTATGAAAATACTTAATCCTAAGATTAACTTATTTATATTGGTCGGGTAAATCTAAAGGGTTGTGACGATTTAAACGTTTAACACTACCGCACTGCACAAGATTCGCGGGTAGTTTATTTTTGTGACACTTTAATCTTTGAATGTATCCTGCACTCAGTCTGGGGATTTCTTCTTTAACGGAAGGCATTTGGAGATCTTGTGAAATTATCCAGTTGGGTACAAACCATGGAGCATTGATTGAAGGATTTTTGATTGAAATCTTTCGATGATTTCGATGTTGGAGGTACTTGCTGACCCCCATAGTTCGATGCCGTGGGTCCATACTGGCCTGATTATTACTTTATACAGCAGCAATTTGTTGTCGTTTGAAAGGATGGATTTTCTGCCGATGAGCCAATACAGTTGTTTTATCTTTAAACCCAGCTGCTTTCGTTTGGTCCGAATGTGTTTACACCAAGTCAGACGTCTCTCTAGGTGCATTCCTGGATATTTGACACCCTCAGCTTGGGTTAACTGGCGGTTGATTGATATACTGAAGCGCATGTGTCTCTTCTGGTAGTAAAGATGATGTGGGTAGATTTATTTTCGTTAGCTCTAATTCGCCATGTCTTTAACTAACACTATATTATATCCAGATTCTCTTGTTGCGAAGCTAATTTTGGGTCCGAATGTGATGCCAGTATTGCTGTGTTGTCTGCATATGTAGCATTTGTTGTTTGATCCAGGGTAGGAAGATCAGCTGTACACAGAAGATATAGAACCGGCCCAATAACACTTCCTTGGTTTACACCCGATTTCACTGGGTGAAGATTACTGGCTGCGTTTTGATATAATATATCTGAAATTGTCGATTACAGAGGTGTGTGAGGTGACTTGAGGTGTTGGAAGTACTGGTGGGGTAAATCACGTTTCAACTTGAAAAGAAATTTATGTGCCAAACTTTGTCAAAAGCTTGACTGATGTCAAGAAATGCAGCTGAGCAATACATTTTATTTTGAAGGCTGTTCTTTATAGCTTCTACTGGAATAAAATTTTCTCCAGAATAATTGGATACAATCTTGTGAGTAGTGCTTTTTCAAATAACTTGGATAAGATTGGTAATAGGCTGATTGGTCTATTGTCTATAGGAAGTTACGTCTTCTGGATTTTTGCCAGGTTTTGGGATGACAACAATTTGAGCGACTTTCCATTGACTTGAGAATTAATGGAGACGAAGGACTGCATTGAATATGATAGTTAGGTGAGGCTTTTTTAAGGTCTAGTTTATTTATGATTATATTCCAAATCGCATGAGTTTTGAAATATTTTATTTGTACGTCACTAGAGGATGTGTTATCCAAAGATTGGCGGAGGTTTTCTTCTTCCACGCTGTCATCCTCGTCTGCTGCTGGAAATGGCTGAAAAACTTGTGCGAAGTGCC
This sequence comes from Poecilus cupreus, assembly GCA_963942605.1. Classification (NCBI taxonomy): domain Eukaryota; kingdom Metazoa; phylum Arthropoda; class Insecta; order Coleoptera; family Carabidae; genus Poecilus; species Poecilus cupreus. The sequence goes on from OZ012715.1 coordinate 26,995,170, forward strand.
TGACAAACGCATCCGCCTTTTCTTTGCTCAATCTCGCCCATTGTCCGTCTTATGTTCTTATAGAAGGACATATGATTTGGGGTCTCTTTAATTTTTTAGTTGCACCCCAAAGGGAGTAGTTGTTTGCTTCAGTATTTGACAGATTGCTTAGATACTCTTCAATTGCTTTGTTCTTGATATTATTTAGCAATTGAGTTATTTGTGGCTTTGTTTAGGGCTGTTTTGTCAGGTTTTGATCTAGATTTTTGCCAAATTTTTCTTAATTTACGTTTTTCAGCAATTTTTTTTTTTTCACTAGTATGGGACAGACTTGAATCTGCGTAGTTCTGTTGTCTGCGGGGTTAGCTTCGCAAGCGGCAGACTGGGTTGTGTTATTGAAGTGGGCAATAGCATTGTCTATTTCGCCTGTATTTCTTAAAGGAATATTGCTAGTTATTTTATTATTCATTATTTCCCTAAAGAGTCCCAGTTTGTTTTCTTATTATAATTTTTTTTTTATATTCTATGATTTTAATGCTATAAGTCAAAATTATTGGAGAGTGGTCGGATGAAAGATCGAAAAAAGAGGTAGCTTTTAGATAAGTTTTTGAAATACCTTTTGTCGCGAAGAAGTCGATCAAATCGGACTTTTCGTTTATCCGTCGGCCAGTACGTTTGTTCCCCCGTTGACACAAATTGCAGATCTTTGCTCTCAGAGGCTTTTAGTAGTTCTCTGCCTCGAGGAGTAGCCAGTTTTGAGCCCCATTGTTGGTGTTTGGTATTATAGTCGCCGCCTGCTATGAATTTGGGCTGAGCGTTTCGAATAATTCAGTGCAATGTTCTTTCTTGATTACGTGTTTTGGAGGGCAGTGGAATGCTGACAGGGCAATTTATCTGCGCTTTTCTTAAATGGCGATATTTGTGGCTTGTACATGTTCTTTTTGAAATTTTTGAAGTTCATGATGTTTTATGGCACTTTTGATTATTACTGCAGTACCTCCATGCGCGGTTCCGTCTGGATGGTTCGTAGCGTAAATATTAAATTGCGGAATTTTTATATAGCTTTTTTTAGTGAAGTGAGTCTCTGATATTAGCAAAACATCGATTTTTCATTTATTAGGAAAGATTTTACTTCTTCGACATGTTGTCCGAGACCGTTGGCGTTCCAGAGTGCAATACGTAAGAACTGAGGCATTATTTCATCTTTAAGACGAGAGTTGTGCGAAGATTTAGCATAGTGCCCATTTGCTCCATCAGACCTTTCATCATATGTTTTGAGTTCAGTCATATCATTGGATGAGGATGTTACATTGCTAACAATTTCGTTTTCGTCTTTTTTGGTATTATTTTGCTGTACAGCTTGAGCAAAAGATTTTCCAGCGTGCACCATTTTGGCTTGAGTTTGGTTCCCTGATTCATTACTTGTTGCCTGGTGTTTTGGGCGATGTGGTGGAAATTTTTTATTATCTGATCTTTGTAGACAGCACAACCTTTATAGTTAGCAGGGTGGTTCTCACTGCAGAGAACACACTTTACGTTCTTGTTATTTTTCTCTGTCCATTCGCATTTTGAGGTGTGATGATCTCCAGCACATTTGACGCATCGAGCACTTCTGTAGCAGAAGTTTTTTATGTGGCCATGCCGCTGGCATGTAGTGAATAGCGGTATTCCTTTTTTTGTCGGGATGGTTCGATTTTGATTTTTGTTCTCATCAGAAACTCTATATTGTATCTCTTTGTTGTTTTCTTTGGACTGGATTTCAACAAAGAACATTGGCAGTGGATTTTTCGATACCCTAAGTCTTATGTTGGAAATATTCATAACATTCATACTGTGTGATGTAGATCTCGAATTACAACTTTGAATTTCCGATCTAATTTAGATTGATAGGAGTGAAACTCAGTTTTTTTCTCCTTCCATATTTTGACAATATTATTGTGAATTTCGCCTGTTTTAAGTTGAATTTTTGCTTGCGAATCACTTACTATTTTATTGAGCAGTCATCTTTGGCGTTTTCTTCTAGCATGTAAGTCAGGGGTTTTATATTTTTGATAGCATGTACGAAAATTGGTGGTGGCCGAATTTCTTTCTTTTCTGTTTCTGTTTCTGTGTCAGGTTCGTCTTCATTATCTGTTGAGACGTTTAGAAAGCGATTTTTTGTAGGTGCTTCGAGCCAGTAGTCTTTAAGTGTTTTTTGTTTGACGTTTCTTTCTTCTTGTGGACTATTTCGATTTCTTTTTCTTGCTGGGTACAGGAAGCCATTCGTTTTTATCGGTTGTCTGCTGTAGCAATTTCCTTGTTAGAGTTACGAGAGGTGGTTGAGGTTTTGCGGGATTCATTTGGCTCGTTGATCGCTGTCATGAAGGGGAAATTTATGAAAGTTTATAATCGCCTGGCAACGAAAATTAAATAAAATATTGTTTGCTTATTCACTAACGGAGAATGTAACACTTGCAGTGAAATAAAACAAATGATGTTTTTTGAACACTCACACCTAGCATGTTTATATTTTTGTCTATCGGTTCCGATAATGACGATACACTCATAAAATAACTTTTGGTATAAAAAAAAAATTCAGGTCTCCTTGTGTATGCATTCGTTGAAGAAAATTTTATTTCTTACAAAATGACTAGGTTCATTTAAAAAAGAATTAATTTTAAATATAAATTTTAATAATCTTCTTTTTCTGCATTGAAAGAAAATGCATATATTTTTAATTTTGTTTTTAATAATAATAATAATAATATTTATTTAGACTGACTAAAAATACAGACGGACCATTTACATTTTAATCAGTGATAAGTTAAATTAAATTTACAACATATGTTTAATCACAATAGTTTTGTATCTCTTACATTAAATATATTAATTTTAGAACACTTTATGACATTGTTGCTAATGTCTAAGCATCTAACCAAAGGAGAATTCGATTTTTTATTGACTTGGAATGTTATATCCCTAAATCTTAACTTTAAATTAGGTACATTGAAGAAAATATCGCATAATAGCTCAGGTACATTTATATTATTATTTATAATAACAATTATGAAAGTAACAGAGATCATATCTCTACGTATACTTAATGTGTTGTAATCAAACTTATGAAGCTGATTGACGTATGACACTTTAAATGGATAAATATTATGTTTACGGACATATAATTTCTTAGAAATCTTTTCTACACTTTTTCGATGAGGTCTATATTGTTCATAGTAGATGGATTCCAGATAACAGTAGCATATTCTAATATGGATCTTACCAAGGAATTAAATAATAGAACTAAAGCTTCTGTATTAAAGTCTAAAGAACTACGTAACACAAATGATAGAATCATGTTACTTTCATTTACAACTATATTAATGTGGGCATTGAAATATAAATTAGGAGTAAAAGTTACTCCCAAATCTTTGCATTAATTGATACGTTGTAGCTGATGGTCGTCTATTTTATATTCAAATAATAATACGTTTTTATTCCTGGTGAAGGACATAACATTGCATTTCCCCGTATTAAATTGTAGGCAATTATTTTTAGCGTAATTAATTACGGCATCGAGATCTTTTTGGAGTTTTCCATAATCTTGGGCGTTACTAATTAGATAGTAGATCTTTAAATCGTCATCATAAATGAGACATTTTGAATAAGAAATAAAACTTGTAATATCATTAATGAACAAGACGAAAAGCAAAGGGTCTAATATGGAGCCCTGTGGTACTCCAGAGGTGTGTATAAAATTGTAAGAGTTATATCCTCTAAAATATACAAATAGTTTTCTATTACATAAGTATGACGCGATATACATTGTTAAGTTTTTATCGAAGCTATATGATTCTAATTTCTTTATTAATATATTATAGTTAACCTTATCGAAAGCCTTTGATAAATCAGTATAAATAACATCGGTTTGAATACCTTTTTCCAAGTTTTTACAAATATCATTACAAAAGACAGACAAATTTGTTATTGTAGACTTGTTTTTTATGAAACCATGTTGTTCTACAATTACTGGGGCTACTTGGGCATACATACGGTAGTAGATGACTTTTTCGAAGAATTTTGATAATGACATTAATACCGTTACTGGCCTATAGTTGCAAATAAATTTTGGATTTCCATTTCTGTGAATAGGAGCAATAATAATAATAATAATAATATATCATCACGCCTTTTACCCATTACGAGTGTGGCACTCTGCTTACGCAGATCTCGGTAAGTGATATATTTTATCGTATGAAGTGCGGTTACCAGCCGTCAAATCATAGCCCCCAAAGATGTTAGTGGAGGGGGAACCACAGGGGTAAATTTAAATTTGTAACTGTCAGCAGTGGGATTCGAACTGAGGATCTCACGATCCACAGTCCGACACGTTACCACGGAGCAACTCGACCTATTTTTAGATTGTCAGGGAAGCTGTTATATTTTAGGGAAATATTTATTAATAATCGTATTGGGTTTTACAATAGATTGCTGTAAGCTTTATAAAAATATACAGGGATACCACTGATACCCGCTGCATTGTTGTTTTTAAGGGTAGAAATGGCGTTACAGACTTCATCTTCTGTGACGTCCGGAATTGAGCAAACATCTAACTCATATGTATGGTATGGAATGTTTATTGATGTTGATGGTGTATCATCCTGGCAATAAACACTCTGAAAAAACTCCACAAATGAATTAGCAATGTCTTTGCCATTACATAGTTCTAAGTTGTTATATGTCATATTTAAAGCTATATTTGAATTTTCGCGTTTATTTTTAATGTAATTCCAGAATTTTTTAGGAGTGTTAAATATGTCACTCTGAATATTTTGTGAAGTTCTTTAATTAAATTTTTAGTTTCAGTTCTCAATTGTTTGTATTTATTTAAATATTCACTGTGTTTATTTAAGTTTCCGATAAAAATATTCCTTTTGTTTAATTTTTTCTTTTAATGTTTTGTTGAACCACACAGGGTATTTATTAGGTTTGGACTGAACTTTTTTCTTACGTAAACAAATGTCAAAACAATTATTTAAACGTTCGTATAAAATGTCTAAGGCTAAATTAATATTGGACTGGACGAGTACTTCTTCCCAATTGATATTATTTAACAATTCATACAGTAGAATAAAGTCCCCATTTTTAAAGTCATAAGTAAAATTCTCATTTTCAGCTTTGATTTGTTTATTAATATCAGTATTTAAACCAAAAGTTATTAATAATGGCGGATGATATTCGTCTATATGCACCAGTGGCGTATCGCTTTCCTTTACTGTAGCTTCGGTCATGTTGGTTAGAATTAAGTCAAGAGTTGCATTTTTTTTATTTGTCACATTATTTATGGAGTACATATTAAGTCGCGATATTAAGTCACCTATTATTTTTGATGTAGCCGACACTGCTAGTTCAAAATTATAGTTGGAACCATCAATTTCTGGGATATTTAAGTCCCCACAAAGAAATATAAAATCGTAGTCTATATTTTCAATCTCACTTTCGATTTGATCACAAAAATTCCGATATTGTTCTACGTTCGAGCCTGGGCGAATATATACACAACAAAGTAAAAATTTAGTAATTTTAAATTTAGCTGTTACACAGACCCAGTCAAAATCTGAACTGATGCTCTGAGCCACTAAAGTAGGTTTAAATTTTTTGATTAAAATCATAACACCTCCTCCGCGTTGTGTTTCCGTTAGTTGAAAATTTCGATCGGCTCTGAAAGCACTATAACGATTATCACAGATTTCGTTTTTCGTAATAGTATTATTTAACCAGGTCTCAGAAATTGATATTACATCATAATTTAGGTTTAATATATTTTCGTAAAATGTTTTACATTTCGATCTTAGACCACGGACATTCTGGTACATCATTGTGACTTCTCTGGCTCTTGAGTACTGACTAAAAAAGAAGCATTACTTGCTGGCTGCTTAGAATTGTCCTTTGATTTGAAATTGAAACGTCTGACAGTAACTCCAGGAGGCCAATAGTTCTCATTATTTAATTTATGCAGTAGATGAAATGGTGCACCGATTTTAAAAGATGCATAGGGTCCTTTATTATGTTTATCAACAATAAAATCATATTCTCCTTCTTCTTTTAAGTAGTTCTTCACCATTTCGGCAGTTGCATTTTTATCTTGTATTTTTCCTATGTAAAGCCACGCTTTTTGTGGCTTTCCTGCACCTAATAGTGTTCCTTGGGAGCGATCTACCGTTGCAGTGCTAACTTTTGGTCTAGTGCGCCTTTTATGTTTAACTATAGTAAAATTATCACTACCTTGTTTCGACGCCCCTGATATCGGTGTTTGTAAATCCTCGTTAGAAGTGGATGTGTTTGATGATTGTGTGTCGTTGACCTGCCTCGAGTTTGTGGCGGATTTAGACACGTTGGACAATGCATCAGCTGTTAACTTTTGATTAAAAGATTCACACGAAATCTGCACTTCACTAGGTATTACTTTTTTAGTGTTTGCACTGCCCGAATTGATCTTAATCTGCTCGAACTCACATTTTAATTTTACATTTTCAGATATTAAGTCGATATTAGCTTGAAGAACATCACTAATGACACTTTTTATTTTATCTTCAATAATCTTGCCAATGTTATCGTAAATGCATTGCATTACTGAATGTTGAAATTCTTTACTCTTTATGAACTCGATCATATTTTTTTGCTCTGATGACGAGCTCCTGGTGCCTCCAAGTACCATATGTATAGTTATTCTTTAAAAAAGAAAAAACTCAAATATAAATCTCCAGAGATAGTAAAACACGTCTACTCTGTAATAATTATTGCTGTAACTAAATAAGGATTATTCCACAAAGGATACTTTTCATGAAACTGGTGAACACAGTTAATAAGTTGAAATTACTTTTATTTACTAACTTCGAGTGACCTTTATTAATAACTGACAGCTGCCTAATTAATTGAACCATTGCCAAACAAAATTACAATAAATAATAATAATATAATACAATATTAAACATATAGATGGCACTATATGTTACACCTCCCTTTTTAAACATAATTTAAATTACAAAAATAACATTTTTCAAAACACAATAATAATATAAACTAACTAATACTAAATACACATAAATTATTTAGATATTTGAAATCTCTGTGGTGGTTTGATAATTCTTCCAGATCGTGTTGTATAAAAATTTGATTTTGTTTGTATGCCAGTATTTGTATTACTAACATCTGTGTGTGATTCTGCAATATTGCTTTCCAAACAATCATCATTTGTAGAATTTCCAACATATTCATTCATAGATTTTCGTAAATGTATTGTATTGCGTCTGACAATGTTTCCATTATTGTCTTGCACTACATACGATCGTGGAGTGTTATGTTGACTAACAATAATTGCAGGATCCCATACCTTATCCTTCTGAATTAACACATTTTCTCCTGGTTTAAATGTATCACCCTCTTTTGCATGTTTATCATAATAAAATTTATTTCTTTGCTGACAATTTTCTATTTGTTCTTTAACATTTGTAATAACTTCTGGTTGTAATAACTTATTAGCAACAGGAATTTTAGGTCGTGTTATTCGAGACATGAGTAATTGTGAAGGGGATACATTTAAGCCAGTAATTGGTAAATTTCTATATTCTAACAATGAGTAACTTATATCTATTTTTTCTCTATCACATTTTTTGAGAATATTTTTTGCGATTTGGACAGCTCTTTCAGCTTGTCCATTTGATTTAGGGTATCTAGGCGAGCTTGTAACGATTTCAAAATTCCATTTTTTGGCAAAGAGTTTGCATTCATATGAATTATATGGCATATTATCTGCTACTAATAGCTCCGGTATACCATGAGTAGCAAAGACTTGTTTTAGTTTATTGATTATTTCATGAGACGTTTTACTTTTAAGCGGAATAATCTCCAGCCATTTTGTTAAGTAATCTTGTATAACCATATAATTAAGTCCTTTAAACTCAAGTATATCTGAGGCAATTTTATTAAATGGTAAATCTGGAATTTTATGTGGAATCATTGGTTCTTTTGTCTTAGATGATCTGTAATGCTCACAAATTTTACATTTATTAATTAAATTTTCAATATCTTTATTGATTCCTGGCCAATAAACTAACTGCCTAGCTCTTGCCTTTGTTTTTTCTATTCAAAAATGAGATTCATGTAATAAATTTAATACATAAGTTCGTAATTTTTTAGGAACCACAACTTTAGAATTTAGAAAAAGTAACTCGTCTTCTACACTTAATTCATGTTGGTTTTTATAATACCCTTTCAATTCAGTATTTAACAACTTTTTGTCTTTAGGCCACCCTATTTTACAAAATTTACTAACTTGGGCAAGGATGAGGTCTACTGCAGTAGCTTCAACAAATTCTTTTCTTTTAGTATTTGTTATTTTTAAATTTGTACTTAATGTGTGAACTATTTCAGTTAGCCATTTACTGTTTTTTATTAATTCATTTTTTAAATAAGCTCTAGATAATGTGTCTGCAACATATAAATATTTTCCGGGTTTATATATTACATTTAGTGTATATTTAAGTAATTTTATTTTCATTCTTTGTAATCTACTGGACGCAATATCAGCAATTTTTTTCGCATTATTCCTAATAGCGGTTTATGATCTGTTATTACTGTTACATTACGACCATAAATAAAATTATGAAACTTACGAGTTGCAAATACAATACCTAATAGCTCCTTTTCAATCATTGCATAGTTTTGTTCAGTGTCTGTTAGACTTCGTGAAGCATAATAAATTGGTTTACCCTCCTGCATCAGACAGCATCCTAGACCACTTTTTGACGCATCTGTTTGAATAGTTATTTTCTTGATTGAATCGAAAGTTCCTAAAACAGGCGCATTTATAATTGCTTGCTTAATTTCATTGAACACATTTGTGTGTTGTGGTAACCACTGAAACTCGACATTATTTTTCAATAAAAGTCTTAAATTATTAGTCATTTCTGATACTTTAGGTAAATATTGTCTTAAATAATTAATCATGCCTAAGAATCTCTGAATTTCTTTCTTACTTTTTGGGGTTTCCATTTCTAGAATTGCTTTTACCCTATTATAGTCTGGTTTGATTCCGTTTTTCGTAAAAATATGACCTAAGTATTTTACTGCTTCAGTACAATATTGAAGTTTACTTCTATTAAATTTTATGTTTAGTTTTCTAGCCCTATCAACAACTTGTGACAATATTTTGTCATGTTCTTGTTTATCTTTACCAGCTATGAGTATATCGTCAAAATAAACTATGACTCCATTAATATCACCAAAATTTTTGTTAATTATTTTTTGAAAATATTCAGGAGCCATGGATAAACCAAAGGGTAGTCTATTAAATTTGTAGTAGCCAAATGGACTACTAAATGCACACAAATTACTAGAAGTTTCATCTAATTCTACATGCCAAAATCCATCTTTTAGATCCAGGACAGTATAAAACTGTTTATTATTAAGTTGGGATATGATGTCATCTAAAGTTGGGATGAGTACAAACTCTCTTTGTATGTATCTATTTAGATCTTGGGGATCTAAACATAATCGTAGAGATTTATCGTTCTTTTCTATAATTACCAAATTATTTACCCACTCCACCGGATAATCAACTTTACTAATTATTTTTCTACATTCAAGATCATCTAATTTACATTTAAGTTTTACCCTTAATGCTAATGGCACTCTTCTGGGGGGCCTTATTACAGGTTTATAATCATTTACTAATTTTATTTATCTTTAAATTTACCAAGACCTTCGAACAAATCTTTATTTTTTCGCAAGAATTGAGTTTTTTCTTGTTCTTTATCTATTGACTGTATTCTTTTAATTAAATTTAACTTAACACAGGTGCTTAAACCTAATAAAGACTTAGCATTGCTATCTACAACTATAAATTTCTCCAAACTTTTACAATTATTGAATCTTCATTCTAAACTTACAATACCACATGGTTTGAGCTTAAAACCTCCGTAAGCTTCAAGAATTATACTGGTTTTGGCTAATTTTTTATTACATTTTAAATTTTTAAACAAATTTAATGAAATTATATTAACTTCTGCACCAGTATCTATTTTAAACTCTACTACCTTATTTTCAAGCATTATGTTTTGCTTCCAATAATTTAGTCCGTCAACGTTTGTACAGCCTTCTTCGTTTGCGTTGTTCTTTGCCCGGACCATGTCCAAGCAAAACTCACTGGTGTCCTCTATCTCACTGTTGTGGTCCTGTACCTCCTTCACATTCATGTATTTGCAGCCTGCTGCAAAATGGTTTAGTTTTTTACATTTGTAACACTTCTTCCCATACGCTGGACAGTTCGCAGGTTCATGTAGTTGTTTACATTTTTTACATAAGTATTTTTTATGACTAAGTTCTTGTTTTTTAATCACTCTGTTGTTAAATTATATATATAGTCAAATACCCCTTTACCGTTAGGTGTAGGGTTTATGTCTTTAATCGTGTACGAACTTTGACCACCGTTTCCTGTCTCTTGCACACACTTTTGCTTCTTGCACTGTAGTTCCTTTTTTAATTAACGTCTTCTCCACAATTCCGTTCCATTCTTCTCTTGGTCTGCCTCGTCCTCTCTTCTCTTTTATTCTGGCTGTCCATACCTTCTTCACTGGTCTGTTGTCATCCATTCTCACTAGATGCCCCCACCAACTCAGTTGCCTCTGTTCAATAAATTCAGCTATTGATTTCGTTTCGAGTTCCTCTCTTATATCTTCATTTCTTACTCTATCTAGCATCGTAATACCTTTCACTCTTCTTAGATATTTCATTTCTAGTGCTTGTATTTTACTCTTTATTCTTCTTGTCAACACCCAGGATTCGCAGCCGTATGTCAATGTTGATCGGTAGATTGTGTTTAAAACTGTCATTTTTGTCTTGCGTGAGATTTCTTTTTTACCAATAAAGCTGTTTTTCATCATATGGAATATTCTCGCTGTTTTGTCTATTCTGTCGTTTATATCATCTTCCTGTTTTCCATTGTTTTTAATCCATACCCCCAAATATTGAAATTTTTCAACTTGTTCTATTCTTTCATTCTCGATTTGTATATTAATCGCTTGACTCTCATTAGATATAACCATCACTTTTGTTTTGCTCACATTTATTTTCATTCCACTTTCCCTTAACTTACTATTCCAGACATTTAAGTTATGCTGAAGGTTTGCTTCATTACGTGCGAATAAGACAACGTCATCTGCAAAAGCACATTCTCCAATTTCAACTCTCTGTAAATTTTGATATCCTACTATCAATTTCTTCATGTCCGGTTTGCACTTTTTTATGATATCATCCATGAAGACTGTGAAGAGCGCCGGACTCATTACTCCCCCTTGTCTAAGGCCTCCTTTAGTTTCAAATGTTTCAGATTTTCGATTTTTACTAACTACGTAATTCAAATTTTTGTTATATAGACTTTTGATTGCATTTACTAATCTTGTGTTTACTTTCCTTGCTATTAGGATCTCCCATACTTTCTGTCTTTGTACTCTATCAAAAGCTTTTTCTAAGTCTATAAATGCCATACATGCTTTATTTTTACTTACTAGTGTCTTCTGAGTCAACTGCTTGATTGTGAATATATGGTCTTGGACACTTCTTCCCTTTCTAAATCCACTCTGGGCTTCTTCTAGTGTTGGTTCTATTATCCTTCTCAGTCTTCTTTCTAGTATTCGCTCGTATACTTTTGTTAAATTCATATTTTTTATTTGTCTTTTGAGCACTTTTTGACACTATTTTATCAACAGTTAGTTTATCTTGCATTTCTTTAGTTTGTGTCTTCATTATTTCAGCCGCTTTACAAAAATCTACCGCCTTCGTAAGATTAAGATCTTTAATTCGTAATAGTTTTTCTTGCAAATCTGTATCACGGATACCAAGAACAATGCGATCACGCAACATCGAGTCTTCTTGTGTCCCAAATTCACATGATTTTACTAACTTTTTAATGTCGGTGTAAAAATGATCGAAATTTTCACTTTCACATTGACTCCTTTTATAAAAAAGATATCGTTCGTACACAATATTTTTAAGCGGCACGCAATACTTTTCAAATGCCTCTTGTACCTTGGCAAAACTTTTTTTATCAGCATCACTAAGATTGAATGTATTGAAGACTTCTACTGCTTCCTCTCCAATAACATTGAGCATCATCGCAACTTTAATTTTGTAACAAGATGACTTTCATCGGTTACGCTCTGAGCTATCGCTATCTCGAGATATTTTTAGAAACGATAGTTCAGATTCGAAGACACCCCCTGGCATCCCTTAGCCAGACGACCCCCTGGAATTTCGGGCGTCTAAAATTCAGTTATGCATTGGTCGTGATCCGATACGGTTCAAAAATGTAGCCGCGCTACGTAAAAAGTGTATTTTTACGTAGTTTTAGGTTAATTAAGTAGTTTCATTAATTAGTTAAGTTAGTGCAACGTTTAAGTTAGTTATAAGAAGTTCTGTATTTTAATAAAATCAAATATTTACAAGTTTTCCATTATTTCAGTGTTTCGAGTGTCATGATTTATCAGCTCCCAATTCATCCGCTCCCAATTTAACCACGACTGGTTTGTTCCCTTTCCTTCAATAAAGTTTCCTTTTTATTATTAGCCCTATCCTATAGTCAACTCCCATTTGCTACAATTTCATCTTTTTTAGCATCAAATCCAGTTGCAGTTAAGAAAATATAGAAACTTTTAAATCGACGCCAATTTTCGCTCACATTACCACTTAATTTTTCTTGCTTCTTCAAAACGTGTTAACCCTCTCAAAATATTTATCAGTAATCATCCACAAAGGATAATAATGTTACTGCAATTGTATTTATTTTAAAGCGACTGCGCCATGTAATAATTATTGCTGTAACTAAATAAGGATTATTCCACAAAGGATACTTTTGATAAAACTGGTGAACACAGTTAATAAGTTGAAATTACTTTTATTTACTACCTTCGAGTGACCTTTATTAATAACTGACAGCTGCCTAATTAATTGAACCATTGCCAACCAACATTATAATAATTAATAATAATATAATACAATATTAAACATATAGATGGCACTATATGTTACATACTCGTCTCAGTAACGTCGCGAATAATGATAAGGCAATCGTTTTAATTTTAAACAAAATGATTATATTTAAAACAATATCATTTTGAATTTAAACTACTTCATCCCCATAATAAGTCTCAGTTGAAATAATAATGAAAAAGAAGTCGTTTTAATTTTAAACAAAACATTTTTATTTGAAACGATATCATTTTGAATTAAAATTACTCTTATTCAAACTACTTCATACCCATAATGAGTCTCAGTTGAATACATTGATATGTTTCTTCAAAACTAAATTAATTTTCATATAAGAATATTTATTAAACCTACAAAAGTTTGCCATGAAAACGAAATCGGATTCGCACTGTTCAAATCAATTTTTCTCTTCATTTTAGATGAATCTGTTTGTGATAGATAGGCGATAGGCGGAATAAGGATTGCGAATGAGTTAACTCCATTCGCGAGCTCTCAAAAACTGAATACAACAAATATAAATTTGTTTTAAACGGCTAACGGATAGCACAGCCATTTAGAGTAAACGAGAAAACTTAGAGCAAAAACTATTATCTGGATCAATACTTGTACTTGATCTAGGTGATGTTAAAAAATTGTGATACTGGATTATCACGAACTCAGTGAGGAGGAATAGCTTCATCACGGCTATTATTTTAAATTTTACCGAAAAATTTCTCAAACAAAGTTTATTTTACATTAAAATGTCAACGAATTTGCAGTATATGGTTTCCTACATGGTGTTCTATTATCGCAACTTTATATACAGGATATTCTGAAAAGTACTGATAATTTTCAGGTAGAACGATAAATTTGTCGATAATCCTAATGCAAAAAATTTGTGCCTTCTTAAAGCCAGACGAAGCCATCAAACTTGTAAATGTGCGAACAGAATTAAGCGCAGTTTTTAATTTTTTTAAAGGAATTTTGTAAAATTGCGTTGATGTAGCTAATTTAATTTTTTTTTAATTATTTACATATGTCAACCTTTCACAAAACAAAAAGATAAATGAAAAATAATTTGTCATATTTTGACGTTTGTCAAACTTTGACATTTGTCATATTGATTTGATTTTGGTTATAATATTTATTATTTATTTTATTTTATTACAATGTTCGGTTTATTTTTTTTACAAAAAAATATAAACAATTTTAATTTCCAATTTGAATTTCCACTGACTGTACATATGTCCAATGTTGACATTCATAGTCATTTGCATAGTTACCCCATGAGAGTTATAACAATTCTTTGGTTCCGTGTTTCCAAATTTACATTTATTTGTAGTGGCTCGTATGGCTTTACGAAGGCCCATACAAATTTTTTTCATTAGGATTATTGACTCAAAATTATCCAAAGAATAACCTGAAGCTTATCAGTACTTTTCCGAACATCCTGTATTTAAATGAAATAGCCTAGGTATATATTTTTTGCAAAATTTTAAAGACCATTTGTTTCTCTTTAAAACAGTTCTTATTCATTATAGTCCTAAAACGATCAGTACAAGAACCATTCATGTTTATATTAATGAAGCTTCCGACACGCAAAGTGTGCCATATGAAATTAAAAACAATAAATATATATTTTTTAACTTGTCCGAATTGAACATCAATTCAACAAACTAAATAAAATATAACAAAAAAGCTGATAAACTAGAAAAAAAATCAAATAATAATTATTGAAGATGTGACAGCAACTTACCTCATTATTTATTTAATGAATGTCATGGTATTCATTCTGTGTACGATTCTTTAATAATAAGAACATGAATAGTTTTAAAATTTGGAATAACATATAGAATGTTCCATTTAAAAATATTAAGTTGCATATCATTGCGCGAAAATAGAACACACGCTAGAAAAACTTATGCTCAGCGCCGGCTTTAGGGGTGGGCGACGCGGGCGGTCGCCCAGGGCGCCGGGGCCCAGGGGCGCCACGGGCGCTATCGCATAAAATCGGTAGGTTTTTATTTTGAAAAGTTGTCAATTAGTGAGAAAAACTTAAAATCGAATAGCATTAATGCTTTTTCAGTGTTGCTTACTTTGTTTTATTTTATTTACTTCTCGAGTATGACTAATTAATAAAAACATATCTTTTAAATAAATCTAAATAACAGACTTTTTTTAAATAATATGTTTTAATTGAATATATATTATGTTGACGTTACATGCGTCTTTATTTTAGCTCCACAGCCTATATAAAAGTTACGCATTTACTTTAGGGTTATTATCACACAATCTTAAAAAATTACTATAAACTATGTAATTCGACAGCGCTATCTCCTAAGATAATGACCTACTAAAACAATAAAATGTGAATGATAAAGGACAACTTTTGCGGAACGGGAGCACGTTTCTTGAAAAACATTTCATGAAAATACAAATCAGGAAAATACATTTCTCGAATATACAAATGTCGAAAATATATTTGTCGAATGATGGCTTGGATATTACGAACCTCGAAAATATATTTATCGGATATTACAAATGTCGAATGTTAAAAATCTCGAAAATACATTTGTCGAAAGAGAACAAATACCAAATGTCGTATTTTCGTATTCCATCTAGTGAGCAATGATTACAATACGACATTTGGTAAGTTGTCGACAAATGTGTTTTCGAGATTTGTAACATGCGTCATTTGATATATTTCTAACATTCGACATTTGTATTTTCGATAAATGCACGAACTCTGAATTTAATTTTCGACATTTGAAGTTGGTTGTTCGGAAGTAATTAACCAATTATTTAAACGAAATAATAGTTCCTTTCATTACACTTCAATTCATGTTTTTTTTTTTAGATAGGTACATCTACAAATATTTTAGTTATTTATTATAGATATAATATTGTGGTTCGAAATATAGAAGTGCCTACGCAATAATTTACGAGATTATTAAATCATGGCAAAAAAAAGAATTAAAAAAAATTTCTGGGTCAGAAAATCAGGAATTCAAAATTAGTTTTTTCTTAACATTATACGTATTATTATATAATAAATGGCGCCAAATGAATGACTAGATGGTTAAAGCCGGCCCTGCTTATGCTGCAGATACGTTGGCATTTTAATGTAATATTTAAAGTAATCGTAAAAAATAAAAAATACAGATCAATGGACCATCCTGTATGTAAGAGAGGTCTTGTAACGGGGCAATATTTTTGGTATTAAGTTTTCAACAGATAAGAACGTTTTCGGATCTCGAGAATACGATTTCATTATTTTTGCAAGTACGATGACGACTGTCTATGCGTGGCGATTTTTTTATCCGTGATCAGGGTCTGATTAACCCTATAGAAGCAGACGTCGGCAACCTGACTTGCGGGTCACCAAATTACCTATTTCATAATTTCAAGAGACCCACTTGAGTTCCGAAAATAAAAAATATGATTTACATATAAATAACACTGATAAAAATGTTTTCTTGGAGCAAACAGATTCCTCTTAAATGAAGAAAAATTTATTGGAATAGTGCCAATCCGATTTCGATTTCACTGAAAACTTTTGCATGTTTAATAAATATTCTTTTTTGTTTTGAAGGAACATAACAAAGTATTCAACTGAGACTCATGATGGGGACGAAGTAATTTGAATACGAGTGGGATATTCAAAATTATATCGTTATAAATAAAAACGTTTTGCTTAAATTTAAAATGACTTCTTTCTCATTATTTTTAAAAACAAAATTAAAAATATATTCATTTTATTTCAAAGCAGAAAAAAGAAGATAAATAAATTTATTTTTTTTTGAATTGAACCTATTTATCATCAGTAAGAAATAAAATGTTCTTCAACGAATGCATACAAAAGGAAAACTGAAAATTAACGCATTGTTTTAATAATAACGATTTTTTAAAATAATAATTAGAATAAATATTTTGTATTTTTTTTTTACTGACCAGAAAAATATTCTTGAAAGTCACATTTTGATTGTTTTTGACTCACGGCCAAAAACGTTGCCGACGCCTTGGCTAAAGCTTGGGAGCGCGCGGGTATAGAGGGCGCGACGAGTGGGAGATCTTTCTCAGAAATAAAAAGGATAAAAAATTATTTACGTTCGACTTTACGATAACAATAACTTGCAGCGTTCTCCATACTGTTCATTGAGAATGACTGTCGTTCGTAAAAATTGTTGAAAGATTTGCCAAAACCAAAACCAGAAAACGAAGCTCCAAATGATTAATTAATAATTATAACAATTTTTTTTATTGCCTTGTTTCGATTTTCACTAATGTTAAAGTGGTAACTTTTGGCTGTGGCATTCATGATCACATATTATTATTTAGTGCACGGTAACTCCCAATATTAATAAAGACATCATTTTTAAAATTTCATACTTAGATTTAAAATGTATGAATTATGAATTAGTTAGAATTTGGTAACCTATCAAACAGAAGTGGTAGTTTACTTGAAGGTCTATAAGGTTTTTTGAGCAATGCTCAGTAAATAATTGTGATAAATTTTATAATAAAACAACAACAGCAATTTTTATTTGAACATTTCTTCTCTATTTTGTACCGTTTGAAAGTTGTTTAGGCGGGAAATTTAAGTTGGCACCTCGGATAATTAATGGGTGCAAATGAAAAATTCAAAATGGTAGTCATAAGGCCCTTCCACGGTAGAAAGGGGATGGTGAATTAATCTAATTTACTAATTTCCTACAATAGCACCAGCACACCTTATCCCGGGAAGGATCGTACTACCGACAGACTATGAGTCAAGCGCTGTATATATAGTCATCGCGCATTGTGACACTGAGCCAGGAGAAGTAATATTTAAATAATTTTAGAAGCAAATTCAGGCTTCAATATAGTTGTTTTAATGCATATTCTTGAAAAGTAATTATAAATATTCCAGTTTGTAGAATGGAAATGTAAAAATATGAGAAAAATCAAACAAAGATATTTATATTTTTAACAACTTAACTAAGAAATATATACATTTAAAAAATATTTTATATAATTTTATGTACCTATAGCGAACCACATTTTAATTTAAATAAAAAAAAATTAATAGTTCAGAGCTGGGTTCGAACCTCAGTCCCACTGCTCCACAGATTGCAAGATTTTATCTACATTTTCAAATTATTGTGTATTTAAGGCATGTATAAATCCTCATACGATACATTTTTTTGCCAAAACCAAAACCGGAACCAGAAAACGAAGCTTCATATGATTAATTTATAATTATTTTCGTTTTTCACTAATTAAAAACTTGTATCTACACATTTTTGCTTTTTACCTCCCGCCACATCCTGTAAGGGAGGTATAGGAATCATACAAAAATTCGGTACTGAGTTTTCAGGAAATTAGCATGTTTTAAGATCCTCAGAATATGATTTTAATAGTTTCCCTGTCTGTGTGGGTCTTTGGAGTTACGATTTTTCAAAAACTACTAAACTAAAAATTTTGATATTTTATATATATCAATTGTATCCCCTTGCAAGAAACTGATTAGTTTTAGTGATATCCAATAACCGGAAGTGGTAGTTTACTTAAAGCCCTGTCAAGTTATTTTAAAATATTTCAGTAAATTATGGTTTAAAAAAATGTTGTTTTAGAATAATGCTTAAAATATTATTTTCTATAATTGTTGTTTGAAATGTTTTTCTCTCGCTGTCATCATTTACGAATTATAACACGTTAAAGAAAAATTATATTTTGACACTTTCGTTTAAATTTGCTAACCTGTGGATTTTGAAAAAACAAAACAACGCTTGAAAATTGTCATTTTTTGACATGTGTCACTATTGAAAACTAAATTATTTAAAGGGATGAGCGTTCTTGATATAGTCCAGGGAATAGAGATAGAAAAAGAGGCTTTCCTTGCAAAAGGTCAAGTAGTTCCAATTTTTTAATATGTTCTATAGATGGGTCCCTTGGTTAAGAATCCAAGTTTTTGACCTCCTATCCCTTGTGCGTTCGACGTAGCGCCCCCTTTTCTGATAAAATTAGGTCCATTTTTTGTTTTTCGTCGATTATTTCTTAAATGGTTAATATTACGTAAAAAACTATTATATACGAAAATGTAAACAATATAATTCTCTACAGAAAATGTTTTAAATAATTTTTGTGTAAGTGTTATAATTTTCGAGAAAATTGAGAAAATAAAAAAAGTAAAATTCTCAGTCTATTTAAATCAAGTCATAAATTTGTGGCATTACAAAAACGAGAAATATGTATATATTACAGCTGAACTAGACTTCCCAAAAGTGTAAAAATAATGGTACGAATAGATAAATGTCCGAACAATCGATTGTCGGAAACCGGCAGTCGCTATTTGATTCCGTTCAAGATTTACAGTAATTTAAACACAAAATTTTAAGAAAATTATTTAAATTTATTAATGCTTTCTCGGGGAAAATATTACAACTGAACTAGATTTCCCAAAAGTGTAAAAATAATGGTGCTAATACAAAAATGTCCGGGCAATCGAATGCTGATAATCGGTAGTCGATATTTAAGTCCGTTAAAAAATGTCAGCCGTGTGTATTTACACAAATTTATGACTAGATTTAAATAGACTGAGAATTTAATATTTTTATTTTTTCGATTTTCTCGGAACTATAAATTTACACAAAAATTATTAAGAACTTTTTCTTTAGAGAATTAGATGGTCTACATTTTCGTATTTAATAGTTTTTTACGTAATATTAACCATTTCAGAAAAAAATCGACGAAAAGCAAAAAATGGACGCAATTTTATCAGAAAAGAGGGCGCGCCGTCCAACGCACAAGGGTTATGTGGTCAAAAACTTGGATTCTTAATCAAGAGACCGACTTATATAACATTAAAAAATGGCAAATGTCTCCATTCCCTGGTCTAATAGTGGTAGTTCTTGTTCCTGCAATAATAATAAGAAATCTATGGCGGAAAGTATTGTGGTGCCCACAACAGATTTTTTTTTTTTTTTTTGAAGAAGCCAAGCTTATACTAGCCTAGGGGCGGCTGCAACCTAAATCAAGCCCTGTCTATGATAACTCAAATATAATAAAGATATCATCTTGAATGAGGTAAATAGCTCCGTGGTAACGTATCGGACTATTGATCGTGAGATCCTCAGTTCGAATCCCACAGCCGACAGTTGCCAATTTAAATTTACCCCTGTGGTTCCCCCTCCACTAACAACTTTTGGGGCTATGATTTGACGGCGGATAACTGCATTTCATACGCAAAAATATATCACTTACCGAGATCTGCGTAAGCAGAGTGTCACACCCATTATGGGTAAAAGGCGTGATGATATATTTATTTATTTTATTTTTATCATCTTGAAATATTATAATGAAAATGATGTGAAGTAATATTAACTAGTAACTACAATTGTTATATAAAACTGTTTTAAGTTTTGTACCGTTTGAGAGTTGTTTAGGCGGGAGGTTATTTGCTGCCTTATCAGATTTTGTATATTGCTGTAACTTTTTACCTACACATTTACAACAAAAGTTTAAGTACAAACTGCATACAATAAGGGTCAATTGGTTAGCTAAATATTTCACAACATATTAATTAAATTAAAATTAATATTTTTTTAAATAAATTGTAACACGACTATAGAAAATGTAAATTTGTTATTTCCCGAAACAGTTTTAGATTTATTTATTTTACATAACGAATAAAAAAAATTTTTTTTTCAATAAATGTTAATTTTAATTTAATTAATATATCGTAAAATATCAATATTAGGTAAACAAATGGGCCTTATTGCATGCATTTTTAATTCCGAATAACTTTTGTACTTACAGATTTACTGTAAAGTGAATGTGTAAAAAATACAGCAATATAAAAAAAGCATTGAAATCCCTATGCGGCACATTTCAATCCAACAGCATGCAGGTACTTATAACTGTTCGCCTTTGTTCTTTTGTTTACGACTAGTTTATTTGTTTATATGAAGCAATCCATAAAAATATATTGTATCTAATCTAAAGTTGCACTATTTTATTTTGATGACTCAAGGTAACACAATTACATTCCAGCATCCAACGGCAGAATGATAAAATAGAGGAAGCCTTAAGAATTTTTACAGCATTAATAATAACGGAAATGGAAAAATAATGGGTGCCTGTGTTGCGTTACAATTATATTCATTCGTTCACAAATGTAGACGTTTCGGATCTGTTTTGAGCCTTCTTCACAGACCAAATAAATTCACATAATATAGTCAATTTTCAGATAACAATATCTCATATTTTGGGATCTAAACCTTCGGTATCACATGGCAAAAACAGATGAAAGCATATACAACCTTGACCTATAAGGAGGATTGTTGCGTTACAATTATGTTTATTCGTTCATAAGGATCGACGTTTCGGCTCTATTTTGAGCTTTCTTCGCAGACCAAACGAATTCACATAACATAGTCAATTTTCAGATAACAATATCTCATATTTTTGGATCTAAATCATCGGTACCACCTGCAAAAATAGATGAAATAAAATACAACCTTGGCCTATAAGGAGGCTTGTTGCATTATAATTATGTTTATTCGTTCATAAAGGTCGACGTTTCGTCTCTATTGTGAGCTTTCTTCACAGACCAAATGAATTCACATAATAGTCAATTTTTAGATAACAATATCTCATATTTTTTTATCTAAATCTTCGATGCCACATGGCAAAAACAGATGAAAGAAAATACAACCTGACCTACAAGGAGGCTTGTTGCATTACAATTATATTTATTCGTTCATAAAGGGCGACGTTTCGGCTCTATTTTTAGCTTTCTTCGCAGACCAAATGAATTCACATAATATAGTCAATTTTAAGATAACAGGCAGTCAGCCTCCTTGTAGGTCAAGGTTGTATTTTATGTCATCTGTTTTTGCCGAAGATTTAGATCCCAAAATATGATATATTGTTATCTTAAAATTGACTATATTATGTGAATTAATTTGGTCTATGCAGAAGACCTTTGTGAACGAATATACATAATTGTAATGCAACAAGGCTGGTGTACCCATTATTTTTCCATTCCAATTCCATGTAGCAGTCAAAAATCATTTACAAATTAATTATAACAACAAGTTATATAAATATTTAGTCTTGATGTGATACGTCATTGTTTTCATTCACTGTTCTTCACATTATGTTTCAATGTATGAGTCATTATTTAATTGTAAATATGTTGAAATGAACTTGATACGTCTGACGAGAAAATGAAATATTTATGTAGTTAGTATAATAAATAATGTATATAACTAAGGATTAAGAATAATTTAATTATTACTATTTATCAATTGACAAATAAAAATTAAAAAATATATTAGTGTGTCATTTATCGATAAGTGATACATTCTTATGCGTATAAAGTGCGGTTGCCAACCATCATACTACGAACTTCGATGATGGAAGTAAAGGGAAAACGGGTAACAACACATTTCTCGAAATAATATTTCACGTAAATATTTTTCTCGAATGTACAAATGTCGAAAATTAAATTCAGAGTTTGTACATTTACCGAAAATACAAAAGGCGAGTGTTGAAAAAAATTACAAATGTGCAATGCTAGAATATTACCAACCAATGCCTTAGTTCCATCTAGTGAGCAATGATTACAATACAAAATATGGTATTGTTCGCTTTCGACAAATGTATTTTCGAGATTTGTAACATTCGTCACTTGTAATATTTTCAACATTCGTCATTTTTGTTTTCGATAAATGTGCAAACTCTGAATTTAATTTGTATATTCGAGAAATGTATGTTTTTTCGAGAAATGTATGTGTTCTCGGGAAAACCACTGGGGTAATGTTAAAGTGGTAACTTTTGGCAGTGGCATTCATGATCACATTTTATTTTTAGTGCAAGATAACTCCCAATTTTAATGAAGATATCATTTTTAAAATTTCATACTTAGATTTAAAATGTATGAATTATTAGTTAGAATTTGGTAACCATCTATCAAAAAAAGTGCTAGTTTACTTGAAGGTCTATAAGGTTTTTTGAGCAAATCTCAGTAAATAATTGAGATAAAATTCATAATAAAACAACAACAATTTTTATTTGAACCATTCTTCTCGAATTTGTACCGTTTGAATGTTGTTTAGGCGGGAAGTATGTATTGGCACCTCAGATAATTAATGGGTGCAATTGAAAAATTCAAAATGGTAGTCATAAGGCCCTTCCACGGTAGAAAGGGGATGGTGAATTAATCTAATTTACTAATTTCCTACAATAGCACCAGCACACCTTATCCCGGGAAGGATCGTACTACCGACAGACTATGAGTCAAGCGCTGTATATATACTCATCGCGCATTGCTACACTGAGTAGGGAGAAGTAATATTTAAATAATTTTAGAAGCAAATATGGCCTTCAATATTGTTGTTTTAATGCATATTCTTGAAAAGTAATTATAAATATTCCAGTTTGTAGAATTGAAATATACAAATATGAGAACATTAAAATTATTAATTGCTGGCATATGAAGTTGTCAATTATGAATAATAGTACATAATTAAGTTTATTATATAACTTATATTAATAAGAAAATAATTTGAAAATAAATTATTTTTTTATAAGCCATAAAAATATATATTTATATTTTTAGCTACTTAACTAAGGAATATTGACATTTAAAAAATATTTTATATAATTTTGTATACCTATGGTGAACTACATTTTTAATTTAAATAAAAAAAAAATTAGTTCAGAGTTGGGTTTGAACCTCAGTCCCACTGCTCCACAGATTACAAGATATTATCTACATTTTAACATTATTCTGTAATGAAGGCATGTATAAATACCTTATACGATACATTTTTCTAATAAATGAATATTAAATAAATACATATATTAAATTTAAAACAATAAATATATACTGCGTGTTCTATTTAAGTGCTACATTAGTGCTATCGAGAAGCATAAGAGATATGAAGTTCGTTAAATTAGTTTAGGCGAGAAGATTGAGTTAGCACCTCAGATAATTAATGGGTGCAAATGAAAAATTCAAAATGGTAGTCATAAGGCCCTTCCACGGTAGAAAGGGGATGGTGAATTAATCTAATTTACTAATTTCCTACAATAGCACCAGCACACCTTATCCCGGGAAGGATCATACTACCGACAGACTATGAGTCAAGCGCTGTATATATACTCATCGCGCATTGTTACACTGAGTCAGGAGAAGTAATATTTAAATAATTTTAAAAGCAAATATGGCCTTCAATATTGTTGTTTTTATGCATATTCTTGAAAAGTAATTATAAATATTCCAGTTTGTAGAATTGAAATATACAAATATGAGAAAATTAAATTATTAATTGCTGGCATATGAAGTTGTCAAATATGAATAATACTACATAATTAAGGTTATTATATAACTTATATTAATAAGAAAATAATTTGAAAATAAATTATTTTTATATAAGCCATAAAAAATATATATTTATATTTTTAGCTACTTAACTAAAGAATATTGACATTTAAAAAATATTTTATATAATTTTATATACCTATAGTGAACTACATTTTAATTTAAATTAAAAAAAGTATAGTTCAAAGTTGGGTTCGAACCTCAGTCCCACTGCTCCACTGATTACAATATATTATCTACATTTTAACATTATTCTGTAATGAAGGCATGTATACGATACATTTTTCTAATAAATGAATATTAAATAAATACATATATTAAATTTAAAACAATAAATATATACTGCGTGTTCTATTTAAGTGCTACATTATTGCTATCGAGAAGCATAAGAGATATGAAGTTCGTTAAATTAGTTTAGGCGAGAAGATTGAGTTAGCACCTCAGATAATTAATGGGTGCAAATGAAAAATTCAAAATGGTAGTCATAAGGCCCTTCCACGGTAGAAAGGGGATGGTTAATTAATCTAATTTCCTAATTTCCTACAATAGCACCAGCACACCTTATCCCGGGAAGGATCATACTACCGACAGACTAGCTACATGTGGTTTCACTTTTTGGAGTTTGAGCCATTGGCTCCCTTGTTCCGAATTCATTGATTGATAGGTTTTATGATACGGGCTGCTATAGCCCTTCCGGTTTAATCCGGATGGCAGTCAGTGGTGATAATTTCTCTATGTATCACTGAGTCGACAGACTATGAGTCAAGCGCTGTATATATACTCATCGCGCATTGTTACACTGAGTCAGGAGAAGTAATATTTAAATAATTTTAAAAGCAAATATGGCCTTCAATATTGTTGTTTTTATGCATATTCTTGAAAAGTAATTATAAATATTCCAGTTTGTAGAATTGAAATATACAAATATGAGAAAATTAAAATTATTAATTGCTGGCATATGAAGTTGTCAAATATGAATAATAGTACATAATTAAGGTTATTATATAACTTATATTAATAAGAAAATAATTTGAAAATAAATTATTTTTGTATAAGCCATAAAAATATATGTTTATATTTTTAGCTACTTAACTAAGGAATATTGACATTTAAAAAATATTTTATATAATTTTATATACCTATAGTGAACTACATTTTAATTTAAATAAAAAAAAATTAGTTCAGAGTTGGGTTCGAACCTCAGTCCCACTGCTCCACTGATTACAATATATTATCTACATTTTAACATTATTCTGTAATGAAGGCATGTATAAATACCTTATACGATACATTTTTCTAATAAATGAATATTAAATAAATACATGTATTAAATTTAAAACAATAAATATATACTGCGTGTTCTATTTAAGTGCTACATTATTGCTATCGAGAAGCATAATAGATATGAAGTTCGTTAAATTAGCAAACAATTTTTAAATTATATGACTATTAAAATGAGCAATACAAATATTTTTATTAATCAGTGGTTCTCAAAATATGGGATCGAACTTTTTTATTTAAAATTAGAACATACCTTTTTAATATCTTATTCGATTCAGTATTTTTTTCTCTCATTTGTATAAATATTAATTTGAGACGGGTAGTTAAAAAATGCAAGTTTTTGAGTTTCAATAAAGCGAGAGTGCATTCGTTTTGATTATACGTTCAAACCCAGCCAGCGAAAAGGCCTCAAAAATGTCCATTTTTAGTGTTATTTCATATTTCGTCAATTAGACCATACTATTAACGTTATATACACAGTTTTTTAATACACAAATTACTCCTGGGACCTTAAGCTTACAAATCTCAAAAATTCATTTGTCGAATCGCTTGAATATTACCAACCAATGCCGTAGTTCCATCTAGTGAGCAATGATTACAATACGACATATGGTATTGTTCGCTTTCGACAAATGTATTTTTGAGATTTGTATCATTCGTCATTTGTAATATTTCCAACATTCGTCTTTTGTATTTTCGATAAATATAGAAACTCTGAATTTAATTTTCGACATTTATATATTCGAGAAATGTATTTCTGTGATATGTATGTTTTTTCGAGAAATGTGTGTATTCCCGGGAAAACCACTGGGGTAATGTTAAAGTGGTAACTTTTGGCTGTGGCATTCATGATCACATATTGTTATTTCGTGCACGATAACTCACAATTTTAATGAAATTATAATTTTTAAAATTTCATACAGATTTAAAATGTATGAATTATGAATTAGTTATAATTTGGTAACCTTCTATCAAACAGAATTGGTAGTTTACTTGAAGGTCTATAAGGTTTCTTGAGCAAAGCTCAGTAAATAATTGAGATAAATTTTATACTAAAACAACAACAGCAATTTTTATTTGAACCTTTTTCTCTATTTTGTACCGTTTGAAACTTGTTTATAATAATAATAATATAATATATATCTTTATTGACTGTCAGTCAATGGCGAGGTTCAGCCAGAGGCTGATCTTCCACCTAACCATACAATGTGATATATAATTATAAAACAAAAGCAATATGAGAACAATCAAGTAGTGTAGCACAGTATCAAAATTATAAGAAATAAATAACAATTACATATAGGACATTCACAAATAATAATATAAGATACATCAGAATAGTATTGAAAACGTGAGAAATTTTTTATAATTATGTAACAAACATTGACTTAATAGATCTTTTAAATGTGTGTGATTATAAAGATCTTAAATACATAGGAATTTCGTTACATAAAGAAGGGGCCAAGTAAGAAAATGAACCCTTAAATTTGTATTTTCTAATAGAAGGAACAATATTATATAACTGTTTAAAACGAAGAGCATAGTTGTATTCTTTGTAAACTAGTTTAGGCGAGAAGATTGAGTTAGCACCTCAGATAATTAATGGGTGCAAATGAAAAATTCAAAATGGTAGTCATAAGGCCCTTCCACGGTAGAAAGGGGATGGTGAATTAATCTAATTTACTAATTTCCTACAATAGCACCAGCACACCTTATCCCGGGAAGGATCGTACTACCGACAGACTATGAGTCAAGCGCTGTATATATACTCATCGCGCATTGTGACACTGAGTCAGGAGAAGTAATATTTAAATAATTTTAGAAGCAAATTTGGCCTTCAATATTGTTGTTTTAATGCATATTCTTGAAAAGTAATTATAAATATTCTAGTTTGTAGAATTGAAATATACAAATATGAGAAAATTAAAATTATTAATTGCTGGCATATGAAGTTGTCAATTATGAATAATAGTACATAATTAAGTTTATTATATAACTTATATTAATAAGAAAATAATTAGAAAATTAATTACTGTAATATAAGCCATAAAAAAATATAAATTTATATTTTTAGCAACATAACTAAGGAATATTTACATTTAAAAAATATTTTATATAATTTTATATACCTATAGTAAACTACATTTTAATTTAAATAAAAAAAAATATTAATAGTTCAGAGCTGGGTTCGAACCTCAGCCCCACTGCTCCACACATTATAAGACATTGTATGCATTTTAACATTATTTTGTAATTAAGGCATGTATAAACACCTTATACGATATATTTTTATAATAAATGAGTAAATAAATACATATATTAAATTTAAAATAATAAATATATACAGGGCCTTACATTTAAATTCGACATTATTGCTATCGAGAAATATAAAAGATATGAAGTTCGTTAAATTAGCAAACAATTTCTAAGTTATATGACTATTAAAATTGACATAACAAATATTTTTATCAATCAGTGGTTCTCAAAATATGGGATCCAACTTTTCTTATTTCAAATTAGAACCTACCTTTTTATTAGCTTATTCGTTTCAGTATTTTATTCCCTCTTTTGTATAAAAATTAATTTGAGACGGGTAGGGAAAAATGCAAGTTTTAGTGATTCTATTAAGGGAGAGTGATTTGATTTTGATTATGTGTTCAAAACCCAGTGGGACTGAGGTTCGAACCCAGCTCTGAACTATAAATATTTTTTTTATTTAAATTAAAATGTAGTTCACTATAGGTATATAAAATTATATAAAATATTTTTTAAATGTCAATATTCCTTAGTTAAGTTGCTAAAATTATAAATATATATTTTGTTATGGCTCATACTACAATAATTTATTTTCTAATTATTTTCTTATTAATATAAGTTATATAATTAACTTAATTATGTACTATTATTCATAATTGACAACTTCATATGCCAGCAATTAATAATTTTATTTTTGTCATATTTGTATATTTCAATTCTACAAACTGGAATATTTATAATTACTTTTCAAGAATATGCATTAAAACAACAATATTGAAGGCCATATTTGCTTCTAAAATTATTTAAATATTACTTCTCCTGACTCAGTGTAACAATGCGCGATGAGTATATATACAGCGCTTGACTCATAGCTTATCGGTAGTACGATCCTTCCCGGGATAAGGTGTGCTGGTGCTATTGTAGCAAATTAGTAAATTAGATTAATTCACCATCCCCTTTCTACGGTGGAAGAGCCTTATGACTACCATTTAGAATTTTTTATTTGCACCCATTAATTAGCAGAGGTGCCAATACAAAGTTCCCGCCTAAACAACTTTCAAATAAAAGTTGCTGTTGTTGTTTTATTATAAAATTTATCTCAATTATTTACTGAGCTAACTAATTCATAATTCATACATTTTAAATCTAAGTATGAAATTTGAAATATGATATCTTCATTAAAATTCGGAGTTACCGTGTACTATATAATAAAACGGCCTCAAAAATTGCCATTTTGATTGTTTTTTCATATTTCGTCAATTAGACCTTATTATTAACGTTATATATACAAATTTTTCATACACAAATTACTCATGGGACCTTAAGCTTTAAGTTTAGTATATGGGGCTCATCTTTCGATGATGAGAGAGCTCAGTTTTTGCCCTCTAAAAATATCGAGTTTTTGGCTTAAATCGGTGAGACGCTTATCAATGATAAATGGGTTACAATTGGTTTCTAAACTACTCTCCATACAAATTTAGCATTTACATTTTACCGTAAGTAGTAAAAGTAATTAGAAATAATCTGCCTTCTTTGCTTTAAATACAACGCAACGTTTCGAATTACTATTTCGAATGAAACCATATTTTTTTATAGTTTTACTATGAATTCTGAATATTTTTTGGACTCGTAATACTTTTAATTTCTACCGCTCATAACATAACAAATATTTATAATTTGTTCAGAATATGATATCACCAAACCTTCCCCCAATCCACTGACCAATTGTATTTTTACGTATAATTAGGAGAGAGATAAATTTTACCCCTCCGTCTGTGAATCAAGTTTATAAAAAAAAATTCACCCAGTCTAAAAAGAAAACTGTGTGGCCGATCTCCCCCCGTAAACTATAGACATTTCAATTTCAGTTCTGATTCCAACACATACGCCCATGTGTCCGCAAAAGCCATTTACATGTATGTCGCTGTATATTGATGAGAGGTCGTCGACCCCGCTGCTCAATACCAGTTCACAAAGCCCAGCCTAGGGTATGAACTATGGGTACACAATACCCCTATTGCACCTCACACGTCACACTAAGGACAGGGCCCAGAACCGATGATGGTGACTGCCCATTTCAATCGGGCTCATCTCGACCAAGTACCACATCTGATCCCGTTTCGTCTGTTGGTGTACGCCGTTTTAATTTCTAGTGAACTCGATTTGGGAGAAGCATCTGACATCAAAATAAAATTGTACCATCTCCTCCGGAATTGAACTATGGGGGTCAGCAAGTACCTCCAACATTGAAGTCATCGAAATATTTCAATAAAAAATCCTCCATGTGATTGTTAATGATGCATAGTTAAATTTAAAGACTAAAGTGCTAAATATTTAAAACGTCAAAAACCTCTAGATTTCCTGGACCGATATGAATAAGTTTATCTTAGGAAATTTTAATTAAAAATACTTGGTTTCCTTTCACAAATTAAAACAATAACACTTTATTGTACAAATTATACAGTAAAATGATAAAGTGTCAAATTTGTGAAACAAACCAATTATTATTAATTTTTAATTTCATAATTATATTTCACCAAGCACCTACAGCTTCATCCATTGAAATTATATATCTTAGGATTAAGTATTTTTATAATATCATCTAACTAGTTAATTGTAAATATAGTAATTAAATAAAGTACTTCCAATGGGCTGTTACTTTCCCGTGTCATCTAAGCTTTACTGAATATCTCTGTATATATGGATTGTAAATATGAATGAGATAAAAAAAAACCATCATACCAGTTATCAATTTTTGTATAACACCCGACTTTCATATCTCAATAAATGATTCTCGTCAATATAATAAGAATACACAATTACACAACACATTAAAATAATAAATAAATAAATAAATAAAGTTAAAAATATAAATAATTCCAGAGCAACAATTAAAACGTAACATATACTCAAAACAAAACTACTGAATTAACACGTTAGGCGGGAAGAAGCCATAAAATAAATAACGACAATTTAACAATAGCCAATCAGAACATAAAAACAATTTAAAACTTATAAACTAAAGATCACTAGATATTCTGTCTTCTTACATTATGTAGTTTTTTTAATATTAAGTTTTAATATATTATGATAAATATCACTCAAATTGTCTATGTCTGTTTGAGAGTTAATATTTCTATTGTCCGATTTAATATAAAGCATTTCCAATGTCAGTCTTTTATGTAATGTGGGTTCTATACTTAAAATTTCTGTTTTTTCAAAGTCAAATTTATGTCGGTTGGTTTTAACATGATCTACTAACGCACACTTTATAATTTTATTTGTATTGTTCGAATTTCTCTTGTGTTCATCTAATCTAGTTTTTAAATATCTTTTTGTCTGTCCTGTATAATATTTATCCCAGTTTTTACACGGTATTTTATAAATTAAATTTGATTTTAAATTTTTGTCTGTTTTATCTTTGAGATTGCTGAAAAGAGAATTAAAAGTTTTTTGTTGTTTAAACGCGACCTTTTAAATCTAATTTTTGTTGTAGTAACTTTTTAAGTTTAGGTGCTAATTTACTGATGTATGGTAATGACATGTATCTGACTTCGTTGTTTATTTGTGTGACTTTATTAACCTCTGTGTTATTTATGATTTTATTTATTGTTTTTTTTTTTTTGGAAAACTGTTCTGTTTTAAAATCGTTTTTAATTTTGTTTTAATTTCGCTGTGGTATTTAGTACTTGATAGTTTAATAGTTTCTTGTTTTTAAGTTTTTTGCAGGATGTTTCATAACTTCAGGTACATACGTTAATGGTATATGTTGTTTGATATGCTGATTACGAATGTAAAAGAATTTTTTTTAATTCGAATAATTAAGGGTTGTTTACATAAAATATTTTTTGTAGTACTGCACTGGATTTGTTTTCCTATTAAACACAAACAATGAAGTAGGTAATCAACAATTTTAATTACATAATACTAGTAAAATAAACGAACAGAATTTAATTATTTTTAATGAAACGATGATGGGGTCATACACTTTTTAAAAAAGTTGTGTTTTTTACAAATCATAAACATTTAGATCATTTCAGTCACATATTATTCAATATTTCTTATAATTTTTCAACTTTTCATTCATAATTTCCTTTCTGAAGTTTCGCGGTTGCAAAATCGTGATGTCATCCTGTAATAGAATGTACAGCATGGCAAGGCGAAAGAGGTATTGATAACAAATAAAAACTTGCTTTTCAGGGTTGTAATAATTACTTATTATTATTAAAATGAATACTCCGATAAATTAAATTAGATATTCGTTAATTATAGCACTTTTAGTCAAAGAGCTTAGGACGTGTTAAAACAAAATGCTTTGTTGTACTATATCTTGTCGCTTGTCGGTAATGTCGGTAGTCTCATTATCACACCTGACATCTCAAGTCATATGTTGCAGTTAACAACGATTTTCAAATTAAACTTATGTTTAGTATATTTATTATATTATTTTGCCCAGGTAATGTAAATAAACTATATTTGTAAAAACCTCTCAGTAAATAACAATGACTGATAACAGTCAATTTGACAGTTGGTGTAACTCCTCGCTCTCCGCAAGAGCATTTTTCATAGAATAACAAGATGACGCAAGTGCTGACGTCACAAGCGAAAAATTTGAAATAGGATGCCAATTTCAAAAAATCGTATCTTAATAACTAAATGCCTTTTAATATTAAAATTTGTATCTATATTTATAATTTTACTCAAACCTACAGAAAAAAAAAAATAAAATGAAAAAAGGTTTAGGAGCCATTATTAATATAATCATCCATCCAGTGGCAGTGGCAACGAAAAATTTTGGACTGGGAAACATGGAAAATAATTTTGCGATTTAAAAAAAAATTGATTCGTAATCAGCATATCAAATAACATATACCATTAACGTATGTACCTGAAGTTATGAAACACTCTGTATAGAAGACTTAGAGGTATTGTAGTTAGAGGTGTGGAAGTTACTAATCGAGAATACGTGCAGATCTGCAGTGGGTCTTCTGACAACCGAACTAGCCCGTATTTAATAGTAATTTCCATAGGTATTATTACGTGAAATTAAATTCAAGTACGTCCGAAAATTAGAGAAATATGCATTTCTGCAGTCGTTTAAACCTACTGATGATATGAAATTTTATTTTCAATTAATAATTTTACTCATATTTTAGTTATGTATAGTGCAGCCCAATTTAATTGGTTATGGGCGGTAGCCGATAATCTACAGGCTTACCACAAACAGTAGGGATTTATATGATATTATTGTTTGTAAATAATAAATATTCGAAAGGTGAATAAACTGAATATATCCCTGTTTTTGTACTTGTACTTTTGTTTGTTTATCCTTTTGCAAATTGGGTAGTTAATTTTACGGTTTGGCTCACAGCATGACGTAGTATGAGGTAGCTACAATATCAATTACCTATGACTGTGGTATACCTAAAAGCTAAGAAAATCGTGTAGATTGACAAGCCTAAGAAAATTTCTGGAATAAAGAAAGAAACCTTACACGGAAAAGTGGATAGACTTCAAGATAAGTAAGTGAGCCGTCAAACTTTGAAGATCGATGACATCATTTTCAAATTTCATATTTAGAATTTGTATGTTTGAGTTACGAGCTAATTAGATTTTGGAAATTTACTAGAAGGCTTATAAGGTTTCTTGAGCATATTTCAGTATATAATTGAGTTAGGTAGAGCAATTTTTATTATAATAATACAAGATGTAAAATAATATTTGCTACAATTTTTACTGTAACTTTTCCCGATCTTATACCGTTTTAAAGTTGTTTAGGTGAGAGGTTATGTGTAGGATATATATCAGATTATTTTGAATGTGTCATTGTGAAGGATGGTTCGTTTTCAGGTGCTTTTAGGGCCACCTACATTTACATTTGTAGATTTGTTTCTCGATTTGTTTTGCTCTTGCCCAGAGTTCTGTTTTTCGTCATTTACTGCCTTACTAGCCGTCAAGCACGACTCCCAAAGGAATCGGTAGAAAGGGGATTCAAAGGGGTAGAGTTAAATTGCAACTGTCGGTTGTGGGATTCAAACAGAGGATTTCATAATCCGCAGTCCTGTGTCACGAAATTATAAATTTTATTTTTAATTTGCGAATCATTTTTTAATAGATTTAGCTAAGCAAAAAACATCCCGTGTAATTTTGATGCAGTGTCATAAATCAAACTGCATGTAAAATTTACGTATTCTTCTATGAATAAGTCGTTAAGAAGGCACTGTTCGTTATCAATGCAAGACGTAAAAAGCTATTAGTTTCATTCATAACCAGTTTAAACAGCCTATCAAAACATTTACAAAAATAATAAATGATCAAGTCATCTAGAGGTATTTGTTAGAAGTAAGACGTTAAGGGGTGCGAATGAAGTGACGCAGACTGAATGGACTTTCGCATGAATATTCAGTTATACGTTGAGTACCTAGTGTCGAGTGTTCCTGCTGATGTGTGATGAAGTAACAAACCATTTGTCACTTTTGTCGGTACGTCGCTGTGACGCCATTATCACTGAGGCTCTATTTCGACTATTCCCATCTCAGCTATAAAGCTGGATTTTTAATGAAGTAACGCTAGATAAGTAAAAAAACAACGCAACCGAATTAGCTGATTCTCCCTTTCCCAAAATAATTCTGAAATTTTGAAATGGAATGCATATCGTTAGGCTATTAATTTGTATATGTCCCAGAGATATGATTAAATTGTTCATTTGATTAAATCACTAGGAGTTTGATCAAAACTCAGTGGACGACTAAATGTATCCTCGACTTTAAAATATCTCTGAAACAATCTAGTGATTTAATCAAATGTCTAAACTGTTTAGTAATATGATAAAATAAGTTCGTCAATGCACTTGAAATGGGCGGTGCGTATCTGCTATAGCCACCTGCTATCAAGATGCGAACTGCACATTGACAATTTACATTAAAAATGAACACTGTGATTCGAGTTTGTCGAGCGTTATGGTTTGTTTAATTTTAATTAATAAAAATTAGTATTCTCAAGAATCAAACTTTGTCATTATTTCAGATGTGTAAACACTATAAACTGTCAAACTGCCGCACATTCCCAATAACGCAATGCTTATTCAAACCTAAAATAACATTTTCTGACGATGACGACATAAAACTCTAGCGCCGCCAACGAAAATTTTAGCCGTGAATATTGAGAAACAGAACGTTACATTGTTAATCAATCAGTTTATTGCAATTGCTGTTTCCTATCATTATTTTAAAATTTTTATTTTATTCACCTCTACAAATTATATTATTACTCTGCCAATGGACGATAGCTGACAGATTACGGTCAATAATACAGATTTTAATGAGACGAAGTGATCCCGCGAGAGCTCGCCTTAACTAGATTTTGTCTCGAATTTCTCGAAATTCCATCAATCAATATCGATTTTTCAAGCCAAAATTCATATTACTCTCGTCTTGTTTCGAAAAACGATATGTGTATTATATACTGTGATAACGCATAACTGTGATAATAAGATCCCCAGTTCTAAATATCTATCATAACATCATTTATTAATTTTTAGTGTGGCGCTCTGCTTTCGCAGATCTCCGTCCACTAATATTTTTTTATAAAAATAATTCAGAAACACATCGCCAGTTGATCAAAAATTGCTATTTAATTATTTTCACGTAAAATGTTATTGAAGTGCACAAAGTTTTAAATCAGAATAAAATAAGATATAATAGTATATAGTAGTATAATTTTTTTTCTGTGGTAGTGTACCGGGCTGTGAATTGTGAGATCCTCATTTCAAATGTCACAGTCAACAGTTGTCCTTTTAACTTTACCCACCTGCATAAAAAAAACAATATTACTGATCAAATCAAGAAGAGATGATTTAATTGAAATGAGATCCAAAGCTGAATTTAAAGGATGTTTGCAATTTTTGTGTAGTTTAGGACAAACAACCCTCTCCTTGTTAAACGAGCAATGTCCATATTAATTTCGTTTGCTACTACGTACCTTGGTGAGTCAGGGTTCTCAATATTAGTATCAATTAAAACTAAAAATCTTAACAAATTAGACGTCAAAGGTGATATGCGCCTTGCGTTGTCTAAGACAATTCCTCAATTTAATGTGCTTATTGAATGGAAGCAGAAGCAACCGTCTTATTAAACAGCTGTTACTCAATAATCTTTACTTTATTTTGATAATAAATAAAATTTTTTTTTGTCCAAATGCCTTGTTTTCTTTCCCTACAGTTAAGTTTTGAAGGGGTCCGTCAGAATGTTGAAATTTTGAATGTGGTCCGTGACTACAAAAAGGTTACGAAACCCTGCTCTATACTGAATCCCACTGCATGTTTTCGAATAAAAATAGTGCGGTTACCAGTCGTCAAATATAAATTGTTTAAATAAAGCTTGAAATTCAAAATCACTGGTATGTAGATTACAATCAATATACTTGTACATGCACAATGCACATACATATTACACAGATACCCCACTGCACTGTTGCCAAACACAATGTACTGTGCATATATTGACAAACGAAATCTCTTTAATGGATTCGCGTTCGGCCGGCTGTCGCGATGTCAGCATGTTTATATGTTACCATTTGTGTAATAAATATCAAAAACAACTGCAATCGCGTTACACTGATTTGTGTGTATTTTATCAGCTCTCTATTGTACCTATGTAGTGCGTGTCGCCGTGTCAATGCATTTATCGAAAAACCTGCTTCATTCATGTTTCAATTTTATTTGTTTGACGAATTATATTTAGTGGTTTTCTATATTACTTTGTTATTAGTATTGTTCAGGGCCGACATAAAGACCATCATTCCTTTGTTTAAAATAAATTTTAAATTTAATTTACTATTAGTGCGAGGTATAACTATAAAATAACCTGTTTAGTAGTGTAACTATTGAATACTAACACTACACAATACGGACCAATTCTTTATGCGAGAATTGTGAAAGAGTCCCTTAATCCCCGCGACCCAAAAAAGACGTTATCCCAATGATGGTCAAATTAATCTTGCATATGATAATCATAAGAATCGTCGTTTTATTGAAATTAAAATAATCGTCAAAAGCGTCACCTGCATAATCTTTAAGAAGTTTTTATAATAGTGCATATAAAGTGTTCTTCATGAGCTATAATATACCGTGAACTGATGTTTTAATCCTTAAATATACGCTAAATTACAGTAAATATAAAATGATAAATTTTTTACAAATCATTTTAAATGATATTGTTAATAAAATGATTAAATAAGAAAACCTTACCGTGGAAGTATTTAGTCTAAAAATAGATTTTGTGTACCTGGTTCATTTTCCTTTGAAATGAAGGAAAATTTTAGTGTGAATAATATGGTTAACATCGATTCCTTTAATTTTAAATATTACACTAGGAAAGTAAGAAAGTCGTTTATAGTCAATACATTATCAACAAAAAAGTTTTTTAACTTTATTTCTGTGTCTACTCTCCAGAAAACACCAATTTTCATAAAAATCAAGATGTATTATTTCACAAGTCGACATGTAGAAAATAAATCAAACCAAAAATTTCTCGTATGACTTTAGGTGGAAGCAAACAATGTATAGCACTTTAGGTAATTTTGAAGATGGTCGAATTTTTTTTTGCCGATTTGGCCTGGAATGATCCATATACAGGATGTATCTGGGAAAACGGACACCCCTTAACTTTTTTATTTTAAAGAATAGAAAAATTTTCTTCATATAGAAGTTTTATTATATTAAATATACTATTTGATGACAAGTACTGATTTTTTGTTTATAAAATCAGGTTTACGTGATACGATTAACAACTTTTATTTTTCAAATGGGAACCTAAAATTGTTTTACTAAAATAAAAACCGCCATTTTTCTCTTTTCAACGATGTATTACTTGTCATAAATTAATACGAAAAATTCGAGATAAATAAGTTAATTGAGAAATATCACAAATTATTTTTATTCAAATGTTCTAGGTGGCTATGCAAAATTAAACAAAAAATACTTTACAAGGCACATAAAACAGGTAACAAATAAACATCTGCTTTATTGTCATTATTTTAAGTTGCTTTACCTTGTTACATTTTGTCTAATTTAAATCATACGTTAGTTAACAGGTATGTTAAAATAACGAGCTGTTATATATACCCGGTGTTTCATAAAGCTAACATGGCATTTTTAACAGCTTGTTATCTAACATAGGAGTTAAATTTTGTTTAGGAATTTGTGGTTAATGTTGGTATTGAAAACTATTCACAGCGGTATGACAGCAGTGATTATTATGTCAAATAGAAGATAGATATTTCGATATTTGGTCTATGATAGAAGGTTATTCTTATGCCGGTTCCGTGAATTTCAGCGAATTTTAAAGTTTTGATTATCAAATAGTAAGTACGTATTAGTAGCATGTTTTATATAAAGTTTATATAAAATCGTGTTCAATATTAAAGGATTTTCACAAAGATAACACCAAAAAGTAGAGGTTTAAATTATACAGAACGAGGGACGCAAGAATTATTGAGTATAATAGTAAAATACAAAAACAAAATTAAAAATAAAAAGATGGATGACGAAATGATACATACTAGGTATCAAGGAAAAGCAGGAATGGTGATAAATCCAGCTATGAGGAAAAAAATTCATTTAATTTTATAAATATCTTGGTATGACGGTAATTTTAGAAATATCGGCTTCAAGAGAACCAGATGATGAGTAAAACTTTTTACGTGATACAGTTGCCTTGCTAATGTTATGTGATCCCCTAATACACGCTTAAATGTGCCTTTTGTATAAAATAGGACAGTAATAATTGGTTCATTGGATCAATTGGATGATTTCTAGGTGTGTCTGCAGTTAAATTATTGGCTATAGATTCCAAAGAAAGTAAAACAATCATTAGAAAATCGATATCTTAACTTGAAATCAGTATCATCTTACACTTCAAAAGGAATCATACGGTCCTTAAATAGTCTTGACCTGGGCATAAGATGAAACATCTTTTCGAAAAAATCGTCATCAACGTCTAAAATCATATCTAAACACTGTTGTAACTAAAAATTCAACATAATTAATAATTATGAAAGTCACATGTAAATATACTTTATACTTACGCTTCTAAAACCTATTTGTAATTATTTTAAATCGACTTACATTAAATGATAACAATGAGTTAAATATTTAACAGGACCCGAGAAGTGCATTTAATTTAACAAGTCGTTTATCACGTTGTTTAATTTAACAATGGGTGGTGAAACAATATTTGACATTTACCTAGTCGTCAACAGGATTTAACTCCGTATTAAAATTTAACAAGTGTTTATGAAACCGGGCATTAGTGATAAAAATCGTGATTTTTTATAATTTCTATTGATCACAGTTGTCCATTTTGTGGTATTTGGTCTTATGCTTCTATGTTTATTTTTTGTTGTAGTATTCCATATTGTGACTCATTGATTATTTATTTGTTAAATAAATAAATAAATGTATCATCACGCCTTTTACCCATTGCGGGTGTGGCACTC
Organism: Poecilus cupreus; assembly: GCA_963942605.1. Taxonomy (NCBI): domain Eukaryota; kingdom Metazoa; phylum Arthropoda; class Insecta; order Coleoptera; family Carabidae; genus Poecilus; species Poecilus cupreus. Next base: position 27,034,549 of record OZ012715.1, read on the forward strand.
TGCTTACGCAGATCTCGGTAAGTGATATATTTTGGCGTATGAAATGCGGTTACCAGCCGTCAAGTCATAGCCCCCAAAGTTGTTAGTAGAGGGGGAACCACAGGGGTAAATTTAAATTGGCAACTGTCGGAAGTGGGATTCGAACTGAGGATCTCGCGATCCACAGTCTGATACGTTGCCACTGAGCTATTTATTTATTTGTTGTTTCATTATTTTCAGGAAGTTTTGGATTGGCAGGCTTCTTCCTGCCTCCTCGTTTTCCTTAATGCCTATATGGACACTTTGTTTTTATTTACTTGCTGATTTTTTTTAAATATTTCCCAACACCATGCTACGCCACTGTGAGCATGTGGCGCGCATGTAGTGCAACATGTAACCGGGGTGCTGTAATCTCGGCCCGAAATATTCATGAAAATGTCCCTATTGCATTATGGAAATAAATCGCGCTGCACCCAAATCACTTGTCGCTTTCAAATTTGATGCTCGCATGGCTCGTTTACGTATTACGTGTGCTCGGTGCCCGGTGCACGGTGCACGGTGCACTGTGTGACGCAAGCCGTGCGCTCTGCGCTGCTGCGGTAAGCGGTACTTCCAACAAACCCCGTGTCAACATTGCATTACCGCTAATACCAATATTAACTTGCTGTTTATAACTGCAATAATGAACTGCCCAAAGTGATATTCCCTATTTACTTTTTGTTTTAAAAATACTGATTTAAATTCGTCGGCAACTATTTACCTTTCGCCACCGATTAATATAATAGTGATGAACCAACATTTTCTATAATTATATTGTACATGTATATTGGCTGTTACAAAAGGGCACAAAACTTTGAGTGTATATACCAGAGATGGCGAACCTTTTTGAGACGTGGGTTAAATTTTGTTCATGTTTTTTTTAGTACTAGCTCGTGGGTCACTAATGCCCATTTGCACCAGAGGTAAGTTGAAATTTTTTTAATTTAACATCTTTAAAATTAAATTGGCTTAAAGGGTAAAAATGGGCGCGGTTTGACGATTTAAAAAATTTTAGTGGGGTTAAAAATTCTTAAGTGTTTGGTGCAAATGGCAATAAGTCTTCGAATGAAAGTAATCGTGGGTCAGTTAAAAAGTTTGCGTGAGTCAGTGTCTGACCCACGGGTCATAGGGTCGCCATCACTGCTATATACCAACGGTGGGCAAATACGCGGTTCCCTACCTACTGTTCTTGACTCTAATGGCCAATTTGACTTTGCTAAGGCCTTCGACCGAATTGACCATAGAATTTTAGTCAGTAAACTTAATTCCTTCTCTTTTTCTTAGCATCTTGTTAATCTTATCTCTTCGTACTTACAAAATCGTCACTTATTCGTTCATTACTATATTTTCAATTCTTCCACTTCCGGTGTTCCACAAGGCTCTAGCTTGGGCCCTTTGCTGTTTATAATTTTCATTAATTACGTCACGAATGTGTTCCGCTGTGATAAATTTTTATTCGCTGATGATCTTAAGATTTTCTATCCGGTACCTTCCCTAACACACTGCTCTCTGCTACAAGAGGACTTGAATAGTCTATTTAATTGGTGTTCTGCTAATAATCTTCATCTTAATATAAAAAAAATGTACTGTATTATCCCTCTCCAGAAAACAATCTCTGTTAATGTACGACTATTCAATTAATAGTTTCAACATACCGCGTTCTCTAATACTCAAAGATCTTGATGTAAAATTCGATCATAAATTTTCATTCATCCCTCACATTTGTGACGTTCATAACTCCACTATGAGAATGCTGAGCTTCGTAATTAGGAATACTAGTGTCTTCACTAACATATCTGCTATTTTTCCCCTACTATTCTTTTGTTACCTATAAATTAAAATATTCCAGCATCATTTGGAATCCTCTTATTTCTCTTTACGAAGCACATCAAGATCTCATTGAAACAGTGCAAAAGATGTTCCTTAAATATATTTATTTTAAAATTAATAACGTATACCTTGCTCGACATATGTCTTGAAAATCACTTATTGACATGCTTAATGTTAAAAGTCTTTTGGAACGCCGTGATAATAACCTATTCCTTCATCTTCATAAACTCCTACATAGCAGTATTGATGACCCTCGTTGTCTTGCTTTCATAAACCTGCATGCATCGTCTGTCCCCACAAGATTCCCCTCCACTTTCTATCTTTCTTATTCTAGCACAAATTTTTTTCAATCATCTCCAATATATCGTATGTGTGCTCTTTATAATAATAAATTTTCACATCACAATTTTTTTCTTTTCGACTATAAAATAATAAAAAAATATATCATCACGCCTTTTACCCATTACGGGTGTGGCACTCTGCTTACGCAGATCTCGGTAAGTGATATATTTTGGACTATAAACAGTTATTAAATTTAATTAAGATATAATTTGTTCTTTATGTCTTTTGTTTTTGTTTACTGTATTAATTCTCTGTTCATCACCCATTTTATTGGGTTTGTCCTGTAAGGATGATTATTTAAATAAATAAATAAATAAATTACGGCGGGCCGATCTCGGTGGTGTAGTGGCTATGTCGCTAGCCTAGCACGCCAGAGGTCGTGGGTTCGAATCCCACTGAAGAGCATGGTCGTTTGTGTTCATATAAATTCATATTCATCTACTCATGAGGCGGCATATGACCATAGTAGTTAGTCCGCCTCTCATCTTCATAATTAAAAAAAAAAAAAAAAATTACGGCGGATCGAGGGTGGGAGCATGGGGGCCATTTGACTTCAATAACCCTTATAGAAATAAAATCGCTGAAAAACTTTGTAATACTCTGATACAACTGTGAAAACATCAAAAATTTGGATTGTGAGACAATTTCCGAAACAAAATGGGGAATGGGGTCTTTCACCATTATTTTTTTATTTTTTTTATAAACCTTTATCTATATTGAAGACTATCTACACTTTTAAAAAGTCTTAATTGTTATTCATTAAGCCACAATGTTTTTTTTAATGTTGTGACGTCATAGTAGAGGTGTTGCTGGATCTAAAACAGTAGAGATTTAAATAATTTTTGTTACATAAATGTTCTATTTTATTGTAATAATAATAATAAAATAAGTAAAAAAATATATGACTACAATTATTTACAATCTGTACTGTTTTAGATCCAGCAACACCTCTACTATGACGTCACATTTTTTTAAAAATCATTGTGGCTTAATGAATAACAATTAAGACTTTTTAAAAGTGTGGATAGTCTTCAATATAGATCAAGTTTCATAAAATAAATTTTTTAAAAATGGTGAAAGACCCCATTAAGCCTGGCGCGCACTCGCGATTTAAAAATTGAGTGATTAAAAAATCACGTACCTTAAAAGTTACCTGCATCTAAATGCTGTCGCGCACTGGTTACTAAATATGTAGTTTATCAATTTTACATATTTTCAATATGAACTTTATGAAGTCGGCATGGGTTGGTGCAATTCTACTACGTAAATGGAGAAAAGATAAGAAAAAACGATTGTGGGTGCATCCACTTATCTCGGCACGTTTATTAAACGGCCAATTTTATAAACTGTATAATAATTTAAGGGAATATGACAATAAATTTTATAATTACTTTCGTATGAGCAATAAAAGTTTTGATAAATTATTAAAAGTTGTTGGATTATACCGTGTCTGTCTTAAAAGTGTACATAGGAGATTAACATGGGAAATGCTGTTGCTCGGTGTTCTATCGGACAACAATGATTGTAGTACCAATCGAAAGATATCATTTTTCTGAATCAAACGATGTAAAATACACTACTATTTAGTAGTAATTTGGTTCCGTAAATTTATTTTTATATTTTGAAAATTCTCCGGTTTATTCAATTTTTATCGTAAATAAAAATAGTCACCTATGAAATAGTTAGCTCATAGTACGAGATCTATTTTCTATTAAGTTTATGAATCGACCGAATCCAAGTGAAACTACAAATGCCAGTATGCACGAAAAATACACGTGAGCTTAGTAATTGCAATTTAGCAAGAGCAGAAGAACGTGCTTTATTGGAAGAAAGGGTTTTAGGAATGATAAATCTAGATCCTTCGTATAGCACTAGATTTATTGGAAACGAATTGGGTGTACAATGTTCATTAATATAAAAAAAAAATTTGATTCAGAAAAATGATGTCTTTCGATTGATAATACAATTTTTGTTGTCCTGTAGAACACCGAGCAATAGCACGCAAAAAAATTATTTCCCATGTTAATCTCCTATGTATGTACATCTTTAAGACAGACACACGATATATAACTCATGAAGGTACTCAACTTCGGAGAGCTGTTCCACCAGAAGAAATATTATCAGTAACATAAAGGTAAGAAAAGATTTATTTCTTTTTATATATTTATTTATAAAAGAAAAAACGTGCACAAAACAAAAAAAAAATACAAAGAAAAAAATATTTCTGTAATAAGCATGTTGGTTTGAAAATGAAAGTAATTGTAATACCTGTAAAAAAGTAAAAAACTAAACTTCTTGGGTACGTATGGAGACATTAATTAATTTAGTGATAGAATAGAATATTGTTCTGAGTTCATATCACAATATTCTGGTGATATGGAAACTTGTGTCTCTTGAAATGGTGTCGATGTTGTTCCTGGACGATCCAAACGATTAATAGATTCTAAAGGGGCTGACTGAGAATAATGACTGGAAGTCTGATATGTCTCTGTTGGTGGTAGTTGAAAATTCTGTGTTAAATATGCAGACATATGTGATGACTGCAGATGTGTGGATGGTACTTGATATTGATTGACAACTGGAGATATATAAGCATTTGGTACATAAGTTGATGATGCCTGAGAAGAGTGAGGAAAGTGGACTGGTTGTGAATAAAGTTGTTGGGCTTGTCGCATTACATTCATAATTTCACTGCGAGCAAAAAATCTTTGATCATCATTAAATTTTTTAAAAGTTGGGAGAAGTGACAACAAAAAGTATTTGTCTCCATCAATTTCTTTATCGTCATTTACTTTTTCTTTTAAAATTTCTAATAATTGTTCCTCGTAAGTTTTTGTTTGCTTACTTTTCTTTCTTATATCTTTAACAGCAGTTTTTGGTTTCGTTTCACTATTTTCAGCTGACAATTTCTCATTTTCAATTGCACTTATGTTTCCAGCAGACTCTTCAAAATTTTCAATATCTTGGTCGCCATCTGGTGAATCGAGGTTACTAACAGTTTCTCTTTCTGTAATTGTTGGTATTAAAAACAACATTTGATCAAAGTACTTATACTTTCGTCTTTTTTTTGTCCCCGATCCCGACTTTTCTAATTTCTGTGTACCACATTCTCTTTTAAAGCAGGTTCTTAAATTCTTCCATTTACTCTGTAATGCATTTCCTGAAATAAAATAATAATTATTTTTAATTACAGATACCTTGCAACGGGTAACAGCTTTATTTCATTACATTATGAATATCTTTTGGGGGCAACGACAATACGAGAAATCGTAAGAGAAACATGTGACAAGATCTGGGAATATCACCTATATACATGCCCCAGAAAGATACAGACGCTTGGCTTAAAACAGCACAAGAATTCTATGATCGCACCTATTTTCCAAACCGCATTGGCGCCGTAGACGGAAAACATATTAGAATAAAAAAACCTAATCAAACTGGATCTGCATTTTTTAATTACAAACATTATTTTTCTATTGTCTTGATGGCAGTAGCTGATGCAGACTATTCTTTTATAACAGTAGATATAGGGGCATATGGTTCGTCAAGTGATGCAAATGTTTTTAAGAAATCAAAATTTGGAAATTTACTTTCAAATGATAAAATTAGTTTACCAAGTGCAAGGACACTACCAGGAGATGAAAAAGGAACTCCCATGCCATTCGTTATTGTAGGAGATGAAGCGTTTAGTATTTCAAGGAACATTTTACGGCCAGTATGATAAAATTTAAAGAAAAACATAATATGAAAACAAATATGTATTAATGTTTATAATATAAATTAAATTTACTCTTACCTTTCTCTTTCTTTTCTTCAGACGATAATACATCCCATCTATCTATAAATATTTCGCACAACTCCGTCCATCTTCTACTTTTTAAATTCTTATCAGAATATGTTTTTAATTTTTTATTGTATAATTCAGGTCTTTTTTCAACTTCACTTATAAAATTTTCTGTATCAAAACTCATATTGATGATTTGTGAAATATTTCTACTCGTATTTCATGTAAAAATAATAAAACATATAAAAACTCCTGTCCTCTCAATACGGCAGCAGTGTGAGATATGCAAGCAAATACTACTCCAGACGCACTCTAACAAGTAAATAGTTGCTAGTGCGCTCGGTCACATGGAATTACATGCGGTTTATTTTTGCAGGCGATAGTTTCATCGCCTGAAAAATAGAGCCGGTTGAAATTTTTTAGTTGCCGTGATTAAATAGTTGCCAGTGCGCTCGCGCTCATTTGAATCAATGAGATCCATTTTTGCAACTAAACAGTTGCTCAAGAAAAATCGCCAGTGCGCGCCAGGCCTTAATTAAGTTGAGAAGTTAAAATATATGTATTTATTTATTTTTAAAAAATGGGGTAAATAGCTTCGTGGTAACGCGTCGAACTGTAGATTGTGAAATCTTCAGTTCGAATCCCACAACTGACAGTTTAATTTACATTTACCCCTGTGGTCCCCTCTCCACTAACATGTTTGGGGGCTATGATTTGACGGCTGATAACCGCACTTCATACGTAAAAATATATCACTTACCTAGATCTGCGCAAGCAGAGTGCAACACCCATAATGGGTGGTTAAAATTTTCATTAGACGATAGTTCTTTCCCTATGAATTTGAGAATAAAAGATACAAATGTTTGTTTTGTTTTCCATGGCACTATAGAAATAGCTAAAAATTGTATGTTTTATTTTACGTTTTCTCATGACAGAAATTTATTACATCAATAAATTTGTTCTCATTTGGTGTAGTTTTTGTTTCTGAACATTTTTTTGTATTTACACTTTTATTCAAAAATTCACAGGGAAAGAACTATCACCTAATGGGAATTTTAACATTATATTTCCTATGTCTTGTAAAAAAGTGTACACCCGATATTTACATTTTAATTCTTAACCAAAAGGAATGTTTTTTTGCGCTGTCGAATTGGGTTTGACAACTATTCCGCTTTAATCGCCAGGAAAGGCGTCAAACTCTCTTCAGAGAGCAATACCTATTTAAAAATGTTAAAAAGATTAAGGTTAGCGCTAGTATAGGTATGACCTGAAGAGAGGTGGTGGCGAGCGCGGTGTTGAGAGAACGAAGGCGGAGCTTCAGATCACGCTCTGGTAAAACGCTGCAATAAATGTGGGGTAAATAGCTCCGTGGTGGATCGTGAGATCCTCAGTTCGAATCCCACAGCTGACAGTTGCCAATTCAAATTTACCCCTGTAGTTCTCCCTCCACTAACATCTTTGGGGCTATGATTTGACGGCTGGTAACCGCACTTCATACGCAAAAATATATCACTTATCGAGATCTGCGTAAGCAGAGTGCCACACATATAATGGGTAAAAGGCGTGATAATATAATTATTTATTTATTTTATTTGATCTACAGTCTAATGCGTTACTACGTAATTGTGTAGTTTTCAATTTGTACTAAACCGCAGTAATATAAATAAACAAAATGTAAGAAAGAAAAACTTGGACAAGGTGGTATTTGAACCCAGGACCTTTGCAATACATGCCTAATAACACGTTGTCTTCTACAAAACCTAATGCTCAAAGGAATCTGTAAATGCAGAGTGCCACTGTCAAATTGGGTAAATTCCGGCACTAATTATTTAATTTCAAGATAGGTAATTGTGTCATTGACAGGTTGAATAACAAATTTAATATTACTTTTAATTTAATTATTGTTTGGATTAAATTTCGTAAAAATTTTCTTTTAATACGTTTCGAATTACTGTACGTAATTGTATATTAGAAAAACAAATGAATAGCATAAACAAGTAAATTGAAACTGTTGCTATTTATGCTAATCATTCGTTTTCCTGATAAAGATTTACGTAGAGTAATTCGAAACGTATTTAAAAGAAATTTTTATAGAACTTAATCCAAAGTTTTCTATACAGAGTGCTAAATTGGTTTGTGCAATATAGGAAATATAATGTTAATTTTTTCATGTAGCGATATGTCGCTCCCTATTAATTTTAAAGTAAAATACTTTAAACAAATCTTGTAGATAATTGTATTCTGCATTTAAATCACTAATTATATTTTATTTTACACCTATGATGTTAAATCGAGTTTAAAATTTTATAAAAATGCTCATTTGTAGTGATAGCCATGACATTTAAACAAAATATACAAACATATACATATGCGTGAACTGTCAAACTATTGAAAATTATATATATATATATATATATATATATATATATATATATATAATAAATATATCATTTCGCCTTTTACCCATTATGGATGTGGCACTCTGCTTACGCAGATCTAGGTAGATGATATATTTTTGCGTATGAAATACGGTTACCAGCCGTCAAGTCATAGCCCCCAAAGTTCTTAGTGGAGGGGGAACCACAGGGGTAAATTTAAATTGGCAACTGTCGGTACTGAGATTCGAACTGAGGAGCTATTTATTTATATCTGTAATTTTTGTTCAAATTCCATGGCTATCACTAAAAATGAGCATGTTTATAAACTTATTTTACATGTTACAAATAGTGTAAAATAAAATATGGTTAGTGACTTCGATGCAGAATTTAATTATCTACAAGATTTGTTTGAAGTATTCTGCTCTAAAGTCAATAGGGAACGACATATGAAAAAATTAATATCGTATTTCCTATATTGCACAAATCAATTCGCCATCCGTTATGTTTACTATGAGTTCTGAATCCTTTTTCAATTAATAGTTTGTTACATTTATATTTACAGTTTTCAGTGATATATTTATTTATTTAATTCACTTTTCAGCAGACAGAACCAAGATCGTAGCCAGAATTAATATTTTTCCTGTGCAAACTCAGCATTAAGACTATTTCCGGTAATCGTTGATCTTAACCTTGTTTTTACTCTTCTCTAGGTGCTAAATGATCGTTCTAGTTAGTGACATCCAAGGAAATTATTACGTATCCAGGTAGTAAGAATTGTTCTGTGATGAATTTTGCAAACTCGAGAAAAGTTTTAATGTAATATTCTTCCTCTTCCAGATTTTTCAAAATATTTGCCAGGAATTTTGACATATTTGCCTTTGGTCCATTTGTAGCAGAAACAATAGGTCTCATTGGAAAATTTTCTTTATGTAGTTTTATCATTCCATACAGACGAAGTGATACAGCATAATCCATTATCAATTGATGTTAAAAAGATTTTTAACTTATTTGATGTTCATAGTTTCAATATTCCTTTGTCATGTCAATCGAGAGTGCTACATAAATGTTCTCGTCTTCTAATAGTTCGTCCATTTTGTCGAGTAAGTCTGTTTCTTAATTGCTACGGTTTTATGCGTTTTGTCAGCTTTAATAATAAGAAACTTTAGATTTTTGTTTAAAAATGTTTTAGTTTTAAAGACAGATTTAAAAAGCTTTTTATGTTCATTGTTATATTTAAATTTATGTTTGTTAATGAAATTACTAATCATGTGTGGACGAACATGGCAGATCATACAATCAATTCATTTTTTACAAACATTTCAAAAATTACTTTACAAAGCACGTAAAAAAGGTAACAAATAAACATCGGCTTTATTGACATTATTTTAAGTTGTTTTACCTTGTTATATTTTTTTAATTTCGCATTGCTATCTAGAACATTTGAATAAAAATAATTTTTAATATTTTTTAATTATCTTATCTATCTTTTTTTCACATTAATTTACGACAAGTAATACAACGTTGAAACGAGAAAAAATGGCGGTTTTTATTTTAGTAAAACAATTTTAGGTTCCTATTTATTTATTTATTTATTTATTTATTTATTTCCTTTAAGATCAACAGGCCAGTGGCCCAATAACAGATCAAATACATATTTAAAAAAAAAAAACAAAACAAAACAAAGTATACATGTCAAATAGAGTAACTCTAAATTAGCGACTAGCTATGTAGAAAAACCCAAACAAAAAAAAGAAAAAACAAAGTAAAAATAATAATAAACAAACATACGAAGTGAACCAAATAAATGCGTTAGTTCAAACTAAAGAGAGCAAAGACAAAGGAGGTAAAAACCTACTGAGTATTAATCAATAAATTACATTGAAAAATAAAAGCTGATAGTCGTATCATGTAAACCCGACTTAAAAAAAAATCTGTATCTATCACCAAATGGTATATTTAATAAAATAAAACTTCTATATGAAGAAAATTGTTCTATTCCTTATAATAAAAAAAGTCCGTTTTACCAGATACACCCTGTATATGTTGGTTTTTGCGGAAGCAATCTAAGTATCTGTTCGAATCATGAACTACATAAAATAATTTTATAAAATAGTGAACAGTGTCGATGTGCATGTGCAATCAACCGAGTGAGTCGAGTGAAAATTTGTTGGGGAGCGTTATAGCAACCTCAGATTCTTATCGTGATATGATTTATGATTCACACGTATTATTTCATTTGTTTGTTGCGTGTTTGCTCCTTGAATATTTGATCCATTTTTCATTCACATTCTAATAATTATTCAGAGCCGATGATAGTATTAAACCTCAGTAATTTTAAATGAAATATAATGAGAACAATAGCATTCACTAGTAGCCATTTGAGCACGTGAGATCTGCGAAAGAAGAATGACCCACCCAAAATGGATAAATGGCGTAATGTTATATTTATTTATTCATTTAGCTTGAAAATATTACATTTCAATAACAAAAAATAGCACATTAACAACAAATGAAATCAAGAATTTTGTTTCACTGAGAGAAGAGAGTAATGATGCTAATAGAAAATAAAAATACATTTCCTCATGGGAGTTTCTTAACGTAATACAGAAACTGATATCTCTAATAATAATTAATATGAATCAAATTTATTACAATCAATAAATAAGTGTATAAATAAAACATTCTATACTATGTTTTTAAACTAGGAGGAATCTCATTTACAATAAGCAAACTTCTAGACGCAAATCTCCAAAATCATATTAGCTGTGATCGGGTTATTGTTATGGGGTGCCGATTATGTCAAAAGTAAACCGAATATTTATACTATATTTTATTTTTCATATTTGTTAATTTACCCTATTATGGAGTAGTATTTTTCTCATTATTGTATATTATTTGTACCATTATTGTACCTATATTATTTTTAATTATATCATTTAGAATTAAAGAGATGTGCGTTTTCTATTGAGAGAAGTGTGTTTACCACTGACGAATACGTAATAATAAAATTAATATAAGTTACCGTTCTAAATTATTTCTTATATTGCTCAAAAGCTACTGTCTACGTTGTTCAGCGCCAGTTGCGGATCCAGGTGATATTCTTAGGGGGATTAAAAAATTATTTTTACTAATACATATTTTGTATTACAAAAATAGGAGCATACAAAAATTAAATAACGTGTAAGAGGCAACATAGCTCGAATCATAATAATTTTGCAAGACATTATCTAAAATTGGTAAATATATCGAAATTTTGAAATATACTTGTCTGCCTAATTATCTTGGTACGGTTAAAAGAATTTCAAGATCATTGAGACCATTTACAATTTCTAAATGAATGAAATATCACGGATATGGGGGCAGTATATCTCTGAGTTAAATGATGTTGAAACTCATTAAACATCTTTTAAACTAAGAGATAAACTGCCTCCAAAATCGTGACATTTGATTTATCTTTCAATAAGTAGGCGTTACTTCGCTTCAACATTTACAATATCCTTAAAAAGTGTAGAGAATGATTCGTTAGCATTCGATCTTTTATTATTATATACAGGGTGTTCAATTTAAGTGTGCCACCATTGCTATCTCGAGAACTATAAGAGCTACGAGGTCGGTTAAATTAGTAAACAATTTCTATATTATAAGACAATTAAAATGAGACAAACAATAATTTTTTTAGACCAGTGGTTCTCAAAATGCGGGGTGCAACTTTCTTATTTTAAATGGCAACCTATTTTTTTTATTTGCTTATTCGATTCCTTATTTTTTTCTGAATTCAACGATATTCACATGTAATGACCAAATAATACAAAATATTTGAGAAAAATGCATAATTAAAAACGTATCATTTTTATTTAAATATGCCTATACAAAGTTTGCCATGGAAGAAAACAAATAAATCAAACAATTGTTAATATTAGTTTTTTGAAGTGTACCTCTGTATTTCTGTATTGTAACAACAAAATGAATAATTATTCTCATAATTACAGTTTTTGCAATTATTTCTGCATTTGATTTATTGTTTTTCTTCCATGGCAAACTTTGTATGGGCATATTTAAATAAATATGATACATTTCTAATTTTGCATTTTTCTCAGATATTTTGTATTATTTGGGCATTACATGCGAATATCGTTGAATTCAGAAAAAAATACTGAATCGAATAAGCAAATAAAAAAAATAGGTTGCCATTTAAAATAAGAAAGTTGCACCCCATATTTTGAGAACCACTGGTTAAAAAAATATTTTTTAAGCTCATTAAAATAGTCTCGTAAAATAGAAATTGTTTGCTAATTTAACCAACCTTGTAGCTCTTATAGTTCTCGAGATAGCAATGGTGGCACACTTAAATTGAACACCCTGTATATATGGTGTCTTTTGTCAGATTTTCAGGATCAACTTTATCTAGATTTGTTTTTTGAATTACTCTACCTAAGGGTCGATATTCCCAACCTCAAATAAACTAGACTAGAGAATAATTTTATCAGTGGATTAAACAAAAATATCGCATCAAAATCATAGCTCAAATATGTAATGATCAATTTATTATTATTGTAGCTGTCATCTTTTGATGTGATATTTCTCGTTTAAAGAAAAATTTATTCTCTAGTTCATAGTTTTTCAACCTGGGGGTCGCGACCCTTCTAGGGGTCGCAAAGCATTATTTGGGGGGTCGTGAGTAAAAGAAATATGCAAGAATTTGTGGGACCTAGACCAAAATGAAAAACTACAATTTCAGTGAGAAGGCTGTGCCTGTTTATTTTTTAATTATTTGTCGAAACGTGGTTCTATTTTTAAGACGCAAATAACCAAATCATTTTCTAATAAGAGTCTATTTTTTGTTTTAGTTTTTATGTTCAGCATTGAAGGGAACGTTAGTACAAATAGGTAGGAATTGGCGAATAGCAGAGCGAATTGCAGAGCTCTCGCGACTTCTTTGCACAGTAAACTTTTTTAGATCAATATAGGTCTCAACAAGAACAAAATTAAATACGTAGTCTTTAAAATAATTGACATAGTTTTATTATAATCCTGGGGGTTAACTTATAAAGGTTGAAAAACACTACTGTAGTTTTTCTGAGGTTGGAATTATCGACCCTAAGTGATACATTTTTTAAATATCAGGGATAATATCTTATATGTATAAAACTAACAAAATTTCTGGCCGGGAGGGAGGGGGGTAATTATCCCTATTACTCCCTTCCCCCTCTTGTATTCGCACCTGTTCAGAGCCACACAATAACAAAACGAGTTTTGAATTTATTTCACATAATAACGAATCCTATACTGGACTCCATTTAATATAAAATTAGCGCTGGAGTCCATACTTCCTTTGCAAATCAATAAAATTAATTTAATCTCTCAGCATCGGGATGGCTCGTTACATTGATCAGAATTGAATCCGTACAAGTATCTACCGGTGTTCAATACTAAACTGCAACTGATTGGCTTGTATGTGCCTAACCATAACCTGATATCCACATTGTAGCATCTAATTATATATATACCAGTTTCCAGTTTGAATACGTGGCACGTATATCAGTAGCAGTGTTTACTTGCATGGATAGGTTATGTTAGGTTAGGTGCTCTGTTACTGATGCTTAACCTGTATGAGCATTTGCAATTTACAAGTGGCCGAAAATAGGGATTGCTTCTCGAAATTATAGAGTACGGCAATAGAGGAGATTAGTAACATTGCATTATAAGAATTTCGAGATCTCGAACTTTATATTATTGGTTTAATAATGTAATACAGGATGCAGCAAAAGAACATTTCATATTAATTTAATTCTCCTTCAAAACTAGAGAGGTGCACACTGTACAATAATTTCTCTTGGAAAATGTTAATAATTACTTATTTAGGGCCGGTATTTTGAGTCTTGGTTAAATGCGCAGTTTACTAACCAGTGTATCTAATTAAACAAGGTATTTAATTTGCTATTTAATCGTTCACTGTATTTTAGGCATTTTTGATAACTCTGTTGAATAAACATTGGTTAATGAAATTTTATTTAAGTTGGCAACATCATAATTACAATTACTACGTTTTGAAGTTAATATTGTAGCGTCAGGTATTTTTTTGAGTTTTGACGGTTTTGACAATTAAAGTGACGTTTTCGAATTAAGTTTTATAAATATAGACTGGATAATGCAAAGAAAAGAAGTAATTTTAGCAATAGCAATAGCAATAGCAAATTTCTTGCGTAGAAAATAAAAACGGATAGTCTGTGTTAGCCAAAATTAGTGCAAAAGAATTACAAAATTATTATAGTTTGAAGAACAAGTATATTCCTGGTTGTATCTAGGAAATCACCAAAGCGATATAAAAGCTTCCAGTTGAATAAAACCGTAAAGTTAATAACAGTTTTGTTTTGGTTTTGGTTTGGTTTTGGTCAATTTCATAATATCTAATTTTAGAAAATATTTTTAAAATTTTATTTTATTATTTACCTATTATAAATACAATGTAAAATACCTGGAAAGTTTGCTAACAAGAAGATCATTTATCTCATCTAAAAAGAATGAACCGTATTCTTTCTGAACGAAATCGGTTATAAAATTGTTATTCCATTAACTAAAACGATCACGCATCTTTTGGTCTAAGTTCTCAAATTTTTTATATAAGTTAACCACTACTATTCGGTTCGGTTTTTGATAGGGAGAATGAACATATTTGATCGATGATTAGAAGTAACCATGACACAAACTACCGAATTTATCTTATTAAAAATGAGTCAGGTATTAAATAAATTTAACCGAGACTCAAAATACCGTCCCATAATATATTAGAGCATTTCAAATTACAATAAATATACTTTTCTTTAGGCTTCCACAGTTTAATATACCTCTAATATTTTACATTCTTATTGAATATTACGAAACTCACCTGCGTATCGAATAAACCTTCGTTTTGATGCGCAATTTTTTATTTTCAAAATATGGTAGAAATGATATTTACTTAAATTCTCGTAAAATTGTATTTATAAATCCGAATTAACATTTCAAATAATTGAATGAAATTCAATTCAACGTTACCAACTTAATACATAATATAAATTACCTGAAACTGAAAAAAAATTCGGTTGAAAATTATCCGAAATTGGGTAAATAATTCTTATCAATTTTCTACCAAAATCCGGTTAACTGACTAAAAACCGGATTTTAAAAACGGGTAAATATACCGGTTTTTAAAAACGGTTAAATAAACCAATTGACTAAACCGGTTTATGAAACCGGTTTAAAAAACAAAAAGGGAAACCGGTCTAAACAATTGTGGACTGGTGTTTGCTGAGTGTTCTACATAGTTGAAAGTAGGAACTAGTAGCCCTCTACTTCACCTGCGGTATGCGTTCAAACCTCAACACAGAGTTTTATGGCCAAATAATTAACTAAATTAACCTATTTAAATAATGTATAATGGTTACCATTTTTTAAGGAAATATAAATGTCGGTTTCGGTTTTGGTTAAAAATCACACTTTCGGCTCAAAAATAAGTTTTTAAAACCGGTTAAATAAATCAGATTCTTACCCTGGTTTAATATAGAAGATTTTAGTATATAAACGACGCAAAATATAGAATATTGTGTAAATAACTCACTTTACGAGGACTGATCAAAAAGTTCTCAAACGTGTTGAATTGCAAGTCAACAAAATATCGGAGAGCGGTACGATTGGCTGCATTAGTTGTTGTGACTCTTCCAGAGCTCAACTATTTTTATAGAATCTTTATAACCTTCTTTGTTGAGACTAACTATCCGAGAAATTAACGAATTTAAAGAGCTCGTTTTCTTAATTTTGGTACGTGCGACAATAACGTCTCATAAAATACCGTTCTTTAATACACATATTGTGATATCTGTACTATAATGATACTCATTATAATACAGATTTTTTTTCTTACAAATGTCAGACTAATCAAACAATCAATGAAATCAATATAAATAAATATGATGAAAAACTTCTTGATTGGCAAGTGTATGGAAATAAAACGATTGTTGGAATTCAGTCAAATTTATTATATTTTCTAAACCGGTCAAGGTTGAAAATATAATAAATTTGACTGAATTACAACAATCGTTTTATTTCCATAAATAAATATGTATGCAAAAAAAAATGAGGAAAATTGTAAATGAGAAATTTATTTAGATTGATTTCAGGGAAAAATCTACTGGTTTTAGTATCTATTAATTATAATACTCGTATTTGCTTTGTTTTGATTTTTATTGGCAGCACAACTTATTTTATCATTTTTTCCTCCAGACTGGATACAATTGTTAAAAGGGCCGGACTAGATCTAGACCATTTTATTTTCTTTATTCCAAATGAAAACGTGTCAATAATTGTTTGCTCAGGGATAGTCAAAAAGACTTAATTAGATAGATATCTACTGCTTAAATTACTTAAATATTAATAGGTTCATCATATTATTGAGGGTATGGCACTGAATCGCTGTAATACAGTTTTTTGTTTAGCGCTCTATCACTACGAACTCAATCCAAATTAATTAGTATAGGCTCAAGTGAAGCATAAAGAAGCACGAAACTCCACTATTATTAAATTGGATGATGTGCCTACATTGATGTATGGGTTCTGAATGTTGGGTGTGGATGAAGAAGCATGAACGACATATAACTGCTGCAGAAATGAGATATTTGAGAGGAATGTGTGGGTATATGAGAGAAGAATGTTGTTAAGAAAGTGAGTGAGTCAGTTGAGGTGCTTTGGACATCTTGAGCGAATGTCGAATGAAAGGTTGGTAAAACTAATATATGTGGGTAAGATTGAAGGCGAACGATTGCATGGACGTCCGAGGAATAAGTGGTTGGGTATGATTGATGGTTTGTTTCGTGAACGAATGATTCCGAGTGTGAAAAATAAATGAGCATGTGTGAATCGCACTATGAATGTGGACGAGGCGAAAATGGTGTGTCAGGATAGGAATGTTTGGAGGATATTGATTGTTGGTTGACTGTGTTTCTGGGTTCGTGCTACCCCATTGAGTGGGATATAGCGTGATGTTATGTATGTAATATATTATAATAATATAAATACTATCACAGATTATTATGAAAACTCCTATGTTTATTGTACGGTTCAAAAGAGATTATCGGAACGTTTATAGCGGTGTTTCTATTATTGGAGAAGTAAGTTTTGTTGTATGTATAACATGTGCATCTTAGTAAAGTTATATCATATTTTTCTGGAGGATTTATTTGCCGCAGAGCAATCCAATACTAGTATTCTTGCAAATTTTTTATTATTACTCTCTCATTGCCAAATGGTGTATATTGTCTTACCTTATAAATAGGTAAATTGGGGTTCATCCTAGCACAGCAATTTTTAATTTACAAAATCTCTTTGTTTTCATGAATCCAGATAGGCATAAGCACATGCCCCGAGGGCATGCGAATGTTCTAGGTATGTTGCGTTACAGAGACATGGAGTGCAGCGTGCAGTGTGCAGTGTGTCAGCATGACTTGATTCGCATTCAGACGTGTCCGGTTGTCGATTCCCGGCTCTACCCGTTCCCATTCCCGGACCCGCCTGTCTGGTAAGCTGAGACGCACACGCACACTTTACCGTAATGCATACTGATCAGTGATCGCTGCACGGCTAAACGGCTAAACGCCTGAACGCCTGAACGCCTGAACGCCGAACACTAATCAAAACCCCATACAACGAGAACTATTAGTACACGTTCTCCAAATTCCAATCCAATGTAGTTGCATTTTTATTACGAACGCTATGGGTTCCACTTTACACAGGACGTTAAAATAAAAGTTAACATTATTATTCTGGGACGTAAGTTGTTGAATGGAAATCAAATTATAGGTTCGGATCTTCGACCATGTATAATATAGACAGAGTACAAGCGAAATGCCGTTAAGCCATCATGTGCGGGTGGGGAAAGGAACAAATTTCCCCATGGAATATTGCATCTTGCCTATTTTACATATTGTATAGGAAATGACAGTTGTATAACCATACTCTTTATGAATTTTATTTTTATATAAATTTGGGAAAATTTAGCAATTTACCATAGTATTATTACATAATATGAATGCATTAATTTATAGTATATTCCGAAAACGAACCAGTGAGAGGTTACATTTTTACCACGGTTACGATTTTACCACTTCTACGGTAAAGAAACGGAACACCGTGATTATGTCAATGTTTGATTTTACATATTTCTTGTAAAATGAAGGCGTGGTATACTTTTAACGAGTTTGTTTTAACCGATCGTAGTAATGCAGACGGAGACGACAAAGAAGAGTTTGATTTCAACAATGACGGTTGACGTTATCTTGTTTCACGGTTCCCATGGTAAGCAGAAAATACCACAAATTTCAGGAGTTCCGAAATCTTACCTGAAAATTTTCGTTTTGTAGATAAACCTACTATTAGGTACATAATTCACTGATTTTTAAAATGTATTGTTTAGTCAGTCCATTCTAATTCTTTCCTTTACATCCGAAAAATTTTTAGCTATGAAACATTCGTATATTAAAATAATTTCTTAAAATACTTTTAAGAATTCATATGGCATGTATATTTTTTGGTTCAAGTAAAATTAAAATATCATTTTTGTATCATTACATTAATTATTATTACTTACAAGTGAAAAGTTATATTTGATTCCTTGGCAATCTTCTCTTTACACCCTGGCACTACACACGTTTACACAAATTTATTTTTAACAAAATACTAAATCAGTTCAACCAAGTACAAAATGTAAACAAACCAAAACCAAGCTAACCAAACTTCTAGTCGAATGACGATAAGGTCCAAAATAGGCAACCTGCAATGTATGAGGGGGGGAAATCAAATCCTTGCCAATGTCATGTTGACTTCAGTACCTCGCCTATACTTTTACCCATATACTGTATCTATATTATTTAAGATCGATGGTTCGGATCCAACCGATTTCGCCATGTTTCATTTTAATAGCTAATTCCTAATATATTAGGTAAATTTAAAGAACGACACACGCGTACTATACTTATTTTATGTGTTTATTCACCAACTACTGAATATTAAGTGGCCGACCAGAACAAGTATAATTAACAAATAACATTTACCTACAAGAAGATTGTAGTTAGTGTTATCAGTAGCTTGAAAATAAAAATTTAAATAACCGACACAAAAAAAATACTCTAAATTGTAGAAAAATAAAATGTGTTTGTTGGCTTTTACTTTATTTTAAATAAATAAAAAAATAATTATATCATCACTCCTTTTACCCATTATGGGTGTGACACTCTGCTTGGCAGATCTCGGTAACTGATATATTTTTATGTATGAAATGCGGTTACCAGCCGTCAAATCAAAGCCTCCAAAGATGTTAGTGGAGGAGGAACTACGGGGATAAATTTAAATTTGTAGCTGTCGGCAGTGGGATTCGAACTGAGGATTTCACGATCCACAATCCGATGTGTTACCACGGAGCTATTTACCCCATTTTAAGTACCTAGTAATATTTGTATCTAAGCGCCGTCGCGTCGGGAGACAGCTAAAGAAATATTTTCATTATTGTTGCTGGGTGTGAGAGCAGACGTTGTTGACGATTGTGTCTATTTTACGAATTTTTCAGATTAAATATTGAAGAAATGAAGACTGAATACTAAACAGTTTGAATTTATTGTTTTGTTACTTACCTATGTTGCCTAGATAGAGTACTTGAATTAAAATTTTATACTTTATCATTACCAAACTTCTTTTTATTTGTATTCTGTTTTTATTTTATTTACTTAGCGGTCCCTTGACGCGACGACGTTTGGATTAAAATATTACTAGATACTTGTAATGGATCGAACCTTTAAGGGTTGTATGGAAAAACAAACGGAAAAGTTTCACTGTAAAAGTACAAGTAATTTTATTAACCAAACTATTTCCCTAAACTATTTACAATGGTAACCAACCTGTAAAAGTACAAGAAACAACATTCAAAGTTTGTTCTTCGCAATCTTGTTCCTCTTATAAAATGATCCACTTAGTTATTAAAGAATAATTAATTGAAATTTATTAATTGGCAAGATTCACTCGTCTGCCGAAACACTGCTGCCATTCCTCTGCCGCTGCTGCGGACTCCTAACTTACCGACTCACTGTATAGAGCGGAAAGATTTAAATCAATGTAAGGAGCGTACTCCTTACATACTTATAATAAAGTAAAAGGGCCAACAAACACATTTTATTTTTTACTTTTTAGAGTTTTTTTTTTTTGTGTTGGGATTATTTAAACTTTTAATTTTACTTTTTGTTTCAACTTTTTACATTTCTAGTAGACGAACAACGCTCTATCTCCACATTCACGTAAATACTATTTTTTTTTAAGTTCGTAAGTCGCTTTTGTTAAGTAGGAAATAAGCTTTTGATCTTCATAAATTATAGCTAAGAACCATCTCGATCAGCTTTCAAACAATAAAAACCTCATTAAAATCGATTCATTCGTTTGGGAGCCGATGTCTCAAAATAACACACAGATACACAGACGCACATATACACAGATACACAGAAACACAGATGCACAGATATACAGATAAACATGTTAAACTTATTACACCCCTTGCTTCGGGGGTTGAAAAGTCAAACTAGTGGAACTTTATTTGGAAAATTGACGATCAATTTGACTCAAAGAGATCCTCTACGTTAGCTTGATCTGACAACCGTGACTCTTTTCTGTGGGGTTATTTAAAAGAGGAGGTCTAAGTCAATAAACCTCGAACTCGAACAGCTCCAATTTAACAATAAATTATGAAAATGTTAATATTGTATTTCCTATATACTACAGAATGTCCCATAACTTCAGGTACATATTAGAAGGGCATGTAGTTCTTAATGTCCTGATTACGGAACAAAAAGAATTTTTTCAAAAATTTTTTAAATAAGAAATGTTTGCATAATACAATCATTTCATTAGGTTGCTAGTAGCCGGCCACATAAATTGTGTTTTTTATAACAGTTTTGATATTGCTCTTCTGATTATTGTTACAAATATGAATGGTTATAGTAACAGTGAGTTAGTGTATATGTTGCTAATGTATGGCGAAACAGGGCAAAACTGTAGATTAGCTCAGTGTTATTACGCTGAACGTTTCCCAGGACGACGGCATCCGAATTCTATCTACCGTCGCTGCACAAATTACATCTATCAATCGCTGTTGCACGTACTCGTCATTCCATCTATCGCCGCTGCACGAATTACAACAGTCAATCGCTGTTGCACGTACCCATCCTGCCATCTACCGCCGCTGCACGAACTTATGTGCAAATCAGAAACTACCAAAGAAATGCTACGCACTTTGTTCTAGAACATTCTAGAATGATTGCCACGTACGTTCTTTTTGAACTAATCCAAAATTGCTTACGTCTGAATTGACCATGACAACGGTACACTCATCACAATCGCTGGCTAAGTCCCGATTGCACCTTTACGAAGACATCATCAACAACTGCTTGCGATGTCCCAGTTGCACCTACTCAACCATCGCTGGCTAAGTCCCGATTGCACCTTTAAGAAACAAAGACATCTTCAACCGCTGGCCTAGTCCCGGTTACACCGTAGAAGACATCTTCAATGAGAGTAGGTCCTCCACGTCCCAAGTCGACGTCATCACCTTCTGGCCGCCACAGAATCTCGTACTATTCTCAATCTCCACCAACTGGTAGTGAAGTCCTAGTTGCTCTGAAGACATTCACTGAGAGAAGGTCCTCCACGTCCCATGCCGACGTCATCAGGCCGCACGCCGCCGCCTTCTTCAGCTGCTGCTCGACCGTAGCAAGCCACCACCGTCGAGTCCACGCCGCCATCCGACGGCACTTCGACGTCATCATTCGACGTCACCAGCCGACGTCACCAGCTGACATCACCAATCGACGTCACCATTCGTCGTCATTGTTACATTGCTGTTTCTGTTACCACTGTTTATTTTGTACAATAATATTTTGTTTCTGCTGTAACATTTTTGTAATATGTTTATGACAAAATTGTCATCGAAAATAAACACGATGTTATCTCTCTCTGTCAGGCTTAATTAGTACGAGACGCCCTGAAGATCCTCCAACTCCAATCCACCCACATATATTATTTATATTTATGTATTTCAGTGAGCAGCAACTTGTTCCTATTTCATCAAAACAATTGTAAAATTATTCATCATATATTCTTGAAATTTACGCACAACTAGAAATGATATTTTGGGGAAATTTAGTTTTCTATTCACTTGTTTTGTGTGGCTGTGACTTTAGAGGCCGTTAGCATCGCCTGTACGTTCACAGTAACATATGTTAAATGGCGCTTTACTTGAATGATCAATTTTATATAATAAATAATGAAATATAAATGTTTAAAAATATGTATGCTCACAGAGCAATAACGAACGCTGTTTGTTATGACGTTAAGCACATTGCTGCAGCGGACACAGGTTATTATATGCCATTGAAGTTTTGTTTTCCTTAGAACATTATAATTTTTGTTGTATTTCGACTGCAGAACAATTTAAATAGCACTCGTTTTGTCTACCTAAAATTTGTAGTAGTCAAAAGGTAATATGTATGCTTGATACTTATGTCTTTCGTTTGAGTATATAATTAACTGTCGAGTTGTCAGATTTTTGATAAATTTTAATTGTGCATGAATAGTAGGGACGGCCCGACTATTTTAAAATAATAATGTTATAATACAAACATTTTTAGGAATAATGTAACATTTTAATGAACATAATATATTGCAAATATCACATAATTTTTGTTTAAAAATATTAAGTTTTGAAAATTTTTATTTATAGGTTAAATTATTTATATATTATTATACAATTTTTGTTTTTAGTATATTATATTTCTCTAAAATCTATCTACAAATTAGGCTGCGAAACAATCAAAAAAATGCATATTTCTTGTCGTCGAATAAGTCGGTACCACATATCAGAATTTGAATCCAATGTGCCGTCATTTTTTTTTGCATGTGCTTATAATATAAATCAATAAACGTTATGTAACAAAGACTAAATATTATATTGAAAAATTCACAATTCATTATCCTTTTCATATTTATATAATTAAAACATATCATATTTTTTTTAATACAAATTTGAATTTTCGCGGTTTTTTTTTGGAATGCTGTGTATAGTTGTTCACTTGATTACCGTTGTAAACGAACAGAGTATTGGTTTGCAGTGTGTTAGTGGCAAATAATGTGAGTTTTTTGTTATCTACATTAACCAAAAAGGTAATATATGCACTATATACTCATATCTTTCGTTTAAATATATAATTAACTGTCGGGAAGTGTTATTTTCGATAAATTTTAATTCGTAAAAAATGATGAGATAGCCCAGCCCATTCAGCCATCGTTTCGGTTGAGCATACAATAAAACTTGGCATAATAATGTGATTATACACACACCTATCGGGCACATTTTGCTACAAAGCAAATATAACTAATTTTTTGTGTTTGTAAAATACAGATCTCATCATTTTGAAAAAAAGTAAACAATCATGGAGAACGACAAAGTCGACGAGTGGGAGAACGGAATTGAAACAAACGCCACAGTTGTAAACGACGAATTGCAAATAAACGCGGAAGAATCTTCATCTTCTACGGTGTAAGTTAATTCTTCTGTAAAGCCTATATTAAATGTTAACCTTAGTGAACAATTACTTTGATCTGCCCGGCTCAATCTAATATATCATTATAGTTGTTCATTATTGCTTCAATTTCATTCCAAATTTGTATGATTTCATACAAATACTCGTTTAATCCTTATTACCTGTCGGTGTAGGATGCTACAGTATTGTATATTTCTTCTTATCCTCGCGGTCACCATCCAACTTAACTTTTGTGAAGCATGCTTCGTCATGTTAACTACACTGTCTTACTGCCGGCCTGTATATATATAAATTAAATAATATTTGTAGAAATGGCCACGCGAAGTTAGTACTTGAGGCCCTCTTATTTGCATTGAATCCTGATGCACCTTCGTTTTCTCCTAAGACCACAGGAGCAGAAGGAAAGGAGAGAACAGTAAACGTAGAGCAGAAAAAGTAAGTTTTTCCGTTAGGGTTCACAGTAACGTATGTTAAATGGCACATTATTACATAAAACATATATGCTCAGAGTACGATAAAGACTGACGTTCTTTAGCTATTTGAGTAAGCGAGGTTCAAGTCCATTTGGTTTGTCGAGGTATATGTCATTAAAGATTTATTAGAGCATTATAATTTTCGTTGTTTCCAAATTAGGCTGCAGAACAATTTAAATAATAATTGTTTTGTTTAACTAATGTTTGTGCAATCAAGTAACCCATTTCATATTTAGTGACCCATTTGAATTCCGCAAATAAAAAAAATCCATTTAGCAATAATTGTGATAGTTTTATACAAAATTAAACTAACTATAGCATTATTATTATAACAATTAGAATTTTTTTCACTGAGCCGAATAATCTGCCGACAACTGTTCTAGAACCAAATAATTAAATTAAAATAACATTAATTTGTAATTTAAGTATAATATTACTACAAATAACTTTAATTTAGATCCCCTGCACGTGAAGAGGGCCAAGAACATTCGGAACAACAACAGTTCGTACCATCTAGTTCACAGGCATCACCATCACCATCTCGCAGTGTTTTTACAACAGACTTAATAGGTCGCCCGCGGTTTCGGCCAATTTTTCCGTATGCGTGGCCAAATCAATGTAATTTAATAGCCAACGACGAGTATACACTCAACCAGAGTACTAGTAACAATCCTGAATACGATGATACCAATAATACTGTTATCAATGACGGCAACACGAATACACCTAATCCTGAATATGAAGATTACAGTAATTATGATCCCGATGCATTCATGGATAATTGCAGTTTTGATCCCAATTTTGGTCAGAATTTCATTCCTGTATACCCGGATAATTATTATTTAGATCCCTTGAATGGTAACTACGTGGACGATAATTATAATAATCTAAATAATAATCCCAATCTTCTCACGAACGAT
The DNA here is from genome assembly GCA_963942605.1 of Poecilus cupreus. Lineage (NCBI taxonomy): Eukaryota > Metazoa > Arthropoda > Insecta > Coleoptera > Carabidae > Poecilus > Poecilus cupreus. The sequence continues at coordinate 27,059,902 of OZ012715.1, forward strand.
AATGAATTCGATAATAATATTATAGAGTTACCAGCTGAAATTGATTCTACTTCGTACCATCCTGAATATATTCCAGAGGGATTTTACCTTAACTATCCATGTATGGGAAGTAACACCCCAACACGACAGACAGAATATAAAAACCCGGAACAGACCTCAATTTATAGAATGAGATCGCCAAGAACTATTAGACCTACGAGTCCCGACACAAATTTGGTTTCAATGAATTCTTTACGCCATCGCAGACCTAATGGTAAGTTTAATTTTGTTACTGTTTTTCATCCATATAAGAATGCCTTGTATTTAATGATTAGGAGTACCTTTGCGTTATGCACATCTTTACGATGAGGAAGAAATCTTCTTACTCGAAACTATGGATCTTAGAGAAACTCAACACAGAAGTGCTCGGGCCCGTAAAGTAAAAACCAGTGAAACGGGCTCACACGCAATGGACTTGGAAGAATATATGTTAATAGCTAACATAACAAATATTAAAAAATACATTTGCAAATCTTGTTCTAATTTATCGGAACATAGACGTCACCTACCCGGCGGAATACTTTCGCGAGAAGAACAATCTGAAACCTACGACCTGCAAAATTTAAAATCCGTAAAGTCAACAGTAAGAACCAAATCCATTGGTATTTCAACCCGTGCATTGGTAACAAGAACCGTTGAAACACAAACTGACATATTAGATATAAAAGTTCCGTTTAAAACAATTCCAACACCCAAACCTTCCCGAGCGTCAATATCATCTGGTTCCGTGAAATCAGTCAAATTTGCTAATCCAAAAAAAATCGAGTCTTCTGATGATGAATCCAATCATGAGGCACAGCGCGAAGTTACTTCCACCGAAAGTTCTAGTGGGGCAGCTGTTGACTGGAATGATCTAGCATCATCTATAGAATCATTATATACTACCTCTCGTGAAGCATTAGTTCCCGAACCACCGAAACCAGCTCCCGTTTCTGTAGTGGACGCGGATATCCCGATGGCGCCGACACGCAGAGTAAGAAGACCAGGTGAACCGGAATTTATGTCATATGCTGCAGTTGTTGGTTCGAGCCAGACAAAATATTCTGAAATTTTACGCACAAAGCGTGATGAAAACTTGAGGCGTATGGTTAAAGCTAGCACCAGCAAAATAAATACTCAACCTGATCCACGGAGATCGAGACAAGTAAGCTTTTAATAACTTTATGAAATAATCAGAATTTTACACACATTCTATATTTCAGCTTTTGTCACAACGCCCGAATGCTACATCAACACCGACAAACCCTGTATTTTTAGAACTGACACTCAGCCGTCGACTTTTACCAAACAGTTTAAAAAATACCTTTGAATATTTTATAAATCGCGGTCTACATTTCAAGTCAGTTGGCAGGAATATTATATTACTAATATTCAATAATGGGAACGATGGTAATCTTAAAAAAACTTAATGTTTATTGATCACTGATTAAAATGTATTTTTCTTCTAGCAAACGAAGTGTTACATCGTCAATGGAGAATTGGTAAAATTGTAACCATAGACAAGGCAAGTGAGGGATCACAACAAGTTGCTTCGGGATATAAGACCTTTGTAGAACGTAATAATCCACCTAGAAGATACTTTAAATCCGACTATTATAAATAATTGCTTTACAATTTAAGATATTTTTTATACCAAAATTTTTGTAAAAGTATTTGTTGTAATGAAAAAATGCATCTTGATGTATACCCTTTAGGCCAATAATTAAAATTCATTGTAAATTTTCTAGTTCTAAATAAATTATTAAAATTTAATGAGTTTTATTGTTTTCATTCATAGTTTTATACCTTACTTATTTAATCCTATGCCGGTTCTACCCTCATGAGCGTAAGGCTTGCCACCGTCGTCAGGGGGGGGGGGGAGCGGGGGTGTTGAATTTTGGTTCGTTTGTCTTCTCCATATTTTTTTCCACATCACTCTATCTTGTGTTGTTATCTTCGTTTCTTCCCAAGTGATGCCTTTTTTTTCCGCTGCGTCTCTTCTTCCATCCACCTTCTTCTTGGCCGTCCTCGTGGTTTCTTCTTATATTTGCTTCAAACACCTGTTTAACTATTCCTTCCACTCCCTTCCTTTTTACATAACCATGCTATCTCAGCTTCCTTTCTGCTATCTTTTCTTCTTTTGATTTTACTTTTACATTTTGTCGGTAGGTTACATTTTTTACTCTATCCAGTCTTATTTTCTACTCGATTCGACTATAGAATCTCATTTCGATGGCACGTTATATGTTTTTCTTTTTTTTGTGTTAATGCCCATGTTTCCGTTTCGTGTATGAGTATGAGTGTCACTGTTCTGGTCTCTTTCGGTATATTTTTTTTTCCTAGGAAACTGTGTTTGAAGCTATTAAATACTTCGCCTCCTGTTGTTCTTCTTTCCCTTATTTCTTCATCAAATTTTCCATCTTTCGATAAAATTGAACCTAAATATTTAAATTTTTGAACTTGCTGGAGATTTAAATTTTTGAGTTGTATTGTATGGTGTTGTTTGTTTCTCTCCAGTGTCCTGGTTTTCATATGTTGATCTTCATGTTTAATTTTTGTAGCGCTTTATCATCGATTTCCAAATTCCTTATTAGTGTTCCTTCATCTTCTGCTATGATGACCGTTTCATCTGCATAGCATGTTTCTGCTATTTCAACTCCCCTCATCTTCTGCTATGATGACCGTTTCATCTGCATAGCATGTTTCTTCTATTTCAACTCCCCTCATTTTCCAGTGTCCTACACAGTATTCGAATCCCACACCTAACATTTGCCAATTTACATTTACCTCTGTGGTTTCCCCACCACTAACATCTTTGGGAGCTATGATTTGACGGCTGGTAACCGCACTTTATATGCAAAATATATCATTTACCGATATCTGCGTACGCGCCCATAATGGGAAGTTTTGCTCGGAATTCAATGGTGCGTCCACAAAACATTTATTAAATCTCGAATTTTCCTAAAACTCTCTCCTGAATAAAACCATTTTATTATTTGCAGCTTTACTTCATGATTAATATTATTCATTCTTATGAATTTAGTTTCTTTTGCAAGACAATTATTAACTTGAAATTATTAGAAAATAGTAGTTACAAAGTTTAACAATCTCTTCTGACAGTTCAAACATCATGTAATTGTTTGTATTTTTGTTTCAATTCCATGGCTATCACTACAAATGAGCAATATTTATGAATTTTTAGATGCAGAATTAAATTCTCTTCAATTCTTATTTGAACCAGGAACTTTTGCGCACGGAAAAACTGATTTCCCATGTTAAACGCCTATGGCCCGCTTTTTGATTTACAAGTAAATACACTACAGGACGCTGCAAAATAACCTCCCAAGCAATACACAACGCCCTATTAAAACTAGGGAGATTGTTTTGTCGCACCTGTGCTACATAATATACTGAACACCGATGGAAAGGAAATATTCATCAATAGGCTCTTCAACCACCTTAAAATTAAGCACATTTGGAACAAATTTTCAATAATACGCTTGAAAACAATTTGACAATAATATAACACTTTATTTAAAAAAATAAATATTACGCCTGTAGTTAATTATTAAAAGTACATTATGTCAGACCGACTATTGACACATAGAGATTGCGCGCGCATAATCTTGGCCATCTTGGCGTTGAGTGTTGTGTTCTGTATGTTGTATTAATGTTTTTATTTGTTGAAATCTTTAAATTCTCGTTAAAATTACAATTGTGGTTATACAGTATTGCTTTGTGCTTAGTTGTGATGATAACAAAATTCAAAATTAAAATTTATTTCAGCGCTGTTCTGTTATTAGTCATTATGACGTCACACGGTTTTACATAGAATCTTTTGTAATTAATTTCGGGCTTAATTATATTACAATATAGAAGAAAACATGAAAAATATTCATATATTTATGTCTATTTAAGAAATATACAATAAAAAAAATTGGTTGAAGAGCCTATCGCAAAATTAATTGCACTTTACATGAAATACACACTTTTAGTACTAATACAAGTAATTACCTACATATTGTTGTATAATGAACTAATTAATGAAATGTCTATGATGCTAAATGGAAATTACATTACTTCATATACAGTGTAATTAAATTTGCGAATTGCTGAAACATTCTTTTTGATCGTTGAGCAGTATATCATGTAGTACGTGCAGGGCCTGATTAACCATTTAGGCTACATAGGCTAAAGCCTGGGGGCGAGCGGTTCTTGTGGTCGCGCGGTTCAGAAGGACGCGACGATTTTTTTCAGCATTAAAAAGGGTAAGAAATTATTTATTATTTACGTTCGACTCTTCGACAACAATAATTTGCACCGCTTTTTAGACCGTTGCTTAAGAACATTGTTTAAAGGTTTACCAAAAACAGAAAACGAAACTTCATATAATTAATTAATAATTATTTCAATTTTTTTATTGCCTTGTTTCGATTTTTACCAATTAAACACTTGTATCTACACATTTTTGTTTTTTATCTTCCGTTACATCATGTAAGGGAGGTAAAGGAATCTTCCTAAAAATTCGGTAGTGAGTTTTCAGAGAATGATCATGTTTTAAGGTCCCTATAATATGATTTTTATAGTTTCTTTGTCTATCGGTTGGAGTTACGGTGTCTCAAAAATTAAAAATTTTTATAATTTGTAATTTGTATATATCAATTATTGTATCCCCTTGGAAAGAGCTAATTAGTTTTTGGTGATAATCCAATAACCGGAAGTGCTAGTTTACTAGAAGCCCTAATAAGTTATTTTGAAATATTTCAGCAAATTATGGTTTAAAGAAAATTTTTGTTTTAGATTAATATTTAGAATATTATATATTTGCTATATTTCTTGTTTGAAATATTTTCTCTTACTGTTATCATTTACGAATAACAATACGTTAAAGAAAAATTATATTTTGACTTTTTCGTTTAAATTTGCTAACCTGTTTTTTTGAATAGAACAAAAGAACGCTTGAAAATTTAAATTTTTTGACAAATATCACAATTGAAAACTAAATTATTTGAAGGAAAGAGCGTTCTTGATAGTGGTAGTCCCTGTCCCTGTAATAATAATAAGAAATCTTGGGTGAGAGGTAATGTAGTGCCCACAGAGATGGCCAGTAATTAATTACAAGTAATTTAATTACATAATTAATTACATTTTTCAGAAATTTAATTGGTAATTTAAATTTTCAATTACATTTGCTCTGTAATGAAAAGTTCAGTACTTAATTATGTTATTTATGCAAGTTATTAGTAATTCTAATTCTAGCACTTTATCATTGTAATTACAATTACATTGACAATTACTCTGGAATTTTACATTTACAATATGACCAATATAATGACTTTTTTTATATATGAGATGAAATCGAAAATTCCATTTCAATTTCAACAGATCAAGATTTGTTGGTTCTTATTAATTTTCCAAATATCAATCGCTTTTTTCTGAAGTATAACGATATTTTACCTTCTTCAGCTACTATTGAAAAATTATTTTCATTCGTAGGTCTTATTTTAAATCCAAGGTGCTGTAGATTTGTAGTTTGTAGATTTGTAGTTTCTCTCACAGAAATTACAAATTTGAAAACACCAGTTTGAATAACTATAATCCACAATATTAGGCAGAACGTTTTTTTTTTGTTCTAGAGTTCTAGTCTTTTTTATATATTTTAATAATAATAATTGTATGTTCCTACATTTTGCTTTTGATTTATATTTTACTTTTTTATAGAATAAAACTGTAAAATAAATAAATATCTATATTAAATATGAATTTTTTTAATTCCCATAAAAAATGAAAAGTAATTGTAATTTGTAATAATTTAATGTAATTTAATTACATATTTGCATGTAATTGAGCTAATAAATTAATTACCTTTTTATCGTAAAGTAATGTAAATTGACGATTGAAATTTACTTAACATTGAGACAGTAATTATAAAAAGCAATTAATTACATCAAGAAGACAAACAGGGGCACCAAGCTTATGTTAGCCTAGGGGCGGCTGCAACCTAAATCAGGCCCTGAGTACGTGCTATAAATATTTTCCTCAAGTATTGAAACAGACTGTGTAAGTAAAATAAAAAGAATATCGTGCGTCTGGTATTGAACTAGTGGACACCGCACCAGGTACAAGGGTTTGAGTTTTATGGCATCAGGTACACACAATATGCCATTGTTCGATTAAGTGGAGTGTGATTTAATCGTCGTGCAGCCAAAGAGACGAAAAAATCCAGTGCATCGGCGCTTTCATTTCATTTACAGCACGTATCGTTTAGCGATCACTTGCGCTGATAGTGTCTGCAAACTAGCAATAATTAAAAAGAGTGCCTGCGGATTTTTCCGTAACGAAATGAACAGCCGCTTACATATTCATGGCTCGCAATAAACCTGATATACAAATGATTATGCGGTGCACTGATAATATATAGCATAGCTACAGCGCGACCTACCCTACCCTCCCGAACTTAATTACTGAAATCGAAGCTGCTGCGTGAGTTGATGACTGTCAGCGCACTTCGCACATTCCCAGCTCGGCCCATAACAAATATTACTGTACCATCAATGGATAAATTGCATAAAGTATTGTTAGCTAACAACGTGTTCAAAGACAGCACATTTTAAAGGTTGAACGATACTTTTATAGTGGGTCTATGCCAGAGATGGGCAGTAATTAAATTACAAAATTAATTATATTTTTCAGAAATGTAATAATTAATTTAAATTTTCAATTACTCACTGTGTAATGGAAAGTTCAGTTATTAATTACAGTTTTATACAAGCAATTTGCACTTTGTTTTTATTTTCTTTTATGAACAAAATGACCAATATTATGACTTTTTGATTGTGATAAAATCAAAATTCCGTTTCAATTTCTAATCAAATAGAAATGAAGATCTTTAATTTTTTAATAGTCCAACAGATCAAAATTTGATGGTTCTTAGTAATTTTCCAAATATCAAACGAATTTTTCTGAAACATAACGCCATTTTTCTTTCTTAGCTCCTGTTGAAAAATTATTTTCATACGCTGGCCTCATTTTAAATGTAAGACGCTGTACATTATCAGATTCTCTCTTCGAAAACTTTCTAATTTTTAAAACACCAGCTTGAATAACTATAATCCACGATATTAGTCAGAGCATTTTGTTTGTAGACTTCTAATGTAGTTTTTTTTATATATTTTAATAACTAGTTTTTTGTCAAACTAGAGAGGAAAGCGTTTCTTTTCCCACTCGAGCTCGAAGTTTGCCTCACGATCGCATAGCGACTAATATCGTGGATTATAGTTTTAAAAACGATATGTTCCTAAAAACGATTTGCTCGAACCTAAAATACACTTTAACAACACAAATGACACGTTAAAGGTTAGGTTAACACACCTCACACGCAAGGCGGTATAGCAGTGTTGCCAATAAACCAATTTTAAATATAAGTTAAAGTTGTCAAATTGTGATTTACTGAAAAATGAAAATATAAAGCATCATTATAAGACATTTAAAATAGGTATGCATATCACTAAAATAAAGATTTTCAATTAAATTAGGCATTTATTTATAATTTTTACAATATAATTTTTGTAAATAACATTCATGTTGGTAACATTTCAATATTTTCCTCTCTAGAGAGGAAAACACATTTTTTCGGAAACGAACAATGGGGTTTCCTGGCATGTCAGGAAAAAATAAGAATAATAATAATTTTTTAGTATAAAGTTGTAAAATAAATATATTAAAAATGATTTTCCTTTTCTTTCCATAAAAATAAAAAGTAATTGTATTTTGTAATTAGTAAATGTAATTTATATACATTTATTGCATGTAATTGAACTAATTAATTAATTACACTTTGATCGTAAAGTAATGCAATTTGACGATTGTAATTAAATTAACAGTGAAACATTAATTTTAAAAAGTAATTATTTAAAAATTTTCTGTAATCTCTGGTATATAATTAAATTAAAAAACCTACACGGGTGAGTGATATTTTTGGTGTATGTATTTCTTGAATGACCCCTTACTGAAATCTGCGAAAGGGAGGTGCCACTCCCAAAATGGAGAAAAGGTGAGATGATATAATATTTATTTTAATTATTTATATATTACAAGCAGTAAATAGGTTAACAATAAAGCAAATTCATTTTGATAATAATAAGTAGCTTCAAATAATAAAATTTAATATTCTAAAATGTTAAAAATCTCGTTAAAAATATCATACAGGTAGTCATAGCCCCTTCCCCGGTAAATTACAAGGCTTTATTTACTAATTAATTGATCGTCACAAGCATGCCTCATCCCGGAAGGATCGTACTACCCGATCAAGGGAGTTCGAAACGAAGTATATGTAGTGAGTGTCATTCTGTACACCGATACATGAGAAGTAACTCATATATAATTGTTTATAACCTGGTACAGGAGAAGTAAATCGAAAATCATTTTCTACAGAATTGCGATCTATAGCAATAACTCTTTTGGAATTTCAAATTGGACATTAATTAATATACATGGTCGTAAAAATAGAATTTGCAATTATGCTGCAGTACAGAGCAGATAATTATTGATATTACTTAATTACTACAAGTTTTTCTATAACAACTGTACATAGTAATATGTATGTATTTGACGAATTCAATTAAAAAATTAATAAAAAATTAATAAAAAAGTCAATAACTTTAAACAGAGTAAATTTTCTAACTAGATCGTAGTAGGGCGCACTTTTACCCTAAGAGATGTCGCCAGGGAGAAAATTTAAGAACTGTACAATTTGAAATAAAAATAAATAGTAAATAGCTCCGTAGCAACGCGTCGAACTGTGGATCATGAGTTCCTCAGTTCGAAACCCACAGCTGTTAGTTGTTAAATTAAATTTACTCCTGATGGAGCTATGATTTGACGGCTGGTAACCGCACTTCATACGCAAAAATATATCACTTACCGAGATCTGCGTAAGCAGAATGCCACACTCACAATGGGTAAAAGACGTGATGATATATTTATTTATTTTTTATTTATTTTACAATTTGAATTATCTAATTATTTTGGAATATCTATAAATTAATATCGGATCGTTATATAACAGATATGTTTTCCGTTTAATACTTACTTACTTACTTAATCCTGAGGCCCTTTTTGTACCTTTTCAGGTGTAGGGCAGGTTGAGTCTGTGCTATTCTGGGCGGTATTCCGCTACTTGTGGGATCTTCTTCCATGTCTCCCTCCATCCCTGTCTGTCTTTGGCCAGCTGCCTTGCTTCTTCCCATTTGAATCCTCTCCTTTCTAGTGCATTCTTTACTTCTTCAGTCCATGTTTTTCTTGGTCTTCCTTTTTGTTTTGTTTTCATTACTCTTGCTTCGTATACTTTTCTCGTTGTTCTTTCTTCTCCCATTCTTTGTATGTATCCCCACCATCTTAGCTGTCCCTCTTCTATCGTATTAGCGATAGGTTGTATGCCCAGGGATTTTCTAATGTCTTCGTTTCTCACCTTGTCCATGATTGTTTTCCCTTCTATTTTTCTTAGGAATCTCATTTCAGTGCTGTTCAGTCTACTATGATGTTTATTTGTTGTTGTCCATGTTTCTGAGCCGTAAGTTAGAATAGGAACCGCTACTTTCTTGTATATTTGTGTTTTGGTGTCTTTTGGTATTTCTTTGTTTGTTAGGATGTTGTTCTTAATGGCGTTGATAACATTTAATAACAAAAATAAAACATGCATTTAAATTTGTTACTGTAATAAATGTATAAAGGCATTAGCGGACTCGGTAGGCAGACGTTGTCCTGCCACAGACCTCGCTATGTATAAAATTCCGGTGTTCGTAATCCTTCTCCTCCTAAATTATCCGCACGTAATATTGTAGAGCCTATAAATAGCCTTGAATTATTAACTAGCTCCCAATAATTTTTATTGTTACTATCATAAGTTCCGCTGGCAGTTCTTCCCGCTAGTGGAACCTTTAATAGTAAGAAAAAATTAAAGAGCATAAAATTGGGAATAGGGCAAGTAATTAGCCTATAATTTGCCTTTAATTTTCCAGGCGGTGCCATATTTTTTTTTATTGTTACTTTCATAAGTTACGCTGACAGTTCCTTTGGCCAGCGGTACCTTTAATTTTTAAAAGAATTGAAGAGCCTAAAATTGGGGAATAGGGCACTTAATTAGCCTATAATTTGCATTTAATTTTTCATACTGTGCCATATTTTTTATTGTTACTGTCGTAAGTTCCGCTGGCGAAACATTCAATTTAAAAAAAAATTGAAGAGCCTAAAATTGGGGAATGGAGCACTTAATTAGCTTATATTTAGTCTTTAATTTTCCATACGATGCCATATGTTTTCCATGATTCAGTTCCGCCAGCAGAAGGGAACTGTTTTAAATCATCTTGTAGAATATTGCAGTCACGTGCAGAAGAAATGGGATGAAAAATCTTGACATCATCAGCAAATAATAGTTTTTCGCACTGCAGAATGTAAATAACTATTTTTAGTGCTCAATTTGGAGTGGATGAAATGAGAACTCAACAACGGGTAACGTAGACAGACTGGCACTTGCTCTACAGACGACACGAACCCCGGACTGGCTGATAATGCGCCCTTTTTTATTCTAATTACACTTAGGTCTAGAGTTACGTCCACTATTTTCATTTGCCAGAGATTCATTTTGATATATCACGGATAGACAGTTGGACGGATCTGATATCCGCATTGCTGCGCTTTCGCGAAAGGTCTTATAGCTTTTAGTTCATTACATACAGAATGTCTACATAATTAATACACACTACTTATATAGATTAGCAAATTAATAAATTACTTATGGAATATATCTGTGATTTTGAGGGAAAACTAGTTAAGTCACTATTTCATGATTCCGAGTTAGTTACGTTTAAAGTTTTACAAGTCACCTTCATAAATTCTTCAAATGGCTCCGAATATCTATTTGACACCATTTGTACTTTAAAGATAAGTATAAGAAACAATCCAAACTTGTGAATATGTCTTTAATTTAGACAGAAATGAAAGAAAATCACATAACTGGTTTTTCCTCAAAAAAAGTCAGATAACTGGGTTCTCCTCAAAAAAATATAATTTCACCATTATTTTGTAACTACAAACAACTGATTGAGTTATTAATTGATTTTTATGTTTATATTGAACAATTTACAACTTTAAACAAATTGAACATAATTTTAAACAGTTCTTGTAATGGTATCTACATGTGAGCTGATTTAGTGGAAAAATTGTTTCGCCGGGATTTCAACGTAGATGGTGGTTTTTGGGCATATCTCAATTTAAAAAAATGAGTTAGATTAAATTTTGTTACATTAAAATAGATTAAAAATTAAAATTTACGGGGGGATTATGTGCCGGACAAACCAGATTTTTTTTTAATATTGCTAACATTTTACCTATTTACTTTACAGCAAATGTGGATATAAAAGATTTAATTGTTGTCAATTATATTTGGAATAAAAATAATATTTTTAAATTTCTTGCTATTTTGAGAAGAACTAAATTAAAAGTTTCAGAATATGTTTTTATGTTTCAATAACCATAGTTGTTATGAGAACAAATAATTTACTAAAACATGTATACAAGGCATATAGAGTTTTCAATGCAATTTTTTTTTATATTGCTGTATCTTTTTTATCTATTCACTTTACAAAAAAAAGTGTAACTACAATAGTTGTTCAGGTTTTAAAATTTTATGTAATGAGGCCCATTCGGTTACCTGATTAAGTGAATATTGAATATTTGTATTTCCTAATATATCAATTAAATTAAATTAAAATGTCATTTCTAACATGCTTCTAAATGGAATTTAACTACAAGAAACCGATCTAACAGAATCTAACTAAACTTAACATGATCTACCTTCTTCCATTATCCCATAATAATATTTTTCCCTCTCAATCTAATAAAAAATAACAGATTTTCATTAGGCGTTAGTTCGTTCACTATGAATGGTGTTCGATCACGGCTGACCTAAAACACAGTTTAATGAGTTACTTTATTCGTTTAACGTGGAAGCGAGCATATCTTCAGATAAGTTCTATTAAAAATAAGAACTGATTCGAGTTTATTGAGCTTGAGTTGTGTAGGATTAGGGTTTGTTTGTGAAAAGTGCAAGCGAAGCAAGCTTACCTACAGTACAGGCTCTGATTAACCCTATAGGCTATAGGCATTAAAATGGGTAAAAAAATATTTACTTTCGACCCTTCGACAACAATCACTTGCAGAGCTTTCTATAATGTTCATTGAGAATGACTTATTATCATACTTGCCCTTTGAAAACATTGTTCAAAAGTTTACCAAAACCTCGGCCAGAACAAAAGCTTTATATGATTAATTAATAATTAATGTTGCAAATGTTTTTATATTTTTATTATTGCTTTATTTCGATTTTGATTGACTAAAAACTTGTATCTAAACATCTTTTTTTCTACCTCCTGCCACATACCTGTAAGGGAGGAATTATGTTAAAAATTCGGTAGTGGATTTTCAGTGGATGAGGACGTTTTAGGTGTGTGTCTGTGTCTCTATCAGTCTGTGTGGATCTCTAGAGTTGCGGTTTCTCAAAAACTACTAAACTTGAAATTTTGATATTTTGTATATATCAATTATACCCACTTGAGAAGAGCTGATTATTTTTTTGTGATAATCCAATAACCGAAAGTGGTAGTTTACTCAGTAAATTATGATTTTTTGTTATTAGTATGTTTCAAATATTATTATCTACAGTTGTTGTTTGAAACATTTTTCTCTTATTGTCACCATTTTAGATGTACAACACGTTCAAGCATAATTATATTTTAACATTATATGTTAATCGGTGGTTTTTTGTTAAAAAAAAAACAGAAACAACGCTTGAAATTTTTTGACATGTACCGTAATTGAAAACTAAATTTTTTAAGGGATGGGTGTTTCTTGATAGTGGTGAACCGTGTTCATGCATTGTTTGGTAAGAAATCTATTACAGGTGGTATTGTGGTGTCCACAACAGATTTTGTTTTTCTTGCGTTGAAACAAATAGGGACGGCAAGCTTATATTAGCCTAAGAGCGGCTACAATCTAAATCAGATCCTGCCTACATTCCATATTAACATAACTTGTATCATTGTAAATGTTTTTTCAGCAATGCTCAAACAAAATCAGAGGTGAAGTATCTCAAGGTTGACCAATAGCAACATTTCTATCCACATTTCTATTGTTTTGATTATTACACTGGTAAACAAAAATCAACTTTTTTTGAGTGCCATGGATAAAACATAGCGTATGTTATATAAAATTTTACTAGAAATCTGAAAATAACCTTGGATTTTCTCTATCACCCATACATTGTTTGCTACAAAGTATTGTGTGTTATACTGAAATATATCAATATCTGTATGTTCTTAATGTTACTGTTACTTAGTTCATTTTGTTGTGGAGATTTTCCGGCGATATTTTGTCTGCAGTGTCCCGTATTAATGTCCAATTTGTCTCTGCGGTGTCCCGTATTAATATCCAATAAAACTAGGACTCCATTTGCCTTGGTATCGTTTTATTTCGTGGTTGCAACGTCTTGGTGGAACCGTTTTCCACGTTCGTTACTTACGGCACCCATATGTTCCGGAAAGAAATCGGGAGTTGCATCCAGAAAGTGAATTTTTAATGACATATTGCATCCCATTTCTCTGTAGGCATTAAGTAATTCGTGAGAGGACTGCAGTTATGAGTTTTTTTGTATCTCTCCTCATATCCAAGCCAGTCCATATATTCTTCATTTTCATTAAGTAATTCAATCAAAGGATATTTACAATCTGCAGCCAACTAATGCACAATATCTGCTTTGGGTGCATATTTCTTGTATGTAATAAACAGAAATAAACACAATATTTATTTATTTATTTAGATAAATCTAACCAATGTTGCATATTTATATAGTGTTTCCTTTAAAACAACCAGCGCTTTTTTTGGGCGAACTAATGGCTTCAGAGAAAAATGTAAAAATACAAAAAATGACCAAGAAAAATTACCCTATTTAATAAAAATAACAAACAGAAAATTACATCAGTGGTTCTCAAACGATAGAGTAAAATGATATTTTTTTAAATAGTAACCTATATAAATTTTTAGTCCATTAGATAGAGAATTTTTTTCTGATTTCAACGATTTAAATATGATACGAGGTTGTATAACAATTATTTTAGAAAAATGTACTTCGTTTTAGCTTTATTGGAGAACAGCACATTTTCATTAAAATCACAAGATTGAGCATTAGTATATTAATAACTATTCATTTGTTTTGAAGATTTTTAGAATTGTTACGTAAAATTAATAAATTTTGACAGATGTGTCATCACTCAGCGGAACATTTCTTACTGAGTGCATATCTTAACTCGTTAAGATAAAGCACAAAAATCTCAGAAGCAAAGACACTTTTACGGTTTGAGATTAAACTGATCAGTGAAATTACGAATCAAGTAATTCACGTTTAGGTCAAATTCAGCCTCTCACTGTACTGAAAGCCACGGATTATTATTCAGTTACAGGTGTCGCGATGTAACCGGTGTATCACGACTGCATTGCTGCTCTATGCTATCCCGGAATCAGCGCTCTGACGTTTCATGAATAATACATCCTTTGGTTTACACTTCGGAATTCGGATCACTCCCTGCTATAGGCCGTTGATATTTTACTTTTCATTTGTACTTTATTTATAAACATTGTTGTGTGATTTCTTTACCGGGTGGTCCATTGGTATGTATTTTTTATTTATGCGATTATTTTGAATATTACTTTTAATTTAAAACGTCCATTTATTTCTAGTATTTATTTTACATTTTCGAGCACTGATATACAACTTTATATTTTTTATTGGAATATCCTATATATTTTTGCAAACTTATAAATATCCTTCGTTTCTCTTTAAAAGAGTTTTAATTTAATCTCATTCCGCTATTTGTTATTTAACGTGAAACCATCCCTCTACTTTCTTTAAGTCTGTTTTAGACGTCGCAATTTTTGCTGCAAGTTTTATTGCGTAACAGTGCAACAAAACTTGTAGCAATGAAAATTTTTTAACTGTATTACATGATGCAATGACTTGAAGCAAGATACCTAGTTAATTTTAATTATGTACCAACAGTCACGTTATAACCCTATGTCAAATATTAATAACCAAACCTGTAGTCTCGAAATTGTAGAATGATAATAGTAATTCGTTTGTGGGATATGCTTTTGTGAATTTATATTTTGTCGAATGCATAGACAAGATTTGTAAAGTAGCTTTGAAATCTCGAACAGAACTGAATACAGAAAACTGAATTGCATATATCCGTATAAATTTTCAAACATATGATTCCTATTCAATATTAGTTCTCTATTAAAACAGTTGGCAACAACATGGCGAGCTTAAAGTCACTATGAAGTCACTAGAAAATTGTAAGTTGCTGCAAGAAAAGTAGAACAAATTCTATTCGCGTGCAAGTCTTGCGGCGCAATAAAACTTGCAGGAACTTTTGTACTACACGATGCAGTTTTAATGGGGTCGTCCACCATTTTTTTTTTATGAAACTTTATCTAAATTGAAGACTATCTACACTTTTAAAAAGTCTTAATGAATAACAATTAAATAAATAAATATTTATTTATTTAATTGTTATTCATTAAGCCACAATGTTTTTTTTTTTAAATGTTGTGACGTCATTATAGAGGTGTTGGTGAATCTCAAACAATAGAGATTCAAATAATTTTAGTCACATAAATGTTCGATTTTATTGTAATAATAATAATGAAATAAGTAAAAATATATATGACTACAATTATTTACCACCTTTACTGTTTAAGATCCAACAACACCTCTACAATGACGTCACAACATTTTTTAATATATCTTTGTAGCTTAATGAATAATAATTAAGACTTTTAAAAAGTTTAGATAGTCTTCAATTTAAATAAAGTTTCATAAAAAAATTTTAAAAACGATCCCATTGTATTGTCTTTAAGAATTGCGCCGTCTAAAACGGGCTTTAGAAATGATTAGTATCCCGGAACTTCTTATTTTCTTATTTCTCAGAATTATTTATTTTGTTACATTATGTTTGTAAAATTGTAATTGTTGACAACTGTGCCAAATTATTTCAGGTACGCAAGTGAAAAGCAACCCATGCAATTATTGAGTCTCGTCTTATCAGTTAAATTCGTATACATTCCACGCTAGACCTTATATTATTAATTTTTTTTCCAACCATTTTATGCAACGATTATTAAGGCTACAATTATATGGAATGGTGAATCGAAAAACGTACCATAGCGTTTCAAATGCTATTTTTAAAATGTTCAATTAATGGCTTCCCTAATTATTTTAAATCATAAAAGTTACAGAGTTTCTTGCAGAGGAAGAATTTCTGCATTTTTTGACATTTATATTTATAATTTTACTCTAGCTGGCATAAAATAATTTTAAGAAAATTACCAGTAAACATTTTCGTCATTTTTTCAGTTGCAAGTACAGTAAAATAAAAAATATTGGCGTCAAAAAATACAGAAATTTTTCCTCTACATTAAATTTTTTAAGTTTTTTGATGTAAAATAATTAGGGAAAGCCAATAATTGAACATTTAAAAAATAGCATTGAAAATCCTATGGTGCGTCCTTCGATTCACTATCCTGTATATAATACCAATAAATTTAATAATTTATAATCGATAACTATCCCGCTATTTTTTTTTTTGTCCACTTCTACCACTGCTATATATATATATACCGGGTGGTGCTCGGTAAGTGCGAACATAGGGATTTAACATGGGATATTAGTTTAATGCAATTTCCTGCTCTCCTGTACATTTTACGGAAAAAGAGGGAAGATTTATTCAGAATTAAAAGCTACCCACGAAGCTGTTTTTACATGTTTTATTAAGTTTTTGGTTTAGCCGTAACATTAAAAATAAATTTCGAAATTTCTGTTAGTTTGTCGCAATAGCCATGAATTTTGTTTTATTTTTATGACAAATGCGTTAAATGTCAATTTTTGATGTTTATAAACGTGAATCTAATAATTCCGTGAACCAGAATGAAGGAGAAGGCTAAAAGTTAAACAAGACAATGCTTCCCCTATTTTGTAATTCATAATTTGTATTTACTTAGCGTATCTATTTACTTGTTTGTGTTTTTAATTTCTTTATAACCTGACGAAACGTTGTATTTATTAAATATTTTACAGAACTTTATTCAAAAGCCATTTTATTAAATATGAGATCTGAAAGCTTTTCCAACTTATTAAATTAATTTTCATACAAGAACATTTATTAAACCTACAAAAGTATTCACTGAAAACGAAATCGGATTGGCACTATTCAAATCAATTTTTCTCTTCATTTTCCAAGAAAACATTTTTATTAGTGCAGTTATTAGCCCGTATTTATAAAATAAAGCATTTACTTTGAAGTAAAAGGTAGAAGTAAAAGGTAATACATAGAAGTAAAAGGTAGAAGTAAAATGTTTTGCTTTAATTCGTATTCATAATCTTTACCTTTTCCTTGCAAGGAAATACTTCAGAAAAATGAAGTAAAAGGTACTAAAAATTTTTTATAGTTGCCCTACACATTATTCATTTGTTATGTATTGTCTAATTGACATTTGTGCAGTGTATGTTTTTAGTTAGTAAAATTTAAAGGTATGTGTCAAAGAAAAACTATTTTGAGCTTCAAGTCATTTGCGGGCATCTGATTTACACCAAAATCTAATGGCTTCTTTCCATATTAGAATAACGTAGAAATACACGATTTCAAAATTTTCTGAATGATAGAATTTGAGTTAGAGCGTATAGAGAATCCACACACACATACACTCAGACATCATCGTGAAAATGTTAAAATTGAATTCTAAGGACGTTGTCATTTACCAAAATCTCGAGACGCTATAGGGTACTTCCCGTTTACCTAAATTCATGAAATTTGGCAAGAAGCAGCCATGTAGCTCAAGTAAAGGAAAAAAGTCCCAAAATGTGGTCCGCCAACCACACCAAATGGACCTCTTCAAATCGAAATAATATTTTGAATTCCGATTCACGAGGCATATGCATGGTTTTGTAAAAAAAATTTACACGTAAATGCACCACATCAGTCATAGCAAACATACCACTGTAACCGCATACCCAAAGTGAAAGTTTAGCTTATAAAAAGCATATACACGTTGTAAACGGGCTGGCAAACTAATGAAAAAAGTGAGATTTAAAAAAAAAAAGTTGCATGTGGACTAGATACCTTTTTTTAGAAGCAAATCCTTCAGTTTAAATATAACCTGAAGCAAATGCTATATTTTTTGCAAGGAAAAGGTAATACTTCTTTTTATAAATACGGGCTATTGTGTACACTTACAAGGCATAGTATACACATAATAATGTGTAAAGGCAATGTATTCACAATCAAATGTAAACTTTGAGTAATAAATGTGTACATTTTGGCACCTGGGTTAGAAAAACATTTACGAAATAAAGCGCACGTGTCTAAATAAAAGTACTATTACTAATAGATGTACATAACATACCAAAATTATTATGAATTCGCAGGTGTTGTAGGAAACTAAAATATACATTAATAAGTCAATATTTGCAATAAATTTTACACGTTATACACGTTTTTAAAGTAATTTATTTTTTATTTGCCGATGTACCCGCCGTTGTTCCGGCCAATTCTAACAAGTGATTTGTGAAATAACTCAGTAATGGAATGCATGAAATAAAGATATATTTTAAATACTTATTACAGGTCGAATTGCCTACCTCTGTAGCTCAGTAGTTTAAAGTACTAGGCTATGACCCAGAGGTCCCGGGTTCAATTCCCGGACAGGGCTGGTATTCTATCTGTGTTGGTGATTGAATATAACGCCTCCATACTTATTACCAAATCGGTGTCTGTGATTGACTACAACGCAGACACCTCCATCTTCATCACCAATCGGTGTCTGTGATTGACTACAACACAGACACCTCCATCTTCATCACCAAATCGGTGTCTGTGATTGACTACAACACAGACACCTCCATCTTCATCACCAAATCGGTGTCTGTGATTGACTACAACGCAGACACCTCTATCTTCATCACCAAATAGGAATTAATAATAATAATAGTATTAATAAACCTAATTATAACTAAGAGACAGAATTTAAAAAATCTGTTATTTAATTTAAATCTGGAATAACCAATTTGTGGCAAACGAAACATCAAAGATATATGTAATATATACGCTTTGCTCAAATTAGATGATATGGTAAACATGGCCTTGCTATCTTTAATAACCATTTGAAATACACCTTCTTAGATGCTTTAAAACAATCTGCAATATTCACAAAGTAGAAAATCTTTATCATTTCTTCCTGGAATGCCCTTTATACACTCCTTACAGAACTTCATATCTTTTCCCGTTTCTTAATATTACAGGTTTAACTGAAGAAAATTATTCATGTATGTTTAAAGATCTAAATAATCTTCAATTAGACAAAATATTTTATTACACCATCAAATCCCTAAAACTAAGAAGATTTTGTACTAGTGATTAAAATAATAACATTTGTAACAAAACTCAGACAGGTTTTATCACAATGGAAAAGTCACTTGCACACAAAAGTAAAATACATATACATACACTCCCGGCCAAAATTTTCCGGGCACTAGGTCAAATCTTTAGTAATTTTTAGAAAAGCTACCTCATACTTATTTCTATGCGTTTAAAATTATACAAATATCTTTTATTTGTTAAACCTTAAATTAAGTACAAAACATTTTACAGAGAAAAACATTTAATATCTCACATTTCACTTATAAACTTAAACTTCCTATTCATCGAAAAATCCCTCTTTTGACTTAAGAACATTTGCTACGATTTTTGGCATTCTTTAGATTAGCTTCTGAAGTTTGACTGGTTCCAAATCCCTACAAGACTTCTCCAAGCTCATCATCTATTAATTGAGGAACGGTGTAGCGATGGTTAAAAGTATCTGTAATTGTCACAGTTACACACCACACTTCTTCTAACTTTCACAGAAGTTGATTTTACAAATCAACGTACTTTTTAAGACAACTGAGAACATAATTTGTCATAAAATATTACTATTTCCCTTTTAGCTGTATACAACGAGTGCCCGGAAACTTTTGGCCGGCAGTGTATGTACACACTTTTATACTTTTCATATTTTTTTTGTAAAAAAATCTACATTTCATGTAATATTGTATCATGTGCCGTAATATCTTTCTTGTATATTTCATACATTGTAATAAAGTGCCTGTCACTCAAAAATGTAATGATATCGAAATAATCCTACATTGTTTTATATCCAATAGTAAATAATCTAATGTTAGCAACATGTAACCAACCGCCTATTTCATATTTAGAACTGAAAAACTAGAATGTAAAAATGACGAGATAATTAAATTTTGGTTTCATGTCATCAAGCGAAAGTGTTAGTTTACTTGAAGGCCTCTGAGGTATTTTAAGCATATTTCACTAAATAATTGAGTTAGAGTAAATTTTGTTGTAATCAAAAAGATGTATAATAGCATTGTCTACATTTTTTTTCTACTTTGTACGGTTTAAAATTGTTTAAACGAAAGGTTATGTGCTGCCCATATCATATTTTTTAATTGGGTTAATATATGTATTTATTAAAAAAACAATTTGAATAAAGCATTTTTAATATTTATACATATCCTAATTATAAATATTAAAATGTAGATAATATCTTATAATATGTAGAGCAGTGAGACTGAGGTTCAAACCCAGCTCTGAACTATAAATTTTTTTTTTTTTAATTAAAATGTAGTTCACTTTAGTTATATAAATTTATATAAAATATTTTTTAAATGTAAATATTCCTTAGTTTAATTTGTTAATAATTATAAATATTTTTTTTTACATACATACATAACGTCACGCTATGTCCCACTTAGTGGGATAGCACGAACCCAGAAAAACAGTCAACCAACAATCAATCTCCTCCAAACATTCCTATCCTGCCACACCACTTCCGCCTCATCCACATTCATAGTACGATTCATACATGCTCGTTTATTCTTCACACTCGGAATCATTCGTTCACGCAACAAACCATCAATAATACCCAACCAGTTATTCCTCGGACGCCCACGCAATCGTTCACCTTCAATCTCACCCACATATATTAGTTTCACCAACCTTTCATTCGACATTCGCTCAACATGTCCAAACCACCCCAACTGACTCACTCCCACTTTCTTAACAATATTCTTCTCAATCTCACACTCATCATACACCAATGTATTCCGTATACGATCACGTCTCGTATTGGGCTTCCAATATTAAAATACGCTAACTAGCGGCAGAATTCGGAACTACGTCTCGCGGTACATTCTGTTTTTGACGTTTATTCTGAGTTTTTATTTATTTAAAGAATTTGAACTTATTTGTTATTTTTTTCTAAATTTATATCAACAGTAGTGACTGTAGAAGAATTTCAATGGAAGTATTACATTTATCTATGACGTATTATTTAAATAAGTACTACATTTAATTTGTAGATTAGAGGTTAAGATGGAGTTTTCTCTAAAAAAACCTGTTAAAAACCGAAAAATTTGCATTGTTTATGGCTGCAGTTCTTCTGCTAATAAAAGTCGAACAGTTCGATTTCATTCATTTTCAAAAAAGGTGAAAGACTAGTTTGTGTGAAGAATAAATGGGGTGTCACAATGATGTGTGACAGTGTGACAAATTAAAGTCATGGAAAAGAGCATTGAAAATTGTGATGATATTATTGATGTACTTCCACATAATATTATGTGGCCACTATTTGTTATTTGCTGGCCTTGTATCATGCTTCTAGAAGATAAAGAGCAACGTGCGAACTTACATATACTATCTAAATAAATGAATCCATACTACTATTTAAACTAAAAGTAAAATAAAACTACTGAAAACAACAACAAATAACTACAAAAATATTAATATTAAATACTACTAGAAAATATATACAACTACAAACTAATATCAACAAAGAAAAATGATAACCTATCTAAAACAAAATAATGCTACAGTTAATAACTACTTACCTACAATAAAAAACTACAAAACAACTAATGGCTAATGTAAATATAACTATAGTCTATAATTAATAATAAGAAAATCTAAACAAATCTACCAAATACACTAATAAAACACAAATTACAAATAACTAGAGCACGCATTCGCCATAGAAGACCATACAAAATGAATCTGACATGTACCGCTAGAGATTTGTGATCAGCGCCATCTCTTGATAGTTTGGAAGCCCAATACCCACATACTCCTCTCAAATATCTCATTTCCACAGCAGCTATACGTCGTTCATGCTTCTTCATCCACACCCAACATTCAGAACCATACATCAATGTAGGCACTAACACACCATTATAAACACTCAATCGAGCAACTCTAGATACATTCACGTTTCGAGCAAATGTACCCAGAGCACCCAATACCTTGCACCCTGCAAACACTCGCCTTTCAATCTCCCGGTCAATACGTCCATCCCTCGAGAACATACTACCCAAATATACAAATTCATTCCTTTGTTCCAGTCTCACACCATTCACTAAAACATTACAATCAGTCACCAAATCATTCTTCTCAAACACCAACACTTTACATTTATCGACATTCAATAGC
This sequence comes from Poecilus cupreus, assembly GCA_963942605.1. Classification (NCBI taxonomy): domain Eukaryota; kingdom Metazoa; phylum Arthropoda; class Insecta; order Coleoptera; family Carabidae; genus Poecilus; species Poecilus cupreus. The sequence continues at coordinate 27,082,560 of OZ012715.1, forward strand.
AGATTTAAACCTTTCCCTACTTCATTTATGCTCACAATCATTCTTCTCAATTGCTCCTCAGTTTCACTCAACACAACAACATCATCCGCATAAGCTAACGCAGGCACTATACGTCCACCAATACGTGCATCATCTGTTCCATTCAATGCCTTTCGTAACAACACATCCTTATACAAATTAAACAACCAAGGAGACATTCCACAACCCTGTTTCACACCAACATCTATACGAAACCAATCACTCAATCTACCATCAACTCTCACCGCAGCCTCACTTCCTTCATACATTACTTCATTCTCGAAGAACACTGTCATACGCTTTCTTTAAATCGAGAAAGCCACAGAACACCTTTTTGTTCTTATCAAGTGACTTCTCAACAATCATTCGAAGAGAAAACAATTGATCTACACAACCTCTCTCAGGCAAAAAACCTTGTTGCATATCACTTAACTTCGAAATTGTTAAGGCTCGCACCTTATGAATTAAGATTTTTTCATACAACTTCTCTACCACATTCAATAAACTTATCGCTCGAAAATTTGTACATTCACTCGAACTGCCTTTGCCTTTAAATAAAGGATAAATAATCATCAGGAGCCACGCATCGGTAGTACGAACCTTCCCGGGATAAGGTGTGCTGGTGTTGTAGCAAATTAGATTAGTCCACCATCCCCTTTCTACCGTGGAAGGGCCCATGACTACCATTTTGAATTTTTTTTTAAACAATTCCACCCATTACATAACGTCGACAACATATAACCCCCCGCAAAAATAAAAATTGTATTCATACTGTGTAAAAAATTTAATATCGACTCTTATAATTACGTTACAAAATTAAAATACTTTAAAATGTAATCCCCAGGGAATAAAAGAATTTTATCCGATTTGATGTTGTTACACAAAACTTTCAATAATTTAATCGATGCATCATCATTCATCTGTAATTTTAATTTCTCTGTTTATTAAAAGAATACTATGTCTATGACATTGTTTAGCACACCGCATTGTAACACAAATAATTATAAAATAAATTGTAAGCATCTAAGAATGGGGTAACGTGTCGGACTGTGGATCTTGAGATCCCACATCTGACAGTTGCCAATTTACATTTACCCCTATGGTTCCCCCTCCACTAACATCTTTGAGGGCTATGATTTGACGGCTTGTAACCGCATTTCATACGCAAAAATATATCACTTACCAAGATCTGCGTAAGCAGAGTGCCACACCAATAATGGGTAAAAGGCGTGATGATATATATATATATATATATATATATATATATATATATATATCATTACGCCTCTTACCCATTATGGGTGTGGCACTCTGCGTACGCAGATATCGGTAAATGATATATTTTGCATATAAAGTGCGGTTACCAGCCGTCAAATCATATCCCCCAAAGATGTTAGTGGTGGGGAAACCACAGAGGTAAATGTAAATTGGCAAATGTTAGGTATGGGATTCGAATACTGTGTAGGACACTGGAAAATGAGGGGAGTTGATATATATATATATATATATATATATATATATATATATATATATATTTATTTTTATTTAGTAAACATTGAAATCAAAAGATGTTGAATCTACAATGATGATGATATTTAAGAATAATATAAAAAAAATTAATTTATCCCCTAAGCCTTAAATTTAAATTTTTGATATTATACAAATAATTATGAAAACTTACAGATAAATAGAATAATGTCAACATATAATACAAAATTTACAAATGTTGATCTGTTTTGTAATTCACTACAGCAATTTTAAACTATTGTTCAAAATTACTTATTTAATGTTTTAGAATTTATTTATGTAATTTTATTTCTCTCATGTTATTGTATATCTTTAAATTATTGTTAAAATTTCTATCTATTACTGCTATGTTATATTATTATATATTTACTGTGGAAACCTGTAATTGGTACTTATGTACTGTAGGTTTTCTTTTTCTTAAACAACTTGTACAAAATAGAGAAAAAAAGTTTCAAATAACAATTATAGATCGCTTTTATTTTTAAAATATTATTGTAACTCCATAATTTACTGAGATATGGCTTATAGAAAAGCTTATACGCCTTTAAGTAAACAACCACTTCTGGCTGATGAACTATTATTACCGAAATCTAATCAGCTCGTAATGTGAACATGTAATACTTAAATATAAAATTTTACATTGATAGCTTTATTAAATTTTGAGTTATAGTGGATGAAAAAATCATTAAACAGATGTCATCGTAGAAATAGTGACATCGTACAGTAAACGTGCTTATCTATTGAAAACTTACTACCTGTCACAATTCCTCCCTTACATATATGTATGCGCGGGAGGTAAAAATTCATTTATTTAAAATATTTGTAGAAATGAGTACGCCCACAGCCAATATGAGAATTTGAGTACAATTCAGGGATATTATATTTATGTTCATGATATGATTGTAGAGCATATCAAATTACGTGCATAATTGTAATTATGTGAATATTTACTTTCATTTATAATTATATCTATTTATGAGCTTCTATGCTATATATATATATATATATATATATATATATATATATATATATATATATATTCTTATTATTATATAAATAAATTATGAAATACATTATTTTAAAAGAATTTTATACTACACGAAAAAAATGGATTGTTACAATAGCAAAAATTCATCTTACTTATAGTGACACTAATTTAGATATTTATAATAATAATATTTTTATTTATATTAGTAATATGATATTAATTTTGATTGCTGCTAAAACAATCTAAATAATATCATATTACTAATTTAAACATAAATATACATAAGATAAATTTTTGCTATTGTAGCAATAAAATTTGTCCGTGTAAGTGCTACATAAATAAAAAAATTCTAAAAATAGCCTTTTCTTGTTTTCTACATTGCCGCTAGACAAAATAGGGAGGTCTACGTGAAATATTTTATTACTTATGCCATGATATATTTATTCGCGTAAAATGCGAATAAATGAATACATCATATATCATCACGCCTTTTTGCCCATGATGGCTGTGGCACTCTGCTTACACAGATCTCGGTAAGTCGTATATTTATTCGTATGAAGTGCGGTTACCGCCCGTCAAATTAAAGCCCCCTAAGATGTTAGTGAAGGAGGGAACCACAGGGGTAAATTGAAATTGGTAACTGTTGACGGTGGGTTGTTATATTACACCTCCGAAGATGTTAGTGAAGGAAGCACAGAGGTAAAGTTAAAAAGCCGGCTTTAATCGAACTGAGACTTTGCTTTTGCAGATCTAAGTAAATAATATACGAGTAATGAAGGGGAAACTACAGGGATAAAGCAATTATTAATTATAAGTTAATTTATTATTAATGTAATCATTTTAAATTTATTTAAACCCTTATAGTCTAAATAAAGGGCTCGCCTGGAAAAAATAGGAGGATTTAGTTTTATGGGCTAATTGTATGTTTTTTGGATCGCTGATTCCGAATTTTTCACTTTCCACCAAAAAATCTTCCAGGAAATACCTTTTTTTTTCATAATAACTAAATTATTGTTCTTTTTTTTTATCAAAAATGGCTTGAAAAATCTAAAATATACAAAAAAAAAAATAAACGTAACAGGTTCTGTGTAAATGCTTTTTTGAAAAATCAAACGCAAAGGCACTAGTGCGCTCTGAGACGCAGAGCGGCAGGCAACTCTGTAAATTTTCTCGTATTGTCTTTCGGCGTTCGTTTCTATGCTCTTGCATGCATATTTTTGACGTTTTCCGAAGTAGACCAAGTTGAAAAACTTTACAACTGAAACTGAAGTTCACTTTTAATTGAATCCTTCTTTCTGTGGAGATATCGTTTTCCACTTCTTCCAGAATATTTATTATATCTAAATACATTACCTGTTGCAATTCAGCAATTCTATTGCAATAATAATAATTAATATTATATCTATCTTCACAAAACACAAGAGTGACAAATAAAATATCGTGTGCGATTGACACTTTCGAGTGATTCATACCCATACGATGTAAATGCGCACGAAATTTTCGTGTGTGACGCTTCAAGAATACCGTTATCCAATTCGTATACGAAATTACCCTAGTTACGTATACGAATAATTTCAAGAATCAGGCCCCATACGAAAACATCGGGGACCTGATGGAGAATGACGAAGATGATCTTGATGAAATAAATTTATAATTGATAGGTAAGGAGATGGACAGGGGAGAAGACTCAATGAAGCAATCTGACGATGACCCAGTAGAAAGATCAGATATAAAAAATACCGAAAATTTGATAAGTGAGTTGACTTTTTTTTCATTCTCCTCCCTTTTCCTCTCTATGCCTCTCACTCTTTTTCTGTCCCTCCTCCTCTCCCTCTCAATCAATTTATCTTTCTCCTTACCAGTCTTAGACGTAAATATGTGTTAAAAGTGACTTTATTGTCTCTTAAAAGAAAATTAGGTAGATTGGATATTTTTCATTAAGTATCGCTACGTTTTTCCTCGTGTTTCAGAAACTGATAAAAGTGATTCTAGCTCAGAAACAGAGGCTTTTGATAAGCCTGCTCCTTCAACAGCTGTAAAACGTTACCCGAAGAATTAATTTAATATGAAAAATTAGGTGAAGGTCTTGACACAATCTTTGCAAAATACAATTTTAAGTATTTTCATTATTTCCCGATTTTCAAGCGGTTTTAAATTTTATCCTTAAATTGTTGTAAATTTTTAACTGTTTTTAGCTTTTCTGGCATTCCCTAATCAATTTATAGTGGTCATAAGTTTTTTTTTTAATTAACAAAAACAGTTATTAGATGCAACGAATGAAGAAGACGAAAGAACATGCAAAATGACTACAAATAAAAATAAAAATAGAAGTGAAGAAATGATCGAAAAGCAGCTGGACACGACAAAATAACTCCTGAAATGATCAAATACATGAGGAATGAAAGAGGGGAGCTTTTATTGGAAGTATTTAATAAAACTTGGAAAGAAGGAATAGTACCGAGAGATTGGCAGATAGGCGTTATAGTACCCATACATAAGAAAGAAAACACACAAAATTGCAATAACTATAGGGGTATCACACTACTAAGTAAAGCTGTGGAAATATATGAAAGGATCTTGAAAGCAAATTAAGAAAAATAGTGGAAGCTACGCTATCGCAATCCCAGACTGGTTTCAGAAAAGGAAGAAGCGTTCAAGACCACATTTTCACAATAAAACAAATCATACAAAAAACTATAACCAGCAAATCAAAAGCTTCTCTCGCATTCATAGACTTGGAAAAAGCCTTTGATAAAGTGAAAAGACAGAGAGTGTGGGAAATATTTAAAAGGAGAGCAGTTAACAACGAACTACTGAATGCCATTCAAAGCCTGTAACAAGAAAATAAAAACTATGTGATCAGCAAGAACATGAAATTTAGTGAGTTCACAACAAAAAATGGATTAAGACAAGGCGGGGTTCTTAGCCCTGTATTATTTTTAATCTTTATGGATGAGATAATGAAAGAAACTCAACATGAAAGAACTCACAGACACCTGCAGACAGTCAAAATAACAGAATGCGCATTTGCAGACGACGTGGCTATTATGACTAATAATGACGTAAACCTACAAATGAATCTAAATATCTGGAAGAAAATATTAAAAAAATATGGAATGAAAATAAATGTAAATAAAACAAAAGTATTGGCGACACCCAGAGAACATGATGATAGGAACATACGAATAGACTGGAGCAAGTAAACCAATACGAGTACCTAGGAGTAATAATACAAAACGATGGAGGGCAAGAAGTAGATATAGAAAAACGATTGGAGAAAACAACCAGAGCATTACATGCAATAACAAATAACATTATAGGAAAAAAAAAATCTCCCAGAAGACAAAAATGACAGTATACAAAGTAGTTTATAGAAGCATTCTGACCTATGGATGCGAAACTTGGGTTCTAACAAACAAAATGAAGAGCAAGCTACAAACCTTAGAAATGAAGAACCTAAGAAAGGTTAAAGGTATAACAAGACTGCATAGAATAAGAAATGTGGACATCAGGAAAGAACTAGAAGTAAAACCACTTCTAGAATTTGTGGAACAAAGACAACTAGAATGGTGGGGACACATACAAAGAATGGAGGAGGAGCGACCCGCAAAAAAGATATGGGAAGCAAGAATACAAATGAGAAGAAATAGAGGAAGGCCAAGTGAAACATGGGAAAATGTAGTAACCAAAATAATTAAAGGAAAAGGGAAAACAATAACTGAAGCAAAAAGGATCGCAAAGAACATCATCACGTCTTTTACCCATTATGGGTGTGGCACCCAGCCGTCGAGTCATAGCCCCCAAAGATGTTAGTGGAGGAGGAACCACAGGGGTAAATTTAAATTGGCAACTGTCAGCTGCAGGATTCGAACTAAAATAAAATAGTCTGGAAAATATTTACTCGTTTTTGGCGTTTTGGCGCCGGTATTTCTGGTAGGAAATTTTGGTGGGAAGTAAAAAATTCGGAATCAGCAACCCAAAAAACATAAGTTAAGCTTATAAAACTAAATCCTCCTATTTATTCCAGGTAATATTCTCTATTGCCTGGAGCATTACGGGTGTCGAGAATAGAAACAACAACGCATAAAACATTAAGCGAAAGAGAAATTGGACAGGTAGAAATATTTACATATCTAGGAGCAAATCCAAACAACAAAGCAAGAATAGAATACGAAATTAAGAAGAGAATTCAAGCAGCAAACAAAACTTACTTAATAATAATAATAATAATAATAATAATAATAATAATAATAATAATAATAATAAACTTTATTACCCAACAGTAGTCCAGTTACAGGGTAAAAATTACAAATTACAAAAGAATGAAATAAATTATAATAATATAAATATTAACAATGAAAATAATATAAAATATACAAATTAAATAAAGACATCTTCATACAACTTGTCAGCATTCAGACACATTATGTGGATTGGTGACCGTCTCAGGATGTCAGTGCGTGGAGTGGGAAGGTGAAACGATTGTCCATTTCTCGATGCCAGCCTTGGAACGCGCAACGATAGCTTAGACAGCAGGAAAGGTGCATCTATGTTGTTATGCAAAAGCATCCAGAGGAATCTGGCAGTGGAAACTTCTCTCCTGGAATCTAAGGAGGGCATGGCATGTTGTTCTTGAAGAGAGCTAAGATCTACGTCTCTATCGGGATAAATACCGTTTAGTTTAAATGACATGTATTTCAGAAATCTTTTTTGTATGCGGTCCAATTGTATAGTTTGGCTAGCATATTGTGGATACCATATTAAAATTGCGTATTCCAGTTTGCTAACAACAAAAGCAAAGTAGAGAGATTTCAGTGCCGAAGTATCTTGAAAAGGTTTGCAAATACGAAAAATGAAGCCTAACATTTTAATTGCCGAAGAACAAGTGTTAGAAATATGCTCATTGAAGTTGAAATTTGAGGAAAATATGATACCTAAGTCTTTAATGGAGGTTTTGCGTGCAATAACAGAGTGATGCATAGCATAATCTTTTATAATATAGTTTTGTTTACGAGTATAAGTAATTATATAACATTTAGCCTGTTTTAATTACTTCACAATAAACAACATAATTTTAAACAACAAAGGAGTATCGAAGAAAACGCAGATGACACTATACAATAGATGAGATTTCTAAGAAGAGTAGAAGGAGTTACAACGATGGATTGAACAAGGAACATTTAAGAAACAATTTACCAATTGAAAGCATACAAAAAAAAAACAATTATCATGATCAGAGGAAAAAGAAGCAAAACACGTGTAGAATGCTGGAGTAACTAAGAAAAAGATACGTGGAAGACCAACGAAGGTATAGGAGAAATGCATGGAAGAAATACTGAATAGAAATAAGATCACCGGACAAGAAGCAAAGAATAGAAATGGGTAGTGGGACATATTAAACAATATAATTTAAACAGTAAAAAATTTATTTCAAAAATCTATGCCAAATTTTTGACTGCTAGTCCGTTGTTGGATTCTACCCAATATAATTTAAAGATAATGAGGTAAATTAATTTAATTATTGCTAAATTAAACATTGAACTATTGCTACAGTTAGTATTAGACCGGGGCTTGTTTTTCTTCAGCCGACTCTTGTATACTTGATTGTCAACTGTTTTTTCATCATAATGTAGTTCATCCTACGATATTTATACAATAACATATCATTATTTAATAAAAGAGACTTAATAAATATTTTTAAAATATTGTAACCAAAGAATCAAGATTTCATAAGTTGGATCATTTGCGTGTATTATGTAAATTATAATCTATATTAAATACAATGTAGGAACAGATATAGTATTGCCTTGTGTAATATGGTAGCACAGTTGTTAATAGGACAGTTTTTATATACAAAAAAAAAAAACTGTTTACCCATAATAAATGCCTATGCAAGTGTGAAGTGTGGACTACAAGATTGAGAATGTATATACCAACAATAAATAACTGGTTAGTAGGGTGTCCCTTATTTTGCAAAACTACGAATTTTTCAGGTCGCTCCTTTAAAAGTTTTAAGTTTGAGGAGAAAAAACTTGAGGAATTTTTTCAGATTTTTTCAGTTGAATTAACCCGTGCCACCAAGGGGTCCAAGTTTAAACGGCATTTAACATGGGATTTGGTGGTGTTCATGATCAAAATAGTATAACTTAGCCAAATTTCAATCAAAAAATCTGAAACTTTGGAATAATATGTTTTTGACATCGCTGAATTCAAATTTAATGCGGCGATGAGCAATTATAAAAATATTAAAGTCCCTTTAAAGGATTTTATCCATAGTTCAAATTTGGCGGACAGAACTTAAAACATTCTGCACATATCATATTTCGTCTATAATAAGTGATTCATAACAGATAAGTTGAAATATTAGTCGCGCATTAAGAAAGCACACCGAAGTCTCATTTACATTAGCTAAATTAATAATTAGATCATGGTATCAAATACAGGTCAACGAACCAATATGCGCCCTTGTGGAAATGTGACACATAAATACTTGTACAAGCACATTAGAAATCAAAATTTCATAAAGGAATTTGTTTATTATTTTAAACCTAGAATGTATATGCGAAATTAACGGCACCCAATAACGCATATCGGTCTGCCGACCGGTAACTTGGCTTAAAAATAAAACTATAGTTTTGTTAAGTTCAATAAAGTAGAATTTATTTTACACTACCTTATATGAATTTCATGTTCATTTCTTTAATTACAGTGAAAAATATACTGTTTATAATTGTTTTCCTGAAGGAATTTATTTTGTTACATCTACTTCTACTGTAACCGAAACTATAAAAATGTAGTTTCTTCCTAAACAAAAATTTACCATAGAAAACATTCCAATTTTACACATTTTAGTGATTAGTGATAAACACAATAATTTAAATTCATAGCAAAATTTAACTATTATCTTAAAATACCATACCTCCAGAACCACCATCGCTTTGTCAATATATATGTCGCTAATATTATTTGAATTTTAACAGTTTTGCAAATATTTAAATATAATAGCACCAATCTTGCGCTAGAGCTTTTAGCTATTCGAATTTAATATTTCTTGACGCATGTAAATAAATAGATATACATTTGTCTAATATCTACTTCATTCTAATGCTATAAGTTTCTCGACTATGTGAACAAGGCTTAAGACATTCCTTATATACTACCGCACAATTTATGTTTAATTCTGTTTGCTTCAACAGTTGCTGCTAACAGAGCTCCAAACTCACTCGTCTACAAAGTTTATTCAGTTTTTGATTAACCGGTAAGTAAAAATAAACGATAATTTTTATTCGAAAAGTCCTGTTGTTCATAATATTATTGAGAAAAAAACATATTTAGTAAAAATTTTAATTGGATAAATAAGACAACTATATTTGAAGTCATTTGCTATTATTATTATTTTTTGCTATTTATTCAACAGGATTTACATGCCAATAACATAATAAATTTTACAAAAATATTTCAACTTACATTTAAAAAAATAGAAACAATGTAGTTAATAACATAATTTTGAATACAAATTAAACAATAATATAAACCTGCTACCCATATCTAAAAGCGGGTTCCTGCCTAAGAATTAATCTAATAATATTTTTTTATTCTAGGTTCCGAAATGGCTGATGTAACTCTTAGTGAGAAGGTTATGGAAGAAGTCAACATGTTGTCAGTTATAATTGAGCAAAAGGCAAAAGAAAATGTTAAATTGAGCATTAAATCGATCCACAAGATCATCAGGATGGAACTTGATACATATTTTGAGAAGATAGGAAAGGAACATATGCCAGTGGAACCGAAAGTCTCTAAAAGTTCGGTAGATATGGAAAGCCAGCTGAAATGTGTAAGAAAAGAAATTGGTCCGATCGTCAAAAGCATACACGACCTGATAGACGAAGAATTTGAAGTAATTAAAGAGAATTGTTAGTAACTAAATAGATGTAAACTAGATGAAATTACAAATGTGTAAAATTTAAATAAAATGACATACTTGTGCAAATAATATTATTTCTATCTAAAAGAATTCCCTATTGTTTCTCTTTAATATTGTATACAGTCCATTTGCAGATTTGTTTTTCAATTTGTTTACACAAGTGTAGCCTTTGCCGATGAGTCGCTCTCGACTGTTAGAAACAGTAAATGCTGGGCACTTTTAGCAGACGAATGTTAATCTTTAAATGAATCAGTGAAAAAATGCAAGTATTTATTGCAATGAGCACTAAATTATTAAATGTCCTTAATAGAAGTGGAGTGCTAAAATATGTTTCTTCTAGATCAGTGTCCTGTAACTGCGTTCTTAGTATGTGTGGTACATTGGGGCTATACACAGGGGTTTAGCAAATCAAATCGTAATTTGAAAGAATTTATTAGGAAAATATGATTCAAAAAGATAAGTATTAAAAATGAAAACAAATTCAGCCGTCAATCTACAAATATGTTAGTGGAAGATCTACAGGATTCAAGTTAAAAGTCAACTGTGGGAATCGAACTGAGACTTGGAGTTCACAGATCTCAGTAAACGATATATGTCGACTCATTAAAGAAGTTACAAACCCTCAAGTCAAGTCCCACAAATATATAAGTGAAGAAATCATCGGCTGTCAGAATTGAACTAGGATTTTGTGTTTGCAGATCTCAGAAAATGAAATATGTTGACGCGTAAAGGGCAGTTACCAGCCGTCAAATCACGGACAAGTAAAATATATTACTGGAGAAATCGCAGGGATAAAGTAAAAAATCGACTATGATAATCGAACTAATACTTTATGTTCGCAGGTCTCGGTAAATGAATTATATCGCGCGTGAAAGGCAGTTACCAGCCGTCAAGTTGCGACCCACGAAGACGTTACTGGAGAATCTACCGAGGTAAAACTAAAAATGGGCTGTCGAAATCGAACTGAGATTTTGTGTTTGCAGATCTCGCTAAATGAAATGTGCCGACGCGTGAAGGGCAGTTACCAACCGTCAAGTCGTGACCCAGAAAGACGTTAGTGGGGAAAGTACGGAGGTAAAATTAAAAATCGCCTGTCGGAATCGAACTGAGATTTTGTATTTGCAGATCTCGCTAAATGCAAAATGTCGACGAGTGAAGGGCAGTTACCGACCTTCAAGTCGTGGCCCACAAAGACGTAATTGGAGAAACTACAGAGGTAAAATTAAAAATCGCCTGTCGGAATCGAACTTAGATTTTGTGTTTGTAGATCTCCCTAAATGAAATATGTCGACGCCTGAAGGGCAGTTACCGACCTTCAAGTCGTGGCCCAAAAAGACGTTATTGGAGAAACTACAGAGGTAAAATTAAAAATCGCCTGACGGAATCGAACTTAGATTTTGTGTTTGCAGATCTCGCTAAATGAAATATGTCGACTCGTGAAGGGCAGTTACCAACCGTCAAGTCGTGACCTACAAAGAAGTTATTGGAGAAACAACAGAGGTAAAATTAAAAATCGCCTGTCGGAATCAAACTGAGATTTTGTGTTTGCAGATCTCGCTAAATTAAATGTGTCGACGCGTGAAGGACAATTATCAACCATCAAGTCGTGACCCAAAAAGAAGTTATTGGAGAAACTACAGAGATAAAATTAAAAATCGCCTGTCGGAATAAAACTGAGATTTTGTGTTTGCAGATCTCGCTAAATTAAATTTGTCGACGCGTGAAGGGCAGTTACCAACCGTCAAGTCGTGACCCACAAAGAAGTTATTGGAGAAACTACAGAGGTAAAATTAAAAATCGCCTGTCGGAATAAAACTGAGATTTTGTGTTTGCAGATCTCGCTAAATGAAATATGTCGACGCGTGAAGGGCAGTTACCAACCGTCAAGTCGTGACCCACAAAGAAGTTATTGGAGAAACTACAGAGGTAAAATTAAAAATCGCCTGTCGGAATAAAACTGAGATTTTGTGTTTGCAGATCTCGCTAAATGAAATATGTCGACGCGTGAAGGGCAGTTACCAACCGTCAAGTCGTGACCCACAAAGAAGTTATTGGAGAAACTACAGAGGTAAAATTAAAAATCGCCTGTCGGAATAAAACTGAGATTTTGTGTTTGCAGATCTCGCTAAATGAAATATGTCGACGCGTGAAGGGCAGTTACCAACCGTCAAGTCGTGACCTACAAAGAAGTTATTGGAGAAACTACAGAGGTAAAATTAAAAATCGCCTGTCGGAATCAAATTGAGATTTTGTGTTTGCAGATCTCGCTAAATTAAATGTGTGGACACGTAAAGGGCAGTTACCAACCGTCAAGTCGTGACCCACAAAGAAGTTATTGGAGAAACTACAGAGGTAAAATCAAAAATCGCATGTCGGAATCAAATTGAGATTTTGTGCTTGCAGATCTCGCTAAATGAAATATGTCGACGCGTGAAGGGCAGTTACCAACCGTCAAGTCGTGACCCACAAAGAAGTTATTGGAGAAACTACAGAGGTAAAATTAAAAATCGCCTGTCGGAATCAAACTGAGATTTTGTATTTGCAGATCTCGCTAAATGAAATATGTCGACGCGTAAAGGGCAGTTACCAACCGTCAAGTCGTGACCCACAAAGAAGTTATTGGAGAAACTACAGAGGTAAAATTAAAAATCGCCTGTCGGAATCAAACTGAAATTTTGTGTTTGCAGATCTCGCTAAATGAAATATGTCGATGCGTAAAGGGCAGTTACCAACCGTCAAGTCTTAACCTACAAAGAAGTTATTGGAGAAACTACAGAGGTAAAATTAAAAATCGCCTGTCGGAATAAAACTGAGATTTTGTGTTTGCAGATCTCGCTAAATGAAATATGTCGACGCGTAAAGGGCAGTTACCAACCGTCAAGTCGTGACCCACAAAGAAGTTATTGGAGAAACTACAGAGGTAAAATTAAAAATCGCCTGTCGGAATCAAACTGAGATTTTGTATTTGCAGATCTCGCTAAATGAAATATGTCGACGCGTAAAGGGCAGTTACCAACCGTCAAGTCGTGACCTACAAAGAAGTTATTGGAGAAACTACAGAGGTAAAATTAAAAATCGCCTGTCGAAATAAAACTGAGATTTTGTGTTTGCAGATCTCGCTAAATGAAATATGTCGACGCGTAAAGGGCAGTTACCAACCGTCAAGTCGTGACCCACAAAGAAGTTATTGGAGAAACTACAGAGGTAAAATTAAAAATCGCCTGTCGGAATCAAACTGAGATTTTGTCTTTGCAGATCTCGCTAAATGAAATATGTCGACGCGTAAAGGGCAGTTACCAACCGTCAAGTCGTGACCTACAAAGAAGTTATTGGAGAAACTACAGAGGTAAAATTAAAAATCGCCTGTCGAAATAAAACTGAGATTTTGTGTTTGCAGATCTCGCTAAATGAAATATGTCGACGCGTAAAGGGCAGTTACCAACCGTCAAGTCGTGACCCACAAAGAAGTTATTGGAGAAACTACAGAGGTAAAATTAAAAATCGCCTGTCGGAATAAAACTGAGATTTTGTGTTTGCAGATCTCGCTAAATGAAATATGTCGACGCGTGAAGGGCAGTTACCAACCGTCAAGTCGTGACCCACAAAGAAGTTATTGGAGAAACTACAGAGGTAAAATTAAAAATCGCCTGTCGGAATAAAACTGAGATTTTGTGTTTGCAGATCTCGCTAAATGAAATATGTCGACGCGTGAAGGGCAGTTACCAACCGTCAAGTCGTGACCTACAAAGAAGTTATTGGAGAAACTACAGAGGTAAAATTAAAAATCGCCTGTCGGAATCAAACTTAGATTTTGTGTTTGCAGATCTCGCTAAATTAAATTTGTCGATGCGTGAAGGGCAGTTACCAACCGTCAAGTCGTGACCCACAAAGAAGTTATTGGAGAAACTACAGAGGTAAAATTAAAAATCGCCTGTCGGAATAAAACTGAGATTTTGTGTTTGCAGATCTCGCTAAATGAAATATGTCGACGCGTAAAGGGCAGTTACCTACCGTCAAGTCGTGACCTACAAAGAAGTTATTGGAGAAACAACAGAGGTAAAAATTAAAAATCGCCTGTCGGAATCGAACTGATATTTTGTGTTTTCAGATCTCGCTAAATGAAATATGTGGACAGGTAAAGGGCAGTTGCCAACCTTCAAGTCGTGACCCACAAAGAAGTTAGTGGAGAAACTACAGAGGTAAAATTAAAAATCGCCTGTCGGAATCAAACTGAGATTTTGTGTTTGCAGATCTCGCTAAATGAAATATGTCGACGCGTGAAGGGTAGTTACCACCCGTCAAGTCGTGGCCCACAAAAACGTTAGTGGAGAAACTACAGCGGTAAAATTAAAAGTCGCCTGTCGGAATCGAACTGATATTTTGTGTTTTCAGATCTCGCTAAATGAAATATGTGGACGCGTAAAGGGCAGTTACCAACCTTCAAGTCGTGACCCACAAAGAAGTTAGTGGGGAAACTACAGAGGTAAAATTAAAAATCGCCTGTCGGAATCAAACTGAGATTTTGTGTTTGCAGATCTCGCTAAATGAAATATGTCGACGCGTGAAGGGTAGTTACCACCCGTCAAGTCGTGGCCCACAAAAACGTTAGTGGAGAAACTACAGCGGTAAAATTAAAAGTCGCCTGTCGGAATCGAACTGAGATTTTGTGTTTGCAGATCTCGCTAAATGAAATATGTCGACGCGTGAAGGGCAGTTACCAACCGTCAAGTCGTGACCCACAAAGACGTTATTAGAGAAACTTCAGAAGTAAAATTAAAAGTCGTCTGTAAATGAAATATTTCGACGCGTAAAAGGAAGTTACCAGCCGTCAAGTCACGGCCCACGAATATATTAGTCGAGAAATGATAGGAGTAAAGTTATAAGTCGACTGTGGCAATCGAACTGATACTTTATGTTCGCAGATTTCGATAAATGATATGTCGGCGCGTGAAGGGCAGTTACCAGCCATCAAGTTACCGTCCACAATAAAATTCATTGAAGGACATTATTTTATAAATCTCAGTGTCTAATATATTTACGCGTACACAGTAAAATATGTGTTTTGCGATTTGTTAATTTTGCGGTCGATAAGTATTTTTAGATAATATTGACAAATACATAGTGTTAAATTAACAATTTTAACAAATATGACAATTTGTTAAATTAAAACTCTGTTATATATATATATATATATATATATATATATATATAAACGAGGCTTAGTAACATTTGTTTCTAACTTACCGATCACATGCTTCCATTATATTCTTCTTCTTTTATCATCCGTAGCCAGTGACGCTATTACTAAGCTCGTTTTGCTAAAAACCTTTCACAAAGGTAATCCATATATGAATTTTCAGTTTTTAAGATAAATAATTTTATATATTTGTTCTCACCATCTACCTATTTTGATCGAAGTGTTGTTACCATGAAGTTATTTACCCCAACCTACCTAAAAATAAGCGTTGTATATCACCGATTTTTTTGTAGGGTGCAATCTCTGCTAACTGAAAATGGACGATATAAACATAAATATGATGATGATGGTAGACGGCTTGCTGTTAACTCATAATATTGAATTAAATTTGAGACTTACAATCCTGGCTCTAATCACTGACCTACAGGAAACTGCTGTTCAAATTGAGCAGATATATCAATTATCAGAAGTTCAGTGCTCAACTTGTGAAGCTAACCATGTCACTCAAAATGTGGCGGAGGTATGTTCGTGTTTGCAAGAAGAACTAATAAATGTTATTGATGACATAAATGAAATTATAGAAACAGTCGATGAATTGATTGAACAATTTTATATTATTGCTGCCTTGCAGTAGAAAAGAGACGAAATAAAGTATAAAAAATGTAGTATTTAGTAGGTGTTTTAAACAGATTCAGTACAAAAATGTAAACATTTTGTAATAAATACCAACTAAAATTTTTTACTTTTATTATCTATTACCTCACCATACATTGTGTATACTATTTAAAAAAATGTTTTTCGTATTATTAAAAACAAAAGGGACAGTGAACGTCGAAAATTAAAATGGCATAATGATTTATAATTGATTGCAGTTAAACATCTTGACTACCCAAAACAAGAAAACGAGAAATATGGAAACAACTGGGGAGACACACGTTCGTTAAGGCAATCATTCCACCACAAGTTGTTATTAAATAATATAATAAAACTAATAACACAGGATGTGGCCACCACATAACTTCCCCCAAAATTTAATTTCTAAATGGTAGAAAATATAGCAAAAGGCTTCAAATAAAAATTATAGTCAATACTATTTTACATATTTTCAATATAACAAAATTTACTCGAACTTATTTATTTACTGAGATGTGCCCAAAAATCGTTATTGATCTTCAAGTAAACTACCACCTTCGTTTAATAGATTTCTATGAAAATCTAATCAGCTCATAATTTTACCCATCCAATTTTAAATATGAAAGGAAGTTTTCGGCTCAATTTGAAAAACAATAAAAATGCTTGAATTTTATATCTTAGGGCCAGACAAATAAAACTTAATCGATTTTAGTCCAAACGAATACAACTCGCCACTCCCTACCCACCCCCAATATTCTACCCACTCTCAGCAACTATGACAGGCAGTTAGGTCAGGAAAGTGAATTTTGCTCGTCCTTAGGACCAAATAAGCATTATGCAGTTGATTTCGGTCAAAAGCAACCTAGGCCCATCAACTTCTCCAGTCCAAATACCTGAAGAGGTAAACTCACACTGATCTACAACAGCGTACGAATTCGTCTTTTGGGCCAAAATTAACTGCAAATTGCTTGTTTGGTCCTAGGAGCGAGCAAAATGCACTTTTCTAACCTTACTGTCTGTCATAGTTATTGTGAGTGATTAGAATATTGGGGGTGAATACGGGGTGGAGGTTGGGTTCGTTTGGGCTAAAATTGATTTAGTTTTGTTTATTTGGCCTTAAGAATTAATTTTTTTAAATTGTTTTTCCAATTGCCCCGAAAACCGGCCTTATAGGCCCTCCTCCTTTTAAGATGATATTTTCATTAGGATCTAATATTAGGGCCAGACAAATAAAACCAAATCGATTTTAGCTCAAACGAACACAACTCGGCACTCCCTTCCCACCCCCAACATTCTACTTTTTTTAACTAATGTGGGCACTACGCAACTTTTGTATTTTAATTCCTAGATAATACAAAACATATAAAGAAGTTTTAAATAAAAAATCTATCCACTACTATTCTTCTTCATCTCGAATATAAGTCTAGTAAATCCCAAAATTAGGGTGAAGTTATCCTCGTCCGTAGTTATTTAATTATTTTAGGTAAACGGTAATATTACTAACGAAACTAGTAAGCACGTTAGAAAGCACTAAATACCAAAATTAGGGTGAAGGTAGCCACGCCCGTAGTTTTTTAATTATTTTAGGTAAACTGTAATAGCACTAACGAAATTGGTAAGCACGATATTGTTGTATATGTTGTTAACATATAGTATGCTATGATAACCAAAGTGATAAGAATGAATAATGATTATTAAATATAAATAAGTCGATTGCAACAGTTATGTCAATAAAAATATAAAGTAAACATGTACTAAAAACTAGTGAATATTAATTCTTGCATTATACGAATACATAACTAGAATCTGTGTGCCTTATGTATCTTACCAAGTCAAGTTGAATCAAGTCATTTAATGTCTAAATAAAAAGGAAAAAATAATGGCTTTGATAGGATCCGTTGAAGTTTTCAATCCGAAAACCTCAGATATTACGTCATATCTAGAACGTCTTGTACAACTATTTGAATGTATTGAAGAAGAAAGTCAGTTTGTTTCTTACATTGATTGGAGGTGAAGCATACGTATATGGTGCTAAGGGATCTATTGGCTCCAAAACTAGCAAGATCAAGAACATAAATGGAGTTAAAAGAAACGCTCAGCAATCATTACAGTCCAAAAAGGTTAGTAATATCAGAACGATATAAGTTTTTATAACGTTGATCATGGTGAGGAAGATGTGAATTCATTTGCTGTTAAGTTAAAAAAATTGGCAAAGTATTGTATGTTTGGAGCGAAGCTTTGAGAGAAAGATTTGTATGTGGTCTTCGGTCGGAAACTATCAAAAGAAAACTATTAACTGAAGATCATTTCACATTTGAAAAGGCATTCCAAATTGCTATAAGTACGGAGCTAGCTGAGGGACAAGTCAAAGATATGGGAACTTCTTTACATCATAATGTGTACCGGGTCAATTTTCAAGCTGCAAGTAGGTCCTACACCTGGAAGAAAAAAAAACAGAATTTCAGTACCAGCACAGATGTCTCCGTGTCCATATCGAATATAGCAAGTGTCCATCTATAAATTGGAAGTGTTTTGCGTGTAACCAAATGGGACACACTGCGAAGTCTCCATTATGTAAAAGCAAAATACATAGTTTGACGAGTAATCCAGCGGAAGAAGAGGAGGAATTAGGTTTGATAATAGAACCTTTGATAACTGAATCTAATGTTAGTGACCTGACAAATATCTTTTAAACTTACAGACTCTTGAATTTTCAAATGATAATGAAAGTTTAGAAATTCGTAATCTTGTTGAAAATAAAATTTGAGTCATGGAAGTAGATTCAGGAGCATGTAAGTCAGTAATTCATGTAAGAGATTATAAAGAAAACTTTTCAAATTTTATATTATAGCCTGTTAATTTCAAATTGAAATCTGTAACCGGAGAAAATGTAGCCATTCTAGGACAAATAATTGTCAATATTTGTCTTGATCAAAATTATCAATTACCATTAGTTGTGATGTCCAGTAAGGCTAAATTTAATCCATTGTTAGGTAGAAATTAGATGCATATTTTTAATTCAAATTAGAAAAAAGTGCTCAAAAATCAAAGTGTCAATGTCAAGTCAGTAAACATAAACAATTGCAATTCAAAGTTTTTAAGTGAAATAGATCATGTTTTAAATTAAAGGAAAACAAAATGAAATGATTTCTGAAATTAAAAGTAAATTTGCTGAATTATTTAAGAAAGATCTAAGTGTATATATAAATAAAAGTTCTAAAAATAACCTTTTTTTTATTTTCTACATTGCTCCTAGACGGAATAAGCTCATACAAAAAAGTAGGTCTTCGTGAGATATTTTGTAACAGATGCCATTTTGATTTTGCACTCTACTTTCGCAGATCTTGGTAAAAGATATATTTATTCGCGTTAAATGCGATTACATACATACATCATATATCATCACGCCTTTTACCCATGATGGGTGTGGCACTCTGCTTACGCAGATCTCAGTAAGTGGTATATTTATTCGAATGAAGTGCGCTTACGGGCCGATATAATTTGATAACTGTCAGCAGTGGGATTCGAACTGAGGATGTCGCGATTCACAGCCCGATACGTTACCACGGAACTATTTACTGGTTATCATATCACACCTCCATAGATGTTAGTGAAGGAAGCACCGAGGTAAAGTTAAAAGGCCGGCTGATGGAATCGAACCGAGACTTTTATTTTGCAGATCTCAGTAAATAATATACGGGTAGTGTAGGGGAAACTACAAGGATAAAGCTATTATTAATTATAAGTTAATTTATTATCAATGTAATCATATTAAATCTGTTTAAACCCCTACGGGTGATGAGAATAGAAACAACAACGCATATAACATTAAGCGGAAGAGAAATTGGACAGGTAGAAATATTCACATATCTTGGAGAGCAACTCCAAATCAAAGAAAGAATAGAACAAGAAATTAAGAAGAGAATTCAAGAAACAAACAAAACTTACTTCACAATAAACAAAATAATTTTAAACAACAAAGGAGTATCGAAGAAATCAAAGATGACACTATACAATAGATGAGATATCTAAGAAGAGTAGGAGTTACAACGATGGATTGAACAAGGAACAATTAAGTAACAATTTACGAATTGAAAGCATACAAAAAGCAACAGAAAAACTATTATCATGATATAGCCACCTAATAGGAATGCCAGAAGAAGAACAAGCAAAACAAGTGTAGAATGCTAGAGTAACTTAGAAAAAGATACGTGGAGGACCAACGAAGATATAGGAGAAAAGCATGGAAGAAATACTAAATAGAAATAAAATCAGCGGACAAGAAGCAAAGAATAGAAATGAGTAGTGGGACATATTGAACAATATAATTTAAACTTGATGAAAGGATGCAATGATCGACTGATACGAAAAGTTGGGAAGATTTAAAAAATGGACTAGTAGTAATAAATTTATTTAAAAAACTATGCCAACATTTCGATAGCAACGGCTATCATCTTCAACCTGGCCCTGAAGATGATAGCCGTTGCTATCGAAACGTTGGCATAGTTTTTTAAACAAATTTTTAGCTGCTAATCCATTTTTTATTCTACCCAATATAATTTAAAGAAAATGAATAAATTAATTTAATTATTGCCAAATTAAACATTGAAATATTGCTATAGTTTTTTCATCATTATGTAGTTGGTCCTTCGATATTTTTGCAATAAAATATCATTGTTTAATAAAAGAAACCTAATAAATATTATTTTAAAATGGTATCCAAATAACCAAGATTTCATAATAATAAATTAATTTTCATAAAACTGTAACTAATTTGAATTTGGATCATTTGCGTATATTAAGTAAATTATAATCTACATTAAATACAATGTAGCAATAGATATAGTATTGCCTTGTGTTATATGCTAGCACAGTTGTTAACAGGACAGTTTCATATAAAAAAAAAACTGTTTGATGGTTTGTTGCGTAATCGATGATTCCGAATGTGAAAAATTGGGCGAGGATATACCAGAATAGAAATATTTAGAAGCGAATGAATGTAGGTGGAATGTGTTTCAGGACAAATAAACCCTGAATTCATGCTCGCCGATGAGCCCCAAAATAGCAATTATTAAAATAAGAAAATCCCTTTTAAGAATTGTATCCATAGTTTAAATTTAGCGGGCAGAAATTAAAACAATATGCAGATATCATATTTTATCTATAATATGTGATTCATAATTGATAAGATGAAATATTAGTTGCGCATTAAGAAAGCATACCGAAGTCTCATAGAATTTCCTGATTTTTCAAAAAAATTCATTCTCACTACAGACGCATCCGACTTTGCTATGGGATCTGTACTCTCCCAAGTCATAAACGGACAAGAAAAACCAATCGCTTACGCATCAAAAACATTTAATGCCGCAGAACAAAATTATAGTACCATAGAAAAAGAATTAAAATCAATCATTTGGTCAATTGATAATTTTAAACCATACCTATTTGGAAGAAAATTTACCATCCATACTGATCATAAACCCCTCACGTGGTTATTTACCATGAAAAACGCGAATCAAAAACTTATGCGATGGAAGGTAGAATTAGGCGAATACAACTTTGATATTGAATATTTACCAGGAAAAACAAACAAAATAGCAGATTTCTTATCAAGACAAAGAGATAAATTTAAAATAGAGAAAAGAATAGGAGACGTAACGAATACTGATATTTTTGCACATTGTATATCAAAAGATTTAAAATTTGGAAAAGGCGGTGCTAGATAAATAAACTCTAAATTTGATAGTAAAAATTATTGTGAAAGAAATGTAACTAATAAAAATATTATAATTCAAAACGTAGAAAATAAAATAATTTTCCATTTAATTACAAAAGAAAATCATTTAGAAAACGTAAACAGAAAATATTTTAAGAAAATACGTACCGAATTGCGAGATTATTTAATTAAAAATGATATATACGAAATTAATATCCCTTACTTGTCATGTGGATTAGATAGATTAGAAAAATCGGAATTAATGAAAATCCTAGAAAATATCTTTAATAATACTCAAATAAAAATAAATTTATATGAATTGCCAGAAAATTTTAATTTGGAAACAGATGAATTGGATCAAATTGTAAACGAAACATTAACCACAATTTATGGTAATGAGAATAACGAACAACAAAGTATAATCGCAAATAGCTCAGATTCAGGAAACACGATTCATAGTTCTAATGAGAATCCAATTAATGGATTAAGATTTGTCGATAATAGATTGAATACCGCAAAAAATCAAATTATACTTCATTTCTCAAACAACCCATTTGAAATAAAAATAAAAAAGTTATTTAATCATCAAAAACAACGATTTATTAATAATATTAATATAGATAAAAAAAGAAGAACAATTATTAGAACTGTTAAAAAATTATGTGGTACCAAAAATTAAATATTTAATATTAATACCTAAACAATATGAACAAACATTGAATCAAATAATTCAAAGTAAATTTGAACTAAATACAATAAATTTAATAAAATGTAATAAACTTGTAGAAGATGTCGAGGATGAAGAAAAACAAACTCAAATTATATTTGATAATCATAATGGTTACCTAAATCATAGAGGAATAATGGCGACATACAATGAACTTAAAGAAAAATATTTTTGGCCAAATATGGTTAAAGATATTACAGAAATTATTAATCAATGCAGAATATGTAAAGAAAATAAATATGACCGACACCCAATACAATTACATGACAATTTAACACCTACACCACAAACCCCTTTTGAAATTATAAATATAGATCTCCTTACATTAAATAAAGAATGTTTCCTGACTATATTTGATCAATTTTCTAAATTTGGTTTTATCCACCCCACTTTTAATAAAACAGGAAAAGAAACAATGCTAATAATAGAAGATTTCATAAAAACTTATAAAAAACCAAAAATGATCATCGCCGATCACGGACCAGAATTTAATAATGCTTTAGTAAAAAATTATTGTAATAATCATGACATAAAATTACACTTAACCAGCATAGCAAACCCAAAATCAAACGCAGTAGAAAGATTTCATTCCGTATTAATAGAACATCTACGAATATTACATTCAACAAGAAAAAATAAAGACCTCCAAACCATTATAAATAAAGCAATAATAGCGTATAATAATACTAAACACTCCATAACAAAATTAACTCCTTGCGAAATACTTTTCGGACAAAATGAACATAATAAATATTATAGAGAACAAAAAGCTGAAGAAGAAATCATAAACGATTACTTCATTAATAAATCCGATACAAATAAAATAATTAATAAATTGATTGAAAAAGATAAAACAAAAAGAGTAAAAGAAAATGAATTACCGTTAAAATTGCCAGATAAAGTTTATGTTAAACAAAATAATAGATTAATGCATAAATATAAAAAACCCATATTTAAACGAGTCACAGTAGAAAATTATAACCCCATATTAGGAACAGTAGAAATAAAAAATAAAAGACATGTTCGAAAATTCAAACTCGATAAAATCAACTTTTGATTTCAGGGCTTTTACCACCGCTCAGTTGATGAACATCTCGAATAATAACGGATTTCTCTTATTTGGGATCGGAAATTGTAAATTAAAAGAAGGAGAAATAATACATTACTTTAATTATAATATCACCCCAATTTATAAAGAATATTCAAAATTTAAAAATATTACAATTAATGTTATAAAACAAATTCAAAATAATCCTCATTTCGAAGAACAAAATAAAGCATTGTCTTACTTTCTTGACGACTTGACGCAACAAATTCAAAAACTCTTTAATAGTAAAAGAACTAAACGCGGCCTGATAAATGGATTAGGAAATATAATTAAGTCAATCACAGGCAACTTAGACCAGAATAACTCAGAAAAATACGATAATCTAATAAATCAATTAAAAGACAACCAAAAGATTTTTCAAAACCAAAACCAACAAATAATAAAGAATGAAAAATACTTGATAAACAAATTTAATTCAAAATTAGAACAAATAAAGTTAAATGAAAATAAAATATCTAAAACCCTCGATAGTATAATTCATAACAACAAAACTGGGTAAGCCAAATGGAGGCAGAAGTAAAAATTAATCAATTATTGATTATTATCCAAAATTTAAAAGAATTCTGTAAACACATAGAATAGACATTAATAATTTGTTCATTAAATAAATTAGATATCACTATCATAGACCACGATGACTTAATTCAAATCACAGGTAAAACTGATATTTGGTCACAAATAAATGAAATAACTACATATTGCCGACACGAAAACGAACAAATTCACATACTGCTAATTGAGCCAGAACTTTCAAAGAATTCTTACCCTTTACATCAACTCTATCCAATACCTTTTATCCACCATAATAAACTATATGAATTTATAGAACCGCCTACATATTTTATAAATAGAGGAAATAAAAATATATTGATAGAAAGATTCAATAAAGAATCTAATAATGTAAACTTTTGTCAAACAAAAGGAATAGAAGTTAGTAATTGTATTAATAATATAGTATTAAGTGAAAATAATGATGACTGTGAAATAGTTGAAAAATATAATAAAAATAATAATTCCAAACACTAATAATATAATAATTGTTTCTCCAATTAATCAAGAATTGATAATAAATTGCTCAAATAAATTTATGAAGAAAAACTTTCAAGGAATTTTTAAACTTATTAATTATGGAGACTGTAAAATTAATCAATGGTCATTTAATGAATTATCTAAAGCTTATATTTATTTATTTATTAAGGATAACTCTTTGCCAAATGGCTTAGAGTCTATTTACATTTATTTACATATATTATTTATTCATTATGTCAAGTTTAGGTAGCTGTTTTTCATGTCTTCCGCTTCTTTCCTCTTTTTTTGTATCTTTTGAAACCAGTTTTTCCCCGTTCCCCCTTCATCTAGTAATGTTTTCTCTGTTCTTTCTTCTCTTCCTAGCTCTCTGCAGAATAGTCTCATATGTTCCAGCGTTTCCTCCTCTCTTCCACATAGCCTGCACATACGATCTTCTATATTAAGCCAGTATTTATTAGCATTTTCCTCGTTTCCACAACGGAATCTTGCTATTATTTGTATGTTGTTTTTCTCTTGTAAAATATATCGTGGTATTCCTATTACTTTTATTTCCTTAAACCTTGTGTTATATGACGATTCTTCAATTTTATTTTCTTGAAGTTGCATTTGGTTTTCCCAGTCTCTTTGTTGTACCGATTCCCATACACTCTCTTCATTTTGTCGTCTTCTTTCTATTTCATTTGTAGAGCATCCGTTCCTTTCATAGTATTTTTTTCTTGATTTTCCCCAGTTTGTTAGTTTGTTTTTGTCTTCTTCCCCTCTTTTGATATTTTTCCAGCACTCTTGTAGAATTGGGATTTCTATTTTTCGTACCCTTTCTTCGAATTTGACCGCCCTTTTTCCAGTCTCTATCCTCAGTTTTGCTATTTTCATTTCATCCATTACTATGTAGCTCGGCGTACACCTGTCTAGACCTAGAATCCATTTCGCATACCTCAGTTGTACATCTTCTAAAATTTGTTTTTCCTCCCATCCATACACCTCGGCTCCATACATCAATATGCTTTTCACGATATACTCGAACATCATCCATCGCACCCTCATATTGTTTTTGAATTTTCTTTCTCCTAACCCCCAAATTTGTTTCATTGCAACAATTGCTTTCCGTGTTTGATGTTCCAGATGTTTAGTCGGTTGATTATTTCTCTGAAACGTATAACCCAAGTATGTGAATTCTTTTACTTCATCAATAATTTCTTCATTCCATTTCCAAACTTCTTTCGTTTCCCTGCCTCCTCCTTTTTTAAACTTCATAATTTTAGATTTTTGTACATTAAGTGTTAGTTCCTTTTTCTTTAAATATAGTTGAAATCTAAAGCTTATAAAGAACTAGAATTTGATAACGTGCAACTTCAAAAATTTGATATGAAAATAAATAAGATTAATTTGAAACCATTACAAGAATTAAATATATCATTTTCTCAATTAGAAAAAATAAAAGAAATTCGAATCCCTGAAAGTAACACTCATCATTATTATATAATATATGTTATACTTGCTGTAATAATATTTGTAATAATTGTAAGAATTGTTTTTAAATATTATATGTTAAAACGTTTGAAAATTAATAGAAATTTAAAGAATTTAGATAAAATAGCTGAAGATTTGCAAATCTTGTGCAAAGTTTAAACTTGCTGGGGAGGAATTAAAAAAGCTGATTCAGTTATAAACTTTACACAAGGTAATATAAGTCCTGTAGAATGCACTGATAACTCAGTCTTCATATGTTAGACAAGCTTGTAACGTTGTTCCCGCTTCAAATAAACTTTTTAAAAATAAATTCAGCGATTTGAATTATATAATTTATATATATATATATATATATATATATATATATATATATATATATATATATATATATATATATATATATTTGTACAAGTCCTAAGTCAGCAAAATAAGTGTCACAAGTAAACACTATCTGACCTATTTACTTAATCATTGCGTGAATTATAATGTGGTGGGGTTGAATTTGGTGTCATTGGATGGCCCCCTCGAAAATATTTTAGTCGTGTTTTTTGGATTTTTCATCCGATGCTTCGTTTTCGAAATATTCCTAAACGCAACTTAAAATGGCCCACCGTGTATATATACGTGTGTATTGACGATATATTCGTGCACGATAATTTAAAATTTGATTAATCAATCAATCATATTTCAAATTATACTTTAGTTCTATTGTTCCGCGAACTTGTCGTAAGTATTCCGCGAAGCGACGTAGTAGCTTGATTAAGCACTGATGATTTTGAGGAAATTACCAATAAACATTTCCGTTAAATTTAGATTTCACGTAGAGAAAAATTGTCAATAAATGCAGAAATTTTTCTTCTATAACAAACTACTCAACTTTTTCATTTAAAATAATTAGAGAAGCCAATAATTGAACATTTTTTAAATAGCATTGAAAACGCTATGGTGCAACCTTCGATAAATATTATTTTTTTATAAAGATAGTAAGCGGACTAACCACGTTTGGTCCAATTCCGCTTAGTGAGACAATGATTGTGTGTGAACAATACAAATACCATGTTCTTCAGTGGGATTCGAACCCACGACCTATGTGTGCTAGACATAACCATCATTACGCCACCCATCGGTAAATATAATTCTTAATAAATGGTATTTGATATAGATTTTATTTTTATGAATAACGATTTTGGGGTTCCGTAAAATTAAGCTAGAATAAACTGCATTGTATTCAAAATATTGTATAAGAAATCTTAGCTAAAAATTTTATTTAATACTTCATACTATATTTTGTACCGTTTATAAATTAAATTTTTTTGGAAGTTACGTATTTAATGGGTGGAATTGTTTAATAAAAAATCAAAATGGTAGTCATAGGGCCCTTCCACGGTAGAAACGGGATAATGGACTAATCTAATTTACTAATTTGCTACAACACCAGCACACCTTATCCCGGATCGTACTACCGACAGATTATGAGTCAAGCGCTGTATATATACTTATCGCGCATTGTGACACTGAGTAAAGAGAAGTAATATTTAAATAATTTTAGAAGCAAATTTAGGCTTCAATATTGTTGTTTTTATGCATATGCTTCAAAAATAATTATCATATTCGAGTTTGTAGAATTGAAATATACAAATATGAGAAAAATCTAATTATTATTTCCTTCCATATGAAGTTATCAATTATAGATACCAGTACATAATTAAGTTTATATATGACTTCTATTAATAAAATAATAGTTAGAAAAATTAATATTGTAATATAAGCATTAAAAAATGATGAAGTATTTAAAATTTTAACTATTGTAACTAATTAATATATACATTAAAAAAATATTTTATACAAATTTTTATTCTTTTAATTAAATATTTTTTAATTTAAATTAAAAAATTATAAAAGTTCTCAGTTGGGTTTGAACCTCAGCCCTACTGCTCAACATATTACAAGATAGTGCAACACTACTTTCTAACTTTTAAAATTAAGTTGTTGCGGTCGTATCCATATATACATATTAAAAATACTTTATTCTAATCCTTTTTCTAATAAATTAATAAATGTATTAATTCAATAAAAATAATAGTTGACACCTGGATGCGAAAATATAATTTTAAAATTACATATTTAGGATTTAGATGTTCAAGTTACGAGCTGATTATATTTTGATAATAATTTATCAACCCGAAGTGACATTTTACTTGCAAGCCTATTAAGTTTCAGTAAATAATTGTGTTAAATTTTGTTATATTCAAAAAGTTGTAAAATCGTATTAGCTATAAAATTTTTATTCGAAATTTTTTTTCTATTTTGTACCGTTTTAAACTTTTTTCCTCTCAATTTTTACTTTAGGGCTAAATAGCTGAGTACCACATACAACATGGGTAAATGATGTAATGGTATATTAATTCTGAAATTTAAATAGGTACTGCCTATAATTTATTGTTTATTGTTCTTTTACTATGTAATATAGCTTGTTCGTAAATTCCAGTATAGCTCGACCAAAACAGAATAAATAAACCATCCTAAAATCGTGTTAAAATGCAATAAAATATTTGCATAGTAGGTGCATGATTTAATAAGGATCTACGACGATATTATAATTCAAGCAATAACCGTAATGATGATACCAGCGAAAAAAAATTTAACTGGACAAAGATCAGTCTACACTCTACAAAACTAAAGCCCAGCACATCTAGTGTTAATTTACTTACTGATGCTGAAGAATACTACATTGGCAAATATACTGCGTGCTCAAAAAGTTCCGGGATGGTGAAATATCTCGAGAAATACACATCGAATTAAAAAACAAAACAAAAATCACCTGTTTAATATTTTTCAAAAACCTATCTTATGTCACCAAGCACGATCCCCTGTTGCCACCAGCTCGGGATGCGGCGGGGGGCAACTTTGAAATCTTAAATGGGAACCCAAATTTTTGTACATTCAGATAGTAGGGCTAAAACTAAGTAGGTTTTGTATAAAACTTTTTTCGATTCGCGATAGATGGCGCTGTAATCAGAAAAATAATTATTGTCATGATTAAATAAATATTAAACACCTGTTTTTTTTTTTGTTTTGTTTTTTGATTCGATATGAATTTTTTTGAGATATTTCACTGCCCGGAACTTTTTGAAATTGACAAATTATTAGAGTATGAAGAGCTCATAATATCAAAAGATTTTTATCCATCTGTATATAAAGCAATTAATTTATTTCTAACTCTTTCTTCAACTGCATGTATAGGTACAAAAGAAAGATCGTTTAGCACCCTCAGAAGAATAGAAGCATGGTTTAAACTTTAAACTTTAAAGGATCTACAATGTGAGATAATAGATTCAAGGTAGAAATGTACTAACTGTAACAATGCAAGTGTTGTAATGACGCAATTACTGATGGAATATTTAGAATAAACAGTAACGACTTTCTTATGTCCTCTTGTATAAAAGTGTTTATAAATTAATTTCAGAGAATGATATACTAAATTTGCCGATTCAGTATTTACTAATGGAGATACGGACGGCGCACTTAGTATTTGTTTATTGATCCTTTCCCTTACCCCGTGTATACTTCTTCCGAATGATGTATACGTTTGGAAGAATAGTCGGAGTTCAGTGCTAGACTGGCCTTCGGAATATTACCATATTGTAACTTCTTGTAATTTATATTACTTATTTGAATATATGTTTTATATAAATATTGTTTAGTATAAATTAGTGAAGTGTTATTATTATTATTAGGCGGTCTAAACTGCTGAGGTTATTGCGGCCTTGGAACTTCGTTTTCGGTGGTGTGACAACGGCACGCAGTGTTCGCTGGTATGGGTTCTTCGCAAAGCGGTAACCCATCCAACTACTGACCACGAACAGCATTGCTTAACTTGCGTTATCGTTATCGAGTGATCTGGCTTTAATGCTACCTGTCAAGCCGTTGCCGTAAGTGAAGTGTTATTTTGAATCAAGTCATCAGGATTCACCAGAAACCTACAGATACCAGGTCGGTACTTCTTGAGTAAATCCCTCCCATTTCCGCTTGACTTACCCCCTATACATAGATACTACTTAAGTATTTATAGTACCGTGTTACAATTGGCGTATAGTCGTATTACACTAACATTGATGAGTATTCATCGAAATATAATAATTAAAGATGAACCAGTTTTTATGAATGCTGTTATTAATTTTGATTTTCGTTCTCATTCGTCATTAATTTCATTATTATATTGTATTACCTGCTATCTTATATATTTTATTACATTAGTATTAATTTTAGTCTGTATTGAAGAATCATGTATAATCCAATATTTTATTGCAATTATACAAATTTATTTTTCATTTTAAAGAAATTTATCGGAATTTTTTGTTCCCCCTGGGAAAAAATTCTGGCTACGCCAATGATCATAAAATCAGCAATTCGAATTCCACAGGGTACAATAGCCATTCTGACTTTACCTCTGTGGTTAGCCCTACACTAATCAAACCATTGGGGGCGTGAATTGACGGTTGGTAACAGCACTTCACTTTTATTTAATTGTATGAAAAAAAATCACATTTTCTTTAATTTTGTAGGCTATTCAGAATATCAGTCGTTTAAAATTTTTAAATCACATTTAAAACATTTGGCATGAAATTTAAATATTACTACAATTCGGCCATTCCTGATCATATCATCGACCTCAATCCTGTTTGATCATTTACAAACATTACTTACGAATTACTTATACTTAAAATACAAAAGTTACTTAACACGTTGAGCCCCGCATTGTAAAATCATATTTCTCTCACACGGACTGGCATTTTTATATTACATTTATAATTTTTAAAATATTTTTTTAGTTTACAATAGAACAGTACCCACCGGTGGGCATGCGGAGTTCAACGTGTTAATTAAGTTATTTAATTCTGTGGTGTTCAGGACAAACCAGTTAAGTCATTTTTTTGGTCAAATTGAGTAAGGTACAGACTTCTTATACATATTTATGTAAATTTTCATTTGGTGACCTCAAAACGATGCTATCTGATATACGTTTTACGTAATTTGGACAAAACATAACCCATTTAATGTATTTTTAAAAAAAGTTATGTGACAAGTTTTTGAGGAAAAACTAGTTATGTTCCATTTAGATGCATGTTAAAATATACAGGCTGTTTCATTACTTCGAGTACATACGTTAATGGTATATGTTGTTTGATATGCTGATTACGAATCTAAAAGAATTTTTTTTAATTCGAAAAATTAAGGGTTGTTTACCTAAAACATTTTTTGTTGTACTGCACTGGATTCGATTTCTTATTAAACCCAAACAATAAAGTAGGTAATCAACAATTTAAATTACCTAATACTAGTGAAATAACGAACAAAATTTAATTATTTTTATGAAACGATAATTATTAACATAATCATCCACCCAGTGGCAGTGGCAACGAAAAATTTTGGACTTGGAAATATGGAAAATAATTTTGCGATTAAAAAAAAAATTCTTTTTGATTCGTAATCAGCATATCAAATAACATATACCATTAACGTATGTACCTGAAGTTATTAAACACCCTGTATTTACATCAATTTGTCACCATCGGCATGTTTCTTATACTTTTCTCTCATTTTAAGATATTTATGAAGGTGACAAGAAACTTTAATCGCAAATAACTCGAAATCATGTAATTGTGAATTAACTGGTATTTTTCTCAAAACCGCAGAATAATATCTTATAGATTTGTCTAAGAGATTTTTTTTTATTATTCCTTACTATATGAGTTACAATGATTTTCAACGGAGGTTTATGACTTTACTCGAATTAAAAGAAATAAATAATAAAATAAGTAAATTAACTAAATTAAACTACATATAATCTTATAATTAAAACGTATTTAGAATTTAAAATTTAGTTTATAGTAAAACCCGCCATTGATGGGACGTTAGACAGGGGCAGGTCATTAACATATATAAAATGAGGTAGGTCACGGCTGGGACAATTGCAGAATAGATATAGCATATAAAATTATTTTGCTGCTTTGATTAAACAAATCTAGGATAAGTTTGTTTATATAACGGAACTGAATACTTGGCTATCATCAATATAAAATTTAAAATATTTTAGAGTTAAGTATACAGGGTATTTCATAACTTCAGGTACATACGTTAATGGTATATGTTATTTGATATGCTGATTACGAATCAAAAAGAATTTTTTTTAAATCGCAAAATTATTTTCCATTTCTCCCAGTCCAAAATTTTTCGTTGCCACTGCCACTGAGTGGATGATTGTTAATAATTATCGTTTCATTAAAAATAATTAAATTTTGTTTTTTTTTACTAGTATTACGTAATTTAAATTGTTGATTACCTACTTCATTGTTTGTGTTTAAAAGGAAAGCGAATCCAGTGCAGTACTACAAAAAATGTTATAGGTAAACAACCCTTAATTTTTCTAATTTAAAAAAAAATTCTTTTAGATTCGTAATCAGCATATCAAACAACATATAATACTAACGTATGTACTCGAAGTTATGAAACACTCTGTATAATACAATAGATTGAACTTCGCAAAAGTGACATATAACATTTGTATTTCTTTTTTCAACATGTTCATCTTTGTTTTAGCGCTTTGAAAGATTGTCTGACGTGACATACCCCTTCCACTATTTAAAAAAAAAATGTAAGTAATTAATCTTTTTTAAATAACACCGGTGTTTTATTTTTTGTCAAGATTTTTATATAAAAAATATTATATTTTGTCACAAACTAAAGGTCTGCATACAAGCATTGGACATGAATTGTGCGCCTTTAAGTTTAACCTTGCACTCCTTGGAAAAGTAGACGCTGTCGCAATTCGTGTTTCATTTGGATAGATTGATGTAACGCGAAATCTCTGCGCTTTATTCTCAATATTTTCTGTAATTCTTCGTATATATTTTAGAAATGGTCAGTAATTAATTACAAGTAATTAAATTACGTAATTAATTACATTTTTTAGAAATGTAACTGGTAATTTAAATTTTCAATTATATTCGCTCTGTAATGGAAAATTCAGTAATTAATTATTTAATTTATGCAAGAAATTAGTAATTTTAGCACTTTTGCATTGTAATTACATTAACAATTACTTCGTTTTTTTTTCATGAACAATATGACCAATTCTTCTTTTTTTATATATAAATGAGATGAAATAGAAAATTCCGTTTCAATTTCAACAGATCAAAATTTGTTGGTACTTAGTAATTTTCCAAATATCAATCGAATTTTTCTGAAGTATAACGATATTTTGCCTTCCTCAGCTACTGTTGAAAAATTATTTTCATTCGTAGACCTTATTTTAAATCCAAGCCGCTGTAGAATATCAGATTCTCTTTTTAAGGAATTACTAATTTTAAACAAACCAATTTGAATAACTATAATCCACAATAATACGCAGAATGTGATGTTTTTGTTTTAGAATTCTAGTCCTTAGTATTTTTTTATATTTTAATAATAATAAATGTATGTTCCTATATTTTGCCTTTATTTAATTTAATATGATTTTTTTTTAATTCCCATAAAAAATACAAAGTAATAATTTATAATTATTTAATGTAATTTAATTACATTTTTGCAAGGAATTGAGATAATAAATTAATTACATTTTGATCGTAAAATAATGAAATTTGACGAGTGTAATTAACATTAAGACAGTTATCATAACATTACATTTTTTCAGTAATTTACCCATCTCTGATATATTTAGACAAACCTGAGCCACTAGAAAACACATGTAGAATCTCATAATTATAATACCAAATATAATACTAGTTTAATAACACCAAAAACTTCCTCTAAAAAAAATAAAATAAACTTAAATTTATATAACAAACTTCCATAGAACCGGGGAAACTTAAGAATACTTTACTATTGAAACTACTGTCTAAAGCATATTATAGTATCCAAGAATTTATGACAGATGAAAACATTTGAGCTGGTTAAGCATTTCTTTTTACGTTTTGTTTATCAGTGAGTTTCAATTCTCAATGGCTGGTACCACGAGCTCTGATTTGGGTGTTTTAAGAAAAGTATTTTATAAAAAAATACTTCAAATAAAAATGGTATATATAATATATTTCTTTATATCTTCTATTCGAAGTTTTTTTTTTATAAAATAATTTTAGATCGTTGTACAGCGTTAAAATACGTCTCTTAAAATACCCAAAAACAGAGATCATGGTACCACCCATTGTTTTTAGATTATAGGTATGTATTTGGAAATGTTGCGTAAATAATATTTTAGCTATAATATTAATTAAGGGTTGTGTATAATTAAATACTAAACTATTAGGCATTCGCAATTAACATTTTTATTTCACGCACTTTGAATAGAACCTTGACTGAAACCGACTTCAAGCTTCTTGAGTAATGTGAACAAAGCTTTGCATTTTTCAACTACAGGTCACGCACGTTTTCATTCCTTCGTGTTGCGACAGCTGCACAGTGCAGTACCATTCCACTACTAAGCTCATTTTTCTACACGCTTCAATTTTAATTCGCCGGTAAGTGAAAATAATTGTCGATAAGTATTGACTGAAAAGCGTTAATAAAAATGCAAGTTGTCTATTGAACTGAAAACATTGAAATATTTGGAAAGGAAATAAAACAATAACTGTTCAACAGTTCAGAAGTTCCTCAATTTCAATTAAAATTTTGTGTAAATATATGTGGGACTGAGGTACAATTCACCTTAAATCATTTGAATTCGCAAAATAATTATTTACCTCCTATTTTTTGTTGCAGTAATGGAGGACCCAAGCAAAAAGGAGGAGAAGATAAAGTACATCAAGCAAATTAAAGAAAACATCAAAGCGCACATCAAAATACTTAAAGAGAAACATATTTATGTTCTCCACAGAGTAATTGATGATGAATTCGAAAGAATTTTTAAAGGATCGGGAAATGGCTGTTTAATAGTAGCTGTTTATGAGCAGAATCCAAATAATATCGTGGACAAGCAACTCCTTCAAGTGAAGGTACAAACTGATAAAGCTCTTTCAATTATTAGAGAACTGATTCAACTGTTTGAAGATTTCAATGAGTATTATAACTTGAATGGAAGCAAGAAATAAAAAGTAAATGTGAATCATAATAGAATCTACATAAAGTTTTGAAATAAAAATTTGGGTTTAAATAATAATGTGATGCTTTTCTCTATTATTACCTATTATTCCACCTCCTTAATCTACAGATTTATTTTCAAACGTATTTATAAAACTAAAAAATCTAGGTGTACATTTTATAAGCTTGCACAACAGTAATATACTCTTTTATTTGGCATCAACAGTTGTTCAGCCTTACTTGTTCCACATGCCCAGTGTTCTTTGAGGGCTCCTTCCAAAATAAAACCTTATACAAGGCTGCACTGAATTGTTTTGTAAACAGTACTTTTGTTTCCTTTTTTATGACTCATGAATGAAATTTTTACTGTTATTTCGCGCCAGCTTGTCCAACGGTTCAAGCAATAAGTGGGGGGAAGGGAGTAAATTCTTGTAAATACAAGCGAACATAACTCTCGGCGATCAAAAGTAGTTCCCGCGAAATTTGAACAATGAATATTATTAGCGTTTTCACCTCCCGCATATGAATGTCGGTCGGGGACGAATTTATCGTCCACAATACGTCAAAATCTAATGAAGACATCATTTTCAAATTTCACATTTAGAGATTCAATGATTAAATTACGATTTCATTAGATTTTGGTAGCAATCCATCCTTTGAAAGTAGTAGTTTACTTGAAGGCCTATAAAGTTTTTAAACATATCTCAATAAATAATTGATTTATCTGAAATTTTGTTGTAGTATAAAGATGCACAATGATATTAGCTACATTTTTTACTTGAAACTATTTTAATTAATTTGTACCGTTTACACATTAAAATGATAATATTTTTCAAAACAATTTAAATATTTTTCAGGTTGTTTACGCGAGAAGTTGATGAAGACCTAAGAACAAAAATAAAAAATTAGAGAAAAAACGACAGGAAGATGTATAGAGACATATACAAGAAAATCTAAAATAAGACAAACAGGAATTGGTTCATCCGAAGAAAAGAATCTAGAAAACTTTTTGAAGAAGTGTTTCATCCCCTTACGGTCGTTTAAACCAGTATATATGTTACTGTAAAAGCCTGTATATTGGTTAATCTTAGGTTTCATCCGTATATCTTAGGATTAACTGACATGAGTTGGTAAATGTAATGATTTACTGGTAAAAACCTCAGATTAACCAATTTATGGGCTTTGACAGGTTGTGTTAGGTTTTTTACTGTGTCCTTGAGGTAAAACCTTAGATTTAACAAGCGAATGGTGCTAATAATTTGAAATGAACGATGATCACTAAACTGTTGGACTTCTAACATTACGAGTTGTTAAATCTTAGGTTTCACTGGAAAATCTTTGAATTTACCGTAACTCGAACTTTTACAGTGGGGATAGGAATATCAATGTTAATTTTTAAGTATTGGCTTCCCTAATCGTTTCCCAGCAAAAGAGTTGAATAGTTTTTTGTAAAGAAGAATTTTTTACATCTAATATCATAATTTTCTTTATCCGGAACACGATTCAATTAATTAAAAAGTTAATTTTAATAAAATTGGAATGGAATTACCAAAAACCAAATTTGCAATTCGTCAAGAACTATTCTTATTTGTAATTTTGTATTTGTAATTTACTAATATCAACATTACTTCTTTTGAAATTAATACTATTTAAGCAATATTCAAATAGTGAAATGGTTTATGGTGGCAAGTATGTGCTTTGTTTACCGTAAAATACCCTTATCGACTCATTCTAAGTCATACAATGATACATAGAATGTTAAATTAAAAGTTTTCCAGAAAATTTCAGCTTTGAAATGTAAAGAGTTACGACATAATTAAATAAAACGTGTTTTCCAATATTTATTTTATTGTAACTATTCTACTGAATATTTTTAACAAGAATTTTTTTACTAAGAATTATCCATAAGGCACGTTAAAAATGATTTTAATGTAGGTTTTAACCGCCGCTTTTTAAAAAATTTAACTTTTAAAAGTTTATGTCTTTTTATTTAAATTTATTCCTTTCGGGTGCCACTCACGATTTTTTTTTAAGGGATGGTTAAAATCTTACTATAAAATTATATAATGTGCCCTATCGATAATTCTAAACAAAAATATTCCTGTTAAAAGATATTCAGTAGAATAGTTACAATAAAATAAATAATGAAAAACACGTTTTCTTTATGTCGTAACTCTTTGGATTTAGAAGCTGAAATTTTCAGGAAAACTTTTATTTCTAATTAGAAATCGACCAGCTTTCTGGATTTTTAAAAATCACTAATGGCAGATTTTGTATGGTATCTGGCTATACCCTTTAAAAATTCGGAAACATTATTAAAGTGCTTTGTAAACGTAACTGAAATGATCGATACGAAAATAAAAACGAATTTAATTTACTTTCAGATTGTAATAAAATATCAACATATCTATTGCCAATTATTAAACGACAATTTTATGACTGATTGGCATATTGTTTGGTAGTAATTAAATATATTTTAACATTTGTTATAATCAATTTTTATTGTTCTTTGTTATACAATATTAAGTAAAATATATTAGTTTGTGCTTTACTATTGTATCAATGCCAGTATTGAGTATTGTAATAACGCTGTTACTGATGGAATATTTAGAATAAACAGTAACGACTTTGTCATACCCTCTTGTAGATATAAAAGTGTTTATAAATTAAGTTAGGAGAATTAGACACTAAATTTGCCGATTCAGTATTTACTAATGGTGATATTGAACGGCGCATTTACTATTGTTTATTATATTTGATTCTCTTCCTTACCCCGTGTATACTTCTTCCGAATTATATATATACGTTTGGAAAAATACTGAGAGTTAATTCATAGATTGGCCTCCGAGAACATTAATATATTATAATTTTTATATTATTAAAAAATTGAGGTTACTTAGAAATTATGATTTCTGAATTTTTTGTTGTAAGCTTAAATTTGCAAGCTGTAAACCATAGTAGACGCTTAAAAACTTCTTCTTGGAGAAATATCATGATTTCTTTTGTTTTCTGTCATTATTATCACCGTGCTCATGGCTTTTATTAAATAGTGTGCATTTGCTCGAAATGAAAATGTATATTTCAGTGTTCTATCGGTTACACGGTGTACTGGTCGTACTATTTATTTAACAGTATAGCTGTAAATCCCATTATTGTGGCAAGAATTGTAACAAGATGGCTGAGGACAACATGAAACTGCAAGAATTATTATTGGTGAAAGCCTTTTTGCTGTACAAAATGTGTACCAGTACTATCAGGGCCGGATTTACGTACAAGCGGAACAAGCACGTGCTTGTGGCCCCCAACCCAATAGGGCCCCCGGTCAACCTTTTTTTTATTGAAAAAATTTTTTTATAAGAAGTTTTCT
Source organism: Poecilus cupreus (assembly GCA_963942605.1). NCBI lineage: Eukaryota > Metazoa > Arthropoda > Insecta > Coleoptera > Carabidae > Poecilus > Poecilus cupreus. The sequence goes on from OZ012715.1 coordinate 27,121,339, forward strand.
AACGTTTTTAACGGTTATAAACGTTTTTTAAAGTAGAGAGTAGAGATAGGGGCCCCATCCCTTCCTCGTGCTTGGGGGCCCCGCAATCTGTAAATCCAGCCCTGAGTACTATGAGGAGACTGGCCTGATAAGCAGAAGACCAAGTTATCAGCCAAAGAGATGGCTGTTTTCTGGTGTCCGCAAGTTTGCGGAATAGAACAGCTACTGCGATTTCCTTCGAAATCAAGTCCAAGACGTTACAGATATAGATGTTAGTGAATGGCGTGTTAGGAGAAGGATTCGTGCTGCTGGATTGTGTTGTAGAAGAATGGCTCTAGGTCTAGCATTTCAAGGCCGACATCGAATTTCAAGATTGGTTTTTTCCCAGAATCACAGGGAAGGCAATGAGGAAGTACTGTATTCAGATGAGTTGGGTATTTCCTCAATAGGTCAGACGGACGTCGACAAGAATGAAGAAGACCTAGGGAAAATATGTATTGACGAGCGACTTCCATTTGGCGGTGGATCGGTTATAATTTGGGACGGAATTTCTTCAAAATAGCTGACAACACCTACGACCCTGAGTTGTTTGATTCCCGATTCGCTGTATTTCGATGTGACAGAGACCGAGAAGCAACTGGTAAAAGCCGAGGAGGAGGAGTGCTCATTGCTGTCAATAGGCTGTTGAACCCCTGTTTGCAGACCTTAACGTGTGTCTCCAAAAACTTTGAGTATATTTGTGTTAAGTGTTTATTTCAAAGTAGACCATTTTATTTAATTGCAACATATTTCCCACCTAGTACCCCCCAAGTTACTTATGAAGAATTTTATGATTCATTGTTAGAGGCTCCATTTATTTACTCTACGCCACTTTTCATTATGGGTGATTTCAACTTACCATCGTTTGTAGATTACACACCTGAGAGTTCCAATATTGATGATAAGATTAAAAGTCTATGTAACCTATTGAATTTGTTAAATCTAAAGCAGTGCAATAATATCCTCAATGCCAGTAATAGAATATTAGATTTAATAATCACTAATACTAATAGCACCGTGTCTGAATCCCTGGACACTCTTGTTCCCGTTGATGCCCATCATCCACCCCTCGTAATTACCTATCACAATATCAGTTCTCATGTTAAAATTTGTAAGCCTAATAGCGAATACAATTACCAATTTAATAAGGGCAATTACGAAAAATTATATAATTTGATAAGCAATACTGAGTGGTCACCAGTAACTAATTGTAGTGATATTAATGCTGCTTTAGATGCTTTTTATATCATAATATACAGAATTTTGGATGAATGTATACCTAAAACTAATACTCGTTCGACTGTTAGAAATTATCCCTGCTGGTATAATGGAGAAATAATTAAAGCAATAAAAGTGAAGGATCGCTATAGAAAACAGTATAAAAATACCGGTTCCAATTATTATTATATCAAATTTAAAGAGCACCGAACACTATGTAAATCACTGTCTAAAAAATTGTATATTGCGTACATACGAAATACCGAAAACAACATTATTAATAACCCTAATAATTTCTGGGACTTTGTTAAAAATAGAAAGAATTCTAACGGTATCCCCTCTTCACTACATGATGAGAATAATATTGAATTTACGGGTGAGTGCAACATAGCTACAGCATTTGCTAATGTTTTCAATTCGGTTTATAAGCATCACAAATCTGATAATTTTGTTATTGACTTAAACTATAATTCTAATTTAATACACATTCATGAAATCTCTGAAATTGACATCTTGCAAGCAATAAATTCACAAAAAAACATAAAATCAACTGGTCCTGATAACTTACCAATATATATAATTAAGGGCTGTTCTGAGCTTTTGGCTGAACCACTTTATTACCTATTTAATTTATCTTTGCAAACCGGTACTTTCCCTAAAAAATGGAAAGAAGCCAAAATCTGTCCTGTGTTTAAATCCGGTGATAGATCTAAATTGAATAACTACAGACCTATATCATGTTTAAATTCACTTGCCAAAATATTTGAATCAACTATTTTTAAAAATGTACAATATCAAACACAAAATATTGTATGTGGTCAGCAACATGGTTTCACACCTAAACGTTCTACTGTCACCAATTTACTTGAATTTACTAATTTTACGAACCACGCTCTTGAAAAGCAACTGCAGGTCGATGTCATATTCACTGACTTCAGCAAAGCATTTGATACTGTTTCGCACGACTTACTAATAAAGAAATTAGAAGCTTTTGGATTTAGTACGATTTTATTAAAATTCTTTTTTTCTTACTTACATAACAGAACTCAGTACGTTAGTGTAAGAGGTCACTGCTCTAATTCTTTCAGTCCCTTATCGGGGGTGCCACAGGGCTCTGTTTTGGGCCCTCTTCTATTTGTTTTGTTTATAAACGACATTGTTGATGTCGTTAAATACTCTGAGAGCTTACTTTTTGCCGACGATTTCAAAATTTTCCACAAAATAATAACTAACACTGACTGTCTAGAATTACAATCAGATATTGATAATCTGTGTCAATGGTCTCTAAAAAATAATCTACCTTTTAATTTAAAGAAATGTTCTGTAATAAGCATCAGTAGGAAAATTAATATTATAAAGTACGACTACGTTATGTGCGATAGTGTTCTAAACCGAGTTATTTCTACTAATGATCTTGGTATACATTTTAACTGCAAATTTCAATTTCATCAGCATATTGATAAAATAACTTCAGATGCATATAAAACTTTAGGTTTTGTACTTCGCACAACACGTAACTTTCGTAATATCAAAGCTATGATGTGTTTATACTACTCTCTTGTTAGAAGTAAACTAGAATATGGTTGTCTAGTGTGGAGTCCTTACTACAGCACTATTGTAAATAAACTTGAGAAGGTACAGAAAAGATTTTGTAACATTTTATATTATCGCTTTTTTCACATTTGGCCGAACATGGAATATAATGCTTTACTTACAAATTTTAATATGGATAGTTTATCCGATAGACGTGTGAAACTTCAGCTTTTGTTTTTGTATAAACTGGTCAACAATGTCATATATAGCCCCCTCTTTTAGGTGAATTAAATTTCCATGCTAGGCCATGTAATACTCGCTCCACACAGACATTTCACTGTGATTTCTCACGCACCACTGCTAACTTCTTCAATCCAATCAACGCCATGTGCCGTACTTTTAATAATTATAATAACACATTAGATTTTTGCGATACTTTTTCAAAATTCAAAAATAATATAGCTATGTGCCTGAAAGATCACTGAATTATCAATTTATTGTATATGTAATTTCTACTAGCTGTTTTCCTTTTTCGTTTTTTGTTTGTTTTCATGTTATTTGAGATGTTATATTCTATAATTTTACTCTGTAATTAGAATATTATTTCTGTTGGGTAAATAAAATAAAATAAAAAAAAAAAAGCACATACAGAGCTAGTTTTCGTACAGAATGGTTCCCTCACAACTCACAGGTACATTACAGAGGTTCTTTATGATCATGATAAGCCTTTCATGATCACTATAGGCGAGCGGGGTATTTTCATGAAAGATAATGCTACATCTCACGCTGCCAAAGTTGTCAGAGAACATCGGGATGAAATGAGAATTAGGCGGTTTGATTGGCCAGTCCTCAATCCCATCGAACATGTATGGGATGACTTGGGACGACGTATCCGAGAGCATACAACAGCTCCAAGAACTACACAGGAGCTCAGAGTATTGCTACTGCAGGAATAGGATAAAATCGACCAGAAAGTGATCCTGAACTAAACTGAAAGTATACTTCGTGGACTTCAAGCAGTCACTAACACAAGATGAGAGAATACACTATACTACTGATAAGCTTTTCTCATTTTTCATTCCATGTTAGTCTTAAGAACAAAAACTCGAACTTTGTTGTAGATTTGTCGCTCTTCCAGAATAAAAGAAAAAAATAACAAATATGCTTAGCGTTTCAACATTGAACTATTAATTTTGCCTTCAAAATACAGTACAATGGTTTTTAGTTTTCAAACATAGCTTAAAATAGAAAATTCTGAAAATGCATCATAATTTCAAATTGACCTCAATTTCTTAATCGGCAGTGTATTTATATATTTTATATAAGTTGTTATGAATTAGTGAAGTGATATCAGAGAATAAAGTCATCGGGAAGTAGTCAGAAGTAAGCAGATCAGGTCGGTACTCCGTCCATCCCTCCCTTTTCTGCTTGATTCACCCCAGCGATTCACGATTTACATTAATTATTAATTGACGTAGTCGTGTTACACTATTATTGGATGTTGTTTATCATAAAATCTTAAATGAATTTAATTGCAAGTACTTGTTTTCTGATAATTCCATACCACTGTTGATTTGATTAAAATTAACGTTTATAAAATTAATATTTCCTGCTCCGAATAAATGAAAATTATACATTAGCACACAATTATTTCAATATTGTACAAATTAATGTACATGATACGCATTCCAAAATGAAGTACACACAGGTTTTTCAATACTATTTTTTATATTACTCTAAATTTTTACATACGCATTTAACAAAAGGAAAAGTGAAAATACAAAAGTTGTTCAGAATTTAAAAATGCATGCAACAAGGCCCATTTGGTTACCTAAATATTTCACGATATGTCAATCATATTACTAATATTTATTAGAAAAATTGTAATAGGGCTATGAAAAATTAAGCAAAAATGAAAAATATTTGACATTTCATAAAACTGATTTAGATTTATTTATTACAGTGTTGTGTTATTTTCTGTTGAAATTTCGTAGAAGATTGTAATGATATAATGGCGAATTTTAGAGTTCATTTCCTTCCATTTAATTCTGTTAAATTTCGTTCAACTTTCTACGGTCGTGTTACAATTTTTATAATATTTTTGGTGTTTTCACTGCTACACCTAATCTCAATAAATAGTAAGCGGGATGTAATATGCTGGAAACATTAAGGAAATATTCTATTTAATATATTTAAAATGTGTTATTTTTATTTATTGCTATCATTGATATACTCTCATACACAAAAATCCTATTTAGGTTTCAAATGTTATTGTCTTTTATAATTTTAATAAAGTTAGATTTTTTTACTTTATAATTGTTGTTTTGTATCCAATTTTAGATTTATTTCAGATGGTTTACCTTAGTAAATATTCGCAGGTAACAGAAGAATAATTACACGACTTCTAGAGAGGCTCAAAAATATGCCAAAATTTACCAGGCAATTGATTCGAACTATTTATATACATGTATAAAATATGTTTTATTTACTCGAAATAAAGATTTTACCTAGGGCCCAAAAGAGTTTAATTTCGCACCTGAGAATAGATGGCAAAATATTTCAGCAACAAAATTGTAAATCCGCCAATGGAAATATTGGTATGTCCACCTAAACTTAATCAGAAGAACTACCATTAAAAAATTGAAAATATATACATATTTTTTGCAACCAAATTATATTTTATAAAAACTTAACTACCAGCTTTTCGTATTTAATGTTTTCACTTTCATTTGCATGCAAATATAAAAAGAAGCTTAAATTAAAAGGAATTCACTGATTTGAAGTTATGCTGATGTGAACGAGACTTATTACTTATTATTATTAGTCATCTACTAGCCACGTACTTGTTTTTCATTCTTCTTGTCTTAGTAGTCTCAGACAGTAGTGTCGGTCTGATATGATTTTTTACAAGCTTCTACTAAAATATTTAAACTAATAGCTCCACTATAAGCTTAATTTTCTAGAAATTTAGTTTTTGATTTCACGGTGAGTAAAAATATAGATAGATGATTGATTAATTTGTGTTTGATAAATCAAGGTATCAAAGATCTTAGCAACAAGGGACGCTATATTTAGTAACTTAAATAGTTATTTCATAATTATGACAATTTTTTAGATTTGTGTTAGTAATATAGTGCTCCCCAAGATAAATGGTAGTAAATATGTATGGAGCCTGGTTACCTGTTAGGCAATTGTGGGATTATTTAAAATCTTGTATTTCTAAACATATTACGTTGAAATTTCTAAGAATGCAATTCGTATAATTTTATATACGGGAAAAACAAAATTTATAATCTGAAAAGAATTAATGGTAAATAGTAGTTTGGTAGTAATTTCATATTAGTTACAACTTTTAGCGACCAGAAAATTTTCCTGCCTTCAAATATATGACTGTACTTTCAACCCCTATAATCCTCTTACTAGGTAACTGCTGTGAGGGTCTAGCAAATAAATAAACATCTATTTTGGAGAGCACTAAAGCAGTCCTTGCTGTGAAGGGTTCTAGTCTACTTGCTACGAACTCAAATGAATTTGTTTAAATTTCAAAATATTTTGTAGGTCGAGATAATATAAAAATGGACGGAGAACTAAGAACCCTGATTAGAAAAGAGATTATTCAGTTGTCCGAAAAAATTAAAGTAATTACTAAGGAAGCTGTTCAAGAGCAAATCGCAAAAATGCGAAATATTATAGACGCCGAAATTGAAAAAACTTCTAATGAATGGGAAGATAAGTACTTGAGGCAAATGCGAAACGACGACAAACATGATACCAAATTGGTTCATGTAATTGCTAAGAACAATAAGGAGATTGCTGATCAGTTACGGAGTGTTCGATATATGATAGATGGCGTTGTAGAAAGAATTAAACGTGTTGTCGATGAACAGTTTAATATAATTATACAATGGCTTATTCAAGAAGAATAGTATCAAAACTAAATCTGTTATTTGAAAGAGTGAAGCGACGACGATGCAAAGTACCGAGGCGAAGAGAAAAACGAAGGAAGATAATACATTAAAGTTTTTTTTATGTATGCTCTTTAATAATGCATATGTTCAAACATTTTCAGTTCTTTCAATAACTAACACAGTGTTTTTCAACCGGAGTGTCGCTAAGTTTAGGCATTTTCTTTACTTAAGTGTAGTTCATGATAAGTCAGTTCTATTTTGCTACGAGACATAAAACAAGGAAAGAAGCGATGACTAATCGTATGTTAATGTAATGTTTTACAAATATTAAACAATAGCGAACTATTGTTTTATATGTACGGATTTCGGCAAAATTCAATGGTCTTAAATTTTGATTTTGAACACGTACGAGCCCAGAATCAAATCATTTGGCCCAGTTAAAATCATACAAAAGAAAATTGTATAATTCACCATATTTATATCTTAAAATACATTATTTTTATCTCCTGCACATACATATATGTATATAGGTATTATGTTTATGTTACGAAATGATTAGATTTTGGGAACAATTCATCAACAATGTAAGTGGTTGATTATTTGAAGGCCTTCCAGGGTTTCGGGAATACCTTAGTAAATAAATGAGATAGAGTAAATTGCATTGGAATCAAAAAGATGTAGAATAATACAACCTAGAATTTTTATTTGAAACATTTTTCTATATTTTGTTGCCATCAAACACAAAAATATTGTTCGTGGTACCAGTCAATACTTTTAGGTCAAATGAAATCTATATTTTTTTTTAAGATATCAGAATTTAAGATACAAATAAATTGAGTACAATTTTTCCTTTGTAAGATCAGAACAAGTTTTTTAAAAGTTATTCTAAAAGTCTTAATTGTTGCCAAAAGATTTGATTCTGGGCTCGTAGAATTGCTTTTTTGCATTAAAATGCTTCTTAAAACTGTCAATTTTTTAATTTTTCTTCTCCAGCGTTCCACGTGATATTCCGCCGCTGGTCAGGGTGGCACGATTTTTAGTTTTCAATCAGGAGTGCCACTCAATGAAAATGGTTGAAAAACTATGCACTAACCCTTCTCTGCTTTACCTGAAGTAGAGTAACATGATGGATATGAGCTTATAAGAAAATTTTGTTGTAGTTTTTATCTGATTATAATATTTTCCTATCAAATTTGGGAATTGAATTTATGTATATTTATGTGTAATTTTTAATAAAATGCCGTTTCCTCAAGGAAACAATGATTGTCTAAAACTTATTGCCCATATGTTAAGCTTTTGACATCTTACACAGTAAAAAATTTTATTAGCGATTTGTTAATTTTGCGGTTGTTAAGTTTTTTAGTTAATATTGTCATATATATATATATATATATATATATATATATATATATATATATATATATCGGGTGTCGAGATAATTTCAAATATATTGTGTTAGAACAAATATGACTGTTGAAAAAATTGTTGTATTTATTTATTTGCTGGATTTATTTTTTTAAGTCTGGGAAATATTCAGTGGCGGATTTCCCATTAGGCTAAATAGGCCAAAGCCTGCAGCGGCAATTTTGAGACTTTTATCAATTTTTATTTACCTGAACATCGTGAAATGAAATATTCTATTTAATTTATTTAAAATAAAATAAATAAAAAAAAAATATCATCACGCCTTTTACCCATTACGGGTGTGGCACTCTGCTTACGCAGATCTCGGTAGGTGATATTTTTTTCGTATGAAGTGCGGTTACCAGCCGTCAAATCATAGCCCCCAAGGATGTTAGTGGAGGGGGAACCACAGGGGTAAATTTAAATTTGTAAATGTCGGCAGTGGGATTCGTACTGAGGTTCTCACGATCCACAGTCCGACACGTTACCACGGAGCTATTTACCCCATTAATTTATTTAAAATGTGTAATATTTATTTATTGCTATTATTGATATACTCCTCATACATATAAATCCTATTTATGTTTCACATGTTATTTTCTTTAATAATATTATTTTTTTTACTTTATATTTGTTGTGTTTTGTATTCAATTTTAAATTTATTTCAGAAGGTTTACCTTAGTAAAAATATGACAAGAACAGGCAGGGGCGGACTTTGGCCTAGGTTAAAGGCAATTGATTCGAACAATTTATATACATGTAAATAAAATATTTTATGTTTTTAAGTAGGGACTCGAAATAAAGATTTTACGTAGGGCCCAAAAGAGTTTAAAACCGCACCTGAGAATAGACGGCAAAATATTTCAGCAGCAAAATTGTAAATCCGCCACTGGAAATATTGGTTTCTCCACCTAAACTTAATCAAAAAAATTACTATTGAAAAATTAAAAATATAATAATATAACTACCAGCTAAACGTATTTAATGTTTTCAATTTCATTTGCATTCAAATATAAAAAGAAGCTTAAATTAAAAGGAATTCAATTATTTTAAGTTATGCTGATGTGAACCAGGCTTATTACTATTAGTCATCTACTAGCCACGTACTTGTTTTTCATTCTTCTTGTTTTAGTAGTCTCAGACAGTAGTGTCGGTGTGATACGATTTTTTACAAGCTTCTACTAAAATATTTAAACAAATAGCTTCCCTATAAGCTTAATTTTCTATAAATTTCGTTTTTGATTTCACGGTGAGTAAAAATATTGATAGATGATTGATTAATTTGTGTTCAATAAATCAATGTTTCGAAGATCTTAGCAACAAGGACGCCATATTTAGTAACATAAATAGTTATTTCATAATTATGACAATTTTTATATTTGTGTTACTAGTATAGTGCTCGCCAAGATAAATGGTTATGGGCGTTAATCGATAATCGATAAACTTACCACAATCAGTAGGGAGTCTGGTTAAAAGCTTGTATTTTTAAACATATTACCATGAATTTTCTAAGAATGAATTTGTATAATATCATATACTGCAAAAACAAAATTTATAATTTGAAAAGAATTAACGGTAAATAGTAGTCTGCTAGAAATATATAAAGAATGTATTAAGAAATTTTATATCAGTTAGAATTTTTAGCGATGACCTAATTTTTACTGCCTTCCAATATATGTCTGTGAGTGTCTAGCAGGTTTGTAACTATTTTTTGGCGAGCACTCTAACAGTCCCTGCTGCGAAAGTTCCTAACCTACGAACTCAAGTTAATTCGTTTAAATTTCAAAATATTTTGTAGGTCGAGATAATAAAAATGGACGGAAAACTAAGAACTCTGATTAGAGAAGAGATTGTTGATTTGTCCGAAAAAATTAAAATAATTACTAAGGACGCTGTTCAAGAGCAAATCGCAAAAATACGAATTATTATAGACGCCGAAATAGAGAAATCTTATAAAGAATGGGAGGATGAATATTTGAGGCAAATGCGAGACAACGATAAAGATAATGACAAACTGGCTCATATAATTGCTAAGAACAATAAAGAAATTGATGATCAGTTACGAAGTGTTCAAGATATGATTGATGGCGTTGTAGAAAGAGTTAAACGTGTTGTCGATGAACAGTTTAATATAATTATACAATCGCTTATTCAAGAAGAATAGTATCGAAACTAAAGCTGTTATTTGAAAGAGTGAAGCGACGACGATACAAAATACCGAGGCGACGAGACAACGGAGAAATATAATATATTTAAGTATTTTTTTAAGTATTCCTCTTTAATAATGCATATGTAACTTTTTTAATATAATCAATTAGCCACTAACCCAGTGTTTTTCAACCGGGATGCCGCGGCACCTTAGGGAGCCAAGTCAGTTTTGTTTTGCTACGAGATATCTAATAAGCAAAGAAGCGATGACTAATCGCCTGTTAATGTATTGTTTTTTTACAGATAGATAATGAAACAATAGCGAACTATTATTTTACATGTAGGTATTTTGACAAATTTCAATGGTCTTAAATTTTGATTTTGAACACGTACTAGCTCAGAATCATATCATTTGGGCCAGTTAAAATCATACAAAAGAATAGCTATCTACTTCACAAATGGGCAAAGTAAGGAATTACCCAAGAGAGAAATTTTAGCACATGAAGCCGAAAGCTGAGTGTAATAATTTTATCGAGTGAGTAATTCCACTTTGCCCACGTGTGAAGTATAACGTTTTATCCAACACCTCTTAATAAATGCAAAATTTATTTTAAAAACCTTATATGACGATTACATATAATTGAAATTTTTTAAATTAAGATATCAATCAAAGTAGTTACCAAGGTGTTGTGTGCTAATATTATTGTTATAAATAAAAACTTACTCACTAGTGACTTTTCTCAAAATTATACGCAATAGTTATTAATACAGTTGTTATTTTTCCTTAAAATATTCTTTAAGATATCAGAATTAAAGATTCAAATAATTTGAGTACAATTTTTCCTTTGTAAGATCAGAACAAGTTTTTTAAAAGTTATTCTAAAAGTTTTAATTTTTGCCAAATGATATGATTCTGGGCTCGTAGAATTGCTTTTTTGCATTAAAATGCTACTTCAAACTGTAAATTTTTTTTGAAATTTCCCCAGCCTTGCGGGTAATAATCCGCCGCAAGTCAGGGTGTCACGATTTTTATTTTTCAATCAGAGGTGCCACTCAATGGAAATGGTTGAAAAACTCTGCATTAACCCTTCTTCATTTTGACTAAACTAGAGAAAAATGATGGATATTAGCTTATAAGAATTTTGTTGTAGTTCGTAACTGATTATAATATTTTCCTGACAAATTTGGGAATTGAATTTATATATATTTATGTATAATTTTTAATAAAATGCTTTTTTCCTCAAGGAAACAATGATTTTCTAAAACTTATAGCCCATATGTTAAGCTTTTTACATCATAGACAGGAAAAATTTGATTAGCGATTTGTTAATTTTGCGGTTGTTAAGTTTTTTAGTTAATAATGGCAATTATATTGTGTTAAATTAACAATTAGAACAAATTTGACAATTTGTTAAATTAAAATTATGTCAATGGGGTCATAAACCTTTTTTCGTTTTATTTTTTTTTTTTTTTCAGTAAGTTTGAATAAAATTCTAAATATAGATACAATTTTAATATTAAATGGCATTTAGTTATTAGGATACGATTTAAAATTTTTCGATTGTGACGTCAGCACCTACGTCATTTTGTAATGCCACAAAACACGCTCTTGCGGAGAGCGAGGAACTACACCAACTGTCAGATTGTCTGTCATCTGTCATTGTTATTTACTGAGAGGTTTTTACAAATATAGTTTATTGATATTATCTGGGCAAAATAAATAACAAATATAATATGCCATGCTTGTTTGGCCGGAGTGCCGTTAATAAACTATATTATTATTATTATAAACATACGTTTAACTTGAAAATCGTTGTTAGCTGTAACATATGAATTGACATGACAGGTATGATAGTGAGACTACTGACATTACCGACACGACAAGCGACAAGGTATAGTACATCAAAGCATTTTTATTTTAATATGTCCTAAACTCGTTTTTTTAAACGTTATTATTAACGAATACCTAATTATGTTTATCGGAGTGTTAATTTTAATAATAATAAATAATTATTACAACCCTGAAGATCAAATTATTATTTGTTATCAACACCTCTTTGGCCATGCCATGCTGTACATTCTTTTACAAGATGACATAACGATTTTGCAACCGCGAAAGTATATAATGGAAATTATGAATGAAAAGTTAAAAAATTATAAGAAATATTGAATAATATGTGACTGACATGATCTAAATTTTTATAATTTGTAAACAAACAGAACTTTTTTTTAAGTGTATGACCCCATTCTGAATTTTTAATAAGAAATATTGTTGTTTTTATTTATTTGCCGGATTTATTTTTTTTTTAAGTCTGGAAAATATGAAATATTGGTTTATCCACCTAAACTTAACCAGAAAAACCACTTTCGAAATATTAAAAATATATTATATATTTTTACAGCCAAGTTATAATTTATAAAACTTAACTACCAGCTATATATGTATATTTAATGTTTTCAATTTCATTTGCATTCAAATATAAAAAGAAGCTTAAATTAACCCTCTATTGCATACTGTTCCCGAACGGGAACATAAAATTTAAAATTATTCTTTTCTTTTCTTATGCAGTTTACATTCATGGCAATCATGTTGTAACATTTGGGAACATTATATACACTTTGTCAATTGCCAATTAGGTCATTCCTCCCAATTTGACCAACATAAAAAAAAAAATTTTAACTGGAAAAAGGATAATTACAGAAACTGAGATATAAAACGTAAAATTTGAAGGAAGCAGCTTATTATCTGCTGATATATTACAGCTAAATACATCTTTACAAAATTTCCAAAAATTTTTTTTATCTGGATAGTTTATCAAACAATTTTGTATAGTGCGCGAAGACGACCCAATAGACCAAAGTTCTATTGTAAGTTGAATTCGTTCATAATGTTCCCAATAGTGAACAAAACTTTAAAAAATATTTTTTTTTATTTTTGGAAAAAAATTTATATAACACACTTATTTTAAATATATGAATATTTCTTTTGAAAAAAATAATGTTTTTGAGCCTTTATTTAAAAAATAATAATTCATGCAATAGAGGGTTAAAAGGAATTTAATTACTTTAAATTATGCTGATGTGAACCAGGCTTATTACTATTAGTCATTTACTAGCCACGTACTTGTTTTTCATTCTTCTTGTTTTAGTAGTCTCAGACAGTAGTGTCGGTGTGATACGATTTTTTACAAGTTTCTACTAAAATATTTAAACAAATAGCTCCCCTATAAGCTTAATTTTCTACAAATTTCGTTTTTGATTTAACGGTGAGTAAAAATATTGATAGATGATTGATTAATTTATGTTAAATAAATCAATGTTTCGAAGATCTTAGCAACAAGGGACGCCATATTTAGTAACTTAAATAGTTATTTCATAATTATGATAATATTTTTTATTTGTGTTACTAGTTTAGTGCTCGCCAAGATAAATGGTTATGGGCGTTAACCGATAATCGATAGATTTACCACACTCAGTAGGGAGTCTGGTTAAAAGCTTGTATATTTAAACAAATTACGATGAATTTTCTAAGAATGCAATTTGTATAATATCATATACGGAAAAAATAAAATTTATAATCAGAAAAGAATTAACGGTAAATAGTAGTCTGGTAGAAATATATAAAGAATGTATTAAGCAGGATAATAACCATTTTTTGGCAAGCACAATAGGAGTCCCTGCTGCGAAGGTTCCTAACCTATGAACTCAAGTTAATTCATTTAAATTTCAAAATATTTTGTAGATCAAGATAATAAAAATGGACGGAAAACTAAGAACTCTGATTAGAGAAGAGATTGTTGATTTGTCTGAAAAAATTAAAATAATTACTAAGGACGCTGTTCAAGAGCAAATCGCAAAAATAAGAAATATCATAGACGCCGAAATTGAGAAAAGTTCTACAAAATGGGAAGAGGAATACTTGAGGCAAATACGAGACGGCGATAAAGACAATGACAAACTGGGTCATATAGTTGCTAAGAGCAATAAGGAGATTGATGATCAGTTTCGAAGTGTTCGAGATATGATTGATGGCGTTGTAGAAAGAGTTAAACGTGTTGTCGATGAACAGTTTAATATAATTATACAATCGCTTATTCAAGAAGAATAGTATCGAAACTAAATCTGTTATTTGAAAGAGTGAAGCGACGACGATACAAAATACCGAGGCGACGAGACAACGGAGAAATATAATATATTTACGTATTCCTCTGTAATAATGCATTTGTAACTATTTTAATATAATCAATTAGCCACTAACCCAGTGTTTTTCAACCGGGGTGTCGCGCCACCTTACGTATAGTTCATAAAAAGTCAGTTCAATTTTGTTATGACATATCTAAAAAGCAAAGAAGCGATGACTAATCGTCTGTAATGTAATGTTTACAAATAGATAATAGAACAATAGCGAACTATTATTTTACATGTAGTTATTTCTTAAATTTTGATTTTGAACAACGACGAGCTCAGAAGAATATCAATTGGCCCACTTAAAATCATACAAAAGAATAGCTATCTACTTTACAAGTGAGCAAAGTAAGGAATTACCCACGAGAGAAATTTTAGCACATGAAGCCGAAAGCTGAGTGTGAAGTATAACGTTTTAGTAAATGCAAAATTTATTTAAAAAATCTTATTTGACAATGACATACTTTAATTTTTTTAAATTAAAATGTTAATTGAAGTAGTTGCCTAGGTGTTGTGTGTTATTAACATTGTTATAAATAAAAAATTACTCACTACTAACTTTTCTCAAAATTATGTTGGATAAAATTATTTAATTGCCATATTTATATCTTAAATTCTTTCTTTTTTACTTGCTGCGCATACATATATGTTACATGGTGAGAACCCCTGACCTCAGCTGCTTCTCAGGAGCGTCAGCTAGGTCAGTATAGCTGGCACCCCCACTTCATCCAAATCTAAAAAAAAATGGCAAAATTTTGTGCTAATTATGTGCTAATTTTGTACCAATATTACGAGTTTTGTGCTACAACGGAAACCGCGAAAACGGATATGAGTTTAGGGGGGGTGCCAGCTTGACGTATAGCTGGCAGCCGACCTACGTTATATTGTGACAATTTAAAATAACTACTAGGCTATAATTTTGTGCTAATTATGTGCTCTTAAAAATCAATAAAACGAACCGGAAGTGAACGTTATTTCTAAAAGATTTTAACCATATTCTCTATTCGACAAGTCTACCATACAGACGAAATCCAGTGATTTGTGAAAAATAATAATATTTAATCAATAATTACTGCTTTATAATTCTTTTCTAATCGTGTGCTCTTAATACATACTAAAAAAAACGGAAGTTGGTAATATTTCTGGCAATTTTTCAACATTTATCACTTTTAACGACTCATGAATGAAACGATTTATTAAAATTTCATGAATTTCTTTAGGTTCTATAATTTTATGATAATTATGTGATAATAATTTCCCAACTTGAATAATTTTGTGCTCCACTAGAGACTTAGTAAACGATGATGCATTTATTTGGGGTAGCAGCTAGACATATACTTGGCACTTAAACTATATTAAACTGCTGCAAAATTAAATATTGACCACAGTATAATTTTGTGCTAATTATGTGCTAACCATTTGGAAACTTAATTAATTTTGTGCTCCACTATCGATCATGTAAACGATGATCATGGTTTGATCAGAAAGGCTTCCTAGACGTACACTAAGCACATAAACTGAAATAAACACCTGTCAAATTAACTGTTAATTACCATATAATTTTGTGCTAGTTATGAGCTATCGATGTGCATGAAAGAAACTGGAATTTAATTATTTTTCTGTGAACTTAGAAGCGTTCATTTCGTTTAAAAAACTGGTATATATAAATCTTGAATGCACCAAATAGAAAAATGTTTTCTATTAAATTCCTTTAAGCTGATATTTTTTAAATTTTAATAATTTTTCGAGAGTCTGTGTCGGGAGAAAAATTGCATATTGATTGGTGACATAAAAAATTATGATTTTAAGAAGTTTCAATGTACGCTAATTACGAATGACAGTAATTACGCACCATGCCGTTCGCAATAGATTTATCCGAATTTGAATAGAATTATACAAATAAAATAATATTTTAAGTTAGGTATAATAAAATATTAGAAAACTGAATTTATTCGCTGATTCTAGAATCCAAATAAAATCAGGAACAATGATTAGATTGTTTACTTTTATTACTTAATGTTTTTTATTTTTTATATCTTAATAATTTTAATCAAGAGTCTATGTCGGGAGAAAAATTGCATATTGATTGATGAGTTAATTATCTGGAAGATTCGGAAAACATGAAAAGAATCCGATGATTTAGAACATTATGCGAAAAATGGAAAAAGCATTACATAACAATGATACATGTTGAAGCGTGTCAAAAATTTCTAAATCTCTATAATCATCAAAGTTCACTCATTTTTTTTCCTTTTTTCAAAATATTCCAAATTTTACTAAAATTTTCATAGTTTCTAAATTTTTATAAATATTCTGAATTTTCTTAAATCTTTTCAATTATTATATAACAATGATACATGTTGAAGCGTGTCAAAAATTTCTAAATCCCTATAATCATCAAAGTTCACTCATTTTTTTTCCTTTTTTCAAAATATTCCAAATTTTACTAAAATTTTCATAGTTTCTAAATTTTTATAAATATTCTGAATTTTCTTAAATCTTTTCAATTATTATATATTTTTCTAATTTGACAAAATTTAAAAATTTTGGATTAATTGGAATTTACTCTGTAGATAAATAATAATATATTTTTAATTTTATAAAAATTCATAATTTTTTCCAGTAATTAAAATGTGCTTATTCATAAGACTTATTCCTAGATAAGTCCACACTTTTTCTATTTTTGTAAAATTAAAATTATATTAAATAAAAAAAACAGATTCATTCAGAGAGTTAATACCAATTAATCCAAAATATTTAAATTTTGTCAAATTAGGAAAATGTATAATAATTGAAAAGATTTAAGAAAATTTAGTAATTTATAAAAATTCAGAAACTTTATAAAAATTTAGAAAATTTTAGTAAAATTTGGAATATTTTACAAAA
The DNA here is from genome assembly GCA_963942605.1 of Poecilus cupreus. NCBI lineage: Eukaryota > Metazoa > Arthropoda > Insecta > Coleoptera > Carabidae > Poecilus > Poecilus cupreus. Next base: position 27,138,639 of record OZ012715.1, read on the forward strand.
AGGGATAAAAATTAGTTAACTTTTATGATTTTAGAGACTGAAATTTTTTACACGCTTCAATATGTTTTATTGTTGTGTAATGCTATTTAAATATTTTTCGAAATCGTTTTTCGCATTGTGTTGAAAATCATCGGGTTCTTTTCGTGTTTTCCGAATCTTCCAAATAATTTACTCAACAATCAATATGCAATTTTTCTCCCGACAGAGACTTTTGATTATAATTATTAAAATTTTAAAAATATCGGCTTAAAGGTACCTATTTAATAGAATATATTTTACAATTTTGTGCATTCAAGATATATGCCATTCTTTTAAACGAAATGTACGCTTCTAAGTTCACAGAAATATAATAAAAGTACAGTTTTTTTCATGCACATAAAAAGCTCGTAATCAGTACAAAATTATACTGTGGTCAATATTTAATTTTGCAGTAATTTAATATAGTTTAAGTACCAAGTATATGTCTAGCTGCCACCGCCAATAAATGCATCATCGTTTACTAAGTCTCTAGTGGAGCACAAAATTAATTAAGTTGGCAAATGATTAGCACAAATTAGCACAATATTGTACTGTGGTCAATAATTATTTTAGCAGCAGATTATTACAGTTTAGGTGGCAAGAATATATCTAGCTGGCACCCCCGATAAAGGAATCATCGTTAACTAAGACCCTAGTGGAGCACAAAATTATTCAAGTTGGGAAATAATTATCACATAATTATCACAAAATTATAGAACCTAAATTCATGAAATTTTAATAAATCGTTTCATTCAGGAGTCGTTTAAAAGTGATAAATGTTGAAAAATTGCCAGAAATATGACCAACTTCCGTTTTTTTAGTATGTATTACGAGCACACGATTAGAAAAGAATTATACAGCAGTAATTATTGATTAAATATTATGATTTTTCACAAATCACTGGATTTCGTCTGTATGGTAGACTTGTCGAATAGAGAATATGGTTAAAATCTTTTAGAAATAACGTTCACTTCCGGTTCGTTTTATTGATTTTTAAGAGCACATAATTAGCACAAAATTATAGCCTAGTAGTTATTTTAAATTGTCACAATATAACGTAGGTCGGCTGCCAGCTATACGTCAAGCTGGCACCCCCCCCCCCCCTAAACTCATATCCGTTTTCGTGGTTTCCGTTGTAGCACAAAATTCGAAATATTGGTACAAAATTAGCACATAATTAGCACCAAATTTTGCCATTTTTTTTTTAGATTTGGTTGAAGTGGGGGTGCCAGCTATACTGACCTGCGTCAGCTATCTCCTAACGCATCATATTATATTTTACCTAAGAGCTGGAATTGTATTTTATAATTTAGTCTGATGTTAGTCTTGGAACAATAAAGTACATATTGTAATCCATCCATCCATCCATCCATTGTAAAGGAAATAAAAATCTTTTTAAAAAGTGTAATAGAAGAAGCAATAAAATAATTTATATGTATATAGGTATGATGTTTATGTTACGAAATTATTAGATTTTGGGAACAATTCATCAACAATGTACGTGGTAGATTATATGAAGGCCTCTCAGGGTTTCTGGAATACCTTAGTAAATAAATGAGATAGAGTAATTTTCACTGGAATCAAAAAGATGTAGAATATTACTACCTACAATTTTTATTTGAAACCTTTTTCTATATTTTGTTGTCATCAAACACAAAAATATTGTTCGTGGTACCAGTCAATACTTTTAGGTCAAATGAAATCTTTATGTTAGTGATTTTTGTTAATTCTCATTAATACAGTTGTTGTTTTTCCTTAAAATATTCTTTAGGATATCAGATTTTAAGATAAGACCAATAAATTGAGTACTATTTTCCCTTTGTAAGATCAGAACAAGTTTTTTAGAGTTATTCTAATAGTCTTAATTTTTCCCAAATGATATGATTCTTCTGGGCTCGTAGAATCGCGTTTTTTGCTTAAAATATCAAGGGTGGCATGATTTGTATTTTTCAATAAGGGGTGTCACTCAATGAAAATGGTTGAAAAACTCTGCACTAACCCTTCTCTACATCAACTAAAGGAGAGAAACATGATGGATATGAGCTTATATGAATTTTCTTGTAGTTTTTAACTGATTATAATATTATAATATTTTCCTGTTAAATTTGGGAATTGAATTTATATATATATATATATATATATATATATATATATATATATATATATATATATATGTATAATTTTTAATAAAATGCCTTTTCCCCCAAGGAAAAATGATTGTCTAAAACTTATTGTCCATATATTAAGTTTTTTACTTCTAACACACTAAAAAATTTGATTAGCGATTTGTTAATTTTGCGGTTGTTAAGTATTTTTAGTTAATAATGACAAATATATTGTGTTACATTCACAATTTGGACAAATAATGACAATTTGTTAAATTAAAATTTTGTCAAATCTGAATTTTCAACAAAAAAAATTGTTGTTTTTATTTATTTGCTGGATTTATAAAATTTAACAAATAGTCTCGTCAATTATAATATGTAAATTTAGCTAACTTATCAATTTGAAATTATTAAAGAAAGTTTATGTCCTTTGTGACACCTTATGATTTATTGTTCTGCTTCAATATAATTACTTTATTAATTTTGTCAAAAGCTCATAAATATAAATTAAAATAATACCTATATTTACAAATATATGTCGGTGATGAGGAATTACAATTGTCAAAATAACACTTAATTTATTTAAAGTTCCAATAAAATAATGATAATACAGAAATTAACACAAAACTTAAAATAAAACATAAAATAACAAAGACTCAGATCACAACGGACACGTGACAATCCCGGAGAACCAACTCGATCGCGCGTCAGAACAGAAGTCCCTCAAAAATACTGTGTGGTCACACTAATTCCTCATTGTTGTATTTTCATAATGCTATCTTGTGTTATTCTTTCGATAATGCGACGCCCTACGATCGACTGGTCTTGGTTCTGTCAGCGCATGTGTTTATTTTTGTATATCTGCTGCACATGCACTTACGTATACGATTGTTGACACAAATTAATAAATACTGACACTGAGGAATCCATATACAGAGGAAGCCCCGACATATATTTAGTTACGAAAAAAAAATTATTTGTTACTTGCTAACAAATTTGAAACTTGTTAAATTAACAAAAATTAACGGTGGATCGTGTCGGACTAAAAATTTTATTAAAATTTTGTCAATTTTGACTATAAATTTTTTATTGTGTGCATGAAAGTGATTGCAGAGTAAATATGGAGAACACATGACTTCCTGCGAATTTTAATTCCTGAAAGGTATAAAATATAGAAAAAGTTTCGAATAAAAAATATATCCAATATTATTTTACATCTTTTCTAATATAACAAAATTATCCTTAATCAATTATTTACTGAAATATGACAAAATAATCTGAGAGGCTTTCAAGAAATCTAAAACTTAAGGTTGAAAAATCTAATCTTTTTTGTAACAATTCTTTCATCTACGATAGCTCAAAATCTAATAAAGACATCACTTAAGGTACATTTACAACCAAATTTTATCCCAGCACAATTTTAAGCTGGCGTAAAATTGTAAGCTAGGTATACGGGTCGCAACGAATGCATTCACAACCAAAATTTGAAGTCAGCGTACTTCGTGTCTGAATTGCACGTCGACTCGAAGCTAGCAAGCTGCAAGCTTGCACTTCAAGTCGAGGGTAAATTCGCATGCGCACTGCAATTCTTGAAATTATCACGCTAGGTGCGCTGTAATAGCGTTTTAAAAAATTTGACATTTGTTTATTTACATCATCAGTTGATCAGTGATATTCGCTGTTCCTTTAAAATAACTATGGAAGGACAAATACTGAATTTGATTTCACAATATCCTAAGATTTTTAACAAAGCTTGTACAGAAGGCAAATCATTTATTACAAAAGAAACAGTGTGGACAAAGAACTACATTAAAAATAACAGGTTTGTTTACTGGAAGTATTTGATTACATTAGTTTAACAATTTAAAAAAAAAACAAAATAATTCTGCTAAAAATGTCAAATTATCGATGTGTGGAATATAGTTTTACCGACGTAATAACATTACAAGTTTTTCCTGTAGATGTCATTGTCGTATTTTCACTTTACTATAGAAGTGGTTGTAAATGATGCAAATTTGAACTCAGCACAATTTCCACTTGAAGTCAGAATTACGCAGGCTTTAAATTGGTTGTAAATGTACCTTTACACTTTTTTTAGATGTTTAAATTAGGAGCTGACTTGATTTTTGTAACGATCTATTAAATAGAAATGCTTGTTTTCATGATTGATTTAAAGCAAGTTTTGTTATATTTAAAAAGATGAAGAATAATATTGGCTACAATTTTCAGAGTGTTATGTTTAACAATAATAATAAGCTGATACATTTCAGTGAAATTGCAGCTGTTCTGCAGCTCTGCAGAATTCGAAAACTCATTTATTAAGGTGGATTAGTCTTTATTTTCTTGATATCTTCACAGTGTTTCATGCTTCTTTGCCGTTTCCATTATTTTTCTCTATTTCTTCCTGTCTGTAATTTGCATCTTCCACTGTTTCATTTTCATTTTTCTGATCTGCATTGCTACGCACTATATTTTCGTTTTCCAGTATCTCGTCGATTTCATGGTTCATCAATTGTCTGAATTAATTTTCATTTACCTTTTTCGGTCCCATTATTGCTCTTATTATTCTTCTTTCCCAAATTTTCAGATTTTCTTCTACTTTCCTGGTTAATGTCGCTGTTTCTGCTCTCTGCTGCGTATGTCAGTTGTCACTATTGGTTTAATTATTGTCCTGTAAATCCGCAGTTATGTATTAGCCACATCAAATACCTATTTGTGTTATTCAATGATAATAAATAAATATTTTACATGAAACAAATGAATAGGTCTAATGTTGGTGAAACCCGTTGGTTAGATTTGCTGATCAGACATTTTTGGTATCGTTATAGATTGTATAAATATTTGTGTTATTTTTAAATTGATATCGCTCTTCAGCTGTTCACAATCGCACTGCAATAGCTCATATGATTTCAAGGCCAGGGTCATTCATTCTGTCCATTTATTTTTACTTCCCGCACAGAAGTAAGGGAGATATTGTGACGGGTCAAAATTTTCGGTAGTGAGTATAAGCACGTTTTGGGGAAATTGGAATACGATTTCATTATTTTTATGATGACGCCTGCCTGTCCCTCTCTCCTCTCTCTTTCTCTCTAACTGCGGGCGCGCGCGCACGCGCGCGTGTGTGTGTTTGTGTGACGATTTTCTCGTTCACAGTAACAGTAACTCAAAATTAAATGAAGCTATCAATGCCATAATATGGCAAATATTATATTAAATTTAGATTTTAGCTATGGGGTAAATAGCTTCGTGGTCACGCGTCGAACTGTGGATCGTGAGATCCTCAGTTCGTCAGTTCGAATCCCATGCTGACAGTTGCAATTTAAATTTACCCCTGTGGTTCCCCCTCCACTAACATCTTTGGGGGCTATGATTTGATAGCTGGTAACTGCACTGTGGATCGTGAGATCCTCAGTTCGCCAGTTCGAATCTCATGCTGACAGTTGCCAATTTAAATTTACCCCTGTGGTTCCCCCTCCACTAATATCTTTGGGGGCTATGATTTGACACTTCATATGCAAAAATACATCATTTACCGAGATCTGCGTAAGCAGAGTGCCACACCCATAATGGGTAAAAAGCGTGATGATATATTGATTTATTTTATTTTATGTTACAAGCTGATTAGATTTTGGGAGCAATCCATCTACGTAGGGTGACCAGATTTTTTTTTTTTATAGAAATAGAAAATGACTGCACCTTGACTGAAACATTAAATCAGTACTTATTTTATTTTAGTAAGTTTAATCAAATGATAGTTGATAATAAAATAATGGGTAACAAAGCATTTCTCGAAAAAACATTTCCCGAAAATATAAACCACGAAAATTTTTCGAATGAAAAAATGTTGAAAATTTCTATTAGAGAGTGTACATTTATCGAAAATACAAATGTCGAATGTTGGAAATGTTGCAAATGTCGAATGTTACAAATTTCGAAAATATATTCGTCGAATAGCTGGGATGTTACAAATACATTTCTCGTCTATCAAAATGTTGAAAATTAAATTAATAATTAATCGATTTATCGAAAATACAAATATCGAATGTTAGATGTTAAAAAAATGTAGAATTTTATGTTAATGGAAATTATCTGTAATTAAGCTCGCTTAGCTATCACTTTTAATAAATAAACCCTAAGCCTACACAACGCTTGCCAAACTAGAATCACAGCATTTTTTTTATGAAAATTTTTTGTAGGTATTTTCGACATTTGTGAGTTTTTTTTTTATAAAAAGAAAGAGTGAAGAGGATATTATTTAGAGACATGTCAGGTTTTTTGGGCATATCTCAGTAAATAAATGAGTTAAAGTAAACTTCACTAAAATCAAAAGGATATTTAATATTATTAACTATAATTTTCATTTGAACTTTTTTCTATATTTTGTACCGTTTAGAAATTTAAATTTTCGAGAAATTTTGTTGTGGCCACATCTGATTCTAATGGTATAATCATATTCAAATTTCATATTGAGAACTTAGCTGTTCAAATTACTAACTGATTTGTTTTTGCTAGAAATCCATCACTATCGTGAATTATGGATACTATAATTCATCGAAAAATTATATATTTATACAGGAGTAGTAAAGCATAGTTTTCGTTATAATCAGAATTTCTATTTGGTTTTTTTTTTTTTCACTGTCCCGAAAAGTCTTAAAAAATCTTAATTGTCACACTTTGATTGTTTTTGACCCACAGTCAAAAAGGTTGTACTACCACATTACATTTTTTTTATTGAAAAATAGATCACATTTACAAATATAGGAAATTGTTTACTATATTGTATTTATTCTGTAATAAAAATAAATATACCGTAACGCAATTTATATTTATAAATTTTTTGATGTGGTATTCTCGGTATATGATATTGCGCGTAAAAAACTTTTAATCTTTTTTATTATTATTAATAATATTTGAGTTTAAAATACATCATCTTCACAGGATATTAGTATTATATGTGGTGTGGTTACATCTATATTTATTTCAATTAAATTAAGTTGAAAAAATTTATTTGCTTTACATAATATATAAGATTTTCCACCGCACTTGTACTTTTTGAAAAAGTTTCCTCTAGTTAATGGTGAATACTGTATTATTTTCTCTATGCATTGTTCGACTGTGATTGAAAGAATTCTCATCGTATAAATTTCTTGGACTGCCTTTTTAAATATAAATAAGTAATATTATATTATATTAAAGAACATCTTTCATAATTGCCATTTAATTTTGTGCCATATCTCTGCGAACAAATAATCGACTATTATTCAATGAGTTTATTATATTGTTTTTTTTTTTATTTTGCGTCTTTGGTGCTTCTCTAAAATAAAAAAATCGTAAATTCAACATTTAGAGAATTTTGAGTTAGTTTGAAAATTAGTGTTGGAATTTAAAATTGTCTACTTAAATTAAGGATGAATATTGATATTTTTTTATATTATACAGGGCGTATCTGAGAAAACGGGCCCCCCCCCCCCCCCCGCCCTTAACTTTTTTATTATAGGGAATAGAAAATTTTTGTTCATATATACATTTTATTATATAAAATATATTATTTGATGACAGATACAGATTTTTTATAAAGTCAGGTTTACATGATACGACTATCAACTTTTATTTTTTAAATGGGAACCTAAAATTGTTTTACTAAAGTAAAAACCGCCATTTTTTCAACGATATATTACTTATCATAAAATAATAAAAAAAAATTCGAGATAAATAAGATAAGTGAGAAATATCAGAAATTATTATTATTGAATTTTTTCATATTCATTTATGGCAAATAATACACCGCGAAAAGAGAAAAATGCCGATTTTTATTTTAGTAAAACAATTTTAGGTTTCCATATGAAAAAAAAAGTTGATAGTCGTATCATGTAAACCTGACTTTATACAAAAAATCTATACATGTCATCGAATAGTATATTTAATATAATAAAACTTCTATATGAGAAAAAAATTTCTATTCCTTATAATAAAAAAGTTAAGGGGGGTTCCGTTTTCATAGATACACCCAGTATTTCAGCAGAATCACATACCCTAAAAATAGTAATTGAGTAGTCTATTTTGAAAGTTGAAGTTTATAATTTAAAGTAAGCTGTCATAAACAACAATTTGCGGTTAACTATATTCAAAGTGTATGATAATTATGAACACATACATTTTCACACTTAGTTTAATTATTTAAAAACATTATTTTGAATGTGGCTGTGGTTCGTGTTTAGTGAAATACAATTTGAAGAAATTTATTTAAAGCCAAAGTCAAGAGATCTTCGTTATCCATGATATAGTATAATTATAATATACAGCAACTGATCTTACCTTTTAGGTTACGTACAAAACAAAAACAAACCGTAGATAGAATTTCTTCAACTAAATGCGCTAGTAATAAGATAAGAAATCTTGTCTTGGGCTTGATTTTCAAGACAAGAAATGCAAAAAGCTTCTTGTCTTGCTCATTTCTTGCCAATGTATTTCTTGACATATCTTGATTTTTGAAATTTTAGGGGAATCCCCTTTTTCTATCATTTTATCCAATCCGTACGCTCAAGAGTGTAGCTGTATTCTATCACTTTATCCAATCCGTACGCTCAAGAGTGTAGCTGTAGTGTTGGTTATTTGCATTTGCCCTTGACCCTCCAATTTAGTTTTTGTTAAATGGTTAAATGTTTCTTACTTAGATGTTATGCATTAATTTTTGGCATAAATTAAGTTTTAAAATATATATGCATTTCGACCATAAATTTAGAGAAATAGGAATATTAGATATAAATAGTTTTAATTTACACATAAAAAATTACACATTTTAAAAAGTATCAACTTCATATATTTGCGACATAAAATTTATATATAAAATCTTGACTTCACATATTTATAAAATCCGCCAGATGGTGTTAAAACCTATGTACAAATGTGTAACGAACCTCAAAGTCACTTTACTGACAAATGTATATCAAAATTTATATTTTAATAATTGCGGAACTGAAAAATTTATTATCAAGATATCAAGATTTATTGACAAGAAAAGATACTTTCTTGTCTTGTCTTGATTTCAAGACAAGATCAAAAGTATATCTTGATTCTTGGGAAACACATATGAGCATGTGAGTCAAACAAAAAATTGACGTACGTTGCATACAGGAATATTTTCTTTCAATGATTCACTTTCACAAAAATGTGCAGAAAAATTGACAAAAATGTACAAAAAAATTGAACGTGTCATACGGACTTAACTCGAGTACGCTTCATGTGTGCACGTTTTTAAAAGCTTGGTATGAAATTTGGTTATAACAAGTTGTGCAAGGATTATATGTATTATCCAACCGGAGTAGACAGGATTTATGAGAAAAGTAGGCAAGAGAAACGAAGAAGCAGCGAGATGGAAATTGTCAGTGACATGGTATAGCAATGTCCGGACGTAGGGTGTAGGGCCGCAGGATACTTACCGGATGCTGGGCAGTGGATGCTGCGCGGCCGCGACATCCGCTCACGTTCTCCCTCTGCAGTTTTGCTCGCCAGGAGAGGGAAATGTAGTTCGACGTGACTCAAAACTTTAGAATTACAGCTCGTAAATCAAAAACGAATGACACGTCAAAGGAGTAAATGATGCACCGGCTAATTCGAGCCAGTGGACAGTGGTCCGTTTAGAGCCCGAATAGCGCTTTTACGACCGCGAATTTTACGGTTTACTGGACGCCAGTGCGATTATTACGGATTCATGAGTAATGGCTGTAATTATCCGGACTAGATACGTATGTATGTATATATGCACGGGGTGCAAGGCACGAACGAGTGCCCAATTACTGCCAACAAATTCAATTTGCTAATGTAACTATTTTTTGTTATATAGGGTGTTAATTAGGGAATGCAATACCGGGATCCCAAGCAAAAATTTTCCGGTATTCAAACCGGTGTTAGCGTAAAAATGCCGTTTTTTCGATATTTTTTCAATTGAAGTATAAGATACATTTTAACTGAATGTTATTTTATTTATTACTTTAACGTTTAAGGTCAAACATACGCGTCGAAGAACGAATCCCTTTTTTAAAATTGTTTTCTTCATTTATTTTCATATTCTTTATGGTGCACAGACACATATCATTTTACCTCCATCCAGGGGCGGACTGGCCATTTGGCAGTTCGGGCAAATGCCCGGTGGGCCGGTGCTAAAATAGACCGATGGGCCGGTGTTCATTAAAATTGTTATTATACTCATAATTTTGTATATATATTTTCTTTAGTTAATATTATTTAACTTCACCGCTCAAGCTCAAATTAATTAAATGTATTATCGTATACATTTTTTATTACATCATACAGTTAAGCCTCGTACAGACCTGCGAACGGTTCGCAACAAATGAATTTATTTCACTTTATTCTTTAATTTGAGATAGATGTAAAATTTTGCTCTTCATTAATACTATATTTATTAAAAATAAATACTTTAAAATATATCAAATTCTATATAAATCACGATTTATCTGGAATCTGCAAAATAAAGATCATATGACATTTCCACCAAAGTCTATGACTCCTTTTTTTCTTACTTATTTTTATTACACACAAAACAATAAATTATTATTAAAAAAAAGTAGAATTAGCTGTAAAAAATGTTTCAAATGGAAGATGTTAACAAAAATATTTGGAATTGTAAAATGTTATTTGCACTTTTCTTGTGCATTCTAATTTTGAGAAAATCTCAATTATATATTTAATATTATGTTTGAATATGAATAATCTTAATTACCAAAAAATTTTCAACATCTATATGTCAAATAATTGTGAAGTGTCAAAAATATCTGTCGTTTGAAATATTATAAAAGCAAAATTTATATTATTAGTTTTATAAAATCATAGTTACAATGAGAATAAAAAAAATAAACAGGTTTAACATCTGTATGTCAAACAATTGTCAAAATAGCCATACGCAAGGAACATGTCATACGTATTTGGTTGGTTTTATATGTATAAGAAAGTAGTGCGGTGCCCAAACAAGATTTTTTAAAAATGTAAATGAATATAAATATATGCTGCTGCCACTGCTTCAATATCCATTTTAAAGCAAATCTACATACATGCATCTGCAACAAAAGTGGAAAAGAGACGAACATTCCCCCACCATCATCTGCCAGTGCTCGCCAAACCGTTCGCCACAGGAGTAAATTTAAATTTGTAACTGTCGGCAGTGGGATTCGAACAGAGGATCAAACGATCCACAGTCCGACACGTTACCACGAAGCTATTTACCCTATTTCATGATTCTATAAAATTTTACCGATTTAAACAATAAGGGCCTCCGTTATCAGCTTTAGTGAAATTATATGAACACTTAATTAATTTCGACGAAAGAGCTACTGAAAATTTACGTAGTGAACTTATAAGTTTAACTTTACATTTGGACAACATAAAAGTGAATGAATATGTAATTGTTCACGAAAATGAAACCGAAAAAAGAGACCTTGAGCCCGGTTGCATAACGCGTTGTGTAACAGTGCTGGGTCGAGTTGAAAATGTGTGAATACTTAAACACATTTTCTTGCGAGGAAGAAGGTTACTTTAATGAAATATTACTATATTTAAATTGAGCAAAATTTACAAACAAATACAAATATTAAAATTGACGCAAACGTATAATTATGTTACCTAGTTACAGTTACCAATATTTTAAATAGACGATATTTCTTTATGGCTACATCTTGCAGCGATGTTTGACTTTCAAAACGTTACTCTCCAGTACTCTCTAGTACTCTCTAAGCGTTACTCTTTTTGGACTGCCAAAAACTGTCCTTTTAAACAGCTAAAAGTATGTCATCAAGTTGATCGTGTCATCATTATCTGTGTCTGCAAATATCAAAGGAATGTCTTTGCACACGCAATAGAAACCTACTTGTGCATTAATTCCAATTGATATTTGCAATATTCGTACAAGCGCGGTTATTGAACTATAAAATGCTGAATAAACAATTTGGAAGAACGCGCTTGTTACAGTTGTTAACTCCTTTGTTAATGTAACAACTTGATTGCGGTTCCTCCTCCACTAACATCTTTGGAGGCTATGGTTTGACGGCTGGTAACCACACTTCATACGCCAAAATATATCACTTTTTTTGTAGACCAGATATAGCCACCCGACATACTTTGGAAGAAAGAAGGAAGGTAGCAGCTTGGATGAAAGTGTTTGGGTTACCCTCAATAGTAAGGAAAAACATTAGCAATAGTTTCGTAAGCTGAAATATTTATTTTAACTACTGAGGGCACCCCAAGCACTTTCTTCCAAGCTGCTATCTTGCTTCTCTCTCTTCTTAAGTAAATCGAGTGGCCATATCTAGTCTACAACAACAACAAGAACAAAATTAAATTATGTAGTACCGTATAAGTGGTAACATCATTTTGGACAATCCTATATTACTCTTCTCTTTTCCATGGCTTAACTGACATTATCGGTCCATGTTATTAGTGAACTTTTCTCGCTTTTGCCGTTCATACCCTAGTAGTTCATGAAATTTTTTTGGCTAAATCATCCTGCCGCGGCACATCGTCTACAGTTTTTAAGTTCAGAAGAGTCTCAGACATGATTAGAAAGAAAATAACTGCTGCTATGATTTGACGGCTGGTAACCGCACTTCATACTGTGGTAAACTTGCTATTTACACATAATCTTTCAGTAGGGACCCGGCCGAGCGGTAGTTGTCAGGTCCTACTGTTGCGTGGAAACGTTTGGAATCAAATAAAACTCGTAGGATTCGGTAACCCGGATTTATTATATTCTAACTACTTTATCTACTTCTACATCTAAGTTTAAGTTTAAGATAAATCTACAACTGGTTGTGGTGGCTGCTAGGCTGTGACTGACTTTAGAATATTCTCCAGGGCGTCAAGTCGACTTCAAAAAGCTGACTCTTCAAATTTTAAAACAAACGAAAAGATGACGACTGAGCCAGAGAATGTTCTAGAAGTTTGGATCTATTGCATAGTAAGCGTTCTCGTTATGAATAACAGTACGTGATCACCGAACTAAAAGAATTGACCACACACAGGGTCCAAACGAAATTTAATGTGTTATTCACAACGGAGCGTGCGACAACAAACACAAGAAATATAAATCACACAAAGAAAAACTAAAATACATGTATCAGCAATATTAAGAATAATAAAATAATATAAAAGTAACAACAATTAATTATCAAGTTTAAAAATTAATATTTATATATATTTAAAAAATATGACTTTACTACAATACGCAAAAATATATCACCTACCGAGATCTGCGTAAGCAGAGTGCCACACCCATAATGGGTAAAAGGCGTGATGATATATATATTCATTTATTTATTTATTATTAACAACTTGATTAACCTATGAAAAATCAACATGTTTCCCGTAACCCAAGAATTGGATTTATAAGGGTTTTTATAGGGTAATCACATTGTTACATCAACAATGGAGTTAATAATGCTTCATGCAACCTGGCCTGAAAGCATGTTCAACATAAAAGTTATAGCATAAGTTACCTTGTTCACGCAAATTGCTTGTGAAAGAAGCTTTTCAACCTTAAAGTTTATTAAAATCCGATTATGATGTATTGTATCTAATGAAAATCAAGCATTATAATCCTTTATATTAATGGCCATGAATAGGAATACCGTATGAATCTGGATTCAGATGAATTGATAAATAAAATTGCAGAAACTAATTTTATTTATCAATTCATCTGAATCCAGATTCATATATATATATATATATATATATATATATATATATATATATATATATATATAACATATTAAGATTATTTTTTTTTGAATTTAAAATTTTTAAGAAACAAATAAAAATATACCAAAAAGTGTGTATTTTTTTATAGTTTAATGTTATAGCCATCCATATATATATATATATATATATATATATATATATATATAACATTAAACTATAAAAAAAATACATACTTTTTGGTATATTTTTATTTGTTTCTTAAAAATTTTAAATTCAAAAAAATAATCTTAATAAAACGATCATATTTATAAATATAAAAATTATTTGCATTACTGTAGTCGTTTATGTGTGACATAAATTTTACTATTTTGAAAATTATGTTCATGTATAATTGGCAAACAAAATTAGCTTTTAAAAATTGATTACAAAACTTGTGACTTTTATCTACAAATGTAGGTATAAAACATTATATGTTTCATAATATAATAAATAAAATAATAATGATATATTGTTTCAAAAAAGTCATGTTCATGGAACGCTATCTTCAGCCCGTATGGTTGACCTTAACTCCTTTTTAAAATTATATTATTGCAGAGTTGGCAAGCTTGTTGCAGGGAATCCCAAATAATGGAACAGTGGAATGTTGCAAATTTGTCAAGTATTAGCTTGCCGATCGACAATTCGTAGGAGTCTGGTAATCGTTCGTTATCAAAAAGCAATTATTATAAATCTTTAATTTGTGTCAAAACAAAAGTCAAAAGACAACTATCAACATTAACTATAGTTAGTGACAGAGAACTAGTCATCATAATAGAGTAAAATGTAAGAACATATTTTTAATTATATTGTAATTGTATAAAATAATTAATAAAATATAAATTGTTACAAATTTATAAATAATGAGCTTTACAAATGTATTGGAGGAACATAAAAATTTAGTGATAAATTTTCAGTTTGGCACTATTATTTAATTGATATACGTGACCAACGAGCAAAATACGAGGCAACGACGATAAAGGACATGATCCTTGAGTACAGCAAGAGTATAAATAAAATAAATAAAATTATTTAAGAAATAACAACATTAAAATTATAAGACAAGCGATTTAGTCTAACGTTCAGTTCGTTACCGTAGATATTTCAATAATAAACATTCATTCTTCTGAAGGAT
The DNA here is from genome assembly GCA_963942605.1 of Poecilus cupreus. Lineage (NCBI taxonomy): Eukaryota > Metazoa > Arthropoda > Insecta > Coleoptera > Carabidae > Poecilus > Poecilus cupreus. The sequence goes on from OZ012715.1 coordinate 27,153,639, forward strand.
TGGCATGGAACATAGGATTTGATCGATTTTCACCTGCATCTCAAATATGCACAAGAATAAGATCCAGACGACACACTCGATCATATTTGTTTACTAAAGCGAAACTATTAAAATCGTATTCTAGAGACCCTAAAACGTGCTCATCCACTGAAAACTCACTCCCGATGTTTATGCATGATTCCACGTGGCGGAAGTTAAAAAATACAGTTTTTATTTTTAATAGTATATTCCAGAAATTTTCTAATATGTGGTACAAAGAAAAAGTGTAAAAAATATTTAAAAGTGGTAAGCATGGGTCGGAAGTTTGAGAAACACTGCTCTACATCCCACCACCGAGCGTAAGTACATTACTGACAAACAAATAAATTTCCGAAAACCATGGTCGTAATTTATGAAATTACGCAGGCAGTGTAAGTGCAAGGCACTAAGTAGCACCTAATAAACATTTAAAGGCTGTAAAACAGGCAATTGTCAGTTACATGTGCGGTATCATCAAACAACGGCGTAAACACGCTTTTACGACGCATAGGGAAGATCTGCTGATCAAGTTAAGTTGTAAATGCAAGATATCAGGAGAACACAGGGCGCAGAACGCAAACCCTTTCAAGATAAGTAATAAGGCGAGACCGCGCACAGAGTGGCGAATGACGTGACGACGCGCCGCGGGCGTCGAGCGGCGGGCGTCAATCTGTCAAACGTTTTGTTTGGGTGCGCGTGCTGCAAGCTGCAGAATACGTACGCGTACGATGGTTTTGTCATCAAGGTAATGGAAGGGAAGGTTCAGGAATCAAGAGAAGGAGGCTTGCCAGTTTGCTGCTCGCAGGGCGCAGATCTTTCGCGATTGTCTCATTAATGTATTCTTGAATCAAAGATGGAATGACTAATGTCTGCAATTGTTCGACTCTCTTGCTGATGAGTTTGTACTTAATGCTCTGGTTTCCCGGTTTCCGTATCTGCATTACCGACGAGAGCAGCCGACAAAGCTCCAGGCTTTTCGACGACTAAATTAGTTCGTTTTGTACTTGTGGTTTGAGACATTTACGATTGCTTTTCTTCCCCCGCCTTTACCTCTCTATCCGCCTCCTTCTTACATTACAATCTTCCATTCCACTAATAACATGCAAATACCTCAAATCTCTAACCAAAATGTCATTACTTAATTGTTCCTAACTTGTTTACTTTTAAATGACATTATCATATGCTCATATCATCTGCTTTTACGCACACATAACGAAGGGAATTGTCAGAATACGATTTATAACAATAAATTTTACTGTCAAGACGATTTCCAAGATCAAGTAGCAAAATGTGTTTGTATTTAAAATATTGTACTGAAAGTCGACTTGACAGGGATTCATTTTATTAAATATCAATTTTTATCATGTTCAAGTTCGTGTCTAATTATTTAAGGACCTGTGTCTAATACATCTTTAGCTTAGCCCTGTACTAGAAATGTATTACGCCAAATTCGATGAATCAGGATAATATACAAATTTATTTTATTTTGCGTCTGTAACACAGCTATTACAATACCCAAGAATTCATTATGTGAACAAATAACTTTTAGAATTTCCCGGCAATTTTTCAAATTTTGTTCCTGGGATTTTATAATTAAAATTTTGAAAATAATATAACAACAAATTTTCCCGCAAATCCTGGCTGTAGGAATTTCCGGGAATTTTATCGGGGTAAAAACAAATTGAATTTTTTGAGGGCACACCACTACTTCAGAATGATGAATTGCTATCGAAATCTAATCAACTCGGAATTTGAATGTCAAGTTCTAAATAAGAAATTTGACAAAATAATAAATTTTAATTTCTAAACTTTTAAAATAAAAATTGTATCCAATATTATTCTACTTCTTTTTAAATACAATTTTATTTATTTTCTGAGATAGGCTCAAAAACTGCAATTTAAGAGCAGTTCACAATCACAACAATATCGGTTAATGCCAGAAATTTTATTCGTATCTGGTTCATTAATCAATGAAACAACGGTATATTTTTGAGTTAATGTAGTAGTAGTAATGTACTTGTAGTTTTAGAATATTTGGTATAATTTATATATATTGGAGTGTAATAGTAAAATCGATTTTATTTTTTTTGACTATGTTGCACCAAATGGATCAAGTTGAAAATTTTATTGAGTAAAGAAGAGTAAGAGAGGAGTATTCAGTGAAAAAATCGTGACTGACACCCTGAAGAAATATATTTAAAAAAAAAGATAAAAACTTTAAAATTAAAAAAAAAAAGTAATAGTTAAATCTTACAAAAAAATTACGTGTTAACGTCCCTTATTGAATATTCTTACTAAAAAATTTCTTGTTAAAAAATATTCAGTGGAATAGTTCCAATAAAATAAAAACTGAAAAAACGTATTCTTTAATTATGACGTAACTCTTTGGATTTAAAAGCTGAAATTTTCAGGAAAATTTTTATTTTTAATTAGAAATCGATCAGCCATATGGATTTTTAAAAATCACTGGGGGCAGATTTTGTATGCTTATCCGGCTATACTCTTTAAAATTTTAACGCGTTACAATACCAGGGGCGTCGGAAATCGGGGTCAAAGGAGGCAGACCGTCCTGTCCGTATAAAATCAGGGGGGGGGGGTCGCAACGCCCCCCATAAATCCTGAACATATCGATAGAAAATAAAACAATTTTTGAAATTTCAGTTTTGTATTAATACAATTTTTTTAAATCGAATATTAAGTGTAACAAGGCGAACATTCAGAATACGATTGATTGTTTCACTGTAAAAACGATTTTAAAATATCAAGCTTTAAACTGCGTTTGTAGTTAAATCGAAATTGTCTTAACAGGAGTTCATGGGTTAAATTTGCCACACATGTGTGAGGAACTTCGTTTGATTTTTAGTTTTCATAAATAGTCATTTGAGATTATCGCGGCAAATATTCTGAAATATCGACTTGAGATGCCATCTGGGGTTGATAGATTTACAGATAGACCTGGTCGAAGCCAAGGTTAAATGTTTTTTAGTTTTTATGAAATTTTTGTGTTGGCCCTCCGAGAGGTTCACTGCCCCGCACCCATCCGCTTATGGGGTAGTTGGTTGTGTTTGGCCAACACGATGACAGGCAGTTGGTTTTGAGATTTTGAACCTATCAGACGTTTTCTCTACAAAATATTTAATTTTATGTAATTTGTGTTTGTAAAATGTTTGGTAACTGCAACTATTTAACATATTCGTACGTTGTTGCCATTGGTAATATTTGTATTAATTTGTGTCATTTTGCTTAATTCATCGTTTTAACCTTTTTATTAAATATCATATCTTATCTCATGAAGAAAGTGTTTTGTTTGTAAATTAAAAAAAAATTAAAAAGGAAAAAAATTAGTGCTTAGGTCAGTGGAACTTGTGGAACACATGGTCAGTGAAAACAATAGAGTGGAAATTATGGAACACACTAATTAGACCAGCCATTACATATGCAGCCCCAATATTAGCACCCTTATCAAATTCAACACTCAAGCCTTTGCAAATATTAAAGAATAAAATGCTTCGACTTGGCACAGGTCAAGATCGCTTTTCTCACATCACCAATTTACACGAACAAACAAATATTTCACTTATACAAGACTACATTAAAAAGATCGCATCCAAATTCTACACAGAAACGTTGCTCATCCCCGCTGATGACAGTGAAATAATTAGCAATCTGACTCAGATCCGTTATGATGACGTTTCAGTACGACATACTCACAAGTTGACTTATCACACACTACCAATATTTAATGAAAGCTTTCAGGAATAGCCCACACTAAATAACAAAACCTAATTTATAATTAAAATTTATTGTTCATTGTTATTATTATTGTTTATAGTAGCTGTACTGTAAGTCAATTTTTAGATGTGATTCCTGGTTTGTAAGTTTTCATTTAATTGCAGTGTAAATAATATTATTTTTTTTACATATGTTAATGTTAAATTTAGGTATAATTACAACCACACTACACAAATCACACCATCATTTTCACAAATCTAGTAACAAAACAAAATGTGACGATAATTTTGTTTTTAATAGGAGCACACATTCACTGCATTTGTACACTCATACATTTAATATTATCTTTGTATATTAATATCAGAATTGCAGTGGCGTGCAGTCCATACGTGCAGGGTGTGCAGCGCAATTGGCCATGTTTGTTTTTTATTACAAACAAGAAAGATAAAAAAGTTTGGATAGTACAGGGTTCTAATGATTTTAATCATCTACATGAAGCTGCAGGGAAACATAGAAAAACTATTTTTTTTTAAATTTTGCACACTGAACTCAGAAATGCACCGCACGCCACTGCAGAATTGAATAAATTAATTTGTTCAATACCAAAAAATTAGTCTAGTTAAAATTTTTACATTATTTTATCCAAGAAATTTCTTCCAAGTTCGCCCTCCTGACAAAAATTACTTCCGACGAAAATATATCAAATGTCCAACTTGGTTCAATAAACAAATACTAACAATGAAACGATTGTAAGAATTTCATTTTTGTATAGATCGTCTACATTCATTTTTATCACTGAAAACATATTATATGTTCAGTGTCTTTACTTTAGTGTTCCGCGATCTGACTTAGGTAAGTTGAAAATTTTTAATTCAAATAAATATATTTTAAATATTACATCAGTGTCACTAACTAACATAAAATTTCCTACATTTTCAAATTAAAGTTTTTTTTTATTTTAACAACAGCAAAGGCGCTAAATATAATAGTATAAAGAACTTATTTTATAATAGTTGATTATTTGGTTCAGAAGGTTCCCTCCCACAAAATAAAATGACAATTATGAAACTCCTACTAGGAGGTATGAAAATTGACAGTGTTTAATGACATGAGCAGATGTTCCAAACCAGAATCCATATATACTAGACTTGCTACGAATATTCGACAATTATTCGGTATACGGCCTATTATATAATCCGTAAGTTTTGAGGTTCCAAGTAGAAAAATAAATTGCAAATATTAGTGTCAATAAATGCAGAAATTTTTCCTCTACAATAAACTATTTAACTTTTTTATGTAAAATAATTAAAGAGGTCAATAATAATTGTACATTTTAAAAATAGCACTGAAAATAGGAAAATTCTATGGTGCGTCTTTTGATTCAACAGCCTGCATATAATTTTTTTTATAAAGATGGTTAGGGGACTAATTAATTACGTTTGATAGTAAAGCGCTTAATGAGTGAATGAATTTATCTGAACAACATGAACCCCCCAAATTTGGTTCCAACGCCTCTGCAAGCAAAATAGTTCGAATCCCCAGCCGACAATGCCATTTTAACTTTACCCCTGTGTACTAACATAATTGGGGGCCGTGACTTGACGAATAGAATTCACCCGTAAAAATAAAAACAAATCACTTATTAGAATCTAGACCTACGAAAGCATTCTGCCACACTCGTAAATGGGTAAAAGGTGTGATTACATATTTATTTATTTATTTTATTTAGTAGAATCTTTTATACTACTGTATATGGCAACTGCAAGAAGAAAACCAATATATAATAATAGCAGTTAACAATGATCAAAGAATTTAGTTTATTTTTTTGTAAAACTTTAGTATAAGATCAGTAGGCAGTTGAGAAATTTGAAACAGGTAGCATTGTAGTGGAGCGGTTGCCTTCGACTTCAATTTTACATTTTTTATTCGATTTTTAAAATCCCTAGAGAACACTAAAAATGCACAAAACTGTAATTTCTTAGACTTTTTCATTTTTTCAGAACTTTTTTCAGCATTTTTTAAAACATTTTTCACAGGAAAAATAGCGGTAGGTATATGAAAGAATCGCGCAATCAAAAAATACCACATCCTAATTCATCCCTCAAGAGAAAAATTATTATTAAAAACCTTTTTTATTTAAAATAAATAGTTTTTAAAAAAATAGTATATTATACATTAAGGGAGAGAAGAGTATGATTTTAGGCGAGGGCTACAATACAACAAGGGAAAAATACACTTCTTTCCTGCGGTGTGTATACTATTATTTTCACAACCCCAATGTTTATGATGGTTTTTATATATTTCAAAATTATTGTAGTATAATTTATGATAGTTTCCTTTTATATGTTTAATTTAGTTTATTTCATATCTGTGAACTAATCATATACATAGGTTGATAAGTTTGTTTAAATATGACAAACCTTTACGACACTTACTGTAGCTTCTCCATCACTCCATCCATACAAACAATTGCACATTTTAAATACTACAAAATATAGCACTTCAACTGTTTTAACGTAAATCGCCACTAAACCGCCAAAAGAAATACACATAATAAATACACAGCATACTAGTCTAGCAGCAAACAGGCAGACGAATAATCATTGTCCGCAAACCTAGCTCCAACTTGTTCGCAACTCAAATGCTTCAATAAAACAATGTTCATCATTTTAATATGATTCGAGAAATAAAAATCGAAGAATATTTTAAAACATGTTTTGGAAATAAGTATAATTTTAATATTCTTGAAATTATCTTATTATTATGTAAATAGCAGCATGGTTATGTGGCGAAATAATAAAATATTCTATTGTAAAACTAACAAACATTAATAGAATATTAAAGAACGAGTTTTGCAAGACATGTTTATGTCACGTTCTTTTTGTACCTACGGTTTAGAACGAACGGTTAAAATCATGCGAATAATGTACGGTGGGCCGACAGCCCCACATACTATCAGTTTTCAAGTAGCAATCAAGAACAGGAGCCGAATTTGTTTGCTAGAAAAAATGTATAGGTCCGGGTCCGTTAAGCTAGCACAGCCATTGTAACATATTCAAACAAAACCTATCAAAAAATTTAATACTCATGAATTACTAATTAATTACCAATGAACAAAATGTATTACTTTTATTTTTTTTTAATAAGGAGGGTTGTACTAGCTTAACAGTTAAGCTAGCACAACTACACAAAAAATATATAATAATAGCTAGCATCATAATAATAATTGATTACTAATTAGTTACTCGATAATTACTGATTAATTATTGAGTAATTATTAATTAATTACTTTAAAAATACCGGCAACGAACTTGGGTGCTGTTTTCAATTATCTATTAGGAGCACTATGGGGTAAACACATAATAATTGCTTTCATATGTTTAGACAGTATCAAATTATAAAACATAATAATTTCTACTTGTTATTAACACCGGAAGTCTAGTTTAGAATTACTTACTAGAGCACAACTAGATGTAATGAATTTTATAATGGATTAATCATAGATAATATCATAACACAGGTTAAGAATTATTTACTCGTGCAAAACTAGTTGTAATGAATTTTATAATGGACTAATAAAATAAATAATAACTCGAGTTTGGAATTAATTACTCGAGCTCAACTAGTTCAAATGTATTTTATAATGGACTAGTAAATAAAATATCATTTTGGGTGTCGCACTCTGCTTACGCAGATCTCGGTAAGTGATATATTTCTTCGTAATACAAGTTTAAAGTGCAGTTACCAGCCGTAAAATCATAGTCCCCGAAGATGTTGGTGGCGAGGGAACCACAGGGTAAATTTAAATTGGTAACTGTCGGCAGTGGCATTCGAACTGAGGATATCCCGAATATAATGGATTAGTAATATAAATAATATCATATCTCAAGTTTAGAATTAATTACTCGAGCAAAAATAGTTTAAATGAATTTTATAATGGACTAGTAATATAATTAATATCATATCTCAAGTTTAGAATTAATTACTCCAGCAAACTAGTTTAAATGAATTTTATGATGGACTAATAATATAAATAATATCATAACTCAAGTTTAGAATTAATTACTCCAGCACAACTAATTAAAATGAATTTTATAATGAACTAATAATATAAATAATATCATAATTCAAGTTTAGAATTAATTACTCGATCACAGCTAGTTGAAATGAATTTTATAGCTTAACAGAACCGATAATTCCATACACTCACACACGTGCAATTTTTTTTTATATTAAGGGTTGTTTCTTATGCTTAACTTACTATGTTAAAACAAAAAACGCGACTTTTAAACATGCATTACAAAACTTCTTTATTTACATATGATAATTTCAAACACTCAAATACACGCAAATTAATTTGTTTTAATTATTAACTTTAATGATTTTTTTTATTAAGGGTTGTTTCTTATGCTTAATTTACTACGCTAAAATAAATAACGCGGCTTTTGAACTTGCATTACAAAATTTCATGTATTTACATATGATAATTCGATACACTCAAAAACACGCAAATTAAATAGTTTTAATTAGTAACATTAATGATTTTTTTATTAAGGGTTGTTTCTTATGCTTAACTTATTATGTTAAAACAAAAAACGCGACTTTAAACTTGTATTACAAAACTTCCTGTATTTACATATGATAATTATGGGGTAAATAGCTCTGTGGTAACGTGTCGGACTGTGGATCGTGAGATCCTCAGTTCGAATCCCACTGCCGACAGTTACAAATTTAAATTTACCCCTGTGGTTCCCGTTCCACTAACATCCTTGGGGGCTATGATTTGACGGCTGGTAACCGCACTTCATACGAAAAAATATATCACTTACCGAGATCTGCGTAAGCAGAGTGCCACACCCGTAATGGGTAAAAGGCGTGATGATATATTTATTTATATTTATTTATAATTCCATACACTCAAATATATGCAAATTATTATTTTTTAATTATTAACTTTAATGAATTTTTTTATTAAGGGTTGTTTCTTATGCTTAACTTACTGTGATAAAACAAAAAATGCGACTTTTAAACTTGCATTACAAAACTTCATGTACTTACATATGATAATTCCATACACTAATACACGCAAATTAAATGTATTTAACAGATGATAATTCCATACACTCAAATTAATATTTTTTAATTATTAACTTTAATGAATGTTTTTTTTTTATATTAAAGGTTGTTTCTTATGCTAAACTTACTATGTTAAAACAAAAAACGCGACTTTTAAACTTGTATTACAAAACTTCAGTTAAGCTAGCACAGCCATTGTAGCACAATCAAACAAATCCTATCAGAAAATTTAGTACCCATTTATTACTAATTAATTACCAATGAACAAAATTTCTAGTCACCTATGTATTTTTTCGTAAAAACAATATCATTAAATTAACCTACTAGTACGGTAACAGTTGTTTTAACCCAAATCAAAACACACTGTATTCGACGTTATATTTCAATATGGTTGCTGTAATATTTTAAAAATAAAGCCAAATTTCACAATCTAAAGAAACATAATTTTTTTTAGGGGTCGTAAATATCTTTGTTAAAGTAATTACTACCGAATTTCAATTGGCACAATATTTTTATTAAATCAAATATTATATTACACATTACGTACGATACATAAAATTACTATAACATATTTAATAACGAGTATTAAAATGTATATAAATAACTGCATAATTCAAACAAAAATATATTTCAAAAAAACTCAACAACTACTTCATTTCATTCATAGTAAATTATCACAAAATGTAAATAATCGTGCCACCAAAATATTTTCCATTCCACATAACTCTTATATTTAACACTATATAGTTATTTGAAGTAAAAAATAAACCAAGTATATTGTAACTTACTTCTTAGAAGTAAAATTGAAACCATTTAAAAAATGGAAAAACACATCGTAATATGTACGCCCATAATTAGATCTCTGACAACACTTAAACATGAATAGAGAGGTGAAAATACACATATGCTAAACAATGGCAGTGATATTATAATTTGATTTGTCAACCGTATCGCAATGATTTAAATATTAAAACATTACCTTAAAATTCATTTCTAGAAATGAATAAGGTTATACGAGTAAATAACCTACATAGACTATGAAAGTGTTTACGCCAAACCAGAAAACAAACGGTATCTCAACAATTTCGTCAATGTATAATATTCAAATTAATGTTTCTTGCGGTAATGCAGCTCTTTATTGATAGAAAAGATTGGAAAACCAATGAATTACGATCATAATAAAAAAAACTGATGGAATCTTAACTAAATTCTACATTAAGTTTGTTTAATCGCCGTCATCAGGTCCAGAAGGTTAAATGTATTAACAATTTTCAAGAGAACTGTCAAAAATGTTTTTTTAATATGAAGTGATGGTTAAGAAAACATCTCATATTTTCATTATTTAACTTGACTCTATTCAACAAAATAGTACGTATATTAAAGAACAAATTTTATAAGACACGTATTTTTCGCATGCGTCAAGTTAGTTTTCTAATGACAAGTCTTGTAAAATGAGCCCTTTATACGATTTTTTATAATTTGTGTTTCTTATACACTAAATATTTAAAAAAACTGATATATAAAACCGAACTGATTTGAGAAAGTATGTGTAAATGTTGTAATTTATTTATTTAATTATTTGAAAGTTCATGTCAATTCTAATTTATGAACTTAATTTTGCGAGAAATATTTAAGCAAATGTATATTTTCTGTGTATGTGATTCTTTCTCAACCGAAATAAGCGATGGTGGCGCTGCGAACTTTCTTAATATGGCGGACGTGTGAAGGCCACTGATCTGAATATATTATTTGCAAAAATATATATGAGGTTCCAATAAAATATATAAAGCTGTTTATCATTGTGTGAAAAAGGAACACTAATGATTGTGGGTATTTTAATTTAAAATAAACTTTGTTTAAAAAAAAATTCAGGTAATATGTAAAATAATCGAGTAAAATAAAAAATATATACCGATGGACCATCCGGTATAATACGTGATTGTAGCGTTAACGCGCACGTGCAAAAGTGCTAGAATGAGACAGAGATTCCCCGGTTTCAGTCTATCGTAGCACGCTTTCCACTTATTGGAACAGCATGACAGTCATCATTCCTGTATTATATTTCAGTGCCAAAATCTAATGTAAACTAGGAAGAAAAAAAAACATTAATTAATTAATCTACGTAGTCACCTAACTTTTCTACAATTGGCACTCGTGTTTAAAATTTTCCGATATTGGGAAAAAATCTGAATATAGGTAGCAGGTCGAACAGTGGTAAAATGGTAGCTAAACGGGGAAAACAAACTAACTGCCACAGCAGTATGCACAGATTTTTCCAAGAAACAACTTTTGATTATCCGTTCTAATCCGATATTATTGCTGTTGTTGTTGAGTTAGAGCATTCTTAGTTCGAGTTGTAAACATATTAGCTGGTGCCACGGGTTCTATTTTAAGTCCTTGGTTTTAACGTTGTACAATGTAAAAAAATTATTTTATAAAAAAAATTATTCAAATAGAAGTTCCAGACAAATATAGTATCTAAGACTTTTATTTGAAGTATTTTTTTAATAAAATAATTTCAGAACATTTTACAGTGCTAAAACCGAAGATTAAATTTTAAAACAAACAAAAACGGAACTCGTACCAGCCAATGTTATTTATAAATTCATGGAAAAATAATAACATAATATCAAACTAACCTAGTTAAAAATCAGTAACTAAAAGTGATTAGAACAAACAGATATGTATGCTCTTATGAAATAAGCTTCCCAATTCAGAGAAAAATATTTAGGGAAATGTATACTGATAGTGTCTGTTCTATAATTATAAAACTGTGGCATTTTACAGTGTCTTTTGCTTTGACTCGTTAAGTCGTAATTATTCGATATCTATTATACTATTAATACTATTTAGCACTTCTGCACTAATACTTAAACACTATCATTTTAATGGAATCATAGAGACCTAAATAACATAAATATACTTGTAAATTTGAAAACAATTCTATCGAATTACCATGTATTCAAATGGAAGCATGAATGTTTTCCCCGTATCTCTAGTTTATATTTTTGTCGCAAGGTGTTAGCTACTTTAATTTTTTTTTTTTTTCAATACATAACAAATTGATATGCGTTTCTGAAAGTATACGAACATTCCGGACAAAATTCCTTTTTTGAAACACACAAGAAATAATATTTGAATGCATTACTGACGTAAATATTATTGAGCAATTTTGTTTAGTATATATTTATTTCTCGTAATGTTCTAATTTGATTAAAGTAAAATTTATATAAGAATATTTTGATGCCACACCTTTCAGAAACGCATATCGCTATGTCGACCTACATTTCACTACTTGTTTTAAGAAATAGCAGTTTGTTTTCTGGTTTTGTTTCTTGTTCTATTTTTACAAAACACTTTCCTAGCCCATTTCTTTAATATGAAGAAAACTCATCTATATTTAATCAACATGTCAGATAAGTAAATACGGGCTAAAAACGATAATGAAATAAAATTGTTTAAAATACAAACATTCGTCTCTTAGTCTTAATACAGAACTAACCTACTAAAACATGGACACAAAGAATGGCACAGTTCACAAAATTACGTTACACTCAATCCGATTCGGAACTGCTAGTCATTTCCTGCATCGCCATAAACCAACTTTCTCGCTGCGTATTTAGAGGTACGGATCTGTACCAAAACACAAAAACATTAACCATTTCTCAAAAAATACAATGAAAATTATACCTTGTTGCTTTTTTCGTATGGCTTGGCAGTGTGAGTGAGGTACGGTAAAACGAATGTTCCTCTCCTTGTTCCATGGGTCGCCTCTGTAATGTCATGGTTTCGTTCAGCAGGTCCCCCTCTTCGTCGTTGCAGTCTTCAAAACTTAGGGACTTGCAGTTTTCACATTCGCTTCTAAAACAGCAATAAGCATTTATTACTTGAATATCCTGGGTTACTGAATCAAATACAATAAAAAGTTTCTTCTTATATTTTTCGTTCTTAATGAAGTCATTGTTAAACCCAGTTGCATATCGAAAGAGCCTTTATTTCTAAACGCATCTTTTCATCTTAGAAGGTTGATATTAGAGGACATTTCAAATTTTATATTAAAATTACGTTTATAAATTAGAATCAGTGGCGCACCCAGGAGGGGTGTCTTTCGCTCTTACTCGTCATTCTTCGATATTATATATTCACATACAAAGATTTAGCACTACTATTAATATTATTTAGGACTACTATACTAATAATTATGATAATAATGAAATCTATTTAATATAATAATAAAGAGAGCACCTGGATAATAAATAGAAATAAATATATCATCACGCCTTTTACCCATTATAGGTGTGGCACTCTGCTTTCACAGATCTCGGTAAGTGATATATTTTTGCGTATGAAGTGCGGTTACCAGCCGTCAAATCATAACCCCCAAAGATTTTAGTGGATTGATGTCTGCAATGCGTACGTATAATGTGGATGTTTTATGTGTGAGTGAAACGATGCAGAAAGGTTGTGGCGAGGAAGAGATGAATGGAATGTTTTGTTTATGGTCGGGTGTGTGTGGGTATGGTTTTAAGTGAACGAATGAAAGTATTAGAAATTATGGTAGTATTTCGGAAATAATTTTATGATGTGTCTGGTAGCGTGTTAGGTAAATTTGGTGATTCAAGAGTGAATGATAATGGTAGGAAAATAGTCCCTTTTTGTGTGGAGCGGAACCTCTTCATTTCCAATTCCATTTTTAAGCATAAGTTATATATATATATATATATATATATATATATATATATATATATATATATATATATATAACAAATCTTTGCCTGAATGCGAGCCTAATTTTGTTGAATGTAAATTAGGCTGACAGTGACAGAAGCGATTGAGGAAAAAAGAGGGCGTATTTGAAATTTTTGAATGTGAAGGATGTACCAGGAACTATGCGTGATGAATGTCTGATGGAATATAAAAGGAAGAATAAAAGTGTTAAGAGAGTCGTAAGAGAAAGTAAGGCACGTTTCGATGAATTGATGAGTGAAAAATTAACGAATGATTTTAGCATGAATAAGAGAATGTTTTGACAGACTGTAAAGAGATTGAGAGGTGGTAGTATAAGACCAGTGAAAGCAATTAAGAGTGCGAATGGTGAGTTGTTGTGGAATGAGTCAGATGTTAGGAATAGATGGTGTGAATATTTTAAGGAATTGTATGGTGGTGTAAATGGAGTGAATAATAGAGGAGGAAATGCAAGAAATGTTAGAAACGGTAAATGAGATATAGATGAAGGTGATGTCAGCTTTGCATTGATACGTCTAAAGAATGGTAAGGTTCCTGGTTTGGATGGTATAACAAATGAAATGTTAAAATATGGTGGTGGAAGATATTTGATTGGTTAGTTTATTTGTTCAGATATTGTTTGAAACGGTGCGTGGCTCCTGATGATTGGAAACGTGCTGTTATTTGTCCTTTATTTAAAAGCAAAGGCAGTTTGAGTGAATGTAAAAATTTTCGAGCGATATGTTTATTGAGTGTCGTAGGGAAGTTGTATGGAAAAATCTTAATTCATAAGGTGCGAGCCTTAACAATTTCGAAGTTGAGTGATATGCAAAGAGGTTTTTCGCCTAAGAGAGGTTGTGTAGATCAACTGTTTTCTCTTCGAATGATTGTTGAGAATTCACTTGATAAGAACAAAAAGGTGTTCTGTGGCTCTCTCGATTTAAAGAAAGCGTATGGCAGTGTTCTTCGAGAGACTATGTGGGATGAACTTGTAGAGTACGATGTGGATGATAATTTTTGGGAACGATTCGAGCGTTGTATGAAGGAAGTGAGGCTGCGGTGAGAGTTGATGGTAGATTGAGTAATTGAATTCGTATAGATGTTTGTGTGAAACAGGGTTGTGGATTGTCTCCTTGGTTGTTTAATTTGTATATGGATGTGTTGTTACGAAAGATATTAAATGGAACTGATGGTATACGTATTGGTGGACGTATAGTGTCTGCGTTCGCTTATTTAGATGATGTTGTTGTGTTGGGTGCAATTGAGGAGCAATTGAGAAGAATGATTGTGAGCATAAATGAAGTACGGAAAGGTTTAAATCTGCTATTGAATGTCGATAAATGTAAAGTGTTGGTGTTTGAGAAGAATGATTTGGTGACTGATTGTAAAGTTTCAGTGAATGGTGTGAGACTGAAACAAGTGAATGAATTTGTATATTTGGGTAGTATGTTCTCGAGGGATGGACGTATTGACCGGGAGATTGAAAGGCGAGTGTCTTCAGGGTGCAAGGTATTGGATGCTATGGGTACATTTGCTCGATACGTGAATGTATCTAGAGATGCTCGATTGAGTGTTTCTAATGGTGTGTTAGTGCCTACATTGATGTATGGTTCTGAATGTTGGGTGTGGATGAAGAAGCATGAACGACGTATAACTGCTGTATAAATGAGATATTTGAGAGGAGTGTATGGATTATACGAGACGTGAACGTATACGGAATACATTGGTGTATGGTGAGTGTGAGATTGAGAAGAATGTTGTTAAGAAAGTGGGAGTGAGTCTGTTGAGGTAGTTTGAACATGTAGAGCGAACGTCGAATGAAAGGTTGGTGAGACTAATATATGTGGGTGAGATTGAAGATAAACGATGGCGTGGGCGTCCGAGGAATAACTGGTTGGGTACACTGAAGTATAGTAATACTGGAACGCGTACTGCCATGCTCTCCCGGCATGGAAAAAGCGAGCCGAAAAAAGTTAATTTGCGTCAGGTATCTCTCTCGTTTTCTAAAACATGTGCGCTTGCGTAATTATAGTTACGTCACGTACATACTGATACAAAAGTTAGTTCCTGTTTTTAAGAAGCTGTATTTTTTAACATTTCTCATGAATGGTTAAATAGAAATTCGTTTCTTTTTTATAAAAAAAAAATTATAAATATGGTGCTATATTGTAGCACAAAGCTGTGTGGCAACCAAACACGTAATTATCCTTTTTTAGGTACGTAATGAATACTTTAACCTAAAACTTTTGACATTTGTTCAATCACTCCATTTAATGTAAAACTGTGGTGTATTTCACATTATAATCATTAAAGTGTATATGAATACATCAGTTTGGCAATGAGAAACAAAGCCATTATTTCTTTCTCTCATTTGAATTTCAGTTTTCCTATAAATAATTAATGCTACGACACAAACCTTTTTAACGTACTATACAATTATAGAGATACCTGTGGGTCGCTTCCTCTCGGCTCGCATTTACACCCCTACTGCGCGTTCCAGTATTACTACATTTCAGTGGTTGGGTATGATGGATGGCTTGTTGCGTGAACGAATGATTCCGAGTGTGAAGAATAAACGAGCATATATGAATCGCACTATGAATGTGGACGAGGCGAAAGTGGTGTGTCAGGATAGGATTGTTTGGATTGGAGGAGATTGATTGTTGATTGACTGTGTTTCTACGTTCGTGCTACCCCACTAAGTGGGATATAGCGTGATGTTATGTATGTATGTATGTATGTATTTTAAATCAGATGGGCGTGGCGTCATATTGGCTGAGCATAAAATGGCGTAGGTCAAAAGCTTTGAAAATGATGTATGTCACATATTCCGTTCTAGAGGATATTATCCTTGGTGGCTAATAACATGTAATAGAAATCCAAAACAGAATTATTTAAAATTATCACAAGTTTGCAGATTAAAAGGTGAAATATTATTCTTGTAATTTATTTATTTTGGTTGCTTTTACTGCATCAGTTTGTTTTTTTAGGTGAACTGGATGCAGAGGCTGATTTACCCATAGGCGCACCAGGCGCGCACCTAGGGCACCACACTGAGACACAGACGAGAGCTCGAAGCGGATAACAACACATTTCTGGAATATACAAATGTCGAAAATTACGATGAGAAAATGTACATTTACCGAATATACAAAAGTCGAATATTGTTAAAGTTACAAATGTTGAATGTTACAAAACTAGAAAATACATATTGTCTACAGCGGAACATACCAAATGTCGTAGTTCCATCTAGTGAGCAATCATTACAATACGATATTTGGTATGTTCCACCGTCGGCAAATGTATTTTCAAGGTTTGTGACATTCGAAATTTTTAATATTTGAGTAATGTTTATTCGAGGTTTGTAATATCCAAGCTATTCGATAAATTTATTTTCGAGTTTTGTAACATTCAACATTTCCAACATTAGACTTTTGTATTTTCGGTAAATGTACAATCGCTCATCGTAATTTTTGATATTTGTATATTCCAGAAATGTATTTTCGTGAAATGTTTTTTTCGGGTGCCTGCTCAAAACCCGAAAATTCAAAAACAGAATATTCTTTTCCAGAATACTCAGTATTCTAGAAAAGAATATTCTGTATGATACACCACGTATGTTACAGCCATTAAATAATTAATTTTTAGTGTAATATAAATAATTTATTGATTTTTAAAATACGTGTATTTTATTTACTTGTCTAGAATCATTTTAAAATAATCAAAATTTTGTTCACAGAATCTATTGAAGTTGAGTGTAATTACGATATCAAGGTAATGTATGAAAGTAACGTGATAAAACATATTCTGAACATCAGCTTAATAGCACCAACAGCACACAAACATTATCTGTCAATAAAATTTAACCTTACATGTTAAGTCTTACCTGTAATCATCAATATCATCTTGCAAAGGTGACGCACATCTATAAGAAACACAACTCCTTTCTCTTTCTCTGTCTCTGTCCACCTCAGAAGGTTCAATGATATCACTTTTTTCTACAAAACCCTTAGGTGGTTCCGGCGGATTTGGAGTTGGATTTGGAGGCTGAGTTGGCATCGGTATCGGGTTTCTGTAGCATGATGAGTTAACAATGCTATTTGTAGAATTTGTACTGTTATTAGATTTCGATGTCGTATGCTTCCTTCCAATTGTGTTAGTATTGCTGATGTCACTACTTTTCATGGCCTTCTCCGTTCCCGATGACGAATGCGAGATGTCATTCTGCAAGCCAGAATTCCTTGTAAGCGTTTTTTTCATTAGGCAATCCAAGTTCATGTCTTCACACACGGAACTATCAAAATTAAAATAAAATGCTTCGCTTAATTCTCTTAGATTTTTAGGCAGTGTGCGATGTGCAGACATGTCTCCTTTTAACAACCCGATTCCAGTGCTTGTTGCACTTCTTTGTGCATTGCGCAGTTCTGCTGGTGCACATAATGAATTTCTTATACTTGCGTTTAGAGATTTCTCTGAATTCTTTTTGTCCAGTTTTTCGGCGGCGTATCGTATTTTGTCAATATTATGTTGCTTCAATATCATATCACAATGTTCGCTAAAATCATCATCTTTCCGTTTCCCAAAATCTGAAGTATTAACATAACATAAGTCAGCGTCCAAGGTTTTTGAAAACTTTTGCGGGATTGTTCTATGCTTGCTCGTTTCTTGAACATAAATTTCTTTATTTGTGTCGTTATTATGACTCTTTTGTACTCTGTTTTCTGATCTCTGAAAAACAACTTATAATTAGTAGGACATCACATATATATTCAACCTACAATCAATCTTCTCCATACATTCGGAACCATTCGTTCACGCAACAATCGCTCACCGTCAATGTGTTACCTGTTTATCGTAGATTCTGCTTGACATTACTTTGGTGGATCTTGGCGCTTCCTTAATCATATTACACTTTTTAAATTTAGGATCAACAAGTTGATTTTCACATCGATAATTTTTCGAACCACCAGGTGCATTTCCAGCAGCATCAACAATTTTATTGTTTTTATTTTTATCAACAACTTTTTGTTTATAATCATTAGATGCCGATTTACTAGCACTGCTATTAGTAGTAGTACTGTGCTGGGCAGCTTCCCTTCTCCAAGAGCTACTGCAGCTCAAGGCACTTATTGGTTCATTCTTTACTTCGAGTGGTTTACCTTCCACTGTTGCGTACGTGCCTCGATCTACTCGGTCACGAAGGTAGTCGACGTTCAGAGCTTGCTTGGGAAAAGACTCTTCGTTCTTAACACTGACTGTGACAACCGGAGCCGCTGCAACCGTGCTGTGGTTGTAGTTCTCGTAGTGTACGTCCACTTGGCTCTCCAGTGTTGCACTTGGTAGAAAGCTGGACGACGAAGACGAATCAATGACGTAGTCGTGACTGGCGAGACTCACACTCGTATTCTGCTGAGCGTGAGCGTGCGCATGGGTGTCTGCTTGCGTCTCACTTCTTGCACTAGCACTAGCACTGCCACTGCCACCGCTATTACTACCGCTGCCGCCACTAGTGCCATCTGCTTGCACCGACTGCACGTTGTTGGATTGGTGCAGCATGACATTGCACTGCGACGATGCCACACCATTCTGTTGCACACTGGGTGTAATGCTAACGTGCGTGTTATGCACCAAAGTCAGGCTAACATTTTCGTTTCTGTTTGACGAAAATGTGAATGGAGCTGCATTCACTTGGCCACTCACATGGTTATGATTGTGGTTATGGTTGTGCTGTTGATTATTTACCAGCTCCGCTTCCGTACGTGCAGCCCGCACCGCTTCTTCGTACGGCGGAGGAGCTTCGCCACGGGGGAAATAATTCCCTGGCGGCTTCCACAGAGGGTACTGAACGTTGCATTCTTCATAATGAAATTCTATTTCATTACTTGCAGAGCCCAAATAACCAATACTGCCTGGAAGGTAACCCAGACTTCCTGTTATATATCTGTAAAACATATTTTTTGTACCCACAACCTTGGAAACAACATTTGACGCATGCATTGGCAAATAAAAATTTTTAATTCACGCACTCGTGCGGTAACATATACAAAAAAACAATGGCTTTCCCCGGGTATTCTACAGCAAAACCGTCTTAAAAATAACAAAATTTAGTTCATGTATAACTTACACAAATTTTCGTGTATCACAACCCGAAAAATACATTGATAATCGCCAATAATTTAAAGAAAAGTGTATATACAAATTATTATTTCAACTGTCATATCATCAAATTTCCTAGCAATCGGTTGCTATAATTTTGCTACCGTAAATTTGTAAATATACGAGTATTTTGATTAAATTGTGTTACAAAAAGCATTGTATAAACCTCTAGCGGGAAGATATCATCCCCATATTCGCGCAAATGAAGAAGAAAGAATATCTTCCCGCTTTTGGTATGTAAATAACTATTATAGTATACTATTCGTTTCAAGTTTCAAATATTCATAAAAGACTTACCCTATGCTGTTTAAACTTCGCTGATCCTCGCTCAATTGTCTGTTTTGACGCCGTAGTCGGATTTTACGTTGTCGTAATCGATGAATCAAGAAAAATAATAGAGATAATGATAACACAGCAGTAACTGCACTTGCGATAAGCCTAAGTGCAAGATCGTACGTTTCACTGTAATTATCTGACTTACTAAGTATGTCATCTAAGCATTTAAATTCACAGCAAGAATTTCCAACTTCAAACGATTTACAATTCTAAAAAATATCAAATCTTCCAGTACATTTCTAAAATTTTATTGAAATTTTCATACTTGTGGTGGCGAACACAATACTTGTTTACACCATTTTGGAGTGCCTTTCTCACAAATACAGAGGGTGCAAGGATTTGGTCCAGGTACATAGTGTAATCCTTGTGATACTATATGATGATGTATGTCTACACAGTGTGCATCGTTCACTGAAAATAAAATTCACTTTATGTCGCTTCATTGGACAAGCAATACATCGGTAAAAACAAAAGCATACAAATTTAACATGACACTCACCAGGTATTTGTAGAAAATATACAAAAATAAATAAAAAGACAATGAAAAACATTGGAATGATTATGTGTACACTTAAAATTCTAAATGGGTCATGTAAATTTTGACATTTTAATATCGATCTTTTCAGCTGTCACAAAACGAACTGACAAGCATATAAACCATCGCGCACACTGATCGCGCAGAACTACAACCCTGATAACTTTAAGCATACTGGTCAAAGGTTCGCGGTTCAGAAATGCCATTCGCTGCTTGATATCCAGTGCCCCCTACAATTATGATAAAAATAATTGTTGCAAATATCTTTAAGTATCGTATCATAAATAAATAATAGTTGCTATTGTTTGTAGAACAATACGAACATGTATAATTTATTTTCATAAATATTATAAGTTATTAAGAGATTGTATCACATACAACAAATAATTATAAACATTGAAAACAACAATGTTATACTTTTGTTTCTGTAATATTCAGTTATACCACTTCACTATATAATATCATCAATCATCATTTCAGTTATTTTTCATAGTACTACAGGCGGCATAAATTATTTAAAACAGAATGTACAGAAAATTAATACCTTTTAATAAAAAAAAAAAGATATATTTTCAATACGTATAAAATATTTTTACTAAAACATTTTGAAATTCATTATAAATGTTCCTATAAACGATTTATATAAATGTATACAATTGTCATCAGTTAATATAAATTATTTTTACATTCATTATCATTTGGCCTTGACTTAAAAGCTTAGTCTTACTTATGCATATTATCTATATTGAGAACATGATTAGTATTTTATTTTTCTATAAAGATATGTCAAAACTCAGGAACAATAAATTTAAATATAAATTACGTAATTTTTCAAGTCGGTTACCAGTGGCAGGGCACTAAAATTTTACAAATATGTGGTACATATTTAGCAAGTAATAAAATATAAAAATAAATAATATTTTTTATAGTAATTTAATAAAATTTAATATAATTATTTGTAATTATCTTTGTTTTATATGTATAAAGATATTTTATTATAAAGATATTTTTGAAATACATGTTATGTCACTGACTTTTACTGACGTACATATATGCGCACGCGCATAGCTGATGACATTTTGGTCTTACAAGAATTTGCAATTAATTTTTTGGGGTTGGTGATTTACTATTATTTGATTTTATAATTCATTATTACGGATATAATACAAAATTATATACAGGTAAGGATATAAATATTATGTTCTATGTTAATAATAAATTCATACATATGTTCTACATATATAAAACATTATTTATAAACGTGTAATACCAGTACATAATTTTAATCAAATAAATTACAAATTCTTTTGTATTATTTCTTAATTGTAAAAGTATTTGTACTATTCTAAAACTTAATTTTCTTCCTCATATAGTGATGTAGCCCCTTTTTTTTTCATGGTACTACAAAATTAACACTTATAAGGGAAAGGAAATATGCAGTGTGGCACGTAGCTATATTAAAATAAGTGTACACCTTTTTCATAAATAAAAAATACGATGGCAGTAGGTATGGGTAACATTTTCGTATAATTGAGAACTTGCATTTATTAAAATGTAGAGGATTATTACTGGCAATATCTTATTCATTGTTTTTTTTTTTTACATCAATTTGTGGATGCCGAATTCTAAACTAAATATAATTGTAGGTTTTTTCAGAGGCTATACAAAATTTTGCTCAATTTTAAATAATTTGAAATACTCTTGTAAATCTTTCACTATGATGCCCCAAGTAGTATTCGTTCTGGGTGGTCCAGGTGCTGGCAAAGGCACACAGTGTCAAAAAATCGTTCAAGTAATTATTTTTGATACACAGAGTGTTTATGTTTGATGCTCACCATTGATAATAGAACAATAATTCAATTTTATTTAAATAAAAAGATAAATCCTAGTTCTAAGCTCCTTATTTATTGTTTTTATTCAATTAATTGGAAATTAAGTAAGTTTGGTATCCTTGAAAATGCACAAATGAAAAAAAAACTTTTATTTTCTGTCAATTGTAAATAATGCTTTAGTATCTATAATTTCTAACTCATTTAAAACATTTCTTGTTATTTACAGATAAAATAAATATGATTTAAAAGAAAAATGAATGTATTTTTGGCCAAATTTAGCAAGCAAAAACACCAATGAAATGGTTCTCCAATTTTGCTATTTGTATGTAATTTGACTGAAGTTGTATCTCGTATAGTTCTCGAAATATCGAGATTCCAGAGGTGAGCATCGACCATAAAACACTCTGTATTTTTGAGTGTTCTGTTAAACAAATTCGAATTTATTTTACAGGAATATAAATTTGAGCATTTATCTGCTGGGGATTTGCTTAGGGAAGAGAGGGCTCGCCCTAATTCTGAATATGGGGAATTAATTGAAAAACACATTCGCGAAGGAAGTATTGTTCCCGTGGAAATAACATGTAATCTGTTAGAAAGAGCTATGAAACATTCGCCTAATAACAAATTTCTAATCGATGGTTTCCCACGAAATCAAAATAATCTCGAGGGGTGGACCAAACGATGTGCATCGAATGTAAAATTGTTATTCGTATTGTTTTTTGACTGTTCTTCTGATGTATGTCTAACAAATTCATACTGGTATTTCCAATCATGATCTGAAAACAGTATAGTGACTTTGTAGGTGTGCGAGAAACGATGTCTTGATCGCGGAGCTGCAGGCAGTGGCCGCGTTGATGACAATGCCGAAAGTTTGCGGAAAAGATTTAATACATACATGAATGACACTCTCCCAATTATTGAATATTATCAAGAGCTAAATCTTGTCCAAAAGATTGACGCAAACAAATCACCAGAAGAAGTATGGAATCCTTTAAATTCATTTTCCGTGCACTTAAATATGTTTGTTCTAGGTGTTTGAGGATGTCAAGTTGCCGTTCAACGCCTGTATGGCAAAAGGAGATTTTTGATAAACCTCATATTCAGCGAGTACTCTCTAGTTCAATTAACAGTTCTAAAAGTTTTCAAAATTCCAAAGATAATATTAGTGCATTCCAGTACTGTAGGCTATAAACAGGCATTTAATAGGTAAACTTTACTGTATGTTACATGCAAAATTCAGATGTGCTTGTGAAGAGAAAATCACGCTAAAATATATAATGCACTTTCTAAAACAATTAATTTGATTTATTTAGTTACCCATCCCTATATCTTACCCCTTCAGTCGGGGTTTGAATTTACTAGTCGACATACACATGTCGTTAAAATGTCGCAATATCAGATATGATAATGCTACGGGTTGGTTCACTTGTTCTACTAAAATGTAGTTCTGGTCGCACAAGAACCTCTCTGATGCATCTTTGGTTACACTAGAAAACAGAGGCTGTCGCACAGAATGAAATTCTGACTGCACCAGGATGAATTGGTCGCGAATCAAATACCACAATACTTGAGGGCCTTGGTTCTCCTAGGATAATTCTGAACACAGTAACTAAGTAGTTTTGTGAAATATCAATTTTATCAGGTTTCTATTGCTTATATTCGGAAGATATAAATTTGTTATATTGAAAAGCATTTAATTAATGTATCATAATCGACAGCATGTAAAAATTATTAAATACATAGTTTCAATTAGACGAGAGAAATATTAATTTATGTATTTAACTACAAATTAATAAATTTGTGTTTCTAAAAAATTTATTGATTTATGTAATAAACTTTCAGTAGGCTATGAGTTTCGAATTCATGTTTTAATTTCATTGTTGCGATAATTAATTCATTAAATTATGCTCCACGGAATAAATAAATGGTTGTAAGAACATTATTTATTTTTTAAAGTAGTACAAAACAAAATTGGAATAACACTCTTAAAAGTATTTACAAAACTTAACAGGAAATTCTATAACTCCCCTTCAAATCAATTATTGATCTGAAAGAGTTAAATAATGTGATTTTTAAACACTGTAAATAATCAACTAGTCATCGCAACGGCAACGAACAAACTAAAGAATCAGTCTTCTAATTGTAGATGTCTTAAATCTATAAATAGTTGTATAGGCAAACATTGCCTCAGGAGTGAAGCCATGGATGCCGTAGGCACTCGGCAGCAGTGGCTCTAATCTTCGGGTCGACCTCCAGCATAGGGAGCAGGAAATCTGCAAACTGTTTACTTTCTATTGAGTTCCAGTTATATTTTTCTGATAACACATCTGCAAGTTTCCAAACTTTTAATCCCTTGATATGTCGAAAGTTCCCTGCAAGCAAAAAAATATATAGCAACAGTTATTTGAGAATTTGTCAGTTCACAAAACCTGCGCTATCGAAGAATTGCGAAGAATATTTGCCAGATAAAGCAACATACTTCGGTATGTCACCTAGTAGTTCTGAAATTAATGCTAAATGTTCTTCGTCCGTCGAGACATTCGTGGAGGGTTGGGGGTTGAATAGGTATTCACCGGTAGCTAATTCAAATGCAACGCATGCAGTGGACCATATATCAGCTGAAAAGCTGTACTTCGCACCTAGTAGCACTTCTGGGCATCGGTATTGTCGCGTTTGTATATCGTCGCAGTAATGATGATACTACAATTAAATCATTATTAAAGTGAAACAAAAGCGATACTATCAAGAACAGAGCGGTAGTGGTCCAGATAAGTTCTGATTTTAATTGTTTCTAATCTAGTTATTATCCTAAATAAAGTACAATGATTTTTACTGCGTATTTTATTAGATATTTTTTCCCTAAATCTAAAAGATGATTCATACAAAATAAGTATTAGCTACAGCTAGCCTGTTTCTCACATAAGTTCCACTTCTACCGCGCGGTCCTAACATATTTACATAATTCCAAAGATAACTACTCATTTTCAGTTTCCAGATACTTACATCAAAACAGCCGTTTCCTAAATCAACTATTTTTATTTTTACATCCGAATTTAATTCATTTAGTAATTGGAACGAACTTCGTCGTTTTTTTAATATGTCGACGTTAGGGGAAATAAATGGCTCTTTGGGTAGAACCTCGCGCATGGGGGTAGGTCGATCACTGTTCCAAATTTCCTCTGCGCTGTGTTCCTCAGCCAGAGAGGTAACTGTACTGTTATTGGATGAATTTTCGTTGGAACTAGCGTCAGTGTCTGTCTTTTTTGTCTCTTTTGTTTTTGACTCATCAAATGGGTGCACAGTACAAACTGAAAATATTACTATTAGTGGAAAAAAACAAATACTTAGAATTTATAGAATTATATACACTACCGAACGATTTTGGAAGTTTTATGCCCTTCTTATGCAACTCGGTAGCTTCCGTTGCCAATTTATTTACATACTCTGCATCAGGAACTAATAGAATATTTTCAGGTTTTATGTCGGTGTGTATTATGTCACATTTCGTGTGTAAATATTCCAAACCTTCTAGTACCTATAACCGATTATACACAAATGGAATGATAGTAACATACTTATATAGCTTTATGCGTACCTGATTAATAATTGCCTTGACAACAGGCAGTTGTAGGCCTTGGTATCCACTTTGTACTATTAGCTGTAGGAGACTCATTCCCAAAACTTCAAATACCATACAAATATGCGTCCCATTGATGCTCATCACTCGGAAATCGTCAAGCAGCAACACAGTTTTACCTCTTTTCACGTCATCGGGATCGCTGCAACGAGACCATTTCAGCAGCTTGATTTCATCAACGGCCGTTTCCATGAACGATTGAGCACTTTTTACAACCTTTACAGCTACATATCTTTTTTCGCTACACAAATAACATATTTACATTTAATACCAATTAATTTACGAAATAGATTGTCTATTTACCTAAAATCTTCACAAAGCCAAACAGTTGAAAAATGCCCCCAACCTAATTTTCTAATAACTTTGTATCGGTTATTAAAAATTTCGCCGATTTTAACAGGATAATAACCACCCCGACAGTAATCTTTAACGTCTTCTTGCTCACCATCCGAGTTACTTAGAGCTTCTTCGTAATCTTCGACTTCTATTCCACTTACGAAACCACTATATTGTCGTGGTTCAGATCTAAAACAAACAAGGATGTTAGCAAAATACTACTATCACTACTCGTATTAATTATTTCCACCAACCGACACTCAATTTTTGCAAAACAGGATACCGATCGAACTTTTTTCATTTCTATTTTTGCCATTTTGTAATTTTCGTTGCAACTACTCACATTGCAGTTGCCTACATTTTCAAAAGCGCGGGGTTCTTCCGGTTCCGAATCCGATTCACCGTGAACAAAAAATGTTTTGTGTCGTTCTAGTATGCTTTTTACGTAAGTTTCAGTAAATAATTTTAACACAAACGTATAAATGTATACTATCCATTTCCATATTTTTTTTCTGTCACGTAATAACCAGCAAAATATAAGAATGAAAACATAATATTTATATTGTAATAATTTAAAAAATAAAATGGCAAAATACGTAGATTGTTCATCATTAGATTTCGTCTCCAATAACAAAGGCACTTTACACACTCCAGTATCATAATTTACTGTGTCCAGAGATACATTTAAATACTTCTCAGATTCCATTTATAAATACGACACAGACAATTTCTACAAAACAACAAACTTAACACAGTTCTGTTAGATTGGCAATTGCTAGTAATACAAATATTTATATCTCACAATTCCAATTTTAGCACCGGTTCTGTATATTTGCCAATTTTTGAAACTACCTATAAAAATATTTCGTCTCAATGGCACATAACAAAATATTTATTAAAAACAATTAAGAATAAACAATAGAATAATTATTGAATTTATTTAATTGCATACCTCTTGCATTGTACAATTAAAATCATACTACAAAACGTTAATTACTATAGTAAAAAAAAATGAAGTCGCAAGAAGCAATATTTTAAATTTTTTAGAATTCAGGTTATATGAATGCATTTTGCGCATGATCATGTTCATGCTTCGCGCGAAAATTGCAAGTATAGGGGGCCATACATACTTATTTGTTTTAGTAAATGTAAATATAGTACGTGATTAAAATGAATATATACTTACAAACTGGGACAAGCGCCACGATAGGATGGCATGTCTCGTCGACGAAGAGGGGGTGATAGTGATAATGACAACGACTCTGTGTGTGTTGATGTCGATGTAGCTTTTCTGCTGTCGATTCCAATTGAATGGATGATTGCGGTCGCGCCGGTTGTGGCGGATGCTGCAGCTGCCACTGCCGCCAGGCCGTTGAGGCCGCGCGGCACCGACGCACCGGATCCGGAACCAGACGAGGACGACGTATGCGGACTCGGCAACACAGGAGCCAGGGTGTCGTCTCCTTGGGCTTGGCCGTTAATCCACTTGACGGCAGACAACACGGAACTATTGACCCGTCTCTTCTCGCCTTGTCCACCAACAAATCAGTCATAATGGTAAACAAAAATACTCGATCTACGTTTAACTGTGCGTTTACAGCACGACATCAGATCACGTATACATATAAGCGGCACAGTGCACCGGCACACCACAAACTAGGCCCAATGTCGAACGTACTCCTGGTGCAGGGCAGCGTTGTCGGTTGTCGAGTATGTGCTGTGCTATGCTAGCCGCTTGCGCAGAACCTGAAACCGGTCAATAAATGCTGTGCACTGTGCCTTGCCTGTGCTGTAAGCACTACGGTACTACATCCCCACTCTTCACATCATATCGATCTTCTTTTTATTGAAATAACAACACACATGCTACTTGAAAGATCTGTTTAATCGGTTATTGATCCATATTCATATAAACACATTAACAATATATTCTATAGTACATTGTAAAATAACTACGAGTATCATTCATCCCAGTCTTCATCCTCGGTATTCGTAGATTCATTCGGTTCACTGCCTGCTGGTGGCGGTGGAGGTATCATCGCCGAAACTCGACTTAGTGCAGAATTCATCTCTGACCCATCGCTCATTTTTGTTCCAGATATTCCCTTTCGTCTTAAAGCCAATTTTGCATTCAAATCAGCCATTAAGTTGTTACCACTCTGAAATAATAAACATGACTTATTTATAGCAAACATGACATTTAGTATTTTTGATATATATTTCCTATCTAATTTGTGATATTAAAATATTAAACGTGCATATATGATTCCGATTGTATTCAGGCAGACGTACCATTGCAGATTTGTTCTCCTTCTTTGGTTCTGTATTGCGTAAATTCGCATTCTTCATTCCCCCAGCTTGGCGAATAGCCGCCATTAAACTAGCACGAGCATCTTCAATTACATGCAAAGGTTTTTGCTTGCCTGTTTCCTTTGTCTTAACATTTGGTGGTTCTTCTGGCACAATTACAACACTTGGTGTTGGAACTAAATCTTCTTGCTGACTTTCCGCCACGCTACTCTCTTCTGTAACTATATGGCTAGGTATAGAAGGAGAGGGAAGTGGAGGTAAAGGTAAAGATTCTGTTACAATTGCTGTATTTACTTCAGTAATCGGTACTTCACTGGGAGATTGCACAATAGAAGGCAAATCTGGCACAATAGGTGTAGTTGTAACAGATGGTGCAATAGCAGGGCCAGATTCCATTAAATATCTTAAATCATCAGCTACCCCAGGCAGATCCGGAAGATCTAGTGGGACATCGATGGTTGGTACATCCCCTAGACCTGGTGAATAAAAATAATTTTCTCCTACAGATCTATTTAAAGCAGCACGCTGTGATATGGATAAAGGTGCAGCATCCGGTCCTGGAGCACTTAATTCATCTACTTCTCGGATATGTTGCGTCGTTTGTAGTGGGTCTGACATAACATAGTTTTTGTATGGATTTTTACTAGTATTAAATAACAAAAGTTCGTTAATTGATTCAATATCGTTTGGGAATGAACCTAAACCTTCTTCTACTGCTACATATTTGTTTCTTTTATATGTATCATTAAATTTAACGTGGTAGAATTGCAGTTTTTCTAGAGGATGATCAGACAAGCCAAGGTTTTTATATTTCATTTTAGTTCGTTTGAAATGAACATTTGTATCATCCGCGTTGGAAAATAATGTTTTATAATTTTTGTGAATCTCCGCCGCTGGATATTTGCTACTTGAAAACACTTGGGTAGCTTTTTTCGTACCAGTCAATTTAGATATCTTCTCTGTTGACTGATTAATCCTTTGTGATAATTTGGCCAGATGTGTTTTGTTGTTATCTATACGTGTATTTACTTTCGTTATAATGTCATCAAAAACATCACATAAATAATTTAAGACATCTGCTATTTGCACAATTGTTTCCTCATGTCGTAAATTATTTGGAATTACTGGCACTTCATACATTGTTCGCATAATTTGGTATTAAAATATTATCTGGAATATAACTTTCGCTCTCAATATTATAACCACAATATAGAAAAATATTTTACCTTAAAGCACGAATTCTTACACAGCAAGAACGTGTTTTAAAAAAATCTTATATCACAGACAAAAATAATTATAATAATCAACAATCTAGTTAGCATAAAAATTTTAAAAAAATTGACAACGTTTCAAGAACTGTCAATTGTGTAAGGATTCACCGCTACACAATTTGCGTTCGTTATTGAAATCTATCGAGCGCTCTGAGCATTATGAACACGTGATGGATTCGTTTGCAGATCTATCTCCGTAGATTGAATACTGAACAGTAAGAGTTGTAGTTGAGTATATTTTTGCAGTTATACCCTCACTTTTGTTATGATTTATGAATTCATTGAAAATGGACCCATAATATTTTTCCAACGTGCTTGAAACTTTCAAACTCATAACTATTAACTCTGTCGATACCACATTAAATTACATTAAAATGGTAACTGTTCACAAATAAACCAACTTTCCTCCCTTGAAATAATTACGATTGTAGGGTTAAATGACAATTAAATAAAAGTTTCAAAAAACTGATAATGCGCATGTGTCAATATGACAGTTCGGTTTTCGAACGAGTATAGTATCTTACCTCACTGGAGTAAATAGATCATGCTCCCTGAGCGCTCAAAATCGCGGAAAACGAACGCATTTCAGATCGCTCTGTCTGATATTTTCATATGCTATACTCTTTAGCTTGTCTTTAGTTTCTTTATATTTCTTAGAAAGATCATTTATATAATTAGATCCATAATTTTGTGCTAGCTCAGTATTCTTGCTCCAGTAGTATAAACGAACGAGATCACAGATTACAAATATGCGGGATTGAGCGGTCTGCTGAGCGCTCAGAACGAACGTGACCGAGTAGAAATTGACAGAAATCTTCCGCGGTAAATTTGAAAACAAAATCCACACATTCTGGGTTAGAAATAAAATTAATAAATGTATCATATCACCCCATTTACTAAATTTTGGCGTGACTTTTCGCTGTTGCAGAGCTCAGTTAGAGAAATATTTTTATGTATGAAGCGCAGTTACCAATCTTCAAGTGCGGCCCCCAAAGGTACAATTTGGTGGTATCAAACTAAGGATCACATGGTCAATCTCCCGCCGAGTTATTTACTCCATTAAAAATCTTGCATAAATTTTAGTTTATTCAAATTATAACGAGGGCACAAATATTTAAATAAGCTACATAAAATTGTTTTATGATTCTATGAGATTAATTTATAATTTTAGTATTGTACTAAAATAAAATGTTTCTGGATACAACAATATCGGTCACAGTTAACTATATTTCACCTTTTGTTATATTTGTCAGTAAAACAATTTATATAATTACAAGTATTACTATAAAATAAAAAAAAATATTTTATGTGGGATATGATATAAATGTACATATAAAATAATTTAAGAGTTAATAATCTGAGCGAAACGATTAATGGTGCATATGAAATACAAGGCTGATATAAATAATTTACAGCGATACTTTTCAGAAGAAATTGTTTTCCAAGTCTGCGCCTATTTCTTTACATCGAATCACTTATATTGCAAAGTTAATGGTACTTATGAATAACATACATCTCTTTGATATTTAAATGATATAAAATCTATATAATTATGGATTGTTATAAACAAACAATAAATATATGTATATTAGTAAAAGAAACTATATATATATATAACTACAATATGCTAAGAATGACAGCATTAACACAAACATACATATATTTTACGCCCTTAATCAATGCATTTGAATGTAAGTTGGAAAGACAATACAATCAAGTAACAAAAGTTCCCATTCGAGAATATGCTAGCCACTTTAGGTACACATGATTTCTTTAAAATTATAACTAATAACATAACATGCAAGCATTTCATCTGTGAATATTATGGTGTGCTGTTTTCACTTCAGACATCTACCAAAATGAACCAGACGACTTGCCTCCAGGCGGATTCTTGACCCGTATGCACGATCGTCTGTCACCGCCATCCAGCTCCTCTGTACAATAGAATTGAAATAAGAAAGGAGATGCGGAAAAGAGGGAATTGTACAAGTTGTATTTACCACTAATAGAAAACGTGGAGTCCTGCATATTACGTTGTCCCTCCATTCTTGGACCTTTGCAGGAAGGCGTGCTGACTACAGAATCAGGCAGTGTTGGAGTGACAGCGTATTCATTGGCTTCCATCGACATTCGAGAGAGCTTATCCACAGGCGTTTCAACCCCGTTGTCAAACTTGGCTTCAGGCCGAATCTTATCTGCATTCTCCGGGTCATACACGTATGGTGCGAACGTAGGAGTCTCAATGAAGTGCCCATGGCCTTGCACCACCTTGAGCTCTCCCTCGTCGACGCAAACGCGCCCGTTCACAATGACGTACTCGGGCACACCGTGGCACTCCATTCCCTCAAAAATGTTAAAGTCCACAGCATGGTGGTGCGTCTTAGCCGAAATCACTCGAGTCTTGTTCGCATCCCAAACCACGATATCAGCATCGGAGCCCACTGCAATACAGCCCTTCTTTGGATACAAGTTGAATATTTTTGCTGCGTTCGAGCTAGTCACTGCAACGAATCTACATGGATCCATTATACCGGCATGTACTCCCTTCTCCCAAACAACAGACATGCGATCTTCGACTCCGTTGACACCATTTGGAATTTTTGAAAAGTCTCCTTTACCAACTTCTTTTTGTGTTTTATTAAAAGTACAATTATCGCTAGCAGTTACTTGCAGTTTATCCCTACAACATGAAAATCATATCACTTTACCGTCTTGAATATACATGTATAAATGAAATGAATCTGTAGATTCCAATATTTATATATATGTATATACTTGAACTGCTCTTGACAACAGTTTTCATTTTTCATGCATGTTGTTTGTAGTTAGTACTGTTATTATGTTTCGATGTTATTGTTACGTTACACACTTACGATGCTAAAAATTCCATGAGTTGGTTATGGGTGTTGGGATTAGAACGCAGAGGTGGGCTGGTAATAATAGCAACAGATCGAAGATTTCCGACTAGTCCGAGAGCAGAAGCCAAAACCTCCCCAAACACAGGTTCACCAGCACTGTGTTTCTCGGCCAGAATCTCAGCGGACTGTGTACTTGAGACATGAGTTACGTAAAGTGGAGCTTTCACCTGCACTCAACACTAAATCATGTAGATAGGCTGACAGTAGCGACATACAAACAAACAAACATGATATAACTAACACAAGACAAGATGCGTATTACTATACAACACGTAACGTACATCACAATAAAACATGACCAAGATGCATATTATGTGTAGGTGCGTATAGTATCGTGTGAACATTTACAGTAACAGTGAATCTAAGTAATCAAAGTGAACTTCGCAAACGCAACAAAAAAAAAATAACATGAAACATGAGATGCAAATAATGGATGTCATTACCGGGTTGTACGTTTGTGTGGACGGGCGGAACGATGGAAGATTAGATGAGAAAATTATTAGAAAAGAACAGAAGTGCGCCAAGGCGCCAGAGCGAGCATAAACTTACTGTGCCAAAAGAGTCGTAAGGAATTGCGGAGTGGTAGCGTCGGGCCGCAACGGCGGACTGAGCACATGAGCCGCAGCGTGGTACCAACAATCGTGCTTGTAATGAGAACCGTCGGTGCCTACAGCGGCTGCCAGGGTCTCGCCGAACACTTTCTGCCACCGATCTCTGGCCTGGTTAAGGGCAATGGCTGCCGATTTACTCATTACATGCACTACATATATTGGGCAAGCCACCTACAACATACACCGTCATGCCACAGACCAGCACCAAAACTCCTACAAAATCAAATGGGCGGGTCAAATCAAAATACGAAGCAACGCGCGCAATATACTATCTGTTTATACAAAATTAATGTAAACATAAATACGAGTAGAATTGGAAACGAAACGGAATCAATAATATGAAAACAGGTATCTCACTTGTTGGGCTATAGTGCACGCTCGGTTCACGGCCTCAGCTTCCACTGCCTCGGGACGCGACATCTCGTGCCCCTCCGGACCTGTAACCCCAGATGCTAAAAGTCGCTCCACATTCTTCTTGATGATCGAACCGTTCTCGGCGTGCACTTGTGCTATCGCGCCCAGTTTCTTGCAATTCTCAAATGCCAGATACAGTTCAGAATCGTTCAACATGAAGTCGTATGCCATAAACATCTTAAACGAGTTCACACCACGTTCCTTGCAGATTGTTTTCATTTCTTCTTTCACGCTGTCCGACCACCACGAAATCACCATATGCAGACCATAATCGCAGCATACCTTATCATCAGCTTTTACTCTCCACGAATCGTATGCCTCCAACAGTGATTCGCCTTTCTTAGGAAATACGAAATCGACTAAAACAATAATAAAAAATGTGTTTCATTTAATGTTCATTGTACTTATAACACATCTCTTACTTATCATTGTAGTGCCTCCAGCTACTGCAGCTTTCGTTCCTTGATAAAAGTCATCCACGGATGTTGTTCCCATAAATTCCAGTTCTAGATGGGTATGAGGATCAATTCCTCCTGGAAGTACATATTTTCCACGCGCATCAATAACTCGAGTACCTCCCGGAATTATTAAATTACGTCCCAATTGCTTAATAATACCATCTTCAATGTATATATCCCCTTCGGTAATTTCGTCTTCATTTACTATTTTGCCATTTTTAATTAATAGCCTATTTTGCGCACTCTACAAAAATAAATAAATCACTGATAAAAATTATATAATTCATATTGCTTTGTTTTAAAATATCAATATATCAATGGAACTATTGAGATTGTTAGATTATTTACATATTATATAATGAATCAATAATAATACCTGCAAATGAATTGGAACTTTTTTTACCGGTGTACTCATGATAAATTATGTATTACTGCGCGATTACACAAATAAGAAAATTGAAATAGGTATTACGTCACTAATTATGGGATAGAAACAACTGCACCCAACACACGGATACAAAAATTAACCGGCGACTCCTATTAAAGTGCGAGTACTATTGCGTAATTGCGATTGCTAATCGTATTCCCGTTCCGTCGCACCGTTATGCCGCTAGCTTCCTGGCCTGCAAAACTGTCAAACCTACAACTTGGGCGACATCCACACTAATACGGCCAAAACGGCAATACAGAAAACAGGAGTACGAGTACGTGAGTTCACGCCCATGTACATAAAGGTCATTTACCTTCCGTGCGTTGTTATGTTCCAAGTTCCTGTTTCCGCAATCCTGAAAGAGGGAAATTCAAGTCAGAAAGGAAAAAATAATATAAATCCCACTTTTATACAAATTATATGTTTTATGAATCATGATTATATTATAGAAATTATTGTTTGAACAAAATGAACATTACAAGATAAACGGGTTAATAGCAATGTTGCTACAAATAAAATGATTAAGATACTTTTGAGTAGTAATAAATTATTTTCATAAACTACTTCCTAAATAAAGGCACACCTATTAAAATTTGAACGTATCTAGCTACAATATGTATGTTATGTCATTTGTACCACCGTATAAACTATTATAGATATTTCTTAATATCTAAACAATATTAGCTAAAATTTTGTTATCATTCAGTATTTTGTACAGTGTGCTGTTACAATGTGTTACTGTGCATATGGTAATCATATTTAATACACCAATTAAAATGATTGAATTTACATTGAGAGTCAGTAGGTAATTAAAAAACCATATACTATTATCATTTTTTTTTTAAACTACATCAACAAGTATTTTTTTTTTTTATTAATTACTTGATTTTGGAGGCACAGTTCTCTTTAGGTCAATCAATGCAGTATAAAGCCAACATGTAAATAGCATATAGCGTTGAATTTTTGACACAAGTGAGCTACACACATATTAACATTAGAGTTTTTACAATATGGAAAAAACAGTAATAAAATATATTTCAGTAGTCAACTTATCTCTATATGTGTTTTATCAATTAACTTTGTTTAATTCATTTAAAATATAATTATTATTAGTATGAAAAGTAAATATAAAATTCTACATTTTTTCGATAACATGCTACGGAATTTTATGATAAAATGTACCATTTTACATTTAATTATTAGTGTTTTATGAAATAAAGACTATTTAGAAAAAAACAAGCAAACAAATTTAGAAACATGACTGTATAATACTAGCTTACATAGTATACATAGAAAAAACATGATTGCGTAATTTTACGAGTAATAAAATTGAATAAAATATCTACAATATTTATTTTTAAAACATTATGTTTATAACATAAATAAGTAAATGAAATTAGGCCTTGTGTATAATATATAAATATTTACAATTTTTTATCCTAAAGTTTAAAATTATTTGGTCTGTACAAAATAGAACAATTTCTACACGGTACTATATTTACACATACAAAATTTATTTAAGTATAATAAAATAAATTTAGTTGTAAAAGTGCTTTAGATACCGTTTACGATAAAATGTAAAATTTGTAAAATATTAAAATTGTCGTTACAAATATTAGAACCTAATAGTATGTACCGAAACTTAACCAAAGAACCGGTTACCAAGTAACCGGTTACAATATGGTTACTGAAATTTCTGGTAAGTTTCGGAACGCCGTGCGTATATGTGACAGGCACAAACAGTTGAGAGCTGATCAACAAAAAGTGCAAAAACATGGAAAATATAAATAATATATTGATGAAACAGATTGTTTCACGAATTATTTTTATCATCATCATCCTCATCTATTGACGAAAATAAATTAGATATCAAGTTTGGATGTTTTTTTAAACATATTTTATCTATAAATTTATATATACAAATATCTATACGAAAATAATTAATAAACTTAAACAAATCGATGTTTTTTTGTCAATGAAAAACAGCTGATCCAACTAACCGCAATCAGGCTGTACTAACCGCCAGTCGAGCACGGTTAGTGGTTAGTTAAAACTAACCAAAATTTTCAGTAACCGCGTTCAGTTAGTCAACCGGTTGCTGAAAAAAGTAACCGTGGTCACTATAAATCAAATGCATCAAGTTATTTGCAATTGAGGTTAAAATATTACGGACGGATTTTTACATTTCTCTGTAACGCATTTTTTTTATACCTAACTGTTTTTTAACATATTAATGTCTTTTATAATACGCATTAGGTAAAATGGCACATTTTTGTAAATAAATGTTATTGTATTAAAAAGATTATTCTACTTCATAATTTTATATTAACTAATAAATTTGTGAAGCAAATTTCCACTTAATATTTTAGTAGTACTCAATATTGTTTAAAATTTGCTTTAGAATCGTATATTATAACTGTTACGAGCGTATACTGAATAAATCGAATTTTTATGAAAAATAATTTTCCTATTTCACGTACACAAAGTCAATTTTGTGACACTGTTTTTCTCAAAAACAATGCTACAAAAATGAATTTTGTGCAACTGTTTTTGGGGTATTTATTATTTGTAAAATTAACAGTCTGTCAAACTTGGGTCTGTCATTGCTCACATAAAATTATTGAATCGGAGCCCCTACGTCGGGGTTGCGGCCTGAGACCCGATAGGCCCCGCGGGCAAAGCCCCTTGGTGACCAGTGGTATATTAAACATGCCGTACAATTTTATTTTTATTGAATTTATGAACGTGAAATAGGAAAAGTAGTATAAACAACTCGTGTTGCAATGCCTAATTGATTCGTATTTTGCGTAACTCGCCTGCGGCTCGTTTAGGCAAACTATACTCTATTACAAAAAAGGTCAATGTAACACTAGTTGTTCAATATACTATAGTAGGTCTCAATAAAATAGTGGAATGTAAAATATAATATCAACAATTTTCCATACCAAAACTGACAATTCAAGTTAAAAATCTCAACGTATCCATTTCACCGAGTTCGTAAATCCATAAAATAAATTCATGATTAAATAACCTAAATTTCCAGATTATTATAAAAAAAATGTGAAACGTAATTTTGGAACTTTTAAAATAAACGAAGCTGTAAATAATAGCATAAAATAATATATAAAATGAAATGAATGCAATTGCATAAGGATATAGACAGTTATAATAATTATTAACACTTGATTTAGTTTGGAATTGTCATTCTCACTGTTTACTTTTGACAGCCGGCAACAATAACTTATTGTTCTTGGAGAAGATTTTGGGTTTGGGTTGTGTAGACGGCACCGGATCGCTATGCTCCACGTTGTGTGTGTGCGACCGTCGCAGCACCTTGACGCTGAGCGGACTGGCCTTGTCGCGCTCGCTGGTGAGAGAGCGCTTGGCACGTTTCACCTTCTGCGGGCTGGCACCTCTCTTGGAAGTCGGTAGCTGCACGTCTTCATTTTCATCCTCGTGCCACGCACTAGTAGCTCCCACGCTCGCACCGCTACTCTTTTTACTGGCATTATTCAGAGACTCTGATTCTTTTAGTACACCGGAAGCTGGTGATGTGGCTGCACACTTGCGTGGACTCACGGCAATGCATTTGACGCGCTGACTACAGCGCCGCGGAGATGTGGCCGTCGTTGATATGTTAAGTGCTGGTTTGCTAGACTCGTTCACATTGCTGTCCTGTTCTTGTTGGCTCGGGTTCAATCCATTTCTGTCAACAGAACGAGCTTGAATCTTAATGGCTGGCAATTTGGTTTTACTTTTGGTTAGTCATCTGACAATAGACGTCTTGTAGATACGGACAACTGTAGTCCTGGCACTGTACAACAAACAAGACAGTACGCGTTGCCAATAGCTATGGGAAACTACAACATTTTAACTACACTACACTACACACGTATTTATGACGTTCTGTTAACCCTTTGACGGTCTAACAGTCGCAACTCGTATTTGCATAGTTACCAAGACAAGAGATACTCTACGTCAATACTATAGGTATAGGTATAGACCGACTGCTGCACTGCTGGCGTACCACCTTACCAACCATCAAAGTGTTAACGGACACGTGCTCCTGTACAACAAAACAGAAAGTAACGAAATCGCGTAACAAGACACCGACAACCAGAAACCAAACTAAAGTTGCTTTAAATTCAATTTATTCTCACAAACCTTTTATTAATCACTCGTTCTACAGTAGACGATGACTCTTTGACAGTAACAGGGCTCATTTTGAAATTACCGAATCGCTGACCGCTTTCACTTCTGGCTTGTGCACGCATTCGAGTATGCAGCTTGTTACCCTCGTGTCTGACAAATCCAACGTATTAGGATAATATTCGAACAATGTAGCCCAGTATACTTACAACACGGTTCCGACCAGAACTGGCCTGGTCAACCTTCGCTGCGCCTTTATCTTGTTTAATTTGTCTCCTTGTGTCATCGGCGAGGAACTCTTCGCTTCGGGGCTGCTGTTGTTGTTGGCATTTATATTGTCCTCGTCCATATCACACAATCGCATCGTGTCTACTTTGTGAGAAATTCTAGTGACGTTGTCACTTTGCTTAGCGGCGCTGTGTATAAGAGGAGGTTTCTCAATACTATAAATGCCCCTGGTGTGCTTCGTCGACCCTGTCAGACCCCTTTTCTTCCTAAATAACTCTCCATCTTTCCACATTTGCGCTTGTTTACTGCATTACACAAATTCATTGTAAATTACTGAACGAATAGCGAATACTGTCACACTGATCACGTCATACCTTTCAAGCCAATTTTGCTGATGACCAATTATCGAGCCTGGCCTGCACATGCGAATCCAAGCGATGACTTCATGAGCAGTCATGCCATAGTGCTTCATGATATAACAGCCAATAAGAGAGCCTGTACGACCTAAACCAGCTACAACATCAACAGAATAGCTCGTAAATTTATTGATGTCAATTTGTTACTCTATACTACAAAATTATCAAAATGAAATTTTAGTGATCTGAACTGATTTCTGCAAATTGTTCAAACCCTATTCACTATGATAGCCAATTAAATCATTCCGGCAGTGTAGTTAAACAGAAGAAACAAAAATAACAATTGATTGATTCTCAAAGTTGTAAAAATCTAACCTTGTTACGCTATCTATGAATAGAAGCAGGAGATGTGAATATCTTAGTGTTATCTATTTCTATAAAATTCCTTTTATACACTAATTTATGAAGTTTGTAAAGGTGCTACTTCTTTCTACTAAGTTCACTGAGTCCAGAGTTGGATTTATTGAAAATTTGAGACAA
Source organism: Poecilus cupreus (assembly GCA_963942605.1). Lineage (NCBI taxonomy): Eukaryota > Metazoa > Arthropoda > Insecta > Coleoptera > Carabidae > Poecilus > Poecilus cupreus. The sequence goes on from OZ012715.1 coordinate 27,193,707, forward strand.
AAATACCAGTATTATACAACGTAGTTGTTAAATATAAGAATAAATATAATACCTTTACAGTGAACGGCAACTGCACCATCGGTATTTTCACAAATACTAATAAACTGCTGCAGAATATTATCACTGGGTGTGCTACCATCAGTAAAAAATAAATCTTTATGATCGAAGCCAGCATTTACAAATCGATTTGAATCATAAATCTTCTTATTTAATCGGATAATAGTAGACACATTGTGTCTCCTAAAATATGCAAAATATGCTTCGGGAGCATGGAGAGGATAGCCATTCTCTAATTTAGATTTGTTGTGTGGCCCACAAAATGCTATAAATTTGTTTGGGACTATCCAATTCAAATCCCCATTTTCCACCCGTTCATAATGTTCGTATTCCATGAAATCAAAATTGTTGAAGTCAAAAAACCCAAGATTCAGAGCTTTATAAATAGCATTTAAGCAATCCATGAGGGAAATTTGATACGCGGACATGCCATATGATGCATCCCTAAACATTATAAATGGGTGATTATTGGATTCTATGAGAGTCTCATAGGCTTGTTCAGGCGTAAAATTCAAATATATTATCTAAAACATACACAATCAATCAATTTAAGCTAGTTACAGTGCTTAAAATTCCACTCACTGAATAACTCGCTATTAAACAAGCAGCATTTAGTCGTTTACAGGGGTCTACAGACGTGTAATGAACTATCTTCTTTTTTGATAGAGCCACTGACTTTAATTTCTTGTTGAGTTTCACACAGTAGTGATACACCATAGCAATATTAAGTGGTCCAAAATCGCCATAGAAATTTTCATATACCAACTCAGTATCAATATTAAAATAATGTGTGTTAAGTGTAGACTTTGGTTTGTCTAATGTTCGTAGAGTGATGAAATATAAGCGATCTGTGAAAAATAATTGTTTACTAATTATGAACACACTAAATACAATAATAATAATACTAACCCTTAATAAATTCTGATGCACAAACAAGAACATCAGATGCTGTAGACTCATCCATATTGACAAATGTGTTTCAATACTTATATTTTCTAATAACTGTTTTTATATAAACACCCGGAATTAACCTGGACCAAACAAAACCATTTTACGGTTATTGGGCAATAATATTCACTGACATACATATGACGTATATATTATTATTATACGCCATACGATTCATAACATTGGAGCATTATTATCACTGACTGATATAAAATTTATATAGACGAACATTTTTCGCACAATATTTTTACGCGTAAATGATCAAGTATTGTGCATATAAGTACACAATCCCACATACCAACACTCACGCAATTTTTCTTAGGTGTTTTGTTTTCTTGCACGTAGGCGAACATGAATTACACATTCATTATTAAAAAAACATTCATTAACATAATATATATAAAATTACGAAAATATTTTTTTGCCGGGTAGATAATCCGTTAACGCTAACGGTTTTCACGAATTAGGTAACATATTCACAAATACTTACTTTTAAAAACATTATTTTAAAATTACAAAACACATTAGACGAGTTATTTCTAATTTACAGTTTAAAATTATTGTAGATATCGTAATTTTAATGCATTATTATTATATTACCAACGTTTTGTTTAGGGATTTTATATGGTTAACATCAAATAATTCCTGTTACACAATTTTGACTATCATGTCTACAACACAGTCTCTTCTTCATCTTCAACTTTCAAAACTCGAACCACCAATTCAAATCATGCAGATGAAGCTGCCGGTCCCAACTACAGATTCATAAAGATATACTCCGAAAATATGATACAGAGATGTGTGAACAGATGGCAATAGTATCGCTACTTGATTTAAAAATATAGATATTGAAGTCATGAGAAGCGTAATTTCCAGCGAAATCATGATTCATTGTTGGTAGAATTTGTTTATGGATTCGTGGGATATAGCGTGATGGTCACATTGCATGTGTCATGAATTATACGGACATACAAATACCATCTAAACTCTATTTATCTCGATATTTGTTTTAACGACATGATAGTAATAAAATAATACTGTACATTTAAATTTCTATGGATTTCTATCAGCATCATCAAATATATACATTTTACTTAGCTGAACTATGAATTAAATATTTAATAATAAGAGAAAACGCAATACTGAAAATCTCCTTATAACAAAGACATACCAAATATTATCAAGATTAAATAATGCCGAGGATAATCTGAAGTCACTAAAAGTAAAAAATATTGAAGTTCGTTAAATTATAACACCAATGCCACACAGTAAACGAAGCGGTTCGTTACCATACTCTATGTGCTCGAGGACAAAATTTTGAACAAATATTAAAAAAAAAAATGTATAGTAAATTTTTCTGGTATGTAAAGTATGTAAAACAATAACATTGTTAAAATTCATTTATAACCTTCATTTTGAATCAATACTTAAATTTTACAAAGTAGGCCGTCTAGAAAAATTAGAAAACAAAGACCGGTTACCTTATCATTATTCAATATTTAAAAATGTATAACCGAGTATCTACAGCTTCCTCTATGTAAAAAACAATTTAAACTTGCAAGTCATTCGTTATATGCTGGGACAGAATTACAAACATTTATGTCAGGGAAGGAATTTGAATTGGATCTATGACCATAATCGATTTTAATTAAACAAATTATAAAATAGTTAATTAACCATGATATTATCTCATAATAATAATAATAAAAACTGTATACAATCTTTATAGATTTATATTTTCAAGTTAAAATACAAATAATGCAAGTTGCGCCTTGACGTGACGTAGTTTTGGTGGAGCTAATGATGTCATTTGATGGAACATAATATTGATGTAGGCAGCTGTGAAACTAACATACATCAGATGCAAAAAATGTTTATCTCTTGTTCACCAAAACTACGCTACATATCCCTTCTTCAATTTTTTAAATAATTAACTAAAATTTATAGATTTTAAAAATACAGGCACTTTATTTTCTTGTCTACTTTTTATATATAAAATTCCGGTGTGCGTGTGTTCGTAATTCTTCTCCTCCTAAACGGCTTGACCGATTTTGATGAAATTTGTTTTTGTACTTAAGGGGTCACCTGGATGGTTCTTAGCTATAGTTGGGCCCGGTAGATGGTGCTGTTGAGATCCAGATTTTTTTTATTTTCCATCCAGGTAACCCCACAAGTACAGAAAAAAATTCGTCAAAATCGGTCAAGCCGATTAGAAGCAGAAGAATTACGAACATCTGAATTTTATATATAAAGAAATATATTTTGCTAACGAGGTCTGTAGCAGGACAACGTCTGATCATCGGATCCGCTTTATTTAATAAATATAGAAAAATCTAAATTAGGTTATAGCACTATTGGCGACCTATATCTAGATTTTAGACTGACTGATAGCAACATTTCAGATAATATAGTTCCAGTGGTCGCACTATATCGGTTCCTATATTTACTCAAAATTTATAAATATTTTAATGTAATATTACGGTCCAATAAAATAAAACAAATTTGATAATATTCTGTACGGTATTTTTTAGTTGCATATGTGTTATATAACATATGTAATAGGTAAAATAAAAAATAAAAATGCACTTATCAGGAGCAGAATTTACGTTTTGGCATCGCCTCTGAACAACATCTAAATAAAAGAAAATAATTTCATTCAAAAAGTTATATTAAGAAACCAGCAAAATTATCAGTAAATAATTTTTAATCACAGTACAATTTACAGATGAATTCAGTTGTATTTTTGTTGTAGTGGGCAAAATTTCATATGACGAAATCTCGCGTGTATTACAACTGCCCGTAGAAACTTTTTAGTTTTGTCAATTTACTATTATTACTTATAAGTTCCAGTTACATTATAACTAAATACAGTACAGCTAATAAAGAAACTGACTTTTTTGCGAATTTAAAGTGGACATTTCCTAAATACATGTTTTCACTAAAAAAATTTCGCTGTAGCATATTCAGAGTTTCCTCAATTTCTTTTATATTATTAAAATATTATATTAACCCTTCGCTAGTATGGTGGAAAAGTCACGCAGTTAGTGTTGCGGGGTATGAATACTCCGAATTAAAGTACACTAAAACTGTCACGAATTTTCAAATTTGGTAAAATGATCAAGAATGTTTCTAAACGCCATTGTAAGTTAAATAAATCAAACAAATTGTATTCAGTAGTTAGGGGCCTGCATGAGCCCTTTGTTAAATTATTCTATAATTTAAGAGCCCCTTGTTATCTGTAATTTTTTTAAATGTTCAATCTTTGGAAGAATTTAATTCGAATATTTTTAAAAATATTATCGCTCGGCTATGGTTCATTCTAGATTAGAAAACGTGAAGTGGAAAAAAAATCAGAACTCATAATAATGAAATGAATGATTTGGATACAGATCTGTAGAATTAAATGTATTTAAATCTACCGAATTTTATTCAAAACAATATATTTTTCTTTATTTTATTATAATTTGTACATTTATATTGTTGACATTTATAATAACTATTCTTTATTAATGTTTTTATGGGTATTTTAATTTTATTATTATATACGTATATTTATTATTTTGATATATTATAATAACATATAATTCGCGTTTTTTTAATTGAACTAAGAGCGATCCCTTTATTAAAAATTTCATAGCTCAACCCTAATGGTATTTAGTAATATTTATTTCCAAAATAGCAATAATAATTCAAAACAATAACAAATCTGTTTTTAAAAAAAGTACAGTTTAAGCACACAAATATATCCATAAAAAACTGAAAAACATTTAGAGAATAATAGGTTTGATAATGAAAACAAAAAAGATTTATAACAATGTCAACAATCACAACTCATTAATACGTGTTCTTAAGCAAATGGGAGTATCACGTTGCATTGAAGTATTGGGGTTTTGTTTTTGTTCTCTAAATTCATATATAAATTGAATAATTTCAAACTAAAACTTTGTGTAGGTATATGCTTCATACATAACTTAAACATTTACCTTGCTGTTGTTCGTAAATGAAATAAATACGGTCAAAGGTCCTCAACAGCCTGTTTCTTGCTACATTGTAATTTACAGACAATCATCCACAGTATTTAAATCGCCTTTGAATTACTTGTAAAATATTCCTCTTCTGGAATCCCACCATACTTATTCCATAGTATTTGAAGCCTACGTTACTCCTCTTGGTATGATATTGTTAGATAATACCGAATTATTAAATATATATTGTGAAATATAATAAAACTCTGCAATTTACCGTCAAAGTTGACATCTACAAAAATTACTTTATTAGTGTAGTGGGGTATTGGGGTGGTCCACAAAAAAAATAAGCACCGTAAAAAGAAACTATTAAAAAAAGAAATGTTTTGCGCCAATTTTTTTTTAGATATTAATATTAACCCGTGCCCCACTTAAGTTGAAATTTATATGGAGTTTACATAGGTTTTGGGCACTTACAGATATGGCGCGTTATAACTGCCTCGATTCTCGACAGTTTTGTTTTGATCAACGATTTTTATAGTCTATTAAGATCAAAGAATTCGAGTATTATATATAAAAATTTTTTCTAACAGCTTTTAGCTACGCCCCCTGGGCTCACCATGTCCCAGGCCGCGTCCCCGGGGCCCCATGAGGCTTCGGCCCCGGTCTAGGGACTCCGCCCCAGGAGCACCTACAGGCAATAAAACATTTCAAACATCGATAACTCGTAATTTAAAACAATTGTTTGAATTCACAAACGTATTAATGATTATAACGACATTGGTGTAACATGATTCCTCTAATTGCTATTTGCACATACGGGCGCTCACTATGCTACACAGAATGTACTGAAAATTTGATAAATACCTATTAGGTACCAGAAGAATGAAATCGGTTTTTTTGCCTTTGTTACATTGGCCATTTCAGAACAATAGCTTAAGGAATTCATGAGCAGTATACAGTGTTCAAAAAATAATTTTCCGGTATTTTAATATTTATTTAATAATTATCGAGACTTTCGCTTCATATTTTGCAAAATTTATCAGAATTTTCATTTACAATATACATATTATATTAACTGTTCTATTAAATATTCAATGACTCTTTTAGCAATAATGATATTAAATAATGCTCAAATGTAATTAAATTAGTATATAAAATATTTCCGCAAGAAAATGAATAAAATATTGTTTGTGGAAAAATAATACTAAATACGTTACTGGCAAGAGCATTACAAATTCAATAACGTCGGCGAAACGACGCCTGCGTCGAAGTCAGATATTGTGTATAAGGTGAAACGGTGTTCAACATAAATTAAGGAGTGCACAGGGTAAAAGAACATTCTAAATTACGTTATAAGTGCGTTATTATGTATCTGTGAGTGTATGTCGAAAAACCGTAACGGTTTTTATGTATTTTTAACCGCCTCCTCTGGCACAAGTAAATATGAGGAGCAGTAGCTCGGAGCTGCTCCTGGATCAACAAGAAGAATTACGGAAACGAAAACTAAAAGAATTAACTCAAGCGAAAAAACCAAGGCATCACCAAGGGCAATCATGTAAACAAAAAGCTAGATTTTATATGACGACGATGTTAGCAGTGTTTTCCATGTCAGCTGGTTCTTCGCTATTGTTCTTGGTGCCGTTGTACGTGGACCCAGCCATATCAACATTGGTAGCGAACTTCGTGCCTGAGCCGGTGACATGTACAACCACCCGACGAGAAGACCTGACTGGTTTATTTAATTGTACATGGAGTTCTTGTCGAGAGGGATGCACCAGCGACATGTACTACTGCACACATATCTACGTGCGCTATAATGCTTCACCGCCATACAGAAACGAGAACGAAACGGGCATGCTGAGTAGCACAATAAGCAGCGTCGTGGCAAGCACGTCCATCAACAACAAGAGTGGAGTATCGACTGCAGCACCAGGACACACATTGCTGCCAGAAGACGAGGCAATACTGCTGGTAAACATCAAGGGCTGCGGATACCCGCCAGACGTCTTGTGCACTAACTTCACCAACTTGTACGGCGTGGAGGGCACCGAGTTTCCGTGCTACCACTCGCGCGAGAACAAGACGGTGGTGCTCACGCACTACAATCGGGACGAGCAAGTGGCCATCATCATCCACTACTTCGCGGTACCGTTTGTAATCACGCTGGCCACATCTGCTGCGCTGTGCGTGATGCACTGCGACTGTCGCTGCCAAGCGACCACCCGCCAGAAGCGAGACGGACGACGGCCTCGTATGCAGGAGCTCAGGTGAGAATGACACTAGAGAGTAGTGTAGCAGGTTAGCCACGTCTTACTTTTGTGCATGTGTCACTCGGCGTTGGCAGCGACGGCTCCATCAGCACGGGTGTCGATCTCTTGGCATCACACTCAGGTCTACCATATCCTAGGGACACCTCCGTCGCTGACTTGGTGGCCATTCGTCCCATGTGATCGTGCCCCGTGCTCCGTGCTCCCGTGTTTGCTGCACCAGTCACCTTTTACCACTCGCTGTTGCACACTTAAAGTCTGTGATTCTGCTAAAGAGGGGTGCATTTAACATGGTCACATGTTACATATTTATTTTATACAATGAAAAGTGTGTACCCACTAAGTGGGATAGTTTTAATAATACTTTTAGTCATTTTTGTATACACCGTGTGCCAACAACATCCAAAAAAACAATATTAAACATCGCTTTTCAGATTTGATACCCGGTGCCGGTAAAAACAGAATGTTCCTTACTATACAATACAATACGTACGTAACGTGTCGCATTTACTTACTTGTTAGTTGTTGCTGGCGCTGCTTCAACAAATTTAAATGAGTAGCTGTTTTAATTTCGTGCTCGCATCTGTTAGATATTAATTGCAGATAGTTAATCAGAGTGAAACCAACAACTGTTTGTTGGCACAAAGTGTAATATCGTGCATTGTTGTATAACAGGTCACAAGAGTTCACCATGTTTTATTGATTCAGATCAATTAATAATAAAGAAATAATAAAGACATAACAAATATTTACGACTATAAATGAAACGTGTTTTTATTTCATACGAGACCAGGTTACCTAAATCCAATGTCCTACACAAATATAGATTATCTTTTTTTATTAATGTATATTATGTATATATATACACATATATATATATATATATATATATATATATATATATATATATATATATATATATTTATTTATTTATATAGATTTATATGTACATGAACATTAAAATATATGTATATGTAGATTATTTTTTATAAAAATAACGATGTAATACTATAGATTTAATAGTGGGCGAAACAAAATTATTTACATGTAACATATCTTATCAAGGTTAGGTAGACAGGCGATACTGCCATTATCTAGAGATAATTATGAACAAATATTGCACCATTCTGTACTCTCACACGACAACAAGAACCTAACGTTCACATCGTATTTAACGTTGAATATCTACTGTACGTGTACGCAAACGTAGATAATTTAATGTTAGGCACAATCGTTTGACTAGCTGAAAATATAACACCTGCCATTATCAGAGAGGCTACGTAAAAACAATGCGATCAGTTTTAGTAACAATGGACTTAGAAATGTGTGACTAAAATTATGAGTATAGTATAATATGTATAAAATATTCATATATGGCCCCTAGAGTTTCTCGTATCACATTACAATCACACTTTACTCTCAGGTCCCGCTGCCGAATGCTTAAATGAGCTCCGTATATTGGCCAAATGTAGCCTGCACGCATGACCATAATTCTTGTTGTACCATTCAGGAGTTCGTCCCCTGTAACAGAACAATCGGACAATGGTCAACCACAAACGGTTATACTGACATATACTTACATCGTGTCCACTCTAGACAGATGCATTAAGCGGGACTTGCCCGAACCGCACGGCTCGATAAGATACCGGGAAGCGAGCACGATAGCTCTCACCGAGTTAGAAACTACTACTTCTGCATTCTCGTGTTCCACAGATGTTTCCACGATTGCGCATGCGCCCCGCGCAAGGTCCATACGCCATGTTCTACATTATTGTGTTATTACTTTCAGTTTCAATCAGCATTAGTTAACTTACCGCAACACACAGTAGTCTCTTGACACCGTTGGTTGGACACTTTCACCACAAACATACTGAAACACTTCGGATTGGTCGTCTAGTCTCTCCACTACCCGCATCTTAGTTACACTGGAGTCCCAGATATGTCGCTCACGTAGAACTCTATGCAGTACTTCGCGTGGTGGCGCCTCCACTTCCGTAGCTACTCGCCACAACCTCAACGGATGTCCATCACCTACTTTCTTGTATGCCACTTCTACTTCTGTTCCGTGAGCATTGGATACGTTCACCCACCCTCTGCTCCTTTAGATTAAACATAAAAGGTTAAGGAAGTCTTTACAGCCTGAAGCTCGTGTGTATGGCGTGAAACAACCTCGACAAGAATGTGCGTTAACTCCATTCACTCAAATACATATTGTATACTCCGTGTCAAAAATCCTACATTTATTACGTAAAAACGCTGACAATTACCACTTTAATTTTTCCCCTGTGATTCTCCCTCCAGTAACACTTTTGGGGGCCGTGACAACGGCTGGTAACTGCACTTTACGCGCAAAAACATATCATTACCGAAGGCGTAATATTTTTATATATAAATCGCAGAAATTTTAATTTTTTTCAAATTTTGTTTTCATTTTTTTTTTTTTAAATTGCATTTGAATCTTTGACAATGAAAACACATAATACTTTATAAAATTTCAAATATTTTAAAATAAGTAACTTACTTCTCTTTGGATTCCTTCAACAACGCATTTTGGCACTGTGACAAGTATCCTCGCCAATCTTGGTGTTGATCGCTTCCCAATTCCGTCAAATTTAACGGTTTGCTCTCATCCATATCGGAGAAATTGCACTGGGTTAGCATATCTTTCGAAACCTGAAAATAATACTCATGTTTGAAATCAAAATTTGACACATAATTAAAAAATTACATACCGTAAATAATGTGCAATAGTTTTTAATTAAGTAGAGAAGACAATCATGAGCTGCCTTATTTTCGGAAAGTTCTTTGGGATCGGGGACACCTGTTTGCTTACGTCTGCGCGGTGATACTGAATTTTGACGTGCGCCGTTGCAAACAGTTAGATTCTGATTGAAATAAAATAATGACGGGGCGAAACATAACGCTAAATTACTAGCATTCATCTGATTAACGGAGGAGTGTTCTGATATATACTGTAAAAATTCTAACAGATTTTGTAACACTTCACAGTGCTCATTTGGCATTAATAGAAGTACGTATGATACAGCTTCTCCTCGTAATGCAACAGGTACATCTAAAAATAAAAGTATATTCAGAATTCATGGAGATAATAATCTATTCTTGTGGTTTTGTCCTACTGTAATCTCACAATAAAGTTTACCGATTATTTAAAAGTCGCATACAAAACTTACACTGAAATATTAAAATGAGGGTTTCTGACAACTTGGTGGTAAGCAATGCTTCCGGTAACTCCCTAAAATACTGTTTCACCATGTCAGCTACATCGTACGCCTGCTGCTCATCGTAACTAACGTAGCCAGTTTTGGTTTCCAGTGTTGTTTTCAACATCTGAATGCGTGATCGAACTCCAGACTTTCTGAAGATACCAACTTGATCAACAGCATGCATCCTAAGCCATCGTAATGCTTCCCGGATGCATTTGGGCAAGGGCTGACCACTTCGCTGCAAGACAACAGACAAAGGTACACCGAAAACTAATTTGTCTCTATAATCAGGTGTTTTGATTTTTCTTATGAATTTAGGAAGCTCCCAGTTCCAGCCAGTTTTATGTGTCGGACAGTGTTTTTCTATAAGTGCGGTCAATTTCAACAAGGCTAGTTTGCGTAAAACTTGCAACTGGCCACAAGTTAAACATGAAATAGAACTGCCTTCTGATCTGGAATTCGCTAGGGAACCTCGTTGCAAACTGTGCCAAGAAGCTCTAGATTGATTGCCTATTTCTATTTCTTCCACATCGCTGTCGTAGTCTGACGAATGCACAATTGATTGTTCTGATTTGTCAATTGACCGGTGAACAAATTCTTGGTTCGGTTTACCTAGGCGGGAATTATTGAAATGCTTGAATTTCCTGTGAAACCTTTGACATTCTGAGTCAGACATCGCCTCTACAACCTCCTTGGCACGGTCAAAACTGACAGAACCACGTCTGTTGACAAGGGCTTTCCTCATTGGCAAATCAGATGAAGAAACGGGAAATAATGGTACCGATATTAAAGGTCGTCTCGGCGAAGGTACTGGTGAGCATGGTAGAGGTGAAGACTGAGGGGAATTGAATTCGAAAGAATTTTCAACGGACAGCGCTGGGCTGGAGATTTCGAGACAATTGAGGTCCTTTATACGTTGTTGCATCGACAACATGTCTGCTACTTGTGGCCCACTGATAACAATACCTTCTCGGTTTTGCCGCTTTCGTCGTCTCGATTTCAATGACTCAACTCTTCTAAGAAATGCTTTTGCTCCATCACGTATTCTTTCACTGCCACTTCTAGCAAAATTTGTATCTTCTATCGAATTTGACGGATCTGTTAACGACGAAATATTCGTACATGCAGAACTACCAGATAAAGCACTGCCTTCTTTCTGTTCTTGTTTGGAATTTTCAGAATATTCTGTAATCATTTTTTAAAACGGTGTAAAATATATAAAGATAACTGGATATAATAGCTACCCTACCATGAGTAGGAGTAATGTTCTGAAGAGGTTGTAGCGGTTCATTTCCTCGACAACGGGACCACCGTCTTTGATCATGCTGAAATGTCCAGTTCTCGCTGAGAGCACACTGGTTCTCATCAGCATCAGAATCATCCATCTGAATAGTTTTTAAATAGAATAATGTGGTATAACAGTTGCAAATAGAAAAGTAATGTTAGTACCTGACTTGACCTCCATGAGTCCACCTTTACATTCGCACATCTGTTGAGGGTATCAAGTCTTCGAAATAATGATTGCCAAGAGTCAAAATCTAAGAATGGGTTATCTTTTTGTACTGAACTTAAATCAATTGGAAATTGGTGATCTACAAATACGTAAATAAATATGTAATTTTTAAAATAAGCGGTGCTCAGAATGAATCTAACCTTCATACATTTGGGCATACTGAGGGAATCCTGCGGCTCGTAACCATTTACACGCTTCAGCAGCCTGAATTTCTAGAAGATAAAAATAAACTTTACCTACACACATTAATCAGTCGTACGGTGCAGTTAAAGAATCAGCAAGTCTACACACAAACAGAAAATGATACTCTACAACCAATCATCGAGTTCACAAACCTGCAAGTCTGTGATCCCGCAAACGTCGCCATAACTGTTCGGCCTTTCTGATCGGCCAATTATCAACTTTCACACTAAAACTTCGAAAAAATTTATAATCCCTAGCTCGAGTGTTGTCAGTCATGTCTTATCTTGTCTAGGAGTATGAGGTAATTGATGCCAGTAACGTGTAACGTGCAACGTGTACTCACCAGCAAGGTGTCTGTCAGACTGAGAGCGCGGCTGCTTCGTAACCTGCAAACACATTGATTTTGTACTTTCAACAAGGCTGTCAAAGGTGCCATGTCAACTCAACCGACTAACATAAATGAACGATCAAAGGAATCAATATCCATCATGCAGTGAGGCAGCGAGGGGTGACCGCGCTGAGTGAACTTTACACATGGATGCTGCTGTGAGCTGTGAGTGCCGTACATACACACCTTGGATATGTGACTAGATAACTGTTCGGTTGAACTATCGGATTTCTTGAGAACGGGGGCTGACGAGGACTTGTTGCCGAGGTCAGCAATGAGCAGGTAGGATACATGGTCATAGGCAGGCGACGACGCAGGTACATGGTGTAAAGGCAGCGAATGGGCGCTGGAACTCGCGTTGCTCTTGTCCAGTCCGTTCAGTCCGTCCTGGGCACTAGCCATCCACTTGGACTGCTCGTCAAACACGACCCCGCGTCGGTCACGTTGTCGACGCTGCACTTTCACATCTTGTCTCAGCACCCACACGGGGCTGTCTGCCTTCGCACAGTAACCGGATGATCCGTAGCAGTGCATGAGTTCCAAGTTGTCTTTACCTATATCAAAATTACAATAACAACATCACATTTCACCCGTACACGTACGAAGATCATTTATGTTAATGTACTTACGTTTCTTCACAGATCGGAACTGAGAGTGCCGCAATCTAGGTAACAATTCTGAATCCGAGCTGATTATATCCTGTTGTACAACATTATCCAAAGAAGACGTATCGTTATCATTATCATCTCCATCCCCATCTCCACGTTCTGAGCTGGAGCTAGATGTGTGCAACGCGAATGATGATGAACAATCTGATACCCATATAGGACTTGAACTCTGCGACATTGTAGGTGACGTTTGTGTAGCAGTGTGCACACCTCCACAGTAGTCATTCACGGTTATCTCAATTGCATCTTGCAAGGCCGCATCGAACGACAACGTGTCTGACAGCCGATCATCCCCATGGGACAACCGGTCGCATGCAGAACCTTTTCCGCCAGTGTCATCATATGTATAATCGTTTTGTTCAATATCATTTCCAAATGCGTTGTCTTCCGTAAAACATTGATTGAACGCTTTGCCAATTTCCTCCTATAAGAAAAATTCAATATCAAATTAATTCCCATTGTTTCAGCCCTGTGACAGTTGACCGAATACAATTATAGTCTGTAAGATTTGCTGACCCTCAGAGTAAAGAAAAGTAAATAAAGCCAGCGGCAAATATCGGGGTCAGATAATCAAAGTACCATGTATAAAAATGACGTCTAACAGGACAGCTGGTCCCAAACTCCCGTGGCTAATCTTTGCAGCCATGTAAACAGTGAGCGGTGACCGGTGACCAACGAGCACCAGTATTTATAAAGGGTTGGTAAGCATCGTCTCGTGCTCATTTCAGTTCCGACTGTTCGTAAAAGAGGTGTCATGAAAATATACATCGCATGGCTAATCCACTGCGTGCAGCTGCTAGAGCTCATGCGCTGCGAAGACGTCTCCGTGTCAATGCAGCATGTACAACATGCGTGCATCCCGCGACCAGCTCCATCTCATTCTCAATGGCAAGCATTCGTTTTGCAAAAGCGCTACGAGCTCGACAGCAATACGCCGTTCTGGGCGAATCGAGGACGTCGCGGCGACGAGAGCGGCCCGTTTTGGGCAAACCGAGGGCGCCGAACCGGGGCAGACAAACGGTCCGCTGAAGTGATGCAGCCAGATGGGACCAGTGACAGCGAATGGAATACTCGACTAGAAGAGCCATTGTACGTGGAGGAGCCACGCTGGATCCTTGTGCGCCGTGACGATGAACGTAGAGCGAGCAGTTACATCGCACCAGGTTACCAGCCGTATTTCGTGACTCGTGGCAAACGACCTCATGCGAAGACAGTAACACATCCTAGTCATGGTGTTACTGAGAATAACAAAGTTCCGGCTGCGAGCGCGGATATAGGCACGCGTGTGAACGTGAACGTGGGCACCGGCGCTGATGCCGCTGCTGCTGCTGCTTGCGACGCGGACACGTCACAGTGTGGCGCGGTGTGTATGGACGACGTGCGGCGACATGAATAGTTGGTCTCTGTACGCCGCACGTCTCACCACTCCGCACGCATTGTATTCATAGTCGTCGGTGTCGCTAATTGTTATGCGACGCGCGGTTGTGGCAGCAGCAGTGGCTGCGTGTCATTCAACTTGAAGCGTTGTGGATGTGTCTATATAATAGAATGTAGTATACATGTTCTGTGACTATTTGAAATGTAGCCCGCTTGGCGCGCGACGGCCACTTACAACTTGCGACCGGACACGCACACCCAATTTCCCACGGTCACGATGACATCATACCATCTGTTAAATGCATACGTCACATGTGCACATCTCGTGCGGTCGCGCGTCGCGCTAGAGTGTACACAGTGCGCTGTGTATTACATGCAAACGCGTTTTCTAATAGCAGCTTACTCGTTCACTTTGCCTTGGCGTTGGTTCGCATTGCAACACATTATACAAAATTACAGATGCCAGCCGCGTTCCGTCGAGCTGCAGTTCTACTCCATCGCTCAACGCTCATCGTTCGTCGCTCAACATTCAGTATTAGATATTCAATGCCTGAATGTTGAATACTACGACTACCGTTTATTTATTTATTTTATGTCAAACTCTAAATTAATTAAATGTATAGATACCTATATACCATCTAAATAAAGTCTACAGTAATGAGACATAAAATTATTATATTTACTCCATATATGTATGTTTATAGTCCCTTGTCGTTTGTTATTGTCATTACAGCAGCATAATACTTACATTCACTTTCTCCAAATACAGCTCCAGCTCAAGGTAAGGGTCCGGGTCAGGTTTGGCCACGGCACGCGAAGCACGCTGAGCCTGGCTCATGGCTACTGCCGGCGCTACCTTCCGAACGACGCTTGTCGTCATGTGCGGCAGCCGCTCACGCCCAACGACGTCGCTCCAGCGACCAACCACGGCAACAGCGTTATCCTGGTGTTCATTGTTTACGTTCTGCATCATTCAAAACACTCGTTACTTCTAAACTATATACTACTGCACAAATCTATTTTTCTGCTAAATTATTGTGAACATTTCACAATATTCGTATTTTTTCAAAACCTTCCTTATCAATGAATAAAATGTTTGCACAAATACAATAAGCACTTTATTCGTGATAAATAATATACGAGGTTAAAGAAAAATATTGTAATAAAATAAATAAAAACTGATATTGAAAAAAGTAACGAAAATATAAATGTGAAAAATTTTATATCGTTGCTGTTACATTCTGTAAACATTAAATAGTGAATAAGTAAATAACGAGTTAGTATTTACTTTGGAAGATTAATTTTACCGATGCATCATTATATGTAGTAAAGGCTGAGCAAACAAGTCATGTGAATACTGAAAAGTGAGCACAGAACTGGTATATCATATAAGAAGGAACGCAAAAAACGGGATTTGCCCAATACGTCTCTACTTAATTACATACTGTCATGAACGTTTAAAAATAAAATCTTATTTCATTTTTAGAATAAAACGCCCACCTAATAGTATTTACATATGATGCATGTATCTTTTATGTTGCACCGAATTAATTAATTAATTTTTTAAATTATTAAACACAAATAATATATAAATTATGAAACTCTGTGCTGAAATATAATAAAATGTCGTTTGTATTTCTATTAATAGTTTATCTAATTAGAAATAATTTTTTAAGTGGCGATAACATGACGATAGTGTTTTTTCTGAATTTAGTATGCAAGAACAAAAATTTTAAAATACGTTAATCCAGGAAACAACCATTTGTCATAATTTGTGTCAATTACAAAAACATTTGTTTCCATAGTTTCAACAAGTATAAATATAAAACGTATTACGCTTAATTAATATTTACAAATATAAATTTGTAATTTCTAAAACGCATGTTTCAAATAACACAAAAACATACCAAATGCAATATTGGGAATATATTTTTACTTAATAATGTTCCATACTAGTAAAATTTATCTAATTCAACATTATTGAAATTATAATGAGAAGAAGCCACCCACATTGATTACACACGTTATTTACATTTTCAATTTCGAAATCACCAAACGGGTCATACTATTATCTACATTAATTATAAATTTAACATACAAGAATAATAAAATGACTGTTTAAGAAGTATCTTAAAATAAATATTATTTAATATAATTACAAGTGCCAAAAACTAACCAATAATGCTGTCGTTTCAGTAAAAGTAATAATTATCAATGATTCACTATCATTACTTCACTACATAACCACAAATCACATATGACTGTTATAATATACTTTAATATTTCACGAATTAATAATATTTATGTTGTTGTTAAACATTTCATCAAAGCACATGTATTATTAATATTACTCAACAGTTAGTTTGTGACTGACTGTCTAACGACATTACACCACGCACAAAACTTATGACACATCGAACGAACTGTGAATTACGATTCAAAGTAAATAAAGCAGTGGCGTACTATAATTATATTCAAATTGTTTAAATGATTTTTTTTAAATATTCTGTGAAAAACAATGATAGTAGCACAAAAAGTATAGAATATGAAACAATTTTCAACTTAAAAGTACAATAATGTGTAATGTAAAGCAAATTGATAACATATTATTTGCCCGCCACTGTGTTGACAAGTAAAAGTGCGGGTAATTTGAAGAATGTATAATTGTATATAAATATGAATGAAATAATTTTTAAATTACTAATGTGATAAGAATTCGTGTAACTAAAAATGAATCATTCGATACTATATTTATTTATTAAGAATATATTTCATATAATATAATCATTAATATAAAAGTAATATAATTTGAAACTCCAAAACATATTTATATATATATATATTTTTTTTTTGAAAATGGCAGTGCAATAATTTATAAAAATAATGGATTTATGTAATAAATGTTAATATAAAATTATGATTTATTCTAATTTATCAATTCACTAACTTAGTTCAGAGTCACAGCACCATTTTCACATGATTGTCATATGTATAGTTAGTTTCGAACGAAAATTAGATGCCAAAATTTGTTCCCGTAAGCTGATGTCCCATATGTACGATTCTTTCAATGAAAATTTATCTTATATGAAGAATTGTACGCATCAAAGTAAAATCAGAAGCACACATTTTCTTAAGATTCTATTATTTCATCGCACAAATCATACAAATGTGACAACAACTGTAGTTAGCTGCTATTTACAACATTATATGAATCACTACAGACATAATACATTAAAATCTGCCAACAAATGGACGCGAACGCTACATCCAAATATTCTGTGCTCAGTGAATTAGCAGCCATAAGTGCACAAACCCTGTGTCGTGAACATCGAGCAGTGATCATACATTCATACAAATTCAGTGTATTACTTGCTAATATGAGATCACGATCTAATTTAAGCAAATAAGTTCATTCAAATGGCACAAATCCGGCATTTTTGTTTATTATAAAACTGTTCACGACTGTTAATAAGAATTAGCCGGCCTGCTACAGTGAATATAGTGGATGCAAGTCTCTCCGTCCCGTCGACTGTCAATTCAATAAATAATACATAAAAATACGTTACATTTCGTACAAGGCTCCGATAAGGCACTCGTGCTGGCGACTGGAGATAGCTGTGCATTCGCACTACTGCAATAATGCGCCGTTCGGAATCATTGCCACAGTTCACCCTAATTTCATCTAACACTGACCACAATTTTAGAATGCTGTCTTTGGCTCATAATCATTAAAATATTACATACATAATATTGTATATGTATAACAAGAATATTATGTACGAATTTATATAACAAAGTTTGATCATAATTAAGTACATACATAATTTAAAAACTAAATGTAGAAATAATAAACGTAGTGCTACATTAATTATAATGAAATGTATCAATCACAAGTCTTGTAAATGGAATGATTCGGTTTGAGCTCGAGTGGCTGAAGGGGTAGTGGTATCGCTCAACACCACGATTCCTCCCCACCATCCTGGTCATCGTCATCGCTAGGTTCCTCGCCGTACATGTCAGCAAGCTTGCGGAAGCGCGGTCCGAAGTTGGATAAATAGTTGAACTTGAGGTCACCTTCGTCAGTGCAGGATGCAAGCGAAGACAGAGACGAGCGAGATGTATTGCCATCGCCTTCATATGCGTAGTACCTCACGTCGTCGAAGGGATTGCAGTCAGGATCTTTGTCACACAGTTCTTTCTTTACCTCCAGAAAGCCGCTGATATCGGGCACGGTGTCTGGTGCTTTGCCGTACAAACTCTCCTTCTGCTTCAGGCTCTGCGGCTCATCAAAGTAGTTCTCTCGCCGGAGGACGTCCAAGTCGAAACCAGTGTCAACTTCGCCACCACCCTCATCTTCGTAGTTGATGATGTTCTCTCGGATATCGTCCAGATCCTTATCGTTGAAATTATCGTGTTTGCGACGGTGCACAACAACAGCTAACAGTAAAATCAATAATATAGCTAGACATACAAGCAGAGCTACTAAAAAGCTGGAATCTATTCCGATTCCAACAGCGCTAGCTTTCAGGTAGTAGTCGAATTTAACATTAACTGCGTACGCAGGTTTTCCTAAGTCATATGTCCTTCCGTTGTATGTGAAATTGCGTACAAAACCGTTAAAGCCTTGACTAGAAGGAGTGTATTCCCATGCCATCTGGTTTGCCAGTTTTTGAATGTTCATTATTGTGCCGCCGACTTGAAGAGGTCCGTTCACATTGAGCGCTTTGTTGGGTCCTTGAACACCGCGATATTCCACACATTTACTCATAGCGCAGTTGTCTACTCGTAATTCTACACTCTGTAAAATAAACAAGGTTCGTTTGCTGCAATTAATTTCACTAATTATGTACACTCACAGTATGCTGGAACATGATGTAAATGAAATGTTTATTCCCATCGTTTAACTTCTTATATTTCTGCTCCACTTGGACAGTACCGGTACCATAATCTACTAGCAGTACAGGATATCCGTTTTTCAGTTCCAACGACATAAAATCTTTGACTGGCAGCATCACATTTTCGCGCAAGGGTCCTATGTAAAATATTAACCCATTTTCTTGCGATGTTATGATTTCCAAGCTGATTTCAGAATGGTTACAAGTCTGAAATGGTGAATACAAAGCGTAGCCGGTGCCGTAAAAACCAACATTTAAAAATTCACAATGTGGGCCTTCATAACCTACAATTTAAAAGAAAATAAACTAGAGACCAGAAATATAATGTTTGCTTCGCTTACCTTCTTTGCACTCGCATACAGAGTTCTCAATTAATACACCTTCATTCAGACAGTATGCAGCATCCTCGATCTCGCAAGAACATTTGGGTTCAACAATAGCAGAGATACCAACAAACGAAGTTCGATTTGTATTAACGACGTATGGCTCATCCGAAACATTCAAGTAGTTTGTGCAAGATAAATTGGGACAAACGCTTTCATCCATGCATTCAGCGATATTCACCATTTGAACAACGGCATCCAGCTAGAAATTTAAAACGGTAAATACAAATTATAAAAAATATAATGAGGTGGACCATAAATACATTCAGCCAAGAATCAATTTCTTCCATACATTCTTACACTGGTATTGGGCTTCTAAATTATCAAGAGATGGAGCTAATCACAAATCACCAAAGGTACATGTCAAATATATTTTGTACGATCTCTTATGGCGAATGCTTTAGTGTTGATAGTTTATTTTTTTATTGACAGCTAAACATGCAGCCATACAAACAGCAAATTTTCCTGTTCTTTTAAAGTTTTCTATGCAGAAAACTTCATCTTAATACCCTATAATCTCCAAATACAATGTACTCTTCATTTTTACATTGGAATACTTCTAAAATTACTACAGTTGTTATTAATTAAACAAAAAAAAAAAACAATTAAGTTCAAACTACAATGAAATTTATGTAACTTGCGATTTTGTTCAACTTTCTACTATTAGTTAAAGTATTTTAATTTGGATCTCGTTCACATTCATCCATTTATTCCTCACCCTCATATAATTGTTTCACTAGCCTTTCAGGCGACATCCGCTCGACATATCCAAACTCATTAGCACTTTCTAACAACATTTTTATAAACTTAGAACTCATCATACTTCATTTCCACTGCAGTTATACGCCATTGATGCTTCTCAAATATAAACAATTTACAATATTGAACACTCAGTAACAGCTTTAAATATTTTTCTACTTCATTTAACTTCATAATCATTCTTTTAAATTGCTCATCACTTGCTCACTTTATGTCCACCAATACGTGCACCACCCATTCCAAATTTTATTCTAAATATAATTACCTTGTCCTGTTCCAGAGTAGTAAAAGTATTTAATTTCTCGGGCGCATAATATGGTGAGCCATGCGCTGAATATCTAATATCCAAGTACGATTCATTTAGATGAATAGGGGAGTGTAAAATACTTAGAATATCCAGATTCTCGCGTGAAACATTTAATAGTGTACAGAGTTGATCGTGTAGCTTGTCTTTCATGCTGCCATGCTGAGCTGCGTTTGGTCCAGGCACGTTAATAAAGTCCTCGGAAGTGTTCCCGTATAATCGAATGGAGCCCGATTTAGCAATAGCTTCGTTTGGTATATCTTTGACTCTCACAGTTACCTTGGCGTCGACTTCGTTTAGTGGGAAATATTTCGACTGTTCATTTACCCTGAACGCCAGATCGTACTTCCCTGGCTTGGTGCCCTTTTTCAGTGTAATTGCCCCGGTGTCGCGGTTCAAATCGAACTGTTCGGGTTTGTCTGATTCCCAGTGGAACTGTTTGTCCGGCAAGTCCCAGTCATCAGGGTCGTCCACATAAACGCGTCCGATCACTGTGTCTGGCATACGGTCTCCATTGCTGTTCACGAAGATTTCACTACTTCCTGGCTTCATTGGGTTGTCATTTTCGTCTCCAATTATAACCTTCAGGTTACTAATGCCTGTCATGGGCGGTATACCGCTGTCTGTAATTGCGATGAATACTGAATAAACTTTCTTTTGCTCTCTGTCAAAGGTTCGCCTTGGATACAAAGCATCGCCTGAAAAATATTAATTAGTTAAATAATGCTATAAAAGTATTTAGGAATTATCCATTACCTTCGATTCTGAAACTTTCCAAAATTTCTTTTGAAGAATTATCAACTAATTGATATTTAAATGGAGGTCCATTAATAGTGTTATCGTCATAATCCTCTGCTGTTAATATAATAATTGGTATATCAGTCTCGTTCCTGTTTTCTTGCCACACTACTTCAGTCTAAACATAAAGTACAAGTTAAATTCTTCATTTGTTCATTATATGTTCAAAATATGTTTTTTGTATTACTTATTATTGCTAAAGCCCGCGAAATATTAGCAAAAATGATTTTATTTGCCAAACAATCATATTATTCCAGAGATGTATATTTTATAATATAAAGTTGGCATATGAAAATTGTTGTTGTTTGATATCATTGAAAAGAGCAAAAAAAAAAACTATTTACTAAAGATATTTTGAACTATTTTGGCGTCTTTTCATTTCTATTTCAAACAATTTACGAGATCCGCATAAGCAGAGTGTCGCATCTATAATGGGTAAACGGAGTGATGATATATATCATGGCACGACATTCCTACGAGGAACAGGACCTTATTGATTAGCGACCAATTCGTTCTGGTGTAGTCAGAACAATCGGAGCGACGGTCTTTGGTTATTAATGTATCCAAAGCGATATCAAAGAGTTTCTTGTGTGGCCAGAACTACATTTAAAGTGAACAAGTGGTCAGCCTGATATTGCGATATTTTAACGGCATATGCTATTTTTACATTTTCGTACATATCTAATGATCTATGCATTATAAAATGCGAAATGGGTAACTTGCACTTATCAAGGCACGATTAAAATAAACAGCTTGAGTACTTACAATATTCAAAAATGGTGCGTTGTCATTGATGTCTTTCAAATGAATGAAGAGATTTTCCGTTGTGTGCTGGGATGATGCTGTTCCATTCTCATCGTAAGCGGTTACAAGTGCTTGCCAGTCAACAGATCCGTAAGGAGGATCTCTGTCCAATTTCTGTAAACATCGATTAAAATTAGCTTATGATGAAAGCCAATGATTACGCTGGATTACCTTTGTCAGTCGGATGCAACCTTCTTTGTCAATTTCCAAGTAAGAATCACCTTTAACGGGTCTCACATTATAAACAATATTTTGAGGCGCGTTTCTGTCACTTATGTCGGGATCATATGCTGTTACTTTCACTAAACAGCCTGGCACAAGGGTCTCTTCGTCGAAAGAAATTTCTTTAGTGAAATTTTGAAACACGGGTAACATGTCATTCACATTTTCGATGTTAATTTTAACAAGAGCTGTATCGTTGAATTTTCCATCATCCGCTAATATTTTCAATTCATATGAAGTTCTGGTTTCGTAATCTAAAGCACTTTTAACTCGAATTTTTCCTGTTTTTGCTTCGATGGAGAAGGCATCGTCTACATTGCCTTCTATTATGGAATACTTGATGAATGATGCAGTGTCTCTATCTTCTGCTTTCACTTCTATGACTACTTTATGCATATCGATGTTCTCGGGAATATTATCTGCCACGTACACGTTCTTTGTGAATTTGGGTGGATTGTCGTTTTTGTCTTCGATTTCAATGTGGAACACTTGTTCAGCGCTGTTGGGTTCTGTGCTGTTCCTCTTAAGCGCGCTGGGGGAGTTATCCTTGGCAACAACTTTTACTCTGTACACATTCTGATCTTCACGATCAAACCGCGTCTTTGTGGTGATATTGCCGGTGTAGCGATCAATTTGGAACTTGTCTTGGTTATCCGCTAGCTCGTAACTAACAATATTGTTCGCTTTGGTGCCGTCCAAGTCTACTGCTTGAACCTGCATTACAGGCGTGCCTGGTTCTTCGTTTTCCAACACTGTTCCATATACAAGTTCTAAGAAAGCTGGAATGTTATCATTCACGTCGTCAACTTTTATTGTTATTTTTGTAGCTGCACTTAACAAATCTTTATTCTGAACGCGAACTTGCAATGTATATTCTGTGTTGGATTCGTAATCCAGAGGCCGTCCCAAACGAATTTCAGCTGTATCATTGTTTGCAAACAGTACGAAATTGTTTAATTTATTCGTCTGCTCAGTGCGACCAGTTTCCAAAAAGAACAATAGTTCCTGATTTTCAATATTTGACCTATAATACAAACATAATATAGTAATTCTTAACATGAATATAATTTCACTTACGTTGCTTTCAATGTGACAATACTAGCGTCGTAGTCGTCAAAATTTTCCTTCAAATTAATGGGATCTTTATATTCTTGTATAAATGTAGGAGCCTTCTTATATGAATCAACGACTTCTATTTCTAACTCTGTAGTTACAGAATTCGGTGGCATTCCATTATCCCGAGCTGTTGCTTGAATTTTAAATGTATGTCCAACAGGAGTATCCTATAAATATTTCATTTATATTTAAAAATCATATTCCGGGTTTACCATGGAAAAACTTTTTTTGTGCGCATTGTTTCCCAAATAATTTTAGACAAAAATGCTTCAAATAAATGTTGTAGAGCTTAAAAATCTGCATGTAAATCAGTAAAAAAAATTTATTTGCTATGGGTGTAAACTGCAGAAATTATCTATGAAAATTTATAAAATAACTATTTAATAGTGTTCGCCATGGAATAAAACAAAATAACTAACAAATGTGTCGTGTTTTGCTGTTAAATATTTTGACGTTCGTTTAAAAAATAAAGCAAACACTTAATAATGTCAAAATATTTGACAGGAAAACATTATACATTTGTTTGTCATTTTGTTTTATTCCATGGCGATCACTAATAGTAATTTTGTAAATTTTCATATTTAATTTCAGCAGCTACAACCCATATTAAGTGAATTTTGTTTACTGATTTACATGCAGAATTTTAAGCTCTACAACATTCATTTGAAGCATTTTATCTAAAGTAATTTGGGAAGCAATGCGCACGAAAAACTGATTTCCCATGTTAAACGCCTATGGCCCGCTTTTCGTGTTACAGCCTGTATATATATTAGTGTCCGGAATACGTTTATGTATGAAAAGAATGAGATTTATTTATTTACAAAATTGAGAACCAACAGTTTAAACATATCTATGATAGGTTCCCTCGAATTACAAACAGTGAATTAACAACAGTGCATAAAATCGTTGATGTAGATATTTACATCGGTGAAATTTACATGGAACCTATTTATTACTTGATTTTTAAAGTTTTGTAATAAACGGTGAAACTTATTGATATGATTAAATTTACAGGTATAAGTCGAGATGATTAATGGGTGAATTTTTAGTATTATGAAGTAAAAAATAAATATTTGGTGTATGTATTGTTAGTACTAAAGTTACCGTGAAAAGCATGTTGTTGAAAATAATATATTATTTAACTATTATTGAGATTAAGAAGTATATTTTTAAAATAATAAAATGAATTTGGAGGAGGTTGATTGTTGATAGAATGTGTTAATGAATTTGTGCTTACTTTAATTATAAAATAAACTTACAGGTGTTAAACGTTTATCCAAATAAATAATTCCATTGCTTTCATCCATTCTAAAATGTTTATCTACACTTCCAGTATCGAAAGAGTAGGTCACGACAGAATTGTTCCCGTCGTCAATATCTGTCGCCGAAATTCGCATTACTTCTCTGTTAACATGTAAATCCTGTGGTACAGACTCAGAATATCTCTATAAAATAAAAAATCATTGTAAAATGTGATGCGATACAAATTACGAATGTTATTACAGTCTTGTCGAACATAGGTGAGTTATCGTTGATGTCCAGAATTGTTATTTTAAAAGTGCACACATCCGCAAGTGTCGGTCTGCCGTTATCGGTGGCTTGTACAGTCACGTACACTTCTTTTTCGCGAGATGGTTCATCTCTGTCAAAACTATGTAGAGTAGTAATCTCTCCTGTTACATTATTTATAAGAAATTTGCCTCTTTCGCCATCTCGCAACACGAATTTGTACGTTAATGTTCCACCAAAATCTGGCGGATCTTCATCAGTTGCTTGAACCTGTTTTACGTTAAATAAATCATATTTTATGATAATAAAACTACAGCAACAATGCAAACTCAGCACTCGTTTTCTAGTAACCATGGAAACATTTTATACCTATTTAATAACATATTGTACACATTTTCTTAAGTTTGCTATTTAAAAAATCTTTGATTAACAACAAATGCTGAATTTGGCCTTGCGTGATTAAAAACAACGTTCTTGAGAATTTTTGATTAATAATTCATACCGTCATAACTGTTGTTCCTTTAGGTTCTTCTTCTTTGACGGTTGGATTATATTTTCCACAATCCATAAATACGGGTTTATGATTGTCCTTGATAGCATATAAGAAATAACAAACATGAGATAATTTTATAATTATCCATGGAATAATATACTTACATGATTAATATTTGTTGTATATTCTGCATTGTTAACACTACGTCGTTGCCTGGGGTTTGTAAAAATTTCTAGAAACAAAATTGAAAACTATTTTAAAATACAGTAAAAAAATATTTTAAATATTTCTTTAACTTAAAAATCGATTCTAATTTGTTTTAATAAAGGTAAATAACTCTGTAGTAACACATCGGATAGTGAATAATAACAGTTCGATCTTTGGGGACCGTGATTTGGGGCTGACGTTGCTCAAATATATCATATATCGAGATCTGCTTCAAGCAAAATGCCACATCTAACTATGGATAAATGGCGTGATGATTTATTTTATTTATTAACACAGATACATACACTTTTCTTATAAATTTTAATATCTACAAAAATCTGTTAGTTTGAGATTCGATCTACTATTTTGACCAAAATTTTAATAATATTACGACAGGCCAGGTTCTTAAGTACATCTTTCTGCCCTGTCTCTGTGTAGATTTGATAATATCAAGTATAAGGGCTCCAGTTTATAGGCGTGAGTTCACAGCAGATTTCAAATTTATAAATTGCTAGGAAAACGGGTCCTGCCTTAAACATTTTCCCTTATTTGAATATTTTATGCTAGACCCGTGAATCAATTGAATTTCTCTGTTTTAGGATTGAAATCTAAAAACACAGGTATGAAATAATTTTCGACGTCACTAATTTGCTCTGGCCACTTTCCTGTAGCCAGTTCACGATGTAGCTGGCCTAAACGCGAAATAGCCAATTTCTTTTTTGAAAATTCTCGATTTGGCCAGTTCAGTTCGCCATTTAAATCGCGATTCGAGCTTTGGCCATAATATAAATATTAGTATTGTTTATTTTATGCTCTAAAATTATATCATTAAAGTTTCAAACTGAATACAAAATATAACAAAACAATCTATATATTATCTCAATTCTTAAAATTCTGTTGGTATTTATATAAAGCTAAGTTGATATGAATCATTGTGGTTCTATTTTAAATTTTTTATCTTTCTCTCTGAATGAATCATGGGTAAATCAATCAATAACGTTAAACAAATTCTTGGATTTTCTTGAAATGTAATGAACATAAACTTGATTAAATAATAAAAAAAGTGACGATATGAACAAAAGAATAATTGTAACATCAATTCTACTGATTAAAAACAAATAACAAAATAAAACAAATAATGAAATATAAGAAATGTAACATGAAAAGATCAGACTTCGCATGGACCGTGTCCGTGGTTAGATTGTTGAATAGTAGAATGCGACGAGAGTACGATTAACAGCGGACGGAAACTGCAGCAGCATAGCAGCAATGATTCATTTTGAAAGTATGTTGCTCAGAAATGTTCAATAAAAGCTAAGCTATTTCAAGCTATAAATCTTGTGACTTGTTAAAATTGATTTAATAATATTTGCTGGCTAATGTAACATCCTCAATTCCTCATAGGTCATATTCATGGAAATGAAATAGTTTAAATAAAAATCAACAGTTCCTTGTAACGTAATATGATAAGGAAAATGATACCGTAACCACTTCTCACAGCTATGAGCAACACCTGCTTATGACTAACACACTCAGCGGTGACTAAAACATACTGTAGTGATAATTAAAGTTCTGATTTACTCATACTGAATTTATTTTTTCGTTTAAAAATGAATACAATACTATATTTTTCTAAAAAGTTTCGTTTGTAAACAAAAGGGTAATATAATGCAATTTTTGTTCCTGTCAACATTTCACTGAATGTGAATGTTGTTTGAAAACAAGGCTAACCTATCGAGTAAAGAGAGCTCAGGTAGACATTCAGCAGTTGAGTGCAACAAAGAGCATATTTAAAGAAATGCAATACCTAAAAATCTTTAACATATAAGCAATGTTCCCTATTTCCCTGATACCGTTGGATATTATATTGACTTTTGATAAGATACATAAATTAGATAATACGAATACGAACACATTATAGTTAGATTATTCTAGTTTACCTGAAATTCCTTGGCGCGTTGAAACAAAGCTAAAGGCACTAGCTGATACACATAATAAAAAAATAGTTAGAAACTTTAAATTACATTTCTCCATTTTATTCAGTCGTTTTCACTATATCACATTCAACACGATACTTTCACAGCAGAAAAGTTATCACTGTTTATTGTACTTTTACACCTATCCAAACTTGACAAAGGTAAATGCACTTTTAACACAATAACTATATTTGAGTCGAACCATCTTCAAGTATATCACATAATAAACCAAAATAAGATATAATTATCATTTATAACGTATAGTATCATAAGAAAAACGTTAAACAAGCATAATTATTAACAGAACATAAACTATTAACAGACCGACACACGCACACACCGCAATAAAGGTAGTTAAGCGTTCGGCATTTCTCGTTCTTGGTGTCGTTGTAGTACCCCGCCCCAACGTCACGTGCTCAACGTGATAACACCAACTTATTATCATTTAAATATTTAATAAAACTAACTTGAAATGTATATATTTTGCTAATAAATACTCGGAGAAATACATTTATATTTTATTTAAAATAATTAACATAATATTTGTTTTCATATTTCAAAAAAGATGGCGCTCTTTTTGTGAACATTCAATTTCGCGGCATATTTAAATATACTCAAAGCTCATCAAATACTTAAAATTATAAAATAAATTGTTACTATTATAATTGTAGTCAGAAATTTATTAAGTTAACGTTATTTATCATATCATATGAATATAAACAATACACAAAAAGTAGATGTTACAATATAATTTGTATATGATTTAAAATGAAAAAAATATAAATGAACAACATGAATATTATTATGAAATATTTAACGAAATACATCTTATATTCTCTATATGAAAAAATAGTACTACAGAAATATGTATCTGCAAGAGGATGCCTGTGTATCATAAGCATCCTCACAAGGTATTAATGTTCGCTGCTTCAGCTCCACACATATATCATTTGAAACATCCAAAGACAACAGACAATTAGATAATTTACAAATATGACGCTAAAATAATAATGCCTAGCTGCATTAACACACTCAAATACAAACAATGTATGTACAACTTGAAATAAAGAAAAGAAACCCAGCTTAAATACGAATATCAAATATCGGTGCATCTAGTTAAAAACAACTATTTGTTAAATAAATAAATAATAATTACAAGCATCTGACATAGTATATAAACCCAAATTTGCTAGCGATTAACTACATAAAGTGAACGCTGATATTCAGAGATCTTAATGCCAACAATGATTGAACTGTTTAAAACAACTGTTCGACTGCGTAGTGTACAAATTTCGATTTCGAATTAATAATCATTATATGCAAGCAAAATGTATACAAGATACGACCGTAAATTCTACACAATGAATCCCCAAGGAAATAATTTTACCACAAGTTCGATCATCGAGCAAGAAAATTAATTTTAAAAAATCATGATTATCTGTATCGTCTCGCACAGAATGAGAATTATTATCGAGCATCGAGCCAATGCCATTCACAACAAGGTCGTAGTGCAACGTTATAAGTGGTGGCCAGTAACGGCGAAAAACACCAACATGAATGTGAGCGTTCTGTTGATGATCGCTGGCGCTGCAAGCTTCCGTTATAACTCCATGTCTTCTGCTTCGTTTTCAGAGAAGTCCGACATACTGGATTCGCTTTCGGAACTGACACCTTGTTCTTGTTCTCGGAGAGCTTCTTCCGTCGCGTATTTGCGCACATATTCTGCAACATACCAATGTCAAATTGTTACTGTTCGTAGTGTAAGCTATATTATACCAGATCGTCCATCTTGCAAATGTTGTATTTTAGCGTCATTCAACATTCACATGTGTAGTATATTGATAAACGTCATTTAAATGTCACAAATGGAACAAAGAGTTTAATTACTGCAAAATTCTTAATGAAACAAATACATTAAAAACGTCATATTTCAGTAACATCTCAGTTCGTCTAAAGAAATATATACATATCATCGAGCCTTTTACCCATTATGAAAATATTCGTATATTTACTAATTCTACAGCACTAGGCTATAGATATTCGGGAATTTGATGATGACAGTTGAAAAAAAAAACAATTATACACAAATTTTTGTTTAAATTATACATAAAAATCAATGTAACATTCTACAAACAATATTTTGTTATTTTTAAGCATGTTTCTTGTATAATTTACTACATGAGTATGCAGTTTGAAAGTTCCTGATTGTCAATAGTGTGCGTCAAATGTTCAGGCTACAAACATTTATTTACTTATTTATGTAGCTATTAATAAAATAAAAATATGACTAGTTTACATTTCATTATGCCTATGGCACACTGGTCGATGAGGGGAGGGTGTGAGCGTGCCGAAAATTCAATAAGTGCCATCCAATTTCTAATCCTTCGAAACTTTTCTAATGTTCGTTTATCAAATGTTCGACGATCTAAAATGGCTGAATTAGCAGAGATACGAACCAAAATTCTTTTTTAGGTTAGCTCGCTTCGCTCGCGCTTTTTCTAAACAAACCCGAAACCCGCAGAACACATTTGTAATAGAACCTTTTCATAAATAATAACTCATTTTGGTTCATACATACAAACATACATAACATCACGCTATATCCCACATAGTGGGGGTACATCGAACCCAGAAACACAGTCAACCAACAATCAATCTCCTCCAAACATTCCTATCCTGACACACCACTTTCGCCTTGTCCACATTCATAACGCGATTCATACATGCTCGTTTATTATTCACACTTGGAATCTTTCGTTCACGCAACAAACCATCAATCATACCCAGCCAGTTATTCCTCGGACGCCCACGTAATCGTTCACCTTCAATCTCAACCACATATATTAGTTTCACCAACCTTTCATTCGACATTCGCTCAACATATCCAAACCATCTCAACTGATTCACCCCCACTTTCTTAACAAACAAAATATCTCATTTCTACAGCAGTTATACGTCGTTCATGCTTCTTCATCCACACCCAACATTCAGAACCATACATCAATGTAGGCACTAACATACCATTATAAACACTCAATCAAGCATCTCTAGATACATTCACGTTTCGAACAAATGAACCCAGAGCACCCAATACCTTGCACCCTGCAGACACTCGCCTTTCAATCTCCCGGTCAATACGTCCATCCCTCGAGAACATACTACTCAAATATACAAATTCATTCCCTTGTTCCAGTCTCACACCATTCACTGAAACATTACAATCAGTCACCAAATCATTCTTCTCAAACACCAACACTTTACAATTATCGACATTCAATAACAAAATTAAACCTTTCTCTATTTCATTTATGCTCACAATCATTCTTCTCAATTGCTCCTCAATTTCACCCAACACAACATCATCCGAATAAGCGAACGCAGGCACTATACATCCAATACGTGCACCATCAGTTCGATTCAATGCCTTTCGTAACAACACATCCATATACAAATTAAACAACGAAGGAGACATTCCACAACCCTGTTTCACACCAACATCTATACGAAACCAATCACTCAATCTACCATCAACTCTCACCGCAGCCTCACTTCCTTCATACAACGCTCGAATCGCTCCCAAAAATTTACCATCCATACCGTACTCTACAAGTACATCCCACATAGTCTCTCGAAGAACACTGTCATACTCTTTCTTTAAATCGAGAAAGCCACAGAACACCTTTTTGTTCTTATCAAGTGACTGAGAAAACAATTGATCTACACAACCTCTCTCAGGCAAAAAACCTCCTTGCATATCACTCTTCGAAATTGTTAAGGCTCGCACCATATGAATTAAAATTTTTCCACACAACTTTCCTACCACACTAAATAAACTTATCGCTCGAAAATTTGTACATTTGCACATTAAAAAAATTCAAATACGCTCTCTTTTTCTCCTCAATCGCTTTTTTCACTTCTTCATTCCACCATGCCTTCCTCGAACGGCAGCCTAATTTACATTCACCACAAATTTCTTTCGCACATTGAAGGGCAATGCCCTTAAATTTCACCCAAACATCATTTATGCAACAATCAAAATTAGGCTCACATTCAGGCAAAGATTCGTTCAATTTCTCTACAAATAACCCTCGAACACCCTCATTCTGAAAGACATTGGATTTCACACGAAACAAGCTCCAAGAATCTACCTTCTTTCGTAATATTAGGATATGACATGTGTATATCGTTGAATTCAGAAAAAAATTCTCTATTAAATAGCATAATAAAAAATAAATGTTTTCATTTAAAATAAGAAAGTTGCCCCCCATATTTTGAGAACCACTGGCTTAAAAAAATATTTTTTATGCTCATTAAAATAGTCTTGTAAAATAGAAATTGTTTGCTAATTTAACCAACCTTGTAGCTCTTATAGTTCTCGAGATAGCAATGGTGGCACACTTAAATTGAACACCCTGTATACATTATATCCTTGAATATCTCGAAATAAAAGCATTTTACCGAAAAGTATGCCGAATCATAATCGTCACGGTTTTGAGGGGGACATTGGATTCTGACAGAATGGCCCCGCTAGCCCCCGTCGAAAATATTTTAGTCGTGTTTTTTGGATTTTTCATCCGATGCTTCGTTTCCGAGATATTCCTGAACGCAACTTAAAATGGCCCATCCTGTATATATACGAGTATATCATTACGCCTTTTACCCATTACGAGTGGGGCACTCTGCTTACGCAGATCTCGGTGATATATTTTTGCGTATTAAATGCAGTTACCAGCCGTCAAGTCATAGCCCCCAAAGTTGTTACTGGAGGGGAAACCACAGGGGTAATTTACCCCTGGCAACTGTCGGTAGTGGGATTCGAACTGAGGATCTCACGATTCGCAGTCCGATACGTTACCACGGAGCTATTTATGTTAGATAATAGTAAGATTTTAATAATAATAATTTATATTTATTATTATGGTTTAAATAATGTCTTGCTGTGCTGCTTATGGATGCAGTACTCACAATAACAGTACGAAATATAAAACTGAAAATGTTACTTGCCATCGGTAAGTTATTGGTTACCTAAGTATCTAATTTAAAAAACAACGTGTCAGTTTCGGAATACACACATATCCCTGTTATTTTTTTTACAGATTCCCTAAGGTTGAAGAGCTAAGACTAAAATGGGTAAACGCCGTAATGAGACATATATGGAAGCTATGCGTTAAATTGTTTTACAGTAATATGTGTGCGTTGGGTTCAAATCTGTGATGATTGAAATTTTCTTTTTTTTTTTTCATTAGTTGTGTTGATTTGAATAATATAACAATAGAATTGTCAATAGATGCTATATAATTTTCGTTAGCGATAAATATAAATATTAAATACGAAATTTGAGAGTAATATGATGAAATTAATTAGATTAAAATTAAGAATAAAAACAGTTTATTTTATCTCTCTTTCTTTCATTCATTCTTCCATCTTTGTTTGTTTCTTTCTTTCTATATAGATAGATATTTATCAATCTATATTGCTAAATTAGTTTATGATCTGCAATTGCAAATGTATATTTTGATGTTGATTACATATGAATTAAGAAATAAACTAACTACCTTATTTATCTCTCTGTCTTTCTGCCTATTTATCTTGGTTTAAGATCTGTAATTGCAGATCCGTCTTACATCCTTGTCTAACCCAATCGAGAGTTATAGATATTTTACAACTAATTATAAGATTTATATTACATTGCACTTCTCGAGTAATATAATTATTTTTGGAATTCACCATTAATTCAAAACTTGTCATTTAAGCAAGAAGTAGGGATATTTTACAAGTAATTATAAGGTTTACATGAAATTAATATTATAATAATTGTTGGAGAAAATCTGTAATTGCAGAACTCATTATCCCATCGAAATTATCTACAGAGGCATTTGAACAAATAATTATAATATTTATGATAAATCGAATTTTTAGGATCTGCAATTGCAATAGACATTAACAATAAAGTGTACTTCTCGACTATTATTAATCATTTTGGGATCTGCATTTACACAACAAATTTTCAATACATTTTATTTCTAGAGTATTATGAACGCAATACCGACAATAGTTATTTATGCAAAAAGTGAATAAATAAATGTATATTTCCATTACCCACAGGCAGCTAGATGTTCAGTTTGTATTGCTTGGTGGCGGGGGAAGTGCTGGTGCCATTCATTCTAGGATACCTTCCTTTGCGTTACAGCTCTATTTTATGTATTCTGTGGTTTCATCGATGCTCCTCTATTTTTCGTTGATGACGGGTTCATTCTGTTGTTTCATCGATGAGCATCGATGCTCATGTCATCGACCAGTGTACCATAGGCATCATGTAATAATTTTTTTATTTTGCAAGTCGAAAAGAATAAATAACAAGCCTATCGGTCTTCTTGATACAAGCGTTCATAGCAGAGAAACTGCGTACTACAGTACAATGGACATTAGTTACCCAAATTACCGTTACCGGCGCTAGTGTTCTACGAGTATTCATGTCATAAAGCTAGGAATAAATAAGGAGGGAGTATGAAGTGAGCTTTTAGACGAGGGAAATGAAGCCAGGTGGGAACGGACGCTTGCATGAAATTTGACATAAAGCGGTGGAAATATCGAGCATATGAGCCAATAGGAGCGCGCGTGCACGTGTACAACAGCTCTCGTTTGACATAAATGACATGTTGGAGTGGGGGTAGCTTGGCTTCGCTTGCCAAGCAGTACCCTCCTCCTTATTTATTCCTACCTCCATGATTCATGTCCTCTAAAAATTGTATCCTACGAGCATTACGTTGTACGAGAGTTTATGGCAGGCGTCGGCAACCTGAACTTATCTATGACCCGCGGGTCACCAAGTGACCCATTTTACAATTTCGAGTGACTCATTTAAGAACCGAAAATTTAAAAAAATCACCTGTAATCTTCCAACATTGGTCAATAATTGTATTAGCATTTTTAAATATTTTGATGTACAAGAAAATGCAATGCAAAAAATTAAACTAACTAAAACATTATTTTTATAATAATTACAATTTTAATTTTGCATTTTTTTTGACTGACCCGTAAATTATTCGTAATAGTAACACATGAATTGTTTTGACCCGCAGCCAAAAAAGGTTGCCGACGCCTGGTTTATAGTGTTTACATCTCTAAAAATCTGTTTTAATCACGTTTCTAGTAACCTGTGTTTTCTGTATATACAGATAAATATGTACTTTAAAAAATACAACAATAGGCTATTCCACCATAATCAAAATGGTAAAAGTTTATTGAAAATATGAAAGATAATAGTTAAAGGATGCGGAAAATGCCATATTTTTAATTATAAATTACTACCTTTAATAAATACGGCATGTTTTGTTTTTGATGACGTTCGAGGTGTATGGCAAATGAGATTCAAGTATTTTCTCCCACTCCTCCTTAACTAAGTATGGGCGCGTCGGATCTGTTCGGATTCTGCTCGGGTGATTTTCTTGTATAGTTGAAACATACATATTCTTATAGGAAATTTTCCGACAAATTTAATAGTGGTAGTCCCGATTATCAATCTCGGTGCAAACAGCCAAAAATGCCTATTTTACATAAAAAATATAATTTATTTGCGCTAATAATTTTTTAACTTTACTTCGTGATATTTTATAAAGACATAACAATAATTCTTTCACATTTAAATTTTTGCATGATCAGTGCGTGTATTAGTGCATAAACTTATTATATATCTTGATTAAAAATAGTATATATTAATTAAAAACAACAAAATGGGAACACGATTTCTTGTTTGTACACGGAAATTTTCTATCAGCGACAAACTTTTCGTTATTAAGAGATGGGCCCTAAAACAAAGTTGTTGTACGCATATCAAAGATGTTTTTTATTTATCTGTCAGTAACTTTGATTTTTTGTAATGTGTCAGATTCCGTGAATTTCAGGTTTGTATTTTATAACAATCTGTCACATTTATCAAATATTAGCAGAGCTGTCATCTGGTGCCGAAAAGATCAGAATTGTGTATTTAATTTTAATTGTAATAAAATTTGTGGACAATATTATTACCCATTACCTACATCTAGTCAAAGTGATTTCCAAAAATTATGCACGGTGTATTTGAACCAATCAGTAGTGAGAATTTTTGTATCTACCAATCAAATTTTGATTATACTGGAAATCATGCACCGTGCACGACCAATCAAATTTCGATTATACTGGAAATTTTTCTCCTGCATACCAGGAGAAGGATTTCCAGTATAATCGAAATTTCATTGGTAGAGACGTTAAATATTCTTATTTCTGATTGGTTAAAAATGTAAAATACGTTTTCAATGGAATTATTAAAAATATATTCATCAAATTCATTCTGGAATTTTATAGAAGGAGAAGAATTAATCAACTTCCAGTATTTACATATTTTTATGTTATATATGTTTATATGCAATATCTTTGAACCTTATTTACTGACAAAGTGCCTTGATAACGCATCCTCAGGAAATAACAATTTAAAAAAAATGGTATTGGTAGACGAGCCACAGGGGTAATTTTGTGTGGTGAAATTTTTTGGAATTTGTTAATAATATTGATTAAAAATCAAATCTCCCGCACTTTTTTCGTTTTTATAAGCTGGTGGCAGCACTTGCTCTTGATTTAAACGAAAGTGTTATAGATAATGATAAATGTGTTGTTTAGATATAAAAATAATCCACAAAATAAATCAGAATCATAAAGGGATCAAGTGTTTTATTGTATTAACCAAACAGAATTAATTTTCGATAGATAATTTGTCGGCAGTGAGGATCGTGAAAGTGTGCTGTGATATACTGATGTCGAAGGGGGTTTCTGCATTTTTATTGGGATGAACCAACAAAGTAGCTGATATCTGGTGGTTAAATTTGAATTACGACCAATAGGGAAAACATTGCTGTGTTCGTAATGGTGGTATATGGAGATTTAAATTTTTAGTGAACAAAATGCCAAATAAATCAAAAGTATATTGTTCTATGCCTCTATGTAAGAATTATGTTAGTGCAGAAATATTATTACATTTTTTTTTAAGAGTAAGGAGGTGGAAAATTGCTTTAAATGTAGGAAAAGCAATGAACGTTTGTTGTTGCCCTGGGATTTTTATTAAAGTATGATTGCTTTTAATTTTTAATACTAAAATTAATAATTCAATTATATTTATAATCAGAACAGTCAACAAGAAAGGAATTCTTAAACATGCGGTCATTCCAACCCAAAATTTACCACTGACAGTTAGACATAAGAAATGTCAAAATAATTAGACGGAAGACAGAAATAACAGTTTTGTATGTAATTTTTACATCTTCATAATACGTACTTGTAATTTTTAGAGAAGAAATACTGGAAAATGTAAACATGGGACTGAATGAAATATCTAGTGAGTCCAAAATATCAGAGAATGATAGACCAGAAACAGTAGAGCGAAAGACTTGGTTGTACCTGGCACACTAGATAAAGATTGCTAAAATAATTTGCAATGCGATCATGGTGTAAATACATGTATTTTCACTATGAATGCAATGAAATCAGACGAAAATTTGATTGCCTTTGTCAGAGTAAACTTCCACTGGCGCACAACTTTTTCGAGTGAAATATTTATACTATGTGGTGTGCCTTTTACTTTAGAAGTTTGTAAACATAGACCGTATATTTTACTGTTATTCATGATATTTATTTTATATTCACATCCACATAGTATAATAATGCCCAGCTAAAACAAGGAAATATATAAATGTTAACCAAAAAATCTGATATCGTTCGAACTGCTTCATTCAAATAAATGTTTATATATCTGTTAAAGAAATGAACATCTTTATTTTCTAATTATTGCGACAAATTACTAAAAATTGTGCACTCAAAATATAAGAACGTAATGTTTTCCCTAATGCTCCACTTTTAGTGCTGCCCTGTGTTATCAGTGGCTCATGCGGATAATTTTACCACTCAACACTTCATGTAAAGTCCTCTAATTTTTTTTTTTACTATGCGTATCACATTATAGTTAAGGTACAAACTTTTTAGGCGAAGTGAGATCAATAGTCAGAAATCACCAATTTTCTTTTGACACACATTTAACGCATCAGTGCACATTTCAGTATTACTATATTTCAGTGCAGGACTGACATTTCACTCAATGCGGTCTATGACCATGGTCAAATTTAAATATACAAATTATAAAATAAGTAAATTAACCATTATGTTTTCTCATAATAATAAAAACTACATATAACCCTATAGCGTTATCGCAGTATTAATGCTATAAAGCAGTTTTCGCACTCCCTTTCTGCACCGTTGATTTTCTTGTGCATCTATTGGCAACGAAAACGACGATGGCGGTAGCACTGACTATTTGCAAATGGCCGGTGTAATACGTAAGTGACAGAACTTCTACAGTGAATGACATTTGGAAAAACATAAAGTTTATATAATTTTAAATGCAAACTTATTTGAAGTGCGATATTGTTTAAATAGAAGTAATTATCCTTTATTTATTAAAAAATACACAGTTATATCGTCTCTTTAATATATTTAAGTGTTATTTACTGAAACTAAATTTAATAATTTTTCGGCATACCAGCACAATTTTCCCGGGCCCAAAATTTTCTGTCGTATCACGTATTAAATGAAGTTGTTGCCTAAGATTCAAAATTTTTTTCCTTGGAAGTTAACGTTCAGTTACAACTTCTTGCATGGGTAAATTTCAAATATTTAAATGCAGACCTTAAAATTAAGAGAGCATATTTTCATATGTTCTGTGACTGCTTTACCAGTGCGAATTTGCTTAATCCAGGCAGTACTTTTGTCTATTAGATCAATTTCAACATATTTATTGGTTATTTTGACTTTACTTTCACCGTTTTTTGGAAAAGCATGAAAACTAATTCTTATTTTCTTTCCCGCGAGTTTGTGTTGTTCATGTTTGGTTTGAATTTAAAATCCATACTAAGAGTTTTTAAGGTAAATGATATTACAGGACAATAAGAAAAAAATAAAGGGTATTGAAAAGGACAAAGAATATATATAAAATAACACACAAAATAGCGCAAAATCAACTCGATAACCACACTGTGTAATGCTTATGGCACACTGATCGATAAACGTCGATGAGGATCGATGATTTCAAGATTTTTAATTTCATCAATGACGAACACAGGGAATTTCTTTGAGGCTTAAAAAAAATTAACGTAAAATGAGACACAAAAGATACGTCTCGAATGAGACACGCTTGTTTCGTTGATGACGGGCTCGTTCTGTTGTTTCATCAATGAGCATCGACGCTCATCAACCAGTGTGCCATAGGCATAATATATACGCTAAAAATTATTACATTTTAGACAAGTTCATAATTTTGCCACCAGAGTTCATTTTCGTTGCCAATACACCGGCTGTTGGTAGGCGAAGCAGTGAATTTAAATAAACTTCAAATTTAACCTGATAAAAAAAAGTTAAAACATAACGATAAAAGTTACGTGTTAGATACAACAATTAAATATGCTAATTATAATTTGATTTTTAGAATGAGAATTATTTACAATAATATTGAAATCAATTTATTGCAACTAACCGGCTAGGAGGTGGAACATATCGCGTGAAAATAAAATTTTCACGTTACAAAAATACCAGGGAGTGCGACTGCCTTGATGTGACGTAATATTGGTGGAGCCAATCAAGTCATTAGGCAGAGCATATATACTGAGTTAGGTCGAAATGATGTGATGTACATATAACCTGCACAATACGTTTAGCGCAGTGACATTTATATCTACCATTTTCTGTCCAAAAATGTCTATGTCTTTTACACCAAATCTATTTCACGTATCCCTTCTCCTAATTTTTAATAATTAATTTCTCGAGAACTATAAATAATTTATCAATTTAAAAAATAGTTGATAAAAAAATTATAATTTGGCCACAAACCACAATGTATTTATACCTGATACTTTCTTCTTGTACTCTTCTGGCTTATGCAAGTACATAGCGGCTGCATCCCCGTTTAGAGGATCGATGGGATTGGGATACGTCAACAACTGAGGTAAAAACGATTCAAAGATGTTTGATAAATCTAAAACATATACACAATCACTATTAAATTAACTAGCACTTTCATATGCAGTACATTCGTACCATATAAGGCAGTCCAAGCTTGGTTAATCACATCAAGGCATACGGTGCCCGACACCTCGTCGATGTTCGGATGATACACTCTGTTCATGAATCCAATACTAGGTGACTTAAAAGGATAATGTTCAGGCAAGTGGACCCGCACTTTCCACACACCTCCTTCATACGGTGCTGCACATATTTGTTCACTCAATTTTAATTTATGTAACATACAAATAACATTATTCAATTGTATTTTACTCCTATCAAATAAAACACGATGAAATATAAACTTACTTC
Organism: Poecilus cupreus; assembly: GCA_963942605.1. Classification (NCBI taxonomy): domain Eukaryota; kingdom Metazoa; phylum Arthropoda; class Insecta; order Coleoptera; family Carabidae; genus Poecilus; species Poecilus cupreus. The sequence continues at coordinate 27,234,156 of OZ012715.1, forward strand.
CACGTGGGCCATAAAATTTTACACAAAATTCATTAAGTCCTCCTAGAATGGTAACTTCGTGTTTACTTTCTATCCTAAAAAAAATTGTTAAGGTGGCTTTTCATTGTTACACAGACGATTTTTGGGAATTACAAAAATAACATGTACCAATGTTAGTACAAAATACTAGTAAACATCTTTGGTAATATATTGAAAAAGATAATTTCAAAAGGGCTAGCTTCGATCAGCTGATAAAGAACAATGTTATTGTTTACAAATGACATTAAGAATGAAAAAGGATACAATTTTATGACGTCCGTATCCATACGACGTTTTCCAGCACTTGGTGAAGACATATTAAATCGATAAAGGAAGAAACCAACATTCAGTTTCTGCAGTACTAATTGCAAATTATAATTTGTATTCGAATATTTTCACCACAAAATATACAACTAATTTCCAATCCACAAACAAAAACGAATGATGGCTGTCCGACACTATGACATTACATGTTATTCGTTCATTTTCGTACTAGTTGATTGGATCGGTTGTTTTCGAGAACCGCGGTTTTTAAATTAATTTTACAAAAAATACTTTGCCCCGTGGAAGAAGGAACGATGAAATATATTTGTAACTCAATTATGCGTAATATAAGAAAATAGAAATCTAATGTGGCCAGCGCATAACCTTCCGCAAATTTTAATTTCTAACGGTACAAAAAATACAAAAAAGTTCCAAATGAAAATTATAGCCAATTAAATCTTTTTGAATATAACAAAATTTACTCTAACTCATATTTTTTTACGAAGATGGGAGGCGGACTAACTACTATGGTCATATGCCGTCTCGTGAGTGGATTATGAAATTAGGTGAACACAAACGACCATGTTCTTCGAACCCACAACCTCTGGCGTACTAGGCTAGTGACATAGCCACTACGCCACCGAGATCGGCTGTAACTCATTTATTTACTGAGATATGCCCTAAGAAACTTCAAGTAAACTACTAATTCCAGTTGACGAATTGCTTCCAAAATATTGATATGTATTAGTAAATTTTAAATAAATAAATATATCATTATATACCTATTATGGGTGTGGTACTCTACTTACACAGATTGCTATAAGTGATATATTTTTACGTGCGGTTACCAGCCGTCATGATCACAAAGGTGTTTCTGGAGGGAGATCCATAGATATAATCTCAAAATGGAAATTGTTGGCTGAAGATCTAACGATCCACAGTCCGATGTGCTACTACGTAGCTGTTTAATTTATTAAAATTAATAATGTTAAATGCTTAAATTATGGTATTGTATTATAAAGATTTGAAATATGTTTTAGAAAATAAAATGCATGTTGAAATAGGACAAGCATGTTAATTTTAATAAGGTTAGTATACATAAAATGTAATTAATTTCATAAATACCATTATTAATTTTATTTTGTATACAACGTAACAACTAAGTACATGATTTCATATTTATCAAAAATAATAAACATATAAAAAAAACTATTTTCTATATGCAATAATAATAATATAATAATATATGTACACATTAATAAATTCAAAAATATTTTACAAATGTAGATTTAAAACAGTCCAACATAATTTCTTGTATCGTTTTCTACTGAAAAAGTAATATGCATTAACTACAACAACTTTTTTTTTATATATATGTTTACCTCCTGGTAAATGGTGGCCTTCTAATTACAATTCTACATATTTTTCGGAATCTCCGTGCTGCAACAAAGTTAATTAATGCAAAAAAAAATTATAAAGCATAGATACCACAGAAATGTCCTAAAAATTAAGCAACAGAAAATATAAATGTAATATGGATGGTTATGAATGATTAGAAATTATAGTATAAGAAACATAAGAGATAAAGAAAGAAGAAAGCATAAGCACCTAAAATAAAATAAAACAAAAAGAGAGATCGAGAAGCAGCGAAGGATCTGGACACTAGTTATCTATATTAATAATGCAGGAATAATTATTTATATATATATTTATATTTTATTCATTATGTTACCTCAAAACCTGACAGGACAGATGTATATTTATTTGTATCTAAAGCCGACTAAATTAATACAAACTACTTTAGTTTGTAACTAATACATATTTAAAATGTGGGTAGTTTAAAAAATCCTATTAATACGATAAATTGATAAATACATAATTGATAACCAATAATTATTATTAATTCATTATTATAAAGTCCTTATTCAATAGTATAAAAGATAATCATCTATTCAAAATATTAAATTCATCAAATGTTTTTATGAAATTAAGTAGCTAAAATCTTTATGAACTATAGCGCACTGACACACAACCATACAGGAGACGAAACTCACACGGGACTACAAGAATAACTGTCCTGCGTTGTCTCAAATACCGAACAACTGCAAAATTTACTCATTTATAAATACGCTCGTAATTAATTTTAGTTAAAAATTTATCTATGTAATTTATAATTACGGAAAAATTGAAAAACATGATTTAAAACGATTTTTGTCGACGTTGACGACCAGAGAGTGATGAGATGAATGATTGTAGGCGAGATCAATAGATGAACACAGGCCGCAACACATAGTTATACACTTCCTTAACTGGAATCAGAGTAAGTAATGAGTAGTGTTGTGTTATGTCAATGTGTCAGATGTCAGGTGTCGAGGTGTCAGTATCGTGGCCGTGTGCAATTCAACATTAGAAGTTGAAGTAGACGTGCGTAAAATCTGACTACATCGATGCTTGATGAGGAACGGGCGGATTGGTGACGACAGCGGCTTGAGGCGAAGGTGGAGTGGGAGTTGACGTCTGATTTGCATCATTGGATTGAGGCATATTGGTTAACTGAGTACCGCCGCTACCTGCGTAGTAACCGGCATAGGACACTATGCTATAGATTGTACTTGTACTTACATCTTGATAAGTATTTCAAAGTATGAATATAGTAACAAAGAGATAATCACTCACCTGAGTTTGGTGTTGAAGTTGCGGAGCCAGGGCCAGGGCCAGGGCCAGGACCGGCTGCAGAGCCGGGTGGGTGCAGAACGGGCTGATGCCACTGGCCGCCTTGTTCTGCTTGCATTCGCTGATGGGCTTGTTGACGTGCTCGAAACTCTGCAGCCTTCAACTGCTCCAGGTGGAACTGTTGACGCTCCGTTATTAGCTGCTGCCGCTGGTATTCCAATCCTTCCCGTTCTCGTTCCATCGTCGTTTCCAGTTCCTCAAAATGTCGTAACTTTATTTCCAATTTTTTCATCTGTGTCTCTACCAATAACGCTACTAATGATTTGATCTTCCTTTCCTCTACAGCGGCTAGGTGTTTTGCCTTTACTGCCGCAGCCGACAACGCTGCTGCAGCAGCCATTTGCATTTGTGCATCTTTTACGGTTTTTTGTGTCGGCTCGCCCTGACCACCTGTAGACGTACCCTCTTCCGAATCTTTTGTGCTCGACTGATCTCTGCTACTGCTTTCTGAACGCGCTTCTTCTTTAACGGTGACCGTGGACTCCAATTTTACTTTATCTTCTATTTTGTCAATCTCCATTGGTTCTTGACGTTCAATTCCGTTCTTTTTCTGATCACTGCATTCACTAGCATTACTAGCTGGCTTCTCGCATTCTTCTTCCTTCAATTCTGTGTCCTTCTTTAATTTATCTTCCTCCTCCTTTTCCGGCAGAGTTCCAGCAATGCCACTGCTAGCTAATCCTGCAGCTGGATCATATTTTCCGTCTGTTGATGAAGCCTCCACATTTTTTAAGTGTGCATCGAGCAAGGCGGCTGGTACTTCATCTTTGATGTTTGCAAACTCCTCCATGGCCGACTTAGCTGCAGCTGCCGCCACTCGAGGATCGACAATTGAAGCCAGGAATGCTACTGTGGACATAATTGGGTTACCTGATTTACTGAATGGTACAGGCTGATAAGCTAAAGGCCCTAAAGCTCCGCCGGCCTCGTGATCTTCAAGGTACGGATCCTCAATGGGTAGGCGGAGGAAATTCAGTATGCATTCATCTTGTGTTCGTGTACCCACGTGTTCGCAAACTTTGTTCCAGTCATCTTTATACATCTCTAAACCTTCAAGTAAAAGTAATGTTTCTTGTTCGGTCCAATCCCTGGTAAGCGACGCTGCAGTCTTGTTGCGCATGGCGGCGGGCTTACGGACATACTGATCCAGTTTCAAGCCAAATTGCATTGGCTGCTCAGTGTCTATTTTCTTAATGTCGTTTTTGTCCAAATCAAGCAGAGATTTAGCTGCACTTGGCTGCGGAGTCTTCGGCGGATTAACAGGCTGTAAACCAGACGGCGTATCAGACAGTACATGGAAGTGTGATGTGGGCGGAGGTCCCATTGCTGTTGGTCGGGATTCCGTGTCAACCTGGTAATTAATCAAACCCCACTGTTCCAGAAAAGCATGTACCCGCATGATTGCACACACATCACCTGCTAAGTTCCGCCTACATGCCGTACTGGTGATGTACTCAGTCGGGTTAAGGCGATATGTATCGATCATGAAATTCCTGTATGCCAAGTAGATCTCGGGCGTCTTTGACTTATTCTTCCCATTGAAAAACTCTGGCAAAGCTCTCTTCTCAATGACATGAATAGAATTATAATCAAACCAAGCAGAGTATGATGGTACTACGATATGATGTGTCTGTTCAGTAACATTATCCTCTTGTCCATCGTCTTTACTCATGAACTCCTGTGTATTTGTATCACTTGTCTTACCCATCTGCGAGTCATCGCCTTTGTCCTCTGCCTCATCTAAATCCGTCATTGAACCACCTTTGAGAGGCTGTAATTCGTGATCCTTCTTGTTTGTCACACTTGTTGGGCATGGTTTCGCTACTGCTACTTCTACAACATTGGGCTCAGGAACGGGATCATCCATGTCTTTCGTAAGATCTTCTGTTTCAATGTCATCACCGAATCTGTGTTTTTTGTTACCAACAGCGGGACTGCGACCGCTTTTTCTCTTCCCTTGTTTCAGTGGTGGCGATGGTGACCGTTTTCGTTTCTGCTTCTTTTTACTGCGATCGAGATCTCCTGCTGGATTCATCAGGTCCTCTACAGACATTCGCAGTTTATGAACTTTCTTTCTCCCTGCTTCATCCACTTCGTAATCCTCTTCGGTCATCCACTCGTTGTACTGGTCGCTTTCTATCAACCAGGATATGCTTACACGCCACTGGCCTGTATGCTGCACAGGATTTTCTGGTACGTCTAAACTTAATTCCGTATTTACCCACGTATCATATGAATCTGGAAAGTAATACCAATGCAGCATAACATTTTTGTCTCTTCGCATTGTAGGTCTTGCATATTCTTCTTCTAAGGGATCACACTGCGGGTATAATATATGAGTCGCATCATCTTCCACTTCAGTCCATATTCCTTGGTGACGTTTTATTAATTCTTTTGCTTTGCCGGCAGTTGTTTTGTCTACTTCCGGTCTAGCACATACAATAGGTATCGTATGACATTTGTTTTGTACCAAAGCTCGTTCTATAGACACAAACATTTCCATATTTCGATCTAATCGAGATGGGCTCTGAAATAATTACAAATACAAAATACAATACTATACCAAAATGTTTGCTTGCGTGTTAAGATTAATGAACTTGTATGCAATTTAAACCTGTACAAGTAGATATTAACGCCATTCGTCACGCATTTGGGTAGGCGAAGTAAACACCTATAAAATTGTCAATACGCTTTCATATAAAATAACTTACCTACTATGGTATAAGTAAGAAGTTAGTAAAACGCCATAAAATCAGTATTACATGAAAGTAAAATATCAGGTGATATTGGGAAAAAAAAAAACAAAATAGCCGAACCTTGCGGCAAAAATATAAACTAAAGAAACGGGGAAAACATTCATTGCTTCCATGTAAATACATGGTAATTCAGGAATATTAATGTAGTAGTGCTAACATGTATTAATAGTAGTGTTTAAGCATTGTATGTGAATATATTATATCGAACACTGATGATTAAGAGCGAAAGATATTGTTCAATATTCCTTATTATCGAAAAAAAGTAACAATTATTTTTTGAATTGGGAAGCATATTTCAAAGAGCATACATATAGGTTTGTTGCGAGCACTTTCAGGCTACTGATTTCATTTAGGTTATTTGATATGGCATTATTTTTACATAAATTTATAAATAACGTTGATTTCAGTTCTTCAATATTAAAGGATGAAGAGCTATTTGGGGTTGTACCATGACAAAAAATCCCCAATAGAAAACTTAAGTTTCTCTATAATTTCACAAAAAATTTAACTATTTGTTTACAACTCGAACTATGAATGCTAAGAGTCAACAACAAAAACAGTAATGTCGGATTAGAACGGTTCCCATTATCGCTGACATTACATACATACATAACATCACGCTATATCCCACTCAGTCGGGTAGCATGAACCCAGAAACACAGTCAACCAACAATCAATCTCCTCCAAACATTCCTATTCTTACACACCACTTTCGCCTCGTCGTACATGCTCATTTATTCTTCACACTCGGAATCATAGTTTCACGCAACAATCAATCATACCCAATCAGTTATATATTTATATTAGTTTCACCAACCTTTCATTCGACATTCGCTCAAGATGTCCAAACCACCTAAAATTCACTCCCACTTTATTAACAACATTCTTCTCAATCTTACATTCACCATACACCAATGTATTCCGTATACGTTCAAGTCTCGTATACCCACACACTCCTCTCATTTCTACAGCAGTTATACGTCGTTCATGCTTCTTCATCCACACCCAACATTCAGAACACTCAATCTAGCATCTCTAGATACATTCACGTTTCAAACAAATATACCCAGAGCACCCAATTGCACCCTGCAGACATTCGCCTTTCAATCTCCCGATCAATACGTCCATCCCTCGAGAACATACTACCCAACACACCAACACGTTGACATTTTACCGACATATTAGTGTAGTAGTGCTAAATACTATTAACAGTAGTGTTTAATAATTGTATATGAATATATGATAGGTATCGAACAATGACGAGTAAGAGCAAAAGATACTGCCCAATGCCACAATGCTATAATTATAAAACAGACAGTAGCAGTATAAACTTCTTCCCTAAATATTCATTATTATAAAAAAACGTCAATTGTTCTCAGAATTGGGAAGCCTATCTCAACAAGCACACATATGTTTTTCCGGTCATTTTCTGGCTACTGATTATCATCTAGGTTAGTTTGGTAAAAGTTATTATTTTTACATGAATTTATAAATAACACTGATTTCAATTCGCCAATGTTCAAGGAAAGATATTTGAAAACCGGGGTTGTACCATTACAAAAATTCCCCAAAAGAAAACTTAACTTTCACCATAATTTAAAAAAATGTAACTTAATATGTTTATAATTTGAACTTCTAACTGAACAAGAAAAGCAATAGTATCGGATGAAAAAAGTTAATTAATGTCCGGTTGTTTCAGTCTCGTTAGATAAATTTATCAGGTGGTTACGAGAGTCATTTCAGTTTTTTATATCGCTTTTAAGGATAACCGCATGATAGAGAAAGAGGCGTGATATCTGTTAAATTTAAACACGTGAAATTCTCGCCGTTACGATAACCACGGATTCTCAATTTTACTCATGACGTTTACAAATTTCAAAATAGGTATCTACAGAAATAAAAAGATTTGAAATAGGGTTCTTTTCTAATAAAAAATATACAGTGTGTGCAACGAAACGTGTAACATAGGAGTTTAACATGGGATTTTTAAAATGTGCGGAAATTTGCTCTCCTGTACATTTTAGAGCAATAGTACAAGAATTAAAAGTTGTTTAGAATTAATTTATACTTATAAAAAGTCCTCATTTAATGCAATAGAATATCTCTAGCACTAGATATTTAGAAAAGAAAATATGACATTTTCGTTAAAAATCAGATAGCCATAGAAATAAAAAACAAATGAAATAATCTCATTCTGACAGTTAAGTTCAGTCTTATTCATGTTAATTGTTGCATCATTGTGTCTAAACTGTTGTAATCAATAAATTGCATCATTGTTCGTTTGTGCATAATAAAATGAATTTGTTCAGTACCGAAGAAAAAATTTTGATTGTCAAAAAACATTGCAGAGGAAATAGTTATGAAGAAATTCGTGCACTTTTTGGTGACTCTTATCCTGATCGTTCAATTCCAAGTAAAACGACAATAGTCACAACAGAGACAAATATCTAAAGTGTCACAATACACATGCGCGATCAGTTCAGGAGCAAAATATTCGGGATGCTTCGAGGGGGCAGGGACGAAGAGAACGAGTAGTTGCGGATCAGTCTACTCGGCTTAAAAGGAACATCGTAAATCACATTCGGGGTAGTTAAGTGCTACTCGAAGATGATCTCGCTGGTAAATGGAAAGCACTTATGATCTGCTGATAAATGATATTGGACCGGCAATTGAAGAACTGGCCATTCATCTTGAAGTATGGGTTGCAACAAGACCAGCTCATAATACAAAAATTGTAAAAGAATATCTTAATGATGTATTTCCCGATACATGGATTAGTAGAGACGGACCAATTCACTGGCCCGCACGGTCTCCGGATCTAGTGCCAAATGATTTTTTTCTATGGGGACATCTAAAATCAAAAATTTACAGTGATTACAAATATCCAGATTTAGAATCACTAAAAAACCGAATATCCCTGGAATGTACTAAAATATCGTGGTACCAGCTAGCGAATGTTAGGCGTTCTTTTTATGATAGATTAGATTATTGTTTGGCCAGAATGGAGACATATTTGTGCATTTAATTTAAATAAAACTTCTCTATTTTGCAGCTATTCTTTTCTTCCGATTTCTATGATTTATGTCATTTAGTAAATATTTGATAATTTCCCATTTTTAACATTCACCGAAATCTCAGTTGAGCTCAATGTTATTGATGTTAATTTTTGTAATCATTGTGTCTATTATTATAATTCAGCATTAAATATTAAAGTATTATGATCTTAATTGATATTTTGTTTTATTTGTATTTTATTTCCATGGCTATCTGAATTTTTATGAAAATGTCATTTTATTTTCTAAATATCTAGTGCTACAGATATTTTATTGCTTAAATGAGGACTTTTTTTAGTAAAAATTACTTTTAAACAACTTTTAATTCTTGTACTATTGCTCTAAAATGTACAGGAGAGCCAATTTCCGCACATTTTTAGAATCCTATGTTCCACATTTCGTTGCACACACTGTATATGAAACTACGAAAATTGAAGACAATCTGCTGTTTTAAGAATTCTTAATTGTTATTCTTTAAGCTGCAGGGTTTTTTTTAAAACGTTATGACGTTACTATTGGTGTGTGTTGTGAATTTGTGTTATTTAGATACGAATTCAAAACAAAACAAAAAACTTCAAATTAGGTGCCAACCATTTGACACTTCAACAATCTAACAACTCAATAATAAAAGAAGTACAAAGAATTTGGAAAGAATAGACAATCAAAATGAGGTAAGTTCAGCCGCGGCGTGCGGTGGCTGGTAGCGAGAGGGTTGGCCCAGACACCTCCTTCCACTTCACATGCAACAAAATAGGTTGTTCAACGAACTGCTGATATTCAGATGTCAGTTTAGCTATTCTATATTTCTTCGTAACAATATGAGCAGCAGTAACAGTGAAAAGTAATATTATTATTTCAAGATTTATTTTTTTATAAAATATGTAAAAATAGGAATGAAGGTTTTAAGAATATTAATAAAAATTATGTAAAGTATGTAGAATTAAATATGTATGATTAATTCTGTAAGTTTTGTATCCAAGTACGCAGATTTCGGTAAGTGATATATTTTTTCGTATGAAGTGCGTACCTAAGTATGGATGTGTATATTCTAAATGTTGTTTTTATTTCAAGTTCATGACTTAACAACCTGAAGAAGACTTATTAACAGTCGAAACGTCGGTGTGAAATTAATTTTTAATTATATTGGCTGCATGGAACTAGTTGTTTTATTCAATAATTACATCCAGTCGAGAAAATTCATTCATCAAAAGTGAAAAATATATGACATTTCTAAAAACAGTTTTAGATTTATTTCAATATTGTTTATTTTCTGTAGAAATTTCGTAGAAAATTGTAATGATAATGGCGAATTTGAGACCTCATTTACTTCCATTTCTTTCTGTTAAATAAATAAATGTAAAATTGTTTTATGAAATGTCAAAAAATTTCGTTATTGTACAATTTTCTATGACCGTGTTACAATTTTTCTAATAAATATTGATTGAAATATCGCGAAATACTAATATTTAGTTAACCATATGAGCCTTATTGCAAGGAATTTTTTATTCTGAACAACTTTTTTATTTAAACCTTTGCTGTAAAGTGAATAGGTAAAAATTTACACCAATATAAAAAAAAATAGCATTCAAATATAATATAATCGATATATTCGAGTATAAATACCTACCTAGTAGGTACGTAGTGATAATTACACATTTAATGGTACAAGAAAATATACGATGATATTCAAAGCTTATTCAAATTTATATACCGGGAGTTTTTTGTTTTTAATCAGTATACAGTATTGGCCATAAAGATAACAACTTTCGAAAATTTTCAATTACTTTTCATGGGAGAATGGAAATATAAAAATAATTTTCAGAATTATAATTCCCTTGAAACAAACTTATTTTATATAAAAAAAATTATATTACATTTGCAAATATTGATAAAGTTGTTTCTTGGAAAAATATGTACATGCCGCTAAGACAGAAAGTTTGTTTTCCGTTTTTCTCGTTTCACCGCCATTTTGCCACTACCGCCCTGCCATCTACATTCAGGATTTTTTCCCAACTTGCATTGTAAGTTAAGGTCAAACATACGCGTCGAAAGAACGAACCCTTTATTTTTTAAAAAACAGCAAATTCTGTATTCTTTATTTATTTTCATGTTCTTTATGGTCCAACAACCTCCATTCGTCAAAATATCATGGATTTTTTACAGTGACTTGTACATTGCAATGTCAGATGAAGAACATATTTTTGTTGGGTTCGTTCACTCCCATGAATTTTGTTTTGCAAATTCAAATTTCAATAAATTATTTCTTACAATTATTCTTATCGAAAAACAAAACAATTATTACTGTGAAGTCTTTGAACATTCTAGTATTTATATATGTGGATGAAAAGGATAACTGAAACATTCAACTATAAAAAGTTGAAGTCTAGTTGGTCAAAAATTCAGAATTTTGATACTGAATTTCTAATTCCCATGAACGACGACAGTAATGAAAATAATTCGTATATTTATAAATATAATCGTCTATAACATACTAAAATTATTTTACATTTGAATTTACAGTTTTTGAGAAACAAATAAGAATATACCAAAAAACACACTTTTTGGTATATTTTTATTTGTTTCTCAAAAACTGTAAATTCAAATGTAAAATAATTTTAGTATGTTATAGACGATCATATTTATAAATATACACATTATTTGTATTACTGTAGTCGTTCATGGGAATGTGTGACATATATTTGACTACTTTGAAAATTATGTTCATGTATAATATGTAAACAAAATTGGCATTTTAAAATTTATTACAAAACTTTGGACTTTTATCTACAAACGTAGGTATAAAACATTATATGTTTCATTTATTATAATAATGATATATTGTTTCAAAAAAGTCATGTTCATCTTGCGCTATCTTCAGCCCATATGGTTCACCTTAATATATATTTGAAACTTCGTAAAACTAACATATTTGTATGTATTGATCTCTTCTCTTCCTTTTCCAATACATTTTCTATTTGGATGTTATTATTTTTTCTCGTAAACTACAAATAATTTTGGTTTAAAAAAATAATACGAGAATTTTATTTTTTGCTAAGACTATCAAAAATCCAAATTTTGTTAAAAATTTCAATAGCAGTATTTATACTATAATTATAGCTTTGTACTATACATGTTTTCGTGTATTTTGTCAAAATGACTTTAAACATTAAGTAATATTATAATATTATCACTTTTACTTATTTTGCAGAAATTCCATTGAAGTATACTGGTTTTCAGTACTTTTCAAGGTTATTCGTTATTGCTTTGTTTTTTAGACACCTATTTCGAAGTAGGTTACGTTACAGCCTTGTTCAGACATGGACATGCAGAGGACACATTGAAGCCACAAACAGGCAACAGTAGCACAATGAAGAAGTACGGTTTGTGTTGCCTGACAAATAGAGGCAACGTGAATTTGTGGCTTCACTATTGACAAGTATCACTAAAATCGCAGCGCCGCAGCGGTTGTTTTGGAAGTATCGGAGACGAGATAAAGTTTTGTATACAGATCTGAACATATACGTTTTATGATGTTAATTAATTAAATATCAAAGAAAATTCTCTATATTACTGTGTTTTTAGGTATTATACACAACAGTGTTTATACTTTACTACAAGATTAAAGCAATGTTATGTTACATACATTATATCATAGAGCAAAAATCTCTGCTACATGATCTAAGGTTACAATGAGTATCTGTATTTTAATTAAATTTGTATATTCACATACGTCAATTTCATTTGAGATGACGAGCGATCAGAAGACAGTACAATGAAAATTTCATAATTATTTTACCCAAGATTTTACCTATTTGAAAGCATCTTCAGAATCTAGATATGTAAATTAAATGTGAAAAGGTATTGAATGCCGGACATATAATATTATATGGAAAATTGAAATAAGACAAACATATACACACTTGTATGCTATCCTCAAAAATACACGAATATACACATCCGTTTTTCTGAATTGCCTTGCGAAATAATACGTATTAAATATTACAAGCTCAAATTTCTAGCTTGACAATATAAAATATAATAACCTTTATTAAAATAATCAGTGTCTTCGAAATGTAATGAATAATTCTAATTTGGACACTGGTTTTCCAATTTTTAATTTCATAATCCAGGCTTATCGCCTATCCGTTTTCTCATTTATTCGAATAACTATTGCAATGGTTTTTTTTCCACTGTGTAGGAAACTAACATTTGTATGTTTTTTAATAAAGACTTACACTCAGGCGCTGAACTATATATATATTACTCATGTTTACAAGTAAAAAATAATCATAAGTTTTAAAATTAAAACAACTTGATTACAATAGTTTACATATGGCATCAAGTATTTTATCTCGTCTCTGGTAGTTACATTTTTCGCCGCCAGATAGAGTATCGCTTAGTGATACTTATCAATGTCTTGGAAAAGTAGAAGTTCACATTCACTGATAACTTTAAATCATTGAAATGTTTTGTTTGTAGCCTTAAAAATTTATTTCTTCTGCCACTTGCGAATTATTTTATTATTGTTGATTACTATCGATTGTAATTTTTCTGTTGGTTTTATTGATTTGGCTTAGTTTTTTGTTATAATCTTATGTTTGATTGTATAAAGAAAAAGAGATGAGACAAGAAATAATTGTGAGCTCCTGTTTTGCTTTAATTTTGAGACCACAAACAAGTTCCACGTGTGAACGGCTCAAATTTTTGTGTCTCCGTACTTCTTAATTACGCCAGTGTAGCCTCTGCGCTGCGCGGCTAAATGTGTCCATGTCTGAACATGGCTTTATAATCGCGGATTGCCGTTCACTGTATCAACTTTTACTACTATATTGATATCCCTGAATTTAGTTTGGAGAACTGAGAACACTGGCGTGAACAAAGCATTACTAAAACTGTACATGTTAAACGAACCAATTTATTTACCTGCAAATCGAACCTCCGCCATCCTTGTTCGCTTTTATATCTGTATGCTGTTGCTAAAATGTGACATAAGCCGCCATTAATTTTAAAGTCCATAAAACATCTCATCTGAAACAAAATAAGGTTAAATTATTTCTAAACAAAATATACAACTAATGCAATCTTACCGGAATTCTGGTTAATGCCGGTTTACTAGCATTTTTACTCAAATTATCCTCTTGAAATTGTAATAGTTGTATTACAAGAGTTGCTAAACTCTTATTTGTTGGAGGGTCGGCTTGGACATACTGAAATAACCATAAAAATAAATCTAACCTTCTTAATAGTCGTCAACGATACACAATATATTTGTTTACTACTAATTTTTATATACTTATACAAGCTTAATAATTAAAAATAAAGTTGATTGTTTATATTATGAACAATAAACAAACATTAAAAGCATGACTGCAGTATAATGACGCCGGATGCATAAACGGATTCCTACCTTTTTGCAATTCTTTAGCAACCACTGACGTACTACATCAAATAAAGTAACGGTTTCTGGAGATTCAAAAAATTTTGAATTTGGACTACCATCTTTCTTTGGACCAAACGCTATCATTTTATAAAATTTATGTGAAATATTTATTCCCACCCAACCAGTTCTGACACACGCAAACTACAACACCACCATATTTGATCACCTTTGTTTCATTTTTGGTGCTGCCCTCTACAACGAACTACAATTAAATTTTAAATGAATATTTCAAATATGTCATTCGATGGTCATTCGGTACCCCCTACAAGTTATCGATCCACGTTTCGTGCATCGTTGGCTTACTCTGACATTTATTTATCTATGGTATAAGCATATCATACAACCTAGGTAGAAGCAAAATTCTCGTAGCCGCCTTGCGGCAGAAATTTGTTCTGCTGAAAGGTATACTCATTTATGTAATGCGACATTGCAATTATTTTTCAGTTTTTGGATTGTTGTACGTTAATTATCGCTAGTTCTATTATTTACAAGGTTTTAATTAATCTTTTAAATATTTATTTTCTTTGAATCGTCTTTTATAGAACTAGCGGAACCGGTAGGCAGATATTGGCCTGAGCCGGAGACCTCGCTAGCAAAATATACTTCTTTATTTATAAAATTCCAGTGTTCGTAATTCTTCTCCTAAACGGCTTGACCGATTTTGATGAAATTTTCTTGTTTTGTACTTATAGGGTCAGCTGGATAGTTTAATGCATGTCATGAATTTAAGTCAGAAAAAGGAAAAAAAAAATTTTGGATCTCGACGACCTACCGGGTCCAACCGTAGCTAAGAACCATGGAGGTGACCTCATAAGTAAAAAAAAAAATTTTTTTCATCAAAATCGATCAAACCGTTCAGAAGGAGAAGAAATACGAATTTTGTATATATATATATAAAGATTAGCAGTGTTTGGTGTGCTTAAAGTGTATACTTTTAATATTTTGTTGCTTTCCTTTTTTGACATTTTTATCTCAAATTATTATGGAAACCATACAAAAACGCAGATTTGTTCATAAGAATTGTTGTTTATGGTTGCAATTCGCAATTTAAATAGAGATGTGAACATTAAGTTTTTGCTGTTTTCCAAAGAAAGGTGAATACAGTACGATTGATGAATAAGTTTGGGGAAATGAAATTATTTTGCAAAAGAAATCAGTTTCACAACATATGCAAATTTGCTCACTGCACTTTATAAATGAAGATTATGTTTAATGAACTTGTTTGCAAACATGACTCATCCTTTTCACCTAAAAAGCAAACTGATGCAATAAAAGCAAACAAAACAAATAAATAACGATAATAATACTTCATCTTTAAATGATCTACTAACTTGGAGAGATCGGGCAAACGCAAAGCTAATTGCAATCTAGGTTATAAAAGTGAATAATGTATATGTGAAGTATAATTTGAGGAAATTAAAAAGTATAAAAAAATCACATTTTGAAGTTTTAATTTATGTATCCACAAGTTTTTTGCATTTCATCTTTTGGAAACTTGTGCAGGTTTATTTTATTTTGATCGTATGAACCACACAGCACACACCATATACATGATAATAGGGTAACACGAACGAGCAAATGTCAAAATTTGCCCAAGATTTTCTAAAATTCATGATTTACGCTGTCTTGTGCTAGGTTAAGTATGCAAAGATACATTCAAAGTCGAGGAAAAAAGTTTGCGGGGCTGGCGCCACAGTTTGACATGACCAGCGATCTCTCTCCTTCGAAAAAGATCAAAATATGTTCACACTCAGCACTGGGGCTGCGAAAAATGATGCAAGGTTAATTTATCATTGTGAAATAAGGAAGGCAAAGAAATTTTTTTCTATTCACAAATTTGCTAGAAAAATATTGTCAATGAACTTTTGACTCTAAATCAGTCATATTACGATTCTAAATACTGAAAAAAAATTGAAGACTATTTAAATGTGTTCAATAGTTTAATACTATACTATAGAATATATAATTTATATTTGAAATAGTAGATATTAACACCACTTGTTAACGCGCATGTCATCCAAAGGCGCATATTGTTTATTTTGTTGACAAAGTTGATATAGATTTTCCGACAAAAATGTGCCATATCTTCTTGTAGGTCTCGGTCTCGTAGTGCCGTAGAAGATGCCCAAACCACTTGAGACCCCTCATCTCGATCCTTTGGATAATCGTTTCCTATGCTGCCATATTATTTCTTATTTCTTCATTTCGGATTTTGATTCTCCTTGATGTCTGGGAATTTCTACGTAAGTAGTTTATCTCTACGACTATCAATCGCTGTTTCTCATCTCCTTTTATCGACCAAATTTCACTACCGTAGCATAGTAATGGTTCTACCATTGTTGTATCAATCCTCCTTTTATTTTTGTCGCTAATGTTTTTGTTCCACCATACAGAATTCAATGCACCTATAACTTTTCTAGCTTTTTGAATTCTGTTATTTATTTCTTGTTTACCAACACCATGTTTGTCCGCTATTGCACCCAAGTATGTGAATTTATCTACCTGTTTAGTCGTAGTATCTTCAAATAATTAGTACAACAAATTTTGCATCAGAATTGATCACTAGGTATTCTGTTTTTTCAAGGCTCACTTGAAATCCCCACTTCTCGTATTCAGCATATAATCTTCTAAGCATGAACTCCAAGTCATATACATATTGTTGAGTTATTTATTTATAACAATTTGTTTGCCTGTGTGGCACAAGAGAAGAAAAAAGAATATTAATAATAAATTTTAACAAAAATATTAACATAAATTACCAAAGATTTTATATTCATATTATTAAAACAATAGAAAAAAATACTAAATTGAAACACAAGAAAAAAATATTACAATTAGAATTTTACACTTTCATTTCAGTTATCTAAGATAATAATTATGAATATCTTTACTGAATTTGGATAACGAGTCGAAAAAGATATTATGAGAAGAAATACAATTAAAATTATCACAAAGCATTCGTAAAGGTGACAAACTCATAATATGTTCGAGCAGTAGCACAATAAAAAGTTTGCTTAAACCTTAGAATTCGGTCTAGGAATATATATTGGAATCTTGCCGAGAATGACAGGATCTTTTTCAATGCCATGTAAGACTTTGTACAAATATAAAGAAGACTGTATTTTCCTACGGGAGTAAAGAGGTATAATTTAGTTCAGAAAGTAAAGAATGGTAATCAAAATTAAAACTGGGATAGTGTTTATATAGTTTGAAATGACAAAATTTAACAAATTTTCTCTGAAGAGACTCAAGTAAACATTTATATTTACTGTAGATGGGACTCTAGACATGCATACAGTACTCCAGTTATGATATGACAATAGAAAAATACAGCCTCCTAATCGTTGAAATTAGGGTGAAGCATTGTGAACTGCGAATATTGAATCCAAGGTTCCTATATGCTGATTTGACAATATTACGTATACATATGTTCAGTAAAATTGAGTTTTTCATCGAAAATTACTCCGAGGTCTTTATATTGGGTAATTCTTTCAAGTGAAATATTATCAATTTTATAATCATAAGTATAAACAAACTTTTTAACAAAGAAGCTCATTATTTTACATTTACTATGGTTCAAAAACAATTTAGAGGATTTAGACCATGATAATATGTTGGTAATATCTGCTTGTAGGTATATGGAATCTTGGGAGGAGTTATTAGTTCTGAAAATGTTTAAGTCATCAGCATATAACAAAACTTATGAATGATTAACTGAATCAACTATGTCATTTATAAAATGCAAGTTTGATCCTTGAGGAACACCGGAGGTGGCGGTAAAATGTTTCGATGTAAAGTTATTTAAAGACACGATTAACTCGCTATCGCTAAGATAAGAAGAGAGAAATAGAAGAAGATCAGATGAAAATTTAAACTAAACATTTAGTTTATACACAAAATGTGGTGATTAATACGATCAAATGCCTTCGAAAAATCTGTATAGATAACATCAACTTGAGAGTTATCATGTAAATAATTGAGTGTGAATTCTGTGAAGTTCATGGGATTAGAAGTAGTTGATCGTCCACTAATAAATCCGTGTTGATGAATAGAAATACGATTTTGGACAGAATTATACATTGATTTGTAGATAATAGATTCAAAAACTTTAGAGATATTAGAAAGAATAGCTCTGAATCGGTAATTGGAAACAGAAGTTACATCACCAGATTTGTAAACGGGTTTGATAAAAGATCGTTTCGCTTGATAGTTAGACATGAATTCATCAAATCTTGTATTCTTTTAAACAGTTTTGCCCCTGCATTTTATATTAGTTTGGCAGAGATATTTCCTGGTCCTGTTGCTCTTCATTCTTTCATTTCTTGAACAGACGTTATTAATTCATCATAGCTGATTAAGGTATTAGGAATGACGCTGTGTAAGTTCTCCATAGCATTACCCAAAAATTCTCTATTTTCTACTAGCAATGATTCATACTACCGCCATTCTTCCATATTTATTACCCATAGTGTATTTTCCTTGGTGTATGTCTTCATTTGTTTTATTGTATGCCATACTTCTGCTGATTGCGCTGTTCCTAGGTAACAATTTATTTCAGTGCATCTTTGTTTTTTTATTTTGCTTTTCACTTCTTTGTTTATATTTTTGTATTTTTGTCTGTTCTCGTCAGGTACTTTTGATATAACTGATTCTTTTGTTCAATTAATTCTTTAAAACTTCTGTAAGAAAACCTGGTATAATTTTAGTTTTTTTGTTTGGAATATCACCTAAAGTTTCCTGAGCAATTTGGTGTATAGAATTTTTTATGTTCGTATACTCTTCTTCAATGTCATCTAAAGGTGGATTATTATTTAATGCATTATTCAGTCTCCATTCGTATAATTCTCTGATACTTTCTTGCTTTAGTAAATATAACGTATTCTTCTGCAATGATACTTCCGACGTTTTAGTATCACGTCTGTCAATCTCGCTTTTTTTTTATTTTGAGTTTTTATACGGATAGACTACTTTATTTCATGGTTATTTTAAATAAATAATGTATAAAGAATGTTCTTTTAAATGATTTTCCGTTTCAATTTTGGTACATATATACAAAATTTCTGACATGTTCTGACAATCTGTAATCAACTGTTAAAATGTTAAATAAAGTTTCTGGAGATTATAAAGCTGAATAGTGCAGTGCACTGTTAACAGAATTAATGTATTCTACTTCAGAACGCATTTTATAGCGTTTAGGAATTTCTCTACAATGATATGAGTAAACTAACATAAATTATATTTTATTTCATTACCTATATGTATTTTGTATTTGTATCTAAAAATTTGTCTTTTATGTATTCTAAATATTATGTATTTTTGTATTTATTGACTATATATTTTGACGTGGAATGCACATTTTTAGACGCAAATAAATGTTATTTTGTGAAATTTGTTAATTTTACATAAAAACAATGGGAGAGAACGACACTTTCATCTGGTAATATTTCCGTAACTCTTATTTTATTATTATATTTAAATAATTTACACAATTTTAAACCATATACCCCCAATATGTTTTAAACAATATAATTAGAAAATCATATCATGCATAATATCATACACCGTGTGTCCCACGTAAATGTTGGCATAGGCAATTAACATGTAAAATCAGTTTTTTTTAAATAAAAAGTGCATCCAAATTTTGTATCACAATACTGCCATTATCCCTACATCTTGTTTAATACAGAAAAATATAATTTGATACAGCAATTTAATGAAATTAATAATAATAATTCCTAATTTTCCGCCTAATGTTTTTATTGCTACTGACGTATAGTGCTTGCAATTTGTTTTAAATATTTTAATCTGTCACTGTCATCATGAATACATTAAATGTCGAGAACCGTGTAAATATTATTAGAATGTATTATGTGGGGCGCAATGCAATACAAATATCTGAATACTTCACATCGCCAGAAATTGACAGTGACAGATTAAAATATTTAAAACAAATTGCAAGCACTATACATCAGTAACAATAAAAAGAGTATTTCATTAATTTGCGGTATCAAAATAAATTAATCTGTATTAAATAAGGTGTGGGGATATTGGCAGGTATTTTTAGTTTCTCATTCCAGAACACTCTCAAAGTTTCCTTTTCATATTATTTCCTATAACTTATTTGATCAACTGTCAAAATAAAAACTTTCAATATTTATGTTAAAACTTACCCTTATTCTTGTTTAGTTAACGATATTACATGTCTATTTGATTCAAATTTATTTTATTTGTAACATTTTCAAATTTAAACCTTGGTATCAAAATAATAGTTATTTACTTTACAAGTGGGCAAAGTAAGGAATTGCCCACGACAGATATTTTAGCACATGAAGCCGAAGGCTGAGTATGATAATTTTATCGAGTGATTAATTCCACTTTGCCCACGTATGAAGTATAACGTTTTATCCAACATTTCTTAATAAATGCAAAATTTATTAAAGAAATATTATTTCAATTTGACAGTGACATATGCTTTAAATTTTCTAAATTAAAATGTCAATCGAAGTAGTTACCAAGGTGTTGTGTGTTATTATTATTGTTATAAATAAAAAATTTCTCATTAGTGACTCCAAATTATACCCACTAGTGGGTAATCAATTACTTTTTTACAATTGCCATAGTTATAGAGCATTTATTG
Source organism: Poecilus cupreus (assembly GCA_963942605.1). Classification (NCBI taxonomy): domain Eukaryota; kingdom Metazoa; phylum Arthropoda; class Insecta; order Coleoptera; family Carabidae; genus Poecilus; species Poecilus cupreus. The sequence goes on from OZ012715.1 coordinate 27,255,057, forward strand.
AGAGGTGTTGGAGAAAATAAGATTATTGACACATTATACTCATACTCATATTTATTTATTAAGAAACATTTTTTTTTTATTATTTAGGCCATTCAGACCCCAGAAATTCAGCGACTTTCAACCGTGCTAAACGTCTGGCAGCAATGAGTTTCTTGAGTTCCCCAGGATTTCGGCCACTGTCAGTGACTTTCAGAAGAATTTAGGGGATTCTCCAGGTCCAGCTAAATTTTAGTCTGTATTTCTATGGACAAGATCTACTGTCAACAATGCTATATTTGTAAATATGTAAATTTGTCAAAATAAATACTTTACGCATATTTGAATCAAAAATAATTTATTTATACTTTAACAACGACGCTACAATCGTACAATCCTTGTTCATTTAACAGAGCTTCTTAAAGACATTTTTAACAATTGATTCAAAGCTTCCTCGTCGTGCACATCAGAAATAAAAATAATACTGATTTTTGTAGATGAAATGGTTTTAAAATAAAACATATTTAAATTCTTCCATTGATGTTGGTGCAGTGCACTTGGTATTCCGCGTTTGTTTTGCTTTCGGGTTGCTCCAGGTTACCCCTGGAGATGTTGTTCACGATGACATCTGCTCCGGCTATTCGAAAATGCTGCACTGGGAGATCCAGAGATCTGAAAGGAAATAATATTTTATTCGGTTTATAAATAAATTTATATTATTTTAAATAACATCTTAAGACTTTAGAAAATTATAGCAAAAATTGTAGTCAGATTAATTTAAAGTAAATAATGTGTTACCTGTCATTTAAAATGCTCTAAAATTATAAGGTTTTTAATGATTTTATTTTGTGTTAGTGACCTTTGTCCATGTACAAGAGATTATGTAAAATCTCACAATAATGTAACACAATGAGGTAAATAGCTCCGTGGTAACGTGTCGGACTGTGGATCGTGAGATCCTCAGTTTGAATCTCACTGCCGACAGTTACAAATTTAAATTTACCCCTGTGGTTCCCCTTCCACTAACATCCTTGGGGGCTATGATTTGACGGCTGGTAACCGCACTTCATACGAAAAAATATATCACTTACCGAGATCTGCGTAAGCAGAGTACCACACCCGTAATGGGTAAAAGGTATATATATATATATATATATATATATATATATATATATATATTTTTTTTTATTTTTTTGTAAGCCCTAGACAGTTAGTCTCGTGCGACAACCACAGAACTTCTTTAATTATTTTGTGTTACATATATATACAGGGTGGGCCATTTTAAGTTGCGTTCAGGAATATCTCGGAAACGAAGCATCGGATGAAAAATCCAAAAAACACGTCTAAAATATTTTCGAGGGGGACATCCCATGACACCAAATTCAACCCCCTCGCCCCAACCCTGGTGGGGTGGGGCGGGGGTAAGTTTGAAATCTTAAATGGGAACCCCAAATTTTTTTTGCAGATTCGCATTCTACGTGAAAAACGGAATTCAGTGACATCAAAATTTTTGCCCCCGCCCACCCCCCCGGGCCAGTTGGGTGGTGGGAAACTTTCAAATTGGTTACGGGAACACCCACTTTTTCTCAAAGATTCGCATTCTACGTTAACAACTACATGCAGTACCATCAAAATTTTCACCCCTGCCTCCACCCCGACCCTGGAAGGTGGGGTGGGGGTGAGTATGAAAACTTAAATCGGAACCCCAAATTTTTTTACAGATTCGCATTCGGCGTGAAAAACTAAATTCAGTAACATCAAAATTTGCGCCCCTGTCCCCCTCCCCCGTGCCAGTGCCGTGCACCCCGTTGGTTAGATGCGAGGGGACTCGAGAATTGGATCGAATCTTCGAGAAAAAGTGGGCGTTCCCGTAACCAATTTGAAAGTTTCCCAACACCCAACTGGCCCGGGGGGGTGGGCGGGGGCTAAAATTTTGATGTCACTGAATTCCGTTTTTCACGTAGAATGCGAATCTGCAAAAAAAATTTGGTGTTCCCATTTAAGATTTCAAACTTACCCCCGCCCCACCCCACCAGGGTTGGGGCGGGGGGGTTGAATTTGGTGTCATGGGATGTCCCCCTCGAAAATATTTTAGTCGTATTTTTTGGATTTTTCATCCGATGCTTCGTTTCCGAGATATTCCTGAACGCAACTTAAAATGGCCCACCCTGTATATATATTTTATAGCTGTCTAGGGCTTACAAAAACGAAATATCTTATTCTGCTAGGTTCCTCTATGTCTGCTGGACGTCTCTGGATTTTTCACTTCATTTTAACACTTATTTTAATGCTGGACGTCAGCCGTGTGTGAGAAAAAAGATATACACGATCACTCACATAGTATTCGAACACTGATGGATTCACAATGTCAAATTATTTGTAATGATGAACTGAACTAGCAGCAAATTCGAAAAGATATTCTAACATGTGATAGCAAAACACAAACTGGAACTATTAAATATGATTTAATTCTCGTCCAAAAGATGTTTGATGTCATGTACTTCATTCTTTTGCATTTCCAGAAGCTCTACAGATGCATCATACCTACCTAAAACAATTATCACCCTGATGAAGACTTAATTGATTTCTAAACTTTGATGTGTAACTGAATTTTATTAATCTGACAGTTTCCTTTAAAAACTTTTTATCTTTCAATAACTTTATAGCGTGAAACCTCTTGAAAAAAATATTTTAGTTCTATCTTTCAAAAGCACGATAACAATAAATTTTATACTTCTATAATCCTAGTTAGAATAATTTCTATTTACCAATACTATTTCAATGAGAAAAAAATATTATTTTTAACCAAAGGTTCTCAAAATATAGAACCCAACTTTTTATTTTAAATGTCAAAACATATATTATGTGGTAAATAGCTCCGTGGTAACGCATCGGACTGTGGATCGTGAGATCCTCATTTCAAAACGCAAAAATTTATCACCTACCGAGATCTGCGAATGAGAGTGCCACACCCACAATGGGTAAAGGGCGTGATGATATATTTATTTTATTTTATTTAAACATATATTTTTATTAGCTCATTCGATAGAGCAATTTTTTTCTGAATTGTCTTGTTAAATAGAAATTGTTGTCTTATAATTCTCGAAGTAGCATTGGTGGCACACTTAAATGAAACACTGTATCCGAAATGTAACTACAAGATTTTTTATGTACATAATATAAATAAATAATTAAAAATACAAAACTTAAATTTTGGACTAACAGAATTGTAGGATGCAAGAATATAAATAACAGTGTATCTTTCTACATGTTTTATTTGAAATTTGCAGTTAAATTATAATATGGAATATCAGCAGAGTGTCAACAGGCACCAAAATAACATACGTATTAGTTACAGTAATCTAAAATGTAATATTAATTGGAGAATTTATCGCATTCTATAAGCTTCTGCGCTTCATTCTGAAAAAAAAAACATATTAATATAAAGGTTGTAGATATAAATATAAAATAATGTTACAGTACCTGTATAAGTTTATATATAATCATGAGGCTGTCAACGGATGCTTTACAGTTAGTAGAATCTCCAGCTGTAACCGGGGCCGTCCCAGAGCCGAGTCCGCGCTTACCCCAGCCCGTGGAAAAGTTTAATTGTCCATGAGCATGCGAGCAGACAAACAATAACACTATCAGAGCAACGAAAGCAACAGATAAACGACCCATTATACTGCAACTGAAGAAGAAGAACAATTTTATTATTAATATATTCTGCACTTGCAGTAACTACTAACTACTTACTAGTAAGAACAGAAAACCGGATTTGAAGTGTAACTAACGAACAGCTCTAGTTCTTACACAACAATGATGTACCAACAGTGCAGTCTCCCTGAATTTATACCAGAGCTGAAGCCGGAGTCTCACCCTCCAATCCGGAATCCCCACCAATCAGATAAACACTACGTCTTGAAGCACACAATTCAGTTGCCCACATATCTTTCTTCGTCAATCTGATGCAACAGATCTAATTTCATTTATTTATATTCTCATCATTACTTTATTTTCATAAATTAAACATTTAATTGAATGTCTAATTTATCTAACTAAATACCTAATATGTAAACTACGTCTTTTCGAAGTTACTACTAGAGAGAGATTGTGTTTTATCAGATCGGTAATAAATTTCTATAAACTTTTTAGCATGCCAGGAAAGACGGATATTGCGATTTCCATATATCAAACACTACAGGTAGGTATTAGTTAAAAGTGATAAAGCAGGTAAATCAATCGACCAGTGACCAAAAAAAGTATGGATTATTGACTTTAGAGAGTAAACAAGACAAATAAATAGATAATATTAGATATAAACAAAAAGTAACGAACTAAATGCTTGAGGCTGCTGCCAATATTTACTCTAGATTCTCTAATATAATTACTTATATGATTCTTCAAATATCCGTATTTCCAAACACAATTGAAAAAGATAAGGTACAAATACCATTTATGAAATTATAGTATACTGCTTAATGAAGACTTAATTTTATTAAATTATTGAACAAGTTTTTATATCTACAACCATTCAAGCTATTAATTTTAATTCGTTTGTTCCTTTTTTACAGGATGAGTTTTTTAAAGCAACTGATCAGTTTGTTGGCTAACTAAAAACTTTAGAGAAAAAATAAATAAACAGATTTATACCGATTGTATGATTGGCAAAATAAAATTATTAGATTAGTTATATTTTCTTAAATAGAAAGGAGTAGTTTTAATTTTTGAAATTAAGGTCAAATAAACATTAAGATCTTTAATATGGAATATACAATTTCAGGTAGGCTTTTGAACAAAATAAGTTATTGTTTTTTTTGTTGACAAATTATTGACAGGAGTATCAAAAAAAAAAACAGTAACTTATTTTGTTGAACAGCCTACCTGAAGTTGTATATTCTATATTAAAGATGTTAATGTTTATTTGAACTTCGTGACCTTAATTTTAAGTATAGGGACATGTTATATTGTTGAAAAGGAAATACTTCGGCCTTCGGGCTATCCATTTCAATAAATAAAAGTGCTCCTTTCTATTTAAGAAAATATAACTTTCATTCCCCCTCGCTACATCCCCCTAATAATTTTATTTTGCCAATCATACTATAATGTCCCCCTACTTGCTGTATAAGCCTGTTTATTTATTTTTTTCTCTAAAGTTATTCGTTAGCCAGCAAAACTGATTGGTTGCTTTAAACAACTCAACCTGTAGATAATAAAGATATATCTATAACTATATTATTTCTATTGTTATTCTATCAAATATTTGGCCACGTTCTTTTTAAAAATGTAGTTCTGGCAGCATAAGAACCTCTCTGAGGCTGATTTAGTTTCACTAGCAACAAATGGCCGTCGCACAGATTGAGATTTGGACTGCACCAGGGCGAATTGGTCGGTACTTGTGATCCTGGGCCTCTTAGGCCTGTCGTGTCAATGATGATGAAAATTTATATATATATTTTTTTTTTATTGGAAATAATTCAGTCGAGGCTGTTCTCCCAATAACCTTTACAATCTGTACATTTCAAGCGTAGACAATACAAAATGACAAATTTTACACAATTACAGGCAAGACACCTTTTTACAGAAAAGTAAGTTACGTTTCAAAGAATCAAAATGATTATGATAAACTTTTAAGTTTTAAGTTACAAAGATAATGAATAGACATACAGAGTGTCCCATTTTACATTATATCCTTGAATATCTCGAAATGAAAGCATTTTACCGAAAAGTATGCCGAATCATAATCGTCATGGTTTTGAGGGGGACATCGGATTTTGACAAAATGGCACCCCTAGCTCCCCAAGGGGAGCCGGGAGGAGGTCAACTTACAATTTTTAAATGGGAACCCCTATTTTTTATTGCAGATTCTGAAAGAGCGTTAAAAAATATGTAGGGTTTATTTGGATACTTTTTTCAATTTGTAACAGGTGGCGATGTAATCGTGAAAGTATGATTTTCCTGCAAAATATTCTTAAGTTGCACTGATGATGTTGGGTTCTGATTGATAATTTATTAAAAAGATAAGAAGGAGATTTATTACAGATCACGATGAGCTAGACAAGCTAAATGAAACATTCTCATTTCTTTCATAGGAAGCCATCCCAAATTATGAATATGTGCCGTTAGATTTTCTATTCTTCTTGAACCGAAAACAAATCGTACACAACAGTTTTGTACTTTCTGTATACGTTTGGCATCATGTGAGGTAATATGAGAGCCGTAAATGGTGTCGCAGTAGAAAAATACAGAAAGCACAATACTACTGCATAAAATTATTCTGTTTTGTTTTGAAAACACAAATCGATTAATGAATAAGTTTTTCAAAGCCAGGAAAGCTTTTCTAATTAAAAGTAAAACGTACTCAGAGAATCTTAATTTACTGTCCAACACAAGCCCTAGATTTTTACAGGAAGCAGAAATGTTAATTTTAATGTTGTTAATAGTGATATTAAGTAAATTACTCTGTAAAAGTTTATTTCTAAGTTTATCACTACCAAACAACATAATTTGTGACTTGGATTCATTTAACTGGAGACAGTTTTTAATACTATATTTAGCAATTGCTTCCAAATCTTGATTGAGATTTTTAACAGCCGAGACTGTATCCGTGGGATCAAAATATATTCTTATTCATTCATTTTGCAATGGCATGCAATTATTTGTTCAGTATTTAATTCTTCTATGTCTAGTATGTTTCATAAATGTTTAGTATTATTCGATAAAAATAAATAGTATAAATAGCTCTGCGGAACATAAAATCCACAGTTCGTTTTCCATGGCAGACAATAACATTTAATTCCTGTATGAATTTCCCTTCAATAACATCTTCAGAAGCCGTGATTCGACGGCTAATAACCGCGCTTTACGCAATAAATATATTACTTACTAAGATCTGCAGTATGTAGAAAGCCATACCCAGTAACGTGTAATGATATATTTATTTAAAAAAATGCTTCATTTGAGAAACATTAAATTAGTAAAATATATTTCTTAGAAGAAAACAGTTCGAAGAATAGAACTATAAATCTAAGTTGCTAAAGTATTTTTTTATAAGTTAAAAAACTTTCAGATCTCAACAAATTAAAAGACATTTGGATTGAGTTCTGAAGAATATTTATTGAAATATGTTTCAAATTACTAAACGCAATTCTTGTCTAGTCATGCCATTAAATTTCTGCAGAAAATAAATTTTAAAGAAACTAATATTATAGCAAGATCGAATAACAGACTGGTAAGGGAAGCTATAGAAATCTATAAGCAGAAGAATAAGAACCAAGACGAAGGTTAATGGCTAAACAAGACATGGCTTCCCCTGTTTTATAAATCTTAATTTGTATATACATAGCTACCGTTTCTATTTATTTGTTCATGTTATTCATTTGTTACCTGACGAAGAATTACGTGCGTTCGAAATGTTGTATTTTAATAAATATTCTACAGAACTTAATCCAAAATTCTTTTAAAATATTTTTTTATTTAATATAAGAGTAAAATTCTTAGACATGAAAACTAAATTATGATTCATATCACTGGTAAAAGTAATCGATCTATGTAGTACGCAGCAAATTCCATTCACAGAAACATGTAATGGTGGTGTTTTAATTGTTGCTTAGAAGAGGGAATGAAGCCACAAAATACTCAGAGAAGCCGAGTAGTTTATTTTTAGGTACTTTGTAAGATGTGAGAAATTGGCAATCGAACAGAATCCAATCAGAACACAGTGAACACCAATCAACACAATCCAACAACTTTAATAGACGGACAAACACATTCTCAGACTTTTAATTATGTTCAGTAAACATTCATTTACTTTAAATTTAGAATATATTGAAAACTAAAACAATTCTGTTTGAAAAAGTAAATTAAAATTTGCTGGCCATGTCAATCAGTAATGATTTCATTTACGTTAGCAATTTCCCTAGAGCGGTATCTTACTATCGAAGTTTATAAACAGTTAAACTTGTAAACTGCAATAAAAGCGAAATTACTTTACATTAGGGCTGCCAATTGGATCCGGATTTGATATGTATCCGGATATTCTAATCTCTATGGATCTTAAAACCGGATATCGTATATCCGAGTATCCGGATCCGGATTTGACTAACATTCTAGTACCAAAATCGTCAATTAATTGACTAAATATCTTTTTTTTTTATGAAGATGAGAGGCGGACTAACTACTATGGCCATATGCCGCCTCATGATTGGATGATTATGAAAGTATGTGAACAACACAAACGACCATGCTCTTCAGTGGGATTCGAACCCACGACCCCTGGCGTGCTAGGCTAGTGACATAGCCACCACGCCACCGAGATCGGCTCTAAATATAATTATATATATTATCTTAAATATAATAAAGGAATGAAGGAAAACAGCAAAGGAATAAAACTTTTTAATTGGTACTTAGATAGTTTTATTTCTTCTAACAATACGAGAATATTTATATTTATAAATTATGAATTAATCAAAGAAACTTTTTACAATGCTACAAATATTCTATGTAATCCTAGATTAAATAGGTTAAAAATTAAAACTTGTTAATACAAACAACTTAAGTAATATCATTTTATCAACACAATTAGCAAAGGACCTATACATCGTGTTTCTTTAATATTTTTAATAAATACCAATTTTTATTATTGTTGATTCATTTCCATCATGTAAAAATATACTTTTATAATTTCTACAGTAAAAGTTTTCAATGAAGACAAAATGGACGAGGGCCCACTTTCATTAACAGCTGGAAGAACAAAAAAGTACGTGTAAAATTGCCATTAGAACCTTGTATCGTGTATTAATGCTTTGTTCTTTGCGTACACAAAGTTTTAGATTCTAGGACGCGAATTTTATTATTGTGTTGTGTAATAGACCACAGCTCTATACAACTAAAATATACAAGCGTGAGACTATGTGTGTAGTATATATTTACTTTCAATAATTATTTGTCTCAATGAAGCAGGATTGTATTTTTTTACCTGAAAACGAAATTTCCAAACTACATATTTTTTTAAACAATCATACATTATTGAGTGAATTTTAAAAGTACACAAATTTTGTTAAATAGTTCTAAAAATCATTAAAATATAAAACAAATTGTAATGAAATGATTAATTAAGTTAACGAAGCTATTACACATGGAATGAATATGTGTTATCACGTTTCATGAAAGACGATTAAATAGTATGCGATGAGGTGACAACCATCCCCATTTGAATACGAGAAGCACCAGTACAACGCACAATAAAATTATTGTAGAATGAACATGTATATACGTATCTAATGAGGAGGTAAATAAAATGTCAGAACATTTAGTTAAGAAATGTTCCACTATTTTATATGTAAATGTATGTTTTAAACGTTTCCTATGAATTCATCGCACACAGCCGACAACTGTTCGCACTCCTTGGCCTTTTGCTGCAGAGATTCCATCAGCGACTGGTTTTTAATTTCGTAACGTTTAAGCTGCGCTGTCAATCGGGCCATTTCAGTTTCGTGTTGTTTCTTCATAGTAGCTAGTTCTTGATTAGAACTGAAAGCAGAAATGTTTCAAAATGGGTCATTTATTTTACAATTACATAATAAAAAATTTAATTCTTAATGGTAATTCCCCCTGACTCATAACTGATGAAACTTTATGACCCATGAGTCTGGAATTACGAAAATAGAAAAATGGATATCCCACTAAGATTGTCCCTCTTTCGCTTGGGGTGCATTTGTGACGTTTGAAAGTTAGTGTATATAACCAATTTTTGTGACAGAATTTATTCTTTATTTTTATTAATTTACAATAGAATTTAATAGTTTCTTGTGTAATTATGATGTTCCTTATTTTTCTTCAACTCATTATTTCTTTCTTAACAGATTTTCCATTTACGTACACATTAAAATAGATATAATCTAGATATATGAACTAAATAAATGCGAAACAAGCGTTTAGTTTTAATAATGTGAAGTTCATTTTTATGAGTTGACGAAAAATAGTCGCGATTCTATTTTCGTGAACCTAGACTGACTGGCCATAAAATTTCATCAATTATGAATTAGTGGGACACCAGTATAAATCTTAAAATGTAAAAAGATAACCTCAGATTATCAGTCAGTTAAAAAAGTTAGCCGGACACTCATATGAATTGAAGCCTTTTAAGAATCTGTTTGAGTTGGAGTCGTAATTTGAATATAATTATTTAATTATCTGTAAAGCTAAGTATTACTTACATCTCTAATTGGGACATTGCGTGGGCTTTTAAAGATTCATATTTCTGTTCCTGGATGACTATAGTTTCTCGATTCATGGCGATGTCTTGTTTAAACGATTCCTCGTTATTCTTGTACCCTTGTACGACTGCCTTACAGCGTTCATATTTTCTAAACAAAAAAAGCGCAATAATGTAATTAGTATAGCTTGAACATCATTAATTATATAAAACTAAAAACAAAAGCAACAAAAATTTACAAAAATAAATAAACGACTTACTGATGCACGTCAGAAAAGGCCAATTCAATATTAGAAAGATGCATCTGGATAGTGTCTCTTTCTTTCTTTGTTTTTTCGTTTTCACTTAAAAGACTAGAGATTGATTTTTCATATTCCTCCATGATGCGACTGTAATAATATTCAATATTAAAAATACAGTAGACAACATTTTCGAAACGCAATTTTACCTGATTTGCATTTCACTTTGAGTTTTGTTAGTTAAGTCATCTGCGAGTTTAACTTCTTTTCGCTGCAGTTCTTTCAGGCGAGATTCATGTTGCTTAACCAATGCAGTTAATTCCTTCACTTCATTTTTCAAAGCATCTTCACTCGCTTGCAGACGATGTAATTGCTCGTCTTGTTCTTTAACATTTCCTTTGCTAGCAGCTGATTTTTTATATTCTTCCAGCAGCACATTCAGTTCGTTTTCTCTTCGCTTTAAGTCTGCTACTTCTGCTTCTAAAGCAACTGTTTTTTGTCTAGAGCTTTTCAACTCCTTTTTTAGGTCGGCCACTTGCACTTTGAATTTTTCACACTCAGCTTCGACGATAGCATATTTTTCCGCCATCTCTTCATAAACTTGTGCTTTCTGCAAATATAAAATATATCATTGAATTGTTTGTACTCGTAACTATAATTTGTATTACCGCTTCCAATGATTCTTTGTTGTCTATAGCACCGTTCATAATATCAGACTGCTTTTCAAAACATTCGTTCTGATTTATGATTTCACTGTAAATAGAGAAAGGTATTAGCATTTCAACATTATAAAACTGATTATGCAGATTAAGTAAATAAAATAAATCAATCGTTACGTATATTTTAAGGATTATTATATATTAAAAATGTGTCGCCGACAGGAATGCATGTTAACTCCGCCACCCAAATATATGAAAATGTATATTTTGAGTCAAAAGTTTATTATTAAACTCAGATAAAATTTTGATTGCCATTGGCACAATTAAGGTATGTCATTCAAAATATCTTTATTTCGCTGTTTCCGGTCAACTTGAATCTTACTTATTTATAAATTTTAAATTATAGTATCAAAGTTCTCTAATTTTAAATAGTAAGAATATAAGAAATAGTAATAAATATATACACAAAACAAAATCAGTATTAGCTATTAAAATATGAAATTTTACAAATAAGAGAAATAATTGTTAGAAAACGACAACACATTTGAAAGTATTACTAATTTGGGATAGTGTGCGAATGGGAGAAATGAAATCGAATCTTGAACTTCAATATTTTTAAACTGATCGTCTAGGTAGGACCCTAGTCCGATCTAGTTTTAATATAAATAACCAATTTACAAAAGTGGAGGACCCCATTATATCAGAAAAATTTGATTATAATTTCATTATTCCTTTTCTTTTGTATTACATATAACTTTCCGCATAAACAACTTCTAGACGGTACAACACAACATAAAGAAAAAAGTTTCAAATAAATATTGTAGCTAATATTATTCTATAGAAATAAATAGATTAATAGCTCTGTGGTAACGCATTGGACAGTGGATCGTGAGATCCTCAGTTCGAATCCCACAACCGACAGTTGCCACTTTATCCCCGTGGTTTCCCCTCCACTAACATTTTTGGGGGCTATGATATGACGACTTCTAACCGAAATTCATACGCAAAAATATATCATTTACCAAAATCTGTGTAAGTAGAGTGCCACATTCATAATGGATAAAAGGCGTGATTATACTTCTTTATGGAGATGGTAAGCGGACTAACTATTTTTGCTCATATGCCGCTGAACTACATAACATTTCCTCGAATTCAATTATTTTCGAGATATGCTCAAAAAATCTGCACATAATTTCCCGCATATTTAATTTATTAAATAACAAAAATAAATTACTTTAACCCTAAAAAACCCTGGTAAGCCTTCAAGTAAATAATAACTTTCGGTTGGATTACTAGCAAAATCTAATCAACTTGTAACTTGAACATCCAAATTCTAAATATATTTGAAAATGATATCGACCTTAGAATTTTAGTTATCGTGAACGAAGAAATTGTCAGACATACACACACACACGTCTTCGTGAAAATAGTGAAATTGTATTATATGGGGAACCAAAACTTGTTTATCTCCCTTAACACATTGAGTGCTGATGACGCCTTCAGCCGTCATTCGCCTCGTGAGTAGATGGCGCATGACCTTTAGGCGTCATCAACGAATATTCAAATTATGTTTAAATACACCGTTAGTCTTTGAGCGGGGATGTTGTGCTGATGTCAGCGTGTTGAATACATACTAAATCAGTGTAAAATTGTGTTCATTCGAGTTCGCAATGTATAACCATAATTTTCAGCACTCAATATGTTAAATTATGTGTAGCCCGTAAAAATGTTCATCTTTTGTCTATATTTACATTAACAAACTCTGAATTGAGTAACTATACTTCTTACTCTTTGCATTCGATTAAAAATTGATAAATAATCTTACCCCATTTCATTAGTACAAGCTGCGTTAGTTTCCAAGGATAATCTACTGGCAACAGTGGATTCATTCAAATCAGAGTTTGACTCTGAAGCAGACATGTGGGTTTCTTCTTCAATCAAAGAATTTGAAGTAATTACGTTTTCAGTTGTATCAATAACACTCTTATTTTCATATGTACTACTGGACAACTGTGCCGAGCAAGATTCTTTTATGATTTGTTCCTTAGTGGCTTCGGCGGGTGCGTCAGTAATTTTCGAACTGCTTATTTCAAATGAAACATTTTTGTTTTTCTGACAACACTCTTCTTTATCCTCTTCCTTCAGAACTTCATTCAATATTTCTTGAACTTCTGTATTATTGTTATTTATTTTAAAAGAGTTATTTTTATTTTCAATTGCAGGGGTAGCAGATGCTTCATTCGTTTCTACAGAAACTTCAATTTTATTTGACTCGATCAAATGATTATTAGATGTTTCGTCCTGCTGTTCTTCAATTAAATCGTTTACAATTTTTAAAGATTCTAAGCTTATTTCGTGAGGAACTTCACTGAAATTATTGAGCAACTCACATTTGCTTTCCAGATCTACAGTTATTTCGATTTTCTGTTCTGCAGTTTCGAATTTATCGTTCGTAATTTCCGCATTAATGATTGTATCTTTTATTTCAGCGTCATCAGGTTTTTCTACTGGTTCTACCAACACCAGCTTGGTTGCAAATGCATTAATAAAACTATCACTTGCAGCTGGTAAAGTAGATTCACTTTCGATACACTTTTTCAATCCAAAATGATCTATCACAGTTTTAATATTGTGCTTGTTAATTGGAACACTATTATCTAGACTGGTAGAATCAATGGGTGTGATAGAGTCACTGAATGAATTCGGTTCACTGTCACATAAATCATCTGGCTTCAATGTAGAAGAATCAGTACTGACGAAACTTTGTTCCGAAGAATGTGTATTTTGTTCAACTAATTCACAATCAGTAGAATTAGTTATGGTAAAATTATTCGAACTCAAATCAGTTGATAGATTCACTGTTTCATCAATATAAGTTTCATCTGCAGTCTTTAAATTCTGTTCTTTAATTAAATCACTGTCACCCGAATCACTTAGTCTCACTGTAATTGGAGTACTGTTTTCAACAGTGAACGAATTATTTAATATTACTGTTCTATTAATTGCGCTGTTTTCGCTCTGTGATGAAATATTGGAGAGGCTGCTTTTGTTTAATTCTAATGCAGAAGAATTCAAAGTATCATTGACAGATACCTTTTCACCGCAATCTTCTACTGTCAAATTCACAAATATTTTGTTGCCATTGGAAGTATCAATATTCAACACATTTGCATTCACGAGGTTATCGGTGTAACTAAAAAATACAATGTATTAATTAATGTACAATAACAGTATAAATAATTTAAATATTACCTGTCAGATAGTTTCACCTCATCAGTTTCTTCTTTTATGATTGGATCAAATGTGTTTAGAATGGAAAACCTTGGCTTTAGATTTTCTTGGTTGCTGTTATTGGGATCATCACGTTCCTCTTTCTGAATAGAATCAATTTCAGCAGCTGTAACAAAGCGATTAAGTCTGTATTCTTCACATTACATTTCACTTAAATCAGCTGGGTGAATAATACTCAAGTCCCAGAAATGTTACAATATACAAATAGCTATGACAAATTATCAAATACGCATGCGTTTAATACACAGCGAAATGTCAAATTTGCACAAAATTATTATCACTAACCTTTAAACGTCAAAAATAATACAAAAATAATGCATTTTTTGCATTCACATATGGTCTCCCGATTTTGCAATATACTATTTGTGTGTGTCTACTGTATGATATATGCGCGGGGCGCGAGCACGATCATTTCTGACAGTTGTTATTTTACTCGGCTTTATCACACTTATAAAGTATCGCAGACTAATACTTTTAAGTGAAATGAATATTATAAATATTAAATATGCATAATACTTCACTAATCACATATATAATTCAAGTACCTTTGCATTAAATCATTAAAAAATAACACGTGCAGAGAACAAATCACATTCCATAAACAGAACTTGACAACAGTTGGAATCTAGTCTGTCAACGTCAACGAAGTGTATTGGGCGGGCCACATACTATGTTTACATGATACGTATAAAATATGAATTAAATAAAATATTATAAATTTATAATATTTTTTTTAAATAGTATGTTAATTCAGCTAATAAACATTTAACATTTAAGATAATTACATTTAATTATATAGGACATCTGAACATTTAATTGAATTAACAAAAAAAAAAATCGCAAAAAGTTGAACTATTACGCCCTCGGATTTCATGTAATCTAGATCTTGCCTTACAACAAAAACTACCTATTAGTAATATATGGCTACAGTATAATTTATCGTATCGGGCCCAAAATTTTGATATACTAATACTTACGCATCAGCACAGAATTTTGCAAAAAAGAGGAATCCATATCTGAAAAAATGTAATAAATATTTATAATTACATATTTTATTTTTATAACTGAGCCCTTACCAAATAAATGTACGTTTTTGTTCTGATTAACACATGCTCCTGCCTGCAAACAGAAAATTATTATAAATAAAATTTATTTCTGTGCAGGTTCTTAATTTTATGTATTACAGAACCTGTTTTTCAGGAGATATATTTTTTGATTTAGATTTTTTGAATAAATTTGAAACAAAGTCCATTGTTCAGTTTTTGAAGAAGATATGAGCAAACAAAACAAATAGCAACGACGCACTAAACTAAAAATCATACGAGTACAAAATCATATCTTTCTAAAAATAATATTCATGGTCACAATGCCTTGGCCAGCACAACATAAAAATATACTGGTATAAGCAAACTTTTAACCTACTTATAATTTTTAAACATCATGATAAACATTACACTATTTCATTAGAATTTAGTTGAAAAAAAATTTTTTTTTTCTAATTTATTACTTGAATTTATTGATATTGCATATTATTTATTATTATATGTAAAACAATTAACATAAAAAAATTAAAAATAAATAGAATCTCAAAACCCAGTGTAAAATGTACTTACTCTATATACAAAATATTAATGATTAGAATGAAGGTTATAAACATACCGGTTGATTATTTTTCATTTGTAATTCTTTTAAAGGGCTTCGGTTATCAGTTTCATATGTTATATTCAAATTAGTGCTGTTATCCATTGTTTGTCCTGTAAAAAATTGAACAATTAATGAAATGGTTTTCACACCGTCAACTTATTTATAAACATAGCAGTTTAAAGCTTCTATCATTAATAAATTGGCGCTAATAAACATCCTAACTAGTAACTATATGTCAAGCTTACCTTATAATTGTACTACATTTATTTACACTGCACGGACAAAACAACAGAAATCGCTTTGGTAGAGAAAACGGTTCAAATTTCAAATACTAGAATGAAGTTAGTTTCAATTTTGCCAACTTAACTACAAATATAAAAATATAACTAACTTACTTAACTCCGCCCATTCAAGCATATAACGAATGGCATTTGCTTATATTTGATTTGTACTGCCAAAATGAAACTTATTATTTTAGATATATTCAATTTAAATCACCCAGTAATATGCTGATAATATAATTATTTTCATATTATTACTTGAAAACTGTATGTCACAGGAATTAATTTATACTATTATTTGTAGCGTCTTCCTTAGAATAAGAGTTGATATAAGTTTTGATGTAGAATATACAAGTGATGAACGACCTCGTAAGTCACACCACACCTCTCAAAATTACAAATCGCCATAGATGTTTTTGGCGGGTATTTAAATATTTGTCTGAATAGAAATAAAATTAGTATATAAATTAAAATAAAACATACGAACACACAAAATTTATTCTTTTTCATAAGGCCTGAGGTGTAGCCCTCATACAATATATTTCTTTAAATAACGATTAATCTAACAATACACACAGATGTTTCATCAGAGATCAAACAGGAGCCCAGTCGTGGTGTCATGTCCAGCCAAATTGGCTGTTCTTAGCATGTACACATATGCAAGTTATATTATTTACAGAAGATGTCAATATTTTTATTTCTCTTATTATTATAAATAATTATTTAATTTTAAACAATTTTATTAAAGGCAAATAAATACTCAACGAATAACTGAGATGTCAATTATCGAAAAATATTGTGCAGTTATATAAAATTTTTTTGTATTACAATACAAATGATTTATAAAAAAGTGAGCAGACTTTTGACAGAAATTCGTTGCATTTTCATTGCCACAAGTTTTGTATACATAAGCAAAAATAAAATGAAACAATTTACACCCAAAATGTAAGACGCATGCAGACATATAGCAATAATTAAGTCGGAATTAACATTGTCGGTAATGATGTGTTTCTTTGGCGATTATCAAAATGAAAATGAAGACAAGGCAACTTTACATGACGATGACGGACTAGGCAACTTATAAAAACGCAAACACCATACTGATTTAGGGCAGTTTTAAACGCTTACTGCATACACATAAATGCTAGTTGTGTATTGTTAAGCGTAAATATAATACAGCACAATACACATATGAGGTTTGACATTTTTTATTTACATAAAACTAAATAATTATCAGAATTATTGAAATGATATCGATATAAAATAAAATCGAAAAGATGTATGCATGCTAATTGTTCTGGTTACTGTATTACATTAGAAATGTAATGATTATAAAACATAATGTTCAGTTATTACTTGAAAGTATCACCAATTCGAAGTGCACGCATTCACTTTGATATCACTAAAAAAATTCAAACTGAGGCACAGCGTTTAGAATTGCTCTATTTATAAACATACTTAAACAATTTGACATTCTATCAAAGATTTTATTACAATAATTACAAAAGCACTCAAACTGCGTGCCTTTAATAATCTCAGGATACGCTATTTTATCATCTTAAATGACTACTTAGTGTACAAAATATTAAATGAAAATGAAATAAAATTTAAATGAGGTGAATGAAACCTTAACAGGTTTGATCTGTATCAGTACAATTGTACAAAAATGGGTTGTCGGTTATCGTCCACATGCAATAGTAACAGAAACAGGAGAAACGACAGTGACAACAAAGCACATGTCTCAAATGGAGCAAATAGACATAAAATGCAAAATGCAAATGCATGTGGACATAGAGCTAATACCCTGAACAGATTGAGTTGAATGGACCTCAGTGCAGCTATATTATCACTTGTACTTGGAATTTGAGCACATCCGTAATCCAGACAGAGAGAAAAAATGGAAATAAGGAAAGAGAGAGCTAACGAACTGGATCACAATTGAGCACAAATAAATATATCCTATGATTAGTTGGTATCACCAGCCTGACCATACGGCAGATTTAGGACTTTGTATAAACTAACTTGCTCACTGCAGCGTAACTATTCCACAAATCTTAGTTCTCGCATTATGAACCATTATACACTAACTAAACTATAAACTAGCACAGTTCTGAGTACTCACATGCAAAAGGGAAAGAACATTATATTGTTACTGACTTCTGTGTCTGCACACCGCATCGTACTTAACTTAACCTAATTCAATGTATACAATTATTAGTTAGTTTCGTTTACACGGATGGTCTCAAATTCTATAAACTTAAAAGTCTTGGTCAGAGGAGACAAGTGCACTAATTATATTTACAGTTAGTATTATACCACTTGTCTTCATCACAAGGATTGTAAAATGACACTAATTTACGTAAAATAAAAATCCTGTTGTTTGTTTATTCAACTATTACTGTCAATAAAAAAATTATGTACACACACATGTGTATATATTTCGTTTATGTTTACATACGATCGAGAGGAAACATTATATTATGACATGAACTATAATCATCATTGTGCAACACAGTTGTTATCTAGAATCTATAATGCTACCGCTAGGTAAACAGATTGCACTAAAATATTTAATCTTATCTAAAAATATCATATTATCGTATCGCGCAAAGTTTCCATGTTCAAAAGTAAACTAGGCCTGAATCATTCAACTTGTATGTATATAAACAAAAAAGAAACATATTTTCTAAATGAAAGACATACGAAGACTGGCATGACACATTCATAATGTATGTGTACAACATGAATAATAAGATACCATATATAACATAATGAATAAATAAACAACCACATTGCACAATGAATCACAACAGAAGCACAGACGAGATGACGGTAGACGCTACAACCTGTGCTAAGGCCGGGGCGAGACCACAGGCATGATTAATATAATTAATATCTACAATTTCAAGGAGTGTACATGAGCGCTTCCGCTTTATACAAGTCTCAATGCACGTTCGCGTTCGCATATTGCCGTATTCGCACAGCTTCAGGCATGCAGGCATGCTTATGCTGCATATTTGTCTAAGAACACAACAAAATTCAAAACAATCAAATTAAATAAAACAACTGACTCGATGTACGTAAGCTCAGTTCTCAGTCCGTAGTCAATTTTCAAAATAATTATATTAGTCGGCAATTGAGCGACATTATCATTAAAACTAAAACTATTTACACTAAAAACTCATCACCTATCGGAGAGGTTTCAGAGAGGTTACTGGCTGGAGGCACGTCAACCTCGAGTCAATTCAAGTCAACGGGCAAATGACCAAGAAAATGAGGGCCGTGCGATAAACAATTCCACTCGTAATGTTGTAATCATATGGCTCCAATAAAATAAATTAACGTAACGCAACGAAACGAAATAAAACAAATAAGATAAAATAAATCATTTTAAAACTAAAAAAAAAAAAAAAATTAAACATCACAAGTCAATGAAATAATGAGATGATGACCAGATGTTGATACGTTATTAGCTACACTGTGCTGATGTGGTTAAGAGGTAGTTAATTGTTAAAGGGCGACCCGTGAACCCGTGACCATTCACCTAATGACGGCAACACCAGCACCAGCACCAGCACCACTACCGTCGTTGGCATTAGCTTCGACGTCTGTGTTCGCGTGCGCATTTGCATCCACGTCGGTGTGCATGAACGAGAGGTTGTGACTGTGCGTATGCTACGTAACGGTATTTCCTTGTATTTGCGGCAACTTGGTGCTGGCCGAGTGGTTGCTATGTTGGGACAGTAGCGTACTGGACCGTTCTTCAGAAAGCTGCAGCCGCAGCTTGTTGCCAGCCATGGAGCCGCTGCCCAGTGTGTTGGTTTTATTGCCGTTTCGTGAAGTGACTGGGGTGCGCAACCCGGATGTTTGTTCGTTCTTCTCGTGAGGTGGCCGCGGCAGTCGGCGTCGAAGCCAGGCGTGTCGCAATGCCGCCCCGGGAGTCATGCGCACCTCCGGGTCCCACTCCAAGCAACGGCGCAGAAAATCCAAGAACAGGGGGTCGTCACAGCCTTTCAGAGCCCGCTTCAGCTCCTTGGAGCCGGGTGGGCCGCGCGGTTTGCCGCGGCGAGATAGCCCGCCACTTAGAACGGTTGTGCCATCCGCCAGTGTTGAAGCAGTGCAGTAGCGCGGGTAGCCCTTTGAACTAATAAAATTTTTTGAACGCTTGCCTGCGTCGATCAGTCTCTGTGGTGGCATGCCCAGTAGCTCGATGATGCACGCCAACTGATCGCCTTCGTCTTCACCTGGCAGTAGTGGGAAACCAGTCAGCAGTTCGGCAAGGATACAGCCCAGAGACCACATGTCAATGGGCATGCCGTATCGGGCGCCCAATATTACTTCCGGTGCCCGATAAAACCTGGACTGAATATACGTGTACACCCGCTGATGTTCGAAACATGATGAACCAAAGTCTATGACCTGCAAAGTAATATTACCGTACATGGAAACGCTTACATGTTATTATGATTAGTGATTACTCACCTTTAGGCCACTGCGACCCTGCTGTTTCAACAACACGTTTTCTGGTTTCATGTCGCAGTGAATTATTTTATTTTTAAATAGTGCTTCCAAACACTGCAATAAAGAATGTGAGAATTTTCGAACCAGCTGTAGACTGAATCCTTGAAATTTGTTCTTTTTAGTTAATTCGTGTAAGTTAATAGATAATAACTCAAAAGTTATGCACATATGATTTCTAAAAGTAAAACTGTCGAACATGTGTATAATATTCATAGTATTGTCCTTATCTTGTTTTCGTAAGTGTTCCAATATTCGAATTTCTTCTTGGGCTTGTCTATGGAAGCGTTTTTCATTACGAACCATTTTTAGCGCTACATGCTGGTGGGTTTTATGATCGTAGGCCTTTACGACCTGGCCAAAGCTACCTTTGCCTATTACTTTAAGGACTTCGTATCGGTACGCAACGTGGTCGTGGGGTATATGAATATAGGAACCTTGCTCATTATCATACTCGCAATTATTTGGATGGCCTACAATTCCGGGCCTTTTTTTGGCATTAACGCCAATAAAATATACCTGCGGGTAGTGGAAAATCTCCAGGTGTTCGTACGGCGTTAGTTTGTTCATGTAAAGTTTCATGACCTGTTCTGGGGTAGCAACCAGTGCCTTGGGTTTTTCGGTGGCGGCAGAGCTACCATTTGTGCCCGCACCAGTGCTTGGCGATGCTAGTGAAGATCCGCAGCTCTTCATCTGACGGCCAACTGAATGATGGGACATGCACATCGGGTGTGTTACTGAACACGTTGTTGATTGCATATGAGACACCTCAGGCAAACCCTGTCCAACAGGTAGAGGTGCAACGGCCACACCGACCGCCGTCGAACAGGGAGGACTCTGTTCTTTGAGTACAGACTTCAGTGGGGGTAAACTGCTTCCTTCTTGGATATAAGTATGAGTGTGCGAAGATAAACCCGATGTAGATAGAGATGATACAGAAAACGGATGAGTACGGGATAAGGGCATTTTGTTTTGATTACAGTTTACCGAAACAACGGCGACACTAGTCATGTCCCATTACATAGAAACACGCGTCCACAGGCACCACCACATCACTACAAAAACATTAACGCGCACATTTCCGACTGGCCACCACTTTAGAAATTAACAGCTCGTCAAATAATACAAAGGTTGATGGCCAGCCATCAGAGCGAACCGAAACTCAACACAACACAATTGTACGGGCCACTGACACGAACGTATTTTACATATTTTATTTAAAGTTTTCAATTTTTCAATCACAGAACTATATGTTTATTTGATTTGTTTTTCACCTAAATGCTTCAAAACGTGGCCAACAGCAATGCGAACTCCTTGAATTTGCCTACGGTAACAATGGCCATTTTCTTTAACAAAGAGAATTGGTTACTTTCCAGCCATAACTTTCACAACCATTTCAAGTTTCGCCTACAGAGTTCTCCACTTTACAGTTTATTTGTGCGCCAAATTTAAATTTACAATATACAATATTTAATTTAAATTATCTATTTCGAACTATATGATAATTTAAATATATGTTGCCTTATTTGTTAACAACATTAAAAATTAGATAATGTATAACATATTATAATGAAAAATAATTGTTTTAAATAAGACTTTTAACGTTCACGAACGGCCTTGGTAATATCATCCACCTCATTTATAGGGTCAATGGCATTTTGACAACACCACTCTAATATATAAAATATTTGTATAACATCATAATTTATACATTTGCTATAATAATTTAAAACATAAAATAAGATGTACTGATTTCACTAATTAAGTATAGCGAATATTGCAAATATATTATTTAATGAAATGTGATACTAAAACGATTTATGAAGGTTTTGCGCATGCGATCTGTTTCATAAGAATTTGGTCCGGACTGGAGGATCCTGTGGTACATAACACAACATATCTTTAAAATTCATTTGGAAATAATAATGGCAAACAACGTACTTCGTTTAAAAAAATGTAGTGATCTAGGATTTATAATCAGAAATGTAAGCTGTTTTGAAATTGTTGGTCTTAGATCATGATTTGTTAATTTGCGTGTTATTTTAGGCATCCACTCTATCGGCCTTTGATATTCAAAATAAAACACCTCTAGTAAAAAAAGTGGTATGTATTTAAATTAATACATTAAAACAAATAAAATCATACAATTTTGTAGTCGGCTATTCCAAAAGCTTTATATGGGGGCAGACATGCTGTTACTATGTTACCTGGTGGTGGCATTGGACCAGAATTGATGAGTTACGTTAAAGAAGTCTTTCGATATGCCGGGGCACCAGTAGATTTCGAAACTGTACAAATTGACCCAAAATCAGACAGCAACGAAGATTTGGAATACGCCATAACGTCTATTAGACGAAATGGAGTTGCCATAAAAGGTACATACTTATAAATATAATTCTATTTTGCTATGGGGTGAATCATGACAAAATGGGTATTGAAAAAATAAATATATCACGCCTTTTATCCATTATGGGTGTGGCACTCGGATTACGCAGATCACGGTAAGTGATATATTTTTACGTATGAAATGCGGTTACCGGCTGTCAATTCATAGCCCCCAAAGATCTTATTGGAGTGGGAACCGCAGGGGTAAATTTAAATTGGCAACTGTCAGCTGTGGGATTCGACCTGAGGATCTCACGATCCACAGTCCGACGCGTTACCACGGAGCTATTTACCCCATTGGTGTGACGATATGTTTATTAATTATCAAAAAATGCAATTGTAGGTAATATTGAAACCAAAAGTGAAAGTACAGGAGTGCTGTCTCGTAATGTTGCACTGAGGAATGAGCTCGATTTGTATGTAAACATTTTAAACTGCAAATCGTACCCCGGAGTTCCAGCACGTCAGAAAGATATTGATATTGTTATTATCAGACAAAATACAGAGGGAGAATATGCCATGTTAGAACATGAGGTAACTATTGTATTTTTTTTTTTTTTTTTTTTTTTATTACGAAGATGTGAGGTGGACTAACTACTATGGTCATATGCCGCCTCATGAGTGGATGATAATGAATTTGTGTGAACACAAACGACCATGCTCTTCAGTGGGATTCGAACCCACGACCTCTGGCGTGTTAGGCTAGTGATATAGCCACTACGCCACCGAGATCGGCACTATTGTATTTAAAATCTTAGTTATTAACAAGTATTAATTTTTTTTTGTTCTTTTTAGAGTGTTGATGGGGTTGTTGAAAGTATGAAAATAGTTACACAGTCGAATTCCGAGCGCGTTGCTAGATACGCATTTGAATACGCAAAAAGGACAGGCCGCAAGAAAGTTACAACTATTCATAAAGCTAACATCATGTACGATTAGAAATTTAATTCATGTGTTTAAATGTTTAAACATTTCTTTAATTTATAGGAAATTATCAGACGGCTTGTTCTTAGAAACATCAAAGAAAATTGCAAAAGAGTACCCGGAAATCGAACATAATGATATGATTATTGATAACTGCTGTATGCAGCTGGTTTCTAAACCACATCAGTTTGATGTTATGATTATGACTAATTTGTACGGGACAATCGTATCGAATGTTGTATGCGGCATAGTTGGAGGTGCAGGTTTATTGTCAGGAAAAAATTATGGAGATCATGTAAGATAATTATTTTTATTGATTTAATAGGATGAATGAGAAAATGTTGGACTCTGACGACATAGTTACGACTAGGTCTAGTCTGAAATCTTTTCAAAGTTAGGAGAATGGATGTTAACAATCAGTGTTATCATTTTGTACATTTCTTTTGATCCCAAACATACTTCATACATCTGATAGCTTCTAGTGTGGTTTACACATCGTGTAACCTTAACCTGAATAAGTTTAGATGAATGAAAATAATACATATTAAGGATTTTTGTAAATTCTTTAAATCTGAAAATACAAAACTTTTCGTCTAGTTTTACTATTAGATATGTGAATGTGAGAAATAATTATTTTTATTTCCAGTATGCTGTTTTCGAACCGGGTACCCGTAATACCGGAACATCAATTGCTGGAAAAAATGTTGCTAATCCAATTGCAATGTTATGTGCATCTGTGGACATGCTGGAGCATTTAGGACATAAGTATCACGCAGAATTAATTGAGAAAGCAATACGTAAAACTGTGTGCGAAGACCGTATCCACACACCCGGTTCGTATACTTAATTTTTTTGTTAGTGAATATTTTTAATTTTTGAAATGCGAAGGTATATACAGTACATAAGCTGCTTCAAACACTAAATTACTGGTAGTATTGACATTCATGGGTGATTGGCTAGCGATTAACAAACTGTCGTGTTACGTCTTTTACTTAAAACATTTCACAGCTGGAAAATATTTATAACTATAAATAAATTATGTCAAATTTATTCCACTTTTCGCTAGTTAATGCCTATTTCACATATTATGTGCTATCAACTTTATAATATTAGAACTATGCTAGCTTTACTATTTGTTATTGTATATTAAATTTCCTAACGTAGAATAGTTCTAAATAAAACTTTGCTGTTATTACAGCAGTTCTTTAATGGGCGCATAAAACTTAAACGAAATATGACAATTTTATATCAAAATCGCGTAACACTGACGGAATAATTAGTAGTAAATTATTATTTTTTTAATATTCTACAGTAAAGCGATATTACGAATTGAACATATTTTGACGTCACGGGTACTCGCATTGATTCTATTGGCCAAAAATATGAAAAGTGCAAATCGCGCGTCTGCCGTAGGGAACCTTTATATACAAGGGTATAGATATGGTCAGGGTCGCCGCCATTAGTCTACCAAATTTACTGACAATAGGATAAATAAGTTGTTTTTACATTTCTCTACTTATTTGTAGCAATATTAATGTTATATCATAAAGAAATATGAAATTATTACACTATAAATTATAAAGATAATATAAATTTAGTTATTATCAAGAGTTAGGTTACGAATTATAGAATAACTTACACTGTTAATAAACTATTGAACTATATTCGTAAACTATTTCAATCTATAAATCTCACAAATACATAAAAATTTATGCGAAAAACAACACTTAATATGAATCAAACAATACACGCTATTCTTGGCAGACTAATGGCGGACGCAAGCAGAAAAGCGTACCACGCCATGTCTTTACCCTTCCATATAGAGGTACCCTAATCGGCCGTTGCGCGCCTATTGTGGGCTAAAATAGAAAGAACTACGAAATGTCATTTCATTTGTTTTGTTGGTATTTAAAATTATATTTGTTAGACTTCTATTACATGTTTTATAATTTCACTGTTTTATTGTGCTGTGTTGAAAAACTATTGAATAAAATTGTGTGTTGGTTGAGGTTCGGTTACATCACTACTAGCGCCATTGTTCTCAAACTTTCGTATGTTGTTTACTCGAATATGAAGTAAAATACTCTAAAGTTACCAAATTAATTTTATCTTTATTTATATTAAGTTTAATTGTTGTAAATTAAGACTTATAATATGCAAATATTATTTTTACATTAAAAAATATATAATATCTACTATCATGAAAAATCGTTGTTTTAGTGCCACTGAAGGAGTACCAGTGACGTCACACAAATTTAAAAAAATCATATTTCGGTGATATATGGAATTTTCACATCGGGTTTTCACTAATCGTCATATATTCTAATAGTTTAATAAAAAAATGGTTTATGAGCCCATTATGTCCCAACTTTTTAGAATACATAGTATACAGAAACAAAGCTAAAAAGATATTTCGTGACGCTCGGCGCCTATAGAAGTTTCATTGATTTTTTATTGTTGCAGATTTGGGTGGTTCAGCAACGAGCACAGATGTCGTTCGAAGCATTGTGGATAATATCATGCAGTCTGCGAGCAGACCATGGTCGGTACCGTTCATTTCGTCTTACTAACGTGATTTGATGTTTTTTTTTCTACTAACTACTTACTCATCTCGCTTTTTCTTCTCTTTGTTTTCCTACTTCAAGCAAAGGTGTATATACCGTTTTTTCTTGCTGATAAAATAAGTAATATCCACTCATTAATGCTGCAATAACTATTGTTTTCTGCGGATTTAACAGGTGTGAAATAACAAGGTTACGGTATGATACATAGATATGTGTATTTATAAAATATAAAAAATATATTTCTTTTTTACAGAATGTCCTGATCCCGTTCACAACATTATTTATTCAAGAGTTTTATACTTAACACAAGTATTAAAATAGTATTTTAATATAAATCTTTTGTTCTACATTTATTGCCAAATATTATTACAAAATTATTCGTTAAACTTTAGAAATAAAATTTTTTGCAAAATGTAAGTAAATATGTAAATAAATAAATATATCCTCCAAATATTAATGTAATAAATAAATAAATGATACCATATAAGAACCTTCACCAGAATATACCCTGAGCACCAACGGTCCCAATATGAATAAACAGTGGAATGAATGTCGGAATTTTAAGCACTTGGCTTAACCCATTTGTAGGAACCAGAGTACACGAAGCCATTCCTCTTCAGGAGTTCATCGGCCTCTTTTGGTCCACGAGATCCGTATCTAATGTAAGAGGAGATATCAGTTTCATATTTCAACAAAAATAAAACGAAAATATGTACTCATGAAACGAGCCTTGGCTAGTTTTATAAATGACAAGTGCGATGAAGTCTTAATTTTTTTTTTATATTTTACGTCTCTTTATATACTAAAATATTTTTAAAAAACTGCTATATTAAACCAAGTTGATTTAGGGAAATTCGTATGTGTAATGTTCTTTCGATACACATTTGGTTTCGTAATGACTTTATTATCAAAGCAAAATATTTTAAAAAACCATGTTGATATATGATATTTGTTATTTCTATTTCACATATGTATACTACTTGTATCTACTTACAGATACGAAGTTGGTTTGACTTTGTTGTTCTCTATATGATGCAGAAGAGGAGTGAATATACGCCACGCTTCGTGCAGTTCATCGGATCTCACGAAATGCATCTGCGAGCCACAGAAAACGTCGAGAATTAACCGTTCGTAGGCGTCCGGCATTTTTACATTTTTGTATCGACTTCCGTAAGTCAGATCAAGCTCGGTTTCATCCATGTCAAATGTCATACCAGGAGTCTTAGTCATGAGTTTTATGTAGAGAGCTTCGCCCGGCTGCACACGTATAACAAGTTCGTTTCGCTTCAGCTTGCCATCAAAGATATCACCAGGTACATCACGATACTGAATACGAACTTCTGCTTTTCGTTCGTTCAGCGCTGTAAAAAAACGAAAAGACATACTATAGTAAATATAAAAAGCTTTCAGAACTCACAGTAACAATTGATAAGATTTTTTTTTTGTTTTTTTCTAACGTTTAGTACGTAAACGTTGAATTTAAATAAATTTTATTCTAACACATTTATTTATTGAGATATGCCCAAAAAACTGGTCTTCAAATAAACTACCACTTCCGGTAAATGGATTGCTCCCAAAATCTAAACAGTTCGTTACAAGAACATCTAAAATCTATATTTGAACCTTGATAGCTTCATTAAATTTTGAGTTATCGAGGACGAAAAAATCGTGACACACAGCCATGAAAATAAGGAAATCATATTCTAGAGACCCCAAAACGTGCTTAACTGTTGAAAACTCTATCGAAACTTTTGACCCGTTACAATAGCTCCCTTACATACATGTGCGTGAGGTAATAATGATGTTAATTTAATCCTCAATAGAAATGAAAGCTATTTTGAACTAATGGGGTATGTGACCAATTTTTTTTTCTGACATTACATGATACTAGATACAAAAATAAAATACCCGTATTTTTTTAAATCAATTAATTGTTTATAGTTAACGAGCAATCAATTTTTAAATATTTGGAGAGGGGATTGAGACGTCACTGTGTCTTCTGAATAGATTGCGGCGGTAGGCATGGTGCTAGAAAAAGACCGAGATACTGTAAAGGAAAGAAATAGATATATATCAGCGGGTCATGCGTACGGCCACAGTGACGTCGCATATCCCTTCTCCAAAACACAAAATTGCTAATAACTTTATTATTACAAAATAATGTACAGTTTTTATTGTTGTATTAAGAAACTACAATGAAGAACATTCATATTCTATGGCTTATACATTGAAATTCGATTATGGTCACATACCCCATTGTGGCAATGGAAATAAAAATTTTAACGTTGTAAGCAAATTTTTGTGAATGATATATTTGAAAATAAAGCAATTGTATTTTGACGCCACAGAATTAATGTATGAAAAAAAAATCTTGTATTATATTTGTTATGCAGCTACCTTTTCCACAGCGTAAAATAAATGGCACGCCATCCCACCGTTCGTTGCGAATGTTCAAAGCAGCCATTGCGTACGTAGGAGTTACAGATTCTTTTGGAACTGTAGGGTCATCTAAATATCCAAATTTGGCGTCGCCTTCGCCATCAGGATTGCCAGTATACTGGCCCAGGACAACATCATTTATGTCTAATGGTTTAATAGACTTCAATACTTTCACCTAGTAAAATAAATATTAAACACATTCAAGTAGGTGAATATTTAGAACAAACCTTTTCGTTTCGGATATCATCAGGATGGCACGAAGTCGGTTTTTCCATTGCTACTAAACTTAAAATTTGTAAAAGATGATTTTGCATTACATCTCGAATGATGCCGAATTCATCAAAGTAACCACCACGCCCTTGTGTACCAAATGGCTCTTTAAAAGTAATTTGAACTGATGATATATTTTCCCTGTTCCAGGTAGGACTGAATACTCGGTTCCCGAATCTTAGTGTCATTAGATTTTGTACCATTTCTTTGCCCAAATAATGGTCGATACGATACAGCTGAGACTCTTGGAATAATGAGGCCATATGATCTGACAGTTTTTGAGAAGTTTCAGCATCTCTCCCGAATGGTTTTTCAACAATAATTCGCGTCCAGCCTCTGCACAAAAATAAATTATTAAAAACGTAAGTACTCGTATTACATTTACAAAATTCTTACTTCTGCCCAATGCAAGCATTGCGAATGTGAACGGTAACTTCTTCAAATACTGATGGAGGTAATGCCAAATAAAAAATACGATTTGCAGTTTTACTTGTTTCATGTCTTGCTAACTGTTGATTTAAACCCTCAAAGTCCATTCTCGAGTCGTAATTCCCTGCCACATAATAATTGCATTTCCAAAATGATTCGTACTTTTTCGTATCAGACGGATTTAGCTGCAAAATAATTAAAATTATAATCAGCTCTCACAATTTTAGTATTATTTATAGTATTACATTCATATAGGGACGACAATTTTCTGCGATTTGATCAACAGTCATCTTGCTACGAGCATACCCGTAAAATAATGTTTTTGTTGGCAAAAGGTTGTCTCTGTATAACCACCATAATGTAGGGTAAATCTTCTTTTTTGCTAAATCACCCTTAAAATAAAGATACCCATTAAAATTTAAGTATATATTAGAAATTCAATCAACTTACGGATGCACCGAAAATAACAAATATGTGCAAGTCATTTCCATCGAAATGTGTACCATCATGATCCATATCACTTGATTTTAATGAGTTTCTTATGAGAGTCAAACTCTCCTCTGAACAATTATCTGTAAAATATAACATATGATTTGTAGTCAAAACACAATTTATCCATAACACTTGACAATTCCATATTGAATTGCAATAATGCTGTTTTTATTCTCTTTCGTTAAAAAATATTTGCTTACATTTTAGTTAATTTCTGAAATGAATAAACTGTATACTTAAAAACACGGTGATTACTTTAAAATGATATTCTGCGGCATATAAATATGTTTAATTTAGGTACTAATTAAATAATAATTGTACATACCTTGAAACATTTCGGAAGTCATTATAAACAAGTATCTTGGCAAGAAAACACTGATTTTCAACTTGTTCCAGTTCGTCCCCTCAAGTTCAATGACAAATTTGACAAACTTCAAGTTTCGACTGCATGCGTTATGCGTGCTCAGTGCTGCGCACGCACATAGTAACATATGTCAGGAACAGGGACGGAATAAGAAAAAAGGAAAATATTTATCTACCGGATAACGCGCAAGATAAATTTGTATATATTATCAATGTGGTTGATATAAAACCACATTAACCATTACATAATTCATATTATCAACAGGATAAAAATATTATCAAGCAGAAATAAAATATAATCATCATTGGCATTTACCTATTTTGGTTGTGGTACGCTGCTTTCGCTGATCTCGGGAATATATTTTTCCCAAAGATAAGGGAAAGTTGTTGCAAATCGAACTTCGGAGCTATTTATCTCACAAATAAAAATAAAAGCAGTTTAATTTTTTTTAAGTGCTTTATTAAATTAAAATTATGTTTAAACACAGAATATATATTATATATAAATTGAGATATCAGCCATTGACATGTATACAACCGTCGTTCAAACTACAATAAGGCACGAATTCATAAGACTGTAAAATTTATCATTGTATATGTATTGTCAACAATAATGTATGTATAATATGTGTGTCAACTATGGTTTATAGTACAAATGATAAGTTGAGAATAGCAACGGTGTAGTAATTTATACTTCAACTCTGTATGGAGAGCCCGGGATATGATCATCGCCCCATTTAACAATAATAATGTATTCGCCTCTTTCACGAACTACATAACTGACTTGGTACTGGTTCCTACCAGTATGTTTAATATAAACTTCGTCGCAGGGTCCTTTGGGGCCATGGACGCCAACAAACAAGATATTGGTTCCTGCATCAAAAAGAGAAATCAAATAATAGCATATTAGAACTTCGTAAGACATTAGCACATAGAACATAACGAACCGGCATCGCCCGCAGAAACCGTAAACTGGTTTTGTTTGGCTAAGTACGCTTTCTTCAGGCCCATGCCTTTTGAGGTCACTTTGCTCGCGTCAGACTTGAAATGTGGCAACACAATTCCTGATTTATTGCCGCCACTCTTGGATACCTTTTGAACGGTTTCAACGACAACAGAAGATGTTTCTTGAGCACCAACCTCAGCAAGATTTTCACCTAATTTACAAGGCGAAATATGAAATGATTTTTATAAATATATATATATCGCCATACCTGTGCAGGTAACCTTGAAAGGCGAGCCAACTATATGATTGTTGTTGTATTTGATGCTAGCGTAATAATCTCCAGGTGCCAGTGGAGTGTACCTGACTTTGTAGCCTTCCTCCACTTCAGTACAATCCATGGATACTTTGCTTGGGCCATCGATAGTAACAGCCAAAGTACCAGCTCCGGCGTTACATGTGTCCACAATGAAATCAGTTTTGGCTCCTAAAGAGATTCAGCGATATTTGTCTATGCGTGTCTTCTAGGATTAATATAAAACATACCTGTTTTAATTGCTGTAAGACCATTGCCCTGTGCATGTACAGCAGCGGGATCAGCAGAGTCTTTACCGACTCGAATATTATAGGGAGAACCAGGGATGTGAACACCATTGAATTTGACGTGAATTTTGTGAATGCCGTTCTCTCTAGGCATGAAACGAACAGAATACTGATCGATGTCAATCAACTGGATGAAACAATCATCCTCATTGCCAGATGGTGCAACGATCTGTAAACATAAATAAATATGCAGATGTAAATAACAGAAAGTATGAATGAATGATTGTGTACTCACTTTAGCATCCAGATCGCCCTTGGCACCGTTCTTCCGGACAATGAATTGGGCAGGCTTGTCCGCTTGTACACTGCCCTCGGGGAACTGAGCTACTTCAAGCAAGTGTGCATCGCCAGCGGCCGGAGATATGTATACCTTGAACGGCGATTCTGGCACATGCTGGTCGTTGAACTTGAGGCCGACTCGGTATTCACCTAACACAGAACAGAGCGTTATCTAGTGCAGCGTCCACCATTCTTCTAAATACGCTCTACCACTGGTGGCGTTCGCGCCCGCTGGCTCTGGTCTGTTCAAACAAATCTCCTGCGAAACCTTGTACATTTGTATACATGTGCGTCTAACGCATTCTGTTACTCTTACTGTTGCCTGTTGCTTTTCTGATACACTGTCATTTCACTAGTTGGCACATACTGAAGTTTTAATATGAAATTCAACAACATTCTAAAATTAACTTTTTAAATCACCTTGAAAGCATTTTTTGTAACAAAATTACGTTGAAACATGCTACAAAAATTTTGAGTTGGAACTCTGCCAATATCATATTTAAAAAACATCAAAGTTATTGATACCATAATTTAGGATACGAAACATTAATAACGAAAAATTTTATTGAAGTAAACAGTTGTCCCCATGTTTTAAAGCTAATACATAAAAGTTTCTGTTTGTAAATAGTAAAATATAAAACTTGGTAAACATAAACATTGCAAGAAGCGGCTATTATACTCGAATCTGTTTACTGTTAAGTATTTATGAGAAATTTAAATAAATGAAATAATAATATTTAAGATACAATCGCAAGTCTTTGTGTTTTTAGTTCAATAAATCCATATTTTTAGATGCAATAAAATATATACGTCAGTCAACAGGATGTTATGATGTAACATCAGAGTTGCTGTCGGTAACGTGAACGTTGTCAGAAAGGATATTTATAGTGGTGAGTGGGACAACACTTCAGCACAGCTGCGACCCTACTTATTAAATACTCCAACATACATAAATATTCATAGATAAAAATACACCTTATTTCGGAAACAGAAATGAACTTACCAGGTTCCGACACTCGGTAGGAAACATCGCAGGAACCATCTTTGCGATCCGAGAACTGAATTTCAGCCTTGCTTGGACCTTCAACGGAGATAGCCAGGGTACCGCTGCCTGCCTCGCGAGTCCATACATTGAATTCGTTGAGTTCGCCCTGTTCACCGCGCTCCAGGCCGGCGCCACCCGCCTTTACCAAATGCGAACCGTGGTCTCTGAGTGGACCGACGGTGAACTGGAAAGGCGAGCCGGGGATGTGCATGTCCTTGTACTTGACGGACACAGTGTGTACGCCCAGTTCCTTGGGCACGAAGTGCACAGCGTACAATCCGTCCTTCACCTCATTAATCTCAGCGTCCTCGGTGACTCCGCCCGGTGAGGTTACAGTTGCCGCCAGATCAAATGAAGTGATACCTGTACATATTCCATACACACACATGTATATATATATATAAATTAGGGTGTCGTATATATGACATATTCGCGTTTACATATTTTAACTTTTATTCGTATTCTTCCAAAATTCTACCCATTTAGTCTACAATAAGAATATGTTTCCAAACGGGCACGAATTTATTATTATAAATTTTCGTTGGAATTAAAATGATTAAAATTGAACTTACCAGGCATCTTAAAGGTCAGCTTGCACTGGCTGCCCACTTCAGTCACTGGCACGGCCTCGCGTTGCCTCTGGATCTTCTCACGCTGTCGGTTGGAGCCCTCGCCGGTAACTTTAACAGTGAAGGGTGAGCCATCTACGTGATGATCAGCAAATTTCAAGTTGACAATGTAATAACCAGGCTCTGCTGGCTTGTACGAGATATTCAGGGTACCATCATCCTTGTCATTGCATTGAATCTCCGCCTTACTGGGGCCTTCGATAGAGAGCGATAAACCACCATATCCAGCATTGCGAGTATCAACAGTGAACACGTTGTCCTGGTGCGTTTTGCCGTCTTTCAGGGCATTGCCGGACACTTTAACTTTTTTTGCGTCGCCGACTTCGCGTTCACAAACGGTAATCTTGAAAGGCGAATTGGTAATGTGTTTACCCATTTTCTTGACGGAAACGACATGTTCGCCGATCTCACGTGGTGTGAAGGAAATACCAATGTTTCCAGTGGGCAGGCGTTTCAGGAAACAAGGCTCCTCCAGGCCACTTGGTGCTTGGATGGAAGCGTTCAATGAACGAATATCGGCGTCCGAAATCTTACCCGGTAACGAGACTTCGCTACAAGAACCAACAGAAATCTGGTTCCTCTTGCGGCCTTCGCCCGTGATCTTGGCAACGTACGGTGAACCCTTGATGTGCCTGTCACCGAAACGTACAGAAATTTTGTACTCGCCTGGAGCAGTTGGAAGATATGAGACAGACACGGTGCCGTCTTTGTTATCGTGGCAGCTAATTTCTGCCTTGCTGGGTCCTTCGACGGCCATGGATAGGCCACCGGCCCCCGCACCCTTGGTGGAGATGGTGAAATTGGCTGGTTCGCCGCTGACGCCATGCGTCAAACCAGGTCCGTACGCAGTCACGTAGCCGGAGCTAATGGAATCTACATGGAACTTGTATGGAGAGCCTAGAGTATAATAATAATTGTTATTATGTACCGTTCACTTGACATGTATCATATACCTTGTACGTGTTCTCCGTTATATTTGACAGAGAGCTCGTGCAAGCCTTCTTCACGGGGATCATACTTGATGCTGACAGTGCCATCGCGGTTGTCTTCAATCACCGGTTTATCTACGTTTCCAGTCGGCATCTTAACTTCGGCTGCGTACAACAAGATTCGGGTTACGAATGTGCGTGATGCTCAGAGAGCAAGTGACTGAGTGAGTGAGTAAGTATATGTGAATGTGCACAGGTGCTGGCTGAGTGAAAGTGAGAGAAGCAAGTGTATGTGCGCGCCAACGACGACACACCAACCATTGCGGTATAACATCGTGCAACATGGTGCGGTCTGCGGTGCAGTGCTCGGTGCAATGCTCAGTGCAGTGCACTCGGGTAGTGTGCTGGGTTGCTGGATACTTTGGTACCTTTGTGCGTATGAATGAAATAACAGGTTAGGATGGTCTGGGGAAAAACGTCTTGGGTAACGTTGCTGCTTCCGTTATCAGTATCGGTCTCAGCGTCGCCGTCGGTAACTGGAACTGGTACTGGTACTGGATAACAAGCGACTGTGGCTGGAGTAGGAATGCTCCGCGTGTATACCACCGGTTTTTCTTCGTGATCGTGTTCCGACACCGTCACGCACTTGTGGTGGTCGCGATATAACTGACTGAACTCGGTCCACGTGGCCTCGACGTGCTCTGCGGGCTCGGGGTCCATCCAAGAGAACATGTTGCGAACGTTTTACTCGCTTCACACGTACACGGACGAACGTTAAACGCTAAACGCTCCACGACGACTGAACGTCGAACGAGTACTGGTACTGGAGAGTGCGACGCGGACGCTGTTTCTGTTTACCGTCCACGGTCTGCGTCCAGTCGGTCGCGCGCTCGCATTTACCGATTTACCCGACCAACCGCCAACAGGACTGGCGCCAGATCACGAGTGGTAGACGCAGGGGTGAAAATACTGCTTTAACGAGTATTTTAGCATCAAGCAGATATGCAATAACAAACATTAGGCGAAGTAAGACGAGGTAAACTGTAATCACCGTCATCTCCATCACGTCATCATTGCATGTAACACGGCGCGTTTTTCTATCTTTAAATATACCGGTCCTCAATGGTTGCTATGCGTCGTTCGATGAAAAAATTGGGTTAAATGAGTTTTTATTGAAAAAAGCAGTGGATATTAATATCTCTGTGATGATGTGTATGAGTATGTATATACGCACCTGACACTATTCCTCCTGTGGTTGGCAAGGGGATGTTGTCTAAATGGACAGGTCTGAATGAGGTCGATTTGCTGGAGGTGGCAGTAGCACTTCTGTTGCTCTGCTGCGTGCGTGACTCTGTTGTGGTTCTCTGTTCGCTAGTGATGACCTCTTCGCCCGCCTGCAACACACAGCTTGTGTGAGGATGCCACTGCACACATTCGGACGATTGCGGAGCACATCGGAAAATTCAAATTCGCCGATACACTCCATGAGTAATGTCACATCATTTATAATTAGAAAGGCTAAAATAAGCACGGGCATTTTCGCTGGAGAAATATGAATTTGAAAATCGAGGCAAATCGTGACATGGCATAGCATATGTGTCCGTATTCTGTCACCATATTTGACAGAGCACGATATCGCTACCGCCACAGACCACAGGAACTCATCTCCGGCGAACGTGCAACTATTTATTACCGGAGTGGAATGGAGAGCGTTTGGACGGCGAACAGAACACCTGGCTGCGATATCTCAAGCGGCGTTGACATCCAGCCGCCAGCCGCAAACCACGAGCCACGAGCCGCTAGCAACATCGCAGCAGGCTGCGTCGTCTTTCTCAATATGCACGGAATACAGCGGCGTAGGTGTGTGTGGGAAACAACAACAGTACAAGCAGGATACGTAACGCTAGGGGTCACCATGGACACGAATGCGCCGCCACTGCTTGTTGACGACGACAGATACTCGAAAACCGTAATGACATTTTTATGCGACCGTGTCTGATATAGATATGAAACTGAAACGTGTGTCCAAAAATAGATCGCGTCACATGAGCCCCTCGCGGCTCTCGACTTGCTGCTGCTCACGAGTCGCGATGGAGAGGACGAGGGCGAGAGCGAGGGCGTGCGCGGGAACGACGAACGAAGCGCAACATCTGCACCGGGTATGCTGGCACGCCCCCGTTGATCTGGCCTTCGCTTTGCGTTGCGGTCTCGACTCAGACAGATTCCACGTATTATTTATTTAATCAAGCGACGACCATTTGCGGCTGTAAGCAACGCATGCCAAACGCGTTGCTCCCAGGACGAAGAAGAAATGCACGGTGATCGAGTTTCACCTCAGTTTAAATTTAATGCGTATCTCATCTCATAAAATATGATGTTACATTGGATCCGAATTCTGCGAGTTGGCATCATGAGAGCATATGAGAGCTTGATAGGCGAGTTGGTGAGATTTGCTAAGTGGCTCCTTGCAATATAAGTAATGGATGAATGAATTAGTTACGCACCTGGTAGGTGGGTGGTGAGAGCCGAGAGGGAACAGCAGACAGCAAGAACAAGCAAGCGATAGCACGGGGCCACCAGCTACGTGATGCTGCGCTCCGCGAAAGTGGTGCACCGGCGTTCGGTCTCGACCACTGACTGAAGAGCTCGACGGACAATTGTCCCGTGTGTGTATATCAAAGTGTGACCAAGAATTCTGGTATAAACAGTTATTTCTAATTCGGTTTTGTCCCGCCTTATTTTGCAAAATGATATATATCGGTCCTCAGGCTCTACTCGTATCTTCGCCTTCGGCCATGCTCGCTCGTTTTCGGCCGGTTTCCCTGCGTATTAAATTTCCTCATAGGCACAATTGCGCCAGCGAATAGCGAGACCGCGGCGGCGCGGTACCATTATGACGACAGACATTACAATCGTTTTGTGAAAGAAATAGAAAAATGTATACGAATTGAAAATACCACACAAAGGGGCGGGGCTACAAAAGTGGAACAGTGGGGAATGTTGGCATCACCCGCATTCTCATTCTCATTTATAATACTGTCAAAGAATCGCATTCACATTCGCATGCAAACAAATGTTAACGTTAAGCACTACACGCTTTACCGTGAACGTGTAGAAGCCGTCGGGCACAGGCTGGCCGCCAAACTTGACGCTCAACGTGTAATCACCGGCATCCTTCACCGTGTAATAGATGCGGAACGTGCCGTCCCCATTGTCCTCTATGTCAATATCCAGGTCACTGCCAGACGTGGAACGAATGCGGCACGTGACGGCGCCGTAGCCGGCGTTCTGCGCGTTCACAGTGATGCAGTATTCCTCGCCGCTGGTCAGCGTGCGTTGAATGCCTTCGGTGATCTTGCACTTGTTGGCCTGAGGTACGCCGGGTACACGTCACACGCAGCCACACATACATACTCGTACAATAGATACAATGCAAGAGTACATGTATAGAAGATGAATACTGTTTACTACTCACTTCGCCAGTCGCGACAGCCTGGATGTGGAATGGTGTCTTGGGCACGTCCTTGCCGTTGTACTTCACATCCACTCTGTATCGGCCGCAGTCGTCGGGCACGTACGTGGCGTCGTACGTTCCATCGCCGTTATCTATCAACTTCACCGACCTGGGGCTTCCGTCCGGCCCACTCACGTTTACCTGCAGATCTCCGTAGCCGGCGTCGTTGGTGTCGATAGTGAATGTGTGTGGAATTGAGGCAGGCACTGCACTCTCGGTGTTTCGCCGGATCACTACTTTTTCCGGCTCCGAATATGGCCGTACTTTTAACGGGAACGGACTGCGACACAAATAATTTACTCTCGGTTTGATTACTAACAAATTAACTATATTTTATTACCTGTGAGGAATGTCTTTTCCGTTCCACGTTACTTGAGCTTGCAAATTTGTTCCTTCTGCAGGCGGCACGTACGTCACGGTGTATGTGCCGTCACCGTGATCAGTGACGTCTGGCCTTTTAGGTAATGTATCTCTGTCGCTGAGAATGCTGACTGCTAAAGGTGCACGACCGGATCTACATGAGTCGATTTTAAACGATACCGGTACTCCTGCTCTACATTTCGATGACTCCAGTCCTGGACCATACGCTTCTACTACACTGGCGTCAACCATTTTGTTTACATTTACTTTAAATGGTGACCCAGTGATATGTTGATCCGCAAACTTAATAGATACATCATATTCTCCGGGTTCTGTAGGTACATATTCAACTGTACATGAACCATCTCTGTTATCTTTACATTTCATCTTTGCTTCTGACGGCCCTTCGATAGCTAGGCCGAGACCGCCTGTACCTGCTCCTATAAATACAATTACGTTAGCTTTAGACCATTGAAGTTCTAAGTAAGTCTCTCCTCGTATATATTCACCTTTCGTCTCTACTGTGAAAACGTTCGCGTTATCAACGATACCTTGCTCCAAACCAGGACCGAAGGCCCGGCATCTCTTTGCATCACATCCACGACGTACATTTACAATGAACGGAGATCCAGGGATTGCGATATTGTCATAAAAAATATCAATAGTATGGCGGCCTTCTTCAAAAGGTGTGTAACTGACTTTGTACGTGCCATCTACCATTGGCACTACCAATTTTTCTGTTTTTGCACCAGACGGATTAGTAATGGTGCACGTAACACGGCCAGCATCGCCCTGTCGTGGAATTGCTCGAGCATCCACGATGAAGTCGGTTGGTGAGTCGACGTAGACACCTACACAAAAATAACATTAAAACAAATATATACACCATGTAGAACGAGATAATCAAAACAACAACACAATGCAGAACGGGGCATGCAAGAGCGCAATTATAATTACAATCACGGTTACACAATCCACATTAGTTAAACAAGCAGCACTCAGCACTCCGCGTATGTTTACCATGTAGCTGTATGCCATTGCCAGACACTTTAATCTTTTTGAGATCAGCTTCGGGATGCACGATTGCTTGGAAGGGGGAACCGGGTATGTGTTGGTCGTTAAAAGTAATATTAATGCCGTAATCGCCCACCTCTGTGGGCAAATAGGCGACGGAGCAAGTACCGTCACCGTTGTCTCGGCAATTGATAGCGGCCTCGCACGGTCCCTCCACTGTAACGCCCAGACCACCCTGGCCGGCACCGCGTGTGTCGATCATGAATTCAGCCGGCTTGTTGACGATTCCGCGGCTCAGGCCAGGTCCCGTTGCTTTCACTTTGTTCGAGTCGCTGCCCGTCAGACATGTCAGTTTGAATGGCTTGCTGGTGATCGGCTCGCCGCCGAACGAGATGCCCAACAGGTATTCGCCTAATTGCGTGGGCGTGAAATTCACCAAGTAGCCTTCATGCGTCGGTATGACATGCGCCTTGACACGCGTACCCGACGGGCTTGTTATGCTGATGGCGAACTCGCCGTTGCCGGCGCCCTGTGTTATCACTCTGAACTGCTGCAAACTGTTGACGGGTGCCGCTGATAAATTATAAAACTGTGAATACGACGATAAGTGCTCCTTACACGCGATATCACGATTCACAGCTCACGTGCCGACGTAGCTACCTACACAAAAACTATGCACTATTTTCTACTTACTGGGCTCTAATCCGTCCACAATTATCTTCGATACGTCAACGTTTGGCTGCACGTTGAACTTGATGGGAGTACTAGGGACAAGTAGGCCACCGTAGTGCAAAGTAACCGTGTGTGGTCCAGCAAGAGGGCTCTGATAATCGACCGTGTATGTACCATCTTCATTATCAGTAACTTTTAATGGAATCTCTGTTCTAGCATCTTCGTTTCTTAACGAAACAGTCAATTCTCCTTTTCCCGCTTCTCTGTTAAAAAAATAAATAAATAAATATATATATTAAAACAATTCCTACCTAAATATTGTTATTATAGGATACGAACCTGCAGCTGATATTGAAGTGTGTAGGAATGTTAGCTTTTACGCCATTTTCAACTCCAGGACCGAAACATTCGACTTTGGCAGGATTAAGTGGTTCGTTGACAAATATGCGGTAAGGGGAATGTTTGGTAGCGACTCCACCATAATTAACTTGTACCGTATGCTTATTACCAGCCTTTGGTGTATATGCACACTGTACCGTGCCATCGCTTTTTTCAGTCATATTGACTTCCAATTTAGTACACTCTTCATCCAATATCTGTACATCGAGTGGAGCAGATCCTGCTTTTCGTGCATCTACGGTAAACTGTGTTGGTTTGCCTTTCGCCACTGAATTGGGTTCCACACCGGGGCCAAATACCTCCACTTTTTCCGGAAAATAATCGGTATTGGGAAGAATTTGGCTAATATAAGGACTTCCTGGAATATCTTCACTATCGCAGAATATATGAACTGCATATTCACCAGGGGCAGTTGGATAATATTTAACATCAGCGGAACCATCCCGATTATCATGACAATCGATTTTTGCTTGAGATGGGCCTTCTATGCTAAATCCTAAAGCACCAGTTTCGCCATTTGTTTCTACTGTAAATAAAGCTGGATATCCAACCACTCCACCGATCAATCCTGGACCGTATGCACGAATCTTGGTCTCCTTGTAAGGACCCACATTTACTTCAAACGGTGACTTGTAAATTTCTTGTCCTGCGAATGTAACCATTACCACAAACCGACCTTCTTTTTTCGGCGCATACGATGCGTAATACGTGGTGCCATCCATCTGAAAATATACGACACGATATTAAAATAAAATTTTAATAAATTGTACATAATATAGAATAAATTTCTTAATTATAAATGCACATCAATACAATAAAGTCATTTTAGTAAAAAAAAAAAAAAACGTAAATCATAGTGCATATCTGCATACCTTTTGTAATTTAACTGGAACGTGAACACCTCCAGGACCAATCACCTGCACTTCGGGTGCTCCTTCGCCAGCACCTTCCGTGTAGATTTTAAAATCAGCCAAGTCGTTGACGCGGACTCCAGTAGGCTGTAGGCCTCTACCACTTGCACGCACTTTCCTAGCATCGGACACGGGCGAAACTCGGACGCCATATGGACTGTTTGGAATTGGTTGCCCAGCGAAAAATACATTAACAGAATGTAAGCCAACACTTGGTGCAACATATTCGCAACGCCATACATCAGGTGAAGTTTGACGGACAGTTATCGGGATTGAATTCTTTTGTCCTTGAGGATCTAAAATAATCACTTCTGGTACTCCTTTACCAGCGTCTAAAATAATTCAATGTAAGTAAATAATTTATTGATATACTAGTATGTTTCATATCCACCTTTCGTAGATATTTC
Organism: Poecilus cupreus; assembly: GCA_963942605.1. Classification (NCBI taxonomy): domain Eukaryota; kingdom Metazoa; phylum Arthropoda; class Insecta; order Coleoptera; family Carabidae; genus Poecilus; species Poecilus cupreus. The sequence goes on from OZ012715.1 coordinate 27,297,452, forward strand.
GAAGAATGTGACTCTATTTACACACACTCCATCTGACTGCAAACCTGGCCCGGAAGCAGTTACTTTGGTCGGATCTCCAGCGTGTCCCTCCACCTGGACGTTGAACGGGCTCTTCGGTACTTCTCTGCCCGAGAATTTCACACTTACTTTATGAGTTCCTTCTAGTTTTGGTGTATAAGATACCGAATACGTTAAATTACGATCGTTGTTAAAGTGAGTTTCAACTGGTTCCTTTTGTCCTTTCGGATTTTCAACAACTACTTCAACAGATCCTTTTCCTGCAGAGAAGGTTTCCACAGTAAAGTTGGCCGGAGCACCAACAACAGGGCCAGTGGGTTCAATTCCAGGTCCATAAACACGAACTCTAAAATTTACATACAAACAAACAACACATTACATACAGTGAGTCAAGTTTATAATGGGAATAAACAATAGTACAAAGCAGTTTAAATTAGGCAAAACACGGGAAACGGGCATGCATCAATTATATTTAAATAAAGAGATATTTCTCAACACAGAACACAACAGTTAGTTCTTGACATTTTTCACACCGACTTACCGCGGAGGTGGAATACTGAATATCATAAAAAACAAATTAGTTTAGTTTTATTGAAATGTATGCAATATTTATAAATCAAAGATAGATACCTGTTCGGATTAGTTCGTGGTCGAAGAGGTGCCCCCTGCTTGAGTTTCGCATTGGGGTACTGTGATAAGTAGGTCATCATAGACTGTTCGTCGATATTTGGATTCACCATTTCTTCAGGTTTTATGAGCTGTCGGACATTCAGCCAGTCATCAGCCAAACCCATGGCTTCAGACGCATTTTGCACGGAATCTTTAGGGTCCCAATCTTGCCAGTCTGGGCACAAGCCTGGGGCTACGGCATCTACCAGGGCACCAACAGCTTTGCCGCTGGTCCAGTCGTTTGTGAAATTCGTAATTGGTAAATCTGGGACTTTGCTTTGAATCCAGTGCATAAGTCTGCAGAATAATTAGATTTATTATCACTTGATTTACTCCCCGCGTGTTTTATTTACCTTTGCTTGGGAGTTGGACCTTGTCCGCTGTTCACAGCTTCGTCCTCGCCATCCCACATGGGCATAGCAATAGAATAATGTAAAATTAGGGTCCATATTAGACCTAATATAAGTTTTAATTTGCAATCAACTATATGAGTAGAATCTAAAAGAAAAATATACAAATTATTCATTAAATTCTTTACATCGAAACACATGAATTTTTTTCAAAACATGTATAAAAACAGTCTTATCAGTTACAGTCGATAAAATTTCAAGAATTTAAATATCACAATATTATTAAACAAAACTTGAAAATGTAGATCAAACAAATCGCATACAAAACTTAGATAAAAAATTAGTGATAAGAAATGTTTCGTAAATCTACAAATTATTGCACAGGCTGCTATTCATTTGGAAAACTAAAAATTGTCTATTATTTCTGCCACTTTAGGGAACTCGATAACCATAAGAAATGTTTTCTTCCAAAAATACATACATATGAGTAGATATATGTAAAATGAACGATTTTCTTTGACTAATAAAATAAATAAGATAACAGATATAGATATTTGATTGCTCAATCAATTGAGAAGTAGGACAGTTACTTATTGAAATATTTACAATGAAATTACTAATGAATTTTAAGAAGTTGTAAACTTCAACAAACAAAATTCTATTTGTACTTTTAATTTTGTTTTCATTGTGGATTTAAAATTGTACAAATACAGTTTTCATTATTCACCAGTTATCTACGTATTTTCTTTGAAAAACAAATTACTATTCCTATCCTGCCTAAAATGACAACGCTGTTCACCGAAATATAACTCATCCTGTATAGATAAAAATGGAAAATTGATAGTTAAAAATAATTAAATGTTTTAAAGTTACAAAAGAGGTATCTAAAAATAACGTACATCTCATATAACAATAACACAATTAATCTATACAAAAAGTATAATGAAAACAATTATAACTAAATTATTCCGAATCAATGATATAAATAGCTAACAAAGCATTGAAGATTTTTTTTTCATTTGAGAAAATGCATAGGTCGCTTGATACGGTATGCTGAATTTAGCTAAAATTTGCACATAAATTTAATTCTCAATTAGCAAATAGAAGAAATAGTTTTAAATAAAAACGCTGGTGACTAAATTACTGCGTCATTTTCGAGAATGGAATGAGTGTTTGAAAATTATAATAATAATAATATATCATCACGCCTTTTACCCATTAATGGTGTGGCACTCTGCTAACGCAGATCTCGGTAGGTGATATATTTTTGCGTATGAAATACAATTACCAGCCGTCAAGTCATAGCCCCAAGGTTATTAGTGGAGGGGGAACCACAGGGGTATATTTAAATTGGCAAATGTCGGTAGTGGGATTCGAACTGAGGATCTCACGATCCACAGTCCGATGCGTTACCACGGAGCTATTTACGAGCCCGTTTGAAAATTAAATATTTATAAACATATTTTAATAATAGAAAATGATACCTACTTTCATTTTCATTTTTTAAAATGATTCATTTACCAAACTACGACATAAAAAAAACATTGATAAAAATTAATTAAATTGCTTATCAATTTTATTGTTATTGCGCTACTTGTATTCACATATTTTCTTGACTTTAAACAAAGAAAAATTTCATGCCCAGGCTACTTGATTAAAATTATTTATTTTTAGTGATAATTTTAATTACATCAAATAAGCATGATATTAATAAGAAGAGAAAATATAGACATTTTAAAATAGTACTTTTCAATTATTTATGATTTAAAAAGATATTATTTTGTTACTGCCTTTTGTAGCACAGAGATAAAGTTCCAATTTGAAAAATGTTGCGGATTCGTCTAGAATATGAAAAATAAATAAATATATCATCACGCCTTTTACCCATTACGGGTGTGGCACTTTGCTTAAGCAGATCTCGGTAAGTGATATATTTTTGCGTATGAAATGCGGTTACCAGCCGTTAAATCATAGCCCCCCAAGATGTTAGTGGAGGAGGAACCACAGGGGTAAATTTAAATTTGTAACTGTCGGCAGTGGGATTCGATTTAAACTAAAACAAAAAAAATCTTCTTAGATGATATATTTCATCATGCAAGCTTTGCATTCTGGACTCACATACTTTTTAAAACTGTTACATTTTTCATTCGCCTCTGTTTTTTTTATTTAAATAAATTTTCATAATTGTTTAGAATAATTTAAAAATGAAGACAAAAGAGCCTAAAAGGTTATCCGCGGAAAAACAAAACAGGAACTTTTCTGACTAATTTTAGAGAATAAAACATAAAATAATAAAAATAAAATATTAATTTATTCAACTAAATCTGTCAATAAATTTAATTTAACTCTATTCTATTTAAGTCTACTTACTTTGCAATATTTTTGTAGTATTGTAAAACAATGAATTTGATTATATCGTTGCTGTATTTAAATATGAAATAAACGAAATGCATATAAACATATTTCAAATCGTGAACACTCGGAAGATACCAACGGTCTCCAAGTTATTATAATAAAGCAATAAAAACCTAAAATTATTTTATTATTGATCGATTGAAATGAATACGCATGCAACATTATTCAGAATTCATCTTTGTATTCACTTGATTTACAAGCTAATCATAAAGCACGAAACAACAGAAGAAAAACTAAAAAAGAATACTATCAATTAGACAACTAGTAATCGCCGTTCATGTGTAAAAATTTCATCACCTACCAAAGATCTGTGATTTGTGTGATGATATATTTTTTTTCTTTATATAATAAATTGTTCTTATTTCACAAACACTTCACGGTATAATGTAGCTAAAATTGTTTTCTAGAAAAAATTCTAAAGAACATGAATAATTTTCTACGTAAAAACTTATAAACTGCTATATTTCAACATGAGATATTCAGTTCGATCCCAAAACCGACTAATTTTCAAAAATTGCCTACAGAAAATTACCCCGTTGATCCTCCTCATCTCTTATTATATACCAAGATCTGTTCCAAGCAAAGTGCCACGCCTAGAAATTGGTGAATAGCGTGATGATATAATTTTTAAATTTATTTAAAATCTATAAAATTGTGTTAGAAATTCAGTACATTTTTATTTTTTGGGTATGCACAAATCGCTGCAAAAAGCAAATACAAATTATATCAATTTTTATATATATATATATATATATATATATATATATATATATATATGCATTATTTATACTGATTTTATAAGTATCGATGTAACCATAGATAATGTTTTCAAAAATTACTGAAAAACAAGTTTATAATTTGTTAAAATTGTTGCTAGAATGTTTGGATCTCGAAAACTGTTAGCTATAACAGAAACATATTCGTTAACAATTTTTTTCGCTTAAACGGTGCATTAGCAACATTAGCGCAAAAACTGACCTTAAGATATCCATATAAGTAAAAAAGATGCGTTCGCAAAATTAAGTCCATTAAAATTGAACATTGTTTATACCAGAACTATACCATTTTTGATAAATAATAAAAAAGTGTTCAAAATGGTTTATTTTCTAAAGAATCAAAAACATTGAGAAATCTTACATGTTTACCAAGGTTCGGAAAAGTTTGAAAATTTTAACAAAGGGTTCGGCAGAACCCTGTGCAAACCTGCTGAATATCACCACTGGCTATAACTACGAAAAAGTATTCCGAAATATATAGGTCACTAGAAAAGGGTAAAAATATGAATTTTTACATTTTTTTTTTACAGAAGAAGGCACAGGTATTTATTTCTTTATGAATTAATTATTTAAAATATCTTATAAGGGCATACTTTTATCTCTTAAATGATTAATGATAAAATTAAGTATTTCTGTAACTTGCTAAGACAATTTAAATTAAGAAATTGTAAAGGAAACTAAAATTCTAGAATTGATGTTGTAATTTATCATTAAATATTTTATTATATTTTCTGTATTGGAATTATCTAATAAGGAAAATGTTTATAAATGTAACATTTGTATTTAGATTGTTTTATACGTTAGTGATATAAAACTAACGGTAGACCAAATTTATTATCAAAAACTATGCAAAAAGCGGAAACCACGTACAACATAACGTAGCAACAAAACTTGAGATTGGTCGCGATGACGCAATACATGTAGCATGCATTCTGATGTAGATAGGTAACTCTGTGACTAGAGCTGGAGTTTTAGAGAGGTGACATCACCGATGATTTGTTCAAATGTTCACATGAACTCATATTATTGTATTAAAACATGACAAATAGGTCTTCCAGTTAAACAGTCCACATCACCGATTATCTGACTTGTTTTCGTATTTGTTTTCTTTTTAGTATATGATCTCATCGCTAAAAAATTATCATAGAAAGATAAATATGACAAACAAAACAATGTAAATAGAGGTATGTATTTCCCAAATGTAAATAATAGATACTGTTCTAATTATGAAGAACTGTGATTTGATTATTGAATTTTATTCGTAATTCACAATATTTCAAAGAAATTGTCCCGTGAAAGTATTACAAGGACGATGAAGTCAGATCAGCGCTTAAAAATAAAAATAACTACCATATAAAGAGCTAACACATATACATAAGCGCGGCCGCCGGTGTCGTTCCTCATGCCCCGTGCCCGGCACTAGCCGTCAAAACCTGCTCTGTCAGACAGATGAGCAGCGCGCGGAGAAAAGGGAAGCACGCGAGAGGGCCAACCCGCCAACCTGCCCGTGCCCACTGCCCAGTCTGAGGTTGAGGCTGAATTTGATGGCATAACAAACATCAAAACACCTTAACACTAGGTGCCTGCTGATTACGCAATACAACATCTTTACCGCGAACCAAAGCAAATATCTCGTTCTCGTTCCGGTCCAGGGTCCGGCAACGAGCACTAAATACCACGCGCGGAAAAACTGGGAGGAAATACCGATTTCCGCTATAGATATCATTTAATAATATCAAGGTTACGCGCTACACCGCAAACTCAAAAACCACATATCGGCTTGCCGTAAGCTTGTTTGATAACTAAAAATAAATGAGTATAAGCGAATACGGCCCTGTTACCTATTTACCGAAACCGCGCACGTGAAATTGTCAGAGAATACAGAATACTGATACAGGTATGTACAGATCGCATCGACCTTGGGCCGTGAAATAATGCAAACGCATCGGCATCAGCATAGAGCAGTGAGCAGCGATCAGCGAAAAAAGAGCGCGTTCGCTTCGCGTTTGCTACTCGCGTCGCAAACCGTCAGGTCGAAAAGAAGGCGGTGGCTGCTCACTAGTATACCAATGTTTACAATGATTTCACTCACCTATATTCACAATGCGGATTCCTTCGTCGTCCTGCAGGAACTTTAACGCGACAGATACATTTTCCAGCTTCTGAGATCGGAAAGACGGCCTCTTATTGTGTTTCGGCAATCGGCGTCCAGATAAAACTTCAATAAGAGTAATCAAACGAAGTCCATCGCTTAGATCGGTTTCCAAATTCCCAATATGTTTTTCTACAGTCTTCAGATGTTCGTTGACCCATCGCGTGAAAGTGTTCTGCTGAATCTTCTTCCACTGTGCATCTTCGGCTAGTTCTCTTTCAGTCGCAACCATTTCGTCCTCTTCTTCGTCACCAGCTCGCAACTCGTACTCTGGGTTGCCGTAGTACTCGAACGCTGCATCGCCACTCGCCGAGACCGGACTCGGTACGCCCGGAGACTCGGCCATGTATCCCTTCCCTCCGCTCATCATCGTAGTTGTTTCTCCCACAAGTTCACTTTCCTAGTTTCTCAACCCGTGCCCCGCACACTGTGCTCGCCCGCAGTCGCACTGCTTTATCAGTGAATGCCCGCTATTCTGGTTCTGATAACAAAAAGTCAACTTTGCAAAATCAGGTATATTTCCTAGTCGAATTCCTATGTATAATACATAGGCATACGACATACTCAGCCGAACCACCTGTTGCGCCGTGCGTGTTGGCTACTCGCTCAACACACGTGTTGTCTGGGTCAAGCGTCAAGCGTCAGGGTCAACAAAAGCGTCTGCTGTTTGTGCCGTCGTTCGTTGTTCGTCGTCTATCGCAGATCTGAAAAAAAGCAATAACGATGTTTTTCACATTCTATCTTATACTAACATCAAGTTATTTCATTTGTCATACATTAGCAAATACTGCAGTTTTTTTATTTTCAAATATGCATGACAGCAATTTTATATTGTGCAATAATACCAAACATACTTATATCGTAATCAAAAGTTCATATCAAAGTTCTTGAGTATAAATAAAATAAGTGACAGAATAAAAATACGGTGTGTTAAATTCGGGCGGTCTTTAATGATACACGTGACAAATGGAAAATACTTTTTGGATGACATTCAAATTTTTAACGTATTCATCAGCTTCTAATGTAAAATAACAAGAACATAAAAATAGAAATTTCAAATAACCCCGAAACACAGTTATAAGCACAAATAAATACGTGCCTGGTAAATTGCTCCAAGTTCCGTCAAAACACTCAACACAAAACTGTACACGCTGAATAAAATTGGACAAATAGTAGCTAGATGTACTTGTATGTCACTAAGTAATGCCGCAACTATTGCGCGCACAGAAAACACAGATATGGTCGATACAACGCAGCACAGTACAGCCGGCAAAAATCTTAATTATTTCCTTGTTTCAGTTATTTAGTAAAACCGCACACATCCGAATCGGAATTGAACATATCGCAAAAACAAGCACTGCTGTCCACAGTCCGTCTAGCTGCGGTGAGTACTGTGCGATGTTCGGCTTACGTTCAACGTATGTTCACAGCCTAATAATAGCGCGTGTCTGTCCGTGAGGGCTATGCACGCCGGTTGTTTATAGAATTGTTTCTCACTTGCACCCCACTTCACCGGCAATCGGCTCCCTCCAGCCAACCGCTTACGGCTTACCTGCTCATTTTCACTGCTTCGGGAACAATGAATCCAATTTCAAATTTCTACACGAAGTACACTTTTTGACAATGTGTTCGCACAACACTAACTAGCAACTAATCATAATACTGTGTCATTCAGTGATAAGGGTTGTTTACTAGCAACAGCTGCAACTCTCCTTACAGCTAAGATCTAGAGCACGTTGCTTTCGAAAGAGTGACGCATGCAACTGTCAAATCTTTACCATATAAAGAAGTATTTCTAAATACGATGTTACAATCGAATTTATGTTACGCAAATAAACATTTATAATTTTTAGGTCACAATGTTAAAACAAATGTAAACTTTATAGAAAAATCTGACAGCACTCGTAAATATTTGTAAATATAACAGCGCATATTAAATACGTTAGGAATAAATATTATACTTGCCATGATTTAAAAAAAGAAACTTATAATAATGTATTATATTTATTAAAATGGTCGTAGTGACTGCCGTATACAGATATAAATATATACAAAATATCAATGTTTAACAGACTTTTTAGAATTTGTACAAATGAAGTGGAAAATCTTACACAGCAACCCTCTCATAACGAATTAGAATTTTAAGCAATGCTTTTAACAGCTTTTTGAGCGGCGTCATCTAGATCATTGGCTGCAATAATCGTAAGCCCAGATTCTCGGATAAGTTTTTTCGCTTCGTTGACATTGGTGCCCTCTAGTCTGACCACTAGTGGAATACTTAATTTCATTGTTTTGGATGCACCAATGATTCCCTTTGCTATGGTAGCGCAATTCACAATACCGCCAAACACGTTCACCAGAATGGCACGAACGTTTTGATCCGATGTCAAGATTTGGAAAGCAGCCAGGACTTGTTCTTCCTTCACGTTTCCGCCGACGTCCAGGAAATTGGCTGGGTCTCCACCATGCAACTTAATAATATCCATTGTGGCCATTGCCAGTCCAGCGCCGTTTACTAAGCACCTAAAAAATATTTATTCGAATTAGAAACAAATAACATGAGAATCTTAGGCCGATTCCCACAGCCGAAAAACACTGTCGCTATTTCTAACTTTAGTATTGTGCCACTAACATCTTTGGGGCCGTGATTTGACAGTTACTTCACGTGCTATATCATACCATTTGTCTCTGCTTGCAAATACCGAGATCTGCAAAAGCAAAGTGTCTCACCCAAATTGGGGAAAAGGCGTGATGATATATTTATTTTTTATAGTGAATTATATTTATAACGAACTATGATATTACCCGATATTTCCAGTCATTCCGATGTAGTTTAGGTTATATTTGGCTGCTTCAACTTCTCTTGGATCGCTCTCCGAAATATCGTCCATGGCAAAGATAGCTTTTTGCCTGAAGCTAGCATTATCATCAAAATTTAATTTAGCATCTACTGAAATTACTTTTCCGTCGTCCGTTTCAACTAAAGGGTTTATTTCTAACTGGACGGCATCTACTTTCAAAAACAATTGCCATAATTGTTTAATTTCAGTGGCAGCTTTATTTTTAAACGATCCTTTGAATTCCAAAAATTCGGCGACTTCGTTGGCAATTTTATCGGTAACACCTCAAAAAATAAATATACATTAAAGTGTAACATAAATACAGGAATTGTTTATCACTAAAATACCTTCATAAATATCGATAGGAACAGTCTTAATCAAATGGGGAGTTTTCTCTGCAACTGCTTCGATGTCGACACCTCCTGCAGGAGATGCAACGATCACCGGGCCATTATGTTCGCGATCCATTAAAATACAAAGGTAAGTCTCTCGCATAATATTTACGCTTTCAGCTACCATCACTTTTCGAACTTCAATGCCGTCCTTTGGTGTCTGTTTTGTTATTAATTTATGACCTAACATTTGTTCTGTAATGCTTAAAACATCTTTTCGGCTACAAAATAAGTTGAAATTAGCACATTCCTTGCAGAAACCATGTCGTGTATTACTTTTTTGTGACATGCACACCTCCTTTAAAACCATTGTCAAAATGACCTTTTCCTCTGCCACCAGCTAATATTTGAGCTTTAACAACGTATTCTTTAACATCTAAAACCAGATAATATCAATAAATGATTATAAATTAAAACTAACAACTTACTGAACTTATCGAACGAGGTCTTATCAGCTGCATCAAGCATACAGAAATCTTGTACTGCTACTTGATTTTCCATAAGAAGATGTTTGCTTTGGTATTCCAGCAAATTTAAATATCGATACGACAATCCAGTCCACTAAAATAAGTTAAACAATTAAATATGTTCAGTAATTGTTAATAATTGCTTACTTTGTTAAATTGTTGAGTTACAGCTGGAAGTCTTCGGAGGGATGCGCACAGTGCAGACATTATTAATGGAATGGCAAGGGATTTTATCACAAGTGATTTTTAATTATGTACAAAGTCCACTCGCCGACTGCAAACTGTCACACAGCAAATAACATGGTTAGGTTCGCATTGCAAGTTCATCGTTTTATAAAAATAGTTAGTTCTCAATAGTCCAGTAGATGTCACTATTAGACATAAACATTCGATTCAAATGGACCAATCACAGCATTTTATTTGTATAGTTTTAAGTTAAAAAGTTGATCTTTAATTCAATTTTATTCGTATTCAGTGCCGTAGCCATAGAAAAAAGAAGTAGCCGTAGTCACGAAGTATAATATAGATAGGAGTTGGCACTTGTGCGGAGCTGGCGGCACGGAATTTCACTGTTCGTGATAGATGGATGGGAGAGGGTAGGAGGCCGGTTGTTGTACAGTGCGCTTATGGGTAGAACATAATTTTTCATTATTTTAATATAATATTATTGTTACAACATGCTACAAATATGACTTATATTACTTACTCTAATGCCCGGACGTTACTTAAATTTTAAACTTGGTTTAAATAAATAAAAGCAAATCGAAGTTATAAGTCATATGGAGTAATTGACATTGATGTCAAAAATTAGATACGCTTTGATTTATTTAAACCAAGTTTCAAATTTAACTAACGTTGGTGCAACCGGGCCTAAGAAATCTATAAATTTCGAATTTTTTATATGGAGTAGAAGACAAATAATTAACCAGTCGGATTTGATTTATACCTTCTGCCTTATTTCTTTGTTTGTTGGCATATTTTAAGGCACTACATTGTTAATAATTTTTGAATTGATGGCGTGTTTAATTCATTTAATTTATCATTCAAAACATTTTCATTTATTTAACTGATTTTTCAATTTTGTTGCAAGTGCACACTTTTTTACGCAGTCGAGTAATTTTCTTTCGATGATTTCGTAATTTGTTTTTACCGCTTGGAGTTTTCAACTGTTTCTTTTGCTTAAATTCTAATTTAAATATTTACAAAATCTGCATATATTATCTGTACCATTGGTTGTTATAGTGCATTTTTTTGTGACGCAAAGTATCCAATATCTATTTTCCAAACTTTACAATATAAATCAATAGTATATATTAAATGTCTCGAAACAGGTAATATTATTAGCATTATTTTTATATAATTGATTAGAAATAAAATTTGTATTATTTATATTTTCATTAAGAACAATTTATTTTTCAATAAAAAACCGATGACTCTAATTGAATGATAATTTAACGATAGATGTAATTTTTCCTATTATCTTCGAATTTTTATTTTGTCCTTTAATTATTAGGTAATTGAGTATTTATCCAAGATAAACTAAAAATAGCGTCTGATGAACATTTATATGGTACAGGTTCATTTCTATTTTGACCTGGGCACAAAATAAAAATAATCAAATTAAAACCCTTGAATATATTATTTAGTTATTTACATACCACTGTCCATATTTAAATAATTATTTATTTAATCATAAGTTTTTTTCTTATGTGTAATGTCACATTATATATTTTCTGTTATTTTGTATTTGTTTGTATATCTAAATAACTGGAGCAATTTGGAAAAACAGTCGGAAGTGCACCTGCAATGGTACCTAATGTAAACTTAATTAAAATAAAATATATTAATATATTACACATGTGGCTCCGCAGGTCCATTCCTTAATAACATCATCCGCCTTATAAAGTTTTTCATATACAAAATCTTTTTAACTGCACTCTGTCTTTTCTGGGAATTCTCCGCTACAAATTTAAGTGTATTTCGTCCTTAAGTGCACTAAATATTGTAATTTTTCTTTATTTGACGCATAACCGCTTGTACAATTTGGCACAAAGCACATTTTGCCCATTTTAAATGTAAATAAACAAACACTTCTCTGTACAAATCAAACGTAAAGAGAACAGATGGCCACCTATCCTCTCCATAAGCTCAACAACCGAAGTAAATTTTGGTACCGCTAGTTTCATGGGCCTGGCGTACGAAGTGTCATCTCCTTTCTATATTAAACTACGTGGCCGTAGCTAGCCATTTTGGAGTCCGGTGTGAGATCAGATTATTTTTATTACAGTAAAAGTTCAAAATTTTAAAATGAATGCATTTAGTTGCCTGAATATTAGTATTTCATGATATATCAATCTAATTAAATTAATATTTATTAGAAAAATTGAAATATGGCCATGGAAAATTAAACAAAAACGAAAAATATTTGACATTTTCTAAAACAGATTCAGATTTATTTATTATAGTGTTGTATCATTTTCTGTAGAAATTTCGTAGAAAATTGCAATGATATGGCAAATTTGAGAGTTCATTTTTTTTCTATTATTTCTTTCTGTTAATATATAATCTTCATCCCTTCTGGTGTTAGAATATTCCCGTAAATTCCTTCCATTTATTTCTATTTTTGGCTAGCTTTTCTGTTTCTCTCATGTCATACTTCTCGTCTGAAGTATTTTATAATTTTGTCTATTGTTTGGTCCCAAGTTGTTTGAAGTCTCCTTACTTTCTGGTTTCTATGGATCTTTATTTGCCAAATTGTCTTCATTTGTTTCGTTTCCATTCTGACGATGTGTCCATATAAAAAAAAATAAATAAATAACCCTAAAACTGTTTTATGAAATCGTAATCTGAGAATTATAATGTTCTATTTGCACTTTTTAGGAAAAATGGAATTTTGTTTTAACTGAATGTAAAAATGTCATACGTTCTATATGTATTATACATTCAATGTTTCATATATTTCTATTTGGAAGCAAATAATTTTTTCTTAATTTCAAATATTTTGGAACTGTAACTGTAATGTTCTATCTACCGCATCCAATGAAATGGGAGTATTTTGTTAGATTATAATTCCGTATAATACATAAACCGAAAAGTATGCCGAATCATAATTGTCATGGTTTTGAGGGGGACATCGGATTTTGACAAAATGGCCCCCCTAGCCCCCCAAGGGGGGCCGGGAGGGGGGGGCAACTTAAAATTTTTAAATAGGAACCCCTATTTTTTATTGCAGATTCTGAAAGAGCGTTAAAAAATATGTAGGGTTTATTCGGATACTTTTTTCAATTTCAAACAGTTCGCGCTGTAATCGTGAAAGAATGATTTTCCTGCAAAATATTCGTGAATTAATATTGTGTCAATAACTTTATAAATAATAACATTTGGTGTTTCAATCATTACCTAAACTACAAATAAGAAATATAAATAAAATAATAATAATAATAACGTATTCATTAATTAAAGTAATTTATCTTAATCTGATTTATGTTACAAAATAATTGTTATATTTTTTTTTTGTTAATAAAAATTATTATTAATGTTTTTGTAATCCCAAATAGGACAAAAATTGAAAACACTTCATAACTCAAAAGGTGCGCATATTTAGAACGTTATAATTCTCAGCAGGTGACGAAATGTCGAAAAATTTTTGTTTTTGTTGAAGTTTCTATGGTCGTGTTACAATTTTGCTAATAAATATTGAATGATATATTGTGAAATACTAATATGTAGGTAATCAAGTATACAATTGTTGTGTTCACACTTTTGCTGTAAAATGAAGACATAAAAAATTAAAACAATATAAAAAAATATAGCACAGAAATCCCAATATTCTACATTTCAATTTTACATTGCGTATAACCAGTGAAGTGTTATTTTTGGGGAAAAAACTGTTTTGTGACATTTTTTGATGAAAACACCAGTTAAGTTCCATTTAGATGAATGTTAAAATTTATACACCAATTTGTTGAGTTCGGCATGTTTTTTTTTAAATACTTTTCTTTAAAATATCTACAAATGATATCAGATAGATATTCGAAACTATTTTAAGTTCATTTGTAAATCTTTAATTTAAACGCAAATAACTCAAAATCATGAAATAGTGACTTAACTGGGTTTTCCTCAAAACCACAGATATATAAAGCAAAATACACGAAATAAACGATGCCATTTGAATAAAAATGTCCATAATAGGGATTAAACTTAGTATAAAACAAATTGTAATTGTAGAGATACAAGATTTCGAATTATGTCATCGAAATTTTTGCAATTTTGTTTGTCAGTCTATTTTGAGCCATAGATGATCTCAAATAAGCTTTAATAATTTTAAGCTTATTAAAACTACGTTCACCCGATGCGACAGTAACAGGCAAAGTGAGGCCTAAACGAAGTGAAATTTCTGTGTTAGGGTAAGCATGTTAAAGATCATACGAATGAATGAATTGAAATAAATCAGGACAAGAAGCTGATTCTAAATTTTCAAAAAAATAGGCCACTAGATCTGTTGCAGATGTTTTCAACTGTTCTATTGACATAGTATGTAATGATTTTCCAGTAAAAAATCAAAATTTGTAGATACTTTATTATAGATTCGAATTTCCATTATATTTAGTTAATAATGATATCAAAGACAAATTTCTCTCTTAATGAATTCTTGTTTATATGTTGTTAAGCGTCCTTCATCTTCAGCATTCTCAGATGATAAGCGTTTTTTTTTTGTATTTTTTTTTTCTGTAAAATTAGTTTTAATTTTCATTTGTTCTATTAGATAATTTGATTTTACAAGAATAACTGCAAATAAGAATACAACATAGTATCATACAAAAATGGCTGACAAGTTTTTTAACTTACCTAAAAATATATGTTATTAACAATATTATTTAATATTAGTTGTTTAAATTTGAAATTTCATCAATATCATATCATGTAGATTATATATTATATTTGCAAAAATATTTTCTTTTGTACTACTTAATTGTATTTCTTATCTTTAATTCGTGAGAACCTGTTTTTGGTCCGTTAGGACTGTTGGTCGTCCTATTTGTAAATAAATAAGTAAATATATTTATAAATATGATCATCTATAAGATTTTAATTTTCAAAACATAATTCATGGGAGTGATGCCAGCCTAACGAACATATTTGTTTTTGGCGAGTGAAATGTGCTTCTACAATCATCGCAGCGTACAGTCACTGTAAAAAAATCCATGAACAGAAGGAGGTAAAATGATATGTATTATGTTATTGAACCATAGAGAACGTGAAAATAAATGAGGAATTCAGAATTTACTGTTTGAAATTTCTGTTTTTTTTTTGTTATATTTTATTATTTGATTTCAGAATATTTGTATAACCTTTATTTTATTTCAGCAAATGCTTTACACTAGAAGTGGTAGACCAGGATAATTAACATACAAGAGTTACTTCTTTGATAATGAATAATTTTATAAGAAAGATATTTTATATTCTTACATAGTAAATAATTTGCATAATAACCTGAAACATTTTAACATGGAAATATAAACGAATATAATGTTAGGATTAACGTTGGAATTGTCGATGTTAGGATAATGATATTATTAAGCAATGACGAGATTCCTTCTGCATCTCTTGTTAAATTTGTAAACTATACCCTACTTCCGCATGTTTCAAAGATATTTAGTGTTCATGCACATTGAGGATTTTTAAAAAATCAATCATTTGGATTTAAAAATTTTTATTTCACATCACTCATATACAAATGTCTTTAAGACTTGTGTAATGCCTATGGCACACTGGTCGATGAGCGGCGATGAGCATCGATGCTCCTTGATGAAACAACAGAACGAACCCGACATCGACGAAAAATAGAGGCTCCTCTATTTTTCATCGATGAGCATCGAGGAAACAATAGGGTCTCATTTCAGACGTATCTTTGTGTCTCATTTCATGTTAACATTTTTTGTCACAGAGAAATTCCCTGTATTCGTCATTGAAGACATTAAAAATTTTTAAAGGTGGGTTCGTTCTGGTGTTTAATCAATGAGCTTATTGATGCTCATCGACCAGTGTGCCATAGGCATAAGACAGAGCGAGATTTTCAAAATTTGCATTGAATTAAATGGAATCGTCAAATTTGAAGATGGTTCTAAAGCTTCTCCGTACTTCAAAATAATTTAGTTAATACAAGATAAATTAATAAATAATTAATTTGAATATTATTTTATATCGATAGATATATTTATAAAATTGTATATTTACATTTAAATTATACTTTTTAGAGTGTAATAATGATAATATTGCACGCTGGGTTCCTTAATTCTGAAGATAAAACTAACCATCTGATCAACACCTAGGAATTGTCGGTCCCTGATTTTCGTCTGCTACAAATTGACGACACATTGGCGGGCCCGAAATAAACAGCTGCAGCATCATCGTCTGCACACCTGGAAGAATTTCCTCAACTATTTAATTTCTCATAAGCTATTTAAGTTATCATTTCGATGATTGAAACTATGGATTTATTGGGAAAATTAGCATTAAGAATAGTTTAGTTTATTAATATTTTGTAAAAAAATTCTTGAAATATTGATTAAACAAAAATGTATGATATAGCGGCATACTGATTTTTTTTATTTAGTTCAAAAAGTACTTAAGCAATGGCGTCAATGATGACAGATGTGGATAGATATGATAAACATAACCGACACAGAAAAAAAAAAAACAACGAAAATATTAAGGTACCTACTATTTGCTTTATAAAACCAACTTGGAAAAATGACTGTGACCCAACATGCGTGAAAGTGAAAATTTTTATACTTCTTATACGTGAGTGTGCGTGAACAATATTTTTGATTGCAGGAGTGGAAGTTACCGTGATCTGCAAATCACTCACGCGCCCATCTCTAGTTACAATCAACTAGTGTTGACTTATCAGATTACGCGGACATACTGCCAGTGAATGTTGATACTGTTTACTCTAAAGTTATCCATAATAATTCAACTCTATTTGTTTTTGCGGTTTACATCCCTCCCTCACTGAGTAACATCCATTATAATATTGTTTTAGACTTTATTGAAAATTTACCATTCTTACAACACAATAATTTTATTATTACGGGAGATTTTAACATCCCGGAATTATCCACTTGTTTTGTGCCTTCTAAAGTTAACAGATTGATGAATGTACGGGAATTTCTAGATGCTAAGCAATATAACAATATTAAGAATATAAATAACAGATTATTAGATGTTCGTGTTTCTAATGTTAATTGTGAAGTTACTCGTTTAATTAACAATATTTTTGATAAACAGTACGATCATAATCCAGTTCTTAATATTATAAATTTTAATTTAGTGAACCATGCGAGACCCCGTACCAGTTCAATTCTCTCTTATAATTTCAAGAAAGCTAATTATGTTAAATTGTACGACCAAATAGATACATTTGATTGGAACTGCCATAACAATTTTACTGATGTTAACCTAGTGTGTGATTTTTTTACAGTACGCTTTATTCCTTCATTGACCAATGCGTTCCAGTAAAATTACACAGGACTAAGTCATTTCCTCTATAGTTTTCTGAATCCAAACTTAAAAATCGTTTTAGAAAACTGTCACACAAATTTCCACATAATCCGGCTTATCAATCCAAATTCCATACTCTGAGGAAAGAAATTAAGTTGCTTATTAAAGAATCTTACTCGAATTACGTGAATTCTTGTGAGTCAGCAACAAATTCTGAAATTTTCTGAATTCTAAAAGGAAAAAATCCCCTAATGTAGCTCGATGATTTCCAATAACAATTTGTTGTCAACATCTGATGATATTTCTAACGCTTTTGCATCTTTTTTTCGGTCTGTTTATTCATCTCCTGCCAATACGTCACATAACCCTGTCACTAACTCTTCATCATCCTATTCAAAGGTTACACTCAACTCTGTTACTGTTGCTGAAGTTGAAGCCTGCATTAAACATCTTAAATCTTCTCTCTCTTGTGGAGCTGACCTGATTTCCAGCCTTTTAATTAAATATTGTTCTTATTCTCTACCAATTGCCTTATATTATCTGTTTAACTTGGGTATCTCCACCAACACCTTTCCAAACATTTGGAAAGTCACGCGTATCACTCCAATTCATAAGTCTGGTGATGTTGCTAATATTAAAAACTATAGACCGATTGCTCTACTCTCTAATTTTAGTAATGATTTTGAGCGGATCATCCATAATACAATATACTCCCGAGTTAAAAGTAGCATCTCTGTGTGTCAACATGCTTTTCTGGAGAAACGATCTACAGTCTCTAATCTTATGTACTTTAGTCACTTTGTTGTCTCTACACTTGACTCTAAGGGTCACAATATTGTTGAAAAAACTTCATTCTTTCTTACTATCCCCTTCCCTCATCTCTCTCCTCTCTTCGTACCTTGATCACCGTGAACTTTTTGTTCACTACCAAGATTACATTTCCAATCCCTTCTTTTCTTCTTTTTAATAACGATATTACAAAACTCATCAGCTGTGAGAAACTACTTTTTGCAGATGATCTAAAAATATTTGTATCAGTTAATTCAATCAATGAATGCTTTCTTTCTTCAAAATGACTTGAATAACCTTTCTCAGTGGTGTATAGATAATAATATTGACTTAAACCTGAATAAGTGTTCGGTTATGTCCTACACTAAAAAAACTTCTCCTCTGTTGGCATACAAACGCTGCAAGTTGACTTGTTCGCAGAGCGTGAGGAATCACGAAAAAGCTAATTGAAAATATCAAAAAAACACTCTGTATTAGGTATTTGATCTCTCTCACCCCAACTACAAAATGTCCGAATTAAAAATATAATATGGGATGAAATTGCCAAGGATATGGAATAAGGAATTAGTGGTGGTAAGTATTGACTGGTGTTTATCGTCCAATAATGTAGCAAGGGGTAAGGCTTTAAAAGTAAAAATCCTACTTGTCCAGCGCTAAATTAAAGTTGTTCGACTAGGTGTTCGTCTTTGCCATTTATGTTATATGGTTAGGTACTATATATATTGGTTCTTAGTATGTACAAATAATAATTTCTTTAAAAGTTAAATCCTACGTGTCCAGCGGTAAATAAAAGTTGTTCGACTAGTTGCTCGTCTCTGCCATTATGTGGTATGGTTAGGTACTATATATAGTGGTTTTTATTAAGCACAAATAATAATTTCTTTAAAAGTTAAATCCTACTTGTTCAGCGCTTAATTAAAGAATTCTGCAAACCAAAGCGTTTGCGGTTGCGATCGCGGGGGCGGGCGCGGTAGCGGTATTGGAAGCGAATAAGTCTTCTCAAACTCACGCGATATTTTTGACGGTGGCGGTATGGATTAGCAATAGTTTTTAATGAATCCCAGCGTAGGGTTTTATGAGAATTTAATAATGTTAAATGTAAAACAAAAAGAGGCCTTGATTTTGGCAGCAGTTTCTGAAGATTAGGAGAGGAATAGTTTAGATTATACTACATAAATAAAAACAACAGTTACAAAACGTCAACTTTTTCAGGAAGAAAACGAAGAATATGTATACATGGTATTAATAATATACATGAACAGCAAGGAAAATTTCATAAATTATCAAAATATCTGTGAATGAACACAATCGCCGCGGCCAAATATAGTTTTCAGATATTAAAACGCATGTACATGCGTGTTCTTAATGTAATACATAGGTTGCGTAGACGGCTACCGCGCCCGCCACTGCGATCGCCTCCGTAAACGCGTTGGTTTGCGGAATCCTTAATACAAAAATAAAAAAATCTAATTCATAAAATAGGTTTCATTGCATTGCAAAATATGTAATAATTTCAGCAATATGGAACGCTGCCGACACAAGCAGTACGTGGTAAAATTTGCGTGTCCCTAACTGAAGGTAAAGAAAATGAACGATTTAAGAATTTTTTAAGTGCAATTAAATAGTAGAACTTTTAAAGAGATAGCATCGGGAAGTTTCGAAAATTACGCATCAAGAGTTTTCGTTCTAACATAAATATATTTTAGCTTATGAGAGATTTCTAAAAAAATATTGATAATTTTTTTCTGAAAGAAACATTAAATAAGATTTCTGCTGGAAAATCAGATACCGCCACATAATGTATATATGACTTACATCGTTACAGACGAGGAAGGTATGGTACATGATGCCACTATATTAGCAGTAGAAATTAAAATATTAAATTAAGTACAATGAAAAAATGAAACAATGATTATGAGGCAGCACTAGTGACAGTATTTGAAGACAGTCCCTCATAAAACAAAAATAGTGAACACTGAAGACGACGATCTTACCTACCCCACCTGTTGGTCCGCGGGAGGTATTTAATTTCCCTCCTACCCCCTATATCTAGGAGGCTTTCCCCTATCCGCCACCTGGGGACGCGCCCTCTAGGGGTTACAGGCTCCCCCGAGGGTACTAAATCATATCATGTTCAATAATACGATTGATAGACAAGGTGTTGATGCATCGTGTGTATTGGAAATTATTGGAATAATTGTTATAATTGCTTTGATTTTAGACTAAATCCTAACTTGATCAATAATCAAGTTGACTGACTAGGTGCTGATGTACATTTTATGGGTAATTATTGGAATTAGTATTATAATTGGATTGTTCTTTTAATAAATCCTACCTTGACCAATAATAGAGATGATAGACTAGGTAATGACATATGGCATGTATGGGAAATTTTTCGAATTAATATCATATTTGGGTCTGTTTTTGTACTAAATCCTATCTTGTTCAACAATAAAGTTGATCGACTAGGTGCTAATGAAGTGTGTGTATGTGTAATAATTGGAATTAATATTATAATTAGTATGATTTTGTACTAAATCCTATCTTGATCAATAATCAAGATGATAGACTAGGTGTAACGGCTGCTGCCGAAAAATATGGTTTCAAAAATGTGTGGACACATGACGGAAATATATTTGTTAACGCAGGTGACGGTAATAAGACGATCAAAATCACAACTGTCAGAGATCTAAACATTTAAGTGTATTTTTCTGTTGATTAATCTTTATTTATATAAACCAGAGCTGCTTCAATTTAAACCTATTCGTTGTAAATTCTACTGTACCAATTATTTTGTGTACCAAAGTGTTCATTTGCTTCTTTTTAGTTAATCAAACCTCATTCAACCTGCATCTTGCCACTTACTCAGCTGGTTACTTAGTTTGAATGACATTTGTTAATTAAAATCAACTGTTTATTTGAAGGTTACACTAAAATTTGAGCCTTTGTGTTTGTTTATACGTATATTTCTTTTGTTATATTATATTTACAAATAATATACGAATTATTTCAGTTTTGTACATATTAGTGTAAGATCTTTATTCACTGAGTTTGATGTATTCAAATAGCATATTCTTCAATATAACTATGATGTGATCGGTATAACGGAAACGTGGTTAAGTAGTATTATTGACTCTGATGCTGTGAGTATATAAAATTATTCTTAATACGTTGGGACAGAGAGACACGCGGTGGAGGCGTGGCCATTTATATTAAATCTTCACTGAAGTTTAGTTTAATACAGAGTGGTATCTTTAATAATTTTGAACAACTTTGGATCACATTAAAAATAAAAAAATAAATATTTTGCTTTTGGCTACCTAAAAGCAACTGTCTCTCGTTTCTTGATGAACTCGAAACTCAATACACTTTGGTGTTAGTCAACCATGACTATTTAGTTACAGTTGGAGATGTAAATGTAAATATGCTTAAAGCGGAGAATAATATTGCATCAAAATTTAAAGAAATATTAAGAGAGTTTTTCGTTAAAACAGATAATAAATGAACCCATTAGAATAACCAATAACAGCATTAGCCTACTTGACGTTATTATAACAAATTGTAATATGACTCATTCTCACGATACATATGTCAGATCACTGTCTTGTTTACTTGTATATTAACGTAACCAAATGTTCTGAACATCCCAAATTCATAACTTTCCGTGATTTTAAAAATTTTGATTTCATTTAGTTTCTCTTGATTTAATGTCTTTAATTGGATTTATTTTATTATCATGCACCTTTAAAAACAATTAAAACAAGACCCAAGAAAGCACCGTGGATTACTGATACTATAATAATTTAAATATCATTCATAATTGGTGCGTCGCGAATAAACTTAATTTAAACATCGAAAAAACCTGACTTAGGGGTAACTTTCGATCCAAAATTAACATTTACGATGCACATCGAAGAAAAAATATCTACTGCTTATAAGTGCTTAGGATTCATTATTCGGAATTCTGATCTAGTTAATGACGTAAACATTTTAAAAATGTTATTTGTCACTCTGGTACGGCCACATCTAGAATATTGTTCCGTAATTTGGAACCCTGTCCACCGTAATGCCATTAAATCTATTGAAAGAGTGCAACGAAAATTTCTAAAAGCTGCTATTTTTATTATTAATGGTACTTATCCCAGCCGAGGTACAAATCAATGTATTTTACTTGAGAACTTTCATCTTAATTTATTATCACAAAGAAGGAATATGCAAGCAACCATTATCTTACATAAAATAATAAACAACAATATAGACTGTCCATTTTTATTACATAAATTATCACTACAATACCTAGAGTTTCAGCACGCTATAACACAACTTTTTATTTACCTACGGCTCGGTCCAACATTTTATCAAGATCCCCCATAAAATACATGATTGACACCTATCATTCAATTCAACCTCATATCGACATATTCCATGATAGTATTAATAATATAAAACAATGTCTTTATTTTTTCTAAATTAGTTTTTTTTTTTATTTTTATCCTGTAATTGGGCATTTGCCTGTAGGTATAGTACTAAATAATAATAATAAAAGAAATGATGAAATTACGTGATAATGCTTTATTGAGATATAAAAACAGTAAACTTATATCGCATTGGGATTATTATAAGGAGCTACGTAATTACACCATTGCAGCTATACGTCGCGAAAAGAAAGCATTCTTGGAGCATAAATTCCATTCATCTAGTAGCCGAAATACATGGTCGAATTTGCGTCATTACAATGATTAATTTATGTATTCCCTTTATTACTCCTTTCCTTGTCCACATATTCAACTTTTGTCTGCTTCATTCCACAGTACCATTACATTGGAAAATATCACTCATATCTCCTATTCCCAAAAACAAATCAACATAATCTCTTAATGATCTTAGACCTATCAGCATATTTCCTGCGTTTTCCAAAATATTCAAGAAACTATTATACTCTCGATTGCTGTCATTTTGTGATTCTTTACTGCCTGCCACGCAATCTGGGTTTAGAAAAGGCTAAAGTACTACAACTGCTCTTACTCATTTAACCAATGATATTATTTTAGCTAATGATTCTGGCAAACTTACCACTTTAGTTCTTCTCGATTATAGCAAAGCCTTTGATACTATTAGCCATTCTCTCCTGACTGCAAAGCTTCATTATTTTAATTTTAGCAGTAATGCAATTACACTGCTAAATTCATATTTTAGTAATAGGCAACAAGCAGTGAAATTAAAAAACCTTACTTCCTCTTTACTTCCCGTCACCGCGGGTGTTCCTGAAGGATCTATCCTTGGTCTTCTACTCTACTCCCTTTATACTTCTGACCTCCATAACGTGCTAAATTATTGTTCCGTTCATTTTTACGCAGACGATACACAACTATATATCTCTTGTCCACCTGGTGACATAGTTGAGACTGTCAACTTAATTAATATAGATTTAAACAATTTAATTGAACTATCACACCAACATTCTCTGCGCATTAATCCTTCTTATATTGTTTGGTCCTAAAGATGCCCGGCTTGCAGCAGAGAAATATATAAATGTCCAAATTAATGATTTACCGCTATCATTAACCCACTAGAACCTAGGTCTATTTATAGATAACAATTTAGGTTTCTCTGAAACACTACCTCCTTATCCAAAATTCTTTCTCTATCCTAAAATCCCTTTGGCAGCACAGAGATTATTTAAATACAAACCTAAAATCTATGCTTGTCAACTCCCTCATACTTTCTCGTTTTGATTATTGTGATGTTGTTTATGGTTCGCATTTGGATCATTTTCAGAAGCAACGTACACAAAAGGTTCAAAATGCTTGCATTTGCTTTATTTTTAATTCACGTAAATAAGACCATGTTTTTGCCAAAAATAAACAACTTGGGTGGTTAAATATGTCCAACAGACGTCAATTGCATTTTTTATGTTTTTTTCATAAAATACTGACTTCGAAAACTCCTCTATATCTCTTACGTCATCTGAAATATCGTGGATCCTTACATTCTCTCAACATGCGTTCTAAGTCCATCTTACATACTCCTAAATTTTCCACCTTCCGCTTTAAGTCTAGTTTTTCCTATACCACTCCTAAATTCTATAATTCTCTACCTCAAAATACAAAAAAGTCAAATTTAAGTAAAAACAGAAACTAATTATAATATTAATTCCAATAATTACCCATACACACGTTTCATAAACACCTATTCGATCAAGTCTTATTATTGTTCAAGATAGGATTTTGTACGAAAGCAACCCAATTATAATACCAATTGTAATCATTAACCATACACACGGTGCATCAACATCTAGGTTGCTCAACTCTATTATTGATCAAGATTGGATTTGCTACAAAAACATCCCACTTATAATACTAATTTCAATAATTACCCGTACACATGATACGTCAGCACCTAGTCGATCAACTTGATTATTGATCAAGATAGGATTTAGTACAAAATCATACTAATTATAATATTAATTCCAATAATTACACATACACACAATTCATTAACATTTAGTCGATCAACTTTATTATTGAACAAGATAAGATTTAGTACAAAAACAGACCCAAATATGATATTATTTCGGAAAATTTCCCATACACGCCATCTGTCATCACCTAGTCTGTCATCGCTATTATTGGTCAAGATAGGATTTATTAAAAGAACAATCCAATTATAATACTAATTCCAATAATTACCCATAAACTGTACATCAGCACCTAGTCAGTCAACTTGATTATTGATCAAGATAGAATTTAGTATAAAATAAAAGCAATTATAACAATAATTCCAATAATTTCCAATATACACGATGCACCAACACCTAGTCGATCAACCGTATTATTGAACAAGATAGGATTTAGTAGAAAAACAACCTAATTATGATATAATTTCGGAAAATTACCTACAAACACGATTCATCGACACCTAGTCGATCAACTTAGATTATTATTATTTATCATTATTGATCAAGATAGATATTACCACAAAAACAACTTAATTATAATATTTTTACAGAAAATTACCCATACACACCATGCTCTGCACCAAGTCGATCTATTTTATTATTGATCAACATAGGATTTAATACCAAAGCAACCCAATTATGATATTAATTCTGAAAATACTATAACAATCTAATGCCCGTAGAGCTGTTTCCTTAACGCAGAAGAGAAATGTTTAGAGCAATTAGTATATAACAGATGACTTTAATGCTCACGCAGGACAAATCTGTTAATGCGAGTGTAACCATCCAAAGTTTTTAACTCCGGAAGAATACGACATAAATTTCATATTAGGAAAAAACAAATGTATTGTACTTTGTGTAGCACATATAATAAGTTCACAGATAACAATAGACTTAAAAAAAAACAAACATTTCTTCTGTTATAGCTAGGTACAATTAAACTCTACAAATAGATGTTCGATTAGAGGAATGGTGTGAGGAAATTGAGGGATATGATGGTATGCACACATGCAAGCCTTATGGGAAATGAACTATTGTTTTCTTGGAAGAAACTTAACTAGTAATAATGCTTCACTATAGATGACTAGATGAAAACAAGTATTCGTTAGAGCTCTAGGAAGATTTGCAATTGAATCAAAATTTTGCTTCAAAAGTTTATTCTATAGTGTCAGCTAGATTTGAATTAAAGAAATTCTTATTTTTTTTTTCAACTTCCTGCTATTTCACGTAATACATCTTCTGTATAGTACCAAGCTACCCGAGTGACCATGACTTATCTCAGTGGTGCTGAATTAAATAACTTCTTACTTATCAATCAATATATGCTAGCCGGGAATCAGAAACTCTTAGCCTGGAGCGAGCTAGATACGTATTCCTGGGCAATATTTATTGCGTACTCCAAATGAAAGAAGATAATGGATGATGCTCGTTATTGTAAATTCTGAAATCTGTTGAGATAGAAGATTTTAATCGCAACGAGATGTAATAATTTGCTGCAAAACACATCCTGACTGCTCATGGGTTGAAGAGTAGTAGAAAACTTCGTTCAAGGGAACATGTACATAGAGAGGTACAAACTCAATTGACTGCCACGCCCACAAAATTTGTTATTTTAACTATTCTGTAGTCGTAATATATGCATATATATAATCTACAGTCCAACTCTTCATTTCAATTACCGCCTGAAATTGTATTACTAATACAAGAAAGGCGGAACGCTAGAAGAACCTGGCACCGCAGTCAATACCCTGCGGACAAACGCACCTACAGTAGACTCACCACTCAACTTCGTGATGCTCTAAGACAGCATAAAAACGAAGAGTGGAAAAATTTCCTCTCCGAAGCTGACGGGGACGATAAAACGTTTTGGAGAGTATCCAAAGCTCTTCGCACTCAAAGAGCACCACCTACAGTCATTCATGGACTCCGAGGTTTGGCTTACTCTGCGGAAGACAAAGCCGAAGCTCTTGCTGAAAGTCTAGAGGATCAATGTTCACCAAACTATGATCATATAGACGTAGATTTCATCAGTCGCACTCACAGAAATGTGAGACGTAGACTGAATGAAATATCAGATGAAAACATAGCTTTCTGCACGCCAAAAGAAATATCACATATTCTGAACCACACCAAACTCCGCAAAGCACCGGGTCCAGATGGTATCCCAGGTGCAGCACTCCGTAACCTTCCCAACAAAGCGATTACGGCATTAACTAACATTATAAATGCCATTCAACGCCTTAATTATTTTTCAATCAGCTGGAAAAAGGCCGTAATCATCACCCTGCCAAAACCAGGCAAAGACTCCAAGTTCCCGCAAAACCACCGTCCAATCAGCCTCCTCAACTTGCTAGCCAAAGTTGCGGAGAAAATCCTTCTACAACACCTACTCAAAATCACCGAAGAACTGAAAATTCTACCTGAGGAGCAATTTGGGTTGAGAAATGAACACTCGACAGTACATCAACTTGTTCGAGTTGTTGATTACGCGACTCAAGGTTTTGAATTAAAAATGTCCACTGGCGCAATCTTTTTGGACGTGCAGAAAGCTTTTGATAAAGTTTGGCATCAAGGACTGATTGCAAAACTACTAGACTTCGGCTATCCACTGAGTCTAGTAAAAACCATTGCGTCATACCTGAAAAACAGGAAATTTCAAGTGAGGCATCAAGGTGCCCTCTCTTCCGAACGTTCACTCTCTGCTGGCGTCGCGCAGGGTTCCCTGCTTTCGCCATTGCTATTTAACATCTATGTCAGCGACATTCCTAAACAGCCAAATCATCTTACAGCACAATATGCTGATGATTCTGTAATTATGTTCAAACACAGGAACGTAAAATTAATAACACGCAGATTACAGGAAGCTGTAGATAAAATAGAACATTGGTGTGTGAAATGGCGCATAGCAGTTAACACAGACAAGAGCACCGCTATTCTAATATCAAGAAGGCGAGTGCAACCAGCAGGAGAAATAATAATGTTCGACAGGCCAATACCTTGGCGTGACAAAACACCGTACTTGGGCGTAGTCATTGACAAGCGTCTCAGTCTACACGCTCACGTAAACGAGAGCATCAAGAAGGCCAAAGCAACCTTTGGCAGATTGCTGCCCCTTCTTGGACGGAAAAGCGAACTCACGGTCAAAAACAAACTCAGTTTGTACTTGACGACAATTCGCCCACAGCTCCTGTACGCATCACCTGCTTGGGGAGCTGTGTCCGTCAACAAGAAGAAAAAACTGCAAACACTGCAGAACAAAGTATTGAGAACAATACTGAACGCTGGATGGTATGTGAAAAACAAAACCATCCACGACGACACAAAGATTCCTCCCATCGCGTTAGTGATGAGGAATCAAGCAATCAAATTATTCGCTACTATGGAGAACTATAGAAACAGCGCCGTCAAAGAGGCGGTAAATTATGATGAACTTGGTCCCCATAAATACAGGAGACCAAAACACGCTCTCAACGACTCATAAGAGCCGATCTAACCCATATCAAATGGGAAAATTCAGTTTAACAAAACTGATGCTGTATTAAAATAAAAAATGAAATCGGATAAAGAAGGTCGATGACCTAAGTTCCAACAAGCGAAACAAAACTGGTTCATTTCAATCCGTACAAATGGGTAGAAGAACGCCCCCGTCGTAAAAGGAAGCGTGTAACCAATGTTGATTCTGATGACGAAGATTATGATACTGCACATCTCACAACGTGGTTCCATCATTCCAATTTATTTAATTTAGTAGCACACATGAAGTAGTATGCTAGCTTGCAGTTTCCATAGTCAAAATTTTGAGAAATTTTTTTTAAATCATTAAATGTTTCAATAAATTAACCCAACTACAAAAATTTCTGAATTAAAAATATAAGATGGGATGAAATTGTCAAGGATATGGAATAAGGAATTAGTGGTGGTGTATAGACTGGTGTTCATTCTCCAATAATGCAGCAAGAGGTAAGTAAGGCTTTAAAAGTAAAAATCCTACTTGTCCAGTAAGTTATGCCAACGAGAATAACCAACTCAGCATGAAATTATTATAATAGTAGAATAGATAAGAAAATGTTATAAAAGATGTTAATATCATGAACTCTCTTGTCTTTTTTCTCTTCTGAAATTTGAAAACTTAACTGGCGAAGTCGGCTAGGATTCCTGAAATTAGTACATATCGTATGTGCAAATTTTCGTATCGTCGATTAATCAGGAATCACGAACAGGTCGGAAACGAACAATCCGAAGTGCGAGAATTCGAGTGCATATCGAGTTGCATCGACGAAAATTTTAACACCGACATTTATTAAATATTATAAATATTGACAACAACCCTAACATGGAAGGAGAAGCCATCAAGCCAATTAATTATCAACTGTTACGAATATATATATATATATATATATATATATATATATATATATATATATATATATATATATATATATATATATATTGACTCAATACCTCATTATGAAGAAAACCCGCACACCTTGGGTATATTTATGGATAACTGTCAAAATTTAATTCAAACTTTTGCTCAATCTAATGATGCAGTTTTAAATAATTTTCTAATTCGTGCAATCTTAGGTAAATTAACTGGTAGTGCCCTTATTTAATTGGATCTATAACAGAATTAACTACGTGGCAAGATATTCAAGATGCATTAACCTTAAATTTTGGAGACCAAAGAAATATTGATTGCCTAGTACAAGACTTAATTTCATTAAGACCTGTCAAAAATGAAACCCCTTACAATTTTGGAATGCGTTGTCAAGATGCAAGAGGTTTAATTATTTCAAAATTAAATTCACTAAAACTTGCCGTTGTTGAAAGAACTATTAGACAAGCAGATTATAATAATCTTGCATTAAAAACATACATTCGTGGCTTGCCCAGTAATATTCAAACCAATGTGAGACTAGAAAACCTCTATTCACTTGAAAAAGCTATGAGTCTTGTAATAAAAGTAGAAACAGACCAACACAAAGACTGACACCGACTAGACAAAATCCACATACTAATAATTCATATGTACCACAGTACTACTCACGATTTAACAACACTGTCCCACAAGTGCCGTCTCATTTCCAACCGAGCCCACCACTTCAACCAATGCATCCTAAACAAAATCCATTTTACAATACAAATAACAAAGACCCACACAGAGAATATAAACCAGAACCCATGGACACGTCATCTGGTCATTCCAGAGCACGGTCTCAAAATCATTTTACCTAAACCGCTTTGTTCGCACAAAACGTATACGATACTGAAAATCATGGTAAACATTATGTTGAAAATTACTATGAATATGAACAACCTGAAAATTATTCACATGAACAATCTGTATACGATAATTACGACATCAACTATAGCAATTCTCACGCCGAGAATGAAGTATCAGATTTCAACAATGATAACACCAACCACGAACAAGCATCTCACAACACTGAGATAAATTTTCCACAGGCCCCCAATACTACGAATCAGACATAATACAAGTCAATGTTCTAAAGGCAAATCTACCATACATTTATATTCCCGAAATTAATGCAAATTTCTTAATCGATACTGGAAGTACTAAAAGTTTAATTAATCCAGAATTAGCTTACAAATTTTATAACAATTATATCTCAGAAGAAAATTTTAATTAATTCAAACTGCACATAATATTTCATTTCATAACGAAGTAGCAAAAATCCCAGTTTTTCAAATTTTTAATGTCCCCCAATTTCACAATTTTTATCTTTTTAAATTTAATAAAAAATATGACGGGTTAATAGGAGTTGACTTGCTGAAACAATTAAACTCCAACGTCAATGTTAATAAGAAACAATTATTAACTCCATACGCAAACATCCCCATTATCTTCGAACCAGATAATAAAGAAAAAGACCCTGGAACTCATATCGCACACTACACAATCATTGTACCACCTCGTGTAGAAAAAGTAATTAAACTACCTGTCAAATTAAATAATGGTATAGGCATTTTAAATCACATAAATTTCGGAAATGGTTTGGAAATGCCGAAAGCTCTTGTGAATGTAATAAATAACATTGCTATAACAACCATCACAAATATAAATGAAAACCCAGTACAGATAAATATAACAGAACCTCTCGAAATTGAATCTTTAAAACCAATAGATCTAAATTTTGTTGAAAAAATGGAAATTGATGATGAATTGGATACTGAACAAGAAAATTTACTTAAACAAAACTTAAAAAATATTAGAGTTGATCACTGTAATTATGAAGAAAAGAATGCTATTAGACAACTTTGCTTTGACTATCGTGACATATTTTATTGCGAAAAAATACCTTTAAGTTTCACAAATGAAATAATTTACAAAATTAAATAAAAAGATAACTCCCCGATTCATGTAAAATCATACCGTTTTCCTGAAATTTACCGACAGGAAGTTAGAACACAAATTTTGAAAATGTTAGATCAAAGTATCATTCAACATAGCGTATCACCCTGGTCTAGTCCAATATGGATCGTTCCTAAAAAAATTGACGCATCCGGACGTTATAAATGGCGACTCGTCATCGACTATCGTAAACTAAATGAACGCACCATTGACGATAAATATCCCTTACCAAACATCACGGACATATTAGACAAATTAGGCAGAGCTAATTATTTTTCAACTCAAGACCTAGCTAGCGGTTTTCACCAAATAGAAGTAGACACAGACGACAAACAAAAAACAGCATTCTCAACAGAAGGCGGTCACTACGAATTTAAACGAATGCCTTAAAAATAATATAATATCAAAATTCATTTGGATAGTCGGAATTTTTGCAAAAATCAGTTCAATATTTAGGACCCATAATTACACCAGACGAAGTGAAACCAAAACCGGATAAAATATCAGTAATAAAAAAATTTCCTATCCCAAAAACCCAAAGAGTTTTCTTGGATTATTAGGCTATTATAGACGATTTATTAAGGATTTCGCAAAAATTACGAAACCCATGACAAAATGCTTAAAGAAAGACGTAAAAATCATTCAGAATAAAGAATTTGTAGACTGTTTTAATACTTGCAAAGAATTATTAATTAATGAACCAATACTTCAATATCCCGACTTTGAAAATCAATTCATCCTCACAACTGATGCAAGTAATTTTGCGATAGGCGCTGTCCTTCCACAAGATCAGATATCCAAAGATAGACCCATTGCGTACGCCTCACGAACTTTAAATGACACCGAAACCCAATACTCTACCATTGAGAAAGAGTTGCTCGCAATAGTATGGGCATGTAAACATTTTCGTCCCTATCTATACGGTCGTAAGTTCACAATAGTTACCGATCATCGTCCCTTAACATACATGTTTAAATTTAAAGATCAAAATTACTTAGATGGAAAATGAAATTAGATGAATATGATTATGATATTATCTTTAAAAAAGGTAAATGTAATACTAACGCCGATTGTCTCTCTCGTATTTCTCAAACGCAATAGAAAACGAATCCATTATAAATAATCCCGGAGAAGAAAATAATGATATTGTAGAATATTTAAGAAACTTCGCAGAAAATTTTAACTCCGATGAACCACAGCCTTCATGTAGTGATTTTGAAAGGAAACCTAAGTTTAATATCATATCTAACGTACAGATAAGACCACCGCATACTTCTAACACTGAACAAAATTTGTCAAAGAACAAAATATGCCAGAAAAAAACCTTATGTACCATTAATGAATACAGAAACTGCAACAAGACCTTTCCAAATAATTCACATAGATGTTTTTGCTTATGATAATAAATGTTATCTAACCTTAGTAGATGTATTTACAAAATTCGCCCAATCAATGTATATTGATGGTAAAACAGCGATTTATATTAGTAATGCTTTAATAAAATATTTTACATCTTTTGGTGTACCTGAAAATTTAATTATTGATAATGGTAAAGAATTTAATAATAATACCGTAAAAGAATTCTTGAAATTACATAAAATAAATGTACATTTTACAACTTCCTTACACGACGAATCCAACTCTATTGTTGAACGATTTCACTCAACAATAATAGAACACCTAAGAATATTAAAAGAAATGTATCCAGACGACTGTAACGATCTGATGAATTATGCTATTATCGGATACAATAATTCAATTCACAGTTCCACTAACTATACACCTTTTGAACTAGCTTTTGGACATACAAATTCTAGAAATCCAAATGAAATATTTTTACCAATCTCATTCTATAATGATTATGTTGAGAACCATAAAGAAAAATTAAAACATGTCTACTAAACCGTATCACAAAAATTAGAAACTCAAAAACAAAAAATTATTGCTAAAAATAATACACAAGGAGATACAAATAATGAATTTAAAATTGGTCAAACCGTGTACAAACAAAATTCTATGAATATAAATAAAACGATTTTAAAATTTTTAGGCCCCTTATAAAATCACAAAATTATTACAAAGAAATCGAGTAGAAATTTGTAACCAACGTAAGAAAGATAAGAAAGAAATTATTCATATAAAAGAACTAAGAAAACCAACTGTTGTTACAGATCAACCTTCCTCGTCATCGTAACAATCTTACAATTACCTAAATTCCACAACCTGAATAAAAATCCAGGCCTCCTTCCTTTAAAATTAGGAAACGCCCAAATTAGAACTGACTCTTGGACATTTGTACAAATATATGACATTACTGACAATCAATGAATTTACATCACTGCGTAACTCATTTTTCAAATTTCAAAAACTTGACAAATAACGTTCATTCTCATCAAATAATTAATATTCTTGAAAATAAAGTTTCGAATCAAATTAAACAACTAAACCCATTATTTTATATTAGAAGAACTAAACGAGGTCTTATTGACGGACTTGGATCAATCATAAATTTATTTCCAAAAACCTCGGCCATAACGATGCCGAAAAATATGATAGAATTATCACAAAATTATCTGAAGATCAAAATAAAGTTAAAACAATTCTTAAAGATCAAATGACAATCCTTCAAACATCTGTTCAAAAATTTAATGACACCCTTAAAACACTTTCACACAATCAACTAATACTTGACTCTAAGATTGAACAATTGGTAAAATTTATTAATAATAGTTACATAAAAAATGTTGAATTGAACGATTGCGTATTCTTACAATCGGTTATATCTCAATATACACTGAGTTTGCAAATCATGTATGATTTATTAGAAAAAAGTAGTAATAACCATTTCTAAATTAAATACTTTTCACAATTCTATTATTGAACTAAATGAATTACTCTCCGAAATACTTTTAATTTATAAAAAATTGGAAAAAACAAGTTACCCTTTGAGCCAAAATTGTAGAATATATCACTCTTTGAAAAAATAATTGAAATTAAAAGTTATAGTAAAGGTAATCAAATAATATTTTTATTAGAAATCCCAATTTTTGAAACTGATACCTTTAATTACTACCATTTATATTCCTTACCCACACCAAATCAAAACACCTTTAAAACTATTATTCCACACTCGAAACACCTTATATCCAACGAGCAAACATATGCATTCTTCGAAACCAGTTGTCAAGAAATAATACCAGAAGCATTCCTGTGCCAAGAAGTCCATACATCTCAGATCAACAGTTTTGCCGCCTGTGAAATCCAACTTTTAAAGTATTTAAATAATACTACAAACTGCAAACAAATATCCACCCAAGTACCCGACGTCAAAATCCAAAAAGTGGAGAAGAACCAATGGATCATCAATGCCCCCGATGACATCGTCGCAACGCAAAAATTTGGTTTAAACATAGAAATAGAAATAGAAGTTATTTAGTTAAATTTAATAATCAATGTGAAGTGAGAGTGAAAAATACCCTAATCAAGACAACAAATAATAAATCAAGTTTTAATAACATTGAACTACCCAATTTAAAATTTGAAAGTAACATCCCTGATAAAGACAATTTTAACTTTATTTATTTATTTATTTAAATATTTGGGAAACTAACAGAAAAAAATCCAATTACAAGTTTCCACGTATTTACATGAAAATACTTATATAAAACATTGTACATTTTAATACCCAATGGAATAACAAACATGACATTTACAGAGCTTTTTTAATTTGGTACAAAGTTAATGAAAATATATCTAAGTACTGAAAGTTGCTATTATATGTTAACATAAGTCTATTAAGTGGAGAATTTTTAAAATTATTAGTGTTACACTTATTAACGTAGAAGAGAGTAATTTGTCTTGAATTGATTGAAGGTTCATGGAAATTTAATTTGTCGATAATATTATAGCTATCAATATGATTATTGACAATTTTGTATAAAAATATGATATCAGCATACATTCTTCTTGATTCAAGTGAATTCAAACTAAACTCATTAAGCAATGATTCGTAATTGGTATTAGAAGAATTAAATTTGTATTTTAAAAGAGAAATGATTTTTTTTTTGAATTGACTCAATTCGATTTACATATTTGGTATACTGAGGATTCCATACTGGAGAAGCATATTCAACAATAGGACGAATAAAAGAATTGTATAATAATATAAGAGATTCTTTTCTTTTATAGGGTTTAGCAGTTCTATAAATAAATCCTAGTGTCCTATACGCTTGAGCTACAATATGGTCTACATGGTCATTTAGTAACAATTTGTTGTTTTACATTATTTTAAGATTATCTTCTAAATACTTGATATAAGCTGAATAATTATTTGACATTAATATTTTGGTTCTTTTACGGAGTAATATAAAGGAATTATAAGCATCAATATCACCATAACATTTCCATTTTTTATGAAATTTATTTTTCTCTTTTATCATTTTTATTAAAGAATTAGAGTACCATTTAGGATATTTTGTATTTCTTTGGGAGTATAAAGGGCAATACGTTTTGAGTAAACTTTGAATTAAATCATAAAACAGTTCAACAATTTCATTTATACTCTTGTTACAAAATTTATCATCCCAATTGATAGCTGAGAGTTTATAAATTATAGTCTCATAATCACATTTTTTATAGTTGTACGCAAGAGAACTGTGACAATTTAAGGGTTTAAAATTATCAACAGAAAAATAAATTTCAATAGCTGGATGGTAAGCATCTAATACACTTAATGGATACGTAGAATTAACAACAACATTAAAAGAGGAAAATATTAGATCTAAAAGTGAACCGTGATTATTGGGAACATTATTATATTGTTGTAGATTACACACTGAAATGGTATTAAGTAATTCGAAATGAATGTCTGATCTTCTAATAAAGACAGGGGTTAATGCGGTATCTTGGGTTGGAGTCCATGTTATTCCAGGGAGGTTGTAATCTCCAAGGACAATTGTGTTAGTTCCACAGAAACGTAGAGACACATCACAAATTTTATTAAAATGGCTGGAATATACACTAATGTCACTTTGTGGTGGAATATATACACAACATATATGTATTTTTTATGATTCGAGCTAATTAATGACACCCAAATGTCCTCTGCTGAAGAACACCACTCTAAATGAACTTTTGAATAAAACTTGTTGGAGACTAGAATCAGGACACCACCTCCTTGTTTTTTATTAGGATTTGCGCGATCACGTCTGTAAACAGTGTATTGATTTAGATCACATATTTCACTGTCATTTATGGAATTATTTAACCACGTTTCAGTTAAACAGATCACATCAAAGTCACAATTAGCGATCTCATTGTACAAATTAATTAATTTTGTTTTTAAGCCACGAACATTCTGGTAATAAATACTAACCATAATTTATAGTGGACAATTATAAATTTTTATATGAAGAAATTATTGTTTAAGTTTAGCCAGGTCGTTCTCAGTATTTATCAATAAAATTGGAGAAGATTCACTTTTCCGAGCATAAATTTTACTGTTTCTTACCCAAATGAATTTAAAACCGCACTCTCTAGCATTTTCTTTAGCATTTTTTAATAATAATTTGTTTGTCGGGCTCAGGTGATCATTCACAAAGATTTTATTATTTTCAGTAAAATTTATTTTATCTGCAGATAAGTTGGTATATTTTCGAGCACAAGCTAAAAATTTATCTCTTTTTAGTCTAGATACAAATCTCACAACGGTATTCTTGTTTTTATAAGAGTGATTAAAGGGTGTTACCCTATGAATAGCATCTAGATCAGTTTCGTTTATAGGACATTCAATTTTATTACCCATGTTACAGACTATCTGAACAAGATTTTCTTTAAGTTTCTCAGGTATACCAACAATTTCTATGCTATTTGAGCGAGATCTTTGCTCTAGATCTTGAACTTTGGCCTTTAAAGTAGTTGCTTCTGATTTAAGAGATTCTACTAGATTTAATTTATCAGTCAGTGGTTTTAATAAATTTTAAAATTCGTCGATTTTTGTAAAACAGAATTCGACCGATTTTTTTAAATCCACAACCATGGCAACAACGTCAGCTATCGAATATTGTTGTTCATCGTTGGTGTCCATCGCGGGTGAACGAAGTGAAGGTTGAAGTTTACACGTATCACAAATCCAGCACAGATGTTTGGAGTTTGTAAGTACAGTTTTTTCAGTGCTTGATAAATTCAAACAGCTGATATGGAAGCCGAGTTGACAAACACCGGCGCACGCCACACTTAGTTCGCCTCGCTTTACCTTGGTTTTGCAAATATTGCACGTCGAAACCATGTTGATCGATGAAATGATGAATGATAAATTATCAAAAATTATCAAAAACACAACTGAGTAACTGTAGTTCAATGAACTTGCTGAGTACACAGGTTGTTAATTAGTATGCAACAAATAGTCAAAATCTACACAATTATTAAACGGCTCTGTGTTACAATTTTTAAACAAATATAGCACTATAACACACAGATGTAGTGAACTATATCAAAAATTAGAAATCACTCCGTACTAGGCGCACTGCTATATAAAATTTGTTTTAAAACAGTAAAATTAGATACTATTAATCAGGATGAAACAAAAAATTTGAATTCAATAATTGATGATCATAAACATAAATTAGAAATGATCAATACTGAACCAATCTATTATAATAGAATTAGTATTTATACTATCCTTTTGTATATTATAATAATTTTAATTGCTTTGTACTGTTTGTATTTGTATTTTGTTAAAAGGAAATTATCCAAGCCTAGGTCCAGATCCGAACAAAAGGAAGAATTTGAAATGTCACGGAACTTTGTGGTAAAACGCCCTACAGTTCCCACTTAGACGGGAGGAGTTATGCCAACGAGAATAACAAACTCAGCATGAAATAGGTTAATAGTAGAATAGATAAGAAAATGTTATAAAAGAAGTTAATATCATGTACTCTCTTGTCTTTTGTCTCTTCTGAAATTTGAAAACTTAACTCGAGATATTTTTGAAAGTGGCGGTATGGATTAGCAATAGTTTTTATTGAATCACAGCGTAGGGTTTTGTGAGAATTTAATAATGTTAAATGTAAAACAAAAAGAGGCCTTGATTTTGGCAGCAGTTTCTGAAGATTAGGAGAGGAATAGTTTAGATTATACTACATAAATAAAAACAACAGTAACAAAACGTCAACTTTTTCAGGAAGAAAACGAAGAATATGTATACATGGTATTAATGATATACATGAACAGCAAGGAAAATTTCATAAATTTATCAAAATCTGTGAATGAACACAATCGCCGCGGCCAAATACAGTTTTCAGATATTAAAACGCATGTACATGCGTGTTCTTATTGTAATACATAGGTTGCGTAGACGGCTACCGCGCCCGCCCCCGCGATCGCCATCGTAAACGCGTTGGTTTGCGGAATCCTTAATACAAAAATAAAAAAATCTAATTCATAAAACAGGTTTCATTGCATTGCAAAATATGTAATAATTTCAACAATATGGAACGCTGCCGACACAAGCAGTACGTGGTAAAATTTGCGTGTCCCTAACTGAAGGTAAAGAAAATGAACGATTTAAGAATTTTTTAAGTGCAATTAAATAGTAGAACTTTTAAAGAGATAGTATCAGGTAGTTTCTAAAATTACGCATCAAAAGTTTTCGTTCTAACATAAATATATTTTCGCTTATGAGAGATTTCCAAAAAAATCTTGATAATTTTTTTCTGAAAGAAACTTTAAATAAGATTTCTGCTGGAAAATCAGATACCCCCACATAATGTATATATGACTTACATCTTCACAGACGAGGAAGGTATGGTACATGATGCAACTATATTAGCAGTAGAAATTAAAATATTAAATTAAGTACAATGAAAAAAAGGAACAATGATTACGAGGCAGCACTAGTGACAGTATTTGAAGACAGTCCCTCATAAAACAAAAATAGTGAACACTGAAGACGACGATCTTACCTATCCCACCTGTTGGTCCGCGGGAGGTATTTAATTTCCCTCCTACCCCCTATTTCTAGGGGGCTTTCCCCTATCCGCCACCTGGGGACGCGCCCTCTAGGGGTTACAGGCTCCCCCGAGGGTACTAAATCATATCATGTTCAATAATACGATTGATAGACAAGGTGTTGATGCATCGTGTGTATTGGAAATTATTGGAATAATTGTTATAATTGCTTTGATTTTAGACTAAATCCTAACTTGATCAATAATCAAGTTGACTGACTAGGTGCTGATGTACAGTTTACGGGTAATTATTGGAATTAGTATTATAATTGGATAGTTCTTTTAATAAATCCTACCTTGACCAATAATAGAGATGATAAACTAGGTGATGACAGATGGCGTGTATGGGAAATTTTTCGAATTAATATCATATTTGGGTCTGTTTTTGTACTAAATCCTATCTTGATCAACAATAAAGTTGATCGACTAGGTGTTAATGAATTGTGTGTCTGTGTAATTAATGGAATGAATATTATAATTAGTTTCTTTTTTCTACTTAATCCTATCTTGATCAATAATAATACTTGATCAACTAGATGTTGATGAATCATGCATATGTATAATTTTCACAATTAATATAATAATTAAGTTGATTTGTATTAAATCCTATCTTGATCAATGAGATAGTTGATCGACTAGGTGTTCATACATCACGTGTATGGGTAATCATTGAAATTAGTATTATAATTAGATTGTTTTTATACTAAATCCTATCTGGGTCAACAATAGAAATGATCGACTAAGTATTGATGAATCTTGCGTATATAAATTATCAGAATTAACAACATAATTGGGTTATTTTTGCATTAAACCTTATTTTTATCAATAAAAAGAGTTGAGCGACTAGGTGTTGATGAGCCGTGTTCATTTTTAATTTTGAGAAGTAATATCAAAATTGGGTTGTTTTGCTTCACTTCTGTTCGTCAACTTCACGCACCTGATGGTATGCCCACATACAAGCCTTATGGGAAATGTACTATTGTTTTCTTGGAAGAAACTTAACTAGTAATAATGCTTCATAACAGATAATTAGACGAAAACGAGCATTCGTTAGCGCTCTAGGAAGTTTCTGCAGACGGATACAGTGCAGAAGTTCCTTTACAAATATATGCTCCAAAAGTGCATTCTATAGTGACATCTAAATTTGAATTAAGGAAATTCTTATTATTTCAACTAATTGCTATTTGACGTAATACATTTTATATAGTCATGAACTGTTGTGCGGAATAAACGTGTTGAAGGAGGCTCTTAATTAAAATTTTAAATTAAAGAAAAATTATCACTAATAATATAACTATTTGATCCCGTTCCTTAAGTTGTGCTGTTAAAAAAAAAACTTCAATAACGAGTAGTACGCGTAACGCGAACATTGCTACCATCGTCCAGGAAGCAGTCACCAAGTTTCTGGAATATTAAAAAAAAATCATCTCCATGTTTGCTGAAAAAGTATTAGCCAAAGTAAAGGCCAGCTGGACGAACAACGAGACCACTATGAGAAGATTATTGAGGGATGGCTAATGAAAACAAGGTATTGGAAGACCAACTTGACCAACGGGAACAATATTCCAGAAGAAATTGTATACAAATTTTTGGTCTGCCGGAGGACTCGAATAATGAAAGTGTTGAAAAAACAGAACTCAAGGTATGTGCAGTGTTTAAAACTAACTTATCACTTGCTGTTAATTCATCGGACATTGATCGTTGTCACTGAGTTGCAAAAATATCTAAGAACTCAAAGAAACCTCGCCCAATAATAGTTAAAATTTTTTCCTACAAATCTCGGGATTTAGTTATTAAATCTCGGAAACTACTGTCAGAGATCTAAACATTTAAGTGTATTTTTCTGTTGATTAATCTTTATTTATATAAACCAGAGCTGCTTCAATTTAAACTTATTCGTTGTATATTCTACTGTACCAATTCTTTTGTGTACCAAAGTGTTCATTTACTTCTTTTTAGTTAATCAATCCTCAATCAACCTGCATCTTGGCACTTACTCAGCTGGTTACCTAGTTTGAATGACGTTTGTTAATTAAAATCAACTGTTTATTTGAAGGTTACACTAAAATCTGAGCCTTTGTGTTTGTTTATACGTATATTTCTTTTGTTATATTTTATTTACAAATAATATATGAATTATTTCAGTTTTGTACATATTAATGTAAGATCTTTATTCACTGAGTTTGATGAATTAAAATATCATATACTTCAATATAACTATGATGTGATCGGTATAACGGAAACGTGGTTAAGTAGTATTGACTCTGATGCTGTGGGTATATAAAATTATTCTTTAATACTTTGTGACAGAGAGACACTGGGTGGAGGCGTGGCCATTTATATTAAATCTTCACTGAAGTTTAGTTTAATTCATATTGGTATCTTTAATAATTTTGAACAACTTTGGATCACATTAAAAATAAAAATAATTTTCTTTTGCTTTTGGCCACCTAAAGGCAACTGTCTCTCGTTTCTTGATGAACTCGAAACTCAATACACTTTGGTGTTAGTCAACCATGA
Source organism: Poecilus cupreus (assembly GCA_963942605.1). Lineage (NCBI taxonomy): Eukaryota > Metazoa > Arthropoda > Insecta > Coleoptera > Carabidae > Poecilus > Poecilus cupreus. The sequence continues at coordinate 27,339,179 of OZ012715.1, forward strand.
CTATTTAGTTACAGTTGGAGATGTAAATATAAATATGCTTAAAGCGGAGAATAATATTGCATCAAAATTTTAAGAAATATTAAGAGAGTTTTTCGTTAAAACAGATAATAAATGAACCCACTAGAGTAACTAATAACAGCATTAGCCTACTTGACGTTATTATAACAAATTGTAATATGATTCATTCTCACGATACTCTTAATTTACATATATCAGATCACTGTCTTGTTTACTTGTATATTAACGTAACCAAATGTTCTGTTCTAATCTACTCCCTTTATACTTCTGATCTCCATAACGTGCTAAATTATTGTTCCGTTCATTTTTACGCAGACAAAACACAACTATATATCTCTTGTCCACCTGGTGACATAGTTGACACTGTCAACTTAATTAATATAGATTTAAACAATTTAATTGAACTATCACACCAACATTCTCTACGTATTAATCCTTCTAAGTCCTCTGTTATGTTGTTTGGTCCTAAAGATGCACGGCTTGCAGCAGAAAAATATATAAATGTCCAAATTAATGATTTACCGCTATCATTAACCAACTAAAGCCTAGGTACTCTTACAGATAACGATTTACGTTTCTCTGAAAACACTACCTCCCTTATCCAAAATTCTTTCTCCATTCTAAAATCCCTTTGGCAGCACAGAGATTATTTAAATACAAACCTAAAATCTATGCTTGTCAACTCCCTCATACTTTCTCGTTTTGATTATTGTGATGTTGTTTATGGTTTGCATTTGGATTCTTTTCAGAAGCAACGTATACAAAAGTTCAAAATGCTTGCATTCGCTTTATTTTTAATTTACTTAAATACGACCATGTTTCTGCCAAAATTAAACAACTTGGGTGGTTAAATATGTCCAACAGACGTCAACTACATTTTTTTTGTTTTGTTCATAAAATACTGACTTCGAAAACTCCTCCATATTTCTTACGTCATCTGAAATATCGTGGATCCTTACATTCTCTCAACATGCGTTCAAAGTACATCTTACATACTCCCAAATTTTCCACCTCCCGCTTTAAGTCTAGCTTTTCCTATACTACTCCTAAATTGTATAATGCTCTACCTCAAAATACAAAAAACTCAAATTTAAGTAGAAAAAAGAAACTAATTATAATATTAATTCTAATAATTACCCATACACACGATTCATAAACACCTAGTCGATCAAGTCTTATTATTGTTCAAGATAAGATTTTGTACGAAAGCAACCCAATTATATTACTAATTGTAATAATTAACCATACACACGATGCATCAACATCTAGGTTGCTCAACTCGAGATTGGATTTGCTACAAAAACATCCCACTTATAATACTAATTTCAATAATTACCCGTACACATGATACGTCAGCACCTAGCCGATCAACTTAATTATTGATCAAGAAAGGATTTAGTACAAAATCATACTAATTACAATATTAATTACAATAATTACACATACGCACAATTCATTAACACCTAGTCGATCAACTTTATTATTGAACAAGATAGGATTTAGTACAAAAACAGACCCAAATATGATATTAATTCGGAAAATTTCCCATACACGCCATCTGTCATCACCTAGTCTATCATCTCTATTATTGGTCAAGATAGGATTTATTAAAAGAACACTCCAATTATAATACTAATTCCAATAATTACCCATAAACTGTACATCAGCACCTAGTCAGTCAACTTGATTATTGATCAAGATAGGATTTAGTATAAAATAAAAGCAATTATAACAATAATTCTAATAATTTCCAATATACACGATGCACCAACACCTCATCGATCAACCGTATTATTGAACAAGATAGGATTTAGTAAAAAAACAACCCAATTACGATATAATTACGGAAAATTAAATACAAACACGATTCATCGACACCTAGGCGATCAACTTAGATTATTATTATTTATTATTATTGAGCAAGATAGAACTTACCACAAAAACAACTTAATTATAATATTTTTTCCGAAAATTACCCATACACATCATGCGCTGCACCAAGTCGATCAATTTTATTATTGATCAACATAGTATTAAGTACCAAAGCAACCCAATTATGACATTAATTCTGAAAATACTAGAACAATCTAATTCCCGTAGAGCTGTTTCCTTAACGCAGAAGAGAAATGTTTCGAGAAATTAGTATATAACAAATGACTTTAATGTTTACGCAGGACAAATTTGTTCATGCGAGTGTAACCATCCAAAGTTTTTAACTCCGGAAGAATACGACATAAATTTCATATTAGGAAAAAACAAACGTCTTGTACTTTGTGTAGCACGTATAATAAGTTCACAGATAACAATAGACTAAAAAAAAAAAAAACAAACAAACATTTCTTCTGTCATAGCTGGGTACAATTAAACTCTACAAATAGATGTTCGATTAGAGGAATGGTGTGAGGAAATTGATGGATATGATGGTATGCCCACATACAAGCCTTATGGGAAATGAACTATTGTTTTCTTGGAAGAAACTTAACTAGTAATAATGCTTCACTATAGATGACTAGATTAAAACAAGTATTCGTTAGAGGTCTAGGAAGATTTTGCAATTGGATACAAATTTTGCTTCAAAAGTTTATTCTATAATGTCAGCTAGATTTAAATTAAAGAAATTCTTATTTTTTTTTTCAATTTCCTGCTATTTCCCGTAATACATCTATATAGTACCAAGCTGCCCGAGTGACCATGACTTATTTTAGTGGTGCTGAATTAAATAACTTCTCACTTATCAATCAATATAAGTTGGTCGGGAATCAGAAACTCTTAGCTTGGAGCGAGCTAGATACGTATTCCTGGGCAATATTTATTGCGTACTCCAAATGAAAGAAGATAATGGAAGATGCTCGTTATTGTAAATTCTGAAATCTTTTGAGGTAGAAGATTTTAATCGCAACGAAATGTAATAATTTGCTGCAATTTTTCGGGCTGTTGCTGATTTAGATGGGCAGCTTTCTCTGCAGTAGTATAAGGAACCGTTAAAAATGATCGAATTGAAAACATTCTCACAAATCCAAAATAATAGTTGAATATGTCGGACGAGCATTAACAATAGAATTTCAGGCAATCCAAAAACATATCCTGACTGCTCATGGGATGGAAGAGTAGTAGAAAACTTCGTACAAGGGAACATGTACATAGAGAGGTACAAACCCAAATTGACTGCCACGCCCACAAAAGCGTGTAACCAATGTTGATTCTGATGACGAAGATTATGATACTGCACATCTTACAACGTGGTTCCATCATTTCTATTTATTTAATTTAGTGACACATACGAAGTAGTATGCTAGCTTGCAGTTTCCATAGTCAAAATTTTGAGAAAATTTTGTTTTAAATCATTAAGGGTTTCTATAAATTAACCCAACTACAAAAATGTCCGAATTAAAAATATAATATGGGATGAAATTGCCAAGGATATGGAATAAGGAATTAGTGGTGGTAAGTATTGACTGGTGTTCATCGTCCAATAATGCAGGGGGTAAGGCTCTAAAACTAAAAATCCTACTTGTCCAGCGAGTTATGCCAACGAGAATATCTAACTCAGCATGAAATAGGATAATAGTAGAACAGATAAGAAAATGTTATAAAAGATGTTAATATCATGTACTCTCTTGTCTTTTGTCTCTTGACCGTAATCAACACTTTCTCAGAATAAAAAAACCTTCGAAATTTTTTTAAAAACTTAACTGGCGCAGTCGGCTAGTATATATCATATGTGCAAATTTTCGTATCGTCGATTACTCAGGAATCACGAACGGATCGGAAACGAACAATCCGAAGTGCGAGAATTCGAGTGCATATCGAGTTGCATCGACGAAAAGTTCAACACCGACACCAACAATCTCAAGTCAGAACGAGAGCGTTTAGAAGATCGTACCTGGTGGACAACAAAAATCTCTAAAGCCAGCCCATCTAGAATAGGAAGTCATGGGAGAAGAACAAGTATCGTCTGAACCTATAGGCACACTAGAGATAAGGAAACGAAGAATGAAAAATATAATTTGCATGTAAGTGCTAATCCTTATTTACAACCCTGATTCAGTTTCATAATTAAATAAATATTAAAGTAGAGTAAATAAGAGTAATAAATTCGAATATATAAAATAGTTTATGTCGGAAATAGATATTAATAACCTTATACATTTATTAAATATTATAAATATTGACAATCACCCTAAGATGGAAGGAGAACAACAAGCTCAGATCCCAATTAATTATCAACTGTTACGATTATATATTGACTCAATACCTCATTATGAAGGAAACCCGCACACCTAGGGTATATTTATGGATAACTGTCAAAATTTAATTCAAACTTTTGCTCAACCTAATGATGCAGCTTTAAATAATTTTCTAATTCGTGCAATCTTAGGTAAATTAACTGCTCGTGCCCTTATTTTAATTGGATCTAGAACAGAATTAACTACGTGGCAAGAAATTCAAGACGCATTAACCTTAAGTTTTGGAGACCAAAGAAATATTGATTGCTTAGTACAAGATTTAATTTCATTAAGACCTGTCAAAAATGAAACCTCTTACAATTTTGGAATGCGTTGTCAAGATGCAAGAAGTTTAATTATTTCAAAATTAAATTCACTAAACCTTGCCGTTGTTGAAGGAACTGTTAGACAAGCAGATTATAATTATCTTGCATTAAAAACATACAGTCGTGGCTTGCCCAGTAATATTCAAACCAATGTAAAACTAAGAAAACCCCGATTCACTTGAAAAAGCTACGAGTCTTGTAATAGAAGAAGAAAACGTCCTCTATTCAACTCAGCGACAAAATACTCTAAATTTACAAACGAGTTACAGATCAACACAAAGACTGACATCGATTAGATAAAATCCACAAAATAATAATTCATATGTTCCACAGTACTATTCACGATTTAACAACCCTGCCCCACAAGTGCCGTCTCATTTCCAACCGAGACCACCACCTCAACCAATGCATCCTAAACATAATCCATTTTACAATACAAATAACGACCACAGCAATTCCAAATGCCCATAATTACACCAGACGGAGTAAAACCAAAACCGGATAAAATTTCAGTAATAAAAAAATTTCCTATCCCAAAAACCCAAAGAGACGTTAAAAGTTTTCTTGGATTATTAGGCTATAATAGACGATTTATTAAGGATTTCGCAAAAATTACGAAACCCATGACAAAATGCTTAAAGAAAGACGTAAAAATAATTCATAATAAAGAATTTGTAGACTGTTTTAATACATGCAAAGAATTATTAATTAATGAACCAATCCTTCAATATTCCGACTTTGAAAATCAATTCATCCTCACAACTGATGCAAGTAATTTTGCGATAGGCGCTGTCCTCTCACAAGATCAGATATCCAACGATAGATCCATTGCGTACGCCTCACGAACTTTGAATGACACCGAAACCCGATACTATACCATCAAGATAGAGTTGCTCGCAATAGTACGGGCATGTAAACATTTTCGTCCCTATCTATACGGTCGTAAGTTCACAATAGTAACCGATCATCGTCCCATAACATACATGTTTAAATTTAAAGATCAAAATTCAAAATTACTTAGATGGAAAATAAAATTAGATGAATATGATTATGATATTATCTTTAAAAAATGTAAATGTAATACTAACGCCGATTGTCTCTCTCGTATTTCTATAAACGCAATAGACAACGAATCCATTATAAACAATCCCGGAGAAGTAAATAATGATATTGTTGAATATTTAAGGAACTTCGCAGAAAATTTTAACTCCGATGAACCACAGCCTTCATGTAGTAGAGACCCTGATTTTAAAAGGAAACCTAAGTTTAATATCATATCTGACGTACAGATAAGACCACCGCATACTTCTATCACTGAACAAAATTTGCCAAAGAACAAAATATGCCAGAAAAAAACCTTATGTACCATTAATGAACATTGGTTCAATAGTCAACAAATACACACTTTAAATATAAACAATTATATAATTGGAAGTAATTTCTGCAGCACATCATACATACACGGAGGAGTATTAATACTAGTTAAAAATAACAAAATTTAAAGAAATAATTGAAATAAGAGAACTGTCAACGGAGAAGGATATAGAGATAGTAGATATCGCAACAGATCAAGATATAATAATATGTATTTACAGGTCCCCAGTAGGTGCTCTGGAAATATTTATAGAAAAACTGAAAGAAGCGATGTTAATTACAATGACAAAATACGGATCAAGAAATATATACCTAGCAGGTGATTTTAACATAAATTTTTTATTACATTCTAACGCCAGAAACGAACTTGAATACTTTAGCATCTTATGGGCTTGTCAGAGCTTTTAACAAGCCATCAACAATATCAAATACGTCAAGAACCTGCATAGATAATATATTTACAAATACTCCAGACAGCAAATATGAAACCGTAACTAAAAACTTCCATATGTCTGACCATATGGGACAATTACTTACAACAAAAGATTACAGCAGAAACAATGAAATAATATTTTCCTACTACAGAGATTAAATGATACAAACATTGAAGAATTTAAAACAAAATTATCTGGAATTAACTGGAGCACAGTAATAAATGAACAAAATGCATCACTTGCATATTCGTATTTCCATAGGATATTAATAAATACTTTTAATGAATGTTTTCCAATAAAAAAGAAGAAAGTACAGAAGAAAAACATGAAGATTGCCTGGTTTAATGAAGAACTACGTGGGATGCTAAACAGTTTAAATTCACTGGGAACTATATACGCGATAAGACGAGATACTGTTTCACTGAAAGCTTACAACGCCTATAAGAAAATATATAACGAAAAACTAGAAGAAGCTAAAAAAACATACAATAGTAATACAATAAGTGAAGCTAGTAATAAAAGTAGAGCAATATGGTCCATAATAAATAAGGAAACAAAAAATAACAAAATTAAACAAGAAGATGACAGTACACTTGATACCAACTCACTTAATAAATACTTCTCAGAAGTAGGCAAAACTATACTGAACAGTATTGACATCCAAAACTAGAAGCCAGCGGAGGAATAAGTTAAAAAATTGAAAATAAATAACTCGAAATCCATATATATCCCACCAGTAGAGGTAAAAAATATTATAATATCAAACCTGAAAACCAGAAACTCCGAAGACGTATTTGGATTATCAACAAAAATTATCAAACAAATTAAAACTCTAATAGCTGAACCACTAACCCTGGTTATAAACAAATGCCTTGAAGATGGAGTTTTTCCTAATGAACTAAAAGAGGGAAAAGTCAGCCCGGTTTATAAATCTAAAGGTAATATTAACGACCCAAGCAATTACAGGCCAATATCTGTCCTTCCAGTCTTATCAAAAGTCTTTGAAATTGTAATAAAAAATCATTTAATTAACTTCTTTGAAAAACATAAATTCCTTAGCGATAAAGAACACGCATATCGCCAAGAAAGGTCTACAACTACAGCGTTAACCGAAATGGCTCAGGAAATATACAAATCCTTTGACAAGCAGGCTAACAATGAACTTATGAGTTGCGACCTTAGTAAAGCGTTTGATACGGTTGACCATGAACAACTAATCACAAAGCTAGATTATTATGGAATCCGGGGAGTACCTAAGAAACTATTGTCATCGTATTTGTAACAGAACACAAGTAGTACAGTGGAAAATCAGTAGATCGAAAAAATTGCCGTTATCCTGTGGATTGCCGCAAGGAAGCGTGCTAGGCCCGATACTGTTCATTATTTATATCAATGATCTACTTGCCACTGTGCAGTATGACAGTTGTTGCCTATACGCAGACGACACTTCATTTCTTACCATCGGAAGTACAATAGAGGAGGTGAAACAAAAGTCAATTAAAACACTAGGAAAAGCAAACAACTGGTTTGCGAGTAATAAACTATTACTAAATGAAAGCAAAACACAAAAACTAAATTTCAAAGACAAAAGTGAAGAAAACAGAAGGCCTATAAAATTTCTTGGACAAACATTCACAAATAATTTAAACAGGGCATTACACATCGATGATATAAATAAGAAACTTTCTTCTGCAATCTACACTATACGAATGCTTAATAAAACAGCAAACCACACCGCAGCAAGAACAGCTTATTTTGCACACTTCCATAGCGTGGCGTCCTATGGAATACTCGTATGGGGAACATCGACAGAAGCGGATAGAGTCTTCATGCAATAGAAAAAAGCACTACGCCCTTTTTGCTCACTAAGTAGCAGACAGAGTTGCAGAGAATATTTCAAAGAAGAACAAATATTAACAATACCTTCAGTGTACATTTTTACTGCCTTAAAATACGTACATTCGAATAAGGAAAAATTCTTCACAAATTTCATATAACTCATATAACACCCGAAAAAAATAATTATTTCTCTGTTCCAGCACATAGAACGAACCAAACCCAACATGGTGTCGACTACTGGGGAGTACGTCTATATAATGTAATACCTGAAGAAAGAAAAAATCTAGGAGAAACAGACTTTGCCAAATATTTAAAAAATGTACTTTAAGAAAATGCTTTTTATACAATTGACGAATTTTTAAACACAAGTGATAATATCTTTTGATAAAATATGTTTAATGTTTAACTATTTTTACTATGTAACAATAAATTACTTATTCTCTCATATGCTGACAAATCGAAAGTATGTAAATACGAACAAGAAATAAATTATTATTATTATTATTAATGTATACAGAAACTGCAATAAGACCTTTCCAAATAATTCACATAGATGTTTTTGCTTATGATAATAAATGAATAATAATAAATAAATGAATTTAATAATAATACCGTAAAAGATTTCTTGAAATTACATAAAATAAATGTACATTTTACAACTCCCTTACACCACGAATCCAACTCTATTGTTGAATGATTTCACTCAATAATAATAGAACACCTAAGAATATTAAAAGAAATGTATCCAGACGACTGTAACTATCTGATGAATTATACTATTATCGGATACAACAATTCAAATCACAGTTCCACTAACTATACACCTTTTGAACTAGCTTTTGGACATACAAATTCTAGAAATCCAAATGAAATATTTTTACCAATCTCATTCTATAATGATTATGTTGAGAACCATAAAGAAAAATTAAAACATGTCTACTAAACAAGGAGATACAAATAATGAATTTAAAATTGGTCAAACCGTGTACAAACAAAATTCTATGAATATAAATAAAACGATTTTAAAATTTTTAGGCCCCTTATAAAATCACAAAATTATTACAAAGAAATCGAGTAGAAATTTGTAACCAACGTAAAAAAGATAAGAATGAAATTATTCACATAAAAGAACTAAGAAAACCAATTGTTGTTACAGATCAACCTTCCTCGGCATCGTAACAATTTTACAATTACCTAAATTCCACAACCTGAAAAAAAATCCAGGCCTCCTTCCTTTGAAATTAGGAAACGCCCAAATTAAAACTGACACTTGGACATTTGTACAAATATATGACATTACTGACATAATCAATGAATTTACATCACTGCCTAACTCATTTTTCAAAATTCAAAACGAATTCAAAAACTTGACAAATAACGTTCATTCTCATCAAATAATTAATATTCTTGAAAATAAAGTTTTGAATCGAATTAAACAACTAAACCCATTATTTTATATTGAAAGAACTAAACGAGGTCTTATTGACGGACTTGGATCAATCATAAATTTATTACCGGAAACCTCGACCATAACGATGCCGAAAAATATGATAGAATTATCACAAAATTATTTGAAGATCAAAATAAAGTTAAAACAATTCTTAAAGATCAAATGACAATCCTTCAAACATCTGTTCAAAAATTTAATGACACCCTTAAAACACTTTCACACAATCAACTAATACTTGACTCTAAGATTGAACAATTGGTAAAATTTATTAATAATAGTTACATAAAAAATGTTGAATTGAACGATTGCGTATTCTTACAATCGGTTATCTCTCAATATACACTGAGTTTGCAAATCATGTATGATTTATTAGAAAAAAGTAGTAATAACCATTTCTAAATTAAATACTTTTCACAATTCTATTATTGAACTAAATGAATTACTCTCCGAAATACTTTTAATTTATAAAAAATTGGAAAAAACAAGTTACCCTTTGAGCCAAAATTGTAGAATATATCACTCTTTGAAAAAATAATTGAAATTAAAAGTTATAGTAAAGGTAATCAAATAATATTTTTATTAGAAATCCCAATTTTTGAAACTGATACCTTTAATTACTACCATTTATATTCCTTACCCACACCAAATCAAAACACCTTTAAAACTATTATTCCACACTCGAAACACCTTATATCCAACGAGCAAACATATGCATTCTTCGAAACCAGTTGTCAAGAAATAATACCAGAAGCATTCCTGTGCCAAGAAGTCCATACATCTCAGATCAACAGTTTTGCCGCCTGTGAAATCCAACTTTTAAAGTATTTAAATAATACTACAAACTGCAAACAAATATCCACCCAAGTACCCGACGTCAAAATCCAAAAAGTGGAGAAGAACCAATGGATCATCAATGCCCCCGATGACATCGTCGCAACGCAAAAATTTGGTTTAAACATAGAAATAGAAATAGAAGTTATTTAGTTAAATTTAATAATCAATGTGAAGTGAGAGTGAAAAATACCCTAATCAAGACAACAAATAATAAATCAAGTTTTAATAACATTGAACTACCCAATTTAAAATTTGAAAGTGACATCCCTGATAAAGACAATTTTAACTTTATTTATTTATTTATTTAAATATTTGGGAAACTAACAGAAAAAAATCCAATTACAAGTTTCCACGTATTTACATGAAAATACTTATATAAAACATTGTACATTTTAATACCCAATGGAATAACAAACATGACATTTACAGAGCTTTTTTAATTTGGTACAAAGTTAATGAAAATATATCTAAGTACTGAAAGTTGCTATTATATGTTAACATAAGTCTATTAAGTGGAGAATTTTTAAAATTATTAGTGTTACACTTATTAACGTAGAAGAGAGTAATTTGTCTTGAATTGATTGAAGGTACATGGAAATTTAATTTGTCGATAATATTATAGCTATCAATATGATTATTGACAATTTTGTATAAAAATATGATATCAGCATACATTCTTCTTGATTCAAGTGAATTCAAACTAAACTCATTAAGCAATGATTCGTAATTGGTATTAGAAGAATTAAATTTGTATTTTAAAAGAGAAATGATTTTTTTTTTGAATTGACTCAATTCGATTTACATATTTGGTATACTGAGGATTCCATACTGGAGAAGCATATTCAACAATAGGACGAATAAAAGAATTGTATAATAATATAAGAGATTCTTTTCTTTTATAGGGTTTAGCAGTTCTATAAATAAATCCTAGTGTCCTATACGCTTGAGCTACAATATGGTCTACATGGTCATTTAGTAACAATTTGTTGTTTTACATTATTTTAAGATTATCTTCTAAATACTTGATATAAGCTGAATAATTATTTGACATTAATATTTTGGTTCTTTTACGGAGTAATATAAAGGAATTATAAGCATCAATATCACCATAACATTTCCATTTTTTATGAAATTTATTTTTCTCTTTTATCATTTTTATTAAAGAATTAGAGTACCATTTAGGATATTTTGTATTTCTTTGGGAGTATAAAGGGCAATACGTTTTGAGTAAACTTTGAATTAAATCATAAAACAGTTCAACAATTTCATTTATACTCTTGTTACAAAATTTATCATCCCAATTGATAGCTGAGAGTTTATAAATTATAGTCTCATAATCACATTTTTTATAGTTGTACGCAAGAGAACTGTGACAATTTAAGGGTTTAAAATTATCAACAGAAAAATAAATTTCAATAGCTGGATGATAAGCATCTAATACACTTAATGGATACGTAGAATTAACAACAACATTAAAAGAGGAAAATATTAGATCTAAAAGTGAACCGTGATTATTGGGAACATTATTATATTGTTGTAGATTACACACTGAAATGGTATTAAGTAATTCGAAATGAATGTCTGATCTTCTAATAAAGACAGGGGTTAATGCGGTATCTTGGGTTGGAGTCCATGTTATTCCAGGGAGGTTGTAATCTCCAAGGACAATTGTGTTAGTTCCACAGAAACGTAGAGACACATCACAAATTTTATTAAAATGGCTGGAATATACACTAATGTCACTTTGTGGTGGAATATATACACAACATATATGTATTTTTTTATGATTCGAGCTAATTAATGACACCCAAATGTCCTCTGCTGAAGAACACCACTCTAAATGAACTTTTGAATAAAACTTGTTGGAGACTAGAATCAGGACACCACCTCCTTGTTTTTTATTAGGATTTGCGCGATCACGTCTGTAAACAGTGTATTGATTTAGATCACATATTTCACTGTCATTTATGGAATTATTTAACCACGTTTCAGTTAAACAGATCACATCAAAGTCACAATTAGCGATCTCATTGTACAAATTAATTAATTTTGTTTTTAAGCCACGAACATTCTGGTAATAAATACTAACCATAATTTATAGTGGACAATTATAAATTTTTATATGAAGAAATTATTGTTTAAGTTTAGCCAGGTCGTTCTCAGTATTTATCAATAAAATTGGAGAAGATTCACTTTTCCGAGCATAAATTTTACTGTTTCTTACCCAAATGAATTTAAAACCGCACTCTCTAGCATTTTCTTTAGCATTTTTTAATAATAATTTGTTTGTCGGGCTCAGGTGATCATTCACAAAGATTTTATTATTTTCAGTAAAATTTATTTTATCTGCAGATAAGTTGGTATATTTTCGAGCACAAGCTAAAAATTTATCTCTTTTTAGTCTAGATACAAATCTCACAACGGTATTCTTGTTTTTATAAGAGTGATTAAAGGGTGTTACCCTATGAATAGCATCTAGATCAGTTTCGTTTATAGGACATTCAATTTTATTACCCATGTTACAGACTATCTGAACAAGATTTTCTTTAAGTTTCTCAGGTATACCAACAATTTCTATGCTATTTGAGCGAGATCTTTGCTCTAGATCTTGAACTTTGGCCTTTAAAGTAGTTGCTTCTGATTTAAGAGATTCTACTAGATTTAATTTATCAGTCAGTGGTTTTAATAAATTTTAAAATTCGTCGATTTTTGTAAAACAGAATTCGACCGATTTTTTTAAATCCACAACCATGGCAACAACGTCAGCTATCGAATATTGTTGTTCATCGTTGGTGTCCATCGCGGGTGAACGAAGTGAAGGTTGAAGTTTACACGTATCACAAATCCAGCACAGATGTTTGGAGTTTGTAAGTACAGTTTTTTCAGTGCTTGATAAATTCAAACAGCTGATATGGAAGCCGAGTTGACAAACACCGGCGCACGCCACACTTAGTTCGCCTCGCTTTACCTTGGTTTTGCAAATATTGCACGTCGAAACCATGTTGATCGATGAAATGATGAATGATAAATTATCAAAAATTATCAAAAACACAACTGAGTAACTGTAGTTCAATGAACTTGCTGAGTACACAGGTTGTTAATTAGTATGCAACAAATAGTCAAAATCTACACAATTATTAAACGGCTCTGTGTTACAATTTTTAAACAAATATAGCACTATAACACACAGATGTAGTGAACTATATCAAAAATTAGAAATCACTCCGTACTAGGCGCACTGCTATATAAAATTTGTTTTAAAACAGTAAAATTAGATACTATTAATCAGGATGAAACAAAAAATTTGAATTCAATAATTGATGATCATAAACATAAATTAGAAATGATCAATACTGAACCAATCTATTATAATAGAATTAGTATTTATACTATCCTTTTGTATATTATAATAATTTTAATTGCTTTGTACTGTTTGTATTTGTATTTTGTTAAAAGGAAATTATCCAAGCCTAGGTCCAGATCCGAACAAAAGGAAGAATTTGAAATGTCACGGAACTTTGTGGTAAAACGCCCTACAGTTCCCACTTAGACGGGAGGAGTTATGCCAACGAGAATAACAAACTCAGCATGAAATAGGTTAATAGTAGAATAGATAAGAAAATGTTATAAAAGAAGTTAATATCATGTACTCTCTTGTCTTTTGTCTCTTCTGAAATTTGAAAACTTAACTCGAGATATTTTTGAAAGTGGCGGTATGGATTAGCAATAGTTTTTATTGAATCACAGCGTAGGGTTTTGTGAGAATTTAATAATGTTAAATGTAAAACAAAAAGAGGCCTTGATTTTGGCAGCAGTTTCTGAAGATTAGGAGAGGAATAGTTTAGATTATACTACATAAATAAAAACAACAGTAACAAAACGTCAACTTTTTCAGGAAGAAAACGAAGAATATGTATACATGGTATTAATGATATACATGAACAGCAAGGAAAATTTCATAAATTTATCAAAATCTGTGAATGAACACAATCGCCGCGGCCAAATACAGTTTTCAGATATTAAAACGCATGTACATGCGTGTTCTTATTGTAATACATAGGTTGCGTAGACGGCTACCGCGCCCGCCCCCGCGATCGCCATCGTAAACGCGTTGGTTTGCGGAATCCTTAATACAAAAATAAAAAAATCTAATTCATAAAACAGGTTTCATTGCATTGCAAAATATGTAATAATTTCAACAATATGGAACGCTGCCGACACAAGCAGTACGTGGTAAAATTTGCGTGTCCCTAACTGAAGGTAAAGAAAATGAACGATTTAAGAATTTTTTAAGTGCAATTAAATAGTAGAACTTTTAAAGAGATAGTATCAGGTAGTTTCTAAAATTACGCATCAAAAGTTTTCGTTCTAACATAAATATATTTTCGCTTATGAGAGATTTCCAAAAAAATCTTGATAATTTTTTTCTGAAAGAAACTTTAAATAAGATTTCTGCTGGAAAATCAGATACCCCCACATAATGTATATATGACTTACATCTTCACAGACGAGGAAGGTATGGTACATGATGCAACTATATTAGCAGTAGAAATTAAAATATTAAATTAAGTACAATGAAAAAAAGGAACAATGATTACGAGGCAGCACTAGTGACAGTATTTGAAGACAGTCCCTCATAAAACAAAAATAGTGAACACTGAAGACGACGATCTTACCTATCCCACCTGTTGGTCCGCGGGAGGTATTTAATTTCCCTCCTACCCCCTATTTCTAGGGGGCTTTCCCCTATCCGCCACCTGGGGACGCGCCCTCTAGGGGTTACAGGCTCCCCCGAGGGTACTAAATCATATCATGTTCAATAATACGATTGATAGACAAGGTGTTGATGCATCGTGTGTATTGGAAATTATTGGAATAATTGTTATAATTGCTTTGATTTTAGACTAAATCCTAACTTGATCAATAATCAAGTTGACTGACTAGGTGCTGATGTACAGTTTACGGGTAATTATTGGAATTAGTATTATAATTGGATAGTTCTTTTAATAAATCCTACCTTGACCAATAATAGAGATGATAAACTAGGTGATGACAGATGGCGTGTATGGG
Organism: Poecilus cupreus; assembly: GCA_963942605.1. Classification (NCBI taxonomy): domain Eukaryota; kingdom Metazoa; phylum Arthropoda; class Insecta; order Coleoptera; family Carabidae; genus Poecilus; species Poecilus cupreus. The sequence continues at coordinate 27,354,750 of OZ012715.1, forward strand.
AAATTTTTCGAATTAATATCATATTTGGGTCTGTTTTTGTACTAAATCCTATCTTGATCAACAATAAAGTTGATCGACTAGGTGTTAATGAATTGTGTGTCTGTGTAATTAATGGAATGAATATTATAATTAGTTTCTTTTTTCTACTTAATCCTATCTTGATCAATAATAATACTTGATCAACTAGATGTTGATGAATCATGCATATGTATAATTTTCACAATTAATATAATAATTAAGTTGATTTGTATTAAATCCTATCTTGATCAATGAGATAGTTGATCGACTAGGTGTTCATACATCACGTGTATGGGTAATCATTGAAATTAGTATTATAATTAGATTGTTTTTATACTAAATCCTATCTGGGTCAACAATAGAAATGATCGACTAAGTATTGATGAATCTTGCGTATATAAATTATCAGAATTAACAACATAATTGGGTTATTTTTGCATTAAACCTTATTTTTATCAATAAAAAGAGTTGAGCGACTAGGTGTTGATGAGCCGTGTTCATTTTTAATTTTGAGAAGTAATATCAAAATTGGGTTGTTTTGCTTCACTTCTGTTCGTCAACTTCACGCACCTGATGGTATGCCCACATACAAGCCTTATGGGAAATGTACTATTGTTTTCTTGGAAGAAACTTAACTAGTAATAATGCTTCATAACAGATAATTAGACGAAAACGAGCATTCGTTAGCGCTCTAGGAAGTTTCTGCAGACGGATACAGTGCAGAAGTTCCTTTACAAATATATGCTCCAAAAGTGCATTCTATAGTGACATCTAAATTTGAATTAAGGAAATTCTTATTATTTCAACTAATTGCTATTTGACGTAATACATTTTATATAGTCATGAACTGTTGTGCGGAATAAACGTGTTGAAGGAGGCTCTTAATTAAAATTTTAAATTAAAGAAAAATTATCACTAATAATATAACTATTTGATCCCGTTCCTTAAGTTGTGCTGTTAAAAAAAAAACTTCAATAACGAGTAGTACGCGTAACGCGAACATTGCTACCATCGTCCAGGAAGCAGTCACCAAGTTTCTGGAATATTAAAAAAAAATCATCTCCATGTTTGCTGAAAAAGTATTAGCCAAAGTAAAGGCCAGCTGGACGAACAACGAGACCACTATGAGAAGATTATTGAGGGATGGCTAATGAAAACAAGGTATTGGAAGACCAACTTGACCAACGGGAACAATATTCCAGAAGAAATTGTATACAAATTTTTGGTCTGCCGGAGGACTCGAATAATGAAAGTGTTGAAAAAACAGAACTCAAGGTATGTGCAGTGTTTAAAACTAACTTATCACTTGCTGTTAATTCATCGGACATTGATCGTTGTCACTGAGTTGCAAAAATATCTAAGAACTCAAAGAAACCTCGCCCAATAATAGTTAAAATTTTTTCCTACAAATCTCGGGATTTAGTTATTAAATCTCGGAAACTACTAAAAGGTTCTAAATTATCTATTCAGGAAAATTTAACTAAAAAGGAGTGAAAATTGTAACGGCTGCTGCCGAAAAATATGGTTTCAAAAATGTGTGGACACATGACGGAAATATATTTGTTAACGCAGGTGACGGTAATAAGTCGAACCAAATCACAACTGTCAGAGATCTAAACATTTAAGTGCATTTTCCTGTTGATTAATCTTTATTTATATAAACCAGAGCTGCTTCAATTTAAACCTATTCGTTGTATATTCTACTGTACCAATTCTTTTGTGTACCAAAGTGTTCATTTACTTCTTTTTAGTTAATCAATCCTCAATCAACCTGCATCTTGGCACTTACTCAGCTAGTTACCTAGTTTGAATGACGTTTGTTAATTAAAATCAACTGTTTATTTGAAGGTTACACTAAAATCTGAGCCTTTGTGTTTGTTTATACGTATATTTATTTTGTTATATTTTATTTACAAATAATATATGAATTATTTCAGTTTTGTACATATTAATGTAAGATCTTTATTCACTGAGTTTGATGAATTAATATATCATATACTTCAATATAACTATGATGTGATCGGTATAACGGAAACGTGGTTAAGTAGTATTGACTCTGATGCTGTGGGTATATAAAATTATTCTTTAATACTTTGTGACAGAGAGACACTGGGTGGAGGCGTGGCCATTTATATTAAATCTTCACTGAAGTTTAGTTTAATTCATATTGGTATCTTTAATAATTTTGAACAACTTTGGATCACATTAAAAATAAAAATAATTTTCTTTTGCTTTTGGCCACCTAAAGGCAACTGTCTCTCGTTTCTTGATGAACTCGAAACTGAATACACTTTGGTGTTAGTCAACCATGACTATTTAGTTACAGTTGGAGATGTAAATATAAATATGCTTAAAGCGGAGAATAATATTGCATCAAAATTTAAAGAAATATTAAGAGAGTTTTTCGTTAAAACAGATAATAAATGAACCCACTAGAGTAACTAATAACAGCATTAGCCTACTTGACGTTATTATAACAAATTGTAATATGATTCATTCTCACGATACTCTTAATTTACATATATCAGATCACTGTCTTGTTTACTTGTATATTAACGTAACCAAATGTTCTGAACATCCCAAATTTATAACTTTCCGTGATTTTAAGAATTTTGATTTCAATTTAATTTCTCTTGATTTAATGTCTTTAATTGGATTTATTTAATTATCATGCACCTTTAAAAACAATTAAAACTAGACCCCAAGAAAGCACCGTGGATTACTGATACTATAATAATTTAAATATTGCGTCGCGTCGCGAATAAACTTAATTTAAACATCGAAAAATGTAACGTTATGACCTTCACACGCAAACTATCTCCAATAAAATACAATTATACGCTAAATTGTCACGTCTTAATAGACCACCAAGAATTACTGACTTAGGGGTAACCTTAGAAGCAAAATTAACGTTTACAATACACATCAAAGCAAAAATATCTATTGCTTATAAGTGCTTAGGATTCATTATTCGGAATTCTGATCTTTTTAATGACGTAAACATTTTAAAAATGTTATTTGTCACTCTAGTACGGCCACATCTAGAATATTGTTCCGTAATTTGGAACCCTGTCCACCGTAATGCCATTGAATCTATTGAAAGACTGCAACGAGGTACAAATCAACGTATTTTACTTGAGAACTTTCATCTTCATTTTTTATCACAAAGAAGGAATATGCAAGCAACCATTATCTTACATAAAATAATAAACAACAATATACATTGTCCATTATAACACAACTTTTTATTTACCTACGGCTCGGTCCAACATTTTATCAAGATCCCCCATAAACTACATAATTGACACTTATCATTCAATTCAACCTCATATCGGCATAATCCATGATAGTATCAATAATATAAAACAATGTGTTTATTTTTTCTAAATTATTTTTTTTCTTACCCTGTAATTGGGCATTTGCCTGTAGGGTATAGTACTAAATAAAAATAATAATAATAAAAGAAATGATGAAATTACGTGATAATGCTTTATTGAGATATAAAAACAGTAAACTTATATCGCATTGGGATTATTATAAGGAGCTACGTAATTACACCACTGCAGCTATAATTCATTTCATTCATCTAGTAGCCGAAATACATGGTCGAATTTGCGTCATTACAATGATTAATTTATGTATTCCCTTCATTACTCCTTTCCTTGTCCACATATTCAACTTTTGTCTGCTTCATTCTACAGTACCATTACATTGGAAAATATCACTCATATCTCCTATTCTTAAAAACAAATCAACATCATCTCTTAATGATCTTAGACCTATCAGCATCCTTCCTGTGTTTTCCAAAATATTCGAGAAACTATTATACTCTCGATTCCTGTAATTTTGTGATTCTTTGCTGCCTGCCTCCCCAATCTGGGCTTATAAAAGGCTATAGTACTACAACTGCTCTTGCTCAATTAACCAATGATATTATTTTAGCTAATGATTCTGGCAAACTTACCACTTTAGTTCTTCTCGATTACAGCAAAGCCTTTGATACTATTAGCCTCCTGTTAACTCCTGACTGCAAAGCTTCATTATTTTAATTTTAGCAGTAATGCAATTACACTGCTAAATTCATATTTTAGTAATAGGCAACAAGCAGTGAAATTAAAAAACCTCACTTCCTCTGTACTTCCCGTCACCACGGATGTTCCTCAAGGTTCTATCATTGGTCCTCTAATCTACTCCCTTTATACTTCTGATCTCCATAACGTGCTAAATTATTGTTCCGTTCATTTTTACGCAGACAAAACACAACTATATATCTCTTGTCCACCTGGTGACATAGTAGACACTGTCAACTTAATTAATATAGATTTAAACAATTTAATTAAACTATCACACCAACATTCTCTGCGTATTAATCCTTCTAAGTCCTCTGTTATGTTGTTTGGTCCTAAAGATGCACGGCTTGCAGCAGAAAAATATATAAATGTCCAAATTAATGATTTACCGCTATCATTAACCAACTAAAGCCTAGGTCCTCTTACAGATAACGATTTACGTTTCTCTGAAAACACTACCTCCCTTATCCAAATTCTTTCTCCATTCTAAAATCCCTTTGGCAGCACAGAGATTATTTAAATACAAACCTAAAATCTATGCTTGTCAACTCCCTCATACTTTCTCGTTTTGATTATTGTGATGTTGTTTATGGTTTGCATTTGGATTATTTTCAGAAGCAACGTATACAAAAGTTCAAAATGCTTGCATTCGCTTTATTTTTAATTTACTTAAATACGACCATGTTTCTGCCAAAATTTAACAACTTGGGTGGTTAAATATGTCCAACAGACGTCAACTACATTTTTTTTTGTTTTGTTCATAAAATACTGACTTCGAAAACTCCTCCATATCTCTTACGTCATCTGAAATATCGTGGATCCTTACATTCTCTCAACATGCGTTCTAAGTACATCTTACATACTCCCAAATTTTCCACCTCCCGCTTTAAGTCTAGCTTTTCCTATACCACTCCTAAATTGTATAATGCTCTACCTCAAAATACAAAAAACTCTAATTTAAGTAGAAAAAAGAAACTAATTATAATATTAATTCCAATAATTACCCATACACACGATTCATAAACACCTAGTCGATCAAGTCTTATTATTGTTCAAGATAGGATTTTGTACGAAAGCAACCCAATTATATTACTAATTGTAATAATTAACCATACACATGCATGCATGCATCATCAACATCTAGGTTGCTCAACTCGAGATTGGATTTGCTACAAAAACATCCCACTTATAATACTAATTTCAATAATTACCCGTACACATGATACGTCAGCACCTAGCCGATCAACTTAATTATTGATCAAGAAAGGATTTAGTACAAAATCATACTAATTACAATATTAATTACAATAATTACACATACGCACAATTCATTAACACCTAGTCGATCAACTTTATTATTGAACAAGATAGGATTTAGTACAAAAACAGACCCAAATATGATATTAATTCGGAAAATTTCCCATACACGCCATCTGTCATCACCTAGTCTATCATCTCTATTATTGGTCAAGATAGGATTTATTAAAAGAACACTCCAATTATAATACTAATTCCAATAATTACCCATAAACTGTACATCAGCACCTAGTCAGTCAACTTGATTATTGATCAAGATAGGATTTAGTATAAAATAAAAGCAATTATAACAATAATTCTAATAATTTCCAATATACACGATGCACCAACACCTCATCGATCAACCGTATTATTGAACAAGATAGGATTTAGTAAAAAAACAACCCAATTACGATATAATTACGGAAAATTAAATACAAACACGATTCATCGACACCTAGGCGATCAACTTAGATTATTATTATTTATTATTATTGAGCAAGATAGAACTTACCACAAAAACAACTTAATTATAATATTTTTTCCGAAAATTACCCATACACATCATGCGCTGCACCAAGTCGATCAATTTTATTATTGATCAACATAGTATTAAGTACCAAAGCAACCCAATTATGACATTAATTCTGAAAATACTAGAACAATCTAATTCCCGTAGAGCTGTTTCCTTAACGCAGAAGAGAAATGTTTCGAGAAATTAGTATATAACAAATGACTTTAATGTTTACGCAGGACAAATTTGTTCATGCGAGTGTAACCATCCAAAGTTTTTAACTCCGGAAGAATACGACATAAATTTCATATTAGGAAAAAACAAACGTCTTGTACTTTGTGTAGCACGTATAATAAGTTCACAGATAACAATAGACTAAAAAAAAAAAAAACAAACAAACATTTCTTCTGTCATAGCTGGGTACAATTAAACTCTACAAATAGATGTTCGATTAGAGGAATGGTGTGAGGAAATTGATGGATATGATGGTATGCCCACATACAAGCCTTATGGGAAATGAACTATTGTTTTCTTGGAAGAAACTTAACTAGTAATAATGCTTCACTATAGATGACTAGATTAAAACAAGTATTCGTTAGAGGTCTAGGAAGATTTTGCAATTGGATACAAATTTTGCTTCAAAAGTTTATTCTATAATGTCAGCTAGATTTAAATTAAAGAAATTCTTATTTTTTTTTTCAATTTCCTGCTATTTCCCGTAATACATCTATATAGTACCAAGCTGCCCGAGTGACCATGACTTATTTTAGTGGTGCTGAATTAAATAACTTCTCACTTATCAATCAATATAAGTTGGTCGGGAATCAGAAACTCTTAGCTTGGAGCGAGCTAGATACGTATTCCTGGGCAATATTTATTGCGTACTCCAAATGAAAGAAGATAATGGAAGATGCTCGTTATTGTAAATTCTGAAATCTTTTGAGGTAGAAGATTTTAATCGCAACGAAATGTAATAATTTGCTGCAATTTTTCGGGCTGTTGCTGATTTAGATGGGCAGCTTTCTCTGCAGTAGTATAAGGAACCGTTAAAAATGATCGAATTGAAAACATTCTCACAAATCCAAAATAATAGTTGAATATGTCGGACGAGCATTAACAATAGAATTTCAGGCAATCCAAAAACATATCCTGACTGCTCATGGGATGGAAGAGTAGTAGAAAACTTCGTACAAGGGAACATGTACATAGAGAGGTACAAACCCAAATTGACTGCCACGCCCACAAAAGCGTGTAACCAATGTTGATTCTGATGACGAAGATTATGATACTGCACATCTTACAACGTGGTTCCATCATTTCTATTTATTTAATTTAGTGACACATACGAAGTAGTATGCTAGCTTGCAGTTTCCATAGTCAAAATTTTGAGAAAATTTTGTTTTAAATCATTAAGGGTTTCTATAAATTAACCCAACTACAAAAATGTCCGAATTAAAAATATAATATGGGATGAAATTGCCAAGGATATGGAATAAGGAATTAGTGGTGGTAAGTATTGACTGGTGTTCATCGTCCAATAATGCAGGGGGTAAGGCTCTAAAACTAAAAATCCTACTTGTCCAGCGAGTTATGCCAACGAGAATATCTAACTCAGCATGAAATAGGATAATAGTAGAACAGATAAGAAAATGTTATAAAAGATGTTAATATCATGTACTCTCTTGTCTTTTGTCTCTTGACCGTAATCAACACTTTCTCAGAATAAAAAAACCTTCGAAATTTTTTTAAAAACTTAACTGGCGCAGTCGGCTAGTATATATCATATGTGCAAATTTTCGTATCGTCGATTACTCAGGAATCACGAACGGATCGGAAACGAACAATCCGAAGTGCGAGAATTCGAGTGCATATCGAGTTGCATCGACGAAAAGTTCAACACCGACACCAACAATCTCAAGTCAGAACGAGAGCGTTTAGAAGATCGTACCTGGTGGACAACAAAAATCTCTAAAGCCAGCCCATCTAGAATAGGAAGTCATGGGAGAAGAACAAGTATCGTCTGAACCTATAGGCACACTAGAGATAAGGAAACGAAGAATGAAAAATATAATTTGCATGTAAGTGCTAATCCTTATTTACAACCCTGATTCAGTTTCATAATTAAATAAATATTAAAGTAGAGTAAATAAGAGTAATAAATTCGAATATATAAAATAGTTTATGTCGGAAATAGATATTAATAACCTTATACATTTATTAAATATTATAAATATTGACAATCACCCTAAGATGGAAGGAGAACAACAAGCTCAGATCCCAATTAATTATCAACTGTTACGATTATATATTGACTCAATACCTCATTATGAAGGAAACCCGCACACCTAGGGTATATTTATGGATAACTGTCAAAATTTAATTCAAACTTTTGCTCAACCTAATGATGCAGCTTTAAATAATTTTCTAATTCGTGCAATCTTAGGTAAATTAACTGCTCGTGCCCTTATTTTAATTGGATCTAGAACAGAATTAACTACGTGGCAAGAAATTCAAGACGCATTAACCTTAAGTTTTGGAGACCAAAGAAATATTGATTGCTTAGTACAAGATTTAATTTCATTAAGACCTGTCAAAAATGAAACCTCTTACAATTTTGGAATGCGTTGTCAAGATGCAAGAAGTTTAATTATTTCAAAATTAAATTCACTAAACCTTGCCGTTGTTGAAGGAACTGTTAGACAAGCAGATTATAATTATCTTGCATTAAAAACATACAGTCGTGGCTTGCCCAGTAATATTCAAACCAATGTAAAACTAAGAAAACCCCGATTCACTTGAAAAAGCTACGAGTCTTGTAATAGAAGAAGAAAACGTCCTCTATTCAACTCAGCGACAAAATACTCTAAATTTACAAACGAGTTACAGATCAACACAAAGACTGACATCGATTAGATAAAATCCACAAAATAATAATTCATATGTTCCACAGTACTATTCACGATTTAACAACCCTGCCCCACAAGTGCCGTCTCATTTCCAACCGAGACCACCACCTCAACCAATGCATCCTAAACATAATCCATTTTACAATACAAATAACGACCACAACAATTCCAAATGCCCATAATTACACCAGACGGAGTAAAACCAAAACCGGATAAAATTTCAGTAATAAAAAAATTTCCTATCCCAAAAACCCAAAGAGACGTTAAAAGTTTTCTTGGATTATTAGGCTATAATAGACGATTTATTAAGGATTTCGCAAAAATTACGAAACCCATGACAAAATGCTTAAAGAAAGACGTAAAAATAATTCATAATAAAGAATTTGTAGACTGTTTTAATACATGCAAAGAATTATTAATTAATGAACCAATCCTTCAATATTCCGACTTTGAAAATCAATTCATCCTCACAACTGATGCAAGTAATTTTGCGATAGGCGCTGTCCTCTCACAAGATCAGATATCCAACGATAGATCCATTGCGTACGCCTCACGAACTTTGAATGACACCGAAACCCGATACTATACCATCAAGATAGAGTTGCTCGCAATAGTACGGGCATGTAAACATTTTCGTCCCTATCTATACGGTCGTAAGTTCACAATAGTAACCGATCATCGTCCCATAACATACATGTTTAAATTTAAAGATCAAAATTCAAAATTACTCAGATGGAAAATAAAATTAGATGAATATGATTATGATATTATCTTTAAAAAATGTAAATGTAATACTAACGCCGATTGTCTCTCTCGTATTTCTATAAACGCAATAGAAAACGAATCCAGTATAAACAATCCCGGAGAAGTAAATAATGATATTGTTGAATATTTAAGGAACTTCGCAGAAAATTTTAACTCCGATGAACCACAGCCTTCATGTAGTAGAGACCCTGATTTTAAAAGGAAACCTAAGTTTAATATCATATCTAACGTACAGATAAGACCACCGCATACTTCTAACACTGAACAAAATTTGCCAAAGAACAAAATATGCCAGAAAAAAACCTTATGTACCATTAATGAACATTGGTTCAATAGTCAACAAATACACACTTTAAATATAAACAATTATATAATTGGAAGTAATTTCTGCAGCACATCATACATACACGGAGGAGTATTAATACTAGTTAAAAATAACAAAATTTAAAGAAATAATTGAAATTATTTCAAAACATGTATCAATAGCTGCACGATTAGAAAAATTATAAATATTTCTTAAATAGTATGTCGCACCTAGGTAACTAAGTATGTTAGATAAGTAGGATTTAACGCAATATTGTAAGCAATGTTGTAACTACAGTCCAATGCATCATTTCATTCCAGTCAAACGGGTAGAAGGACGCCCCCGTCGTAAAAAGAAGCGAGTAAACGACGTGGACACTGAAGATTATATATGACTCCGTCATATATATATATATATATATATATATATATATATATATATATATATATATATATATATATATTCAGACAGCAGCAAAAATTTACCACCTTTTAAGAATGCCGATCATCAACCACAAAAATATATCCAAACGAACTAAGCTAATTATATACAAAACAATATTTCTTCCTATACTGCTCTACGGAAGCGAAACTTGGATATTTAATAACAGACAACAAAACAAAATCCAGGCAATAGAGATGAAATTCTTAAGGCGAATTCATGGAGTTACGAAAAAAGACCGAATAAGGTATATTGATATAAGAACAGCTCTGGAAATAGATGCAGTATCACAAAAAATAGAAGAAAAACAATTGAAATGGTACGGACATTTAACCAGGTTAGCAGAAGATATGCCTGTGAAAATTATTTGGAAGACAAGAACCACAGGGAAAAGAAGCAGAGGCAGACCAACCAAATCGTGGGATGACACCATAATCAAGGTGCTAGAATCAAAATCAACATCAACCCGAGAAGCACAGACACTTGCAAAAGACCGAGAAAAGTGGATCAAATTCGTCACGAACCAATAAGAAAATGAAAGAACAAGCCTCGACACCCAATGGGTACAAGAGGACTCCGATTATATATATATATATATATATATATATATATATATATATATATATATATATATATATATATATATATATGCTGATAAAGTTGCACAATTACTCGACTTTTAAACTAAATATGTCACTGTTTGATGACATTGTATGTCAAACATTGGGTTTCATAGATTAAATCATAAAAAAGTGAAAACTGCTAGTTCTTCAGAAGAACAACAAAAAAAGCATAGCGAAGAAAAAAAAAAATGAAATTACTAGAAGTATTTTCAAACAACTGCATAAAATAAATACAAAAAGAGAAGCATCCACCGTTGAATTTGACTGCGCAGGGAATCTTATGTCGCAACCACGGCCGCAATGAGCCCCAAATGTAGGGGATGATTCAACATATTTGGCGTCGTCGTTCTCTATTGGGACCTCGGCACAGACTAGGCGCTGAGATGCTATCAACTTCGACTCCTGAACAACGAAACAACAATCAGCATCAGTACGTCCTAACGTACAAGGGCTGTATTTCGCCACGACCAACAAAAAAGAACTTGAACAAAACACCATGAAGATATTCTATTCAGAAACAGTCAAAACAAGAAATTCATAATTCGTAAAATGAAAAACACAATAGTCTATACCGCTAAATATTAACCTAGCCAGCGAACTTTTAAATCGATAATCGGTATAGGATTTTGTAAGTAATAGATACCAATAATGAGTTTTCACTTTTGAAAACGATCATCGTGGTAGGATATAAACAGTAATACTACCAAATAAACAAATCTTTATCAGGATAGGATTTAATTAAGCACCAAATATTAACTATTGGCATTAATGAAAATTCCACTATGAATAAACTACTTTACCATATTGGGACAAAGGAATTACTTCTCATTAAATCTATTATTAATAGCATCTAGTCAATGGGACTTGAGAAGCCATCATCGGGAGCACTATAGTAACTGAAACTAAGTGGAGGATCGGGCTTTCCGTTTCAGCGAAAACGTGAGATTGATGATTACCGAGAGCAAAGCCGCAGCTGTGAAATTCTCTTGATTTTAATATGTTGATCCACAAGAAGAATATATCATAACCGCGTATCGAACTGAAGCTAATTAAATTATAAATTAGTACCAAGAAAAAATAATTAAAATGGATAAGACAAGATGGAACTTTATTCTTATATTAGTTAATTTTTGGTACAAAAAGAACTTAAAGATCAACTTCAATTTCGACAACATAAAATAAATACGAATGAAACGAAATTCATCGAATACTGAACATAACCCACGATGAAACATCGAAAAGGAAACAAACCCCTGATGATAATGTAATAGTTAAATAAATTGCTTGACTGCCTTTATTTGTAAAGTCTTGTATGATGACTTCCATCTTATAGTTGTCTTCTATTTTGAAAGTGTAATTCATTTCTTCTAACTTATTTCTTGGCGAGAGAATAATTGAGGTTTCAGTATTCTTTCGTAATTGTTCAGTTGTCTTCATTATAGATTTGAATGATGTCTTTCATCTTGTATCTTCATTCTTAATAGAATCTTCAGGCTTCTTTTTTTAATTGTAGGAAAATTATTGTTCAGTTATTGTAATTTTGAAAGTTTTCGATCTTGTACCTTCATACTTAATTGTCAAAGAATAATTGTTGTCTTCTAATTTCTTTGTTGAATGTTGAGAAAAAATTTATAAATTTCAGTCTTCTCTTGAATGCAGCAAAATAATTGTTCAGTTGCCTTCATCGTAACTTCCATGCATCTAGATTGTTGAGAAACAATAATGCTCACTTCTAACTTCAAGAATGATTGTTTAAAAATAATTGTAGTTCCTGTAACAAGAGAAAATAATTGTCAAAACATTTAAAAACAAATGTAAATGAACAACGCAATTGTTACATCAAACTCTTAATTTGAATTCAATTAAAGGTTTATATATTAGGGTGGGTCGAAAAAAATAGATTTCGTTCTCTAGGGTCTAAAATGAAAGAGTTCCATCTAAAAAGTTGTGGAGATGTGCTGAAACATTTTTCTGATGAATACGGTATTGATCTGGGAATACCAGAAAAAAAATTCAGCCAATTTGAAGCAAATTGAAAAAAGTTATTGGTCAGAATCTAAAAAAAGTGCAAAAAACGGCGTTTTGAGGTGCTCGGTGCTGCCTGGGTATTCATCAGAAAAATGTTTCAACACAACTCCACAACTTTTTGGATGGAACTCTTTCATTTTAGACCCTAGAGAACGAAATCTATTTTTTTCGACCCACCCTAATAAATATATATATATATATATATATATATATATATATATATATATATATATATATATATATATATATATATATATATATATATATATATATATATTACTAACGCAGTGATATAATGATGCACATATCAAACTCTGATAACCTATTGAACAGTAAAACAGACATTAAAAATGTCAGTAGTACCTACAATTCTTTGATTAAAAGATTTAAATAATAATCATAATAACACTACTGTTTTTTTTTATTTTACATGTTTTGACAGGTTCGTTGAAATCCAGTTTGATTTGTATTTAATATTAAAACATACATATGTGTTATATTTTGTGAAGAAGTTATATTTTATAATTTATATTCTTAGGCCCGGTATTATAAACGAATGTTAAAATTTAATAGCGTATTTTATAAACTAAGTAAACTACTCTTTTCAAAAATTGTATTACCTATAAAGGTAATATAAATTTAGTCTCCTGGTAAATCAGCTTATTAAATAAATATAATAGTTTTGGTATTAACCCTCTATTGCATACTGTTCCCGAACGGGAACATAAAATTAAAAAATTTTTTTTTCTTATGCAGTTTACATTCATGGCAATCATGTTGTAACATTTGGGAACATTATATACACTTTGTCAATTGCCAATTAGGTCATTCCTCCCAATTTGACCAACGTAAAAAAAATTTTTTTTTGAATTGGACAAATGATAATTACAGAAACTGAGATAGAAAATGTAAAATTTGAAGGAAGCAGCTTATTACCTGCTGATATATTACAGCTAAATACACCTTTACAAAATTTCCAAAAAAATTTTTTATCTGATGTTTTCCTAGAAGGGGCTGTTTATCAAACAATTTTGTATAGTACACAAAGACGACCCAATAGACCAAAGTTCTATTGTAAGTTGAATTTATTCATAATGTTCCCAATAGTGAACAAAATTTTAAAAAAAATTTTTTTTTTTATTTTTGAAAAAAAAATTATATAACACACTTATTTTACATATATGAATATTTCTTTTGTAAAAAATAATGTTTTTGAGCCCTTATTTAAAAGAAATAATAATTCATGCAATAGAGGGTTAAATTTAGTTAGTAGACTACTAAGGTCCAGTATTATAAACGAATGTTAAGATTTAATAACGTATTTTATAAATTATGTAACCAACTATTTGCAAAAATTGTATTTTATAAGTAATATAAATACTAAATCAGCTCTTTAAATAAGCAGGGCAGTTTTGGTGATTAGTTGGTAGACTACTAAAAGTATATTTCAATGTTAGTTTATATTTTTGTTCCACATATACTTAATGGAAAATAATAAATAAAGACAATTATTGTTAAATATTAAAGATATTTAAATCTTAAAAATTTTGTAGATATTTCGAATATGATGATGATAGGTTTTATCCGTTCTGCTTAAATAAAAATATATTCTATTTTTTACGTACCCCATATTAAATAATATCCAGTTATATTCTCTTTTGATTTCAGCTTTATTGATTTTATTTTAATATTTTCATATAATAATTTCAAATAAATTCCAAATCTTTGTCCTGAACTGTATATTTAATTAAATTTGACACTTACATGGTTTTATCTGCCCATACTTTTGTCTTATTTCTGCATATTCACTGCGTCTGTTTCTTTTTTTTTTTTAATTTCTAGTAATTTAAATTTGTATTTTTCACTGTAGTTTTTACTTCGTTCTATTTTTCTGAAAATATATTTGATAAATATAATTCTGGTACCAGTAAATGATGATGATATCAAATTTCATATTTTATATACTCATTGATCATTCAATAATGTGATGGATTTAATAAATATTTGTATTATTTTATTTCAAATTGTTCCATTCCGTTGATTTCATCATATTTTATTTAAGTTTTAATTAGTAAACAATATATTTCACTGCTGCCATCTACATGGAATATGTGTATACATCTGATAGGGATTATAATTTACCAACTAAATGACATTAAATTTAATTGATAAGTTAGAATCCCTAACACATATTCCATGTAGATGGCGGCAGTAAGATTTATTATTTACTAATTAAAACTTACACAAAATATGATGAAATCAACTGAATGGAACACTTTGAAATAAAACAATACAAATATTTATTAAATCCATTACATTATTGAATGATCAACGAGTGTACGAAATATGAAATTTGATATCATCATCAGTTACTGCTACCAGAATTATATTAATCAAATATATTTTCAGAAAAATGGAAAAAATATAATAAGGTAAAAATCACACCGAACACTAAAAATTTTAATTACTAGAAATTAAAAAAAAATTATTTTATATAATTTTTTTTTTTAATTTCTAGTAATTAAAATTTTTTTTATATATATGTTACCGGCCAAACCCGATTTCAGGATAAACTAGTTTTGCCTAGGCTAAACTAATTCTTCCTACATGCAATAGGATAAACTGGTATAGCCTAGGCTAAACTAGTTCGTTCTAAGCCCGATAGGATAAACCAGTTTAGCCTAGGCTAAACTAGTTTATCCTGACAGAAATACATACTCTTAGGATAAACTGGTATGGCCTAGTATAAACATTATAGAATACCTAGAAAGACAAAATAAATAGGTAAATTGAATAAAATATTATCTAATTAAATATAACTCAACAGTTCGATAAATTGGAAAATAATTCTCCATTATCTTTCTCAAACTTGTTCCCATTTGGCAATAGCCACGAAAACCTCTGGCAGTTGCCTGGCAACAAGTTTCCGAAAGATCTGTCAAACTATTTTCAATTTATTCTCACTCTCTTGTTATATTATTACTGAATATAAAGCTCTACAGATTATTTTCGGGAATAATCTTTTGTTTTTCTCAATACATAAGTAAAATGTGCTGAAAAGGCCAGTTTATTGTCGTTTTTGATCATGAAATAAACCTAAAAATTATAGAAGTCACTTCTAGAAATACCATAATTAGTAATCATTCGCTATGGTCTTTACAACTCACGCTCAACAAACTTTTATTATTATTAAATACTAAGTTTCAAATTACTATACGTAATACTTAAGTCCGGTAATTCGGACTTTACAGTACACTTTTTTTTATTGTATTGTTTTGTAGATGTAGCTGTAACAAAAACTGTTCCACAAACAGATGCAAGTGCAAGAAATAAATGATACTCTGCAATTCTAAGTGCCACCAAAGCACACCATGTAAAAATAAATAATAATTTTAAAAATTATTTTATTGAGGTATAGTTATTGTTTCTATTAAAACACTTTATTATTTGTTACAATATGATTGATTGTGTTACCAATCATCCAATAGTTATTGCGACGAATCATTATCGTTTTAATAAAAATGATTGTTTTTAATTACATAGTTTTTTATTCAATTTACCTATTTAGTTTGTCTTTCTAGGTATTCTATAATGTTTATACTAGGCCATACCAGTTTATCCTAAGAGTGTGATATTTCTGTCAGGATAAACTAGTTTGGCCTAGGCTGAACTGGTTTATCCTATCGGGCTTAGAACGAACTAGTTTAGCCTAGGCTATACCAGTTTATCCTGCATGTAGGAAGAATTAGTTTAGCCTAGGCAAAACTAGTTTATCCTGAAATCGGGTTTGGCCGGTAACATATTGTTTATATATATATATATATATATATATATATATATATATATATCTTTCGTAGTATGTGGCATCCACCTATTGACCATTTACATTGGTTGTGGCATCCGCTGCGGTATTACTTCCATATATGGAAGCCATAACGCTGAGCTATGTTAAACGGTACCTTGCATCGTATTCTATCTATGCTGAAGATTTCAGCCGGATGCTCTAACTCGGGAGTTTGTAAAAAAACGTATAATTTAGTTCACGATTCCTCCGCTCCTGGCGTTGGCGCTGTTCGGCGCGTATATCGCAGCGGTGTATATCGCTTTTCGAACTACGTAGGTTGCAGCTTCCAAGATATTTGACAACGCCGTAGTTTATTGATTTCACGGCAGACAGCCGGTATTCGCGACTCACTCAGTTAGACACATAAGAGTTTTGTTTATTTTTTGTAAAGAGTTTTTCTTTTTGTTCAAATATAAAATTTTTGGAGCAAAATGAAACCGATGGTTTTGTCCTTATTTTCAATTTACATCCAGGAACTTATTCTTTCATGTGTGTGATAAATTGTTATTAACCCATTTATAGAATAGAATTTAAGATAAAGCGTACAATCAAAAATTTTGTACATGTACTCAGACATCATCATAAAAATGGGTTCTAAGAAGGGCATGAGAACGTGCTTATTGACAAACATTTTGACATCGAATCCGTTTATGTATTCTACACCTCCCTTTTGAACGGGAGGTAAAAATTATCTATAAAAATAAGTATTGCATCTAAGGATATAAGTGTTATGAAATTGGTTAAATAGAACTTATTGTAAATATTTTAGGCTTCATTGCAGATATGTTTTGATTTCTCAAGAATTCCCATATGGATATAAAATAGCGGAAAACTATACTTTTAAATCAAAAGTAAGTTTCAAAAGCAATTTTTCCTCAATACTTTCAATACTGTAATTTTTTTGATATAAAAGTAAAAACTTAGGTTTTTAGGACTTTTAAAATCAAAAACAAATTATTTAATTTTTAAAGGAAATATTTTTTTTCAGTGAGTATACCGGGTGTCTACATTTTTGTAGGACATGGGAAATACAGTGCTAAAATTTTCATTATGCGATAGTATGTTCCCTATAAATTTTAGAGCAAAAGTGTAAATATAAAAAATGTTCAGCAACAAAAATTGCACCAAATAAGCATAAATTCATTGATCTCAACATATTTTGTAATGACACTTTTATTCTAAAATTCATAGGGAATGAACTATCGCCAAATGAAAATTTTTACCCATAAAAAATTATTGTAATAATATTGTCTTTTTTATATTAAAAAATATATATATATCTCCCGAAACTAGCACTGTTTTTGAATTAAAAGTGGAAGTTGTTGGAGCATTTTCGAAAGCAAATTTATTTGATTTAACCTGCAATTTATTTATATTTAAAGCAAATTTTTTTTGAGAGCTGTATTAAACTTTAAAAAAAGAATAAGATAGACATAAGTAACTGAGCAAAATAATAGACATTTTCAATCTGGAAATACTGATTTTTAAATTATTCTATTGGAACAGAATTACGAAACAAATCAGTTTTAATTAATATTGACGTATAAAACATCCAGGTGAGGTGCCATGAAAAGGCACCACTTACTTTTTAAACGTTTTTGTTGATAAGCTCGTTTTGGTACTTTTAACAAAACTTTTGATTTGGACAGTTAAGACTTACGGGGCTGAGAAAACAACATGTGATATCAACAGAAAATAAATTTAAGGATAAGAATATTTAGTAAAATTCACTAGAATAGGATTCAATACTTCGTATTACCTCCTCAAGCCCATATATAATTCATGATTATTACTTTCATATCATCTCCAGAAAATCATGATTATCTTTAAATTTCATTTTTTGTTATTTTTGTTCATTTAATAAACTGTCAAATATCACATGTTGTTTTCTTCTGCCCCTAAGTTCTATAAGTCTTTTTATGGTAAAACATCAAAAGTTTTTTAAAAGTACTAGAACGACGTTGTCAACAAAAATTGTAAAACCGTAAATGTTATGTTTTCATTGCACTTGAGTGTACGAGCCCAGAATCATATCATTTGGCCTAATTAATATTTTAGAATAATTAAAAAAAAAATGTTCTAATCATATGAAGGGAAAATGGTTGTACTGAATTTCTTTGTATCTTAAATTCTCTTATGCTTAAGAATATTTTAAGGAAAAATAACAACAGAAATAATAACTAATTTTAGAAACAGCCATGGCTGGTAACGTTAAATCCGGTTCACTCGATAACGCAAGTTAAGCAACACTGCCCGCGGACAATAGTTGTATGGGTTACCGCTTTGCGAAAACTCATACCAGCGAATACAGCGTGCCGTTGTCACATTACCCAAAAACGAGGTACCGAGGCGGCATATAACCTCAGCAGATGAGACCGCTTAAAATGAAAATAATAAAAAACAAATACCAAATTAACAAAAATTGCTAATATTAATAATTAATTTGACCCACGAACAGCTTTTAAAACTGATGAAAACAAAATTTAAAGAAGAGTTTCAAATAAATATTGTACGAAAGGTAAAATGCCGCATTCTTTTGATTACAATTAAATTTACTCATTTCATTTATTTACTGAGGTTTGCCCGAAAACCCTGATAGGCCTTCAAATAATCTAACAATTACTGTTGATAAATTGTTCGCAAAATCTAATCAATTCGTAACATAAATATACCTCCTTTACATATATTTATGTGCGGGAGGCAGAGATGGGCAGTAATTAATTACAAGTAATTAAATTACGTAATTAATTACATTTTTCAGAAATATAATTGGTAATTTAAGTTTTCAATTACATTATATCTTTTATGGAAAGCTTAGTAATTAATTATATAATTTGTGCAAGTAATTTGTAATTCTAGCACTATTTCATTGTAATTACAATAACTTTGTTTTTTTTTTCATAAACAATATGACTAATTCTATGACATTTTTATAAATATGTGATGAAATAAAAAATTCCGTTTTAATTTCAACAAATCAAAATTTGTTGGTTCTTAGTAATTTTCCAAATATCAACCGAATTTTCATTCGTAGGCGTTATTTAAAATCAGATTCTCTCTTTGAGAAATTACTAATTTTAAAACACCAGTGTGAATAACTATAACCCACAATATTAGGCAGAACGTTTTGTTTTGGTTTCAGAATTCTAATTTTTTTTCTTATATATATTTTAATAATAGTTCTATGTTCCTTCATTATGCTTTTGATTTTTATTTTACTTTTTTTGAGTATAAAATTCTAATATAAATAATAATATGAAATTAATTTTTTTTAATTCGCATAAAAAATAAAAAGTAATTGTAATTTGTAATTATTTAATGTAAATTAACTACATTTTTTGCATATAATTGAGCTAATAAATTAATTACATTTTGATGGTACAGTAATATAATTTGACGATTGTAATTTAATTAATATTGAGACAGTAATCATAAAAAACTAATTAATTATATTTTTTCAGTAATTTGCCCATCTCTAGCGGGAGGTAAAAATGATTTAGATTTAAGGTATAAATTCATTACCTCATGGTAATTAAACATTTTTTTTGTATGATTTCAACTGGGCCAAATGATATGATCCCGGGCTCGTATATTGATGATTGCTAATAACAACACTGTCAGTTAAATCAGTTAACTATAATTTAATAGCACGATGTTATTCAGTTAGTTTAGTTTCTAGATTTAATACCTAGATTATATAAAGTTTATAATACAGAAATCAATCACCTAAATTTAGTTGCTAATTTTATTTAACTGGCTATTTAATGTTGGAAATTAGTATGAAATTTACCATTTCAAATCTTTTTACTCTTCAGTGTGCTGAGATTCCGCCTGCCATCACTGACATTTCAGCAACTGGAAGAAATTCTAAATCGGTTAAAAGTAACTATTTTTTTAACTTTCATACATAGGTAGAACATGGCGGAAAAATGATTTCGGTCTGTCACCATTTTAATGTAGAAAAGTTTGACGCTATTAAATACCTATCTATTCAGTATCGTAAATAATTTTTTCTATGACACGTTTTCGAGTTATAAAACTAACCTAGGATTTTTAGGATGTAAGTAATATTTCATTGTAATAGAAATATTTTCTTTTATTTTCTAATAATATAATTACTGTTTCCATTTACTTAGAAAATTAAATAAAATAATCGTTTCCATAAAATTGCACTTTAATAATAATTTTATTAAATAAACTAGAGGCAAAACATAATCTACAAGATAATTTAAAAGTAATGGTAATTATCAGATGTACACAGTAAGAAAAAAAAATAATATTCACGTACACTACTATATTAAACGTTTTTACCAATTTTTATTTGTTTAAGAGTTAATTGAAAAAATGTCTTTTAAAATTAAAGTATTTTACTTAAAATAAAATCATATCTTTTGTTTAACTTATACTGATTTCAATTCAAATACAAATTTTTAAATTGAAAGGAAATACTTTCGGTCCCATAAACGGAATTTCTGAACGTGAACAAGTTCGTTGTTCGTGTGCGTCTGTTCTTAGGTCACGAAAATGTGTTCTACCGCAACGAGTAGTGTGACAGCAACGATTATAATTCCATTTGCGATGTGTTTCACACTGGCAACACTGTTGGTATCCATATCCAGCGTTAAGTGTAAATTATTGTATATTGCGTAATCAGGATAGCCGTATATATCAATACAGCGGAAGCCGCATAAACAACAAAATCGGTGGATGCCATATCCAACGAAAAGTAAAAAATATGTGATTTAAAAATGCTAGGTTTTAAACCGATAAACATAATACAATTAATTAAAAATACAATATACACGAACAAAAATTAATATATATGAATTCCTAGTGGTGGATGCTACACATCTGGAATCGGTCTGTATTTTTTATTTTATGCGATTACCGAAAATTTATTCGGACAAAGTTTATTTTACATTAAAATGTCCATGTATCTACAGTATAAGTTTTGCTACCGGGTGCTCCATTTTCGCGCAATAGTATGCAACTTAGTATTTTTAAATAGAACACCCTATATATTTTAAAGATCTTATGTTTCTCTTTAAATAAGTTCTTATTCACTATAGTACCAAAATGATTAGTACAGGAACTATTCACGTTTATATGATTCAATAATCACACAGAAAATATACCATATAATTGTGTATGAATGTTTAAACAATCAGATTAGTTGCCGCCAGATCTTCAATCATTATTATTTACTATTTTCACTTAGTTTAATAAGTTTTTTTTGCTATATTTTATATAGTTTATTGAATTCATGTTCAATTCGAACATTTTTGATAAATTTATTTATAAAATAAAAAATAAATAAAATAAATATATCATCACTCCTTTTACCCATTATGGGTGTGGCACTCTGCTTACGCAGATCTCGGTAAGTGAGATATTTTTGCGTATGAAGTGCGGTTACCAGCCGTCAAATCATAACCCCCAAAGATGTTAGTGGAGGGGGAACTTATTTATGGTTTTTATTTTCATGGCATACTTTCTGTGTGATTCTTCATAAATAAAAACATGAATAGTTTCTGCACTGATCATTTTAGGACTATAATAAATAAGAACTATTTTAAAGAGAAACAAAAGATCTTACAAATTTTGCAAAAATACACTCGGCAACAAAAAAAACGCGCCACTTGAAAATGCACGAAAAAACGCGAATTTTCAAACCGCTGTAACTTTGTTCAGTTTCGACGAAAATGGATGAAACTTTGACTCCGAGAAAGGTTGAAAGGTTTTCTTTAAGGCCTTGTGAAGGGATGAGTCGTAAGTTGGAATCTAACCCCCATAAATATATATATATATATATATATATATATATATATTTGTACTTATTTATTTTACACCCTGTATATATATATATGGGGTAAATAGCTCCGTGGTAACGTGTCGGACTGTGGATCGTGAGATCCTCAGTTCGAATCTCACTACCGACAGTTACAAATTTAAATTTACCCCTGTGGTTCCCCCTCCACTAACATCCTTGGGAGCTATGATTTGACGGCTGGTAACCGCACTTCATACGAAAAAATATATCACTTACCGAGATCTGCGTAAGCAGAGTGCCACACCCGTAATGGGTAAAAGGCGTGACGATATATTTATTTATATTTATATATATATATATATATATATATACATCCATAGATATTTGTGGCTTCCGACAAGATTCCAGACGTGTAGCATCCACCACTAGGAGTTCATATATATTATTTTTTGTTCGTGTATATTGTATTTTTAATTAATTGTATTATGTTTATCGGTTCAAAACTAAGCATTTTTAAATCACATATTTTTTACTTTTCGTTGGATGTGGCATCCACTGATTTTGTTGTTTATGCGGCTTCCGCTGTATTGATATATACGGCTATCTTGATTCCGCAATATACAATAATTTACACTTAGCGCTGGATATGGATTCCAACAGTGTTGCCAGTGTGAAACACATCGCAAATGGAATTATACTCGTCGTTGCGGTAGAACACATTTTCGTGACCTAAGAACAGACGCACACGAACAACGAACTTGTTCACGTTCAGATAATCCGTTTATGGGACCGAAAGTATTTCCTTTCAATTTAAAAATTTGTATTTGAATTGAAATCAGTATAAGTAAAACAAAAGATATGATTTTATTTTAGGTAAAATACTTTAATTTTAAAAGACAGTTTTTCAATTAACTCCTATACAATTAAAAATTGGTAAAAACGTTTAATATAGTAGTGTACGTGAATATTATTATTATTTTTTCTAACTGTGTACATCTGATAATTACCATTACTTTTAAATTATCTTGTAGATTATGTTTTGCCTCTAGTTTATTTAATAAAATAAACTGGTAAAATTGTTTTTAAAGTGCAATTTTATGGAAACGATTATTTTATTTTATTTTCTAAGTAAATGAAACAGTAATTATATTATTGGAAAATAAAAGAAAATATTCCTACTACAATGAAATATTACTTACATTCTAAAAATCCTAGGTTAATTTTATAACTCGAAAACGTGTCATAGAAAAAATTATTTACGATACTGAATAGATAGGTATTTAATAGCGTCAAACTTTTCTACATTAAAATGGTGACAGACCGAAATCATTTTTCCGCCATGTTCTACCTATGTATGAAAGTTAAAAAAAATAGTTACTTTTAACCGATTTAGAATTTCTTCCAGTTGCTGAAATGCCAGTGATGGCAGGCGGAATCTCAGCACACTGAAGAGTAAAAAGATTTGAAATGGTAAATTTCATACTAATTTCCAACATTAAATAGCCAGTTAAAAAAATTAGCAACCAAATTTAGGTGATTGATTTCTGTATTATAAACTTAATATAATCTAGGTATTAAATCTAGAAACTAAACTAACTGAATAACATCGTGCTATTAAATTGTAGTTAACTGATTTACCTGACAGTGTTGTTATTAGCAATCATCAATAAACGAGCCCGGGATCATATCATTTGGCCCAGTTGAAATCATACCAAAAAAATGTTTAATTACCTCATATTTATACCTTAAATCTATATCATTTTTACTTCCCGCTAGAGATGGGCAAATTACTGAAAAAAATGTAATTAATTAGTTTTTTATGATTACTGTCTCAATATTAATTAAATTATAATCGTCAAATTATATTACTGTGCCATCCAAATTTAATTAATTTATTAGCTCAATTATATGCAAAAAATGTAGTTAATTTACATTAAATAATTACAAATTACAATTACTTTTTATTTTTTATGCGAATTAAAAAAAAAAAATTTCATATTATTATTTATATTAGAATTTTATACTAAAAAAAAGTAAAATAAAAATCAAAAGCATAATGAAGGAACATAGAATTATTATTAAAATATATATAAAAAAAAATTAGAATTCTGAAACCAAAACAAAACATTCTGCCTAATAATGTGGATTATAGCACTGGTGTTATAAAATTTAACGCCTACGAATGAAAATTCGGTTGATATTTGAAAAATTACTAAGAACCAACATATTTTGATCTGTTGAAATTGAAACGGAATTTTCGATTTCATCACATATTTATAAAAATGTCATACAATTAGTCATATTGTTTATGAAAAAAAAGTTATTGTAATTACAATGAAATAGTGCTAGAATTACAAATTACTTGCACAAATAATATAATTAATTACTAAACTTATATATTATGTAGAGGAGGTTATTTATGTTACGAATTGATTAGATTTTGCGAACAATTTTTCAACAGTAACTGGTAGATTATTTGAAGGCCTATCAGGGTTTTTGGGCTAACCTCAGTAAATAAATGAAATGAGTAAAATTAATTGAGATCAAAAGAATGCGGCATATTACCTTTCCTACAATATTTATTTGAAACTCTTCTTTATATTTTGTTTTCATCAGTTTCAAAAGCTGTTCGTGGGCCAAATTAATTATTAATATTAGCGATTTTTGTTAATTTGGTATTTGTTTTTTATTATTTTCATTTTAAGCGGTCTCAACTGCTGAGATTATATGCCGCCTCGGTACCTCGTTTTTGTGTAATGTGACAACGGCACGCGGTATTCGCTGGTATGAGTTTTCGCAAAGCGGTAACCCATACAACTATTGACCGCGGGCAGTGTTGCTTAACTTGCGTTATCGAGTGAACCGGATTCAACGTTACCAGCCATGGCTGTTGCTAAAATTATTTATTATTTCAGTTGTTATTTTTCTTTAAAATATTCTTAAGCATAAGAGAATTTAAGATACAAAGAAATTCAGTACAGCCATTTTCCCTTCATATGATTAAAACAATTTTTTTTAAATTATTCTGAAATATTAATTATGCCAAATGATATGATTCTGGGCTCGTACACTCAAGTGCAATGAAAACATAACATTTACGGTTTTACAATTTTTGTTGACAACGTCGTTCTAGTACTTTTAAAAAACTTTTGATGTTTTACCATAAAAAGACTTATAGAACTTAGGGGCAGAAGAAAACATGTGATATTTGACAGTTTATTAAATGAACAAAAACAACAAAAAAATAAATTTAAAGATAATCATGATTTTCTGGAGATGATATGAAAGTAATAATCATGAATTAAATATGGGCTTGAGGAGGTAATACGAAGTATTGAATCATATTCTAGTGAAATTTTACTAAATATTCTTATCCTTAAATTTCATTTTCTGTTGATTTCTTCATTTAGTGAATGGATAAATATCACATGTTGTTTTCTCAGCCCCGTAAGTCTTAACTGTCCAAATCAAAAGTTTTCTTAAAAGTACCAAAACGAGCTTATCAACAAAAACGTTTAAAAAGTAAGTGGTGCCTTTTCATGGCACCTCACCTGGATGTTTTATACGTCAATATTAATTAAAACTGATTTGTTTCGTAATTCTGTTCCAATAGAATAATTTAAAAATCAGTATTTCCAGACTGAAAATGTCTATTACTCGTATTTTGCTCAGTTACTTATTTCTATCTTATTCTTTTTTTTTAAGTTGAATACAGCACTCAAGAAAAATTTGCTTTAAATATAAATAAATTGCAGGTTAAATCAAATAAATTTGCTTTCGAAAATGCTCCAGCAACTTCCACTTTGAATTAAAAAACAGTGCTACTTTCGGGAGATATATATATTTTTTTCTAATATAAAAAAGACAATATTTCCCTATGAATTTTAGAATAAAAGTGTTATTACAAAATATGTTGAGATCAATGAATTTATACTTATTTGGTGCAATTTTGGTTGCTGAACATTTTTTATATTTACACTTTTGTTCTAAAATTTATAGGGAACATACTATCGCATAATGAAAATTTTAGCATTGTATTTCCCATGTCCTACAAAAATGTAGACACCTGGTATACTCACTCAAAAAAAAGTAGTTCCTTTAAAAATTAAATAATTTGTTTTTGATTTTAAAAGTCCTAAAAACCTAAGTTTTTACTTTTATATCAAAAAAATTACAGGGAAAATTGAAAGTATTGAGGAGAAATTGCTTTTGAAACTTACTTTTGATTTAAAAGTATAGTTTTCCGCTATTTTATATTCATATAGGAACTCTTGAGAAATCAAAACATATCTGCAATGAAGCCTAAAATATTTACAATAAGTTCTATTTAACCAATTTCATAACTCTTATATCCTTAGATGCAATACTTATTTTTATAGATAATATTTACCTACCGTTCAAAAGGGAGGTGTAGAATAAATAAACGGATTCGATGTCAAAATGTTTGTCAATAAGCACGTTCTCATGCCCTTCTTAGAACCCATTTTTATGATGATGTCTGAGTACATGTACAAAATTTTTGATTGTACGCTTTATCTTAAATTCTATTCTACTTAAAATTTTATATGCTCTCAAGAAGATTTAATTAGGTTTTGATGAAAATCTACCAACCAGAAATGGTTATTCCTTGAAGCCCTATAATTTTTTTAACATCTTGTAAATAAATGGGTTAATAACAATTTATCACACACATGAAAGAATAAGTTCCTGGATGTAAATTGAAAATAAGGACAAAACCATCGGTTTCATTTTGCTCCAAGAATTTTATATTTGAACAAAAAGAAAAACTCTTTACAAAAAATAAACCAAAACTCTTATGTGTCTTACTGAGTGAGTCGCGAGTACCGGCTGTCTGCCGTGAAATCAATAAACCACGGCGTTGTCAAATATCTTGGATGCTGCATCCTACGTAGTTCCAGAGGCGATATACACCGCTGCGATATACGCGGCGAACAGCGCCAACGCCAGGAGCGGAGGAATCGTGAACTAAATTATACGTTTTTTCCCAAACTCCCGAGTTAGAGCATCCGGCTGAAATCTTCAGCATAGATAGAATACGATGCAAGGTACCGTTTAACATAGCTCAGCGTTATGACTTCCATATATGGAAGTAATAACGCAGCGGATGACACAACCAATGTAAATGGTCAATAGGTGGATGCCACATACTACGGAAGATGTATATATATATATATATATATATATATACAGGGTGTAACATAAATAAGTACATTAAATTAAACCAGTTGTAGAACTCGTCGAGAGGAACAATATTTCTTAATAACTTTTTTTCCTAACACATCTATTTTTCGAGTTAAAATTCATTAAAGATTTGTTACAAATTAGCTTACCCGCTAATGGAAAACAATTGTCTGTTAACATTCCAAAATTAAAAGAACTGAAGTGAGCTTCAAGCAGTTTTCGTGTTATCAGCCAGATGGCGTTAGTGTATACGCTGTCAACTAAATCTGTTAAAAATTGTATTTTCCAATAATAGAAAGTTATTCAAACGATATTGAAGCTAAAGAACAAATCCATCCGAAATTACTTAAGTAATAACTTTTAATTTATTAGCAAATTTCAACTTAACCTTAATGTTCAAATAATTAATAATACCTTTTTCAGCATACGGAAGCAAAAGCAAATATTTTCCTGTGAAATGGATTCACAATAAATGTTTAAAGTGTTCACCGTTGTTGTCAATACAACACTGAAGAAGTCGATAAAATGATTCCTCCACTTTTAACAGCATCTCCCTATTGTTTCGTATGCTTGTAGCTGCATTTTCCACTCGTTCCCGCAATTCTTCTAACGTATTAATAGAAACCGAATACACCAAGTACTACTACTACTTCATGTAGCCCCACACACACTGTTTAAAACATCGTCTTCAATATTAGCTACGTGATCAGTGCGTTTTCTGCCACGATCTTGAACTGCAGGCTTAAAGGATCCATGAACTCGTAGACGTTGAACAACACGTACAAATGTGCGAACATTCGGAATGTTGCGATTTGGAAAACGCTCCAAATAAATTTGATGGGCTTGAACTGCGTTTCCCTGAGCTTCACCATAAGCCAGCACAATGTCAGTCAACTAACTATTCGTAAAATCACCCATTTTTATAATTATAACTTTTGTAATTTTTATTAATCGATTTGACTATATCACCTTCAAAATAATAATCTGGAATAAACCTGAAGTTTGCCGAAAAAATTCAACTTTATTCTGCGTGGTACCAACCATTAAATGGAAAATATGTTTTCTTAGTTTTGGTTTTGGGCAATGGAATAATAAAAATAGATAGTTTCCTATATTTTCCTGCCTTATTATTAGGCTCTCGTCTATCGGGCAATGTATATTAAATAAATAAATAATTTATCTGATCGTATGGTATCTGTCCAAATACTAATTTTTCCGCAGCTAACTTCTGGGGACTATTCGCAACCTGGCGGATAAATTTTAAACTACATTAGGGTCAACGCCCATTACAAGACGCTTTTGACAGTGTTAATAAAAGATATTTTTACGTAGCTATTTAGTGTATTATTATTATGTTTAATCCATTTTTCATTATTTCTTCTTCTTCTTATCATATTAAATTTGATTTGTGGTATAATGAGTTTTACAACCAAGAAAGAAAAATACACAACAGTGACTGCTATGTGTGTAGCTGCCATTCTTGTACTGGTTCAAATTTATTTTACCAGAAAAGGATGCAAGTAAGGTGCAAATAATAAACAAATATGAAGAACTTTAATTGGAAGATAAAAGAGCAGCATAGATAAAGCAAATTCAAACTGAAAAATCGGTTACTGAGCATATGAGAATTATGTTCTCTGTTACCAAGTTTTTTGTGCATGTGGTACATGCACAAGATTATTTATTTGATGTTATTTTTTGGTGAATCATGAAAATTATAGTAAGTACACTGCTGACGCCATCCGCAAATAGTCAAAATCTATTTGAATAAGTTGACAAGTGACATTTGTCAACATCAATAATGTCATTACTATTGCCATGGATACTGCAACTGGATCAAATTATGAACATACCTGAACGACTCGTCATTTTGTGGGGTGGTAACAATACGAAAAAAAATGCGATTTAGAAGAAAAAGTTATTAAGAAATATTGTTTCTCTCGACGAGTTCTATAACTGGTTAAATTTAATGTACTTATTTATGTTACACCCTGTATATATATATATACATCCATAGATATTTGTGGCTTCCGACAAGATTCCAGACGTGTAGCATCCACCACTAGGAGTTCATATATATTATTTTTTGTTCGTGTATATTGTATTTTTAATTAATTGTATTATGTTTATCGGTTCAAAACTTAGCATTTTTAAATCACATATTTTTTACTTTTCGTTGGATGTGGCATCCACTGATTTTGTTGTTTATGCGGCTTCCGCTGTATTGATATATACGGCTATCTTGATTCCGCAATATACAATAATTTACACTTAGCGCTGGCTATGGATTCCAACAGTGTTGCCAGTGTGAAACACATCGCAAATGGAATTATACTCGTCGTTGCGGTAGAACACATTTTTGTGACCTAAGAACAGACGCACACGAACAACGAACTTGTTGACGTTCAGATAGTCCGTTTATGGGACCGAAAGTATTTCCTTTCAATTTAAAAATTTGTATTTGAATTGAAATCAGTATAAGTAAAACAAAAGATATGATTTTATTTTAGGTAAAATATTTTAATTTTAAAAGACAGTTTTTCAATTAACTCCTATACAATTAAAAATTGGTAAAAACGTTTAGTGTACGTGAATATTATTATTATTTTTTCTAACTGTGTACATCTGATAATTACCATTACTTTTAAATTATCTTGTAGATTATGTTTTGCCTCTAGTTTATTTAATAAAATAAACTGGTAAAATTATTTTTAAAGTGCAATTTTATGGAAACGATTATTTTATTTTATTTTCTAAGTAAATGAAACAGTAATTATATTATTGGAAAATAAAAGAAAATATTCCTACTATAATGAAATATTACTTACATTCTAAAAATCCTAGCTTAATTTTATAACTCGAAAACGTGTCATAGAAAAAATTATTTACGATACTGAATAGATAGGTATTTAATAGCGTCAAACTTTTCTACATTAAAATGGTGACAGACCGAAATCATTTTTCCGCCATGTTCTACCTATGTATGAAAGTTAAAAAAAATAGTTACTTTTAACCGATTTAGAATTTCTTCCAGTTGCTGAAATGCCAGTGATGGCAGGCGGAATCTCAGCACACTGAAGAGTAAAAAGATTTTAAATGGTAAATTTCATACTAATTTCCAACATTAAATAGCCAGTTAAAAAAATTAGCAACCAAATTTAGGTGATTGATTTCTGTATTATAAACTTAATATAATCTAGGTATTAAATCTAGAAACTAAACTAACTGAATAACATCGTGCTATTAAATTGTAGTTAACTGATTTACCTGACAGTGTTGTTATTAGCAATCATCAATATACGAGCCCGGGATCATATCATTTGGCCCAGTTGAAATCATACCAAAAAAATGTTTAATTACCTCATATTTATACCTTAAATCTATATCATTTTTACCTCCCGCTAGAGATGGGCAAATTACTGAAAAAATGTAATTAATTAGTTTTTTATGATTACTGTCTCAATATTAATTAAATTATAATCGTCAAATTATATTACTGTGCCATCCAAATTTAATTAATTTATTAGCTCAATTATATGCAAAAAATGTAGTTAATTTACATTAAATAATTACAAATTACAATTACTTTTTATTTTTTATGCGAATTAAAAAAAATAATTTCATATTATTATTTATATTAGAATTTTATACTAAAAAAAAGTAAAATAAAAATCAAAAGCATAATGAAGGAACATAGAATTATTATTAAAATATACATAAAAAAAAATTAGAATTCTGAAACCAAAACAAAACATTCTGCCTAATAATGTGGATTATAGCACTGGTGTTATAAAATTTAACGCCTACGAATGAAAATTCGGTTGATATTTGAAAAATT
Organism: Poecilus cupreus; assembly: GCA_963942605.1. Classification (NCBI taxonomy): domain Eukaryota; kingdom Metazoa; phylum Arthropoda; class Insecta; order Coleoptera; family Carabidae; genus Poecilus; species Poecilus cupreus. Next base: position 27,386,369 of record OZ012715.1, read on the forward strand.
ACTAAGAACCAACAAATTTTGATCTGTTGAAATTGAAACGGAATTTTCGATTTCATCACATATTTATAAAAATGTCATACAATTAGTCATATTGTTTATGAAAAAAAAGTTATTGTAATTACAATGAAATAGTGCTAGAATTACAAATTACTTGCACAAATAATATAATTAATTACTAAACTTTCCATAAAAGATATAATGTAATTGAAAACTTAAATTACCAATTATATTTATGAAAAATGTAATTAATTACGTAATTTAATTACTTGTAATTAATTACTGCCCATCTCTGCCTCCCGCACATAAATATTATGTAGAGGAGGTTATTTATGTTACGAATTGATTAGATTTTGCGAACAATTTTTCAACAGTAACTGGTAGATTATTTGAAGGCCTATCAGGGTTTTTGGGCTAACCTCAGTAAATAAATGAAATGAGTAAAATTAATTGAGATCATAAGAATGCGGCATATTACCTTTCCTACAATATTTATTTGAAACACTTCTTTATATTTTGTTTTCATCAGTTTCAAAAGCTGTTCGTGGGCCAAATTAATTATTAATATTAGGGATTTTTGTTAATTTCGTATTTGTTTTTTATTATTTTCATTTTAAGCGGTCTCAACTGCTGAGGTTATATGCCGCCTCGGTACCTCGTTTTTGTGTAATGTGACAACGGCACGCGGTATTCGCTGGTATGAGTTTTCGCAAAGCGGTAACCCATACAACTATTGACCGCGGGCAGTGTTGCTTAACTTGCGTTATCGAGTGAACCGGATTCAACGTTACCAGCCATGGCTGTTGCTAAAATTATTTATTATTTCAGTTGTTATTTTTCCTTTAAATATTCTTAAGCATCAGAGCCGGTTTTATATATTTAGAGGCCTAAGGCGAAAAAAATTAGAGGCCGAAATAAAATATCTAATTTTTTTCCATCCTAGTTTCGTGGCTCCTCCTTCAAATGTTAATTTTAACGTACCTATTAAAATATACAGACAAGAGACACTCTTCACCTCTGACCCGCGGAGGGTTACCAAAACGGGAGCACATGCGTCTTCCTAAAATTCAATGAGTGCTATCAAATTTCCAATCCCTCGAATCATGTCTAATGTTCATTTGTAAAATGTGCATCAAACAAAATGACCGACTTCGAAAAGAGATGAACCAAAATAAGTTACTATTTATGAAAAGGTTTCATTAAAAATACGTAGTGTGATTCGAGTTTGTTGGGCGTGAGTTCTGCGGGCTCAGGGTTTGTTTAGAAAAAGCGCGAGCGAAGCGAGCTAACTTAAAAAAGAATTTTGGTTCGTATCTCTGCTAACTCAGCCGTTTTAGATCGTTTCGAAACATTGGAAATTGGATAGTACTTATTGAATTTTAGGCACGCTCACACCCTTCAACCAAAACTATATTTCACGAGCGGTATAAAGTTAATATTATCAATTTACTGGTAAACGTAAATGATATTTCCTATATTCCTCTAACTTAGTGACGTTACCGTTGTAAAAGTACGTAATTATGTGGCGTTAATTTAAATTATACATTCAAAATGAAATTATTTAATGCAGAATACAAATGAAAATGATATTTCGTTTTGTATAGTATCCATCGAATTTTTAGAGGCTGCTTAAATTCAGAGGCCTAGGGCAGTCGCCCAATTCGCCTTATGGCAAAACCGGCCCTGTTAAGCATAAGAGAATTTAAGATACAAAGAAATTCAGTACAGCCATTTTCCCTTCATATGATTAGAACAATTTTTTTTAAATTATTCTAAAATATTAATTATGCCAAATGATATGATTCTGGGCTCGTACACTCAAGTGCAATGAAAACATAACATTTACGGTTTTACAATTTTTGTTGACAACGTCGTTCTAGTACTTTTAAAAAACTTTTGATGTTTTACCATAAAAAGACTTATAGAACTTAGTGGCAGAAGAAAACATGTGATATTTGACAGTTTATTAAATGAACAAAAACAACAAAAAAATAAATTTAAAGATAATCATGATTTTCTGGAGATGATATGAAAGTAATAATCATGAATTAAATATGGGCTTGAGGAGGTAATACGAAGTATTGAATCCTATTCTAGTGAAATTTTACTAAATATTCTTATCCTTAAATTTCATTTTCTGTTGATTTCTTCATTTAGTGAATGGATAAATATCACATGTTGTTTTCTCAGCCCCGTAAGTCTTAACTGTCCAAATCAAAAGTTTTCTTAAAAGTACCAAAACGAGCTTATCAACAAAAACGTTTAAAAAGTAAGTGGTGCCTTTTCATGGCACCTCACCTGGATGTTTTATACGTCAATATTAATTAAAACTGATTTGTTTCGTAATTCTTTTCCAATAGAATAATTTAAAAATCAGTATTTCCAGACTGAAAATGTCTATTATTTTGCTCAGTTACTTATTTCTATCTTATTCTTTTTTTTAAGTTGAATACAGCACTCAAGAAAAATTTGCTTTAAATATAAATAAATTGCAGGTTAAATCAAATAAATTTGCTTTCGAAAATGCTCCAGCAACTTCCACTTTGAATTAAAAAACAGTGCTACTTTCGGGAGATATATATATTTTTTTCTAATATAAAAAAGACAATATTATTACAATAATTTTTTATGGGTTAAAATTTTCATATGGCGATAGTTAGTTCCCTATGAATTTTAGAATAAAAGTGTTATTACAAAATATGTTGAGATCAATGAATTTATACTTATTTGGTGCAATTTTGGTTGCTGAACATTTTTTATATTTACACTTTTGTTCTAAAATTTATAGGGAACATACTATCGCATAATGAAAATTTTAGTATTGTATTTCCCATGTCCTACAAAAATGTAGACACCTGGTATACTCACTCAAGAAAAAAAGTAGTTCCTTTAAAAATTAAATAATTTGTTTTTGATTTTAAAAGTCCTAAAAACCTAAGTTTTTACTTTTATATCAAAAAAAATACAGGGAAAATTGAAAGTATTGAGGAGAAATTGCTTTTGAAACTTACTTTTGATTTAAAAGTATAGTTTTCCGCTATTTTATATCCACATAGGAACTCTTGAGAAATCAAAACATATCTGCAATGAAGCCTAAAATATTTACAATAAGTTCTATTTAACCAATTTCATAACTCTTATATCCTTAGATGCAATACTTATTTTTATAGATAATTTTTACCTACCGTTCAAAAGGGAGGTGTAGAATAAATAAACGGATTCGATGTCAAAATGTTTGTCAATAAGCACGTTCTCATGCCCTTCTTAGAACCCATTTTTATGATGATGTCTGAGTACATGTACAAAATTTTTGATTGTACGCTTTATCTTAAATTCTATTCGACTTAAAATTGTATATGCTCTCAAGAAGATTTAATTAGGTTTTGATGAAAATCTACCAACCAGAAATGGTTATTCCTTGAAGCCCTATAATTTTTTTAGCATCTTGTAAATAAATGGGTTAATAACAATTTATCACACACATGAAAGAATAAGTTCCTGGATGTAAATTGAATCTAAGGACAAAACCATCGGTTTATGTGTCTAACTGAGTGAGTCGCGAGTACCGGCTGTCTGCCGTGAAATCAATAAACCACGGCGTTGTCAAATATCTTGGATGCTGCATCCTACGTAGTTCCAGAGGCGATATACACCGCTGCGATATACGCGGCGAACAGCGCCAACGCCAGGAGCGGAGGAATCGTGAACTAAATTATACGTTTTTTCCCAAACTCCCGAGTTAGAGCATCCGGCTGAAATCTTCAGCATAGATAGAATACGATGCAAGGTACCGTTTAACATAGCTCAGCGTTATGGCTTCCATATATGGTAGTAATAACGCAGCGGATGCCACAACCAATGTAAATGGTCAATAGGTGGATGCCACATACTACGGAAGATGTATATATATATATATATATATATATATATATATATATATATATATATATATATATATATATATATATATATATTACTTAAGGTTAAATGTTACCGTCAAAAGTTTTATTTCTAGTCCTAAGGATGGCGCTACTATCGATGCTTCAGACTTCGCAAACTAAGTTAGCGCCATCTTCTCTATAAGAGTCATACTATTTCCCAAGGTATGAACCCAAAAAGGAATTTAAAACAAGGTACCTGACATCTAGCGTCGAGATTTCAAACTCTAATGTAAACAAATACACGTGCGTGGCTACATATTGACAGATGACAATTTGTTTATACAATATAATATGTCAAAATAAAAATTATATTGAACTGCGTCGTTGCAGTAATTACAAAAATGACATTGTTTTCTCAAGACAATAAGTTTCAAAAATAGGCAGAAAGGTTAATAAATTTATTAATGATTCTCCTAAATAATTTAAGGTACAGATTTCATTTAAAGTTATTGAAGAAAATATATTAATTAATTGCTAATTAAGACGCGTCTTAAATAGGATGGTCATGCAATAAAAGGACGAGGTAGTTTTGATATAAATGTTAGCACATTTTACTATTACATTTCCGAAAAATGTAATTACGTAATTTAATTACTGCCCATCTCTGCAACGCTGTAACAGCGGTTTCACTATCGCTTGCTAAAGTCGGCTTCTCAAGGCTCGAGGCAACACGATAGGTTCGTGGTTCGCAACTACTCTACAGTACACACTACAACACAACACGGAACACGCTAGTATCGATTTCGGCGAAATTCGGATTCATACGCGTCTCCGAGCCCAAGGTCACTTTTTCCAAGCCAAGCCGTGGTCCGTGTTCAGTCGTAGCGCGAAGTAGAGGTGAAGCGATAAAAAGGACGTTAGATGTACCAACGCTTGTGTTAGAAAAAGATAAGAGTATTTTTGACAGGTGGCAGCTATGGAGCGCTACGACTTGCTGAGCGCGGATAATTTTTCAAGGAGTATTGGTTCGTTGTTATGATATCGTGGGAGTTCACAAACCCCTCACTTACAATTCCAGATAGGAATTCAGAACCACAAAAATTATGTCGTACAGATTTCTATATTCTGCAAACACAAATTTTTTCAATTGAAGTTATAAACCGTTTCAACAAACTCTCGCAGTTTCCATAATTAAATTTACACTACATTAAAATATCAACTATTGAGAACTATTTTGACGAAATAGTTGTATGACTACGCAAAAAATCTGTAATTTTTGCCATGTTAATCACCTTATTTTTTGCCGATTGTTATTTATTAAACTAAATTTAGTGATTATTTTTAATATTTTGAAAGCCATCAAATGCTTTTGTTAATCGGTTGCGATACGTTTGTAGTTAGAAATGTCAAATTTGTTTGAATTTTCAACTTGATGATTTCACCATAGCGACAATTACTTTTGTTACCTAGACAATACAATAGTTATTTTTCTACAATCGTTGCACAATATCGACATTGTTATTCCATTTTTGGTTAGGAAATGTTCAAAATTGTCGCTCTAGGGCGACAAAGTGACATATTGTAAATGATGCATTGGATTTTTCTGGTAATAACCTTGCTATTGCAAATACAGGCATATACGTACATACACTTCAACTTAATCACCATAAACGTATTCACTCTGTAGACTTTATGTCAAATGTACTCCATATGTCAAATGTACTCCATGTGTCAAATTATGATTTCTTTGAAAATTTTTATTTTGTTTATAAACGTTGTCATGATTACGGTGACATGGGTAACTACAATTTTACTGAATTGTTATAGGCGTGACCAAAGATAATTTTGAAAATTAATTTTTTTCTACAGCTTGACATTGTTCAACGATTGTAGAAAAAATATTGTGTGTATCTCGTCGGATAGAGCTTGTTCGGTGCACTTGTCGAGTTGTTAATCTCGGCTTCGCCTCGATCAACAATTTCTCGCCGCGTGCAACAAACAATGCTCTATCCGCACTTGATACACAAATAACTATTGTGTATCAAGTGCGGATATAGCATTGTTTGTTGCACGCGGCGAGAAATTGTTGATCGAGGCGAAGCCGAGATTAACAACTCGACAAGTGCACCGAACAAGCTCTATCCGACGAGATACACACAATATTTTTTCTACAATCGTTGAACAATGTCAAGCTGTAGAAAAAAATTAATTTTCAAAATTATCTTTGGTCACGCCTATAACAATTCAGTAAAATTGTAGTTACCCATGTCACCGTAATCATGACAACGTTTATAAACAAAATAAAAATTTTCAAAGAAATCATAATTTGACACATGGAGTACCTTTGACATAAAGTCTACAGAGTGAATAAGTTTATGGTGATTAAGTTGAAGTGTATGTACGTATATGCCAGCTGTATTTGCAATAGCAAGGTTATTACCAGAAAAATTCAATGCATCATTTACTTCTTTTACCTAATTTATTTTTGTTTTGTTTTTGTCGCGCTAGTGCGACAATATGTCACTTTGTCGCCCTAGAGCGACAATTTTGAACATTTCCTAACCAAAAATGGAATAACAATGTCGATATTGTGCAACGATTGTAGAAAAATATTTTTACTATATGTGCAGTTGAAGTGACATTGCATAGACCACAGTATAAGAATTCACACAGTAGTGACACTCTCTGTCGGTCCCTTTCATCTTTATGTCGAATGACCTTGAGCCGAGCGGCCATATTGGCAGCTGCGGCATACGGCGATAAATTTGAATAAGTGTCAGTTGCAATACTATAAAAGTTCCTACAATTTCGCATGGTACAAATAAGTTGACCTCTCTGTTTTGCAATCATTTTATGAACTTAACATGAAAGAAATACTATAGCTTGATATTTGACAGAAATAACTGACACAGACATATTATATTTTCTTTTCTATGGTTACTAATATAGCCTATCAGCGAACACTAAGCGACCATATTCCCGGCTGCGCACCACTGAAATATTGGGATCATGAAAATATTTGAAGTGTCGCTACTGTGTGAATTCTTATACTGTGCATAGACTATCAGCTGCCAAAAAATAATATTTTACATGCCAAAAGACAAAAAAAATTGTTTCCATAAATTTTTAGAATTGTCTAAGGGATTTTCTGTAGATGACTTATATTCTGCATGCTGATTACAATATCAATAATTAACTATAGTACATTTACACTAACATACCTACTATCGTGGAGTTAAAAGTGACCCCAATTTTTAATTAGTTGTAGAAATAACATAAATGTATTTTTAAGCTATTGCATAGCTTTTATCGCGGGCTTTGAGCGCGACGACCGAATCAAGAAATTCCGTAACGAAAAATACCTGACACCCCCCACTCCGACGGCACAGCGGTGCATCGTCTAACAACTTCGGCACGGTGTTGTTTGTGTGCGTGCGACTAGACGTATGCGTGTAGAGTAGCTGCTAACTGCTCATAACTGATTCTATCTCTTTTAGACACAATGCTAGGTGAGACAGCGCGCTTTTTGGCCGCGTCCACTAGTATACAATTACTTTTCTCATTATTTAAAAAATTGAAACATAATTTTGCGCTATTTTTTGGTAGGAATTACTCAACTTGAAACCAGACTGCCTATATAAATTTGAATACGACTGTAGGAATACGGCTTGCAGTTTATATTTATAATACAATAATTCATATATTTGAATTCTACGCATTTTATTTCGTAATTTTTTTTAATCATTATTTTGCTAATACACTATATTGTTCTCAGAAAATTCTACCCAATTGTACATTTAACTAATTCTTATGGAACTCGCTAATTTTTCCATGTATTTTGAATGTCATTCCATTTTATTTACAAATTTTTGACCATTGTTAAATGAACTTGTATTATGATTGTTGCACTTCTTTTTTTAATATATTTATAATTGTTTTAAGTTTTATTGCATAATTCTAAGTAAAATATTTATTATTGTTTGTTTCTAATTTTACATTTGTGTTGTCCAATATTTTTACAGTCATTAATGTTTCATGATCTGCTGTACAGTAACAAAAAAGGCTGACATATATATTTTTAAAAATATTTAAGCATATTTTTTCCAGCAAAGTTTATATAATATTTCTTCCGTACAAATAATTTTGGTTTACTCGCCATTTCTTATAATGTTTCAAAAAAACACGTATCACAAATACAACAATTAGAGCCCAGAAATTATATGTGTCTGCCACCATTCCAAGAACAAAATTGGCGCGAACAATACTTATCGACCCAACGCGCCAGCCACATCGTAGTTCTACTAGTGGCCGGTAGTGCTACTCATCGCGCCACCTCCTTATTTTGGGTAAAAATATGCACCAATATTGTTTTATTAATTAATATCTTCTATATTAAAGTACAGATCAACTTCAAAATTTTCCATAAAATTTATTATTGTTTACAGTGCATCATAAAAATATAATTTTGTGAAATGAATTTCACACATTCGAAAAATAAAATAAATAAAATTATTTTATTATTTTTAACAATGTTCTTGAAATTCATTTTTTTTAATTTTTTTATATGTTATGTGGAACAATATTGTCCTTCATATATCAAAATATAAACAAAATCCATCGTTTCGTATTGACAAAAAAAAATTAAATGTACCAAAAAAGTGTGTTTTTTTAATTTTTAAAATTGTTCTCGAAATTCATACATGAACATAATTTTCAAAGTAGTCAAATATATGTCACACATTCCCATGAACGACTACAGTAATACAAATAATGTGTATATTTATAAATATGATCGTCTATACTAAAATTATTTTACATTTGAATTTACAGTTTTTGAGAAACAAATAAAAATATACCAAAAAGTGTGTTTTTTGGTATATTCTTATTTGTTTCTCAAAAACTGTAAATTCAAATGTAAAATAATTTTAGTATGTTATAGACGATTATATTTATAAATATACGAATTATTTTCATTACTGTCGTCGTTCATGGGAATTAGAAATTCAGTATCAAAATTCTGAATTTTTGACCAACTAGACTTCAACGAATATTTTTTTATAGTTGAATGTTTCAGTTATCCTTTTCATCCACATATATAAATACTAGAATGTTCAAAGACTTCACAGTAATAATTGTTTTGTTTTTCGATAAGAATAATTGTAAGAAATAATTTATTGAAATTTGAATTTGCAAAACAAAATTCATGGAAATGAACGAACCCAACGAAAATATGTTCGTCATCTGACATTGCAATGTACAAGTCACTGTAAAAAATCCATGATATTTTGACGAATGGAGGTTGTTGGACCATAAAGAACATGAAAATAAATAAAGAATACAGAATTTGCTGTTTTTTAAAAAAATTAAGGGTTCGTTCTTTCGACGCGTATGTTTGACCTTAAAGATACAATAAAATACTATAAAACAATCTTATACAGGACGAAGGGGGACATTCAGTTAATGAACTAAAAATAATATAAAATGAAAAGAAATATCTGCACTTGGATGTATTTGTACGCTAACTCCTAGTAAAATGAAGATTGTTTTCCATTTATGATTTACCTAGCACTATTTTCAATTAAAACAAAATTTTCTTTTGTCCATGTTCGTTGTTCATTGACATCAAATCTGACAGATCTCGTAGCAAAACAAGTATAATTCGTTCAATGCATCCGCTAGAAAATAGCAAATACTTAATTAGCATTGTTCGATTTGCTAGCTTCATTAAACATACCTACTTTTCTAACGGATGCCTTGAAAATTTTATACTTGTTTTGCTATGAGATCTGTCAGATTTGAGGTTAATAAACATTGAACATAAAGAACAAAAAATTTTGAGTTCATTTTAAAACACAAACAAAACGTTGGAGTCAGCAAACTATCTGTTTACATTTGACAACCAACGCTTGGCATTTGTCATTTAGTTAAGAGTCAAAAGAATTTTGATAACCACTACGTACTCCATGACATGTACATAAATTGAAATAATTGCAAATATTTAACATTAATTCTTATCATTTTATTTTATTTTTGGTTCATTGAAGTTTATTAGTTAATAATTATATTCAAAAGTTGCAATTTGAATTTGTGCGCTATATATTATCATGCAGCAATCCAAGCGAGAAAAAAGTCGCTAGATTTATTTCATAGTAATACGAGTAAATGGTAGGTTAACAAATCGTTCAACACAATTTACTTCCGTTTTGCTCAATTTGCTAGCTCCATTGAATGTACTTAATGCTCTTTAAGCCACGAGATTACAAACTAAATTTAAAATTCGGCTAAATATATGAAATCCAGAAAAACATTATCAGGGAATTAATCATTAGACTTAGAGTATAAATTAATTATCAACATACCATAAAAGGAAGCTCAAGATCGCCGAAGATCTGATTTCCTGGTACGCGTCGTTTCGCTTGACTATAAATGATGGCTGAAATCGACAGGCGAAAAGAAAGTTGTGATTGGCTGGATTGTAGACAAGAGAACAGCTGATCTTGGTTGCTTTGCCGCTTGGTTAAGCAAATTGATTCGATATTCTAATTCCTAGAAAAATATCATTTTAAGTAACACAAACTTGAAACAAAAACTGCAAAATGAGAAATCCACAAAAATTTAACATTAAAAACAAATGTAAAATATCTACAAGTTGGGAATATTTATTAACTAATTCAATAGTTAATTATCAATCACCGATGATCCAATTGAAATAAAAATACGAGTAGCTATGAGTTTACAAAACAAATGGAATAATTCTGGCGAAATAAAAGGAAATTCACAAAAAATATTACCCGCTATAATTAGTTAACTTGTTTATGTATCAATTAAATATAAACTTACCATGGACGCAGGTACAGATTTGATAAAAGTATTGCTCGAACTTGAAAGATGGAAGAGAACTTCTCGCCTTACATCTAACGCACAACTCGGTACATCTTTCTGGAAGAAGTCTGTGATTGGCTACAAGCGGCAGATAGCTTTTGTGACTACACGCCAACGAGAAGCAAGCGTCATTGGCTGGTTTCGGATCTATTTGTGACTGCGTTAATATCTGTACAAGGAAAGTAACATTTGACAAAAAAATTGTACGATTAAATCAAATGAAAATAACAATTTGTTGATGAAATTATAAATACATAAACCAGGAAAACAAACAAGATAATCAATAACAAATGAAACATCGTTTAAGTAACCTTCGAAAATATTTAGATTAACACCAATTGAAAACCATTGTTTGATCAAGTAAAAAAATACACCAGGGCCGGATTTACGTACAAGCGGAACAAGCACGTGCTTGTGGCCCCCAACCCAATAGGGCCCCCGGTCAACCTTTTTTTTTTATTGAAAAACATTTTTTATATGAAGTTTTCTAAGGTTTTTAACGGTTATAAACGTTTTTTAAAGTAGAGAGTAGAGATAGGGGCCCCATCCCTTCCTCGTGCTTGGGGGCCCCGCAAGCTGTAAATCCAGCCCTGCGTAAACCTTGGAAAAAATTTTGGTTAATGACAAATAAAAATAACAATTTATAAGCCCACCGTGCTACACAAAAACAAACGAAATGATGGTGTTTGCTAATAAAATTATTAATTTAACTTTACCCAAACTATAAGCCTCCATGATCTCTCATAACCTAAACGATTATTCGGTAAAAATATTTGAAATCCGCAAAAACCTTGTTTACAGAATTGTTTACTGGCTTTTACAATAACAATTTATTAATGACTTACCATTGATGCAAGTTCACAAAAAGAAATATTTCTGGATTTCAGGAGCAATGTTACGTGCTTTTTGTTTAACAACCACGTTGAAAGAGACGGTTGTTTACGCAGGACCGGAAACATTAGTTGAGCATGAAAGCTGTGACTGACTTGCTTATTCACATGCGCAAGGAATAAATTTAAACCGGTTTATTTAAATATCTTAGATACAAAATAAGTGCGTTTTTCCCACTTGTTTTGACGTACAAATTCAAATATTATTTGTAACTATGGAATTATTAATTAAAATATAGAAATGAACTAAATTAAAATAAAATGGAAAGAATTAATATTAACTACTTGCTATTATTTCAATATATTTAATTGTCATGGAGTACCTACGTAGTTGTTATCTAAATTGCTATGACTTTAACCAACTGACAAATGCCAAGCGTTGGTTGCTAAATGTAAACAGATATGGCTTGGTGACTCCGTTTGTTTTGTGTTTTAAAAATGAACTCAAAAATATTTTTTCATTATGTTCAATGTTCATTAACCTCAAATCTGACAGATCTCGTAGCAAAACAAGTATAAATCGTTCAATACATCCACTAGAAAATTTCAAATGCTTACTTAGCGTTTGCTCGATTTGCTAGTTTCGTTGAACGCACCTATTGTTTGACTCTTATTATCCTATTTGCTAATAAAATAAATATATCATCACGCCTTTTACCTATTATGGGTGTAGCACTCTTCTTACGCAGATCTCGGTAAATGATATATTTTAGCATATGACATGCGGTTACCTGCCGTTAAGTCATAGCCCCTAAAGTTACTAGTGAAGAGGAAACCACAGGGGTAAATTTAAATTGGCAACTGTCGGCAATTATCAAAATACAAACATAGAATTCTATTTGTATCTCGAACATGAAATGCATTTAGTAGAACTATTGTTTCAACTTTAGTGCGCTAAAGAAGCTTTTCCTGCATTTAGAAAGTTAAACAGAAATAAAAAAAGTTCCAGAAGTAACTAAAATTTACTTTATTTACCAAACTTATATAAAAGTATCGAATTTTATAAATAAAATAAATATATCATCACGCCTTTTACCCATTATGGGTGTGGCACTCTGCTTACGCAGATCTCGGTAAGTGATATATTTTTGCGTATGAAATGCGGTTACCAGCCGTCAAGTCATAGCCCCCAAAGATGTTAGTGGAGGAGGAACCACAGGGGTAAATTTAAATTGGCAACTGTCAGCTGTGGGATTCGAACTGAGGATCTCACGATCCACAGTCCGACACGTTACCACGGAGCTATTTACCCCATTTTAAAATCGTACAATTTATAAACATTTAAATTTACAAATACAAGCTAGCAGCAAATATGTTATCTATCTTCATCATTTTGATACAAGTAGAGAATTTGTCTTTTAATTCGGAATTTCCTATAGTTTCTGCGTTTGGCGTAACAGTTCTTTTAATCTTCTCATACATGGAATAATTAGAACTTTCAAATATATTAGTCATTTTACACAATTCCGCAAAAGTTTATTACGTTACACCACGCGAAAATCACGTCCGTCAAATATGGTTTAAATCTTTCAACGTAGTTGCCTTCGTCAATTTTCAGGCGGGCTTTTACACTGACTTTTATTATTCTGCGGGCTGAATTCTACCAAAAAAATTATTTGGTTTGGAAAGATTACTTCATAATTTTTTCCTACCTGCATAGTTCTAAGCGATCCGGATAACTTCTCAAAGCATCATTGCTTTTCTCATCGCAAACAAAACAACAATATTGCGCCGGAGTTAGCTGGCCGAAACTCCATTGAAAATAAGTTCGGTTATCAGTAATTCGTCTGCACTAAAATTAAAAACAATTAAACAACCGTAATAACGAGTATAATATCTTGGTATACCTGCAAAGTTCGCAAGCAACACGACCTTTCAACTCACGTCAGCTATTGAACAATTCAATATTCTTAAAACTCTTTTTCTGCATTTTAATTCATCAAGTTACAAAACTTACTTTGTATTTAATAATCGTTCCTATGTAACTTTCATTTTTGAACCAACGCACTGGTAGATAGACAAGATATATTAGTTAATTTGTTGTGTATCTTTTGTACTATTAATTTGATATTTTTAGATTTAGAATCTTTTACAATATTAACAAAAATTTGCCCAAGAGAGGTCCATATATTTTTAAAACTAAATTTCTCAATCGTTGATTTCAGAAAAGAAAGATTGGCTTTGGTTATGTCTTCCCTGATTGTAATGTCAGATGCCTTAAGGTTTTACTTCATATATTGAAGACTTTTTGGCGGGAGCGGTAGCTCACGAACTTCACTATCTCTGTGCCGTTTGGCATTGTTATTGGGCTTACCTAGTCTATGACAACGATCAATTTCACAGGTTGAAATGTCTACTTTCAATTTCACACGAAAGAGTTTGACCACAGCTTCATTAGTATCTTGCCCACGAGCCTCTGGAAGTCCAAAAATGCATATGTTGTTGCGCCGCGTATATTTTTCCAGATTATCTGCACTTTTCTCATTACTACTACACATTTCTTTAAGTTCACTATTTTCAATTTTAAGTGATTTTATCTATTTATTTAAAGTATTAAGTTTATCTTCATAAATTTTGTATACAGCATTGTTTATTTACTCGACTATGGTTTTAATAAATTCTTTATTTTCAGCCAGTTTTTACAGTGAGATAGTTGAGATGGTGTCTATCGCCTGGCGAAAGCATTTTGACTTTTTTTTGTTGTTGTTAGAAGTAGCACAAAAAATCATTTAAATAAAACCATCAACTTGCGTTGCCAGAACACATAAAGTACATCTACTCTTGTCGGCAGTTCATATGGCATATCACCAGAATGCCCCACTGAACAAGCGTGCCTTTCTCCAATTATCATTTGCACATTTAATTAATATTTCTGCCATACAGAACACAGAACAGTATCTGATTGCTAACCTGATTTATTACGAATGTGGTTGGGAATTGTTGAACTTGACTTTTGTAGATGTAACAATGTATTATGTTTGTCTTTGCAAATTTTACCAAGAATTTGATCTACAATCAAACGCATTGTGATTTGTTCAAAGCAATTTAATAAAGTTTAAGAGATTTTAATTTATTAATTCTGTCAGGGATAGCTAATTCTTTACATTTATAAAGTCCGTGCTTATTGCTGCATAAAAGACATTGAAAAATGTGTATTTATAGATAAACAATTAGTGACTAAATTTACCCTGTTGACTGTCGGTCTTGGTTGTTTGATTAATTTTTAAATAACCGTTATGTTTATCTGACGCGTTCACTGATGCACTGGGATACCCTAATAGAAGAGGCAGTCGCCCGCTTGCCCGTCACCTGGTTGCTCGCCGGAGTTGTAACTGCATACATGGACTCCAACTCCGGCACCAGATGAAAGAGAGTCCTCGACGCAGCCACTCTGACGTCTCCGATTCCCATCGACGCCACGCCGGCAATATCCACAGCCGCCTCTCTGACTCCGCCGCTTCCCATCGGCGATCTCCACAGCCGTATCTCCGACGCCGCTGCTACCCAATGGCGCCACACCGACGATACACACAGCGATTTCCACAACCGCCAAAGCCGCCACATCGACGCCGCCGTTTTCCCATCGGTGCCATACAATGACCTCGATCATTGCCTCATCGGCGACACCCGCAGCCGCCTCTCCGACGCCGCCGCGTCCTTTTGGCGCCACACTGGCGACCTCCGGCGCTATCACACCGAGTCCTGGCCGCACCACTTCCGGACAGTCCAACATGTTCACCGGCCTTAATTTTCGACACTACCAGACTCTAGCAGCCCGGGTTACCACCCCCACCCGATCTTCACAGCCAATCTTACTTCCAGGCAATCCTCCAGGATCGCTAGTACAATAAAAAATGAAGACACCCACACCACCCCTGGTCGTGTGGCCCAACCAGGCTCTTCTAATTTCGCTTCAATTAATTGCTTCTTCGATGTCAATGTTAGTAAATTGTCTTAGTCACTGCTCTTTTATTTGAATTCAATTCATAAACACAACCTGAATACTTGACACTAATTTCGGTGAAGTTGAAGGAATACAGACAAAAGTTTAATTATAACAAACAAAAATTATTTTATTTACTTCCACCTATTTAATTAACACTAAAACACTAATAATTGTATTTATTTACACATTATAATAATATATTTATTTATTTCTACAGATTATTTATTTGCACTCTCTGACGGTTTACAATAGACTCACTATTTATCATAGACCCACGGTTTTTCACAACTTACGATTTATCACAGACTCACTGTTTATCACACACTCACGCTTTAGAGAAAACTCACAGTTTATCAGAGCCTCACAGCCTATCACATCTTGAAATATTTGTCTCTGTCACAGACTAACGTTAGCCGGGCAAATCCTTCTATATTCCTAAGTGATGAGTTGTCGAATGTTCTACGCTTCCCTCGAAGCTACGAGAAACGTTCTGCTTACTGAGTGGGCGTAATGTCACTCCAACATTTTTCAAAAGATCTATATTCGCTACAATATAATAAATCATCAGGCCATTTACCCGTTACTGGGTATTGCACTCTTTGCTCAAAGCAGATCTCGGTATTAATATATTTTTGCGAGTGAAGTGCGGTTACCAGGCGTCATTAATCACGGTAACCTAGGATGGTCGTGGTGGAGGAGCGACAGGGGTATTTTTATGATGAAAATTTTCGAAAATTTGTCGGCTGTGAGATTCGAATCAAGGATCTTATGATCCACAGTCCAATGAGTTTCCACGAAGCTATTTTCAAACTTAAATTTCAAAATTGTACAATTCGATTTGATATAATAAACGTGCTATATCTTTCACAAGATTTCGAATCTGTCACAAAATACTTTACTTAAATAAATAAACCACTATTTAGGACAGCAATACATATGGGAAAAATCAAGAATACTATCCGTTTACTGATTTATATAAACACCTTCGATTCACAAAGCATTATTTTCAACAACACTAAAGAGCACAATATTTAACGCCCTTGTAATTTTAATGTGTTTTAAGGAAGGGGCGTTTGCTTCTTGATTTTTGTGTTTTTTTTAAAGGATGGTAATAAATAAATCGTACATTATAATGAATTCAAATTGTATTAATTATACATAAATAAAAATTAAAAGAAACAATAAATAAATATAATACAAGTAACAAATATATATATATATATATATATATATATATATATATATATATATATATATATATATATATATATATATTCGCCGGTAGCGAAATAAAGTAATTATTAAAATGATATTTAATTGTACTTATATTTGAATCTTTAATATTTAATTTTTTATAATTTCTTTATCCTTCTTGTGATAAAAATGAGTATGAAGTATTAAACCAAAGTACTTGTAAAGAACGAAGTTCATGATAGAGAGGCTAATTTAAAATTTATGATAGTGCAGAAAAATATATATAAAAAAAATTATTTAAAAAGTTAGTCATGAACTAACTGCAAACCACAAAGAATCAAATTCTGCACATAAATACTCACAAAAATTATCTTTAATATTAATTATTATATACATATATTTTAAATGTAATTTAATATTTATTCAATTAAACATAGTATATTAGGTATTTTTAGCAAGTGTATAGTTACAGAAATGTGACTGATTTTAATATGGAATGTAAAGCATACATATACATTAGTCCTAGTTGAATCCTGCCAAATATATATATATATATATATATATATATATATATATATATATATATATATATATATATATATGTATATTTCTTAAAATAAAGATTGTTTTATCTCATGAAATATACTCTAATACCTACGCAAGATAGAACTTGGATTTATTGTATAATGAGAAATTCGAATAATTCAGTATTTATGCATAAAAAACTTTTCATACATGACTAGTGTTTCTTGAGTAAGTGTTGTACGTACATATATGTCCTAAAATGCGATCTACCTAAAATTGTGTAATTAGTGGTACCTGAATGTGTCTTATTTTTAGGTATATAACTTTTGCATTAAAAGCTATTATGCATAGACACTGAAATTATTAAATGGCTTTTGAAAAAATAGGAAAAATATTTCCACTGTTATGCGAATAGGAACAGTATATAATGGAACAACGAATAACAAAAATTAAAGCAAAAAATCTTCGGCATATGTATTTAATATTAAATATTTTTACATAATATGATCGAAATGTATAATATAAATATTTATCGCTATTTTTTCAACAGCCCGTTTTTATGGCAATTAGAAAAATTGTGAAACAGGCGAAATTTACAAACTGTTTTAACGAATTATAAAATCACAGATATTCAACGTAAATACTAAAAATACAAACTCACGCCATGTTTGTCAAGACACTGTGTATAGAAAATATAATGATTTATAGCAAGGATGCGATTATTCAAGCTCTTTCAACTTCTTTTTTTTTACATTTCGTTTTATTCGGATATTTAAACATATAGTGTTTGCTCTCTGAATGTCAGTGCTACTTACATTGGTATATGTATGCTTATTTGTACTATCGTGTATTATATTTCGACATATGTATTATTATTATAGGCAAACTGGCAATTTTACATATACGCACGTCATCTATATTCAATTGTGCAAAACGAATACTTGATAACTTATTGCTTATTATACTAAAATGAATCAAATACTGTTTATCATTATCGCAAAGAAATAACATACAAGACAGCACAAAAAAGCACTTAGCACATTTTTTTTCTAGATGTTAATTGTTACAGTATAAAAACTAGCGATGGTTACATAGTATGGCTTATGTTCATATTTTGTGTACTTTTCCGAAGCTATTACATTTAAATACCTTGTGTTTAAAAAATCCTGGATTTAATTTTCACACGATCAGTTTAAATAAATTCTTTTATTTTCAACAATAAAATTATAAATTTGTTGTATATTAAATTACAAAATATGTTAAATATCACTAATAACGAAAATATATTTTTTTTTAAATGAGAGAAAAACATTTTCTTTTGTCAAGATACACATAAAGTATGAATATTATTACGTTCCTCATCTTGTCTTAAACTCTCATTGTTTATGTTACGCGGCTCGATATAATGTTTTAAATTGGTACAATATCTAGATTCTGTTATGAAGTGTGAATATATTTACTAAGCTACAATTAACTAAACTGTATAGTTTTAAGTAAATTGCACATTTAGCATTTATATTTTCGTCTATTTGTCATAATGTCCAATGTTAAAGTGAAAGAAAGAACGACAATGGTATTTTAAATAAATCTATGGCTTGTGTGCATTGAACAAGACAAAACTCGGGTATTGTTTTACGCTTTACATTAGTCATAATTATGTACAGGGCCACCCGTATAATTTGAGTTTCAGACTCTTTTCACTTTTCATACTGTCCCAGACAAAGTAACAATGACATTCGATACAGTGAAACAAATCGGAAATAGTCATGAAATGAACATTTTATACACATGTATGATTTATTGAAATTAGGTTAGGTAGCTAATTTTATTCTTAAAACAAGTACTCGTCACTTCTTTCAGCACAATTTTGAACAAAAGCTGCGTTCTTTTGGTTGCCACTGAGAAGATATTATTACCAAGAGAACGATAAAACATTTATTTATACATATTTACCCGACAAACGTTAATTCATACTTTGCTTCATTCTTTTTAACATCCCTGTCAAAGTCTTTTATACTCCGTTACGAGTGTGTAAAAGAATGCAGCTAAAGAAAACAGACTGGTCAAAATTGAAAATCAATTAAATTGAACCTCAAGTCACCACTGAGAAGTGTGTCTGTCCGATAAAAAATGCGGGAAACTAGTTTATCTTCAACACAGAATAACTTATTTAGTGCTATAATATTACATTACATTCACCGGTTTTTGTTTCTGCGAGCTGCGGTTATTAAACTACCGGTAAATTCTCCAACTGAAATTTAGTGTATAAACACTAGCCTTACATGCAAATATGTTTTTGTTAAAAAAGTAGTACCTAATCACAATCACCCTATGTCTGTTCATGTATGTCGATATGATAGTGACTCGTTTGATCAAACTTAGCAAATATGTACAAGTTCAACATAAACACTTTATTACCTAGAGTAAAACCACGATCATGTGCCACAGTGACTTTCATTTTCTGTGATATTTATGTTAGTTTAGTTTGGTAGCATTTTGATTGTATTCGTGTCACATGTATACATATACTGTGATGCATGCTAAGGTAGGCACTTCATGTCCTCTTCTGTGATAATTACTTTAAATATACACTGGGTTCTCTTGACCAGTGAGAAGTCTGAACATTGAAGTTGGCATTGTTTTCATTAATATCTGAAAATTAAACATCATATTACCTTTCAGAATAAGCTACAAAAAATAAATACTTTAATCAGTAACTACTAAAGAAAATAATTTATTCTGTATGTTTTTTAAATGAATGATATTACTGACATTGCCGTCGCGGCAGATACTGTGTCAAGTCAAGTCCCATCTTTCGTGCGTCATCTCAACCAACGTTAGGAGACAGCGGGATGCTGTGCTGTTCAATTGAATGAAGTTCGAAATAAATTAATGATACTGACATAGCAGTTAATTAAATACGATAAAAAAAATCATGAGACAACCGGGATTTGAATCAAAAAGTGATAGAACGTCAAACAAGTACTAAATATAAAATATTCTAATAAAATTTTCGACATTCCTAAATTAATTTAATTAAATTACCATAATGATAGTGTCCGGCGGTCATATAGTGAAACTTTGGTGCCAGCCCTGCTTACTACTTTGTTTTGTGATTATGAAAGTAAGTTAAAGTATCTTTGTACACTTAACCCAGCATAAGCTAGCGTAAATAATGAATTATGGAAAATCCATTATTTTCTAATTCATTTAGAGGGGCAAAGAAACTTGTGGATATGGAAATTAAAGCTGCAAAATATTAAAGAAAGATGTTACTCCTTCATAAAAAACAAAAAAAAAAAAAAAAACTACCATGCTCAGCAATATAAGTATTCAAAAATTTAATAAATTAAATTCTTGTTAATGAAATAGAAATTGAAAATAATACTGATACCAGCTATTTATCTAAAACTGCTTAAAATCGTTAGTGTAATAAAGAAAAACAAACTTTTATCATAACTAGGGCTGTGCGTTTACATCGATGTATCGATATTATATTCAGTAGAAAAAATATCGATATATCGATATATCAATATATCGATGTATCGATATATCAATATATCGATGTATCGATATATCAATATATCGATGTATCGATATATCGATGTATCAATATATCGATATATTGATATATCGATGTATTGATATATCGATGTATTGATATATCGATGTATTGATGTATCGATGTATTTTGTGAAAAAGAACTAAAATTTACCTATAATGCCATCTAATGAAACGGGTTGTGCTCGATTTATTGATAGCATTGCATGCTGATATTTATTTTTACCTTCACTCTGGAGTCGGGATTAAGCGGGGAGAATTAATAATTGGGACGATGTATAGGTACAATTTCCAGCAGAAGTTTTCATAAAACTACCTTCCAGTCATAGCATAGTACAATTTTAAATATTTTAAGTAGATTCCAGTTTGTTTTATAATGGTGGTGCCCAGCACCATAAAGCAAGTACACAAACACCCCAGATGTTAAAATTTGTCGCCTTTGAAACACCCGTTACTTCTCTTCACAATAGAATTGCCGACATCCTGAACCATTGTAATCCTTCCATAAAATCTATCTGCATTAGATTGTTTACTATTTATATAGTACAGATCGACATCCTGAATCTGTTTAATTACCAATAAAATCTAACTATATTAGATCGATACATCAATATCTCGATATATCAATATATCGATACATCAATATAACGATATATCGATACTTCAATATATCGATATATCGATATATCGTTATATAGATACATCGATATATCGATACATCAATATAACGATATATCGATACTTCAATATATCGATATATCGTTATATAGATACATCGATATATCGATACATCGATATATCGATACATCGATATATCGATATATCAATATATCGATACATCGATACATCGATATATCGATATATCAATATATCGATACATCGATATTATCGATACATCGATATTTTTCTAATATCGAATATCGATATTCAAAACAAGATATCGAACAGCCCTAATCATAACTATTTTTAAATTTAACATCTTTTGTCATATGCAGTGGGAATAGCAAGGAGTTCCAGGCCAACTGCCACCTACAATGAGGTTTGCCTGAACACTTCCATTCAGCAAAACCGAGCATAATCAACATGAACGCTTCATGTAAAATTTATAAATTAAATTCAACGATCAAAACATAATTATAAATTATTATTATTTTAGTCTATATCTGTATTTTGTTTTTGTCAGAAGATCCCAATTATGTCTTGCTCTTAACATAAGCATAGTCTCAATCATTGTTCTTGTACATGTTTATTCACTTAAATAAGAAATGTAATTTGTAAAACTGTTAGTGCTTTAAAAATTATATAATTACTAATGGATAATTGTAAATTGTAAAAAATAAGAATTTATAGAATGGAAACTGGTACGCGGTGATGTTCTCTTACATTATCGATGTCGCTGGGAAGATGACCAAACTTGATTATTTAAAGTGAAATTATTTTGTTGCGTAAACCAGAATAATTCAAATATCTCGGATGTACCTATCAATAATGGACTCGACTCTGGTATTTTAATAATAATAATAATACAACGAATCTAACAATTTGTTTTTATTAATTAAACTTATTACTATTTTTACTTTATTTTCCATATTTATCGTTTTTCATCTACAGAAACGAAAGATAAAAAAAGTATTAAAAGCAAAATAAATATCATCCCAGCAGGTATTTCTCTCACACGGTTTAAAAACAACAAAGACTATGTCGAAAATATTAAATTTGCAAACTTTGTATGTATGCGCACCCACAAAGAGCACGAAATATGTCAAAACACAAAAAGACAGTGACTAAATTAAGATGGAAATGCTACTTAATACGATACCTCTCCAACTGACGTAGCTAATAAATTAACTATTTTTTCATGAGGGACAGCCACAACGCTTTGGTTATTAATTTCTATGATGCGGTGCCCCACACGAACTCCGCCTCTCTCTGCTATGCCGCCGCGCAACAAACTGCAAATCTAAACACACAAAAAATATCATTTTCTCGGAAAAATATATACATACCATGCATCCTAGCGTAATTTCACAGACATTTAACATGGAAAAACTGTTCATTATAAATAAAAACTGTCCGACTAAGAACTATGCTACCATAATGCATACGGCAATACTCTATATATTATTTAATACGGATAAGTTCATTTTACTTATGTAATTTAAAAAATTAACCAAAATATTTCCCAATCTTTCTCCATTTATTTATATTGCTAAGAAACTAAATCGACAGCTGTCAATTTGTAGTGATATGAAAAGAGTTAAAGGAAACATGAACAGATTTCAATTCCGATTGAGATAGTTTCTTTTTTATATGCTTTATGTATATTGTTTATGTTAATATAATAGTTATTTATGTATCACGAATATGGAATTTGTTCAGGAAAATATTCCATATGAGTAATGAAAAGAAACTTCAGTGCCGCAGTACATATTAAATTAATTACATACATTTTCATAATACTCCATATAAGAGCGCTTATCATCCAACCATTCATCGCAATGAAGAAGAAATAGAACAGGTAGAACTACTAAGTTCCTAGGCCTAATCATGGATGAAAGTGGCTGTTGGCGTTCTCACTGCAAGTCTGTCATTGCCACAGTAAAATGTCTATGCTACCAATTGCGTGTCTTATAAGTCTATCTCTTTGCTACGGCTGGGGGGAGCAGCGCCCGCTGCATTCGCTGTCCTCATTTCCCAAAAACGCATCATAAGATACATCACAAAAATCTCAAAAACTACCTACTGTAGAGAATACTTTATAAAATACAATGTACTAACCATCACTGGTTTATATAAATATTTAAAATTTGCAAATACATATTCAAAAATAAAAATAATTTCAAATTGAACAGTGATGTTTACAAGATAAACACAAGGCAGAAGGACCAATTTTGTAAAACTTTCGTCAAAAGCAAAAGGAGCAAACGAGACCCTCACATCTTGGGTCTCAACATTTATAATAATCTATCAGCTCACATAACAAAAATCAACAGTTTCAGTAAATTTTAGCCAAATTAAAATTATTCTTAATTGGAAGTGTTTTATGATGGTGATGAATTTTTCAATTCGTAAAAACTACTGGCATTCCATTCTTCTTGGCGTCCTTTATATGTATTTTATATAAATCATGTTAAGTGTGATAGCTAATATTTTTTCTGTACGGTTACTTTCTGTTTTTGTAATACGTAAATATGTAAATTGAGTGTTCTCATTTCAATATTTGATCTACAAGAAATAAAATATTATTATTATTAAATTTACATATCTGTCAGTTCTCAGTTAACTCAAACATTGGAACTTGCACTCAGTGATGTCAACCTGTGGCATTGAAGTTATCGTAAAGAACACTCTGTTTTGATCAAAATTTCTTCATTGGAATTAATTAGTTAGTTCTTTTTTACACATTGTTTCATTTTACATGCAAACTTATTATCGTACAACTGCCGAAATGATCTAACTTGCACACAAATTATCGTACGGTTGTCAACACTGCGTTACTCATAATCGTAATATAATGTCGGTTTTCGAGCTTTTAATGGTGATTTTACCGTTCTTTAGCGTTGATTTCAAATAAAATAATTATTACTACTCTGTATGAAAATCAGCTGTCAGTTTAGTTTATTAGTAAAAAAAAAATAACTCGAGAAAAAATACGATTATATTTGTTACTTTCGTTCCGTTACGCCACTAAAATGAATTAATCAGCAATTAATAAGATAGAAATAAATATAGTATATGTACATTTTTTAAGCGGTCTCAACTGCTGAGGTTACATGCCGCCTCGATTCCTCGTTTTCGCTGGTATGGGTTTTCGCGGCCAGGGGCGTTTAACTTGCGTTTTCGAGTGAACCAACTCCAACGCTACCTGCCATGGCCGTTGCCAAAATATAGTATTGCTCTATGCAATGTGATAGCATAGCTGTAAGGCGAACAGTTTTATTTACAAAAAAAAACTGGTTTCAGAAGTAAACGCCTATGGTAGCATTTGGCTGGGACGTACGATGTAAGATGCATATTTTCTAAATCTAAACAATGGAATAAAATCTCTGAATGGTAACATTTACACTTACCCAAGGTTGATTAGGAAGAGGTGAACTAATAAGAAGACTAAATATTTTAACTGTCAAACGTTCCTAAATTATTTTTGAATCCAATGCTTATTTTTATTTATTTTATTTCCTATAAATTTTACTTGAATTATTTTCTCCAAAATAATTTAGATATATTTTGTTCACACTTGAAAAATATTTAGCCATCTATTAGTTAGTCATATGCTAATAGGGTCGTTCACTAGAGTCACAAATAGAAAATAAGTCATTTATATCATGACTAGACCCAAAACCATCGTACTAGATATAACAGAAATTTAAAAAATATCATTAATTATTAAAATATTTGAGTTTTAAAGACTTCTACAATGACGTCAAAGTATTATGGCGCATATATATCCCATTCTAAATTATTTGTACTTCACTTATTATTGAGCTGTCAGATTGTCGAAGAGTCAAAATAGTTGGCAACTAATTTGAAAGTTTTTTGTTTCACTATGAATTCGTAAGTATATTTTAAATACATACGAAATACATTATTTATTTCTAACTAATAATTATTACTTCAGGTCGACTCAACGAAATTAAAGGCTTGTTGAATGACATAGGTTAGCAAAATTTATCAATATTAATCAAACATTTGGTTAAAGTAATCTTACAATTTATTCATGTTTCTTCCAGAAATAAATGGAATTTATGTATATTTTAATAATTTACCATGAAAAGTAATTTTAATTTCATTTAATTAATTTTCCGATCAATAAATTAGAACATTCATGTGACTACAATTATTTACAATCTCTATTGTTTGAGATCCACCAATCCAAATTTGTATCCAAGTCTGTTATTTAATTTTGTCATTGAACAAGTACTAGTTACTTCTTTTTATATAGAAATATCCCATTGATGCAAATGCTTAATAGTGATTTCATGTGATGGAAATAGCAAAGCATAAATTTTTCATCGAACAAATCATCAATTTTAGTAAATTTTGAACTTACCACACCATTCTGAACACTAAAGCCAAGCTGGTATTTCGTATCTGGTCTCTTGATTTTCACCTCAACGACCGGAGCACATGGAACAACTGTTAATTTAACAACAGTTTGGTTTTTGGAGTTCTTGATATAATTCTGGCACGTAGAAAGCGGAAGGCCAACTAAACTGACTCCGTTTATAGCAATTATTTGGTCACCTATGTTCAGCTGGCCGCAGCGAGCAGCTGCTCCAGCCGGGGCTAAGTTAGCGATAACCACCGTCGGGAGCATTGAACCCCAGCCAGATTCTACGATCACTACGCCGAGTATTTCACCTTTCGCTTTTGGAACAACCACCTAAATATACATAAAGTTCTAAACATATTTAGAGCTATTCACAATGCTAAATTGTTGTATTTAATGTTAAATTTTAAGAGAAGATTCCTCAAATGGGAAGTTATAATTAATTAAAAGATAATTGAAGGAAAATGTCACACGAAGTAGGTAGTTTACATTATTACCCAACATAAAATTTATGTCTTGTTGGTGCAAACAGACATGAGGGTACATTAACAATGTACTTTGGTAATAATAGCTCTACGAGTGAGTGAAAATTAATAATAAATTTAAAATAGTTCAGTAAAAATCTGCACGAAACAGACCAAATCCAGAAAAATTAATAAAGTATATTTCATGGCTGAATTTTATTTCTTGTTGCTCGTACATTAAAAATATCCAACATCTAGAGCGCTACCCCTATGGCTTCATTGATTTTAAGGGTTGAAAAATGGTTTTTTTTTTTTCGAATAATTGCGTTTCCTACGTTTCCTTTTAATTTTAGAGGAAAATGCCAAGAGAGCAAAGTTGTAGAGCGGGAAAATTACGATCGATATGATATTCTCAACAAAAAAAAAATTATGCGAATTTTCGCATCTAAAGGGATCAAAAGTTCTCCACCCGAAATACCCATTAAAATACTCAAAAAGTGACAGGGTTAAATTTTTAGGGGAATAGGATAAATTTAACATTTGCCTATATGATGATGAAGTTTTACATACCTACATTTTAAATTGTGTTTTTAAGCTTTCAGCGAACTTTGATCATATTTTTACAATTTACAACATATCGACTTGAAAATGTATATCTCAGGGTTTTTGGGGTCGCTAAACACGAATATGATGTTAAAATGACAGTTGACAGCTGTTATTTGCTAAATATATTAATTTTGTTGTTTTCATATATGACAAGACTTTGACCCTGTCACTTTTTGAGTATTTTGATGGATATTTCGGGTGGAGAACGAAGAAATTGCAACTTTGCCAAAATAACGACCATCCTAGTATACATAGGATAGAATATGAATCATTACTATAGTTATACCTCATTCACAATATTGACAACTAGATACAGCCCAACAAATCTTAGAGAATACTGCAAATCATAAATAAAATAAATAAATTATTATAAGAGTATGAAATGGATATTCCTTGCGGATTGTACACTATACTTTTTCCACCACCACGAGATTGTTTCCTAATTAATTTAATTTAAATAATAAATTTGTCCCGCTTTCGCCATTCCAATATTTTTTTATTCTAAATAAGTATCCTAGCAATGGCACCTGTACTGAAATGAAATGACCTGTATTGAAATACTCACAAAACAAATTCATTTCTCTCGATGCTTGCAATGTACATCATATCCCATCAACAACAAACATACAATGAAAAGATTTCTAAGTGGTCGTAGAAAATATTATTTTTCGTTGATCACATTTAACAATAATCACAGGTCGTCGATGTTCTTCTAGGATACATTAAGTTGCTTAGGCGAGTTTTTAAGGATACGAAGTTAACAAAGCTCGATCAAATATAAAAGATTTGATATTTATATGCATATACAATTTATGGCGCCAATTCATAATAATTGAAATCTCCAATGCTTAAATTTTTTTTATAGTAAATATTTTTTCCCTGAAAATTTTATGGAATTCAATTCCCTGTATTTTCCCTGTGTTTTTCAGAAACTGGTCACCTTATATATTTAATAGTTAACGAGTAAGTTTGCATTTATATGTAATGCTTTTCAATGACGGGCATAATACAGGTAGTACGTGCTCATCGGCCTGTCCTATTTTGGGACCGCAGTGCACCGACGGGCACAATTTTAACCCTCCGGCGGTCGTATTGCGGCATTTGGACCGTATTTTTTAGTTTTTCTGTTATATAAGATAGTGCTCTAGTTTGTCGGTTCTGTCCTTTTTGGTATTTTTCTAGAGTGATTACGTGGACATGATGTCATCATCGATAAAATATTTTTTGTGTGTCATTTGTATAGGTAATGTATATACTTTTACTATACAGGGCGTTTCCTTTAAAACAACCAGCGCTTTTTTGGGCGAACTATTGACTTTAGGGAAAAATGTTATATACAAAAAATGACCAGGAAAAAGTGCCCTATTTAATAGGAATAATAAACAGAAAATTAAACAATGGTTCTCAAACGATAGAATAAAAACATTTTTAAAAATAGTAACTTGAACAAATTTTTAGTCCATTAGATAGAGATTTTTTAACTGATTTCAACGATATAAATATGATATGAGGTTGTATAACAATTATTTTGAGAAAAAAATGGTATTAAAAATCAGAAATAATTTGACAATATTGAAGTAGGCTATGCAATAAACAAATGCAAACAAATGATACAGGTGACAGTTAGTTTTGTTACTTACGTTAATAAGTGAAAGTGTTTGTTTAGGTAATTGTTTAATTACTTATCAATTTAACTACATTAGACTTTTTTCTTGGGCTATCTTAAAAACAAAGTGTTTAGCGTTCCTCCAACTGAGGATGAATGTAAAAATAACATTTGTCAAGCAATTAGAGACTTAAATGCTCAATCTAAGAATTTGACTTTGTCTTCAAAATCAAGGTGTTTTTGAACACAATTATATGCAAAATTAATACTTTTAAGTGAAAAAATACCAAAAATACCTATGGTTGCATAAATCGTAAATAATTTCCATCATATTGTTTTTCTTATTATGTTATTAATATTATTTTCTGGTATATCTTCGTTATGTAGTTCATTTATTATTATTAATTTCTTAGTAAAACCCCATTATTTTAGATGTAAGAAGTTGCGACCTAGGCAATAATGGTATTAATAGTTGTTTATTGTATAGCCTATTTCAATATTGTAAAATTATTTCTGATCTTTAATATCAATATTCTCAAAATAATTGTTATACAACCTCATATCATATTTAAATCGTTGAAATCAGAAAAAAACTCTATCTAATGGACAAAAAATTTCTATAGGTTACTATTTAACACGTTGACTGCCAATTACGAGATAACTCGTAGATTGCGTTCTTTGCTAGGACGCCGACTACGAGTTACCTCGTACTGTGTTTACTAGCTATATTCGTGCAGCTACGATTAAACTCGTAGTATATCAGTGCTAATATGGATAGATGGCTTCTGGGAAGAGAACAAAAAATCATTGCTTGCTTACATGAACAGAAAATTTATTAATAAATGAACAGAAAATCTAATTATAAAAAATTTATTCAAAATCAAGAAGTAAAAGAAATTTATAAAAAATAAATTTTCTATGCTTTTTGATGATAACTATGTTTATAGTATATATAATATGATTAAATGAAGTTGGCTTCTTAGACCGGAATTCTGAAAATTGCCGTGGCAGTCAACGTGTTAAAAAATATAATTTTAAAAATTATAAATGTAATATAAAAATGCCGGTCCGAGTGAGAGAGTATGATTTTACAGTGTGGGACTCAAAAGTGTTAAATTCAACTAAAATTCGGAAAAATTTATGAGTTATGTTTAAAATAGCACAAGCACCCAGGTACATCACGAATGAAATCCTACACAAAGAACTAAAAATAAAATATATCCATAAACATCAGCTGTTTGCAGCCAGATACGAAAAAAGATTAAACCACCATCCAAATAAACTCGGCCTGAACCTCCTAAATAACGAAAATGAAACAAGGTGACTAAACAGAAAGACGCCCTTGGACTTAATCTAAAATTCAACTTAACCCAGTTATGTTGCAAAAGAATCTTCACAGGAAGAAATTTCTTCGCATTGAGCTCCCAACATCAGTATTGTTCGATGGCTACACTTAAAGGCATTGGCAAGTTATTTTCGATATTTTGCAAATAGCATAAATAAATATAATATTAAACCAGAAGTGCATTAGTTTTTATATATAAAGTCTCTGCGATTATTTGTTCCGAAGTTATAGCTATTTTAAGTGATCGTAAACAGCTACAGTGACATCATCTACACCGAGCACTGTGTTTTAATCCAGACTTCTAGACAAAATATTTACATTTTATTTAGTACAAACGTGGATTTTTGTGTTCAGTTATTGTAAGTTTTTAGTATTTTGACATTAAATAGCATAATTGTTGTGTTAATGGTTGCACACATAATAGAGCAAAAATTAAAAACTTCAGTTCATAGAACAACAAACAAAAATAAGGAACGCGATTTTTATCGTGCGTGGATAAATAAAATTAATAGGAAAAATTTTAAACCTGCTAAAAGTTCTGTACTGTGCAGCGCACACTTTTTAGAATCTGATTTTGATTCGTCATATAAAAAAACAATTAATACCACACTTTAACCATACACTGCGCAATGTATCATTTATGCAACATCCACAAATTTTATACTGTATTTTATATACGCTTAGAAATATATCTTTGTATCTGATATGTTACAACTCTTACTGTAACTATACATTAGTTCTATATTTATTTAAGCTCATATATAAAAATAAATGATTTTTCCGTTTTTACACGGCTGGTTTATTGTAATATATTTAATAAATACATGGTTTTAAAGAAGTTTACATTAAAATATTGGACCAGAAATGTAATAACATCATTTTCATATCGTTGTTTCGACATTATTATGCAATAAATTGTATTAAATTTGATCCAAAATATGTTGTTGCAGATCTGATACATAGCGAAATTTCTTGGCATAATTTATTTTTTTCAATATTTTTCCCGAGTTTTTTACACCAAAAAATATTTTTTTGATCAATTGTAGAAAATCGCGCAGTAAAGGGTTAAGTTGATACATATTTTAAAAGCCAGTGCAATCCCGTCAATTAATTTAGTTGGTGCGAAACAAAATAAATATATTTAAAACCGCATCAGAAATTTGAATATCAATTAATCGGCGCAATTCTCTAACGAAAATGTTGTGTAGCAACTTGCTTATGGTGCAAAACTTGCATCAAAAGTTCATGTTTAATGGGGAATTCATTACCTGTCAAAAATGCATTTCTGTTAAAATTAGCAAGTTGTTACAGTAGCAATTTTTTAGAGAATAGGTCCGCATGAAAGAGAAAAAGGAGTTACTTGGCATTGTGAATGCAACTACAGAAATTGAGGATATACTGTTAATAAATAAAGAGAATGATTTTGAAATACAATGTGAAATGGGGACTGAAATATAGGCAAACATTAAACTAAAGTTCACCAAAATAAGAACGCTGCGTTGTAACAAATTATAAAGTTGATGCAGGCATACAGTGTGAACTGGGAAAAGAAGTATACCGAACAATAATAATAAATAACAGTGATTCCGACACGCGACACCGAAGTGTTCCTATCAGATTACGAAAATAATTCATTTGGCGACCAAGAAAATACCGATGATGAAATTCTAGAATTCTCTATTCATCCATTGTCAATCAATAAGATATTTGCTCATTCATTATATCATATAATTTATAAAAACCTTTGTGGTAGCTTCAATATAATGACAAATTATTCGTATAAAGAAGTACATTATTAGTTTCTTTTTCTCTTCGTTTTGTTCTTCATTCAGCTCTGGTTTATATAAATATGAAGATATAGTAGCCATAACAGATTGAAAAATCAAAATATCTCTGAAAATATACTCGTGATCCTTGCGAGAATCACATCTATTCGCTATGTACACTGTATGCTGCAGCGCGACAGCGGTGTAGATAACATGTTCACCAAAACTTTAACAAGCTATATTTCAGGAACTGAGGCATGGAGAAAAAATTGGTTTTGACTATGTTCGTCTAAATTATAATATAGTTTTTTTTTTTTATAAAAAGTCAATTTTTAACTTGCCAATGCTTTTAAACCAGTTGTAATGTAAAGAATTATCAATAAAAAAATATTACACAAAATTTTGAATTTACCTCTAATTGCACTTTGTATGCAGGTACATATATAGAAGTTTGTCTTATACCTTTCTACCTAGAAAGAATCTAATCATTTGTATTTCTTCGCAACTTAATTCTTGACCACTCCGAAGTAAATTTTTTGTCATGAGATGAAATGAAAAATTTATATCTATTTTTTAAAACCCTCTAATTATAACGGTATGGAGACGACTATCACTCATTGTATTTTTATATTTTGTACCAGAACAGAATTATTAATTCGTTAACATTTCACACAAACTTTGCGTTGAATGACAAATTAAGCCCCGACAAAAGTGTATGGATTAACCGCTAAGTGAATAATCGGCGATAGCGCTAACTTAACGCACGGTACCCATTATTGTCCTCACTCTGCAGTACTTAAGATCTTGCAAAAGTACAGTACGATGCATAAATTAAATATTTAATAGTAAAGTAATTGGCCGTGAATTAAATAGTCAAAGCCGTGAAATTATTGCAAATAATTTTGAGTTTATGAGAAAAATAAAAACAAACAAAAGTTTTAATGAAACGCCATGATATCCAAAACCTGCGGGTAAATCCTATTTTACCAACTGATATTAAAGACTACGCATATTATGAACCAAAACATATAGATTAGGATTAGAGAATATGTTACGGTTATAATTTGATGTAAACCAGCCCTAAACCGTGGGGTAATAAATTTTATAAGAAAGTAAATGGGTGTTTCTTTACCTCTTTTTGCATCTCTTTCTTGGCAAACATTTGCAATTCGTCCCCGAATATTTCTTGAGAATTCAAGACTTCTTGGTAATCCATTTCCTTAACAAAACTGTGATCCTCTATGCCGTTCGCCTTTAAGAATTCCATATACGCCACTTGAAATGCTTGTCCAATGGATTGAGCTATGAATTGTGCCTAAAATACTTCCATAAGTAATAGATTCTATTTACATAAGTTTGTTTTCAGTACATACCTCTTCACTTTCGAATACGTGGCAAATCATTTTGGGTGTTCTGCTAATTTTAGGAGGTTCATCCATTTCCTGGGGCACAAACCTCCTGCGAGCCATCAGAACAACTAAGTCACCGATGTCAGCGATGTAGGATATAGTCCTCAGGGCGTGATCCATCATTATTTCTTTCAAATCCGTATTCAACACCATGATTTTTTCCGTAGAGATGAATAAGTCCACTTCTGTGCTAGGTTGCGTTTCACCATCAGGAGCCTACATTCAAACGGACAGTTCAAAGTCTGTTGTAAAATATTACCACTAGCTTCTACTTACCAAAGCCTACATAACCATTAATGCAGCATAACAATAGAGCGGTTAGTTTGAAACAAATGGTTAGTTTATAATATTTTTTCTGCAATTTTGCACAAGAAATGCAAAATTTCAAAAAAATAGACATATGAAGTGCAATCCACGTTTGTAGAATATTTGTATAACCCTGGAAACCGACCATGGAAACAATTTTAAGTTTAACTGTAGTTTATCATCTAATCTGATTCTTCTAATTTTCTTACAAATACATATCTTTCAATATTTGTAATTATACACTTTTAAAAGCTGCGTTCAGTGCTACCCAATTATCAATTACAATTAGTAATTAGAACAGGTGCGCTTTGACTTAATACATATTTTAAATAATCAGTTTTAAGATGCCTCCACCGATTGTATTATCAATGACGTTTAAGGTAGATTTGACGCCATTGCCTGTTACCTAGGTACAGCCCAACAAGTCTATGTTGACAGTTTCGCAGTGGTTCGTAGATTGCGAAGGGGGTAAAATATGGTGTGGAGTCAATGATGTAATATTATATTAGGTATTAAGTCATTGTGTGGAGCGCACTACTGCCCTAACTCTGCAGCTTTTAAGATCGTGCAAAGTACAGTTCGAGACATAAATTATGAAGGGATTTAAACGTAAATTAATTGGCCGTTCGTTAAATAGTTAAAGCAGTGAAAGTATAGCGAATATTTTTTATTTTAAAAAACCTGAAAGTGAGGCAGGTTAGGTTTTCCATTTTTATTATTATGCATATTTTTCGTTTAATACAAGAACATTTATTAGACTGTATTTTTCGCGCGTACTATTTATCTCTTTTCCCCCGAATGCTTTCTTGTTCATCACACGACACCAGCAGGAACTGTCAGGTAAGACTTGTAGGACTAGTAGGTATATGCGTTAATTGCATTCGTTAGGTACTTGAGTAGGCGGATAGGTTCGCCAACTTATATTTCTATAAAATAAAATGTTTACATAGCCTTTATATAGAATAATAAAAACGGTACGTACTTATGGTATGCACTTCACATGTTACATCTTATATATTTTTAAAGTAGAGTTATATTGAGATGATCACTGAAATTTTGTAAAAATTGGAGAGACAAGGTCTGTACTTATTTTTGTCGCACAAATTTACGGTAATAAATGACTTAAAGTGGAATAATTGATATATACAAGGTCATGCAAATGTAAAACAAGAAATAATTCAGTAACTTGAATTTGTGCAAATTTGTGCACTTATTTTAGTGTATGTGAAGGATTTGATATTTTAAACATTACTTTTGCATGGACTTGTATGAAAAGAATTAAGCCTCATTTCTTTAACGAAATTGTTGTTCTTGCATTTGCAAAATAGGAATACATATTTCAGTTGAATATGTTTGAAGTACCGTGTCTGCACACAGAACAAGGAAGTGAAACATCTGTATAAGGTAACTACAGCAAACAAAGGTTATACACACCGACCATAATTTCAAATATGCAGTTAGTTGAGACTGAAAACATGCTTACGCTTACTGAAGAGCTTGCAATGTGTATGCGTAAACAAATGCCCAGAACACAATCTACTAATGCAAATGCAAAAGCATGCGACTAATTTCGTAACAGATAATGAGGCTTGTAAATTATAAATTAGGTTAGTTCACAAAGTAACGCCCGCTGAAGTAGTAGTCTGAAATCTGTCAGGTGTTAGTAACTATGAAAGCGCTGTTAAAATGCCAAATTATAAAGCAAGCTGTTTGAATATGTATACGTAGACAATACAGAATTTTAAATTAATACATTTGGCTTCCCC
The DNA here is from genome assembly GCA_963942605.1 of Poecilus cupreus. Classification (NCBI taxonomy): domain Eukaryota; kingdom Metazoa; phylum Arthropoda; class Insecta; order Coleoptera; family Carabidae; genus Poecilus; species Poecilus cupreus. The sequence continues at coordinate 27,421,563 of OZ012715.1, forward strand.
TACAAACGTGACATGCGCAACAATATCATAAGAAATAGCAAAAATATGAAATCTGGCAAAAGGATATGAAGTCCTAAGAAGAATGGCCTATACTAGAATATTCTGGAAAAATTGAAGTACCTACTTCTATTTGGAATGTAAGCTTATACAACTGACGATACGTGATAAACAGAGAATATAAAAAGACAGTCGAACATACAAACAAATCACAGCCATATTTCTAGAGCTGCCAATTGTTTTGCGTTTCCGGTTTTCAAGATATTTTTAGTATTTTATCATTTTTCATTAGCTTTTTCCATTTTTTCGCTTTTTTTTTCGAAAGTTTACCATTAGCAAATATAAACATGAGTTTAAGCCATAATAATGGTTTGTCTATACATACATACATAACATCACGCTATATCCCACTTATTGGGGTAGCACGAACCCAGAAACACACAGTCACAGTCAATCAACAATCAATCTTCTTCAAATATTCCTATCCTGAAACACCACTTTCGCCTCGTCCACATTCATAGTGCGATTCATACATGCTCGTTTATTCTTCACCTTCAATCTCACTCACATATATTAGCTTCACCAACCTTTCATTTGACATTCGCTCAACATGTCCAAACCACCTCAACTGACTCACTGCCACTTTCTTAACAACATCCTTCTGAATCTCACACTCACCATACACCAATGTATTCTGTATATAATCACGTCTCGTATACCCACACACTCCTCTCAAATATCTCATTTCTACAGCAGTTATATGTCGTTCATGCTTCTTCATCCACACCCAACATTTAGAACCATACATCAATGTAGGCACTTACACACCATTATAAACACTCAATCGAGCATATCTAGATACATTCACGTTTCGAGCAAATGCAGACACTCGCCTTTCAATCTCCCGGTCAATACGTCCATCCCTCGAGAACATACTACCCAAACATATAAATTCATTCACTTGTTCCAGTCTCACACCACTCACTGAAACATTACAATCTGTCACCAAATCATTCTTCTCAAACACCAACACTTTACATTTATCGACATTCAATAGCAGATTTAAACCTTTCCCTACTTCATTTATGCTCACAATCATTCTTATCAATTGCTCCTCAGTTTCACCCAACACAACAGCATCATCCGCATAAGCTAACGCAGGTACTATACGTCCACTAATAAGTACACCATCAGTTCCATTCAATGCCTTTCGTAAACAACACATTCATATACAAATTAAACAACCAAAGAGACATTCCACAACCCTGTTTCACACCAACATCTATACGAAACCAATCACTCAATCTACCATCAACTCTCACCGCAGCCTCATTTCCTTCATACAACACTCGAATCGCTCCCAAAAAATTACCATCCACACCGTACTCTAAAAGTTTGTCTATTATAACAATTATTTGTTTATATTTTTAAAAACGCGCGTTTCGAGGAAGTTGCACTGAAAACCAGCAGATGGCACAAAATAAATTTTCTGTATAAGCCATTATTAAAACAGATATAATTAAATAATAATATAAATGTTACATATTCAGACAATACTAAGAAATGATACGTATTTATATCTAATATAATTTAGACTTGCTCTGAAAGTTAGTACTTAGTATCATACTTGAGTGGGCAGTTTCAAATTCCTTTGCCAAGTCGTACGAGCTCCTGATATTGTTTTCAACTGTATTATATAATTAGATTCAATTAATAAGTTACTAAAAAATACACATAAAATGTATAGATACACAGTTGATGCCAAAAATTCTATAAGTTGTTTGTTGTACAAAAGTGGTAGAGAATTAAAAACAAATATACATAGTGAAAAATACAAAATCGAACGTTACTTTCTGAACAATCCTGATTGTTACGAATAAGGAATTCCGTCCGACGACACCAACTTACAGCGCTCTGTTGCGAGATTTAGAACTGTGTTTACAAACAAAATAAACTTGAAACTAATTTATTTTCAGTTGTAATTTTTTATTATATGTTTTAATTATTTGTAGAGAAATATTAGGTTTGGTTTATTCACATGGTTCATGATTTCGCATCAGATGGTGGTTGCAACGGTGTAACGAACGGAATTCCCTATTGATGTTGATCTCACGTCTCCGATATAATAAGAATGAGAAACCCCTACCGGAAGAATAAAAATACACAGTAGAATAAAAAAAGACTGTAAAGTTCAAATGATGAACAAAACAGACCTTTATCTTAATGACGGCTTCTTCAACCATGTTTTTCTTTAGTCTCTTTCGCCGTTTACGCCCTCCCTCTTCCTCTACCTCAACTGAGCCCAAGTAGTGCAGGCGAAACACAGTGCCGCTAGTGCTCACGCCCAGCGGCAGTTGTGCAGGGTACACTTGCATCTGCACTTGACTCTGACTGTCCGTACACTCTTTTACCGTGTCGGCTACGTCACTACTGTCACAGTCCACGTCTAATGGCAATGGCGATGTGACGTCATAGCTAGTCTCGCAGTGCCGGTAAGCCTGAGCTTGAGCCTGTGGCTGTGACTGAGACTGAGACTGTGATTGTGACTGTGTCTGTGGCAGTTGGTTGGATGCCTCCTGTAACCGCACTTTTACTTTACTTCGAATGTGTAAACCTCGATCTCCACAAACGTACTGCCGAATTCACATATCTAAATTTTCATTTCTAAACACTACACTGGTATTTATGCAACTGTAGTACATTTCGCGAGAACTTCCAACATAACAAACTCTTTACTACTGCATTTGTTCACTGTCCTTGATAACTCCGTATATACATATATACATACATAGAGATATCAAAAAGTAAATAAATCAATTCCTATTTAATTCTGTTGTGAAGCAGATCTCGGTGATAGATTTGTACATATGCTGTGCGAATACTAACGCAACCCACCCACACACCGAGAGATGCTAATGAAAACTAGAAGTGTCCCTTCACTCGATCTAATGCTTGTTTTATAAGATTGAAAAAAACTCCTAATGCGACAGAAAACAAGAAATATAGAATGCAACTAAAGTGAAAGAAATATCTAGGTAAAAGTAACTGTATAAAAATGTAACAGTTCACATGAATTCGATTCGGGAAGCATTCTGGTGAGGATTATCATATCGCACGGTCAGTTTACACCGGAGCAGCTATTTTAGAAACCACGCAACATTTTAAAACATATTTTTACTTAATTCATTAATTCATCTTATTATTCTTAACAACTGTACTATTATTTATTATTTCAATTTATATTTGATCTTAAAATGAATATTTTAGATAAAATTTTGGCTAATTAAATCACAAACCGGGACAATAAATATTAAAAAGTGATAATAAAAGTAATAAACATTTGAATTGAATAAGATATAACAGGTATTTACATTTACATGTTACATGTAGCAGTAGCAGGCAACCAACCAACCAAAGAGCACAATGAAGCGTGCGTTTCCACGAGGCCGGGGGCAGGGCGAGGGCGCGTCGTGTTGAGCGTGGAGGAAGAGGGCCGAGGGAACACATACCAAACTGAAACACTCTGACAACTGACAACTGACGATCACATACGAAATACAAGCACGAGACCATTTCATTTTACCAAACCATCATCAAATCAATTGAAGGTATAGCTTTACGCTTAGTGCACTGTAGTAAATCTGTGAGATAAGAAATTATAGTTTGGAGAAGGTTATTAGCCGAAAATTGTTGAGGAAAATAGAAAATAAATCTCTATATGTTCTTGGATAACTTGGCGTTAATATAAATAAATATATCATCACGCCTTTTACCCATTATGGGTGTGGAACTCTGCTTACGCAGATCTCGGTAGGTGATATATTCTTGCGTATGAAATGCGGTTACCAGCCGTCAAGTCATAGCCCCCAAAGTTGTTAGTGGAGGGGGAACCACAGGGCTAAATCTCACGATCCACAGTCCGATACGTTAATTATAATTTATTTGAAAAATATATGGTCTATAACGACGTTTCGGCCATGATTACAGCCATCTTCAGATTCTAATTTAAATTATAAAATTTTGTTAATTAAGTCATATTTTTAAAAAGTTAAGCTGAAGTTAAATTATAAAAAGGAATATTTCCAATAATTTTAATTACCAAATGTAATTGTATAATTAAAATATTCCTTTTTATAATTTAACTTCAACTTAACTTTTTTTAAATATGACTTAATCAACAAAATTTTGTAATTTAAATTAGAATTATAGTTTTGCCTGGGCACAAGACTACATAAAAATAAAGGAAAAACAAGAAATTTTAATTAGGACAAATAGTTATTATGGCAATTTCTTGAAAATTCGCCTCAGAGTGCAGCAAAGTGAAACAAGAAACGAATTTACAAGGGATTTTTTTTAGTCTACACAAATCATTTTCATAAAAAATTCTAGAAAATTTGTCTATCTCATTTCAAGTCAAATTCTAAAGAGAAAATTTCAGACAACACGGGTGTTTGATATCAAATGGTATACTAGGTAGAAACAGTGTTAATCGAACCGAAAAAAGTTATTCGAATTTTACTGTATTTTTGTGTAACATGTGGAGACATCATATTTAGGGTGAATGTTACCATTAAAAAAATTCTAATTCAGGAGTATAATTCATTGATGTTACTTGTTAATTGTATATTTTTTCGCAATATATTCATGTTAGACACTTGATGGTTAGTACAATTTCTTGGGAATAGAAATTACACTTGATCGAATGGGGTGTGTTACCAAAATTTGTTTTTACTTCCCGCCATATCCTGTAAGGGATGTACAGGAATCATGCTAAAAATTCGGTAGTGAGTTTTCAGTGGATGAGCACGTTCTAGGGTCTTTAGAATATGATTTTAATAGTTTCGCGATTATGTCTGTGTGTCGGTCTGTGTGGTTCTCTGGAGTTATGGTTTCTCAAAAACTACTAAACTGAACACTTTAATATTTTGTATTTTGAAGAGCTTTTTAGTTTTTGGTGATAATCCAATAACCGGAAGTTCTAGTTTACTTGAAGCCCCATCAAGTAATTTTGAAATATCTCAAAAAATTATGTTTTAATGACAATATTTGTTAATAGAATAATGTTTCAAATATTATTGTCTAAATATTTCAAATATTATGGTCTATAATTTTTGTTTGAAACATTTTTCTCTTACTGCATGCATATACAAATTACAACACGTTAAAGAAAAATTAATTTTGACAATTTCGTTAAATTTGCCAACCTGTGCTTTTTGAAAAAAAAAAACAATACTTGAAAAATGTTATTTTTTGACATGCGTCATAATTGAAAAGTAATTTTTTGAAGGGATGAGCGTTTCTTGATAGTGGTGGTCCGTGTTGCTGCATTGTTAGATAAGATATTTATGGGGGGAGGTATTGTGGTGCCCACAACAGCTTTTATTATATATGATTATAAATAAGAAAATAAAATTGTTATAAAAAATTAAATATTAAAAATTATAAGATAGGATATCTGACGTAATTTTGGCAAAAGGAAGATAGGCATATTTGGAGAGACAGAGATAGATAGAAATGTCATCTGCTGTAACTTTATACATTGTATGTTTAGAGATAGGAAAGGTCACATGTTTTTCCATTACTATGTAAAAAATGTATCCTTGAAAATAAAGTTTAATTCGTAGTTTGTCCATGGTATCAATTGTACGTAAATGTACTTTTGAAATATAGATATTATCAACCGGCATCTTACAAACGTTAGTTTCTAAGTGCTATGACCTACCTCAATTTATGCTCAATTTGACGTCACGTCTATGGTGCAACTTGCAATCAATTAAATTTCAAATTAAAAATTCTATGAAATTATAAAATTTTTATTATTATTATGAGATAAAAAAATAGTTAAATTACTTAGGTATTATATAATTTGTTTCTATAAATTCGATTATGATCATTAACACCATTGTTAATAATTATAATACACGGTTAAACTGTATATTCACATCATGATATATACGTATTTTGTTTAATTATAAATCACTGATTTCTATATAACACTAGATTGGACATAAGTCGCTACGGTGTGTTCCCAATTGAACGCCGCACAGTGGTGGAAGTCGCTATTCTAGCTGGACAAAATTGAAAAAATAAAGTAAACCATTTACATTTTTTATATTTAGAAATCAGTTTAGAAATGTTTGGAGACATAATATTGGACATTGAGAAATATTAGTTTTTGAAACTTCGTAAGTAAGAATCCGATACTTTCAGAAAAATTTTAGATTTTAGCAAAATTTGTACAGACTTTATCTTTATAATTATTTTATTCATTAACAGTATTGTGTATCTGCGCTTCAATTTTAATTTTCAGTAATCAAAACTAGAGAAATTATGTTGCAGGTAGAAGAAATTGAGCTCAAATTAAGACAAAATGCTAACTTTCTTTACATACTTTAAAAAATAGAATAAAATTTTATTTGATACTGTCGCACAAAAATACTTTCTTTTTCTATCCTTAAAAACATATTAAAACGTTGAGGTGCACAAACCTGCACTCTCTGAGATATCATCTCTTGAAGATGGTGTTTTTTTTTTTATAAATATATTAAACAGTTCAAAAAACACCTCAAAAAGTCCTATTCTTAAATGAAAGCTGTTTTGTAAGTTTCCGTTGAAAATCATAAGTTTTAACACGTTTGTCTTGTTCAACCCTTTTAAAAACCCTAATTACTGACCCTAGCCCTTAGATTATTTGGAAAAATTATACCCGTACATATTTCTTGAGGGGTGTCATTTAGGCGGAGGTGCTAAGTCTTATGTGCTATTAAGTATTTGAACTAATAAGTGTATGTACGTAGCACATTGATATATGAACTATAAACATATTCTTTAAGTTAAATTCGCGATATAAAACACGATTTACACGAAAAATAATTTTGTCCAGCTAGAATTGCGATTTCGACCACTGTGCGCCGCCATGCTGGTAATAATAGAGGTTTTCTGATACTTCAATACAGTAGAGCGTTAATAATCCGTACGTCAAAAATTAGGACGATCGATAATCCGGACTCGATTTTAAAATGTTAAATGATAGATATGACTTGAAGAGCGGTGATGGTGACCGCGATGTAAAGAGAGCGAAGAATGTGAGATGATAGGTATGATCTGAAGAGAGGTGGTGACGAGCGCGATGTACAGAGAGCAAAGGCAGAGCTTCAGATCGCGCACTTATACTATAAATGTTTCACAAGACTGATTTGAATTATCTGCTCAAAAGTTGTCACAAAATCTGAATTTCACCCGTTCAATTGGGAACGCTCTCAGATGGCAGAATATGGCCTATGCGCAATCTAGTGTTATATAGAAATAAAAATTTGGTTTCCCCCAAGACTATATAGATACCTGGGAACGGATCGATTAGTCAAATTTTATAGTGCTAAAAATTATGAGTAGAGTATATTGTCAATTTCTGAATAAATGTTTGGATCGGTTCGTAATTTTATTAAAATTAAAACTACATTTTGATACACAAATATAGTTTTCAGGTAAATATACTATTGCAATGTACACCGTATATTATAAATTCATCAAATTCCCAAACTAATATAAATACTACTAGACGGTTCTTTCATTTGACAAGTTACTAGTTTTTAATATATATATATATATATATATATATATATATATATATATATATATATATATATATATATATATATATATATATATAAAAAGAAGCCATTAACATTTTAGTTTAGTCTAATTTAGAATTTCATTGGAGTTTCTGCCAAGACCGTTAGATGACTTAAGAATAACTTTGTGCCTATTTAAAGATTAGGTATATATAGGCCGGAAGAGGCCCAAACTCCCGAATCCCAAAATCCCTAACGTCCAAAATACCGAATTATCTTCATACTGAAATAAATTACTGTCTCTTGTGCTATTTCTGAATTACACGATATTATATTTCTACTTATACGAGTATTACACACTGTGGAGTGCTCAGAGACAAAAAAGTATAAAAGTTCAGGGAAAATCTAATTAAGCTAAAATTTGGCATGCGATTAAAGTTTTGTATATAAAATAAAATAAAAAAAAATTTACATGTGACAGACTTATGTAATTCCCAAAATAATTCATCAAAGGTAGGTTATCCGTTTTATGCCGTTAATACCTAAGCATTTTTGAATATTTCTATAACTGCAAAAATAAAAAATTTATAGACAATATATATATATATATATATATATATATATATATATATATATATATAAATAACTTCTAGTACAATCTTTTTATTTGAAAGATCTTGTGGTTTTGATATTACCAGATTCAATACTATTTATCTATTTAACATCGAAGGGTTATAGGAAGTCTGCAGGTGCAAAGTTTTCTTACTAAGAAGCTAGTACGAAGCATGGTACTTCATTTAATTATGATGTCAATTCAGAAAATAAAACGCGAAGCGATAAAACCTGTGTACAATAAAGGCATATACAGTTGCTGCCATATGGCTATACGAAGAGAGTACAAAAGGACAGACAAACAAATTTGCATAGCACATAAATCATATGAAACTTCGTTGCTGAAATCACTAGTAATTAGTTAAAAATGAATTAAATCCTGATGATATTAGTAATTATAACTGTGAAACCTATGCCTCCTTAACATGATTCTGTTTGATGTGCAATGCAAATAGAAGCGCCTCTACTTGCATCGCACAGAATCATATGAAACTTTGTTGCTCAAATCACTATGATTGATTTGGCGGTTGATATTTTGAGTTGTTTTTCATATTATTATTAGTTCATTTTTTATAGATTAATGTATAGACTTATGTAATTCCCAAAATAATTCATCAAAGGTAGGTTATCCGTTTTATGCCGTTAATACCTAAGCATTTTTGAAACTAAACACATGTTACTGCTACCTTTATGTTACTGGGATTTTTTATTTGAATTACTTTTTTCGAAATATTTATACAGGGTGGTGAATAAAAATGAAATAACAATAATCCAGCTTTAGAATTAAAGTCAAGTAAATATATAAAAATTATTATTTCAGATTAACATGAAAAATTAAAATTAATGAAACTAAAATAAGTAGAAATATGATATCGTACGAAAAGTGAGAAAAAGCAGAAGATTCAGTACTACATTATTTCTTAGTATCTAACTAATTCTGGATTTTGAGCATTCGAGATTTTGGACATTCGGGATTTTTGTAGTAGGGATTTTGGGATTCGGGATTATGGGGTAGACCCATATAGGTCTATGCTATGTTGCATAAGCATCCCGTAACTCTATCTCAAAATGTATTGTTCAAGCAAAAAGTTGATACAATTAGAATTTCTTTGCCTCCCATATAAGATAACTTTAATTTGTTGATGGAATTGCAGTTTGATCTTTTAACAGTTCGGTATTTATAACATTTGACAGTATAACAGTATTCTAGTTTGAGAAAACTACAGCTTACAACAGTTTTTAGTCAAATTCTGGATTGGTTTCATAACAGTTTGGTAAAATTAGCGGTACTCGTGAGTACGAGTACTTCTGTGTAACAACACTGACGCCTAGCTATACACTACCGCAGTAACTAGTACTCAGTATCATATAGCATAGACTTACACTAGAACGATTGCAGATTTTCAATTGAAGTGCCATGTCAACGTAAACGCACTGTCCATTATAAACATTTGTCTACTTCTCACTAACACTAATCAAAACGAAAACATGCTTTCGTGCAAATCTAAAACAATTTCATTTCATTGAAAGCAAATACTAGTCGTGCAAAAAAATCAAATTGTGTACAAGAAAGCACAGGAACTACTATGTGAATCATTGTCGAAGATATTTCAGTCATTTTTAGAGATTATTTTGCATTAGAGAAGAAAATATTTATATATTTCAACAGGGTTACTAAGTATATCTCTAGTTCTTTGAAGAAACAAAGTATTTTAAACGCTTTGACATGAAATAAATACTGCGGTACAGAAATGAAGCTCTAAACTTTTCTTAAGTTTGAGCTTCCAAGCTTACACCATATTCAAAATATGTAGAGTTGAATTTTAAAATTTATATAATGCCGATTTTCTTTACTAATATAAAGTGAGAGAATGTAATTGCATAAAACTCTCACGTAATCACCCAAAAATATATAATATTTAACGGATTTAATGGTAAAATTATACGTGAAAAGAATTCAATTCAAATGTTTAATTCATTTAACCAAATATTTAGCAAAAAAATTTTAACTTTAATCCTTCCCCCTCCACTAACATACATGGGGTATAAATATGCCACTTACCCAGATCTGCGAAAGCTGAGTAGCACACATGAAATAAATAAATGGCATGATACTACATTTATTTATTTTATTCAAATTTGTTGCTTTCTTTAAAAAAAAAAAGAAATATGTTAAAAATTGACAAAATAATTTAATACAATTTGTTGCAGCAAATGAAGCACCATTTTACTTGCAAAATAATTGCATTCATTAAAATTATCATCTGAATTAAGTTCTTTTAACACAAATCAAGTCCAAATTTGCCGCTAAATCCGTTTTTTTTTCTTCCTATAATTATTGCAGTTTTCTATATGTCAAGCATTTTTTCAAACCATTTTTTTCTCTTGTACTGTGCGCTGTATTAAATTATTAATATGAACAGTACAGTTTTTATGTATATATTTTGTTCCATAATGCAATGAAATTAAATAAAAAAGCAGAACATATTAAAAATCTACAATAAAATGATATTAAAATAGCAACATAATAACATACACGTTCATGTGTACCTTTATTCTTGATACAGCTTCTTCTGCCTGCATCATCCTAGTGGTTTTCGTCGGTTGACCCTCGCAAACCAGCTGAGTGGATCCCAAATATCTCGCCCGAAACAGAACGCCTTCAATCAGAACCGATGAATTGCACAGTCCTGGAATAGTAATAAAAATGAAACACTTTATTTATTTCAAAACGTTATTCGTTGTTTGTATATATTGATGGCAACTTTTACATATTTTTTTTGTTAAATATTTATATTTCCTTACTATATACGTTAACATAAGAAATGTTATTATCTCTAATACAAATCAAATTATTTCAACAATTTGAAGCTATAAATAAATATAAATATATTACGAATAAAAAGCCTCTTACCCTCTTTATTCCGAATTTTCTTCTTCGACTCCTTTTCCTATAAAACGAAAAATATGTATAATATTATTATACATGGTCTATTAGAATAGAATATACACTGGTATTTGAGAACAGTTGAAAAATCTCGTTATCTGGCTATTGAGGAACAAGTCGATAATTAATCATTTAAATAATAAAATTTTGTTTCAAAATTGTGGGAACTACTAAAATAAATTATAAGGTTAAAAAATTTGGTTGCGGTTGTCTAAATCACTAGCACAACTGATAATTCTATTGTAAAATTATTACGTTATGTCTACAACGCTTTAATGAGAACAACAGTAAATACAAAAGAACCTGAACACAATTGTAATTTTATGTAAATTATACAAAAGGAAACAGTGAAAGTCATTTTATAAATGAAATTAATAATTTGAGTTTATTAAACACTTTCATATAACTTTCTAACATGATTTTTTGAAAATGTATAATAAAAGAGAGTAGTATAATTTACCTTTTCGTCATAGAAACCCTGGTCATCTGTACGCTGTTGGCCCAGAAGGCGATCCGTTTCCAAATCGGTGTCCGCTTCTTCTATATGGTATTCAGAATTACAAATTTACGCAAAAATAGCTATGCTAAAATGTCAGGATCGATAGCATGTGTCCCACATACATTTGTTATAATACGGCGATTTATTTCAATTATTCTTTAATATCTTACCATGTCTACACGCATTAAAAAAATACATTACTACATTTTCTAAATTGTTCCTCATAATTCAAAATACTGTACATAGTAAATTTCTATAACTGCAAAAATAAAAAATTTAAAGACAATAAAAAAAAAAAAAATATATATATATATATATATATATATATATATATATATATATATATATATATATATAAATATATAAATAACTTCTAGTACAATCTTTTTATTTGAAAGATCTTGTGGTTTTGATATTACCAGATTCAATACTATTTATCTATTTAACATCGAAGGGTTAAAGGAAGTCTGCAGGTGCAAAGTTTTCTTACTAAGAAGCTAGTACTTCATTTAATTATGAGGTCAATTCAGAAAATAAAACGAGAAGCGATAAAACCTGTGTACAATAAAGGCATATACAGTTGCTGTCACATGGCTACACGAAGAGAGTACAAAAAGACAGACAAACAAATTTGCATAGCACATAAATCATATGGAACTTCGTTGCTGAAATCACTAGTAATTAGTTAAAAATGAGTTAAATCCTGATGATATTAGTAATTATAACTGTGAAGCCTATGCCTCCTTAACATGATTCTGTTTGATGTGCAATGAAAATAGAAGCGCCTCTACTTGCATCGCACAGAATCATATGAAACTTTGTTGCTCAAATCACTATGATTGATTTGGCGGTTGATATTTTGAGTTGTTTTTCATATTATTATTTGTTCATTTTTTATAGATTAATGTATAGCGTAGATATTCTGTGTTATTTTGATTATTTTAATTCTATATTTTGTAGTTTTCGTCAAAATTGTTCGTTTCTTTTTTATGAAAACAGATGTTAAAATTACAGCTTCATCCGAGCTACTCGAACTTATATTTAAAATGTGCTGCCAAAACTAATTTTCATATGATTTTTGTTGTACTAATCCTGTCATACACTTCTCATCACACAAAACACGTTTTATCGCACACCGAATATAATCATGTTACTGTGACAAAGGTTTTAGTTTGTTTGTATTTCATTCCACGCGCTTTTCGACGCAATTGAATTCAAAACCGATAATTGGTGCGCCAGAGATCTGCACCTGTACAAGCCTCCATAGTTAAATAAATTTTACTAATGTAATAAGGTTACCCATCCTTACAATACATTACAGTAAACAGTACAGACGTAAGTAATTTGTATGAAAATAAACTAAAACTTGGGATTAACATCTATATCAAAAATTGAAGCGGCCCAAAATTCCGAACCCCAAAATCCCGAATACTAAAATTCCGAATTACCTAGATACTGAAATAATTTACTACCTCTTATGCTTTTTCTCACTTTTTGGACGATTTTATATTTCTGCTTATACGAGCACTATTACTGGTACAGTGCTCAGAGACAAAAAAGTATAAAAGTTCACGAAGAAAACCATTACAGCTGAAATTTGGCATGGGATTGAGGATTTGTATTTAAAAGAAAATAAAAAAAAGTTTACATTTGTTAAACTTGTATAATGTCCAAAATAATTCGTCAAAGGTATATAAAAATGTTTCTTGTTTTTATAGCAAATACAAAAAAAAGTTTAATATCAAAATTAAAGATGATAATATTATGCAAAAAAAGGTATGTAGGAAATACTTCGTATCTACAAAACAGTCGAGAAAAACCAGAATGAAGAGACATTAAGCCACTTTTGAATATCAAAAAGACTTAATAAATGCGGCGATGATAGATATGCATAATTCTCCTACAGATTTGCCATTTATCCTCCCAAAATTGTGAAAAACAAATCTTGAAGAAAACATGGAAATAATGTTAAGTAAAAATTTTCAGAATTCTTATATTTTCTTAACATAAAAAATTAAAACTTTATTAACCCTTTCGGCCCTGCCGGTGGCAATCGCCACCGTAACATTTACAGGCTTGTACTTGCTGAGTCAATGCTTACTTTTGCTATTAATGACTAGATGTTGCTTTTACAAGGTATTTCAAAGAAAATAAATGCTTAGTTTCGACAACCGTTGAATTTGAAGTGTGTGAATGATGATTTTTTTTAGTTGTGCAAGATGAATCCTGATAACTTCAAACATATATTTTGGTAAGTACAAATAATTACTGTACAAAACATAATAGATATTTTAGTTTGGTATGTGAACTATAAGTTCGTATTTAGAAGAACGAAAGGTGTTTGCGGTGTGTGTACACATCATAGCTCTTTGAAATTTGTGTACGCAATTGCCACCACTAGGTCTATTCGCAAAATACGATGAAAAAATTATTTATTCTGTCTGTTTTTTTAGATGATGATGGCATACTCCCAATGAATTTTTATGACAATTTAAAGACAGTGGCACAGATAGTAACACTACAGGATGCACAGGATGCAATATCTGTACTATCTGATTCAAATGTAGAAAATGAAACAGATAATATTACTTTAATATAAAGATAATATTACTTCAGCTCAATTGTTGCCCCGAAAATAAAATAAGAAAATGAAAAACGAAAAAAATATTAATTTAGAAGAAAATTCTGTTTTTACCACCAAACATTGTTTTCGCTCCATCAGTAAAAAAAGTGTAAATTGTCCCTTTGTTTTAAAATTTTTCATACCAAATGAATAAAAATGTGTGTTTTCATTATTAATAAATAATTAAATAATTTGATGTGTTTCCATTTATAGTAGTTTTTAGCTTTAACCCTCTATTGCATGATTTTTTTTTTTTTTAATAAGGGCTAAAAACATTTTTTACAAAAGAAATATTCATATACTTAAAATAAGTGTGTTACATAAATTTTTTTCTAAAAATAAAAAATATAATTTTTTTTAAGTTTTGTTCACTATTGGTAACATTATGAACAAATTCAACTTACAATAGAACTTTGGTCTATTGGGTCGTCTTTACTTACTATACAAAATTGTTTGATAAACAACCTCTTCTAGAAAAATATCAGATAAAAAATTTTTTTGTAAATTTTGTAAAGATGTATTTAGCTGTAATATATCAGCAGGTAATAAGCTGCTTCCTTCAAATTTTACATTTTCTATCTCAGTTTCTGTAATTATCCTTTTTCCAATTCAAAAAAAAAAATTTTTTTACGTTGGTCAAATTGGGAGGAATGACCTAATTGGCAATTGACAAAGTGTATATAATGTTCCCAAATGTTACAACATGATTGCCATGAATGTAAACTGCATAAGAAAAGAAAAGAAGAATTTTAAATTTATGTTCCCATTGGGAACAGTATGCAATAGAGGGTTAAGACCTGTTGGTGGCATCTGACACGACTTCCTAATTTCTATATCTGTGGAGGCAATTAGTTCAAATTTTGTTTTTGAGTTGTTATAGAGGCTTCAAACAATAACTAATAAAAACAAATAATTATTAAAATCAAAAATCCAGGGCTGAAAGGGTTAATACTGTATATATAAGTAGAAATATGATATCGTAGGAAAAGTGAGAAAAAGCACAAGATTCAGTAAATTATTTCTTAGTACGTGTATGTAATTCAGGATTTTGGGGTAGACCATCTATAGCCCATTCAAGTTAGCGAAAGAATTTGAAACTAAACTACAAACAGAGTTAAGTTAAGCCCTGTTCGGATATGGACACACACAGGCAACAGTAACACAGCAGAAGCACTACGGAGACACGCGGAAGACATAAAAATTTGAGCCGTACACACATGGAACTTGATTGTGGCCTCAAAATTAAAGCAAAATAGGCACTCACAAACCAACAGAAAAATTACAATCAACAATAATAAAATAACTCGCAAGTGACAAGAAATAATTGTTTAAGGCTACAAACAAAACATTTCAATGATTTGAAGTTGAACTTCTATTTTTCCAAGACACATCGAAAACGCAAATTAGCGGCGCTTCTATTTGACAGGCGACACACACCGTACTTCTTCTTCATTATGCTACTGTTGCCTGTGTGTGGCTTGAATGTGTCCATGTCTTAACAGGGCTTTATTCTATTGGTCGGATGGGACAACTTTCAAGTTGAATGCATAAAGTACAAAATTCGACAGCGATTGTCACATGGTCGACTTCGTCAGTCGGTTCGCTATATAATTTAATAGTGAGTTATAAAATATATAAGGCGAATCAAGTTGTTCAGAGAAGCATGAGAAAAGCCGTTTTATAATAAAATAATACAAATTTTCGTGCCGTATTACAGTAGGTATATAATATAGTGTATTAAAACATGCTACTCTTGAGTTAGGTTCAAATTCTCTCGCAAACGTGAATGGACTATAGTTTAGTTAGTAGACAGGCGATTATCCGAGTCGGTAAGCAAATAAAAAAAAATCCGAATTAAAAACCACGGATAAAAAGAAAGAAAAAAAAATCACTATTTTAATTAAAATATGATTTGTTTTTCTTCTGTTTATTTTATGATAGATCATTCTGCTTTTAAAAAGTTCTTAAAAAAATTACTTATTACGTCGGTATTTTATTACCCTGGCTAATCAGAGCCCTGATTAAAGCGAAACCGGATAGTCGATAGTCCACTACTGCATATACTTCACACATTTCTAACAGTTATTATTAAATCAATAAAGTGTATTCCAATTTGACATTAAAATGCGCTGCCACGTTGAAATTCTTTATCTTGCCAATATTATTGGTATGTTTAGCGCCCCATCTTAAATTTTCAAATATTTGTTAGTTTTTCAAACGAATTGTATTTTTTTTTTTAATTTCCAAACAGAAAATGAAAAGTTTGGCAGTAAATTTATTTTTATTTTTTATTATTTTACGAACCTAGCCTATGAGCCTAGTCCTACATTTATTGAACCAAAGAAATTGACAAAGAGTACATGTATATTTTTTCGAATTAATACGTTAACCACTAAAGCATAGTTTGAATTGAAATGTATTTCATGTTTCCGGGTATACGTTGGGAGGCTACCTCTTCCAGTAGTACATCCCAGGAATATGTTTGCATGCTCAACTCCTTAATGCCTCCAGGTTTAAATAATCGGTTTTAAAACTTCTAATCATTGCTCATCAATAGATTGACTACATCTTAGTCTTAGTCTCCAGAATAAATTCAGGTCTCTTCAAATTAATGCATAAGACAATTTCCAAGACTGTTGGAAGTTATTTTGGAATAAGACGAAAATGAACATAATGCAGTGGAAAAAATATTAACAAAGATAGCGCTTGGAGTCGACAGATATTGAAGATTATATCTTTAAAGATTGCACGAAAAGTTGATTGCGTATCGATTAAGTATTGATTTGACACAAACAGGAAATCGGGTTCCGAGAAAAATGAAAATACAATAAACAATAAAGAAGAAATGCCAGATAAAATAATAGGAAACAGGCTCTTCAACCAATTTTTTTATTTTATTTTTCGAAAGTAAACCTTAATATATGAATATTTTTCGTTAATTCACTATATTTATTTAGGACTTCCATCGTCTTGGTTTGTACATAAATATAGTGAATTAACTAAATTATCGTCTAATTCATTTAAAGAAAAAAATATTTTGTGTTTTCATCTATATTGTAATATAATTAAGCCTGTAATTTATTACTAAAGTTTCTGTATAAAACCACGTGACATCATAGTGACTAGTGACAGAACAGTGCCGAATCAATAATAATTTTGAATTCTTGTTGCTTTTGTTTTCATAACTTTACACAGTGCAATATTTTATAACATTATTTATAATTTTAACGAGAATTTAAAGATTTCAATAGATAACAACAATAACACAACTGACAGAACACAACACTCAACGCTAAGATGCTTAAAATTATGCGCGCACAATCTCTGTCACTCGTCGGTGTGACACCACAGTTGAATTTGAGGGAAAAAATAATGTACTTTTAATAATTAATTACAGGCGTAATATTTATTTTTTAAATAAAGTGTTATATATTTTGACGCTGTTTTTAAGCGTCTTATTGAAAAATTGTTCCAAATATGCTAAATTTTAAGATGAAGTTGAAGAGCCTATTATCGTCAGTTGGCAAAAACACCTCAATTGCAATCAATATTGAAAAGATTTGTCAAGTGAAATGCTGAAAATTATGAGTGGTGCTGATGACCAATCTAACTACGAAGATAGTGAAGAATCTGAAAGCGATGGAGATGATATTGAACAGAGAGCGACAAGAAGAAAAATTATATATTCATAAACAAAGAAGAGATAGTCAAGCCGCGAACGGAAGAAAAATCCGGAATCTGTTAAATTCACGATTAATGACGTAGGAGACAACATCGCACATTTCTCGGGGGATGACGCGTTGCCGGTAAGAAAGTAGATCAGCGAATTTGAAGATTTGGCAACACTACTTGAGTGAAGCGATCTACAAAAAATCATATATGGAAAACGAATGCTAAAGGGATCACAAAATGGACAATATTTAAAAAACGATTACTGAATATGTAAGCGGAAGTCGGATGAAAGTTGAAGTCAATACGTATACGCTATGCAAGAAATTGCGAGTCTAGGGTATATTGAGGAGGAAGCGTTAATTCAATATACAGGATGTTCATTTTCAATCTTATCAGACCATAGAATTAGCAAGATATTAAAAAAGTTGCTAGGTTTTGAGAGGGATTATGGTAACTTTGAATCTATCTTTGAGACCAATTCTCAAGGTAAAATGAAGGTTAATCTTGATTTTTTTTTTTTTTTTAATGGAACTTCATATTTTTTATTTGATTCGTATTCTACGGAAAAAAATGCGTAAAGCGGGATTTATAATGAAGTAAAGCAATAAGTAACGCAAGATGCAACGCAGGCGGTGACGCAGAAGTAAAGCAAGAAACTTCGGTAGGCTTTATAATGAAATATCCGTTGTTGCTTGCAGCCAAACACAGTGCATGTTGCTTCTACAGCTGTCAGTTTAAACTTGACGTTTGTATAATACAAAAATATATAGCATTTAAGGTTATAATATGATATGATGATGAAATGACTGTTTTAATAGTAAATTCAGATATTCAGTTCGCTCCCACAAACAACGACAAAAAACAAAATGGATATTCATAAATAAGTATTTACAATTGAAGACCCAGAATATCCAATTTGAACCCCTCATAATTTATGAATTTGCAAGTATTCGCACAGACTGTAATTAACAGCTTATGCGGTAAACTGTCTAGCATTTCTATTTAATGCATACAAAGGCAATAAACCGATCATACAAAAATTGAATATTTTAAGCACCTTTGCTATAGTAATAGTACAAACTTAAAATCAGAAAAAATAAAATGAACAGTATGAGCACACAAACATATCCATAATGTAGCTTCCTACAACTCAGTTTGAAATTGTGCGTTCTGATTGGTCAGAGGTAGAAAAAAGAAAAGTAACGCAAAAAGTAGAAAGTTGCCCAACGCTTGCGTTGCGTTGCATCTGCGTCTCTGCATTGCGCTATGTTATAAAGCGATATGATACAAACCCGCATATTATTTTTTTGTGTTACTTTACTTCAACCGCATTACTACTTGCGTTACTTCATTTTAAATCCCACTTAATTTTTGTAGGAAACATTTTTTTTTTAAGCTTGTTTTTCACGCTAGAGAGCTTTATACCTTTTCTATTAATAAACCGTCCTTTTCAGGGCGACATGTTGTTCGAACAGTTCAATCTTTACTTCGACGTTCGCAATAAAGAAATTATAACTATTTCTTTGGTTTAATACTTGTACGATTGGGCGAACTTTGTTGACCAGTTGAACTTTGGAATGAGTAAAATAAATTTAATGATTTACCTTCATCCCCTCCTTCTTCGCCGCTGTGAACTTTCCGAGTGTCCGAATCCCCACTGGTACCGGAAAATCCACGTTGTCTGGGGACCCAAATCGGACTTGAAGTGTTTTCTTCGCATTCTTCCACACCATTGGACGATCTGATCGGAAGTATTTTAGTTCTTTGAAGAGTTAAGCGAATATCTTTGATAGCAGCTTCAACATCGTACGCTGAATGTTCGTCAGGCAAACTTCTGTGCGGTGCGGGTGCGGGTGGAGGCGGTGTTATGTCGGAGACAGCTGCACAGTCACAGTCGTCGACATTAACAATAAAGACCAAAGATAATTAATTATTGAAATAGAGTATGCTTTGTTATAAAACTACAATGTTCATCATAGAACATGTATCTTTCTACCAGGAGAGTTACAGCTAAATTTTATATCCAAATAAAACAAATTTAATAGGCAATTCCAGGATGTTTTTTTCTTGAAGTACATAAAAATATAAGACCAGAAATAAACAAACGTACCAACGTTTCACAGACTTTCGGAAAAAAAAGTTAAGAAAATTACAAAATGATATACATTAGAATTGTAATATTATATTTTATTTTTAGAGAAATAATAATAACTTAATGCACTTAATTTATTTCAATTTTTTTCTCGTTTTACAAAAACATTTTGATATTCTCGAAATTAAGTAGTTAGTGGCGCTATTATCGCACAGTTTTGTAGTGAGTGCTGCATGTCAAACAGCAAATACTCAAAGATAAGAAAATCACCCGAGCAGAATCGGAACAGATCCAACACGCCCGAATATTTATATTCTTAGTTAAGTCCGAGTAGTAATTAATACTTGAATACCTTTGCTCAAACAGACGCGCACATGTCCTACGTTATCAAAAACAAAACATCCCGTATTTATTAAAGGGAGTTTGGAATTTTCCGCATCCTTTAACTCTTATCTTTCATATTTTCAGAAATGAATTTATTTCTGGTGGTATTGCTCTGATTTGGAAAAAATGTAAATAATGTAAGTATATACCGCCCAAGGACGTATATCTGTTTGTTAATAATATATTAAGAAGAAAACAACTTAATATCAATACAAACATATTTCATTATACGAGTAGCTAACCGGCCGGGAGGCGGAGTTTATCGCTTCCAGACTCACGTTACAAAAATACCGGGAGCAGTTATACTGTAGTATTACATTGAAAATAACAAAATTGTAGTGTATAGTAAAATCGGCAAATACAACGAGGTACATCGTAGCATAGTAAATAAAAACTTTAGTACTTCTTTCCCATTTTAAAAAAATCTGTGTTGTTCAAAACATTTCATGATGTTTTGAGTTTTCATTTCATAAGAGGGAATGTCAAAAGCTTTGTCAAGACAATGTCAATAAATTGTTTTTATTTATTGTGCTGAACCTTTTGTTATACAGGGTGTTTCATAACTTCGACTACATACGTTAATGGTTTATGTTGTTTGATATGCTTATTACGAATCTAAAAGAATTTTTTCTAAATTCGAAAAATTAAGGGTAGTTTACCTAAAACATTTTTTGTAGTACTGCACTGGATTCGCTTTCCTATTAAACACAAACAATGAAGTAGTTACTCAACAATTTAAATTACATAATACTAGTAAAATGAACAAACAAAATTTAATTATTTTTAATGAAACGATAATTATTAACATAATCATCCACCCAGTGGCAGTGGCAACGAAAAATGTTGGACTGGGAAACATGGAAAATAATTTTGCGATTTAAAAAAAAAAATTATTTTTGATTCGTAATCAGCATATCAAATAACATATACCATTAACGTATGTACCTGAAGTTATGAAACATCCTGTATAGCTCATGAAGAACACTTTATATGAATATTATAAAGATTTCTTATTGATTATGAAGGTGGTGCTTTTGACGATTATATAATTTCAATGAAACGCCTATTTTTATCATGATTATCGTATTACGTCCTCGGTAAGCATTGATTTCAATAGTTTTATATCGGTTAATAATATGATTGTAAATAAATTTATGCCAACAATAAAATATATTTTTGCGATTAAAAAAAAATTTTTTGATTCGTAATCAGCATATCAAATAACATATACCATTAACATATGTACCTGAAGTTATGAAACGCCCTGTATTTTCAAAGGAAGAAAAAGAATAAAGGACCTTTAAAACCTGTGACATCTGTATGTAAAGTATATAAATTTTAAATATTTATGTAGTTCAAAACTAATTGTTTATTGCTACCATATACAAACAAAAATTTGCTATATGATTCAAAGAACAAATGTAAATATGTCGGAAGAAATTGGAAGAAAAACATATTGTATCTATAATTAATTAGAACCGCAAACCAGAATTAAGCTGCTATTTTTTGCGGTTGAACGTGAAGTCCTGCATTTTATAAAACATTGATACACTGACGTTTGAATGGAGACTTATACAGAAGCAGAAACAGAAGCGTCTAAACACACGTGGTATTAAATAAAAATAAAGAGCTGTCATGATGATAGTGCATGATCAGAAGGCATAACTTTGTATATGCATATTTAAATAAAAATGATACATTTTTAATTTTGCATTTTTCTCAAATATTTTGTAATATTTGATCATTACATGTGCATATCATTGAATTCAGAAAAAAATACTGAATCGAATAAGCAAATAAAAAAAATAGGCTGCCATTTAAAATAAGAACGTTGCACCCCGCATTTTGAGAACCACTGGTCTAAAAAAATTATTGTTTCGCTCATTTTAATTATCTTATAATATAGAAATTGTTTGCTAATTTAACAGACCTCGTAGTTCTTATAGTTCTCGAAATAGCAATAGTGTACCACTTAAAATGAACACCCTGTATAAGAAAATTTGGTCATAGACCCCATTCACTGTGTTAAGGTCGTGGTCACACTGAACCATCAATATCGAACCTAACCTAACTATGACAATGCATATGGTCACAATGCGTGCATCGATCACAATCGCGTAACATCGTGTAGCGTCGAATTGTTTGATATATCAAACTTGTTTAATTTTCGTACCTCGCTCATTGCTGATGGAACCAGCCACGTGCAGTATCTTTGAAAGAATGAAAGATTCTAACCTTTTGAGTTAGAATTGTTTGTTTAGTTACCATAAGAAAAAATTACAGAACCAACAGAATAGTGGACTGTCAACGAAATTGACGAATTAATAAATTTAGTTCAATCATATGAAAATCTGTATGATCAAAGCAGAGCAGGGTAAATACATTTTTGTTACTAAATACAAATAAATTGAAATCTTTTATTTTAATCACTTGACAAGAAACGACGAATGTTAAAATACTACCAACATTTTTTGTACAAGCTGCGGTAATTTTATAAATGACTTTTCACTCCTTACTACTTGATGCAGCAGTGTGACCACTCGCAAGAAAAAACGATTGATGGAACTCGATGCATCGATGGATCTTGATCGATGCAGTGTGACCTTTACCTAACATGCAACGCCAACTGTATAAGCCTCCACTGTGCGATATTGCTAGCAGATACCCACTATCACATACCTCTACTGTCCGCGTTATGATCTTGATCCTTTTCACTATAACTATTTGACTTATTATAAGTATGAAACGTGTCGATTGGCGACGTGAGTTTAATAACATTTAAACATTCTTTATTATCTAGGAGTCCATTTTCTTGGTTAATCTTATTGTTGTCCGTGTGCGTTCTGTGGATGATTTCGCGTTCGATTTCAGTAATCTGCTTCTTCATGAGCATGACAGTGGGGTTGTTATTGTCCGTATCGCTAGCATGACCTGAGCTCAAACCGTCTTCAAGAACTGGCATGCTAGAGTAAAGGCGAGTGGAGTCCGTCGGCAGCCCCAGGTCGCCCGTTGACCCTACATTAAAATTATTGATCATTTTCAATCATATATAAACCACGCACCTGTCATAAATATTTAATTAACACATATAATGCTTGGTGTAAATAAATCTAATTTTGCTATATTTGGAGTGAAACGCCATTTTTTCACAAGAAAAATTTTATTTGTGAGGTTAACCAATTCCATTCTGTGTTTCACCATGTGCTTCACTCTGTTTACTGAAGTGCAGCTGATTCCTGAATATGAGGGTTTGGAAACACAGTAACACCGGACTTACTTGAAACACGGGGCGGGCTATAAACGTACCACACTGTACCATCCAGTCTAGTCGTTTTTTGAACATTCCCAATTTTACAAGTGAATTAATGGTGGGTAATTTTTTAACAAGAAATTTTACTAAAACGTTATTTAGATGGTGTACGTATTGGTGGACGTATAGTGCCTGGGTTAGCTTATGCGGATGATGTTGTTGTCTTGGATGAAACTGAGGAGCAATTGAGAAGAATAATTGTGAGGAGATTGAATGTTGGTTGACTGTATTTCTGGGTTTGTGCTACCCCACTAAGTGGAATATAGCGTGATGTTATGTATGTATGTATGTATGTTATTTTATCAACGCTGTAACAATTTTAGAGTTAACGAGTATGCCAAAATTATATTAATTTGTGTTATAATTCTTGTTATTAAAAATTAAATTATATTATATTTTCAATTCTTTGATTAAACACATTTTGTGAGAATTAACGACTATGTCATCATAATTATATTTGTGTTATAATTCTTGTTATTAAAAATCAAATTATATTATATTTTCTTTGATTAAACAAATTTTGTGGTATTATGGTCGATCAACCAATTGCATTGATCTAAAAATATTTTCTGTTACAGTTTGAAAACGGTTATAACCTTTACCTGAAGTCACTTCATTATATCTTTAAATTAAACATTATATAAGGCTCGAATCAATGAACATAAATAGTACACAAAAATAAATCCAATACTCACGTAAATAATCTCTATTAATTTATTCGCCATCTTGAAATAAAATAGCTGACCAGGAGCAAGGAATTATATTGAATACGAATTGCAATAACTATTGTATGGGGAATGCAAAGGTATAAAGGTTATTTGAAGGTAGTGGTTTCATGATGTAGGAACTGATAAATTCAATATAATTGTATCTGTAAAATTGTGTATTAAAGAACGAATTTCATAATTTATTGGCATTTTATTTTGTAAGATGAAAATAATTAGTTCTTTATACCATTTTTTTTATTTTGCCCCTTTTATACTCTTATTAAATAAAAAAAATTAGGGAATTTGTTTTGTTTGTTTATTTAGTGATGTTTAACATTTGATATTTTTTGACATTATTTCAGCAGAGTCGCTTACCTTTTAAATATAAATTGTACAATGTGCATATTATTACAACACTCGAATAAGTTATTAACGAACTCTTTTGGATGCTGTAAAAGCTTTGTTATAGACGCAAAATAGAAAAAAAATTATTTAACTCTCACGACGTTTCACAGATTTTGTTAGGTATCTCTTTTGTCTTTACTTTAATGAGCAAATGTGGCACAATAGTCACTAATTAACAAAAATACAATTTTATTCAATTGATATAAAATAAAGGATGTAGGTTAGGTTCTTAAATTTAAAGAATGATCTTAATCGCCTACCTAGGAGTCCTACTGACGGACCAAGTTCATCCATGAGCATCAGCGACACCTCGCTGTCCAGGTCGCCGCAGTTCGAATCGCAGTCCGTCGTCTCCGGCGACAACGTGAAGTTGCGACTGTGCCCAACTTGCAAACCGACTTCCGTCTCGCCCAGGTCGCCACTTGATCCCGTTCCCACTGACAGATCGAGGAAATTGTTTTCGTGTTCTGTGATATCGTGATCCTGAGACACACAAATACGATACATGTTCATATGCTTCTCTCATTTATTGTATTTGAGTGCAACGCACCTGAATGTCTAAAAATGTATTAATATTATTCTGCTTCTTTGGAGAGTCAATACGTACACAGATTTCATTTTGTTCACTCAAACATTTAGCTAAACGTTGTCCCACGTAAGAATTGCCACTATCGCTATGTGCTTGCCTTCGCAGCTCATAATCTAAATCCTATAGAAGCAAAAATAAAATAAATAACATACAGTTCATATGTACAAAATTTAAGTTGAATAGTAGCAATTTAATCAATATATGTATAACAGCTTTATAAGTTCCAAATACGTTCAAATATAAAATCAGGAAAACTGCTAATTCATCATGTATGTAAAACTTGCAGTAAAACCAAAGTTGATCCATCGAAGGTTATCGTAGTATTAAAAATGTAATAATTCAGAATTTAATTACCTAATAAGCATTGAAATGATTTAATTTTATGACCTGCAAACAATCGGTGAAATACTTTATGATGTCTTTTATCGATAAACATGGACTCCTGTACACGATGTATGTTTTAAAGTTAGTTCACCTTCCGCAGGATCAACGAATATTGATTTTACTTTAGTTGATCAATAAATTTTAATATTCTAGTAGTAGTTAGACGCGATTAAAGCTCACATGGAGAATTAAGTTTAAGTACAATAAAAAAACACAAAATTAAATTACTATTGCTTTAATTTTCATGTTAATTTTATGAATATGATCTGTGTATGTATTTTGCAGTAAGGCATAATAATAATTAGATGAAAGCATTGGCGATTGAAGCTTACAATGGTGGCTTGGGTACAATAGAAATAATAAAACTATGTTTCTAACTCTTAACACATACATGGCTTGTCTTAGTCAATACAAATTCAATTATTTCTAAAGTTTAACTTTGCTGTTACTAAAATAAAGTTTTCAATCCTGGATACATTACTTTGATTCTTGTATCAATCAATAATTTGACTGTACAGTTCACACATGGCAACGATAAGTTTGTTGAAATTTTTTATTTTGAAAGACATCAACTATAATAAAAAGAGATTCAGGGATTATTTTTCATTAATTAGAGAAATAAAAATAAAGACTATGCTCATGTTAAGAAGTAGAAACCCAGCTTAATAAAATAGCAATTTTAAATTTTAAGATCGTAAATATGAATATGATCTGTGTATGTATCTCGCATAGGGCACAATAATAACAATAAAATTTACCTGAAATTCCGATTCATATCTATTCTCCTCGTCAGCTGGAGGACACTTGAAGAACTCCTCGAGAACTTTACGCGTTTCGGAGAATTCGTAGAGGTAATCAAACGTGGAGGCAATGGGCGTAGACTTGTCCAGGTCGGCGACGGCGACGGACACGGAGACGTCGGGGCCGGGGACGCTGGTTGGCGTGGTGTTAGCGCTGGTAGCGATGGGTTCTGGGTCGGTCGCATAGAGTACGCGCTGCGGGAAGCCAGGCCGCGGTGGGTATACGGACGGTGACGCCAGCAGACTATGTGCACTAGGCAGGCTTGGGTGGCTACCGTGGCTCCCGTGGCTCCCGTGGCTCCCGTGGCTTCCGTGACTACCATGGCTCCCATGGCTCCCATGGCTTCCATGGCTACCGTGGCCGTGGCCGTGCGAGTGCGATCCGCTGAAGTTGTCGATGTGCCTCGGTCCGTATCTGCGAGGGGACCCTTCGTACACCGCTATGGGAAGATTACCTATCACTTTGGCAACTTTGTCAGATTCGGATTCCGGTAACTCATCCAAATCTGATATCATCCCTACAAATATTATTTAGAATTATACAAGGGTTGATCATAAACGAAGCTCCCTATTATACAAAATAAAATAGTAAATAAGGAATCATAGTTGTGAACAATTTGGGTTTATATAAGTCAACTAATTCAGAATAACATTCTGCAAAATTGGGTCATTTCGACACGGTCACCCACCCAGTTGTTTCTCAAACAAACAAATGGAAATCTAATGGCGACAGGTCAGACTACAGTGATGATGTTTAATAGTTCATCCAAAAGTTTGGCAGGATGTAATGCCAGTTTGGGGCGATAAAATTGCGTTCCGAACGACTTAATTATCAATTACAAGTACCACTTAAAATTTTTAAACTACCGATTTAAAATATGAATTATACAGTAGATATGAAATCTATTTAAATATTGTTGAAGTAATCAGAAACAACTTTAATATTTGAATTTTACAGTGATAAATAAAGTAGTATTTATTGTAAATATACTAAGTTCAAAAGTGTGCATATGCCAAATATTCAAAAACTGAGTTTTGGTACGTCATTGTAAAGAGAAAATGTATCCTTGTATCATTAGCTATCCCTAATGGATGTAAAAGTATGCATTTACTGTGTTAATGTGTGTTGAAAACCGATGGTAGATGTAAACCTCTGTATTTGTTTGAATATTCAGATGCAAAAGATTGTATATTTTGTTCAGCCAATGACCGTAGCGTGAATTGAATAGCCACGTGATGTAGCCATGTGTCAATTATAATAAGGACTGATACGAGAATTTATTGCTATTATTATTAGTCAAGTGACTATAAATATTTCTATTTTCTTTTTGTACTATCATTTTCAAAAAAAAAATTGTTTAATACTTGAATATCTGAATTTCTTACAAAAAAGCACACATAAGTACTACGTCGGCAGCAAATATATATAACATCACTTAATAACGATATTTCAGTAAATCTCAAAGTTATGATGAATGTTATTGTACCAACTTGTAAAGGAAGAATAGCATCATCTTCAGTGAAAAATTTATTACTGAACTGTTCGTTATTTATAGTCGTAAACAGTTTTTTGCAATTATATCAGAATCAACTTTTGCATCTAGTGCAGTCATATAATTTAAGTGTAAAACTTATTCTAAAATTTTTATTGTCATTCTATTTTCTATTTTGATAAAAGTACGGTTATAGTAAGAGAAAAAATTTAGTAAATTTCAATAAATCGATTTATTAAAAAAAAATTTAATATAAATTTATTTGGAACAAAATATCTATTAAAAATAAATGTGATTTATTTAAAACAAACAAATTTATTTATATAATTCAAAATTTATTTGAATTAAATATAAAATTATTTAATTTTAATAAAGAATATATTTAATTTGAATATTGATAATAGTCGATTTTATTTGATATTAATAAAAATATATTAAATTTAAATAAAAAAATCTGGTGTGGGCACTATTGCAACTATTGTGACAATTATTTGACATATACACCTGTTTAATTTTGGGTTCTCAGCTATGATTTTAATTTAAAATATTAATATCTATTCTTTACAATTTTATAACTAATAATACAAATATTGCTTTTATAATATATACATCTTTCATTTAAAACTTTTTTCACAGCTGATTCTAGTTTTGCGTGTTCAGTAAACTTCCTCTTTCGGTTTTTCAATTACATTCAAAATCAACTCAGCTCTTCATATTTTCATGAAACTTGTAAATTCTAAGTTTCGTTTACATAACTTGTCTCGTTCATGAGATATTGCGCACACGGATATCCATCCATCCATCCTCACACACAGACATCATTGAGAAATTGGTTTTAACGGATTCAGTGGACGTCAAAATATGTATTTCCGCAAAAATCTTTGTATAAGAAAGTAAAAATGTTTTTTTTTTTTAAATTTAAATATAAATAAATATATCATCACGCCTTTTACCCATCATGGATGTGGCACTCTGCTTACACAGATCTCGGTAGGTGATATATTTTTACGTATGAAGTGCGGTTACCAGCCGTCAAATCATAGCCCCCAAAGATGTTAGTGGAGGGGGAACCACAGGGGTAAATTTAAATTTGTAACTATCGACAGTGGGATTCGAACTGAGGATCTCACGATCCACAGTCCGACACGTTACCACGGAGCTATTTACCCCATTATTATTATTTGTTATAAATATTTTTTAGTTGAAAGTAATAAATTTTTTCTCGGAGTATAGGTTCTATGCTGAAAAATATAGAAATGATATCTCTATTCTAATCGTAAGTGGAAAAAAAAAAGTTTATAACTGTTAATTTTAAAGGCTAATGTACAATTGGTAGCACTTAACTCAGCTTAAAGAAACAACTGGACGGATGGCTATACTGAGAGAAAAAATAGTTAATGTAAATAAATTGATTTATTAGAAAAAAAATTATTTTAATGAAATATAAATTTATTAGACGCAAGAAAATATTTATTTAAAACAAGTGTAAGCGATTTATATAAAACAAATTAATTTATTTAATTCACTATTTATTTGAATTTAATAAATGTATTTGAATTAAATATAAAATTATATAATTTTAATAAATAATATATTTAATTTGAGTATTGATAATAATCAATTACTGATATTTATTTACTAGAAACTAATGAAAATATATTAAATTTAAATAAATAAAATTAAATATAATTTTTTTTATTTAAAACTTATATTTTTCTATGAGTGTAGATAAGATAGCTATTGAAGTACTGTTCATGTAATCAGAAACCATTTCAATAATTTAATTATACAATGATAAATAAAGTAGTATTTATTGTATACACTATGTGTAAAACTCATTTAAAAAAATTTCATGCCATGCTATTTTCTATTTTGATAAAAATACTGTTATGGTACTGTATGAAATCGGTTATGACTGTTATGAGCAGGAACACGGACCACCACTATCAAGAAACGCTCATCCCTTCAAAAAATTTATTTTTCAATTATCACACATGTTAAAAAATGACATTTTTCAAACGTTGTTTTGTTTATTTCACGAAGCACAAATTAAACTAAAATGTCAATATATAATTTTTCTTTAGCTTGTAATTCGAAAATGGTGACAGTAAGAGAAAAATATTTTAAATAACAATTATAGATAATATTTGAAATATTATTCTAATAACTAAATTGCCATTAAACCGTAATTTACAGAGATATTTCAAAATAACTTGATAGAACTTCAAGTATATTACCACTTCCAGTTATTGGATTAGCAAAAACAATCCACAGTAAAAAAATTAAATTGCGATTTGTTAATTTTGCGGTTGTTAAGAATTTTTAGTTAATATTAACAAATATTTTGTATTAAATTAACAATTTGAACAAATATCGAAAATACAAATGTCGAATGTTAGAAATATTACAAATTACGAATACAAATCCCGAAAATACATTTGTCGAATCGCCTGGAAATTACAAACCTTGAAAATACATTTCTCGAAAATTACAAATGTCGAAAATACCTTTTCGACATCGAAACATAAATACAACGGTATAACTCTAAAAATTGCGGGTGGCACCAGGAAGAAGCGTTGTGAAATTTGAAGAAAGAGAAGGAACTCAGAAATTTCAATATTGCAAGAAAGGTGGAGAAATATACAGAGATAAAATTAAATGGCGACATATAAAAAATTTATTCTGAAAGAAATTAATATTGGGCAATGTCGTTGAGAAATTTTAAGCGAGTATGACGAAACAGGCGTTCAAGTAGATAGCTAGACATGTGGAGACAAGAATTGCAAAATAAAATAGACAAATCGATCTACAATAAAAAATTCAAATTAATCCATACAACGGTAGGTATATCGTAAATTAGAAAAACATTATAAAGTTAATTGCGCAGTTCTCCGCTTAGTGCTACCCTGTATGTATTTAAATTTATAAACTGTGCCTTTTTGAATCGATAAAAGATAGGTATAGATGTTCTCTGGTGCGTTAAAAATCTGGTCAACATCAAACGCCAAACCTAACCCGAAAAAATGGAGAGAGAAACAAATATGAAAATTTTAAGACAGAGCCATATAAATAAAATTCGTATGAACCTAACGGATTTATGTTGTAAATCTAGGGTAATATCGCTGTCACAAAAAAGCGAAAATGAGTTTACTCCTAAACCTTATTTTCCTGAGTGTTTTAGAGAAAAAAGAAGTAAATAAAAGTTACAGAGAGTTAAATTCTGCATTTAATTCAGCTAACGTATTGCCTTATTTACTTAATTAATATTGAAATTAGGTTTAAAAGTTAGTCGTGGCACATAAAATGATACATATTTGTTTCTTCTTCTTCCAAACTATTTTATATAATATATTTTTGCTCGTAAATTAAGTTACTAGCCGTCAAACTAAATCCAAAGATGATAGTGGAGTGGAACCACAGGAATTATTTGTGTTTGTTTTAGATTTTGTTTACTAGCACTCGCTCTGAGGATACATACAAATCTGCAATTTTAAAATTCCTAACCACAGGAGGAAAGATAAAATAGAAATGATGGGGTAAATAGCTCCGTGGTAACGTGTCGGACTGTAGATCGTGAGATCCTCAGTTCGAATCCCACTGCCGACAGTTACAAATTTTAATTTACCCCTGTGGTTCCCCCTCCTTGGGGGCTATGATTTGACGGCTGGTAACCGCGCTTCATACGCAAAAATATATAACTTACCGAGATCTGCGTAAGCAGAGTGCCACACCCGTAATGGGTAAAAGGCGTGATGATATTATTATTATTATACGACTAATAGGGTAGATCGAAAAACGGATATTTTTCCAAATTGTCGATGGAACAGATCCCAAAAATAATAATACTCGAGAAATACAAAATACAAATCTGCAATTGATTCCTAATTAAAATAAATAAGCAGAATGTCAGACAGACGGATAGAAAAGAAAGGTAACCAGTTTATTTTAATTTTGCCTATATTTACCATTTTTAATTTTCCCTTGTGATTCCTCCTCCATTAACACCTTTTGGGGTTATGGTTTGACAGCTGATAATCGTACTTGACGCGTAAAAATATATCCTATATTTATCATGATTTTTCCAAAATAACAAAAAACAAAACTAGTCTTTATCTTAAATAAAAAGTAACTTAATCTAATTAATTCTAATACATTATACATTTAATCTATTCCATAATTAGACCCCCAGTGACTGTCCATATTTGGAATTTCGGACCAGTACAAATTTGTCTTCGTATTCTATAATATGTCATATATACAACAAATCGTTTCGAAAATATTTAACTATTGCTACACATATAATCACAGTATTATCACAGTATAAGAATTATTCACACAGTAGCGACACTTCCAATATTTTCATGATCCCAGTATTTCAGTGGTGCGCAGCTGGGAATATGGCTGCCTAGTGTTCCCTGATAGGCTATCTTAGTAACCATAGAAAAAAAATATATATTATATGTCAGTGTCAGTTGTATCTGTCATGTTAAATTCATAAAATGAGTGCGAAACAGAGAGGTAAACTTATTTGTACCATGAAAAATTGTAGGAACTTTTATAGTGCAGGTGAAATAATATTTTTAGATTTTATCCCCTTTGCAACTGACAGGTATTCAAATTTCCTGCCTTATGCCGCAGCTGCCAATATGGCCGGTCATCGATCGATGCGACATAAAGGCGAATTTTATTCACAACGGTATGCTTCGTGTAAGCTTGTGTATGTTGCAAACTACATTTTATTCAAGATACCGTGACGTCACGGTATGTTGCGGTATGAAGGTACATTTACAACCAATTTAAGGCCTGCGTAATTCTGACTTCAAGTGGAAATTGTGCTGAGTTCAAATTTGCATCATTTACAACCACTTCTATAGTAAAGTGAAAATACGACAATGACATCTACAGGAAAAACTTGTAATGTTATTGTGCCGGTAAAACTATATTCCAAATATCGGTAATTTGACATTTTTAGCAGAATTATTTTGTTTTTTAAAATTGTTAAACTAATGTAATCAAATACTTCCAGTAAACAAACTTGTTATTTTTAATGTAGTTCTTTGTCCACGCTGCTTCTTTTGTAATTAATAGTTGTAATCTGTACAAGCTTTGTTATAAATCTTAGAATATTGTAAAATCAAATTCATTATTTGTCCTTTCATAGTTATTTTAAAGGAACAGTGAATATCACTGATCAACTGATGATGTAAATAAACAAACGTCAAATTTTTGAAAACGCTATTACAGCGCACCTAGCGTGATAATTTCAAGAATTGCAGTGCGCATGCGAATTTACCCTCGACTTGAAGTGCAAGCTTGCAGCTTGCTAGCTTCGAGTCGACGTGCAATTCAGACACGAAGTACGCTGACTTCAAATTTTGGTTGTGAATGCATTCGTTGCGACCCGCATACCTAGCTTACAATTTTACGCCAGCTTAAAATTGTGCTGGGATAAAATTTGGTTGTAAATGTACCTTGAGTCGCCATACTGACCGCATCTTACGCAGGTCTGGAACTGTGTAACTGAGAGGTTACTATCTCTATCTCATTTCTTTTCAAACAGCTGTCATTTGACAACTAACAAACGCGTTAAGGAGTTCATAAAATGGAGAACGTTAAGATTTTAACTAATAAGAAATAATTACAAGTTTAAGCTACAAAAAATAGATAATACACTCGCCACTAAATATTAAAATCAAAACAAAATTTAAGGTTAACTTGTTTCATGTAATAAATCGACAGAGCATACCAGACAAATTTTATTCTTTCACATACCGTTACGTCATGTTCGTGACGTATAACTTACCGCAACCATATCGGAGCTTACCGACCGTAACTTACCGATCGGTGAATAAAATTTGCCTAAAAAGATCAAAGGGACCGACAGCGAGTGTCGCTACTGTGTGAATTCTTATACTGTGGTATTATGTCCAACAAAATGGCGAAAAATATCTTATTTTTATGCAGGGCAAGAAACCGGTTTATTTAACCGGTATTACTTTAGGGATCAGGGGTTAGATTTAATATTTTAGATATAGTTTCCAGGATAAACTCTTATTTAAATATAAAAATAAATAAATATATCATCACGTCCTTTACTCATATTGACTTTGCTTTCACAGATTTCAGGAAATGATATATTTGTCTACGCGTGAAGTGCAGTTACCTTCCGTCTTTTACAGCACCTAAAGGTATTAGTGAAAGGGAAATCACAGGGGTAAAATTAAAATGACAATTGTTGGCTGCTTTTGCTGTTGGCTTCTTTTTCTCGAAATATGTTCATCTTTCTCTCCCCGAAATTATGCATCCCTTTCTCCTAATTTTTAACATTCCATCTATCTTGTCAATCAATCAAAATTTGCTCACAGAGTCCATTGTACACTCCAAGCCAAAATTCATTATTGTAACATACAAGAAATAGTAATCGAATGTATATATTATGTTGGTATTCATGTACGTGGTTGCGGTGGCAACACTACTTCCGTTGGAAACCAACGTGCTGTTCTGACCTGTTTTTTTTTGTATCAGATGTTGTTTATAATTTACAAGAATATAATCGTTGTTAATCCTGCATTGTGATTATTATTTTGCATCTCAATACACTACAATTGGCTGTAGTATTTTTAAATACATTACAAAATATAATTGAAGTTGTTTATTATTTCTAATATTGCTTTAATTTGAATAAAGTGTTATTAAAGAACATTTTGATACTCAATTGTACAGGCCTTCACTAAACCTCTCAGGAACTCATATCGGTTTGTCGACCAATACCAGTAATACATTTTCTGTTGATAACAAACATTCATGATTTTCAACATCTTCTTTTTTTTGTTAATAGAGTCTGTGACTAATTTTGATTTTTTTATTATTATAAATATAAATAAGAATTTTTTTCTATCAAATCGATGAAATTTTTAAACATTAAAAGGACTACGTGACATAGTTATGGCAGGAGAAAGATGGACATATATGTAGAAAAAGAGATAAATACAAATGACATCTGTTTTAATTTTATATATAGTATATTTTTGAGGTAGGTAAGTTTCTATGCTTTTCTATTGTGATATAAATCATTTTTAACCCTAGAAACTAGAGTTTTACTAGAAATTTTTACTAAATATCAATAGTATTTGTAAATATAGGTTATATAACTGAATTTACAATTAATTTCAATTTGAAAATACCATAAAATTTCAAGATATGTAGTTTTTACTATTATCATTAATTTACTTACTTCATAATTTGTTTCTTTAAATTCGACTTTGGTCACTTGTACATCAATAATACAATCTATACATGAGGTCAGCATGTACTGACAACATATTATTAAAACTAAATTTAAATATCACCTTGTCAACACTCCAAACTTCAAAGTAAGTGAGCAAAATTCAAAGATAATTTTTGTTATTTACTACTATTTAAAGTTGTTATTTGTACAAGTTCTTAAGCCTGTTTTACATTATGCTTTCTTTGGCTAGAAACTTGAACTAGATTTTAGAGACTATATTGTCTAGATCTAGAAGCTAAACTAACTTTTGTAGTACGCAGGGCCGTCGCTACCAGGGGGTGCAATGCGTACATCGCACGCGGGCGGCATCGTCAAGGGGGCGGCAAATTTTAAAACTAAAATAAGCACTCTTTTATCATAATTAACTTTTAAAGATGTAACATGTTTAACACTTGCTTACACTTGAAAAGAGTTTAAAAGGATGGTAACCACTGAAATATGCAGCCCAAAAGTCTTACCGCTGCTGATATCGTGCGCCAGGGAGGAAGCATTCGGAAGCGAAGAGATAGATAATACGAACGAGAAATGTAGTCTGCTATTAACATTTTTGTACTAAACCAAACATATAACATAATAATGAAAATGGAAAACTTAATCTATCTCATTTTTACGTTTCATACAATAAATAGATAATATTCGCAATAATTTTACCGGTTTGACTATTTCACGCACGGCCAATTAATTTACTTTTAAATCGTTAAAAAATATTATTTTATAATAATAGATATTGTGTGTAAACAGAAATAATGTTTATTTTGTTGTTTTTTTTCTACAAAATGTTTTTGTTGTGTTTTTATTTTGTTGTCTGTATAACCTGTTATTTAAATTTACGTTTAAAGTAAATTTATTTGTTCTTAATAAGTGCACATCAATTGATAATTTTTCGAATTACTTAACATTGCCTTTAAATATTTGATTGTCATTTGGCAAACTGAATTTAGTATAGAAGTAAATTTTACTGGAGTTAACCGGGCAATGAAATTTTATCCATACTATAATATAAATAAAGTAAATTATATTAAGGAATATGTGTAGGTATTAGGGTGTCCGTTATTTTGGTAAAGTCAGAAATTTGATGATCTCACCCCCTTTAAAAAATTTGAGCCGACATCCCAGGTCCGTTAAATGACGTTAAAATGTGCCGCAAGAGGGCTCAGTATTTGCATGTAGTTTAAATGGGGAAATTGACTTTTTCTATACTTTTATAGGTAGATAAGTATATATTTTTTTATATTTTCGAACTAAAAATATTTCAGGACCAAAATTTAAGTCATTTGGATAAAAATCAACGGCATAGCGTCAATTTGAGTAATATTTTTAAAATCGTTTAACGCACAACCATGAAAAAAAAACAGATTTTAGTAGTTAGAATTGAGTACCTATGCAACAAAAAATATAATGATACGTGAAACAGCATACAGGTACAACCCATGTTTATGGTATAAAACAAAATATTAAAATTAATTTAAAAAGCCATTTTTTAACCGTCAAACATATTACTTTACCTAAATTTTACATTTTATCAGTTCACCTTATATGTAGGGTTATTACAACCACTAGAAGATAATAAACTTGAATATCATAATGTCTTCAAATTATTGTTAGTGTTCCATCAATTTTTGGGATGAGAGCGGAAATAATACAGTTTTTGTCATTTTTATGCTTTCAACATCGTATTATTGAAAGTCACACTACGTCGTTGATTTTAATCCAAATGACTTTAATTTTGGACTGCCTCAAAGCTTATTTCACAAGCCTTCAGGTAGAAATGGGGTATCGAATCAAATTTTTATTATTACTCGTATTATGACTATGAGTAGTTTTCGAGGGTGACAGCATCAAATTTCCGTCTTTGCCAAAATAACGAACACCTTAGTGGGTATATGTTAGTCTGTTTTTTGATATCCATGTTTAAATAATCGAAATAAATCTACTCACATTTATAAAAATATATCAATCAATATAAGTTACGGACAAAATTAAGGGGGCGCCAAATGTGTTATTGCACGCGGGCGGCCAAATGCCTAGCGACGGCGACGGCCCTGTGTAGTAGTTGCAAGGTCATTCGTCAAGTAATGCTGTCAATCCAACAACAACAAAAAAAAAAAACAGTTTTGAGCAAGGTTTTGACGTTCTGAGTGAGTTTTAAAATGAATAGCACAAAACATAAATAGAAAATCCATTTAAATATTAAAATATATGAAATATAAACGTCAAACAAAATCGGATAACAGATGAGATTTAAATTACGTTTCAGTGCGCAGGTCTAACATGAAACTTGAATCAAAATTTAATCCGGATCTAGTTTTTAAAGACGATTCTAGTACGATACTTGAATTGACTTTCTCTTGAATGGGATCATACACCTTTTTTCATTTTTTTTTTCCTGTAAGTTTGAGTAAAATTATAAATATAGATAATAATTTTAATGTTAAAAGGCATTTAGTTAAGATACGATTTTTTGAAATTGGCATCCCATTTCAAATTTTTCGCTTGTGACGTCGGCACCTACGTCATCTTGTAATTCTACGAAACACGCTCTTGCGGAGAGCGAGGAACTACACCAACCGTCAAATTATTGTTATTTACTGAGCGTTTTTACAAACATAGTTTATTCACATTACAAGGGCAAAATAATATAACAAATATAATAAACATATGTTTATTTTGAAAATCGTTGTTAACTGCAACATATGACTTGATTTGTGTACTTCTCATGGCATCATCCCCCAACACTTGGGCGAATCTTACGAATTATTTCGATTTGAGAATAACCAAGCTGTTGATAAAACTTGATGCAGCATATTTCGAGCGAAATGAAAATGCGCCAAACACATGGAACAACACTTCACTCTACAGCTGTTAAACAAATTAGTATGCAACCAACGACGAAGAAAAAAAATCAGACATCTATTGTGGAAAGTGATGCCGCCCTACCCTTATTATTTCGCGGGGAAAAAATAAAGGTCGGATAATTTTGGAACAGACCTCGTAATGTACAAGTGCACCTAGTATGAAATTGGTCCAAGTTTCTAGCCGAAAAAGTATAATGTAACAGAAGCTTTAAGCATGCATTACACGATGATATTTTTCTTTTCATGTGACTTTAAACGTGTCTTTATAATTGACCTTATTAGTCTATTTAGACGATCAAGATTTAAATTTCAAAACTCCGTCATACAGAATGCGGCACAGAAACTTACTGATTTAAAAGGGCAATAAAAAAAATAGTAGCGACTGTGGGTAGTAAGCAGTATAAATTTGATAGGACCACTGACGAAATCATGGTAGGAGAACTGGGTACGGTTGAAACAGTTTTGCTCTTATTAACCATAGGGTCCGTGAAGTGGGCGACCACGTAAAAGCACAAATAACTAAATATATACGGAACGTTTGTGATTGGTTTGTGCTTGATTGTGCTCTATAAATAAACTCAGCGACCCTTATAGTTCCTTAGTTATAAACAATTTAAATGTCGTCGCCAACTTCACCCTCGACGACCACATGTGAAGCACAAACAACAAGAAATACATCAAACGTTTGTGCTTCGTTTGTGCTTCAAGGATATATGTCTAAAAACACAGCGCCCACAATAGACCGGAAGTTAGAGCGTAATTAAATGTGGTCGCCAACTTCACGCCTAGCGACCACATGTAAAGCACAAGCAGCAAGAAGTACATCAAACATTTGTGCTTCGTTTATGCTTCAAGGATATATGTCTAAAACACAGCGCCCCCAATAGACCGGAAGTTAGAGCGTATTTAATTGTGGTCGCCAACTTCATGCTTGGCGATCACAAATGAAGCACAAACAAAAAGACATACACCAAACGTTTGTGCTTCGTTTGTGTTTCAAGGATATATGTCTAAAAACACAGCGCCCTCAATAGACCGGCAATTAGAGCGTATTTAAATGTGGCCGCCAACTTCACGCCTGACGATCACGTGTGAAGCACAAACAACAAGACATACATCAAACGTTTGTGCTTCAAGGACATATGTCTAAAAAGCACAGCGACCCGAATAGACCGGAAGTTATAGCGTTTTTAAATGTGATCGGCCACTTCACGTCTGGCGACCACATGTGAAGCACAAACAACAAGAATAGACAGGAATTTAGAGCGTATTTAAATGTGGTCGCCAACTTCATGACTGGCGACCACGTGTGAAGCACAAACAACAAGACGTACATCAAACGTTTGTGCTTAGTTTGTGCTTCAAGGATATATGTCTATAAACACAGGGATCACAATGAACCGGAAGTTAGAACGTATCTTAATGTGGTCGCCAACTTCACACCTAGCGACGACATGTGAAGCTCAAACAACGTGACATGTCTTATCAACCTAATGCTGCAATCGAGTTGCTAAGAAAAAATTGTTAAACACATTGCAACCAAAATAATATGTTAGCAACATTCTAAGTTAACATTTTTTTTTTTGCAGAATTGGGTCGAATGTGTATTTCTTGGTTAAATGAGAGTTAGCCATTTTAGATGTATCGTAGTTTTCTAAAACTTTTCATAGGCCACTATATAATGCTTCGAACATTCGAAATTTTTACTTTATGCTGATGACTTAAAATTATTTAAAACTATAAAAAGCGAAAGTGATAACTTGCAACTTCAAAGTGACTTAAATCAGCTACAGAATTACTGTAAGCTTAATTATTTATCTCTTAATGTCTCCAAATGCTATGTTGTGAACTTTACTAGGAATCAAGAATCCATCTTATTTAATTATAAAATTGAAAGCATCGTCATTGAAAACAAACAAATGGTTAAAGATTTGGGTGTTTTATTTGATTCCAAATTATTGCTGAATCATCATGTGGACAATTGTGTAAAGCAATCTTACAGGATATTAGGTTTCATTTTGAGAAACTGTAAAAACTTCAGTGATCCTGGTGCTCTAATAAATTTATATAACGCACTGGTCCGTTCTAAACTTGAATATGCATCAATAATTTGGAACCCATTTTACAATAAAAACATAAGACTTGTTGAAAATGTTCAAAAAAAATTCTTAAATGTATTGTGTTACAAATTTAACATTGAAATCTCTGATTATGCTATGAGACTAAAATATTTTAATTTGCAATCTTTGGAAAATAGGAGAACTTTATCTGATGTGATTTTTTTATATAAAATAATTAATAATTTGATTTACTCAAACAACATAATTAATAACCTGAATTTTTATGTTCCCATTAAGAATACGAGGTCGACTAATTTATTTTACTTACCTTTAAGTAAAACAAATAATAACAAAAATTCTCCTCTCAACAGAATCATGTCCATATACAACTCCAAATATGAGCACATTGACATATTTCACCTCTCGTTAGCACAATTTAAAAAATCTGTGATCAATGCTAATAATTAATGCACTGTGTTATGCTGTATTATTGATAATTTGTTATTTTACATCAACTTCTTTTTGGGTTTATTGCTTCTTTAATTTTGTTTAAAAAAAAAAAAATAATGTATGTATTATTATACTTGTTATTGCTACGTATACTAAATGTTTAACTTTGTAATAATTAATAGTAATTCGTGGAAACCTTTTATTGGTTATTTTGGACTGTAGGTTTTCTAAATAAATAAATAAATAAATAAATAAATAAATAAATAATGACGAAAAAATGGTTTTGGTCGTTTTTTTTTTTTTCATTTGTGTACATTTTTGTGTCACAGAATTATTATGAACAAAAAAATCTGTCGTGACATACAGTAAAATTATCTTCAGAAAAATGTTCAGAAAAATGCACAGACAAATATAAACTACGTTCAATATTTTTACAGAATTTCTCTCAGAAAATACGCAGAAAATATGTATAAGCCCATTTAAAGTAGATAATGTTTTTGAACTAAATAAATTTATTATTTTCATCCGACCTCGACAAAATAAATTCTCCCTCATATAAGACATTTCACTTAATAAAACCATGCATTTTTTTTTTTTAATTGATCGTTATTTACCCTTCAAAAAAATTCTTGAAAATGGCGTATTTTTCATGCCGCCAGAGTGTACTACCCCCTTAAAAGTAATGTTTATGTATCACAAAATAATGTTAAGACTTCATTTTTCTATCTAGTACAATGCAAATAAAAATAAGAACTATAATTACAACTTTTGTGCTGTTTGTATTTGACAAAAAACAAAGCATACAAAAATAAATTTATGCAGTCAAAAGCTACAGTTTTCAGTTCTTCATTTAGAAGTTAAAGAACGCATATACCCTCTTCTCGTCGTTTTAGACAATAATTTCTGTACCACCCTCTTTCTTTACATTAATGCTATTATTTTTAAATCTACGGCTACTACTTTGATTACCGAAGTTAACAGTAACAACAATTTAAAATTATATTCTTCCATAGCATTTATTTTGACAGTTAACAACTCACAGCTGATAGGTGGAAGTAGTATTTGCGCATGCGTATCCGCAGAATAATGAATAAAATTCTGTAGCAATAGCATACACAGTTACATAATTCTGAGCAGAAAAATTTACGGTTTTCTGATACAGGATTTTGAACAAAATTCTGAACATAATTTTTATTATAAGGAATAGAAAAATTTTCTTCATAATGAAATTTTATTATATTAAGTGTACTATTTGATGACAGATACAGAATTTTTTTTAAAATCAGGTATACATGATACGATTATCAACTTTTATTTTTCAAATGGAAACCTAAACTTGTTTTACTAAAATAAAAACCGCCATTTTTTTCTCTTTTTCGACGATGTATTACTTGTCATAAACTAATATGAAAAAAATCGAGATAAATAAGATAATTGGAAAATATCAGAAATTATTTTTATTCAAATAACTATGCGAAATCAAACAAAAATTACTTTACAAAGCACGTAAAACAGGTAACAAATAAACATCTGCTTTATTGTCATTATTTTAGTTTGTTTCACCTTGTTACATTTTGTTTAATTTAGCTACCTATAACATTTAAATAAGAATAATGTCTGATATTTCTCAATTACATTTCACGAAAATACATTTCTCGAATATACAAATGTCAAAATTCAGAGTTTGTACATTTATCGAAAATACAAATCTCGAAAATACATTTGTCGAAAGCAAACAATACCAAATATCGTAATTTCATCTAGTGAGCAATGATTACAATTACGACATTTGGTATTGTTCGCTTTCGACAAATGTAGTTTCGAGAATTGTAACATTCGAAATTTGTAAAATTCAAGCTATTCGACAAATGTATTTTCGAGTTTTGTAACATTAGACATTTGTAACTTTTCCAACATTCGACTTTCGTATTATCGAAAAATGTACAATTCCTCATCGTAATTTTCGACATTTGTATATTCCAGAAATGTATTTTTATTTTCGAGATTTGTATTTTCGTGAAATGTTTTTTCGAGAAATGTGCTGTTACCCATATTTCCAACATTAGACAATAAATTGTATTTTTGATAAATGTACAAACTCAGAATTTAATTTTTTACTTTTGTACATTCGAGAAATGTAATTTTTTTTTGATCGGAGGAAAACTGACTCCTCCGCTGTGTTTTCTAACCGCAAAGTGCACTAATCCGGTATTTTAGTGTCGTTGCTAGGTTACAATAAGTTACAGTACGGGAATATCTTTTCCGGACACTGGCAAAGTATTCCCGTACGATGTACATAGTTTTTAAAATAAATTTAACGCTTGTGAAAATAAATAAACTATGGATAAGCTATCCTCAGATATTTTTATCAAAACAAAGCAATATTTTTATGTCTTGTTGGTTGTCTGACTTTTATAAATGAAATATAAAATAACAAATGATTGAATATAAACCGATCGAAAAAATAAATAGTATGTGTACTACGTAGGAAAAGTAAACTTCCCGCACGTCTGGTGTTACAGGCCTCGCCTACGGCTCTTCACCATCGTCCGAGAATATATCACTTTTCCTACTAGATACACATTTATACTATTTCGTGATTTGTATTTTCG
This sequence comes from Poecilus cupreus, assembly GCA_963942605.1. Lineage (NCBI taxonomy): Eukaryota > Metazoa > Arthropoda > Insecta > Coleoptera > Carabidae > Poecilus > Poecilus cupreus. The sequence continues at coordinate 27,464,913 of OZ012715.1, forward strand.
TGAAATGTTTTTTTCGAGAAGTGTATGCATTCCCTTATTTAGTACTATTTAAAATACTTGAAATAATAAAATAGGGCGGAATTTTTACATAAGAACATATGCGGTTGATAGATTAGAATCGGCCCTGAGCGTAGTTAAAGTCACACATCAAAGAAACTGAAACGTGATTATGAAATAAAAAATAGGAAATTAGAAAAATAAAATAAAAACAAGGAACTGTTTCTATTGTTATAAAATTAGTTTCAGTTGCTTACTCAAAATGAATAATGAAATCATTCGAAACTCTAACAAGAAGATAGAACAGAACCTACATCGTTAAACATGTTTCAAAGAATTTGTTTGATTATGGTGTCACATTTTGCTGATGTGTGCATTTCAATTTGAAAGAGTGCCTTGTAATTTTATGAAACATGTTTCACATCTGACATTTCATATCTTTGACGTGTGCGCCCTTCATAGTGACATGTTTTTTTCCTATATCAATTAATTGTGTGTACCCTTACATTACATATGCCCTCTTATTATACAGACTTATTCATAAAATATGGAGGTGTTTGAAAATATAGCTAGAGGGACCAAAAATAAAGTTTTTTCCTTAATAAATTTTTGATAAAAACTAAGAAAGTTGCAATCAATTATAAGCATAATGTATTGTAATCGTAAAATTGTTATATAGTTTCAGACTATTTTTTGTTTAAATTTTGTGTAATTATGCGTTCGGTTTTATGTTTTTGTCAGTTGGTTGTTATTTTTATTTTTAAGAAATTTTTAAGTGTGAGTCTGAAGCGTTAGGGTAGTTTTGAAAGGTAATAAATTAAAGAAAAGTGTGACGTGTGACTGCGGCTGGTCTGAGTGACGCCGAATGTGAGATGTTAGAATGAGTGTATGAGGAATAAGAGGTTCTTTTAAGGGTGCATGCGTTTGTAGATTGCTTGTAGAGTAGTGTGTTTTCGGCGGTTGTAGAGAAAGATTGTTTCATATGTAAATTGTAAACTTGTAAATAAACTATACATATACCCTGTACTTTTTTTCTTTAAGTTGTTCTAATGATTTTTTGTTTTCCTATATAGCATATTTTTCTTTATATTATTGTAATTTTTACATTTATATTGTTAACATTTATATCTATTCTATATTATACGTTTTTCTTATGGGTGTTTTTAATTTTATGATATCCGTGTATGTATTATTTTAGTATATTATAATAACATACAATTAACATTTCTTTTTAATTGAACTATGAACATTTGTTGAAAATTTCATAGCTCACAACTGATTATATGTTACAATAATAATGATTATTATTATTATTAGTTGTATAGTTGAATTACGGAATATGAACATGATCAGTTGTACTGTTTGTTCATTACAAATAAATATAATAAATAAACTTCTGCTTGATGGGTTGCTACCAATATCTAATCAGCTCGGAATTTGAACATCCAAGTTCTAAATATAAAATTTATAATTATATTACCATTATATTCTGTGACAACCACAAAACTTTCCGAAAAATTTAATACCTAAACGGTACAAAATATAAAAAAAGGTTACAAATAAAAATTATAGCTAATATTATTCTACGACTTTTTGAATATAATGAAATGTACTTGAACTCGTATATTTACTGAGATAATAAACTAGCACTTTCGATTGATAGATTACTCCCAGAATCTAATCAGCTCGAAACATGGACATCCTAAATCTAAATTTGAAATATGAGATTGATAGCTTCATTAAATTTTTAGTTTTATGGAAAAAAAAATCACACGCACACAGACAGACGTTATCGTGTGATGTTTTCATGACTTTAGAGTTTATTTAATAAATAAAATAAGTTTTATTAATTACTAAGATTTCTACTTACTACTTCTGTCATTATTTGTTGTTGGGTGAATAATTTGAAATTAAAATAACAGTAAAATTATCAAATTCTGTAAGAAAATTTAAAAGAACTTTAAACTGATGTAAATTTTTAGTTACTGAGTTATTGCCAAAAGTTTATTGAAGAAAACACATTATTTTGAGCCCATTTAACTACAATCTGAATCTCCTCTGTACGTTATGAGTCAACCTGTATTTAACAAACACGGTGATTCATAACGTGGGGAAGTGTTGCAAGGGGAGCCCAAAATAATAACTTTTCCTGAAGAAACTTTTGGTAAAAAATCAATATCAAAAAAGTTACAGTAAATTAAAGTTGAATCAATTTAATAAACAGTCGTTACAAACTACAGCGTTTAATTACGTTTTAAATACAAATTGGGAATACTTTAAAGTTAAATGAACTATGTTCAGTTAAAAAAAATAATAGTATATTATCATAAAAGTTACGGCTACTTAATTTTTCTTTTATTGCTTAAAAATATCTGTCCACATGATTGACAGCCATTTAAAAACAAAAATACAACTAGAAAATAAGTTGCATTGACATTCATTTGAATGTCAAATCATTAAACGTCAAATTATGTTAAGTGCAAAATGGTTAATACTTTCCATAACAAAGAATATGTAGACATGATTATGGTTTATAGTAAAAGTTGGGTATATAATTTAAAATTAAAATGACAGCAAATTGTCAATTTTAAAGAAATATATTCTATGGAAACGAGAAAATAATTATTCTTCTCAATTATTTTTAGCAGTATTCAATAGGTAGGCGTTAATTTATAAGAACTTTAATTTATTGCAACTCTTTGGTTGAATTTTTGTCAAAAGTTTATTTAGGAAAAAGCCAAGGAAAAAGAATTACTTTAGGCCCCCTAGCTCTAGCTACTTTCAATCTTTTCCGTACATTATGAATCACCCTGTATTATATTCAGCAAACAATTTCAATCTAGGAAGTACTTTTTTATATCGAATCATAAACAGTAAAATAAATAAATAAACTTCGAAAAGTATATTTTTTACACGTAACATGTGGTTACCATCCATCAAATCACGCCCCCCTAAGATGTTAGTGAAAGAGGAACTACAGAGGTAAAGTTAAAATGGCAATTATCGGCTGTCGGATTCGAACTCAGGATCTCATTATCCTCAGTCCGATGCGTTACCACTGAGCTATATATTATTTGCGAAGGTGGGAAGCAGACAAACTGCTTTAGTAATATGTCGCCTCATGAGTAGATGATAGTGAAATTATATGATTTTCACAAACGACCATGCTCTTCAGTGGGATTCGAACCCACGACCTCTGGTGTGCTAAGCTAGTGACAGGCACTACAAAAACGAACACGACAAGGAGCTATTTACCACCTTATGCAGAATAAAATTTCAAAAAAAAAAAATTCTTCGGAATGCAGTCACTAATTTATTTAAGCTACAAATCCAACGTTTCGGTCATAACTATGACCTTCATCAGGGAAAATTTAGCGTTATTGAAATTTTACAGCTAACATGGAAATTAAAAATATTCTCGTCAATAATAAAAAAATACACAATTACACAACATATTAAAATAAATAAATAAAGTTAAAAATATAAATAATTCCAAATTTCAATAACGCTAAATTTTCCCTGATGAAGATCATAGCTATGACCGAAACGTTGGATTTTTAGCTTAAATAAATTAGTGACTGAATTCCCCAGAAATTTTTTTTTTGTTTTATTTATCATCACAGTCGATCATCGCTCCTTCACTTATGCAGTATGATTCATATTAATGCCACACTATTACTAACTTTTATATTATTTGATTTGATGATGTAGTTTGATATATATATATATATATATATATATATATATATATATATATATATATATATATATATATATATATATATATATCTTTGTTAAAACAGGTCTCGTTTAATTTACAACATAAAATCAAACTCCTAAGCATTAAAACTATGAACAAAGTATCTATATACGTATTTCGAAAGTAGAATTACGAAAGTGCCACCAAGATTATATTACATGCTTATTAAGCCAATGCGGAGTTTTGATTGATTGATTCCTCTGTTTTGCTTACGTCTCGAAATACTTATATGTATATAAATACTTTGTTTATAGTTTCAAAACTTGAGGTTTGACTTAGTTTCATTAAATTAGCTCTTTTTAGCCGTAAACTATGTTCAAAGCAATTCAATAGGAGGGTGTGAGCGTGCCTAAAATTCAATGAGAGCTATCCAATTTGCAATCCTTCCTTCGAAACTTTTCTTATGTTCATTTGTCAAATGTGCAACAATCTAAAATGGCTGAATTTGCAGAGATACGAACAAAAATTCTTTTTTATGTTAGCTCGCTTCGCATGCGCTTTTTCTAAGTCCGCAGAACTCACGTCCGACAAACTCGAATCACAGTAGATACGCATTTTTAATGAAACCTTTTTATAAATATTAACTCATTTTGATTCATATCTCTGCTAAGTGGGGCATTTTAGATCATTACACATTTGACAAATGAACATTAGACAAGTTTCGAAGGATTGTAAATTAGATAGCACTCATTGAATTTTAGACAGATGCATGCGCTCCCGATTCAAGAATCAATTGACATTACCATGTATAAATAGCAATCGTCTGGATACTTCCGATATAAAATATGAATTATACTGCATAAAAAAGCATGCTACACTCGAAAATTCTACCATTGCACTGCTTCGTGTATACCTTGTTATCTTCAATCACTGCTTTGTTCAAACACAGCCTCATTCATACACCGATTTCTTCTAACACCGCTTTATTCACTGTACGAAAGTCAGTCGTCCTAATGCAGCGCAGAAACAAACCTAATTTAAAATTCATGCCATTTTACTGTTGTTATCGTTTTTTGCATTGATAGTGCATAAAAACAATTTCAAATAAATTAGTACGTTACCTATGGATGCGAAGTCTAAGCATCATCTTGTCAGCATTACAGATTTAGGTTTGTTTTTGTGCTGTATTAGGACGAAAGATTTTCGTACGGTGAATAAAGCGGTGTTAGAAGTAATTGGTTTATGAATGAAGCTGTATTTCAACAAAGCAGTGATTGAAAAATGAAAGCAACTGCTGTTTGACGTTTAAAGAACGAAAAATGAAAGAGATGATATCTCTATTCCACCAATCGCAAGTGAAAAGATTCAAGTTTGTAAGTTCCTCAATCAATACCATTTAGAATTATCAATGAGTTAATCGTCTAAACTTTTAAAATATAAATCATACTTGGAATTACCACTTAGTGGAATTGACATCTATTGGAATTTTCAGAAACAATTTCAATCTTTTAATTTTACAGTAATAAATAAAGTAGTATCTGTTGTATGAACTATAGTTCTGCTTGTTGTTTAAAGATCAAAAAAATCTCACTAATTGTAAGTGGGTAGCTCTGAACACAGTTTTCATTTTTCAATTTATTTTAGATCTTCATTATTTTTGTGCTTGTACTCATGCCTGTCGCATCACTTGGCTAATGGTGATTATCGAGTGACAAACAAGTGCTTGAGTAACTCTTCATTTCTTAATTTCTAAATATTTTTTGAGAAACCATTCCAAACAGAAATTGCAGAATATTTTGTTCTCTATACTTCATTTGAGGTTTAAATAGCTTCGTGTAAACGCATCGGATTGTAAATCATGAAATCTACAGTTCAATTCCCACAGATGAAAGTTGTCAATGTTAACTTTACCTCTGTTCCACCCGTGGAAGTCCGACACACAAAATGGGTAAATGGTGCGATTATTGGATCCCCAGTTCGATTCTTCCTCCGCTAAGATCCTTGAGGGCCGAAACTTGACGGCTGGTAGCCGCAGTTCACAGGGTAACACCACATTTCTCGAAAAAACATTTCACGAAAATACATTTTCGATTATACAAATGTCGAACATTACGATGAGGAATTGCATATTTACCGAAAAAACAAATGACGAATGTTACAAAACTCGAAAATAGGTACATTTGTCGAATAGCTTGGAAATTACAAACCTCGAAAATACTTTTCTCGAATATTAAAAATGCCGTAGTTCCATCTATTGAGCAATTATTACAATTCGACATTAGTTATGTTTCGCTGTCGACAAATGTATTTTCGAGATTTGTAACATTCGCCATTTGTAATATTCGAGAAATGCATATTCGAGGTTTGTAATATCCAAGCTATTCGACAAATATATTTTCGAGTTTTGTAACATTCGACATTTGTATCTTTTCCAACATTCGTCTTTTGTATTATCGGAAAATGTACAATTCCTCATCGTAATTTTCGACAATTGTATAATTCGAGAAATCCATTTTCGTGATTTGTATTTTCGTGAAAAGTTTTCCCACTTCCATGAAATAATATTTCAATTACCGAGATCTACTTAAGCAGAGTGTCACTCCCAAATTGGGTAAATATCGTGATAATATATCTTTTTATATTTTACTTGCAACAATATGTTCTCTAAAATAAATTAGATAGTTCATCTGAAAAATAGTTAACTAATTAGTCACTCTCTAGATGTTAAATTTAAATATTACAAACTATTTATGTAGATTTAAAAAAAGCTTTAACTGGTATTCTATTAAAAAAAAAAGCATATTAAAGAAGTGACAGGTGTGTAAATGTCTATAAAATAATAATAATCCTTTATAACATTTTTTTTACGAACTAACTACTTTGGACATATTCCGCCTCATGAGTGGATAATTGTGAATTGGAAGAACAACACAAACGACCATACTCTGTAGTGGGATTCGAACCCACAATCTCTGGTGTGCTATGCCTGCAACAGACACTACACCACCGAGATCGGTAAAAAAAATTATTTAAAAAACTGCTTATCAAATCGATAAGTAAATTTGTATGTATAATTTTTTAATTGGTACCATTGAATTTATTTTTATTAAATTATTTGAAAGTTGATATCAATTCTGATTTATGAACAAAATATTAAGAGAAAATTTTAAGTAACTACCACAAACCTTCTAAAACAAAATATTGCGTATTGAAATAAAGGCTCTTTCGATACGCAATTCCTTTCGTAATGACTCCATTATAATAATAATATTTTGTTTTTGTTTTACAACAATATAATAGTCGAAAAATGATACAGCTGTGTTTAATTAATGTACTCTGTCTCTTAATGAACCACCCCGTGATCAATATATTTCATTAAAGACTAAACGATGAAAATAACAATTTAAGTTATTCATTACAGACATTCGCGATATAAATATTCAAACAAACGCATCATATTACAGGATACAGTCACCAGTGAGATCAGATCATGCCTTGAGCCTTTGACCACATGCATCGCAACTATTTTGAATATATGTATGTACACCCAGGGAAAATAAATTTCGAAAATATAAATTATCATATTAGACTAACTTTTTAACAAACCATTAGTATTTTGTATCAGGAAACAAATCAATACATTAAAAACAGTATTTATTGTAAACTAATCGCAAATAGATATTAAAATTTGCAATATTTGTAAAAAAAATAAATTAAAGAAACAATTTATAAAATGAATAAAATAAAAGTAAAGTTGTGTTCAGAGCTACCCAATTATCAATTACGATTAGCAATTAAAACTAACAGTTTCGCTTTGAGTTATGGGTACTAATGAAAGCGTTCACATTTACAAAATTAATTAATTATATGTACTGATTAAAAAGCTTGCAAACTCCAAACTAGTCAATTGCAACTAATAGGATAGAGATATCGTCTCTCCATTTTTCGGTCTTTAAACTTCAAACAACATAAAACCGAACTAGAATTTATTTTAACTAAGTTTGACACATAAATTATATAGTTTATACAACAAATACTACTTTATTTGTCATCGTAAAATTCTATTATTAAACTGTTTTAGATTATTTCAAAAATATTTCAATTACTTCCACTAAATGGTAATTCTAAGTACAATTCATATTTTTAAATTGGCAGATAATTGAAAAGCCGCATATGACGTCAGATAGGCCCGGCATAAATTGAAGGTTACATATCAGGTGATACAAATTATTCATTTATTTTACCCCTTAAATTGAACGAGTGTGTTGTCATGTATTGCTTGGCTATTATCGGTTTAAAATTTAGTTATTTTATTTATTAATTTATCAAAGTATGGAATGCTAGAATAACTAAGAAGTATATACAAGGAAGACCTATGAAGACATGGGAGAACAGCACAGAAGAAATAATAAATGCAAACAAAATCAACAGTCAAGAAGCGTGAAAAAGGCGAAGAATAGAATACTAAATATAATTTTAAAACAATAATAATAGTATAAACTGATTTAAAAAGATTATAATAATATAATTTATTACATTATAATTAAAATATATTTGTATTTATATCTTTCCCTTTCAATATATCCTATCTTCTCTTGCCCTTCACATGTCACGTATCCCTTCTATTAATTTTTAATTATTTTATAACTATAACTAAAAATAATTCATCAATTTAAAAATATGGATATTTCATTTTATTGTCTAAAATAATAAATCATAATTTGGTTTTATTTGAACCTTACCCTTAATTTAAATTTTCTAACTTCAAATATTAAAACAAGGAAAAACAAAGAATACAAGTAAAATATTTTATCTACTTCTTTAAAAAAAAAAGCAATAATATAATTAATCGTGGGCGTTGCAAGTAAAGTCGGATTTCGTTTTCTTTAACTATATAATCGTAAATAACACATGTCGGAAGGGCTGACGTAATAGTACATTGACTCATGTAATAAATAGGAGTCTCAACACAAAACGACTTTGAATTTTTGTAGATACTTATTCAGTACATGCACAATAAAAAGTAATAAATGAAAAGTACATACCAGTGCTAGAATTTTCATAAATATCCACGTCGTTTCGTTCTAACTTATTGTTCTCCAAATAATTCACACCAACGTCTTGCCAACTATCACCAATGTCATCGAACACTACAATTTCACCACCGACTGCCACCTTCTCGGCAGGACTCGTTCTAATGCTGGGTGACTCCGAATTATCGAATTGTTTTTCTAATCGCTGATGCTTCACTGAACTAACTTCCGAAGAAAATATTGTCTCGGTAAATTCGCGGGCAGTTTTTAACTTCTTCGCTTCTCCACAAGAACCTCTTAGTTCCCAAACACTTTGATTGGTGGGTGACTTGCTGGATTTCTTTTTATCGAACTCATCATTCGTCATGCAGTTTCGAACTTTTCTCGTAGCTTTGCTACGACTCTGGGAGAAAATTTCTCTCCCTCCCGCAATTTCAATGATTCTACAAATAAATAAACAATTATTAATACAACATGGGATTATTCTATGATGAATGAAAGCACATGTGTTTTACAATGTGTCATCAATAAAGAGTGACGTATTAAGCAATACAAGCGTCCAAATCGCGCAATATTTTACGTCCTTTTCGATTATTATTGCATATTAGTAATTAGGCGGACACAAACTACATAGCACACTAAATATATTAGTTTTCATTTATATTATAACAAGCATAAAATTTTGATTTTCAACTGCTTCTTAAAACTGCGATTCGACGCCTCGCCCCAATATATTTCGCACTAGTCGAGCATCATAATTATCTAGAAGCTAGATAATACGTTATTGTCAATAGATTCATTAAAAGTCAATAAAGTGACAAAATGAAAACACCTTATAGCAGTTCCTGAGTTAAAAATGCACGAACAGAGTGAGATAAGAAAATTAGCAACTATAATTAGAAGAAATCAAGCATGAAACTCACCTATCGGTACCCCTGTCTATATTCATGACAGCTTCAATAACGTTGTCAGTGGGCACATGATCTTTAGTAGAAATAACTATAGGATTCAGGTTGACATCACTTCGTGGTCGACACTTAGGAAATAACTTAGTAATTTGCTCGGCACTGTCGCACACACTGTTACTGCTGCAAACATCAACGTTGTCCAACTGCAGAGCCAGACTTGTCATTTCGGTTTAAATTACATGTAGTTACATTATTGTAACAAAATTAACTCCATCACATCTAGAAAACAATTTAAAAATTTTATATATACACATATATACATACATATATACATCTAACATACTAGTATATAAGTACCACACGATTCGCATACGGATTGTCAAGAAACTTGTAAAATCAATATTATAACTGGAACTCTACACTTGTAGTGGAAACATGTCGGAAGTTCACAACATACCAATATTAGAAAAATTGTTACAAATTATATAATTTTAACAAAATCAGACAAAATTTTAAAATCATAAATAGAAAATTTTCTCCTCAACAATCACTTATATACTGAGACCAATCGATACACCTATGCACAAAACTAATGGAATCATGGGTATTCTGTCAAAATTTCGTATTTTCAAATTTTCGTAATTTAATAACATTAAATTCCATATTACAATGTTATTATGTATAGTAACTTTGGTTAATAATTTAAATTTATGGAATTATATTTGTAAAATAAGTTACAATTATTCAGTTCAGTTTACATTTTTCTAAATACAATAGTTATTTATTACTTAATTAATTTAAAGTTTATACTTTCAAGTGATTACATGATGATCATTAATGTTTTTTTAAAAATGTGAACTTGTTGGAAAAATATTGAATTAGAATAATTTCAAATTTATGTATCATACAAATTACAGCTTGTACTATGTATTAAGATAATTTTTATATATAAATGTATGTATTTATATCAACAAATACGGTTCAAATGTCAATTTCTTTTGCTAACCTAAATGTGTATGACTTGAATAAAATTTTCGTTCTTTTCTCTGAATCATAAGTGTATCTACATTAGTGTTACAGTGCTGTTAAATATAAATTTTTAGTGTTTAATAGTCATTTAATTTTACCTCAAAAACTATTTCCGTATTCATTTCACTCCACAATCTGACGTTCACAAACAATAACAGTAGTGACACCATTGATACTTGCGAAAAAAGCCACCAGGAGGCAGGGCAGTACATTCTTGATACTTTAAAATTAACTTCATTATAATATAAATCAACAAATACATAATATAATTGACTTTAATTTACTCACTATCAGAAAACGATAAAAATATATATTTATTTCATAAAAAAACATATGATGTGTATCAGCAGTCGGGAAATACAAAAATTATGGCTAAATAAAGTAAATCTAGTTAAAATAAAATTGTCCTTGTTCCACTTTTTGAATTATAATCATTATATTAGATTACAAAATATTTTTATTTGAAAAAACTATTTTATTAAACAAACCACAAAATTAGAGGTACCTATGAAAATTTTTAAAATAGATAATTCATTGATTGAATAATGCCGTATTTTTAATGAATTATAAAATTATGCCGAGGACATAATAAATCCCAAAATTCATGAAATTTTTTATTACAAAAGTATAACAATATTGTAAAGTTATATCTATTCATAATATACATACGATGAACAAGAGAGTTAACATCTCGTTTAACAAGTATCAATGCGTAAATATGAATAAAAAAAATCACAATGAGTTACATAATGCAAGACTCTACACATGACATTCTTCATATCGAGGGGCTTCCTGCTAGAAGGGCGTATCTTCATATTTACGTTTTTTTTTTTTTTTGTTAATATGTCCTCATGGCAAGAAACCCTCGATATATACAAAAAATAACATTTTGCTTACAAAAGAAAAAAAAGTTATTCGTATTATATACTAGTTCTAGTAAATTCAGTAATACAAATTACAATTTTAATTTTTACTACTGATTTAATATTGTATAAGTACAAGATAATTTAATTTAAATTGTTTGAAAAAAAAAAAAATAAATGTTTCTGAAAACATCAGAAAATTGTCATGTTTCTCATATTTACAAATATTTAACTTTCATGATAAAACTATAACAAATTTGTACAAACGTGACTTCTATTCATGATATAACAGATAAACATTTAGCGAAAATATATGAGATTTAACACAGTTCTCATGAGTACACATTTGTATATAAAAAATCCCAATCAAATTAAATAATGCAAGAATGTAAGCATAACATTCTTCACTAAACAAAAATAACATTCTGATAGAAAGGAATTATAATTCTCATTATAATCTAGTTTTGACAAATTCCTTAATATAAATTTACTTATATTACTGAATAAGTCCATGATAATAGTTATAATTTAAATCACTTGACAAAAAATGATATTAATATAAGAATATTAAGAAATTTTTTATTACAAAAGTATAACAAATATTGTAAAGTTATATCTATTCATAATATACATACGATGAATAGGATAGTTAACATCTCGGATAACATGTATCAATGGGTACAAATTTGATTTAAAAAATCACAATGAATTATATAATACAAAACAGTGAACATAACATTCTTCATATTGAGGGCTTCTTCCTAGAAAGGCGTATCTTCATATTTACGTTTTTTTTGTTAATACGTCGTTATGGCAAGAAACCCTCGATATATACAAAAAATAATATTTTACTTACGAAAGAAAAAATAATTCGTATTACATCCTAGTTTTTGTAAATTCAGTAATACAAATTACAATTTTAATTTTTATTACTGATTTAATATTGCATAAGTACAAGATAATTTAATTTCAATTGTTTAACAAAAAAATTAAATGTATCTGAGAACATATAAAAAAATTGTCATGATTCTCATATTTATAAATGATTAATTTTAAACTAGAACAAATTTGTACAAACATGACTTCTATTCATAATATAACAGATAAACATATGTTATATATATATATGAGATTTTACACAGTTCTCATGAGTACAAATTTGTATTTAAAAATCACAATGAAATTAAATAATGCAAGAAAGTGAATATAACATTATCCATATAATCAAAAATAATATTCTGATAGAAAAGAAATTATGATTCTCATAAAATTCTAGTTTTAGACAAATTCTCTAATATAAATTTACTTATATTATTGAATAAGTTCAAGATAATAGTTATAATTTAAATCACTTGACTAAAAATGAAATTACTATGAAAGTATTAAGAAATAATTCTCATATTTACAAATATTAACTGATTTGTTCATTTATAACAATCGAGAAATTATCACTTTTGAATGTATTTAAATTTGTACTAAAATGAACATATTAAATTAAACATGATGTACAAATATATTAACTTATACGCATTACACAAAAAATTTGATACTAAATAATACTTTCTGTTTTAATACTGCGAGAGTAAATGAAACTATATAAATTGTTTAAAAAAAAATATATTTTGAAAACATACAAAATTGTTGGAATTATCTTATCATAAACATATAACAAACTTTCTTTCTTGTCTAGCAATAAAATAAAAAAAGCGCATCAAAAAATGAGCGATTTCGATGCGACATTTTTCTTTTATTTTATTCTTAGATTGAAATATCGGCCCTAAGTTTAATAAACTAATGAATTTAAATATATAATTATCCAGCCCAATTCTCTAACTCAGTTGTTAATTTTTAACCATTTGATAAGATTTTAATTCAATGAAATTTATTAACATAGAAGAAAAATCAAACTGTCACTTTTAACATTTATTTCTAATTGTCAAAAATATTAGTAAGGGGCTAAAAATTAACAACTGAGAGAATTGGGCCGATTGTTACCTGTTTTAATTATTTTAGGACACATACACAATTGTTAAAACTTATTCTTATGTACAAATATAATTTCTTTCATTACAGTATTTATACATAAAATAAGTGTCATTCTGCGACAATATTAAAATAATGTTATGTACAATATATCTAGTAAACCCTGAAGTATGTACATATTCTATACAAAAATGACCATGTAATATGAAGCAAAACAATTACATATAAAACTTTACATATCGTTAACAAAGTTTAATTTTTTGGCACTTGAGAAAAAGAAGTGTTTAGTACATTTTCGCTGGGTAGGTATTTCTAAATACGGAGTCGAGGAGATCGGATTGAATGATTCGTGTCGTCCTGGGTCGAAGTCACGGGCGCGAGGGCTTTGGAATGATGCACTGTAAACATTTTGAAAAAATATTGAATTGTATACAAAAAATTATTTTAAAGTATCTCATGCTATTATTTTTTTGAATTATAATGTATCGTTTTAAATTAGGAACTTTTTGTATTTATTAAACCATAAATTATGAAACTAAATATACAACACATATTTCGAAAAGTCCAAACTGATTCTATTTGTAGTAAAAGAGATTCATTAAATTTATTTTATAGAATTAGTATATTACTTACTCTAATTGGCCTAGCAGCGACAAGTTGGCACTGCTATATCCGGATGGCGGGGTTGATTGTACTGATGTGCGGCTCAGATGTTCGTTGTTGGGGGGAGTAACGGGTTCTCCATTCGGAAATGGAGAAACTCTCTCAGGAACAAAAATCCGTCCTTCCTGCGAACAAAATTGGAAGCTATAAAATGAAATAAAGGATTTGCAAGCAAATTTTGACCCTTACAATATTCCTGCCTTCTTCCTTGGCAATTTTTCGCTGCTTCATCATTCGCTGAAGTCGAGGGTGTTTCATAAGGGTTTTGATTGATGGTCGTCTTTTATAATCCTTAGTGGTCATACGGCGTATGATGTTGATGAAATCCTTGGGGACATCTTCAACAAGAATACAAAAAAATATTAATGACACGCGTTAATAATTTGTTATTTATTGTCTTTAGCTTGATTTTAACTTGATTATGATTAATTAAGGTATTTCCAGTAATTATTTATTTAGAAATAAAGATACTTAATTTATGGGAAAATATAACCTGCAATGCTTTCAGTTGGATACAAACCTTTAATCATGTGCATGGGAAAATCACCATTGCGAAGATTATGCCAAAGTTGACCATTGGACGGCAAGTCCATATCGGTAGCTAACTCTAACATGGATATTCCTAGACTAAAGACATCCGCAGCCTTAGAAAATTTTCCTTCCATTAGCTCAACAGCTAAGTACTTCGCATCGCCTTCTACAGCATTGCGGAGGTGTTCTGGGTCTTTTAAATTAATCAGCAATCCAAAATCGCCGAGTTTACAAACACCGGTTTCGGTGACAATAATGTTTTCTAATTTTACATCTAAATGTATCAGATTGTTATCATGCAAGTGCTTCAATGCCTGCAATACACACAAACATTAATACTTACAAAATACCCTACAGATTGATTACTCTATACGTATCAATACATATTATACTGGAACCAAGTAATTTAAACCCCGGCCGAAAAAGGAACTAAATTTGACATTTCAATGACATACAGTAACCACGGCAACGTAATTTTGTTTATGCTAACTGTCATTTAACTGTGATAACTTATATTTGTTTACTTTTAAATGTACAAAAGGACTAATGAATAATTTTCCAAATAGTATTGAGGAATTAGGTTCGTTCATTGGTTCTAGTATACTTTTGTTTGTAGAAAAACAATATAATGACAGATAATTCTGTAACTTCAAGAATTATGTTTATTGAGTAAATTGTACATACATTCATAAGACATTAATCTAAGTACATTGAAATTGTCATATGCAACGTATACACATTTAAACTTACTTAAGTATTACTATTAACTCACCAGAAGCATATCAAGTAAAACATTCCAAAGTTGCTGGTCAGTTAACCCGTAACAATCCTCCATGTACTGATCCAAGGAAGCAGAACCCAGTTCCATCTGCAGATATACAAAATCATCTTGTTCCCACGCATTAATTAAGGTAATTATGTGTTCATGTTGAGGAACGTTCTCATAATTCCTGACTTCGGCTACCTTTCCTTCTCTATCACATTCACCACGGAAACTAACTTTCGACACTTTAACAGCATAATACTCTCCATTTTCTCTAAATCGAACTTTGTAGACTTCTCCGAAAGATCCCTCGCCAATTTTTTCTGGGTGTTCAAAACACTGATCGAAATATGACAAACTGATGGATTCATTGAAGATACTGCTCAGATCTAGTAATTTTTTTTAAGGAAAATGTAATACTAGAATTTAAATAATTATCAAAAAAAAAACATATCATGAATAATAAAAGGATACTATCATTTTCTGAACTCATTAGGCAGAGTGGAGGTGTTGATTGCATATGTTTGCAAGACTTTCTTTTACTATTTAGCCTAGGGGGACGAACTCTACGGTCCGAACCGTGCGGGCGAAGTTGCTGTAAAAAAATTACTGTCAATATGTATCCTCAAAAGGTTATAAATATAAACTAACCTTTTTAGTATAATATTGTGGGTTAATCAGCATATCGCAAAACGTAATGTTGGAATCCGTATTGTGAGACATTTTGTTTGTATGCTATAATAAATATTAAAATGAATTAATGAAAAAATAAACCTGCAAAATAATTTTAGGCCTAACATGACTACATTTCGCAACTCGCAATGAATTTGACAGCTGACGTTCAACACCTGCGCTAACTATTGGGAAGTGTCTGAATTACCTACTAGCTATAGATAGTCTAAAATCGTACAGTTGTGACGTAACCAGTTATTTTATTAAAAATATGTCTGTGCTTTAAAGTTTATTTATAGTTAAATTAAACAAACAACTTGATCTGCATCACTTAAAAACGAGCTGATGGGTTAAAATATACATAAAATATGTACTTACACCATGGGTTTAGATAGGGTTTACGATTAATGATGTCTGATTGATAATACTAAATTCACAGGAAGCGAAAAATTTGAGACATTGAAAATTGAAACAAAAAAATGTATTATTCAGCAGTCGACCGTCGTATTGCAAGCACAGGCAAATACAACCAACAAATATAAAAATAAAATATTTCTGTATTTGTTTTTCAGTATTTTTTTTTTTGCATCTATTTCATAAAATATTTGTTTATTTTTAAATAAATTCATAAAATTGCAGATGGGCATATTAGAAAAATAAACTAATTTATAAGTAGCACTTCTAAATTAAATTTCTTATTTAATAAATGTAAAATGGCCTGTTTCTGATGTATGATACGCCGTTTCGGCATAAATTAAGTTTTGAAAAACAGTAGAATCTCGTTAACTTGAAAATGCGTTAATTTGAATATCTCGGTAACGTGAAATTGAAATATTTTCTGTTACTCTGTAGTGTGAACAATGTCTTTATTCTAAAACGTGAACAACGAAATTTAACTCCAATTTTAAGCTTTTAAAAGTTGGCAATAATTGATGTTGATTTTCCCTAACTTTATACTGTGTGCAAGAACCATTCTACAATAGGCTCTTCAACAAATTTTTTTTTTTAGAAACTAAACGTTTATATATGAACATTTTTCGTGTTTTCATCTATGTTGTAATATAATTAAGCTTGTAAATGAATTACGAAAGATTCTATATAAAACCGTGTCACGTCAAAGTGCCTGATGACAGAACAAGCGCCGAATAAATAATAATTTTGAATTCTTGTTGCTGTTGTTTTCACAACTTTTCAATACTTTATAACCATAATTGTAATTTGAAGGAGAATTTAAAGATTTCAACAGATAACAACAAGAACACAATACTCAACGCAAAGATGGTCAAGATTATGCGCGCGCAATCTCTATCTGTCATTCGGCAGTCTGACGTCACAGTTGAATTGAAGGAAAAATAATGTACTTTTAATAATTAATTACAGGCTAATATTTATCTTTTTTGTTTTCAAGGGTATTATTAAAAATTTGTTCCAATGTTCCAAATTTGCTAAATTTTAAAGTAGTTGAAGAGCCTATTGTCTTTGGTTTAGTGCAAGCTAAAGAAATTTGTTTTTTCTTCTTATGTGTAAAAATTGTCCTGAAATTGTTAAAGTTAAGCCGAAGTGTTTATCTTTATCAGAAAAGGTTAAAATTATAGAAGACTATGAAAAATGTTTGAGTATGAGTGTGTTAGCGAAAAAGTACGACAAAGCAACGTCAACAGTTTGTTCAATAAAAAATAAAAAACTGATAATCATCAGTGTTGTATTTCTCAATCTAAAATTTAAAACTAGTATAAGAAAAAGCCATTTTAGTAAGTATTTACACAATACGCAAACAAAAATTACAAAAAATTTTCTAGTGTTACAAAATAAAATATATTGATAAATAAAGTATTTTTAAACAAAATTGTTGAATTTTTTAGTATTTATTCGATAACATAAACATATGCTGTAACGTGAACAGCCTCAAATTTTTCGTGTTCACGGTTTCGGGATTCTACTGTAAATACGCATTTCGACTATATCTTTATAAAAAGGCACAATTATAAATAAATATTTACAATTCATATATAAGAAATTACACATTTTATAAACAAGGTATCAACTTCATATATTGACAGTGTAAAATTTATATATAAATCTTGACTTCACAATCTTATGTTGCACATTTATAAAACTTTGACCTTTACATTAAGGCCGCCAGATGGTGGTAGGACCTGTGTTCAAATGTGGATCGAACCTCAAATATGAAATACTGAATGGATAGCAATCTTTGTGTAGTTGATATGATATGCATTTGTTAGTATAACTATGTTATAAAATTATATGTGTATAACAAAAAATGATGTATTCAATATTTCGTATTTTAGGCTAGATCCACATTTGCACACAGGTCCAAACATCAACTTTTGGGCTTAGGCTCAAAATTTTATAAATATGTAAGTCAGGATTTTATATACCGGTTGTCTACTTTTATTATTATATATAGGACATAGGAAATACGATGTTCAAATTTTTATTAGGCGATAGTTCGTTCCCCATGAATTTTAGAACAAAAATGAAAATACAAAAAAAATGTTCTGAACTGCAAAAAATGAGCCTAAATTTATTGGTGTAGTAAATTTCAGTCGTGAAATAGACGTAAAATATTTTTTTTATCTATTTTAATGATAATTTACTTGTTTAAATTATTTATAAATGGTAAATGTGTCTAGGAATACTGAGAAATAATTTTTTCAAGTCAACATTCATAAAACTATGCCAAATTTCATCTGACAAACTCAAACAATACGACTGTTTGTAAGTATTGTTTACCATGGCACTCTGGAAAAGCTAAAACTTATAAATTTTTTTTTATGTCTATCTCATGACGAAATATTACTACATCAATAAAATTAGGCTTATTTTGTTTCTGAACATGTCTCGTATTGACACTGTTGTTCTGAAATTTATAGGAAATGAAATATCGCCTAATGAAAATTTTAACATTGTATTTCCTATGTCCTATAAAAAAGTAGACAGCCGGTATAAATTTTGCGATGCAAATATATGAAGTTGACATTTTGTAAAATTTGCAATTTATTATAGATAAATTGAAACTATTTATATTTACATACAGCCAAGAACTTTTCTACCGTAAGGTGTATAGTTTTGCTTTTTTATAAATATAAGGCCGAAATGCGTATATATTTCAAAACTTAATTTATGCCGAAACGACGTGCCATACTGATGCAAGAAAAACTTCATTCGCATTCGAAATAGACTAGGACTGGGGTATTATTTGAAATGGATCCAGCAAATAACCCGCTTATTTATCAACATAGCAATTTATTTCACATAACATGTTTTATACAACATACATACATACATAACGGCATGTCCCACTTAGTGGGGTAGCACGAACCCAGAAACACAGTCAATCAACAATTAATCTCCTCCAAACATTCCTATCCTGACACACCACTTTCGCCTCGTCCACATTCATAGTGCGTTTCATACATGCTCGTTTATTCTTCACACTCGGAATCATTCGCTCACGCAACAAACAATCAATCATACCCAACCAGTTATTCCTCGGACGCCCACGCAATCGTTCACCTTCAATCTCAACCACATATATTAGTTTCACCAACCTTTCATTCGACATTCGCTCAACATGTCCAAACCACCTCAACTGACTCACTCCCACTTTCTTAACAACATTCTTCTCAATCTCACATTCATCATACACCAATGTATTCCGTATACGATCACGTCTCATATACCCACATACTCCTCTCAAATATCTCATTTCTACAGCAGTTATACGTCGTTTATGCTTCTTCATCCACAGTAGACATAGCGATATAGATCGTTGTAAAATGTTATTATAATGCGAAAATGGTGGTTAAATATTTAAAATTAATCTATTTTTTAGAACAAAAAACTTTTACGGTAGGTTTTTTGATTTAATAAATTTATTAACAATTTTATTTAAAGTAATTATAGGGATTTATAAAAAATAGCTCTTTTTCAATTTACTGTATTTTCGCATATATTTAATGATTGATCAGTTTACGCTATTTTTATAGTTCATGAAGAACATATATATATATATATACACTGTTATAAAGATTTCGTAACTATTATGTAGGTGGCACCTTTGAAGATTTTTTTAAATTTCAATAAAACTACTGTTTTTATCATATCACGAGCTCTATAAGTATTGATTTCAATATTTTTATATCGATTATATTTTTTCTTTTCTATCAATCACTTAGAAGTAGTTGTAATGTAATTGTAAATAAATTTATGGCAGTAATTCAAAATTTAACTGTATAACAAAATTCGACTTCATTGCTATACATTATTTATTAACTAATTAAATTCTATGGTGATAAAAATATATTTTATTGTTGGCATAAATTTATTTACAATCATATTATTAACCGATATAAAACTATTGAAATCAATGCTTACCGAGGACGTAATACGATAATTATGATAAAAATAGGCGTTTCATTGAAATTATATAATCGTCAAAAGCACCACCTTCATAATCATTAAGAAATCTTTATAATATTCATATAAAGTGTTCTTCATGAGCTATACAGGATGTTTCATAACTTCAGGTACATAAGTTAATGGTATATGTTATTTGATATGCTGACTACGAATCAAAAAAAATTTTTTTTAAATCTTAAATTTATTTTCCATGTTTCCCAGTCTAACATTATTCGTTGCCACTGTCACTGGCTGGATGATTATGTTAATAATTATCGTTTCATTAAAAATAATTAAATTTTGTTTGTATATTTTACTAGTATTATGTAATTTAAATTGTTAGTTATTATCTACTTCATTGTTCGTGTTTAATAGGAAAGCGAATATAGTGCAGTACTGTTTGAGGTAAACAACCCTTAATTTTTCGAATTTAAAAAAAATTGTTTTAGATTTGTAATCAGCATATCAAATAACATATACCATTAACGTATGTACTCGAAGTTATGAAACACCCTGTATACCGTAAACTGATGTTTCATTCATTAAATATACGCGAAATTACAGTAATTTGAAAATGGGCTATTTTTATAAATCTTTATAATTACTTTATATATAAATGTTAATAAATTGATTAAATCAAAAAAACATACCGTTGAAGTTTTAAATTAAAATCCCTGCATTTTAGTGCAAAAAAATTAAAATCAAAGATGGTTGACTGGTTGACATATATTTAATTAATTAATTTAATTTAATTATTTCTATATCTACTCTCTAGAAACCATCAATTTTCATAAAAATCAAGATATATAATTTATTTATTTTACATGTCGACATTCAGAAAATAAACAACAAAATATCATTATATTGTACTGAAATTTTTTATACGTTGTAGTTGTACTCATAGTAGTCAAATAATCAAGGTATTACAAAAACAAATCCATTTTCAAAAAACAATAACTGGTTTAGAGTAAATAATTACCAAAGATTCAAAACTTTAAGAACAATTTTAATAAAATTAGATCATCATTAAATAATAAATCACTAACCGAGATATGCTAAAGCAGAGTGCCACATAAAATTAGTAAGTGGAATAACAATTTATACTGAACAAAAATAATTAAATTTTCGAATTGTTCAAATTCTTTGCGAAATGTATCTACTTAAAATTGTTTGTACATACGAAATTATTTTTTATAAAAAAATACATATATACATGCATATATAACACTAGTGAGTCCGTAAAAATTTCTTTTTGCGTACTTCATAAAACGAAATTAAATTATATAAAAGTAAGGGGAACCAACTTAATTTGTTATTTAAGAGGGGATAAATGCGCAAGAGCGGAAGTTAAAAGTCGCAAAAAAGACGATTTTCAAATGGGTTTTTACAAATTATACAATAGTGTATTTTGTTAGGAATAAATGTGCATGTAAGTTTGAACGATGAACGAAACGAGCCGGACAATTACAGGAGAAGCACACGAAGTATCACATTTACTCCTAGTAACACAATATACTATTGAATTGTTTATAAAAACCCATTTGAAAATCGCTTTTTTTGCGACTTGTATCGCTCTTGCGGCACCATTTACCCCCTTTACATAACAAATTAAGTTGGTATTCCTAACTTTTATAAAATATAAAATCATTTTATGAGGTAGGTACGTAAAAACATTTTTTTTTTTACGGACATCCTAATATAACACTTTAATCCAAAATTGTTTTACCATCGTATTGTTTCTTTCACGCACTGCTTTATAAAAACAATGGACCGTGCAGTTTTTAAAATGGCGGGCTTAGCACAGACGCAAATCAAGTAGAACTAGATCCATGATTCATCAGTTCCACGCTAGATGTAGACGTATGAACACGCGTCATATCTTCATCTAGTGAGAGATCGGTGAAACACAACACTACGAGAAATTGGTTTGAGCCTTCTCTAAATCCATCATTTTATAAAGGGTATAGCCGGATAAGCATACAAAATCTGTCCCCAGTGATTTTTAAAAATCCATATGGCTGATCGATTTCTAATTAAAAATAAAAATTTTCCTGAAAATTTCAAGAAATTAAAATTAGTAAATAATAACACTCGGTGTAGTTTCACAAATTTGTGAAACTACACCGAGTGTTATTATTTACTAATTTTAATTTCTTAAAATAATGTTTCACCGAGAACCTACAACTTCTTCGATTCAAGTTATGAAAATTTCAGCTTTTAAATCCAAAGAGTTACGTCATAATTAAAGAATACGTTTTTTCAGTTTTTAATTTATTGGAACTATTCCACTGAATATTTTTTAACAAGAATTTTTTTAGTAAGAATAATCAATAAGGGACGTTAACACGTAATTTTTTTGTAAGTTTTAACCATTACTTTTTTTTATAAAAAAATTTATCTTTTTTTTAAATATGTTCCTTCAAGGTGTCACTCACGATTTTTTCACTGAATACTCCTCTCTTACTCTTCTTTACTCAATAAAATTTTCAACTTGATCCATTTGGTGCAACATTAATTAAAATCGATATTACTATTGCACTCCAATATATAAAAGTCATACCAAATATTCTAAAACTACAAGTAAAATCTCAGCACATTAACTCAAAAACATACCGTTGTTTCATTGATTAATCAACCAGATACATGCTAAATAATCAAAATAAAACAATTTCTGAATTTCAGTCACATATTCAAATTTTATTTCAATCTCAACCGGTTTCTACCCCACGTGGGACTTCATCAGGAGATTAAAGTCAAAAATTAAAAATAAAATTTGTCATTATTAAAAACATTTTAAAACAAAAAATTATTAATAAATAATTAAAAATGAACAATCGTACTTAAACTTAAACTAATCTAATTAACTAATCAATTAAATAATTAGTAATAATTCTCCATATTGTGTAAAGTACGATTGTTCGTTTTTAATTATTTATTGTTCTAAAAACGTTTTGATAATGACAAATTGTATTTCTAATTTTTTACGTTCACCTCCTGATGAAGACCCACGTGGGGTAGAAACCGGTTGGGTTGAAATAATTAATTTGTAACAAATCCAGAAATTGTTTTTATTTTGATATAAATCCCAGTCAAGAAGAATCCATATTAATATTAATTAATTTCCTGCTTCCTTATTCATTTTATTTTACTTTTAATAAAGGCTAAAAGTTCAGTTTATATAATGAGTAACAATGGAAATGGAATTGAATTCGAGCAAATATTTAACGTTATTCATAATCAAGTAAGCAAATAAACAATTTATTCATTTTAATTTAGTAGCAGAACAAAATTCAATTATAAGGAACACAAAAAATAAATCTAGTCTAAAAGATCATATATCTATAGTTCGCCAGGCAAACCTCAAATCGTTCATAAAAATTTCTTATCATATTTAATAGAAGCCGAACTTTATTATTTCCATAGTTATTAATTATAAAAATTGAATTTTTGTTATTTTTTAATGTCTTTTTTTTAATGAAATTTGTTCAATGACTCAGATGCAGATATTGAATTTCTTCAACTCTTATTTGAAACATTTTTCTTTATAATGATAAAGAAGCAAGATTATTATTATTTAACATTTAAAAGAGCTACAACCACCATCATCACCATCCCGTATATTGTGTTCAATATGGTGGATCGAAAAAAAGGCTATTTTTTCAAATCGTAGATGCTCCCTCCAGATCTTTAGATTTTCATAATATAAGAATATCTCGGGTACACGCCATTTTGATGCGTTGTGGTCAAGCGCCGAGGTTTCTCAAAAATGATAATTTTTGTACTTTTTTAACATTTTCATTTGTAGTTATGCTTAAATCATGTGTTTAATGTCATGGGTAGACGCGTTTTGAGTTACTCTGATGGACTATCAAGGTTATTTGCATATATCAATGCGATTATTCAACGTATAGAGCTCCGAAAACGGTTCAAATGAACGTTTTAGCGATTTTGTATAAGTTTTACCCTAACTTTTGGCCGTTTTTTAATCAAATAAAACACATTACATGTCGGTTTTGGTTATGGGATGCCGATTTCTAAAAATCTGCAAAAACGTGAATTTTAACTGTTTTCTGAGCTTTATACGTTGAACAATCTCAATCGTATATGCAAATAAGCTTAATAGTCGATAAGAGTAACTCAACACGCGTCTACACATGTAATTAAAAACATGATTTAAGCATTACACTTTTTACAGATGAAAATGTAAAAATAATGCAAAAATGATCATTTTTAAGGCCTCTGCGCTTGACCACAACGCATCAATAGGTGTGACAGGTACCGAAATCTTCTTATTTATAGAACATCTATAGTTGTGGGGGGGGGGGGGGGGGTCGACTTATAGGAGCTACGATGTTGATTAAATAGGCTCTCCAGCCAATTTTTTTTTTATATTTCTAAAATAGACGTTAACATATGAATATTTTTCGTGTTTTCATCTATATTGTAATATAATTAAGCCTGTAATTAATTACTAAAGATTCTATATAAAACCGTGTGACTAATTACAGAACAGCGCCGAATAAATAATAATTTTGAATTTTTGTTGCTGTTGTTTTCACAACTTGATACAAAGCAATACTTTCAAACCATTATTGTAATTTCAACAAGAATTTAAAGATTTCAACAAATAACACAACTGACAGAACACAACACAACGCCAAGATGGTCAAGATTATGCGCGCGCAATCTTTAACTGTCACACTCGTCGGTCTGACGTCACAGCTGAAGTTGAGGAAAAACTAATGTACTTTTAATCAGGGCCGGCGAAACGTGTGCAAGTCAAGTGGGTAATGTTTTCGATGGATCGTAAGGGGGGGGATGAGGGGTGAGGGGGTAATGAGGGGTGAGGGGGTAATGAGGGGTGAGGGGGTAATGAGGGGTGAGGGGGGTGAAAAGGTAGAGAAGAGGGGGATGTAAAGACGGGGGGTGAACAGTTGGGTGGTTCAACTGGAATTTACTATATATTCATTTTAGACTCATTTTATTCACATTTTCAATTTCATTTTTTCAATTCCCAAACATTTTTCAACATTTCCAAGCATTTTTTCAAAATTTCAAAAAAAAAAAAATTTTCAAAATTTTAGGTGGGTAATTACCCACCCAGTAAAATTTCAGGTGGTGAAGAGCCTATTAAACAGTTTCAATTTTACGAAACTACTACTCTTAGTTCAGCCTGTTATAAACAAAATTCGTATAAATATAAATTAATCTATTATTTTATTTTATATTATATTAGAATATGATAATTTATATCGATATTAAATCGAATAAGTGAAAAAAAATAACATTCTCATTTAAAATAATTAAATTGTATCCCTTATTTTGAAAATCACTGGTAATATTCTTCTAAAATATTAATTGTAATATTCTTCTAAAATATAAATTCCCTGCTAATTTAACCAACTTCGTAGCTCTTATAGTTTTCGAAATAGCGCAGTTAAATTCTACTGCCGGTATATTTTTTTATTTAATTCATATAATTTTTAATAAAAAATCCGCAAAATAAAATAATAATTTACTCGGAACCAATTATATTTATACGTGATGAATACACTTTAAGGGAGTATGTCTTGACAGCTGGTACCCGGAAAACACGCGCAAAAAAATTATCTACGAAAGAAGGGGGCAAAAACCGATGTGAGTAATTGACGTGTTCTATTAGGGTGGTCGAAAAAAAATGTTTCTGGCCATCTCAATCGTAAATGTTAAAAAAAATAAGATTTGCAAAGTATCAGAATTTTCTGAGGTCCCTAATTGCTGCCGGATTTGTCTATATGACTGTGTGTCTATGTGTGTATCTATGTGTCCATGTGTGTATCTATGTGTCCATGTGTGTGTGTGCCTGTGTGTGTGTGTCTAGGTGCGTGTGTCTATGTGTGTGTGCGCGCGCGCCTATGTGTGTGTGTACGCCTATGTGTGTGTGTACGCCTATGTGTGTGTGTACGCCTATGTGTGTGTGTGTGTGTGTGTGTGTGTGTCTATGTGTGTCTATGTGTGTGTGTGTGTCTATGTGTGTCTATGTGTGTGTGTGTCTATGTGTGTGTGTGTGTGTCTATGTGTGTGTGTGTGTGTCTATGTGTGTGTGTGTGTGTCTATGTGTGTGTGTGTGTGTGTATGTGTGTGTGTGTGTGTCTATGTGTGTGTGTGTGTGTGTGTGTATGTGTGTGTGTGTGTGTCTATGTGTGTGTGTGTGTCTATGTGTGTGTGTGTGTGTGTGTCTATGTGTGTGTGTGTGTGTGTGTGTCTGTGTGTGTGTGTGTCTATGTGTGTGTGTGTGTGTGTGTGTGTGTCTGTGTGTGTGTGTGTCTGTGTGTGTGTGTGTGTGTGTCTATGTGTGTGTGTGTGTCTGTGTGTGTGTGTGTGTGTGTGTGTGTGTGTGTCTGTGTGTGTGTGTGTGTGTCTATGTGTGTGTGTGTGTCTATGTGTGTGTGTGCTATGTGTGTGTGTGTCTATGTGTGTGTGTGTCCATGTGCCTGTGTGTGTGATATCATTTTGAAATTTCATATTTAAAATTTGAATATTGAGGTTACGATGTGATTAGATTTTGATAGCAATCTATAAACAGGAAGTGGTAGTTTACTTGTCAGGTTTTTTTGGTGTATCTCAGTAAATAATTGAGTTACAGTAAATTTTGTCACAATAAAAAAGATTTATAATAGCATTGGCTACAATTTTTAAATGAAACTATTTTCTATATATGCACCGTTAAAATTTTTGGGACGGTACATTGTAGTAATCAGTGTACTTTTATAATCAGCGCATTGTCGTGATCAATACATTTTTGTCATGAATACACTATTGTAATTTGTACATTATTGTGAACAACACATTTTTGTTATGAATACACTGTTTCAATTTGTATATTAGTGTAATCAATTATTATTTTTACAATTTATATATATATTTACAGTGTACAGTGTATTGATTACAACAATGTATCTACTGATTACAACAATGTATCTACTGATTACAACAATTGATTACTCAAAAAGTATATGTATTTGTAAGTTTTATGCGGGAGGTTATGTGCAATTTAAATGCTGTAGCACATTCATTCAATCAACAAACAATCCTATACTTATATCCTGATGCCATACCACTTTCTCCTCGTCCACATTTATAGTTAGATTCATATAAACGAGCACCAAACCTTCATGTTTTCTTGGAACAAACAAATTCCTATTAAATGAAAAGAAAAATTGATTTGGATAGTGCCAATGCGATTTCGTTTTCAATGAAAACTTTTGTAGGTTTAATAAATATTCTTGTTGAAAATTAATTTAGTTTTGAAGGAACAAATCAAAATATTCAACTGAGACTCATTATGGGGAGGGAGTAGTTTGAATGAAAGTAGTTTTACAATATTAGATTATTGAAAATAAATTATCTATGACGCGTTCAAGTATCTTCATCCATACCCAACAGTCTCACAAGATTCATCAAAACAATATCAACAACCAAGCCACTCTTCTCAAACACCAACACATTCAGGTGTAAATAAATATTTCACCTACCTTTAATTGTACTCTTCAAGGAAATACACTTCAAAAGATTCACCGTCAGCAGGTAACCCACAACACCACAACACAAAGATAATCACAACTGAAATATTGCGCGCACGACCGTACAAACTACCACTTGCCTCTACGAAAGTCAAGAGAGAAGTGGCGAAATTTTCAGAAAATCGCTCCCTTTTATACCCCAAGTGCAGTAGCGCGTTCGAAGGGTGTCCGAAGAAGGGGCCCGTAAAAATGAGTGGTGGGGGAACTAATATTTATTATTATATTTTAAAGTAACTTTTCTAAATAGATGTAAATGTTGCAAACTATTTTAAATTATTTTTTTAAATATTTGGCAAATTAAAAATGTTATTGTTTGTAATTGTAGAGGTTGAAGTGTGGACGAATTCGAAAATTTCTCATGGTTACGCCACTGTTTGTTGGTGGGGGACTGAAGACGCTGAACGACCAATCGCATTGAAGCTATATATCGAAATTCCTTATTGTCAATTTTAAATGTTTATTTATTTATTTAATTTTTATTTAAAATTTCAATATACTAATCAACAATCCAGTTTAAAAATCTAATTAAAAAATTAAGGCTTAAATGTAACATACGGTCTATATC
This sequence comes from Poecilus cupreus, assembly GCA_963942605.1. NCBI lineage: Eukaryota > Metazoa > Arthropoda > Insecta > Coleoptera > Carabidae > Poecilus > Poecilus cupreus. The sequence continues at coordinate 27,493,604 of OZ012715.1, forward strand.
TGACGCATGCGCAGAGTGGCGCTGTTGCATATCGAAAACTTTGAGAATTTAGTGCTTTCAAATAAATTTTATTGCGGTTAATTTTTCAGTCTGTACCTGTGACAAGGTGGAAAACATTATTATTAATTTGAAACTTTCGTTTGGTGTTTTAGCAGGGCAGGATAATAGCTGCAGGGCCTAGTTTCTTTAGCAGAGTATGGTTACAGAAAAATAATTTAAAAAAGCAAGAAACTAATATTTATTTTAGTTTTGAGGTTGAATAAACACGAAATGGTTCAACGGCATTTCCTTTTACAAAAATTAAAATTAAAACCTATAGTTTTGGTGCAACTGGATGCATGACATTATTTTCTTATAGACTACTTCCTTGCCCGCTGTCGGAAACACTCCAAAACACGATAGACCGTATACTACAGTTTTACCAAAATTAAAAACAAAAGGTATGACCCAACAACAACACTAACATATTAAAAATTGTTTAATTAATATAACAATTAATTTTCTTGTACATGCATATTCAAGACTAACAATTAATTTATTAAAATATAAGCCTTCAAATATATACTAAATCCACAGATTTGCAACGACTTGTACAATTTAAATTAATTCTTAGAACTACTTACAATGAGAACAATTTTATTACATTGTAAAGGTTACAATTTTATAAGATTTAGATGTAATAAAAAATGATAAAAAACCGCAGTCTTGTCGCCATTTTCCTCGAAAACAGACGAATAGCCTATGGAGAGAGCTGTAAGTCCGATGTTTAACGAGAATGCAACGCCCCGTTTTCGGAAGACTGGCTTGGGGATTCATGCGCTGTCGCTTCCCGCATGTAAAGCTTAACGTAGCGTCAATTCTTGGAAGGTTGGCCAACAAGTGTTCAACAATGTATAATTTCCTGCCTCACTTAATCCTGTGCTTGTTGATTGTTGTACGTCCGACCGACATACCAATAAGCAAAACATTTCATTGTTGATGCTGGAAACAAATGCGTAAGCTGCTCGACACTCGAAATGCCATAATCCTTAAGTTGTTTTGAATTGTTGCAATTCTAACAAAGGGTAGTAACATTGTTGTTTGAGCTGATAAGATTTTTTTTTTCTCGATCCAACATCATTGTGAACACGTGCGCTCGAGTCCTACTTTTTCATTTCTCTTTCTCCTCACCTGTGTCGCATTCTTTGTATAATTCGTTCGTCTTTCATACGGCCCATAGTTTATGCAATAATGAACTACATGTTTAAATGAGTCGAGAAAAAATATTTTTTGACAGTTTTATTTTTGATTGTTCGTAGACGTAACATAAAAATACATTTGAGTGTAATTAAGCTTGCAATAGATATCTTATATTTGTATATAGAATATCTAAGGTATATGAAACATACGTGTTATATGTATATGTATACATATTTTTTCTTTTTCTGAGAGGAATACGCTATTTGCAAAAGATCTATTTAAGCGGGAATTTATGGTTACCAGCAGTCAAGTTGTGTGCATCACAAATTAATACATCCCAACACTATTTACACATTTCTGAGTTTATTAAGTGTGTATTGTAATCACCATCCGTCAAAGCGTGCCCCTTTCAACAAAGAACACATTTCTGAGTGTGATACTTTGCAGGCAGTAGATCTCGGTACACAACAGATTTTTGTATATGCAGTGCGGTTACCAGCCGTCAAATCGAGGCCACCATGATGATAGTTGAGAAATAGGAAATTTAATATTCTGCAGCCCGATGCGGTATTATCAGTGTTCCGGAGCAAAATTTTTGAGGTAGGAGATATAAAAAAAGAATAGAAATAATACAGAAAATAAGAGGCTCAATACTGTACAGAGAAAGGTATAAATAGAAGTAATAGATAAAATTCGTCGAGGCTTCGTTGAATGAAAACAAAAAAATTTTAGATTAGATTTTTTGTTTCTTATACAAAGTTTGGTATCATTCCTAGAGAGAAGAAAGAATAGCAAATATCTACTATGTTTAATAATTTAACTCCAAAATTGGGGCTATACAATTTTTAATTGTTTAGCTTCGCTCCTTTCAATTTACATATCGTATATGTAATAGTTATTTGTGAAACTAGAGAGGAAAACGCTTCTTTTTCTCACTTGAGCTCGAAGCTTCATGAGCGTAGCGAATGAGGTAATTCGAGCGAGAGTGAAAGAAGGTTTTTCCTCTCATATTTTTTCACCGACATGTTTCTAAAAGCAATTTGCTCGGACCTAAAATATACTTTGACAACACAACTAACACGTTAAAAGTTAGGTTATTAGACACAACGCCATGTAGCAGTGTTGCCAATGAAACAATATTTAATTAAAATTAAAAGTTGCTAAATTGTGATTTAATCTGGAAAAAAAGAAAAATATAAGACTAAGGTAATTGTACGATAATTTAAAATATGTATATCACTAAAGTGTGGATTTTGAATAATATTTGGCATTTATTTATAGTTTTTACATATTTATAATAATTCTATATTTTAATCTCTAGAGAGGAGAATAACGGTGGGGTTTTCTGGCATGTCGTGAAAAAAATATGATACAACTATCTTCAACTTTTTTCGTGATTACTTTTACTATTATGACACTCTAAAACATTTATCTCTACTCAATCATCATTAGATGAAAAAGATCATAATACAAACAACCTGCTTTCCTCCCCCGTTTATGGCATGTGAGTCCACCACTAATTTACAAAACTTGGCGCTCCTAGTTATCATAGAGCAATCTATTTAATAGGGTATAGATAATAGATATACTTAAGTATCAAAAATGAATGTACTATACCACCAGTTTCACCTGCTAACGCATTTATAAAATATTACTACCAATACTTATAGTGTTTTGCTTTGGTGACATGAACAACAAACAAATAAAAGTACAAAGAAACAATGTTACATTAGTACTGATTTCAAAACGGCCTCAAATTACCGACGAAAAAATAAAATTACATTATTAAAAATTTGTTTAGTCTAATAAATATATTTTACAATCATAAAATCGAAACAACATTGCATACATAGCACTCAAACAGCATCATAATATTGAATCACGTCCCAATCATTTGTAAAACAACAATAAAATTGCTCGCGTATGAATCACCCGCGCACACAATCGATGTTTACTGCACGAAGAATTTGATATTGTTTTGTTTGTTGCATTGATAAGGTGTTATGAATTAGGCACAGGTTAAATAAAACTTGTTATTGTTATAAATTAATCACACATGTCATTTACACATTCTTAGTGGTGGTAAGATTACGATAAGTAGAGCCCTACACGGATACATTTACTTGTATCCGCATCCGAATCGCATGCGCTTAATTTCCTGTTGTATGAGGGGTAGTTTTCACCCATGGGGGTGATTTTTAATGGAAAGTAGTGTTCACTCTGTGTTTATGCATTTTATATTTGAATGCTTTTAATTCGATTTCAGAGGATTAGCTAGGTAACCAAAGGCCTAAACTGTTTAGGTTTTAGATCTTTCAGCTTCTGCAGAAGTGACAGGAATTGTATGGAACAGTAACATTGCTGTAAATAATTATGTTAGGTCGCATTCTAGCACAATTTTTAACTGGTTCTCTGTAGTTTTTCAAAAATTTAACGAGATCATTATCTTATCATAATCTACTAATATGCCAAATTTTAGAAAATTTAGATAGTACTACCTTAAAGTATGTGTGTCAAGTTGGATTGACCACAAACGAAAATTTAAATTTTCTCACTGCGGTATATTAGTGCTACGTTAGTGCCGTACACCACAAATTTCTAATAAGAATTTTAATAAAGTCTACACATAAGTGGTTAATGCTGCGTTAGTGCCGTACTCTGACAAAATTTCATCGTTATTATAATGGTTTGTTTCAAGTCAAATATTGGATATTAATTAAACAATTTTCTAATTTTAATAGGATTCTTAATTACAAATAGCATAATTTAGATTTTAGAGTAATTATTTGATGCCAAATAATAAAAATTAATATAAAAGTTAAATACATTTTCATTTACTTACCTGATTACACCTGTTGCTCCTGAATACTTACGAAAACGCTTGTTATATGATATTAAAGCTGAGTAAAGTAGCTAAGCGTTCTTTGTTAAATTTTCCTTAGTTCAAAATATTAATATTTAACGGATTGTGTTTTGAAAAAGTATAGATTAAATGATGTAATAGATATTTTATGAGAACAAAAAAAGTATTTCAGCAGTATTTTAAAATATGGCTACAGGTATTTATAGATTTGTGGGAAAAATGGTTTAGGTATATTATATCTTCTACTTTAGCACAACTATTCAAGAATTATTTTTAACATGTAATCTAAAGTATTAACAGGAAATGTTAGAAATAAATAAAAAATATATAATTGTACTTATTGATAACAAATTTTACTTATAGGTAAGTACTGATAAACATGAACAAAATATAAATTAATTGAATGTAAATTGATACGTACCTAAAATAGTTTATATTTATTAATTGTTGAACAATGAACATACATCAAAATATCGATTTGAAAAATAAAAATTAAGATTAGTTACAAAAAAAACTGACTTATAACAACTACAAAATATTTATTTTTCATTTACATCACACTGTATATTAAAATATTTGGTATAATACGTTCTTTGCTTATTTTGATCTTGAAAGAAAGATCATCAAGTTCTTCAGTTCTTCCAGATACCCTTTTTATGTGTGTAGTGTAGTGTCCAGAGGCATCTGGGCTGGAAGGAGGTTTAAAGTTGATAACTGCTAATCGTTTATCTCGATTTTTAAAACATTTCCAATTTGTAATTGATTTAATAAAATGATTTCTATCAAGTCTGACGAAGCATACTGGTAAATCGGATTTTTGTGTTAAAAAATTGAAACAATTTTGAACGTAATCCTCTGTATTTGTGTAGCTCGAAAAACATTTTCTTGCAGCACTTATCAAAGCAGATGAAGATCGGTTCTAATTTCATTAGGTGCTGTAGCACCAATGTTAATCCATCTCTGCAACCGTATGTATATAGATAAAGTGTCATGCGCTTGTGATAACATTTGTGTAATTGGTACACATGGGCCTGAGACATCTTTTAATACACTCTAATACAGGAATATATGTTTTGGTTTCAAGAAGCCACTTGGTTTAGGTTGCGGTTTTATTGCAGTTACAAGGCTACCGGTTGCATCTAATGATAATACGAAATATTCTTTTTTATTAAAATCTTTGTAAAAATCCTTTTGAGACATGGTTCAATAATGAGTGAAAAACGGATCTAATCCAACATGATGTATTACCCCAAGGTATCGTGGCGAATACTTTGCTTGCATAACCGAAAGTAATGGGTCTGGATGCAAACGTTTCGATCTTGTGAATACATATTTGACTTGACGATATACATGATCAGTTGGTAAATGAGGAGGAATTTTATCACCGAATTTGATTGTCTCATTAACAATGTTTCTTTTTAGAACAACAGCGGATGTATGCTCTAAAATTTTTGCTGCTTCATTGCGTTTTATTCCAGCGAGCTTTTGTTTTATTAACCAATAATGTTTAAAATTAGTATCATAGTTATTAATTATACATACTAAAATTACTCTGTTTGAATCATCTTTCCCATTTAATTTGCAAGTGAAATTAGCTCCACATTCCTTACATTTTGCGTAACAAAACACATCCTTATATCCTTATCTTAAAGACCCATATACAGGATGTTAATTAAAAAATGGGCCATAGGCGTTTAACATGTAAAATCAGTTTTTCCTTGCGCAAAAGTCTCCATATTATTTTAGGCGAAAAAGCTTCAAATAAAATTTTTAAAGAATTTAATTCTGCATCTGAGTTAATTAACAGATTTTATTTTTGACATTTTATAACCGAGAAAAACTATTTTAAAGTTATTTGAAATTTCCTTATTTATAGTTTTAGCCTTGAAACTCAAACAAAATTGCAAACAATTGTATGACATTTTAACTGTCAGAAAAAGGTTATATTTTTCAGTTTCACCGCAATAACACATATTTTTGGTAAAATGGAAAATTATGCTCACGAAGAAAAGCTACAAATTATAAAATGGTTTTATTCAGGACAGAGGTTGAGAAAAATTCGAGATTTAATAAGTTCCGAGTAAATCTACAATAGAGAGATTTATTAAAAAAATTTAAGAGACTGGTATATTTATTTTAAGAAGCAAGAAATTTCAAATATTTCCTTTAATTATGAAGAGAATGTATTTGCTTTAATTGAAGCAAACCCTACACTAAGTTTAAGTGAAGTTGCTTCGGAAATTGGAATTTGCCTCGATTCTGTTTAAAATATTTCTAAGAAGTGCAAATATTTCCCATATAAATTCCACTGTCATCAAGAACTTGTACTAGAAGATTTTGAAAATCGCGCAACCTTTTGCGAAATTGTTATCTGAATCTATTCCCACCAAATCTAAAACAGATCATTCTACAAGAGAACTACCAGATCAGGCTCCACATATGAGCATTTCCATTCCATGAAATTCTAATCAAAATTGACAATTTTCAAGTTATAAAAAAAACTCACTTTCACTTTAAATACGAAAAAAAAAAAAATAATTTGTAGAAATACCTAATCTCATTATTAATGTTTCTGTAAATGTTTTTACACTGCGGAACACAACACGACACGTTTTCAAAACTAGGTGTTTTATTTTCCATATTAAAATATATTATAAGTTTTCACTATCAATAATAATTTTAAGAATAATGATTGATTATAATAATGTACAGAATATGAGTGTATAGATGACAATAATGTATTGATTACAACAATCCACTCGTATTGATTACAACAATGTACTCTTATTGATTATAACAATGTACCCGTATTGATTGCAACAATGTACTCATCTTGATTACAACAATGAACTCGTATTGATTACAACAATATATTCGAATTAATTTCAACGATGAACTTGTATTGATTATAACAATGCACCGATTACTACAATGAACTGATTATAATATTTTTAAAAATTCTCCATTATTTCGCAAAATGTTGCGCGATTTTCAAAATCTTCTAGTAGAACTTCCTGATGACAGTGGAATTATTTGGGAAATATTTGTACTTCTTAAAAATATTATAAACAGAAACGTGGCTAATTTCAATTTCTGAGGCAACTTCTCTCAAACTTAGTGTAGGGTTTGCTTCAATTAAAGCCAATACGTTCTCTTAATGATTAAAGGAAATATTTGAATCTTCTTGCTACTTAAAATTAAATGTACCAGTCTCTTCAAATTTTTTAATAAACCTCTCTATTGTAGATTTACTCTGAACTTATTAAATCTCGAATTTTTCTCAAGCTCTGTCCTGAATAAAACCATTTTATAATTTGTAGCTTTTCTTCGTTTACCAAAAATATGTATTATTGCGGTGAAACTGAAAAATATAACCTTTTTCTGACAGTTACAATGTCATACAATTGTTTGCAATTTTGTTTGAGTTCGAAGGCTAACACTATAAATAAGCAAATTTCAAATAACTTTGAAATAGTTTTTCTCGGTTATAAAATGTCAAAAATAAAATCTGTTAATTAACTCAGATGCAGAATTAAATTCTTTAAAAATTTTATTTGAAGCTTTTTCGCCTAAAATAATATGGAGACTTTTGCGCAAGGAAAAACTGATTTTACATGTTAAACGCCTATGGCCCATTTTTTAATTAACACCCTGTATACAATAATTTTTTTTCTTCGTAAATCTTTTCATTTACAATATTAGACCAAACACCTTTCGGAGGAGCTCTTCTCTTACGGAAGTGAATATTAGGTCTATTAGGATCATTTCGAACACCGTATAGCTCTCGAGGTTCAATTAGTTTCCAATCACCTTGTTCAAATTTTAAATGGAATGTTATATTTTGCTCATTTTCACTAACACTACTGTCCAAAATATCTTCAACGCTTTCATTAGTCACCTTAAAATCATTTACACAAACAATACTTTTGATATCTTCTTCCTTTTCACAATAGAAATTTCCTCCTAGCATAATAAATCTTGAAGCATCATTCTTCTTTAATGTATTATAAACTGCTTTTTCTGACAAAAGATAATTTAAATCTTTACAAATCTTTACAAATGAGGTTGTTACGTTACCATCGTAGGCTGCTTCGGCGAGCTAATTAAATAATAGAATAATGAGAATTACTTAATATTTCCTGATTACCTTATAAAAAAATTACACGTAACAGTTCGACTATCCTGATAAATCTTCTCGTCCTCGAGAAGCTAATCCTGTACTCCGCAATTGTCGTCGTCCGAAAGCTTAAACCAACACCAAAACAACTGGCTTTTCGCAACATTGTATTGACAATAACCATTCTATAAAAGATTATAAAATCCTGCATATAGAACCGAAAGACCTTAAGCTTAACTCATTAGAGAACCTTGAAATTAAGAAAGCCGCCAATTTAAAGAAATACATTGTCAACGAACAGCTAGACGTAAATAACTCCCCACTTCTCAACATTTTGTTCTAGATATAAGTTATGTTTTGTAAATATTTGTACAGTACACACCTGATGAAGACTAAAGAGTCGAAACGCATCGTGTAAAACTATAAATAAATTTTTAAAAAAATTTGTGTGAAACTTACCAAGGGTTTTTATTATTAAAATTATTTTAAATGTTTCACCAAGTTTCAACCGCACAAACAATCAACATTAAAAAATGTTCATACCCCTGAATAACAAACAAATTGAGGAAATTTCATATGAAAATTATGATAATTAGTGAATTTAATTTAAATCTGATTGTAATTAGAATACTATGATGAAAACGATTGAACATTTTGTTTCAAATTAACTGTTCACTAATCACTATATCAGATGAAGTTACGAGCTATGCTTGAGAATATTAAATGAGTATAGAAACACTGAATTTATAAAAAGAAATTCATAAATATTGTTTAAATTCTTTGTAATTAATAAGAAACTAAGTACTTTTTTTTTTCATAGCAGTCTTATTACAATCAAATTTATATTAATTATTATAATTTTTATTTACATTTTCTCCATTTTTTTGTTATACAGGGGTATTGTATATCGTTGAATTCAGACAAAAAAATACTGAATTGAATACGCGAATAAAAAAAGTAGGTCCACAATTAAAATAAGAAAGTTGCACCCAGTATTTTTAGAACCACAGGTCTAAACAAACACTTGTTTAGCTAGTTAAAATGGTCTTATAAAATAGAAATTGTAGCTCTTACAGTTCTCGAGGTAGCAATGGTGAGCCACTTAAAATTATCACCCTGTATATTTATAATTCCATAAATTTTGTTTTTTACATAAATATATTGATTTGTGTATGAAATAAAATATATTTAAAAAATTAGAAATAACGAAATTTAAATTGTGATATTTTGTGTAAATCCAGCCCTCTCTACAGGAAACATTGATTTTAAATTTTTATGACGATTTACCAAGAAAATGATTTTAATATTTAATTATCATATGTAATTCAATAAAAATAAAAAGGAAAATATACTTAGGTAATACATATTAACATACCAATTAACTTTTAACACAACCTTCTTCGAAGCACTTTTTTGACTGGTGGCACACTGAAATTATTAAACAAAATTCACGGCACCCCTTTTATTTTATTTTTTTTTTGCATTTTTACAATTAGGAAAGATTCGGATGAGAAGTATTTGAAAAAATAAAAGTTTATTAAAGTAAGTTTATTTCACATTACTTAGGAGGTGCACGTAGAAAAACAGTCATAATTAGCAGAGTTGTATAACACTAACAATTAATTAAATTTTGTCAGAGTACAGCACTACCGACTGACGTGTAGGCTTTTGAAAAATTCTTATTAGAAACTTGTGGTCAATGCAACTTGACGTCAAGATGGATGGCCACAAAGAACCCGTTATAATAAGCGCATTTATGCAGCACTAACGATGAAATTTTGTCAGAGTACGGCACTAACGCAGCACTAACCACTGATGTGTTAATTTATAATTTCGTTTGTGGTCAATCCAACTACACATGGCTGTGTAATAGGTAAAAGGTGTGATGATATATGTATTTTTTATTTAAACAAAAAGAGCAGATGCGTCTTGCTGTAACTTGTGGAATTTGCAGTGTCCCTAAAGCCCTTGTCACATGGTCAATCATTACTTCATTTTTGTTTGTCAAACTATGTATGATGACGTCATATCATGCAGTTTGATGCATGATGAAAAGAAGGTGTGTCAGACGGTCATTCTTTTCACTAGAGTGAAGTTTGTCAAACAGAAACTTATATGCACAGAGGGCATCGCTGTCGGTCATGTGATGACAGAAATGACAGTTGTTTGTTGATGAAGTTGATTTTATTTTCATAATACCTAGCGGTGCCAATGAGAACACCAGTATTTGTTTTGTATCCTATAAAATTAATTTATTTTTCATATCTCATTTCAATAACATTAAATTTTAACATTGCCAACCAGGTTAGATAAAAATATTTTTTGAAACCTATTTATTTAATATATATTCCAATCCAGAATAATTGAAGAATTATTAATATTTGTATAAATAAAGTCTTATTAAAATACTTACTTTATTCATTACTACTATCAAATGTCACTCGATCTGTCAAAACTACAAAAGTCGAATCAAAATGTATGACAGAATAAGAAACGTTTCTATTTAGAGCATTTCACCAAACTGTATGACGTGACGTCACGTTTCTGTGTTTGTCATTCAAAAGTTTTGTCAAACGGTGGAAACACTGACCGTGTGACAAGGGCTTAAGGTTTCTTATATCCTACATTGTTTGGAGCTCGTGATTTGAAGGCCGGTTACCGCATATAAAGCGCAGAAATATATATCAACGAATTTCAATAAATAAATTTCAGAACAATTTGATTAATATTTCCGACAAAATTTGTAACCACAAAAAATTAGTCCCTGTTACTTGAACTCCTCTACATTAATTTGACGGCCGATTGCAGGAATTCAAGTCCAAGAACATATCATCGTATTTCAACAGTAATCAAAAATACCTCGAACTGTGAGAGAAATATATTCACCGTCATAAGTAAATCACAATTACTTGCTGTTCTCTATCTTTATTGGAGGCCATGATTTGACCACTGGTTACCATATTTCGCACCTGAAACGCGAAAATATGTACAGTAAATTATGATCTTAACCTTCAGTATTTACCATTGTGGGAAGTGGGAACGACTAGAAACCACAATTTTTCATAATTTCGCCCTTTAGTCCATGAGGGAATTGGTTTGACGGAGTGGCGGATCCAGGTGATATTCTCGGCGAAATTTTGAAATATTGTTGAATGAATTTCAAAATCGTTGAGAACATTTACAATATCTAAATAAAAACGGATATGGAGGCAGTATATCTCTTAGTTAAAATATGTTGAAACTCATTAAACATCTTTTAACTCGGAGATATACTGCCACCATAATAGTAATTACCCCCATTACCCCCCTCCCCTTGTATCCGCGCCTGGTTTGACGGCTTGTAACTATACTTCAACCAGTGGCGGCTGGTCCATGAGGGCGCTAGGGCGCGACCCTCCTAGAACGCAAAGAGGGAAAAATAAAAATACAAAATTTCAAATTAAGGTAAACAGTCTCTTGACATAAATAATTATGTATCTAATTTTTTTTTTATAAAATAAAAAACATGCAGGTATTCAGCTCTTTTTAAGTTGTACGTTCCCTCAACTTAATTTCTCGCGCTGCGGCTCGAAATATTTGCGCCTAGTACGAGATAGTTGGCTCAGTATCACGTTTTCTTGCAATAATCATAATCGGACCGCTTCGGTCGTTTCCGTACACTGAACGTCTTCGAGAATATACGCAATTTTAACATGTAAACGGGCGCTCGAACTGAGCGCCCAATATCGCTGTTGTGTACCGTATGCAGCGCCGTTTTGCTTTGCGGGCGAGTATTATATTAAGTAAATATGGCAAAAACAACGTTAAAAAGTAATTTTTCGAGACTCTTACAAGCTTAAAAAGAATAGAAAAAAAAATTTCAAATGAAAAAAAGATTTTCATACAGAGATCATCTTCATCATGCATCTTTACTAAATACAGAGAAGTTTTTGACTTATTCGATGAACTTCCCAAAACTAACATTAAATTCGGTTGCTGGTTTTTATCCAATGTTAGCAAAGAAAAACTAAAAACCGAATTGGAAGTAATATACCTGAGAGAAGATATAAGACTAGAAATATGCATTGAATATGTTGTTTCTAATGACTCAGAACAACAGAAGAAACCTACAGTAAAATAATGAAATTATTAAAAATAATTATAACTACTCCTATATGTACTGTCGAATCGGAGCATTCTTTTTCAACTCTTATGAGAATAAAGACATTTTTAAGGAACTCGATGAATGATGACCGGCTTAATGCATTAGCAAAGATACCTGTGAATAAAAACTTGTTGCATAACATCATAAATTTTGACGAAAAAGTAATAGAACATTATATTTCAATAAAAATCAGAAGAATAGTAACTAGACTTTACGTATATACATTAAAAAACTGATAAATGTTAACTAAAACATGAGAAGATTGTTTGTGTGTACTTATGCATGTGATTTAAATAAAACTGTTATTTAAAAATGTAAGAGTTTTTTTTTTGTATACGTAGCCCACCCTTTGCGTTATACCACGAGCCGCCACTGACTTCAACACCAAAAATTATAATCTGGCAACTGTGGAACTGTGGATCATGAGATCCTGCACCCTCCAGCAACGTAGCCATTGACGACTAGTAACCACCCCAATAGCACAAAAATGGATTCTTGTGGTTCGGCCTGCACTATTACCTATAGGTTTGACGGCCGGTTGCTACACTTGAAGCTCAGTCTGATACATTTACAATTAATGTTGATATGCGGTCTTATATTTTTGCTCTTGAAGTACGGTAACCAGTTGTCAAATCACGGTCTGCGTAGAAAGTAGAAAATAGCAGGTAACAAGGGTGAATTTATTGTGATGAGAAGATTTGTCGGCTGTGAAAATCGAACTGAGGATTTCACAGTCCGATTTACGGTTACTGTTGAAATACGGTGATGTATTTTTACCCTTGAATTCCGGTAACTGTTCGTCAAATTGCGGTCTCGTAAAATTAAGTCATACATATAAAATTTGTAGACCATGAATTGTTTACAAAAAATTGTTCAAAAACGTTTTTCCTACGAATCATCATTCATGAGATATCGCGATTTCAAAAGTTAGAAAACTGCGTCTGCATAAAATGCACACATTTCTGCACCACCTATGATGTAGTGTTTAATGGTTATATAGCCCAATATACTCTCATATGACTGATTCCAAGTTCTGCCGCGATTTCTCGTAAACTAAAAGAATGATTTTCTTTAATTATTGCAAGCATATTTTCTTCGGAATTACGTTGTACATTTGTATTTTGCAGCCCTTTATTAAACGTACCAGTTTTTACAAACCTCTTCATAAATCTTTCAATAGTAGATAAATTTGCTCTGCTGGGAATTCGATGGTGCGTCCACAAAACACTAATTAAATCTCGAATTTTCCTAAAACTCTCTCCTGAATAAAACCATTTAATTATTTATAGCTTTTCTGCATGATTAAAATTATTAATTCTTATGAATTTAGTTTCTTTTGCAAGACAATTATTAACTTGAAATTATTAGAAAACAGTAGTTACAAAGTTTAACAATCTCTTCTGACAGTTCAAACATCATGTAATTTTGTTTCAATTCCATGGCTATCACTACAAATGAGTAACACTAATTAAATAAATAAATAAATATATCATCACGCCTTTTACCCATTACGGGTGTGGCACTCTGCTTACGCAGATCTCGGTAGGTGATATATTTTATCGTATGAAGTGCGGTTACCAGCCGTCAAATCATAGCCCCCAAGGATGTTAGTGGAGAGGGAACCACAGGGGTAAATTTAAATTTGTAACTGTCGGCAGTGGGATTCGAACTGAGGATCTCACAATCCACAGTCCGACACGTTACCCCGGAGCTATTTACCCCATAGTAACACTAATGAAACCTTAAAATCGATTTTACAGGTTTCAAGACGTGTAAAATAAAATCTGATTAGTGACATAGATGCATAATTCTTTTCAATTTTTATTTGAACCATGTTCGTCTAAAACCATTTGGGAACTTTGCCCACGGAAAAACTGATTTCCCATGTTAAACGCCTATGGCTCGCTTTTTGATTTACACCCTGTATTTTTCCAAAACTTAATGCGGTGAGCGGGAATTATCGGTTTCAACTTATTGATTAAATTATTTTTCCTAGCGCTATCTATTCCTCTATCTGTTGTTTTCTTGAAAATTTTGTCCGTTCTGCATATAAAAAGCAGTTAGGACAATTCCATTATCAATGATACTAGGCTGCCGCTGATCTATCCTATATGAAGAATTTAAATACAGATAGGACAAACTTATTTAGGATAATGCAGTGCGTACATTAAGTGTTGTAAATGTAGTATAAAGTATATTTAGATCAAACTTATCTTGCTACTGATAGGACTTTTTCCGCTGGGATAAGTTGGGACACTTGCAGATAGGACAGAAAACATCAAACCATGAAAAAATGATTTTGTAGACAGGATTCTCTTCCTCTTAGGACGGTAGAATAGGGGTTCTGCTATTTTTGCTGAAATACGGTGAGGTTGTAAAATAACCGGATTAGTAGTGATTTAAATTGGGTTTCTTTCAAAAATTATCCTATTCAGGATTGGCCTTCCTAATTATCACCATTGTTCATTCATACAGTATTGGTAGTTTGTGTCTTTATTGGCAACAAAACTGCGGCCATTCATACAGCAAATTCTCCTGTTTTCTACAGCTTTTTTCGGAGAAAATTCCAGCTTAACCTATAATCTACAAATATAATGTACCTTTAATTTTTACATCTTATTTAAATAATACGGCTTAAACTAATGTAATACTTTAATGGAATACTTCTGAAATCACAAATGTTGTTATAAATATTTTAAAACAATGTAATTTATGTGCTTTACATTTAATTCAGCTTTTCTACCACTACTTAGTGTATTTTACTTTTGTATGCTCAATACTCCCTTCCACGATCCCTACACTGCTCCATGAGAATTTTCCATTAGTCAAAGTAGTGCTGTAAATCATTTTTTGAAATCATAAATAAATAAATAAATAAATATATCATCACGCCTTTTACCCATTATGGGTGTGGCACTCTGCTTACGCAGCTCTCGGTAGGTGATATATTTTTACGTATGAAATGCGGTTACCAGCCGTCAAGTCATAGCCCCCAAAGTTGTTAGTGGAGGGGGAACCACAGGGGTAAATTTAAATTGGCAACTGTCGGTAGTGGGATTCGAACTGAGGATCTCACGATCCACAGTCCAATGCGTTACCACGGAGCTATTTACCCCATATCATGTTATCTCAAATCTGGCGCCTGAATGGTGTGGATGATCCAAAACAAGGATCTCATGTTTGGTCAAAAACTTATTGACAGACAGTCCGTATAGGCCGGAGTCTTATCCTGATGAAGAAGTCATGACTTGTTTTTTCCATAATGTTTCTATCTTTCTAAACGTACTGGACGTGTGTCAAAGTAGTGACTAAAATTATAGTTATTTTTGCTAAAATATCAAGTACTTAAACTAGCAATTGTTATTCATCATAACAATATATTGCTGTTGTTTGTGATTGTGTAGCAGTTTTTGCGTTAATTTCTCCTGTTCCCAATTTTAAAAAAGTTACTTAAATAAAGTGTAGTGCATAAGGTTCATTATTGAAAATATTTTATTTTACTCAACACATTCAGCGCGTGCAAGGTACTACATCGCTTTTGCACATTTGGTCGAGGTCAGTCATTTCAACACGTCAGCTGTTTAAATTATTATAGATCTCTACAATTCACTCCCGCCATGGTCAATCAATGTGTCAAATGTAAATGACTATGCCTAATTTAACTTGCATATGCAATGACTGCAAAACAATTTTAAATTCAACTATGAAACCTTTCATTGCTGATACGATATCAAATATGTACGATATGTAGAATTTATTAACTGAATTGAAGATTTTGATGTAAAACTAAGGTCAGTTGGTGAAAAATTAAATAAATCTACGGAACATTTTAATCAAATTGATAATCTCCAAACAGAATGCGATTTACTAAAATATAAAATTGCTGACATGGAACAACGTTCTCGTCT
Source organism: Poecilus cupreus (assembly GCA_963942605.1). Classification (NCBI taxonomy): domain Eukaryota; kingdom Metazoa; phylum Arthropoda; class Insecta; order Coleoptera; family Carabidae; genus Poecilus; species Poecilus cupreus. The sequence continues at coordinate 27,509,815 of OZ012715.1, forward strand.
CAATAATATCGAGATTGCTGGGGTACCTGAAAAACCAAAAGAAAACTTAATTCAGGTTTTAAACAAAATTGGCAAATTTATAAACTTTCCAATAAATGAAAATGAGATAGATGCAATTCACCGAGTTGCACAATTTAATTATAATCAAAACAAGCCTAAAAATATAATTAAAGGACAATTTTGTGTGCTGTGTTGTCAATTTCAGTAGAAATGCGAATAAAATCTTACTTGATTACAACATTGATAATGAAACCATTGCAAATAAAACTACAACAAAAGACTAAGGTATTACGTTCTTCTTTTTATTGAACACGTAGACTTAATTGCAAAACAGTCCTACAAAACATTAGGTTTTGTTTTAAGAAGTTGCAAACATTTCAGAAGTCCTGGAGCTATAATTTTCATATTTAATTCATTAGTTCGGTCAAATATTGATCAACTGTTTGGAACCCTATATATACTTTTAATGTAAGGTTCATTGAAAATATTCAAAAAAAAAATTTGTATCGGTGTTATGTTTTAGGTTTAAGATTGTAAGACCAGATTACATTTCTAAACTAAAGTTTTCAATATGGATACTCTTGAAAACAGAAGAACTCTGTCATGATATTTCTTTACAAAATCTATAACCTAATTTACTCTGTTCTTATAGTTCATCATTTTAACATTTATGTTAGTTTTAAAATGAGTAGATCTAACAACCTCTTTTTCGTACCTCAAACTAGGACTAACAATTACAAAAATTCCCCAGCAAACAGAATTATGTCTAATTATAATTTGAGATTTGGGCATATTGATTTATATAATCTCTCACTATCTACTTATGAAAGGTGTATAGTTGATGTCTTTAGATAAGGAGAATGTACATTTATTTGTTATTATTTATGCATTTCTGTAATTTAGCACTATTTTTTTTTTGATAACTCTGTTTTGTATAGTTTAATAATTAGTATTTTTTTATATTGTATTCTACATGGTAAAAATGTGTATACCTGTTATTGGTCTTGTAGGCTGATGGTACTCTAATAATAATAAATAATTAAATAATTCAGGTCGTCGTCTTCTTGTTAACATTGTTTAATATTTTAATAGGTCGTTAAAAATTGACAGCTAAGTTACAGAATAGGTTCCTAAATCTTTTAAATATGATCATAAAAATAAAAATGAATCAATCGTACTATGAAAGCAATGGTGACAATTTAGTCTAGGTACCTAACTCGATGCGAAAAAGTGAAGCCACGGCGGCCATTTGTTCAAAAGGCAGAAAGTGATATTTGTGTCAATTTAAATGTATTTATTACAATATATAGTTCATTTTTAATAGTAAAGTTATACATAATAGCAAAATGGTTAAATCAAAAGCAAAATGTGAGTAAAAGACATAAATTAAATAAGTTAATATTATATTCAAGTCAATAAATAAAGTACCTAATAAAGTGTAATATTTGTGTTACATTTCATATCTTAGCAATTAAAACAAATTTTTTCTTCGATTATTACTGAAAATTGCACTTTCTCCATACTAAACAAAGCTTAAAAGTTGTATATTTCGCACAGCCGTGTGGAATAGCGTGGGCAATTATCCCACACGCAAGTGTGATCAACTTACTAATAATATAATACTGTTCGATATTAATATATAAAATAATTACATTTATATATCATAAAATAAGTAATAATTTCAGAGTTTATATAAAATTTCGTTTTCAATAAATAAAATATGTCATTTGTTTTTATATTACAATCTATAAATTTATAGTTGCTAACACTACGCTCATCTGCGCTTGCGCCGCCTTTATGCTATAATCATAAATGTCAAATAGTTTGAATTTGACAATTATTGTTTCAAAAGAGTAAGAATTAATATTATTAAATCTTGACAAGACAAAAATGTGATCGTAGAAAAAGGATAGTGTGCAACTCGTGCAGAATTACTTATTTCACGCTCGTGTGATTTCAGCACTCGAGTACGTTTCGTGCTAAGATCTCACAACTCGCGTGAAATTGATAATTTTCTGCACTTGTTGCACAATATACTATAATAACAATTATTATTTCCTATTACTGTACATAAAAAAATAAATATATCATCACGCCTTTTACCCATTATGGGTGTGGCACTCTGCTAACGCAGATCTCGGTAAGTGATATATTTTTGCGTATGAAGTGCGGTTACCGGTAAATTTAAGTTGGTAACTGTACATCACATTCAAATTTTGCCTTTCTAACAAATGCTAGCTTTCAAATCACGACCTCTAAATAAGGTAGAAGAGAACAAGTAACATGGATTAATTTATGATGGTAAAAGTAATTGTTAGCTGTGGGAATCGAACTGAGGACTAAGGATATCATTTTACACAGTCCAATTAATGTATTTTTGCGTTTGAAGTGCGGTAACCAGTCGTCATAAACGACAGGAAGCCACATTGAAACAAAATAAAACAAGGTACGCTATTGATACGCTTGGTAATATTGCGGTGTGAGGAAGAACAAGACAGTGAATGATATTGATATCTCTGTCTGTCTCGAAAAACGCCGTCTATGATGACACATTTGTCAATTAACCATACTCGAGTTTTGCTCGTCCAAATCACAGCATATTGCTGTCGGCTGTTGTCGGAAATAGTAATAGTTTTAATGTTTGGTTCTAAATTATATTACTTTTATCATATTCGTTGTATTCTTGTGTAAATTAAAGTGAAGTGCTGAGACTTGGAGAAGAAAATTGGTTCTGCGCGAAAGGAAGCTAGGAGCTCCTTTCAGAAGAAATTTAACTGTTTTTGACTTTTTATCTAATGGAAAAATAATTGGACATTTTCGGGCAGCCAAAGCTCGGTAAAGTGATTTAAAACATTTTCAGTAAATATAAAGATACGAGTATAACGTTAACTGTCAAATTGTGTGTTGATCCTATTCAGATTGCGAAAATACAATTCAAGAACTTCAAAATTAATGTATTGCAAATCAAATAATATTTGAATTTGAACTCTTAACTACTGAGTTTTCAACAATGTGAATATTTTGTGGCCTTGAAGTTCGCTGTCTGCTGTCCATGCTGTCCACGCCTGAGTTAAGTCCAGGAAGTGATTCGACTTAGCAACGGGTAAGTCCAGTCTTATCGCTTTCCTTAATTAAGACGAAACAGGCTATATGAAAATAGCAACAATGACTTAATTTTTTAAAATATCATTATTACGAGTCTAATGAACAAATCAAATAATGTATTGTACATCTGATTTTTATAGCTAAAGAATTAAAATTTCATACCCACAAAATAGTTTTATCTGATTGAATTTTCAGATGAAAAATTTTGCGATTGTTTTTCTCAGAAATTGAAACTTTTGTTTAGTATATTTAAGTCTATTTATTAATAATAAAAAAAATAAAATAGAACGAGTAAATAAGTTTCAGTATCTTGGAACGATTATAGAAAGTAATAGTAAACAGAACATACATTGCTGATTTGCAATAGTGGGAGAAAGTGAGAAAGAAGATAGTGACGTGAACCGCACCACAAGAAAGCTGTACTGTAGACATAAATGAAAGAATACAAAAAACGACAAGAATCTTTCATGCAATGAAAAACAGCTGCATAAGAAAAAAGAAATCAGTACGAAAACAAAATTAATAGTATGTAATACTATATACAGATCGATATTGACATACGATTGCGAATTATGGGTACTGTCTCAAAGAACGAAAAGCAAAATTCAGGCGTTGGAAATGAAATATCTAAGGAAAGTACAAGGAGTAACAATGTTGAGCAGAATAACAAATGAAATAATAAGAGAACAACTGCAATGTAAACCAATATTAGACTTCATAGAAACAAGACAATTAGCATGGTAGGGCCATGTGATAAAATAGAATGAATCGAGACCGGTGCGACAAATTTTAATGACAAACGTGAAAGAAAAGAGGAAACGTGGAAGACCAAAAGACATACCTAAGATACCATCATCAATAAGATTCTGAAGAAGAAGAACGTTACACTAGAGAAGGCACGAAAGATGGCGATGAATAAGAAACAATTGGCGAAATTTGTGCACGGCTAAGAGACTTTTTACACCCGGCACCTTATGGTAGAAGGGTTCTTGATTATATATATATATATATATATATATATATATATATATATATATATATATATATATATATATATATATATATATATACAGGGCCGGCGAAGTAAATTCGCTACTCCGCGAATAATTATTCCAGATTAATTATGTACAGGGTTCAAATGAGAAGGGTGCTAAATCTTCAAACATAATAACATTGAATACAATAATTTTTTTTTACTTTTTGAGATATGAAATTCCATACCTAGACTTTTCTGAGGCATGGAGTGCTCCATATCATCCAGACAATGTTCGCCGGCCATATATATATATTTAAGTAAAGGTATTTTATGATTAAAAAGAAGCGGTAACTCAAGCAGCAATAACTATAGAGGAATAACTCTATTGGGTACAACATACAAAGTATTGGCAATATGGTTAAATAAAAAAATAATAAAAGAAACGCACCAAAATACCAAGAATGTAATCACATATAGTATTTTCAAAACAAAAAATATGTGTAAATGGAATTGCAATTAGTAATATAATCGCATTGTAATAATGTATAATTTTAATAATTAGGAGTATCCGTTTTGTAATTATACATCTATTATTATACTTATTTTGCAGTAAATAATTATTTACAAATTGTCAAAAATTCAAACTTTGCCAAAGATTTTCTGGAATTTGGCCCATTTTTCAATAATGAATAAAATAGATACATTTGAAATGGAGGTACCTACTCTATGATGGAGGATATTTATAGCTAATTTTAGTTGTACACTTTCTAATAAAAAAATGAAATATTTAAAAAGTACGTTATCGAAATGTGGATCATGAGATCCTCAGTTGCACATAGCAGACAGCTGCCATTTTAACTTTAGCCCTGCTCCTACCAGCCCTTCACTAACAACTTTGGGGGCAGTGATGATTGGCAACTGGCAAAAGAATACACTTTAATACAGTGTTTCCCTAACTATTTAATTCGGGATTATTGCATCTTAGCTGAAATTCGGGGTATAAGACTATCTCATTTGAAGTGAGAAGTGAGAATGAAAGTTTGAAGTTTGTAAACTTCTGGGTTAAAACCAAAACTAAATATAGATTGTTGAATGGTTGCGGATATTGAATGAAAAGCTAATGAAACTAATATATACGAACGAGATTGAAGATGAACGATTGCGTGGGTTTGTTGCATGAACGATTGAGTCCAAGTATGAAGAATAGAAGTGCTTGTATGAATTGAACTATGAAACTAGTATTCCAGGATAGGAATATTCCGAATATTTGCAAAATATTGATTGTTGGTTATTGTTTCGGGTTCGTATTGTAGGATTATGCGATGCCTTGTATATTTTCTTAAACAGTCTTAACTGCTACGGTTTATATCACCTTGGTTCCTCGTTTTCGGTGGTGACAACGGTGATGATATGTATGTATGTAAATAACATTGCAACTAAATTATTAAACATAAATGTAAAACCTAATTCGATTTGGTAATGGGCCTTTAACTAAAAATACTTAACAACCTCAAAATTAACAAATCGTAAATCATTTTATTCTCTTCGTATGGTTAAAACAAAAATGAATTTTAATACGGGAATGAATTATAAACATAATAAATATCAATACATATTAAAAACTAAAATGTTTTTTTAAATTAGCTGGTAGTAATTGAAAAACAACCGACTATAAGAATAAAGAGCTAAAAATAATTACTTCAACATACTAGCTATTGACAACTGACAAGCTTCAATATGACATCTGGTGGGAAAAATATGAACTTTCCGATTTGGTACTGTATTGTGACTGTTTGCTAGATTTACATGTGATTTGATCATTTGATAAAATATATAATAAAATAAGGTCAAATAACAATATCTACAATTATGTGGATTTATTTCTCCAGTTATAGCTTCATCGGTAAACTAAATTTTGTTCTAGAAATCCGGATCGATATTAATTTTCTCAAAAAGTAGCTTACAAAAGGCAATTTTCTTTTCATAATCATTGTTAATTAATTCTTTGTGGTTTCAAAAATGATGAAATTTTTCGTCTTTAATAGCCTAAATACAGAAGTTTTGCTAATATTTAATTGATTTGCTGAAGCTTTTGTATGTAGTTAATTAGTTTCTTCCATTGCTTGTAGTAAATTATATTTATTTTCCTCATTTCGCGTAGTTTTCATTTTTGTCCTTTTTATGATTCTTTTCTAAACATCCGTTACTTTTAAATTTTTAAAATATTCGTGAAACTATGAAATTTGGTCTAGAACGTTCAGGAAATAAATTAGCAAACATTTCTTAAACTATAATCAGAATTGTACCATGTAATCATTCGAACTTTTTCTTCTTTAGTAAATATCTTTAAATTAACCTGTGATGACAAATTTATTTGACATTGACAGCCTAGGTTGCATTTTATCTGGAACGATATAGTAATGTATATAATTAGAATCCATTGTAATACATTAATGACAAAAAAGTAAATGTTGCATTTCAGCTAAAACTCACGGTATATAAAAAATGATAAATATATTTTAATATTCCTTCTACAATACATTTAGAAGTAGCTACTGCTTCCAGAAATCTAAAATGTTGTGCGATACCAAGCCTCATTTTATGTCAAAAAGTTGCTCTTGTTGTTTATTTCACAATATTGCGAGTACCAATTCAGAAGCAGCTGTGCTGCCGCCTTCGGACATGTCAGTTCTCAATATAGTCATGCTGCATTACCATGGCAACTTAGCGACCAATAGAAACGCGATAGATAAAGATAGAGTGGGCCTCTTAATTTGCCCTCTCTCTCGCCTGCAGTATCCACGCTTGGTTGATGATCTCAACTCTTTCTTTTGACAGAACTACGATCCTACGAACCTACGATCAGGTAGATCACCTTTTTTATTAGACATTTTTGTTGACAAGTGCAAAAATAATACCACCAAATTTTAAATTGCTCGAATAATATCGTTTCAAAATTTCCAAGTTAACATTTTCGATAAAGCACTTAGAAAAGACAAGCCAGGCTTTTGCGTTTAGTAAAGATTCGGCCACCGGGGCCTAGACGGAAATCCGGCGTTGGGTACCTATATTACATTCTTAATAAATTTCTTTATAAATACTTCCCTATTTCTCCAACGTCACTCCACGTCACTGCACATTTGGGCTATTATATATCTGTGGTTTTGAGTAAAAACCAGTTAAGTGACTTTTTAGGTCAAATTAAGTTAAGTGCGCACTTTGATACATATTTATGTATATTTTCATTTGATGTTATCTGATATACGTTTTGCGTAATTTGGATATCGGTTAAGTGCCATTTTTGAGGAAAAACCAGTTATGTGATATATTTTGAGGGTTAACCAGTTAAGTTCCATGTAGATGCATGTTAAATGTAATTATAATTTGGTTGATATATTAGAAAATACTAAAATCCAGTATTCACATATTCTGAACAACTATTGTAGTTACATTTTTTTTTTTTGTAAATTGAATAGGTAAAATAATACAGCAATATAAAAAAAAAGTATTGAAAACCCTTTACGCCACATTTCACTACGGTTGTTGAAACATGAAAACATATTATTAAAAATTTAATTTCGTTTTTCTTAAAATAGTAAAAAAAAATTATTTTTATTCCAAATATTATTGTCAACATCTTTCAATTGAATCTTTTATTTGCAACTAATCCATATTCAAAATAAATTGAAGTTTTCTACATACACTTTTGCTGTAAAGCAAATAGGTAAAAAGTTAACAATATAAAAAAAAAAATTGATGGACCAGCACATAACCTCCCCCAAATTAAAATTTTAACAAAATTTACTCATTTATTTACTGATATATGCCCAAAAAACACCATCTGTGTTGAAACGCCGGAGAAACAATTTTTCCGCCAAGTCATATGCTCACATACACCATAACTTTTTAACATTACATTCAATTTGTTTGAAGTTATAAATTGTTAAATAATAACATAAAAATCAATTTAAAACTCAATCAATTGTTAAAAGTTAAAAAATAGTAGTGAAATTGTGTTTTTTGAGAAAAATCAAGTTATCTGCTTTTTCTGAGGAAAAACCAGTTAAGTGATTTTCTTTCATTTCTTGCTGAACAAAACACATTTTTACAATTTCGGCATGTTTTTTTATATATATTATCTTCATCCTTCTACCATTTCTGGTGTAAGATATATGTTTTTTATACTTATCTTTAATATACAAATGAATCTGATAGATATTCAGAGCCATTTTAAGGTATTTATTATGGTGACTTGTAAAACTTCAAACGCAAATAGCTCGAAGTAATGAAATAGTGACTTAACTGGTTTTTCTTCAAAACCACAAATGTAGTAATCCAGATGTCCGGCCCCTTAACTACCGCCCACTTGGTTGTTGGCCAGTTGCCGGCGCCTAGATGATCATCGCCCAATCGTCGTCGCCTAGGTGTCCGTGTACGCCATGTTCCACAGTCCGAAGCGTTACCATGGAGCTGTTTACCCCATAAATAATAAGATAAATAAAACTGTGTTTTCCTATTGATATAATACTTTTATTTATATTTGCTTATATTTATTAACATTTTAATGAATATTTATGTATAGCAGCAAATACGATGTATCTTTCATTTATACACAAGTTAAAAACTGTTTTGGTCCATTTTGCACTGTAAAACACTACTTCTGTTGCATTGTAATATACAGGTATACATATTAACAATATAAACTGAAAATATTTACTCAAATAACTAAGTACATTGTGTCAGTGCAATTTAATATAATTGTATTTACTTACTACAGGTAGATACATAAAATGTCAAATCATAACTACGAGTAATCATGAAATATCTACACATTCTAGATGAATATTGTTGTTACTCTTATTGTTGTGATTAACATTAATATTGGTCGTTAAGTTGAAATTGTAGCACCTAATTGAGTACATAGTTCGTACACTTAAATCCTAAAGCATCTCACAATGTTCGTTGTATATACGTTTGAAAATCACATGACACTTCCCGGGGCAGGCGAAACTAGTACTTAATAACTCTCATTTCAAGTATCAGTGTTCAGTTACATCTGCCTCTGGAAGAAAAAGTTTCTTTAAGGCGATTCTGACTCGCATCCAGCAAGTTGGATTAATATTTCGAATTGCGGCACCAGTTTTATAAATAATAATGTTATGTTTTACTTTTATAAGTTTCTGTTTTAATATTAATTACAAATCCTCATTATTGTATTTTTTATTTTATTTATTACTCATTCTTTTATTTATTTTAACTTATCCAAAAATTTCGGGTGCCAACTGTCGATGGAATGTCAAAATATGGCGTTTAACATGAAAAAAGAGTACAGCGCTTCCCAAACTTTAGGGTCATTTATAGGTCTTGTTGAGGGGAGTTGCGAAAAATAAATACAAAATACGGTTACAAGCCGTCAAATTATGGTTCAAGCAGATAATAGTAGAAGGGAAACCACAGGGATATTATTTTTATCTTAAAGGGAACCAGGTTTAGACGGTTCGAGAAATCGATTTTTTTAATTCCATATATCGTTTGTAAAACTATACAAGAATATGTCCTCCAAGTTTTATAACAAAATTCCCATTCGTTCCGAAATTATGAACACTACAGTGAAGGAATAATAATATTTTTTTCCAAATTATATATTTTATTCATATTATGAAGTACATCTAGTAATCATCACGAAGAAGTGTTGCTGCAGGGTGCTGGAATAGCTGATTTATCGTTTAACAGTTTATATTGTTTATTACTGCTTCGCATTTCTCGTTTTCGGTAAGTTTGATTTTTCTCGAAACAAGTTTTTTTCAACAACGGGAACCGGGAACTCTAGCTCAAAAAGTTATCGACCTCATTGTACAAATTTGCATGAAGATTCTTTATTCAATTACGCTAGACATGAAGAAATGTTGAAAAATCATACCATTTTAATTAAACACTCCTAAAACATGCAATTTTCAACTTTTTCGATTGGAGTTGAGTTCATATTAAAAAAAAAAAATGAATTTAAAGAACCGTATTGATTTTAGATGGAAATTGTGATTTCCACATTTCCCGCAAGTGACGAACCTTACATAGGAAACAGCTTATAGCTCGGCTATTTCCCGCGGAAATGACATAAAAAAATTATCAGATGTGTTTCAAAACATTATTAAAATTATCTCATAGTATGAAAATATTTTAATTATTTCTTCACTATTAATAAAATTCTCGAAAAACGCTACGAAATCATAGTCCTAAACTAGGTTCCGCATTATATCTTGCTATTAAAAATGTTAATATAAAATTAAAATCATTATGCCATTTACCAGTTTCTGATGGATGTGTCACTCTGGTAAGTGCCGTTATATTTGGTACCCAAATTGGAGGGTGAGCTACAACAACGCTACAGGGGTAAATTTGGTATGAGGATATTTTTTGTCGGCTGTGGAAATCGAACAGACGCATTATGTTGTATAATAGTACCTATGATGCTTGTGAAATACAGTGATATATTTTCGAGAGTGAAGTGCGGCTGCTAGCTGTCTAATCGCGCTCTCCAAAAATGTTGAGGGATGGTGGGCCATTATGTATATTTTATGGGGAGAATTTTTCTTGGTTGTGGGAATCAAATGATGATCTTATGTTCTGATGGTTATGTATTTTATATTATTGTTGAAATATGCTCTTGTGTTTTTCAAAAATTATAGAGGAGGGGTATCCTCTGGGGATGGATCTAAGGTTCTTATGATCTACATTCCGATGTTTAACCACGGAGCTGTTTTGCCTACACTGTAAAAAATTTGATTTGTGATTTTAATTTTGTGATTGTTAAGTATTTTGAGTTAATATTGGCAAATATAGTGTGTTAAATTAACAATTTAATCAAATATAACAATTTGATAAATATAAATTTTGTCAATTCTGAATTTTTAACAAGAAATATTGTTGTTTTTATTTATTTGTTGAATATATAAAATTTAACAAATAGACTCGTTAATAATAACAAGTAAATTTAGCTAACTTTTCAATTTGAAATAATATAATTACTGAAATATTTAGTCAAAAGCACATAAAAATAAATGTTATTAATTACTATAGTCACAAATATATTTAGTTACGAAATACACAAAAATATTTTGTTACATGCTAACAAATTTGAAAATTAACGGTGGACCGTCTGGGACTAAAAATTTTGTAAAATTTAGTCAATTTTGACTATAATTTTTTCCTGCGTAATATTTTTATTTTATTTTTTTATTTTTTTGTAATGTTAATGTGGAAAATATTGTATAAATGTTATAATAGTACAGGGTGTTTCAGACGAAATGCACCACCGAACATGTATCGAAAACACATTGAATTAAGAAAAGTATATAGTATAATAAGTATCAAATATTTTTTCGAGTTCTATTGAATGATACCAAATATAAATCGCCAACCTCAGAAAACAGGGGGAAAGGGGCAATTTTTAAATTTAATTCTAAAACAGGATGTTTTTTATTGTAGATCGCCATCGCCATGACCATTAATATAACAATCACCATACCATGAAAATTGACTTTAGAAATTTATATTTTTTAATGTCAAAAGTAAAAGTTTCGAATTTTTGTTCGGAAATTCCGAATCGCCAATAAAAAAGTAGGCTCCTAATTAATATTTTAAATTTACTGCCATTCAAAGAGCTTGCAAAAATATTTCATAGATATACGATATATTTTTTCGATATCTCAATCCGATTTGTATTTTGTATTTTGCGAGATATTTGGGGGATACGGATGGTCTGAAATAGCTATTATGTGAATGTTTTACATTTTTTCTTCGAGGGTCTTTATATCCATTAGGTAGTTTGGAAAGCACTGTTTTTACGGGCAATGATTCAAGTATTAGTTGCAGATAATTAAATTCAGCAATAAAAATTATTGAAATTTTATTTATTTATTTACTGTTAAAGTATTTCAAAAAAAGAGTTAAATATTTGCGTCCATTTCATTTACTCGTCCACCTCGCTACTTTGAAAACGATTTCAAATAGCGCTATTTCCATATAGTACAGGATGAAATAGCGGTACTTCAAAATCATGTGCGAAATAATCAGGCGAGAATACAGAAATTAGACCTCCAATTTCATAACCAGCTACCTTCTATTTTTAAGAATCATTAAATAATAAAACAGTGCATTGCATTCACTGATTTAGTTGTAAAATTTAATTCTCTACCTACATCGTTACGAATACGAACTCTTTAACTAATTTAGTATTACAATGTTAAACGCCTGTTTTGCTTATTCTTTTCTAAATATTCACGTGACGATTTGAGATAATTGATTCGCATTCTGAAAGTAAGTCACTAAAAAAATTAAACCAGTAAGCAATTGAAAACATATGGCTGTGGGATTTAACTAATATTATGATCCACATTTTTACGGAGTTTTTACACCATTATTATATTTATTCTTCAAAATATTTATCCAGCATCAATAATTTTAATTTCTCATACAAAATCCCCATGAGTCACAGCTCATGTCGCATATAAACCCTGCAATTTGGCAAAAGCTAGACAATAAACTCGTACAAACATGACAGCTATCAATATTTTATTTTTTAACAATTAAATGACAGATACTACGTGAACTACTGATCATGGATTAAAAACTATATGAAGTTCAAATAGTTCATTACATTCTTTACCAGGCATTTGAGCAACTGCTAACCTTTATTGTTTTTGTTTTGATCTTGTTTATCGCTGCAAAATATTTGGAGTTTGTTTTAGTACACTTAAAATTTGAGCGCTCTGAAAGCAAGTACATGTTGCTATATGTATGTGACATATTCTTCATATTTCTGAAAACAACCAGATAACTGTTCTGAATTTTAGATGATAGAATAAGTTGCGATGGTATTAGATGTAATTTAGACTCTATTCTTGGAAAAATTGAATTTTACTATTCTATGTAGAATTTACAAATCACCGGATCTTTCAGGATGCGCTTCATATATGTAGGATACTTCAGGATTAAATGGCCAAACTTATAATATGAATTGAGGACCCCCAAAATAAGGACTAATATCCTTTCGTAATATCCTCGCAAACAGATATTTTAAAAATATGACATTTACTGGTTAAAAATCTTTCGTTAATTTTGATTTATTTGATATAGTCAATAAAATATGATTTTGATTTACTTATTTATTTTGTACTCAAACTAAATAGTTATAGGTATATCATCACATCAATTATCCAGTTTTGGTGTGGCATTTTTCTTTCGCAATGCCATCTAATTACAATTACCGAAGTAGTTAGTAGGTGGAACCATGGGGATATTAATTATTATTATTATTATTATTAAGCGGCCTTAACTGCTGAGGTTATATGTCTCGGTACATCGCTTTCAGTGGTGTGACAACGCCACGTAGTATTCGCTGGCATGAGTTTTCGCAAAGCGGTCACCCATCCAACTACTAACCGCGGGCAGCATTGATTAACTTGCGTTATCAAGTGAACCGGCTTTAACGCTACCTGCCAGGCCGTTGCACAGGGGATAAAATCAAAAGTGATGTTACTACGTAGCTGTTTACCTCAAGATTTAGCGACAAATTTTAATTAAACATAAATGTATGTTTAAATCAGATGTGGGTTATAGTTCAAACAAGGCCTCAAAAGAATTCGTAAATATGCCGAAATGGTGTTTGTGTATGGTTTCTATACAGACCTACCTGCTAGAAAGTCGCATTTAAGATGGGATCATGGAAGAGGTATTCTAAATATCTAGAACAAGGAACTCTTACTTGAGAATTAATGTAAAAACTAAATTTTGACTACATACAATATTCAATAATTGCCAATAGATGCCAGTATTCAATGCGCAAACTTTCTGATCACGTTCTCTCAATAAAAATAGAACATGTTTTGTAAACAGAAAAGTAATCTTGAGAAAAATTTAGGTCCATAAAATTCTGTCAATAAATTTCGTAAAATTTTAATTTTAAAGGAAGAGGGTCCATAAGGCCGGTTTTTGGCCCAATTGTAAAAACAATAAAATCGATTTAGTTTTGTTTGTCTGGCCCTAAATAAAATTCATACATTTTTATTGTTTTTCCAATTGGCCCTCTTCAATTCAAAACAAACTGTCAATCTAATGCAGTACGGACGCTTGGTAATCCGGATTATCTTAGACTTAGTGTATTTTTTTCTTTAAATAAAACATGTAAAATTTTATTACTAATGAATAGTTTCATTTATCCGCTCTTTTTCTTTAGATATCACAGTGATTTATGATTTATGACTGATTGCAGCAAATATTTTGCGTTGAAGACATCCAAAAATATTTTATTGGTTCATTTAGAAAATCCAGACACGACCGGTCCCAGTTATTTCGGATTATTGACGCTCTACTGTACAACAAAAAATATATCTATCGCTATTCTTCTCCTTGGTCGTAACCGCTAACTACTAATCAAAGGATTGAACCTTGTAAACTTTTGCGCTAATTAAAATTAGCCCAATGTTTAACATTGAGCGAATTTTGGTTGTTTAGAACACTGAGAAAACGTGTTTGTCAAACTTCAAACGCGAACTATAACCACTAACGATAATTACTCATTTCATGTTGTGAATAGTTTTATTAAAGTCCATATCTATCAAACTATACGTTTGCTAATTATTTCATATTTTGAGGGCCTAATTCATATTTTAAGTTTAACTATTTAACCCTGTATAATAATGCAACATTATTAAACGGACAAAATAATATATACATAAATGTCAATTCAATATACCGAAGTTCAAATTTATTATTGCTAATTATGTATATTTTAAACAAAGTGTTCAAATAAATTCGAAAGATTGTTATTGTATGTTTTATTTAATACTTAAATTATAAGGTTTTGTAATTAATTTACTTTAATATTGTTTTGTTGTACTCACTTGTATTTAAGTATAGGATTCGTAACAGAATTTAAGTAAAAAAAAAAGGAATTTACTAAGTACATAAGCTGGTAACTATTAGTTTTATTTTTGGGTGCATTAAAGCAACGTTCATAGTGTTTCTGATCAATTTATCAACCAACAGTCGCACGAAAAAAAAAAAAAAGATTGTTACAATAGAAATTTTGAAATTTACAATAACAATATTTATCAATTAAAATATTATTCTTCGGAATGCAGTCATATATTTATTAAACTAAAAATCCGACTTTTGGTCATAACTTTCTCAGGATTATGACCAAAACGTCGGATTTTTAGTTTTAATAAATATATGACTGCATTCCGAAGGATAATATTTTAATTGATTTATCATCACAGTCGATCAATGCTCTTTCCTAACAATATTTATGTTTATATTAGGGTCGTTCCAGGCCAAATCGACAAAAAAAGTTTGTTTACTTCCACCTAAAAACATACGAGAAAGTATGAAAATTGGTGTATTCTAGAGAGTAGATACAGAAATAACGTTAAAAACTTTTTTTGATAAAGTATTGACAGTAAAGAACTTTCTAACTTTCTGGTATCTGTCCTAAGCAGACATGGCATAAGTTCGAATGCGAAAATAGTGGTTAAATATTTAAAATAAAAAAAAATCGAAAAAACAGGGAATTTAAATTATTTTTAGACTGATGTTAATGAGGGGGTAACCACAGGGTGAAGTTAATATCAGCTTGAGATTCGAACTGAGGATTTCATTATCTATAGTTCAATGCATTACCACGGGGCTATTTACCCTATAAAAACAAAAATAATTTATAATTTGCTACATTAAAGCAAATGAAGTTGATATGATTTAGTTTGAGTTTATCAATCGCCAAGTGAGTACAACGGAACGTAGATACAAGAATCCGAAAAATAATTCCCAGAATGCTAAAAATCATTGAAAACAATTTAATTCGATTAGAAGTATCCTAAATATAATCCGTTTACAGATTTCCATTCATAATTTAAAATTTAAACGGTATAAAATTTGTTTATTCAGTACCTATGCTTGTTTTAGGGCCAGTATTTCCACCTAAGAATAAACTTCCGAATAAGTTATTCATCGAAGAAATAAAAAATGCATCGAAAAATGACAGCTTGAACAATTACTATCATTTGAGCTATGATTTAAATGCAAAATTTTATGTTTATTCGGCGAATAATTAATTCGTAGATGGAAAGATCGACCCTTCCTTTACAAATATTACCTATCTGAAAGAAATTTTATTAATGCTTTATGCTAATTCGAACGAAAACGTTATTTAGGAAAGTTTATTAAAGGAAATCAGAAATTTGTTTTACAATATTTAATTTAATATGAATTCAAAGAATATAGTTTTAGCGAAAAACATATTTATTTTTTTCTTTCATATTTTAAGGCGTAGGAGCAGGGATCCTAAATTATACTCGACTCAGTTAAGAATTCGATTAATTAACTCAAGTAAAACGGTTTTCAGGAACGCGATTAATGGATTATCGATTTTTTGGTTTAGTAATCACTATTTTCTATTTAAATGGCAATACAAATTTGTAAAATACAAATTTTTTATTAAATATGCACGAAAATTTCAATTTACCGATCGAATTTTAATAGTTACGTTTTTTTTTTTTTAATTATTGTATACCTATTTATCTTTTAAAATAATGGATTATGTATTTTTTAATTATTTTTATGATCTATTTTAAAATAATTAGTTCGAGGACAAATCGAATATAACAATATATGTTTTTAACAATCTGGTCTCCCTACTTAAGGGTGCTCTATTATTATATTTAAATTATTTCATTACTCTTAATGTTAGTACTATTTACTTGGTGGATATTTTTCGTATTCCCGATTCGTGTTTGAAAAGCCAAACAAAACTTTTGTATTTCGTGTTTGGGAAGTATTTTCAAATTAAATATATAAAATACTTTTAAACTAGTTTGTATTCTGACTAGTATTACCTATCTGATTATATATGAAAATTATGATGCAAAATACTAAAATTTTTTTCATCTAAAGATGACTAATGGTGATAGTTTGGGCTAGGTTGCGTATCGCAAATATTTTTTCTTAATTGAATATATGTGTCTATATGGTTGTGATTAGTAAAATTTATTGGAGATAGGAGACTTAAAATATTAATGGAATTAATATTATTTATGTTCGTATATTTTATAGTGGTATTATGAATAAAGTAATATGAGATAATATATTATTTCTAATTTTACCAATAAAATATGAATAAATCTATCGAAATATTAAAAATTGGTCTTGTTTTGTCATAAATTCAACTGAATTAAAACTGAGATCTTATTTAGTGCAATATATATATAGCCGTAAATACTGATATTAATTTATTTTCACATTTTAATTAATACAATTTAATGTAGAAATATATAAAATTTTATTTTATTATTTATACTGTGCCAAACATACCATATACAGTATAAATAATGAGGGCATTCTGATGTTCATATTTTTAAGTCTTTTGAAAATTTCCAATTATATTACCGTCAATTGCAGATCCATTAATTGCTCAAAGTAATTGCAAATAATTTGAGATAAATTGTAAAGAAATACTTATTTTAAAGTTCTTATTATCTAAGGTTAAATAATAATAGTTAAATAATTTATGTGTTTCTTCAGCTTCTTCATTTTCAACTAGTAACACTTTTCATAGGACTTCCAATAGTGTCATATACCGGGTGTCTACTTTTTTTATGCGATAGTTTGTTGCCTATGAAATTTTGAACAAAAATGTAAATATAAAAAATGTTCAGCAACAAAAACTGTACCAAATGAGCATAAATTTATGAATTTTCTATATTTCTCATTTCTCAGTAATCATGGACACATTTACCATTTAGATATAATTTAAACAAGTCAATAATCAATAGAACTATGCCAAATATCATTTGTCAAACTCAAACAATACGACTGTTTTTATGTTTTGTTAACCATGGCACTATGGAAACTGCTATAAATTATACATCTAACCCTTACAGAAGTGTATCACATTAATAAATTTAGGCTCATTTGGTGCAGTTTTTTATTCTGAATACATTTTGTATTGAAACTTTTGTTCTAAAATGCATAAGGAACGAACTATCGCCTGATGACGATATAGTATGTCATATGTCTTATAATAAAGAAGACACAAGGTATATTTCTTGCACTAAAGATGTCCAACTTATTATTTCATTTTTAGTATTTTATAATTGAACGAAGTTACAATTAATTCAAGAACTGTATTAATTGAATGCATTTAAAAATACGAACAAAATAAACGCTAAACCAGCAAAAAAGATAAGGAGACTAGAATCGTCATTACTAAATTTATGAGATTATGTTTATGATTATTAAACTCAAACTCAATATTAATACTATGTACAATAAAATATTGTTGGTTGCAAAGTTTACAAAAGAAAATACAAAAAATATTTTATTGCTACAATGTTTGCTATTAAATATGAGAAATTTACAATGATAATAATATAAATTATGGAGCGACTAAATCATTGGTCTTCTATAAATTTATTTGTCAATTAGAATGCAGGATTATCCATGGCATGTGTAAAAACTAAAACAACTGGCAACAAAATTATAAGTAATATAATATAAACAAGGATATAATTCAAAGTTGATTTCGTATTGTAATTCAACTACAAGGGTTCAAATTTTTATTAATATTTCAACAACCAATATTGGATTACCATTGATAAAACAAAATAAAATCAAATGAAATATAAATAGAACTGTAATCACTTGATAACGATTTTAGAGTTTATCAATCGAAACGTTGTGAATTAAAGACATTGAAAATTAGAAATTCATCTATTTCTCAAAAATAAAACTATTTTTTTTTGTAAACGTAATGTTTTCCTTTAATGAGTAATTGTAACAATTCAAAAGTTGAAAAAAAAAAGTCTTAAAATATAAACACAAACTGTAAATACGAACTTCGGGTAGTTCGAGTTTCTCATCATTGGTAGCATCAAGATAAACAAAACTTGCTAATCGAGCTAGTGGATATGGACTAGAGATGAAACGGATATCCGTAAACTATCAGGCGGATACCGGATTTCAATGAATTACGAAATTTTCATAAAATCAACGTCATTTAATTTACATATAAGTCTAAACACAAATAAAACCACTCTATCTTCAATTACAACTCGTGTTTCATCAAGACAAGAAGTCTTGTGTCTTGATGACCATTTCTTGTCTTGGGCTTGATTTTCAAGACAATAAATTAAAAGTTTCTTGTCTTGCTCATTTCTTGGCAACATATTTTTTGTCTTGTGTCAAAAATTCTTGATATTTTAGTTTTTAGTTGAATCCCCCTTTTCTATCTCTTTAACCAATCAGAACGCTCAAGAACATGGCGTTGGCGTTTGCCCAGGCCCCTCCCGTTTAGTTAAATGTTTCTTAAATGTTGGTCGCGTCGCGTTGCACTTCGATATTCTATGCTTTTTTTTTTTTTTAAATAATGAGTATTAAATTTAATATAAATCAAATTTAGTCGGATAGTGATGAAACCGATCTAACAGAATCTAGCTAAATTTAACTTGATCCACTTTCTTCCAATCGCCAAAAATCAGAATCTGTTTTATCCCATAATACTATTTCTCCCTCAATCTAATAAAAAAGTAAGTAAAAGAATACAAAATAATATAAAATAAAATTTAATTAAATAAAATATATACTAGTTAATGGGAAAAATAGCTCCGTAAATTATAATTTTTTTAAATCATAGTCGTAGATTCTAATTTTTATATTTTAAACACAAATACGGAATGCAAAAATGTATTATCAAGATATCAAAATTTCTTGACAAGGAATCTTTATTCTGGATGATACTTTCTTGTCTTGTCTTGGGAAATGGAAGAATACTTCTTGTCTTGGTCAAGATGAAGAGTATATCTTGATTCTTGTGAAATACTAATTAAAACATCGATTATTTTTACCAGATTTTCAATGAATTACGAAAATTTCATAAAATCAACTTCATTCAATTTACGTATAAGTCTAAACACAGATTAAACCACTTTATTTTCAATTAAAACACCGATTAATATTATTTTGAAAAAAAAAATTAGTACTCGTATTTAACGAGAGGCAAATTAATTAAGTTGAATGAACAACAATTTCTATGTAATGTTCGGTCGGTGGCCAGATATTCGGTATCCGGTATCCGGCAAAACAACTGTCAGTTTCATCTCTAATTTAGAACATGAACGAATTTAACAAAAGTTCTTATTTTTAAATACCGACCTATGTAGTGTTCCTAAACATTTAAAATTAATAGATAATTGATACTGGCTTAAAACAATGTCCACATTCTCGAAAATATAGGATGTTTCATAACTTCAGGTACATGTTAATAGTATATGTTATTTGATATGCTGATTACGAATCAAAAAGATTTTTTTTTTAAATCGCAAAATTATTTTCCATGTTCCCCAGTCTAAAATTTTTCGTTGCCATTGCCACTGAGTGGATGATTATGTTAATAATTATCGTTTCATTAAAAATAATTAAATTTTGTTTGTTTATTTTACTAGTATTATGTAATTTAAATTGTTGATTACCTACTTCATTGTCTGTGTTTAATAGGAAAGCGAATCCAGTGCAGTACTACAAAAAATGTTTTAGATAAACAACCCTTAATTTTTCGAATTTAAAAAAATTATTCTAGATTCGTAATCAGCATATCAAACAACATATACCATTAACGTATGTACTCGAAGTTATGAAACACCCTGTATTTAGACGGCACCTACAAAATGCAGCAAAATTTTTTATTATAACAAAATGTTGCGTGAATCAATTATTTATTAAGATATGACCATAGAAACCTGATAGGCCTAAGGCCTTTATGTAAATCAACACTTCCTGTTAATGGATTGGTATGAAATAAGTTTATAACTTAATATCCAATACAGTAATATAAGTACTAAATATGAAATTTAAAAATGGTATAGTCATTCAATTTTTAGTTATATTATTGTAGACGAAAAATTCGTTAGAAACAAAAATGTACTTAACTCACTATCGAAATTTTTGACCCGCTATAATATCTTTCTTATATATAACTATTTCGTATTTGTGTAGCTAATATAATCTAAATCAGCGTTTCCCAAACTGAGGGTCGCGACAAAACTTAAATGTATATTTTATTTTTAAGACATTTAAGTATCTTTCAATGCGTCGGAGATGAAATGGGTCGCAATGTTTAAAAGTTTGGAACCCCCTGATCTAATTTATATACATATTGGCTAAAAGAAACTCAACGTTAATTATTAAAAATTTCCTGGTGACAACTAGACATAAAATATACTCCATACTTTATTAAAAGAATAATCTAGTAAGTACCTTAATCTTTCACAATAACTGCAGCCTGTTGCCGAAATTGAACTTGATTTAAGTAATTAAACAGGATAGCATGACTATGAGCATATTTTTGGATCCGCCATTGACGTTCTTTCAATTTTAATTACGAATAATACTTTACATTAACTGCAATATTGTTGTTTCAATATTGACGTCTCGCTGATTCAATGTTCATTTAATGTGTCATTCATTGCATAATCAAATCTACAAGCTTAACAAATTAATTTCCTGTTATTTATGCAACGCATTCGCATTGAATGAGTAAGGCGACTATAACAATAATTAAAATCATACAATATCAAGATGTGATTTTTTTACAGGTTGAAAGTAAGGTCTAGGAATCTCATGAACAATTTTTATTTTCCTTTAAAATACCAATAATATCGTATTTTAAATTTATATTAAGTAAGAAAATTTTTAAAGTGGTTATAATTTATTTTAATAATAATAGAAAACTACAATAGTTTCTGTAAATTTTAATAAATTCGTATTTTTTAACCTTCGCGAAGCTAGTACTGCATAGGCATACATGTAAAGACAGCAAAAACTTAAAAATCTGCCAGTCTGTTCCAAAAGTTGGATTTTAATACTGACGTTATCCTTAACGTACTACTTTTGTCTATGAATATACCAGTATTAATACCTATTTAGGGCCAACAGTTAGAAAAATAAAAAATGATGATAGAAAAAATTACAAAGAAAGCATCTGTTTCAATGATAAATATTCTGGACACATCAGGAAGACTGCCAAAATGTAAACAAAAGCTATTCATACAGGAATATAATAATAGTGGACGTTTCATTCTTTATTAATAACAACTTATCTCCTCACTGCATAATGATTTTGATTATTTATTCAACGATATGATTAGAAATTTATATTTAAAACTCGATTAATAATATAAACATCTTACATTTATCTGGTCATTGAGCAAATAGTATTTGAAATGTAGTCTCGCGTCTTAGAATTATTTCAATTTTTAGTTTAAGTTTAGGTTAGTTTATGTTAGTGACACTTGGTATGAATATAAAATTATTTCAGGACTTCAATTTAAAAATGTCAAAAGCTCAAAAGCAAAGCCCCAATGCGCATAGAAACATGGCGCCAAATTGAGATGATGAAAATGATCAGGGCTGTCTAGATTTTTAAGATTATATTTTACCTGTCAAAATATTGGCTTTTCAATTTTAAAATCTGTGTAATAGCTGTTTCACATTTATCAATAAATTAAGCTATAATTGATCAAATTATTGACGGATAAATAGATAAATAAGCAAGCATTTACATTTAATGTTTTTTGGTCAGTAAATTTTTGTTGAAACCAAAGCTACCAATTATCTTTTATTGCATGCATTTTTTGGATAAAGTTTATTAACAAGTTTGTATAATGTACAATAACCATTAACGCAAATATACGTTTTAGATTTTTAATTATTCTATCAGAAGCAGAGCTGGGCAATACTTTATTATTTATATACTTAAGTATCAATTTTTTGAAAATTAAAACTTGTAAAGACTTATTTTTCGTTTAATAATTATAAAAAATATTGAAGTACTTTTTAAATAATTACGTATTTCATTGTACTGAAATCATATAAAATGACAAGTATTTAAAAAATTTAAGTAATTTTATTGATGCAATTTTTATACTGTTCCATATAATATTATTGAAAAAAGTGTTTTGTGCTATTTTCACCTTAAAACATTTTTATTTTATTATTTTAAAATATATTATAGTCTGAAATCAGTTTCGAGCAAATCTAGTAACAAATATTCTTAAGAAAAAAAAATACTAATACTTATTTTGAAGTATACTCGACGAAAAAAATAAACTGGTACTATATACAAGTACCTTAAAGCTAAACTTGAAAAAGTACTTGATAACAAGTACCTATTAACCATCGTATGTACTGATACTTATACTTAAGTAATACTTGCCCAGCTATGATCAGAAGATAAAAAACGAAATTGCATCATTTCATTAAATTTCATAGAAAAACAAACAACACATAGTTAAACGGCGAAAAATATAGCTTACAATGTCAAATACTTTAGCAATGGCACTGGAAAAGAACCAAAACAATCGAAGAAATTCAAAGTAATGTACTATTACATGAATATATTTTCGTAAATAAATTAACTGATTTTTTTCTGTTCTTGTCACAAGTTGATCAATAAATCAATCGATTTACCGTTACGTGTAATGCAGCTATAAGTTGAATGGAATGTAACACAAGAAAAATTAATGGTTAGAATAATTATCTCGCTAATATACTTAAAAAATTGATAATTTTAATTTGTAAGTAAAGTATTTTAGATTTAAATTAGCAAAATTTGGTGTGAACCATCATATCCA
This sequence comes from Poecilus cupreus, assembly GCA_963942605.1. Lineage (NCBI taxonomy): Eukaryota > Metazoa > Arthropoda > Insecta > Coleoptera > Carabidae > Poecilus > Poecilus cupreus. The sequence continues at coordinate 27,533,575 of OZ012715.1, forward strand.
TTGTCAAGTATTAACATTTTATTAGCTAACAATGCAGTAAACAAAGTTTTATGCAAATTTAGTTCAAGGATGCAACGTATTTCTGGCAAGGCTCGCTTCGCTCAAAATTTTCAAGCAACCCGAATGCTTATACAATTCAGCTATGGAAATATGACTTTGTTTTATGAGCTTTTGTACAATGGATGTTTGCATTTTGAAAATCTATTTTGTTTGATGGAAAGTTATACTAAATGAATATGTAAAAAAACAATTTTTCTACACATTTAATATCAGATGATTTTTGTACCTATAATGCAACTAGAAAATTTAAATTCTTTTTTTTTTTATTCGGTATAAGTTTTTATGTTTTCACAGTTCTCTAGTTAGTAATACTACATAAAGTTAAATTAATTTTTGAAAACAAAATTATCGATAGTCAAGGCACCTAGCCGCATATGAAAAGTAAATTTTGAAAAATTTATTTGTTATCTTCGCATAAAAGGGAATTAACAAATATATTTTTATTTTATTTTCATTTTTCCATTGGTATCCAATGTTTTAACAGATTTTTGATTTGTGTGTTTTGAGTAAAACTTTTGGGTTTTAATGAAATATATTTTATTGAAATCAAATCACAGAAGACTTTTGATTTTTAAGAATAACTGTAGATTTTAGTCAATCAATACATTTCACAAGCACTTAAAACTCATTCACGCACCATTTGCGTACGTTTTGAAAGATTAGACAATAGACCATTCTTACGATAAATTCAATAAGATTATTGTCTCACTAAGCAAAGATAAAACATAATAATTGTTGTATATTTTCTTTTGAAAGTTCTGCGCTTGCCCTATCATATAGAATCTATATTATAGATAGTTAAATCTAGGTCGATACCAGTGGCGCAATGTATATAGTTTTGTGGGGTTCTTGGCACATTTAAATTTGAAGGTCCATGCACATACCCCCATTTTATCCATTTGGATTCAACACCATCCATATAATGAAACTGAACAACAATTTAGAGACATTTCATTAAAAACCAATCAAAATAAATAATACATTATTAAGCCATTTACTCATTTTGGGTGTGGCACTCTGCTTTCGCACATAACAGCTACTAGTCGCCAAGTCATGGCTCCCTTGGGTGCTAGTGAAGGAGGAACCACAAAGGTAAAGTTAAAAATGATAACTGTCGGCTGTGGGAATCGAACTGAGGATCTCATGAACCAGAGTCCAATGCATTAGCACGGATCTATTTAAATACGCGCCACTGGTAGGAACCTATGTAACATATACACATTTCAGAATCTTTAGCACTTCACGCATTTCATATTGAAAATAAAATAAATAAAAATAAACAAATACAGCGTTTCTTTTATTAAAATTTATTTTGGTGGGTTTTCACTTATTAAGTACAATTTTGTTTATTCTTTAATAACAACTAATATTTTCCTGTATTAAAATAAAGCCAGTTTGGAACTTAATTTATTAAGTATATTATTTTATTATTACTGTGCCTTTGACTATCACATTTTTTGAGACGTTTTCCTGCTCACACGAACTAATATAATGATAAGCATGAAAACACTAAGTATTGCCAGTTAAGCGAAACAGAAATCTATTAGCAAGTAGCAGAATGTATGGAGACCGTTTGCCATAATGCAAAATGTAGTACATGAATGGATCTCGTATACTTAAGAGAATATAAATCTTCTAAATTTTAATGACTCAATTTTACGACAAAATTAGTACGTAGCTAGATATACGAGAAATCATTTTAAAGTGAGTAATTTTTCTAATAATTTTATTTGGGTTAGACAGAGAAAAAAGTGAATAATTTTCAAAATTGAATTTCAATACTTATCTTGTACATATATATCCTTTCCATCGGCTTCGATAACATTAACAACTAGTAAAAGAAGGAAATTTATAACAGTAATTATTTTTGATTATCACCAAATACGCTACATTTCATATAGTGCATTGAAATATTTATACCTAAGTAAAATGTTGGTCAATAGTTTATTAACATTAAAAATAACGTATTGTGCCAATAGTTTTCGATACTTTTTTCTCTATTTAACGTGTAACGAAAATAATGTAAAATATTGCCGAAACGACATACGTCCCATTTGATTTATACAAAATATTCGTCATATAATATGCCTTTAGAATGCTAAAATTACTTGAAGTACTTATTTGTAATATAACTTCATCAGGTCCTTTTCTAGATTTTTAAATTTGTCCAAATTGTAAAACGTGTTGTTACATATTTTCAAATTTTATAAAATATTTAAAAATGATAAATAGATTATATGTAAATGAGAAAAAAATATAGTTGAAGGTACATGTTCACAAATTCTGTTTTATTACTCGCCATATTTCCCAAAATAATGCACATGAACCACAAGCACTTCACCCGAACCCGAGATTGAGAGCTACTCCAGCGTGGCAAGAGTGATCAGCTCTGCGTCGTCGTGGAGTTCGATGTCATTTTGCTGATGAAAGGCAGGCTGGGCCCCGGCCACGGGCACGTCGGCGGAACGGAGCGCGCCTGCTGCAGCCCGGCAGCCGACTCGGGGTGCAGAAAGTTGCGGCGTTGCTCGATCTTCTCCGCCTGCATCACACATACATCACACCGTTACCTGTACTGTCATCACACACATGATTCATATTATTCATACAATACGTTACCTGAGAATAGGCTATTCCACCATAATCAAAAATAGTACGTTTTTTGGAAATATGAAAGATAAGATTTATTTTGTTGCATGAATTCGTATATTTAAAAAGTATGAGAATGAAAATTAAATTAAATGTAAATGTAAATGGCTGCATAAATCCGGCTTTGCTCCCTTTAATAAATGATTTGTTTTTGATGACGTAGGACATTTACGCGTCTGTTTGAGCAACTGGGATTCAAGTATTAGCTCCTACTTCGCCTAAAATAAGAAATACATAATCGAGCGTGTCGAATCTGTTCGGATTCAGCTCGTGTGATTTACTTGTCCTTGCATGTTTGTTGTTTGAAATGCAGCACTCATATAAATAATAAACACAACAATTCAAAACTACCTCCAAACACTAAATGAACTGAAAAATGAGCCCTGGACCTGTGAGTATGAACCAAATCAAATCAAACTGTACGATGCTAGCAGCTAGCGCCACAAACTAGGTACCTATCTTCGAGGATGTCAAAATGAGAAAATTTAAAAATATAGAATTTTCCGCATCCTTTAACTCTTATCTTTCATATTTTCAATAATCTTGTACTATTTATGATTATGGTCGAATAAATAATAAATAAATTTACAATTTTAAGGTACAGAATGCTCTTTTTTTATAAATGGTACATAACAGACACTATCTAAATAGAAACTTTATGACAAACAAGTATAAAATTTACAGCGAACATTCTAAGTTCAACCGAGTCTTTGTTAAATTGTAAAATGTGCATTACAACAGTACTATTTCAAATGAATGTCCTCAAAAGTATGTCAGAAATATATTCACCTGTATCGATATTCTAGAAGCAATGAGATCGGGCAGTAATTCTAGTTGTTCCTGTAACGTTGACAGCTTATCTTCTACTGTTGTTAATCTATCTTCGAGGGCATCTTGCCTTGAGCTCATGTCAGATACGATTTCATAAACAGTATTCTGCGTCTGGAATCACAAACGAAACATTTGTTAAAATCATTAATTGACTCATGATTCATGACGAAGGTAGATTGAAAAATAAATCAATTTTATTCTTTTGGTAAGTAGTCTTGCAAAACCTCTTAGAAAAAAAAAAAAAATAAAGTGTTAAAAAGTTGAGAAAATATCAATTTTATTTATTTAACTGTAAAAAATTGCTTCCTTGTTCCAAAACAGTTGTCACTTTTCCAGGCTGTTTCATAAATCGTTTTAGATTTAACAATGGATAAAATGGCTGACACCAAATTCTACACAATTTTTTGTAGCGGACCCGATAGGCAGAAGTTGTTCTGCCACAGACCTCGCTAGCAAAATATATTTCTTAAAATAAAATCATTAATGCTTAGTTGCACCACTCTCACTTAAACTTCAAGAGTTCCTTAAAATTCTAAGTAATTCTTAAATATAAAAATTTTGTTGCACCAGCCAAATTTCAGCACTTAAATTGACTTAAGGAATCCTTAAATTAAGTGTCTGACATTGGCTACTTAACGTTTATTTAACAAAGGAACTGTCAAGTATTTGTATTTGTGGTGAAGGAGATTGTTAAATTATTATGATATTGATTACGACGATGACGATATGGATGATTTGGAAGATATTCGACTCATATATAATCGTTCGAGAATAATATATAAACGTGATGCTCATTTTCATAATTTATCGGATGGACATTTTTTTGAATGATTTCGTTTAACTAAAAATACTAGAATACTAGAATCTTATTTTTGTGACTGCTAAATAATAGTATTACAAAATTAATTTACTTGGTAATCCTTCTATATAAATTAATGAATTTGCTAAACGTTTGAAATGTCACAAACAATAAACAAATCTTCTTGACAGTTTGTATTAAACTCACTAAATTCTAAGATGAGAAAATGAAAATTTCGTTAACATTAAAAAGCCCTCACAGGTCAAAATAATCGATTATGCAATTTAAAATATTCTTAGTCACTGACATTCTAGATATTCTAATGTTAAGTTACCAAAGATTCTTCTTCGTTTTTGAAATTTAGTTTTAGATCTCTAGTTTTAGATACAGAATGTAGAACTAAGCAATTACTAGCTAAGCAATGCCTAAATTCAACGTGAGCAACAAATTTAAGATTAAGGATTTCTTAGTAATGAGTAATGCTTAGAAAAGTTTAATTTTAAGGAAGGGCGGTGCAACTGAGCATAATTCAGTATAATTGAAATACCTCAAATACATTAATGTTATTATATAATGAAAAACAAAAGCAAAATGGATCTCTTAAATCTAAATAATGAATGTTTGTTGATCTCTGAAATCTAACTTATGACTCCATAAGTTAATTAATTAATTTCATTAAAATCGGTCAAGTCCCATTTATTACATGTGTTGTTTTTAATTCCAATTCAACTTTTTAGCGTGATTAACAACGATTTATGAAACCAGGAATATGTGTCTTGATTGCAAATAACATCTTACATAAAATAGAAACTTCTATTTAAAAACGTATCCAACAATAAATTTAAACAGTATATTTTTACAGTCCGAAAAAAATTACTATAGTGACAACAATTCAGAAAAAGATTAATTATTTTTTTAAGAGCTTCTACGTATAAATACAACATGAAATAAACAGTTACTTACTTTGGCCATATCCGTAATGGTATTAGCGTTATCCATGAGTTTCCTTTGGTCCATTTTTACTTTGCGTAAACTGAAAACCAACCATTAAAAAAAACCACATTATAATGAGTTTATCTACGCTCGTGAGTTAAATGTCACTTATCCCACCCATTTTGCATGAGTTGACAGCTTCATTACAGCAGTCGTTTTCATTAACGTACTATTTATTATAAATATTGATAATTGTACAATGATTTAAATGAACTAATAATTTTTTAAACTTGTTCTTCTATACCCGACGAAATACTTTCTAAATGACTCATTTTTACGAAATGCTTAAAAAAATATATGAAAAACAACTACATAATTGTTTAATGTCAAATTATGGTCGTCATGGATTAAAAACATTTTTACAGCAACTACTTGGATAAATTTAATACTTGTCAAAAATAAACTGAATTATTTCATATTTTTAATATTGGGTGGTCGTAGATAAAATATTGTACAATACACGTGTATATACTCGGCTATCACCTTGTTTGTGCAAATTTCACATGCGTATCTTAATAATGCTCTTATCCCACTTATGTCGAAAATATCTATTATAATACAAGTTTATTAAGGAAAATACACTATTTTGGGATTCTCTAGCTAATTTTCAGTCTCATGTGTTAGGATGTTTGATTCATCCTGTGTAACAGTGAGAGCAACAATATATGTTAGTTTGACATCACGCTAGTAATAATGGCGAAATGGCCTTACAAAATAGCCAGGAATTTATTAACCTATTACAATGTTAGGTAGTATACTTACGCGTATATAGCTAATAGGAATTTCCTTTGGTGTGTTCGTACTCTTCCTGGATTTACGCGTTTAACAAGTCTTGTATGTTTATAAATCAGCCATGTTTCGCGTAAAACATTTGCTGCTGCATTTTTTAACTACAAAATCCCACACACATCAATTTTAAATCATACACAAATATGCATAATGAGACCTTTTACTAGCTCACCATAGGTAATTCGAGAGTCGTAAGAGATACAAAATTGATAAAATTAGCGAAGTATGTACTCCATTCGTTGTATGACATTTTTACCACTCCATTTTTACCACCATATACTTTTTACCACCAAACTTTTTATCACCAATTCTTTTTACCACTAGACTTCTTTCCCATCAATTATTTTTACCACCAGACTACGAGTATTTTATCACCAATTCTTTTTACCACTAGACATTTTTATCACTAATTCTTTTTCCACCATACATTTTTACCACCACCTTTTTACCAGTAATTTCGGACCACTAATTATTTTAAGACTGATTGATTTTTTCATTCATGCCAAAAATAACCTGGTTCATATAGATGGTATTATTAACACAAACAGACCCAAACCAAAACCCAAAAAAGAAAAGACCAAATTGCGGAATACCTTAGGCTCATTGGCCACAATATCCAGTTTTAGATGTAAAAAACAAATAAATAAAAAAAAGAGATTCTAAAAAAATAGTGGTAAGAAATTAAAAGTAAAAGTCTCGTGGTAAAAAAGTATAGTGATAAAAATAGAGTGGTAAAAATGAAGTGGTAAAAAGTGGAATTCATCAATCTCCTCTAAACCTAAACATTTCTAGCCAGTCGACCACTTTCGTCACGTCCTCAAAACCATCTATACACATACATTAAACCATCAATCATAGATCATAGCCCATTTATTCTCCGTGCGCCCTTGCATAAATTCGCTATTTTGCTGTGTATTATGATGTGGCAAAATAGCTCTGCTCGAAATCGGGCTTGATGTAAGAATACAGGCCATAGATATACCCGAAGTATTGATTCCATTACAAAATATTTGACTCTCTCTTTCAGGGCAAGAATTTTAATTGTTTCGCCTTTTATCTCTAGTTTCTATTATTATGAAATAAAATCGTCAATGTCACATTTATCTAGTATAAATATTATTAAAATGGTTTCACGAAATGTTGCTACTTTGCTAATTTACCCGACTTTATATCTCTTACGATTCTTGAGATCCTATTGATCAGGTAATAAAAATCTCACTCATTTTATTTGAATTTAAATAGTTTTCAAGGTGTGGAAAAAGTTTGTACAACTTTTTGAAGAGACTGGAAATATTTCACGATTAATTTATCTTAATTTACCATAAAAATTTGCAAAACAATTTTAATTCAAATGAAAGCTGATATTTGTATTTAGAAATGAATTTTTATTGCTTAAATTCCAACCTCTCTCCACACTCGGACAGGGAATAAATCCGTAGTATTTTACCCTTTTTGTAAGCTGAGTATCCATCATGAAATTATGAACATGCTTCTCAGCTCTTGTAAGTTCCAATTTTCTTGAAACAACTGCAACAAGAAGTGCTGTACAACCAGCACCCTGAAAAACAGTACCAAATCAAATGTAAGTATTATTTATTAATAAAGATGGGCTACATGTAAACGAGTTAAAACTAGGATAAAGTTAATTTAAGGTTAAAAATTAACTCGAGCTTATTCTCGAATTGCCCACTGTTTGAAATTAAAACAAGGCTGTCCAGAACAGAAATTTAATATATCTTAATAACTAGGTCAGAATACCTACTCAATTATAATAATACTAAATTTAATGTTTCTAATAGATTCAGGTATACAGAGTGTTTCCTGAATTTTTTTTACTCGATTAGCTCCTTTATTATTGAAAATTGTAAGAAATGGTAAGGAGAGAAATTGTAGCAGCTAAAAAGTTCTTCAAATCTGGTTGAAAAGTTTTTAGCTTCTTTTGTTTTAAAGTGGCGATAAAGGGTTTCAATTTTTTTTTAAAGGGAATTTGTATTGAGATAATTTTTGGATAGTGTACATTATTATAATTAATTAATTTCAAATAATGTTTAGCGATATTATTTAAAATGACGGAAGTGTACTTTTTTTTTGAAAATTAATTTTATATTATTTAAATGTTAAAATCACAATAATTTCAGTAGGCTATGATAACAATAACAAATGAATAACATTATTATTAAAGATGAAAATAAGTTAAAATAAATAATAATACATTATTCTAAATTTGTGTTTTTGTTTTTAACTTTTTCAGGTATTATTCAGTTGTTATCATAGCTTATTGAAATTATTGTTTTTGACATTAAAAAACATTATTTGATATTAATTGATTATAATAATGTAACTATTTAAAAAAAATAACTCAATATAAATTACCTATTCAAAAAATTTTTAAACCGCTTTTTCGCCATTTTAAAACAGAAGCTTAAAACTTTTCTACCAGTTTTGCAGAACTTTTCAGCCGCTACAATTTCTCTTTACCATTTCTTAAAATTTTCAATAATGCAGGAGTTAATCGAGTAAGAAGAATTCAGGAAATACCCCGTATATCCCCGGGTACATAAACAGTTGTGAGCAAATCCGAGGAGGGCAGATAGAATTATTTTCAGGAGGGTACACCTAGAATAGAAATGAACAAATGAACAATGTACTTAACAATGCTTTAAGTAACTGACGCTTAATTTTTTAAAAAAACTTACAAATGTATGAACTATAATGAATAGATAGTATGTTTCACTTTTCTTTTAGAAAATTTTGAAAAATTAGTTATTGTAATTATGTAAATATGTCATAATCGCATAATCTTTTGTTTAAGCTTCTAGGCTTAGTTTATATGTATATTAGTAGTATATTTGTTAATTGTGAATCAGGATTAAAACTGTTTTTTGCAAAAAAAATCATTTTTTTTGCATATTTTGCTGTGCATTTATACATGCGCATATAATTCAGTTTTTTCTTGCATATAATCCGCTCTTTGTTCTATCCTATATATTTTGTGGACAGTCAATGGTTACATAATCATGAAAAACTTTAAATCAGAACTTGAAAAGTTTTTAAATATAAACATTTTTAATACTTTCAATAAACTTAAGGTTGCAATATTATCTCTAACTGTTACAATTTTGTATATATTGACTATTTCTATGGATACACTTTTTACTCGTGACTTCGTGACCAAGGAAATAAATTTATCATTATCATCGACATAGTTGATTGACATTGACATTGAAGAGAAAATATTGCGTGGTCCAGTGCCTGTGAAGGTAGAGGCTTACAAACAAAACTTTCATTGGCAAACAATAAAAAAATACTATCTTGATTATGTTAAGTACTGCGAATTTAATTAAAGTAGAAAATATTGTAAAAATTAGACTGAAATCGATATTAAATTTGAAACTAAGAATTTCCATATACATGGTTACATAAATTTTCATTATTATTTCGACATGTACTAACCACTAACCACCCGTAAATAAATGCATTTGTACATTATAGACGACATATATATGGTCAACATCAAAAACTTTAAAATAAAGCTTGAAAAGTTTTTAAATACAAATACAAAATAAATACACCATTACGCCATTTATCCAGTTGTAGGTGTGACACTCTGCTCAATGCAGATCTCGTATTATGATATATTACTGCGCGTGAATTAAACAAATGTCATAAAATAAACAGGCTTGAACGGAACATGTGATTTTGAACAGTTCAATGATTTCATGAACTGTTCGCATTTTTGCGAATGCCTACCAAATTCTAAATTAGTCAATTAATTAAAAAAAATAATTAATTGTACAGATATTGTCGTAACATATTTTGCCATTAAAAAAACTGTTTTAAATCGTAAAAAGTTTCTTATATAAAATAAAGCTTTTTCCAATTACGAAAGTTTGTAACAAAGAATGTACAAGTTTGGGAGAGAATTAGTTTTTCCTGCGTTGGACATATAGTTCTCAATATTTTAAGTCTGGTCTCTTCAATGAAAATTACAGATAAATTTCTTACTAAATGTACAAATCAATGGGAGGGGGGGGGGGGCAAAACACAGTCTTTCCCCCCTCAGTCAAGATTTTGGGTGGGGGGGGGGGAGGCTACCATGTATACCCAAAATAATGAGTGTAACTTCTATTTTTGAATCGTAATTATGTGAAACATATTTATCCTATCGAATTTCAGTTCATTTATCTATTTTGAAAAAAATTTTCGCTGCACATCAGTAATTAAAGACAGAAAAATATCAAATATCATTTTGAAAACAACGAAATTTAATGGGTTCGATAATTGACTCCGTTAGGTGTTGATTATAGCTTCGCCCTAGCGGTCGTAGATTGTAAGCGCGAAATCTTTAGCCCTGTTGTTCACTCTCTACAAACATCTGCAGGTGTCGTTCTTTACGCACTAGTAAACACAATTTACTGTTACGAGACGTCTAACGAGGTTTGTAATTGCTAGATGTCATCTCCAGGACTGAACAATTTTAAAAATTATAAAGAATACGAACTGACAGGTCAGTAATTGAATTTGAGAATTATTGTTTTGTAGAATGTACTAAGAATTATCGATAATTCTAAACAACAGAATTCGTACAGCATGCTTTAAGGGTAATTGACTAAATTTAAAATATGAATAAAAGCGTAAAAAATCATATGCGTAGTTTAAAAAAAAGTTGGTTGCACGTTCTACTGAAATGGGCTGAAAACTGTACATAACGATAGGGCCATGCAAAAAATAACCACCTGCATTAAATTAGCCTAAATTTAAATTTGTTGAAAAATTAATAGGGCAGAAATTATCGCTATATGAACATGTTCCTATGGTTCATAAATAAATTTTAAATTTAATGTTAATTATCTGAAATTATTTCTTGGTGGAATCACTGTTACTAAAATTCAATAACAACAACATTTCGACTTTAATTAAATTTTCATCAGGGTGATAATTGTTTTTATTTAAAATTAACAAAGGTCATAAAATACAATTTGTTACAGAAAAATTTCGTAAAGAAATTAAAATTAAGCCACATGCATGTTCTCATACAATTGCACAATCAATTTCATTCAATCAAGTTCACCTAACCTAACATAATTTAATCAATCAAGTTAATTGTGGGCTGTATGAAATCGCATACGTGTTAATTAATTTTTATTTTTTGACGAAATTTTTCCTAATTTTGATTTATAAAATTTGTTAACTTTAAATAAGAACAATTTTCATCCTGATGAAGACTTAATTGAAGTCGACTTGATTCAATCAATCAAATTACCCTAAGCTAACCTAATTCAATTAATCAAATTAATTTTGGGCTTTATGAGAATATGCATGTATATTATATTAATTTTCATGTTTTGACGAAATTTTTTGTAATGAATTTTATTTTATAAAATGTGTTAATTTTAAATCGAATCGTTGATGTTTTGAATTTTAATAAACTGACTGATTCCTTCAAGAAGTTTTCATCTTTCATTTAATATACATTCGAGAAATTTACATTTTATGAAATAATTTTCTTTCATGTTTTCATATAAACTGAGTTTAGTTAAAAATTGCAATTTGTTTACTAATATTTGCTTTCTGTTCTGACTTTTATTTCTTAACATCTTCTTGATGTAAAGTGCACTAGTTACGTTACGAAACCCGCAGATGTGAACGTGTTAATAAAATTATAATAAATTATTAAAATTGAAAAAGACTGTGCTAAATTATTTAAATAATATTAATATCATAAACTTAAATAGAAGAGTTTTGTTTGTCTTCAATTCAAAATAAATTATTAATTTGTGTGCTACAATGAAAGCCATTCGAGATTTCTCGATGGAATTCACAATTCAAAGCCTGAATTAACAAGGCTTTAATGAACATGACTTACTAATTATTAAAAAAGTAAGTGGCAATTTGAAAGACAATGCAGCGATACAAATTTATCAGGAAAAAACAAAAAGTATCTTTCTTTTTCTCTGATTAGAGTCTGTTTCTTTGACTAAGACCCTGTAATAAGAATTAATCTTTTAATACAGCAGTCCAACTTGGAACTCTAGCAAAACTTTTGCGAAATTTAATTATCGAATCCTTGATTAATCTAGTGCTTAGCGACAAGGCTCGGTTTTGTTCAGGCTTCCGTCGGTCGCTGCAGGCGACGCCCTTCGACGTAATTCACTACTGACATGATTTAAACAATTATACATGTATTTTTGATAGTGTTTATAATTTTGGATACGACTTTTGGGTTATTCTAGGGTTATTTATTACAAATTTTATGTTTTTGTTCTCATTTACCGGGACACTATAATACCTCGTATTGTATTACCCTTCCAATTAATATATTTTAACATGAACAAAAATGAGTCAACAAAAGACAATAAAAAATGAAATAATATCAATTACAAAACAATTAAGCTGTTTGATTATGAAACGTATTTGTGTGGGTATATTACGTTTCTTTAAAAATGTCACGAAAAGCCTTTTTCGGAGCTATATTTTTCTTAACATTGAAAATATTTTTTCGTAATTTTTCTCAAAAGAAATATTATTAAGCGATTTATTTCTCGACTATTTGCCTTTTTAAAATGTTATGTTTTTTATAATGAAGAATGTAGATGTGTTTTTTTTCTTCTTTCTTAATTTTCATTAAAGTTTACTGTATATGTATATTAAATTAATATTTTCGAAAACATTTTTATTTTAATAACTTGAAGAAATTTTCATAACTTGCAAAGTACAAGATAACAGCTTTATTGTTTTATTGTGTGTCGGCTTTTGTTTTATGTCACTTTTTCTAGAAATTTCAGGCATACCCGAGATTTCCAGGAATATTTATTTTAAATTTTTATATCCGGGAAATATTATCACAGTATAGGTGCTATATAGCACCTATAGGTACTGTGATATTATCTAATATAGTTTATTCGAAAATAAGCAAAAGTAATGAATCAAAATTTGCAAGAATAGTAATGGATACGGCAAATAAATTCAGCAGAAAAATAAGATTTATCTTTACTACTGTGATCATAGAATGCCGGTTGCTATACAAGTGGTTTTGAAGTGAATGTTATAAATATTGGTAGTGTGACATGTGTAGATTACGAAATAAAAAGATTTTTTTTTAAATTCGCATATTTAAGGGTAGTTTTCACGAAACTAACATTTTTGGTACCACTGGATCAATGGCAACGCAATTTCATTCTTCTGTAAATTACACAATTATTTTCGTTAAAAATGCTTTTTAATTTAATTATTAAAAATAATATCTTATTCAAATAATTCTAAATGTCTTTTTGTTAACCATATTTTTAATGAAATATGAATTAACACAGAAGTAGAAAACGTTTCTACAAGAAAAGTCGAATTTTCTTTTCCAGAATTAAAAAAAAATTATGTCTGTTTCGTAATCTACATATGTCATACTACTTATCCTTAAATTTATGACATTAATTTAAAAACTATCCTGTATATCTGGAATAATACATACTTCTTTAACAACAGAAATTGCGCAACAAAAGTGTAGATAAGGCCAAAAGGCGTCAGCGTCGATAGGGCATTTCAAAGGGGTCTGAAACGGTCGATTTCTGTCGAATTCAATTTTTCTAAGTACACTGTGGCAAACAATTATTGACGTGCCACTGAAATCTCTTTGACGGCTGGATATGTTATTGCAGTTCATTTCCGAATGGACTACAGAGAAGAATGTGCTGATAACATTGGTTTTTAAATATTTTTTTACGATGTATTAAAGTCAAAACCCCACTTTACAAATTAATTTGTAAATAATTGGTGTTTGGGACCATACATTTAATGTTGTCTTGTATATATATATATATATATATATATATATATATATATATATATATATATATATATATATATATATATATATATATATATATATATATATATAAATTTTATAATGTGAATATAGTTTATTAGTAAAGCCAATTAAAAAAATGAACACAAACTCAAGAATAATTAATTTTAAAAGTAAGGTCTCCTTTATTTTTATTGGTACGTAAACATAAATTATAAATTTTGTGTCAATTTGTATATTCACTAATTTGCCACGCTCCTGGCAATACTCAAACCTAGCCTCAGGCGTAAACCATTCTAATGCATTATAACGAATATATCAAGGCTTTCACGTAAAGAATTTAATCTTAGTTAAATATTTGATATTGCAGATGTAGAGCAATTTCAACGTTTTTCAAAAGCACCTAAGATTCATTATGCGTTTAATTTTGAATAAATCGTTGGTCTCTGCGCTTCCAGAAACCTTTCATTGTTGTCAAACTTTGCGCGATCGTCGTTTTAGTTATGCGACCCATTGTTTAAGAAGCCTTGGGGTATAGGATTAATTGCAGACGTTGAACAATGTATGGTCTTGGAGGTATTGCAAATTTCTCATCAGCCGATATTGGATGTTTTATTACATATTTTGATTCCCTTTATATCAAAATTTCTTCAAGGATATTAACACAAAATTACACTGTTCTTGGTTTATACAACCCTCACCAAAGATGTATTTACGCATGTGCACCAAGTGCACGATAAAAAGAGTCTCTACAACTTAGGGGCCTCCACAAACTTCCGGAAGCAAAAATTTTTCAACAAAAATTTTTAATTTATTATTAAGAAATTAATGTACCTATACAAAGTGTTCGAAAAAGTACTGATAAGCTTCAAGTAGAACGAGTCGATAATCCTAATGCCAAAAATATGTACGGCCCTTTGTAAAGGCACACGAGCTACTTAAAAGAAATATAAATTTGGCAACACGGGACCAAACAATTGTTATAGCTGTCATCAGGTAACTATGCAAATCACTACGAATGTTATATCAATATTTGACATATGGACAGTTAGTGGAAATTCAAATTGTATTCTTCTTTTGCCATGCTCGCATTCCCGATGCAAAATCCGAATACCATATTCATATCAACGTATTCATTCAAAGTGTACATTATGCAATGTTTCATTAACCATACAATTCATCTTAAATGTAAACAAAAGTGATATTTCATAAAAAAAAATTTTAATCTCATTTAATTCTGTTCGCGCATTTACAAGTTTGATGGCTTCGTATGGCTTTACGAAGGGCCGTACAGATATTTTACATTAGGATTACCGAGTTATCAAGCTTATCAGCATGAGTAATTCCAGTAATATACAACTCTAAATCCTCTCTCAAATTTTTAAAACTTATCTAAATAAACAACTTTCCTGGCACGCATCCAGCGAAAAATTGCTAACAACCAATATACTATCAACTTTGCGTCTGCCAGACGCCTTCAGCGAAACCAAGCCTTTACTTGCGAGTATTTCATATAAAAATTAATTAAACAATTCAATTCCTTATTAGAGATTGTATTAAAGTGTGTATATTTACCATTATACCCGTGCTAACTGCGATACCACGTCCGCAGTACGTATTTGGGACGATGTCTCCAAATCCGACACTTAAAAATGTGATTGCAATTAACCACATTGCATTTAACAAATTTGCGTGCTCTTCGTCGTGGAACCTGCAACATAAAATACATGAACTTATAATACAGTTGATTTATACTAGTTAAATATACATATTTGGATTGGGTTTCTAGCTTCTTATCAGACAGAAGTCAATTTATGACAATCAATTTTAGTGATAGGTCAAAAATACAAACTTCTATATCTGATTCAGTAATACAAATATCGGTGTACCTCAAGGTACAGTACTTGCTCCCGTTATTTAAATTATATTTTTAAATGATGTAATTACTGCATTGCCTGATGTTTGCTTTCCACCTTTATACGCAGATGACACGTCCGTAGTCATTTCGAATCCAAGTAAAAGCACTTTAATTAACAAACGCAATCAAAACGTAGAAGCAATGAAACAATGGTTTCAAATCGATATGTTGTAAATTGAAAAAATATGATCAAAGTTCTCTGAAATCCAAAAAACTCCGTTTAAAATTCATGTAAAACTTCACCCTCTTACAGGCAACTGTTTAAATTATTCGATTCGCCTAAAAATTTAACATTGTATTTTAATGGACATTTTGGATGAAGAACAAAGAAATTCAAAGTTTGGCAAAATAGCGACCATTCTAGCACATATAAATATCGAGCCGGTCTGAAGAAAAGTAGCACAATGAGATCTTGAGATCTATGACCATAATCGAATTTATAAAGAATCAAATTATAAAATAAGTAGTAAATTAACCATTATATTATCTCATACCAATAATAAAAAATACATGTAATCTTATAACGCTGTAAAACTGATGTATTTGCCATTAAAATCTCCATTGGCGGTACTAGTGTTCTAAAAATGGTATTCATTACATTATATGGAATGTGTGACAGTTTGTAGTGTTTATACCTATGAAAATCTGATTTAATCTTGGTTCCAATGACTCCAATTCTGTGATAACATTCAATATTTGTTTATTCATCATATTTATTCAGAAAGTTAAATTTAAAGGTATTTTTTATATCTGGCTGAAACAAGAAGAAATTTTAAACAATTTTTATGAGTTAATATTTGTTAATAAACACTCGTAGCCATGTCGTTGCCTAATATTTGTTAAAATTGTTAGTATTAATGGTGTTACCACTGACTGATTTGATTAAAATTTTCAATTATTTTCTATCCAAAGCACTCTTAACTTAGCCAGATATAAATGAAATACATATAAATTTAACTTGAATTTTTTTCAGTTATATTGTTATATTGGGATAGAAAACTTAATAAATTGTTCAAAGTTTTCTCCATTCGGATAATACATTGGTAAATGATTTAGCCAGATATACAGGGTGTTTCTAGACCTTTGCACGAAACTTTAATGACATATGTAATTTGATATACTGATTATATAACAAAAAGAAATTAGGGTATTTCATTCCTAGCGAACATTTTTAGTATCACTGGTTTAATAGTGCATTCAGTTATTTATAATTATGTTATTAATGAAATAAAAGTATAAACACTGCCGTCAAATATTCATTTATTATTTAGTTGCTATGTTGGTACCTGATGTAATGCCTAATTTTTAGAAAATAAATAAATAAATATATATATATATATATATATATATATATATATATATATATATATCATCACACCTTTTATTCATTATGGGTGTGGCACTCTGCTTACGTAGATCTGGGTAAGTGATATATTTTTTCGTATAAAATGTGGTTACCAGCCGTCAAACCATAGCCCCCAAAGATGTTAGAGGAGGGTTAACCACAGGGGTAAATTAAAATTGGCAACTGTCGGTAGTGGAATTCTAACTGAGGATCTCATGATCCACAGTCCGATGCGTTACCACGGAGCTATTTACCTCATTTTTATTTTTATTTTTATTTGAGTACCTAGTCTGATTTCGGGTATGGTATTGAAAGTTGTGGGAGAAATTTGAGAAAAATATATAGCAAGCAATTAGTGAATATGCTGTTAGTGTATGGAAACGGCGAGATAGCGCAGTGGTAAGAATGCTTGCTTCTGGAAATAGAGGTGGTGGGTTCGAATCCCGGTCAAGTCTGAAAAATTTTCATGGCCTGATTTGGAACGGTACTCATTCTCGTCACCATTCCAAGTTGGGATACAATTAACTTGGGAACCATAAAGCTATCGGGCACCGGCAAATGGTTGTAACAAGGGCTTGCACCGGGTGGGCAATACATATGGCATCTACAAGTGGTAATACAAAAATAAATTTAATAGATGTGAATGTGTCTGTCCATCCTAGGAATATAACCGCTGTAGTTGAAAGTTCCGAAAGAACATACATACATACATGTTTAGTGTATGGAGAAGCGGCGCAAAATTTCGAATTAGTACCGCGAATCTATGCACAGCTTTATCCCCATCGTCAGATCTTTGTGAGGATCACACGAAGTCTTAGTGATGAAGGAACCTTACAGAAAAATGAGGGACGAGGATTACGCAACAATGCTGAAAATGAAGTTTTGGCCGCTGAACCTACTATAAGTACGCGAAGAATATCTCGTGTGATGGGTGGAGTGTCTCATTGTTCAGTTTGGAGAATTCTTAGAGATTATAATTTACGTCCCTTTCATTTCCAAAGAGTTCATGCACTAATTCCACGAGATCGTCCTCTCAGAGTGATATTTTGTTATGAGGCTATTTTTACAAGAGATGGAATTCACAATATTCAGATTGCAATGAATGCTTGTCTCAAGAAAATCCACATGTTGTTGTGAGAAGTAGTTTTCAACATATAAATGTCTGGGCAGGAATAGTAAATAGTACATTAATTGGACCCTACATACTACCAAACAGGATGAACGGAAATAATTATTTAAATTTTCTTCAAAATAATTTACCGGAATTATTACAAGATAGTCCAAGAGCAGGCTGCAAAAAACCGGCCCGATCGAGGAACAATAAAATGTTTTTGAACTGTTAGTACTCACAGCGATCATAACAAAAGACACGTGTGCCTGGGCAGGAGTTATTACAAAGATTTATATGGGTGAAGAATTGAAATTTGTAACAGAGGGATTTCAATGCAATTTTTTGATATTGCTGTAAATTTTTACCTTTCCACTTTACAGCAAAAGTATAGATATAAAAGTTACCTAAATATTCGTATTTTGCGATATATCAATCAAATTAAAATCAATATTTATTAGAAACAACCATGGAAAATCAAACAAATACTAAACATATTTAACATTTTGGAAAACAGATTTAGATTCAATTAATATATTGTCCCATTATTTCCTTTGGAAATTTCGTAGAAGATTGTAATGATATAATGGCATATTTTAGAGTTTACTTCATTCCATTTATTTCTATTAAAAATAATAAATAAATCTTAACCTGATCTGGAAATGTCAAATATTTTTCGTTTTTGTCTATTTTTCCATGGCCGTGTTACAATTTTTTTTTAATGGGTCTTATTGCATGCATTTTTAAATTCTGACAAAATTTTATATTTACACTTTTGCTATAAAGTGACAAGGTATTTACAGCAATATAAAAAAAATGCATTGAAATCCCTATGCTCCACATTTCAATTTTACACCCATATAAATCTTTGTAACAACATCTGTCCAGGCACACAGTGATTATGGTCACTGAGTACTAACAGTTTAAAAACATTTTATTCTGTTACTCGATCGGCCAGGTTTCTTGTACCCCACTCTCGCTCTATTAAATGTGTGTCAACAAACTTACATGACGGTGCACCACCCCATTTTACAAGACATGTTCGGCAACATTTGAATGAAATGTTTGAAGGTAGATGGATAGGTTGCGGTGGAACTGTATCATGGCCTCATAGGTCACCACATCTTAATCTATTGGATTTTTATTTATGGGGACATTTAAAATCTCTAGTCTATGACAATCAAAATGAACCAGAAACAGTCGCAGAATTTCGGCAATTTATTGAGAACTGTGCGGAAATAATAAGGAAAAAAAATGTATTGCATCGGACATGTAGTGTGTGTTTGGTACAACGTGCTGCATTTTGTATAGCTGCAGGAGGAGATAATTTTGAACAATTTTCGTAGCAATGAGTTGTTGCAGTTTATTCTGATGCGAAATTTAAAAAATCGTATACTCATTTTTATTTTTTCCTTGACCTACCCAAACAATGAAAACAATCACTTGTTACACAAAATTATAAATAACATTTAATTTTGTTAGTTTTGTTTACTTTATTTTATTAGTTTTCTTTCACTTTATTTATTTTCATTTCATTAGTAATTATAAATAAAGCAGTACAACAAATTTTTACTTTTTTTTTTGTAACTCGGTTCTCTCTATGTGTAACTGGTTTATTTTCCTTTGAAATAAAGGCAAATCAAAGGCAGTGTCTTTGATTTGTTTTTACGGTCGGAATTAGATTTTTTATTTTAGGCTTTTTTCCAGTTTTTTGCCATAATTTTGTTCCAGATGATCAATAAAAGTTTTGTCCAGCTTACAGACGCTCAACAAATATCCCTTATACTAAAAAAATACAATAGAAATATCAGGCACCGAAAAACTCATTTTTATAACCCTATTTCTTTGGAATAATAATAATATGTAATTTTTGGATTTTTATTCCCTTTTTTGCCCTAATTCTGTTCCAGATGATCAATACAAATTTTGTTCAACTTACAGGCACTTGACAGGTATCTCCTATACTAAAAAAAATTCAGTATAAATATTATGCAGCGAAAAATTCATTTTTATATCCCTATTTTTCGGAAAACACAAATTTGACTTTATTAGATTCAGACACATACCTGTATGTATTATGTATTATTTTAGTCACTTACAATGATCTCTTACATGGGCGTAGTCGGCATTGATGTAAGAGGTGACATATAGTGATGATGCATCCGCGGGTTTCTTCAATAACTTCTTTTTTTTTCTATGTATATCATGTTAATTGTGTAATTTGTATAAATTTAAAGTGTTTTATGGGAAGTACTTTCAAAAGTTGATATTTGTATCTATCCCTTTCAATCCAAATATACATATCTATCTTCGCCTGATCAAAACTATGTCGCCAATTATTCCTTGTGTTATTTTTAAATATTTAATTTCTCGTAAAATATAAATAATTAATCGATTGAATAAAAGCGATTATTTTGTTTTTTCTTAAAAATCATTCTAAATAAGAATTCATCGTTCATAAAAACAAATAATTATAAAAATAATATAAACAAATAACCATGTATACAAGACAATAACCTCAAAATTAGCTTCCAAATATGGTATTTCAATAAAATAAGAAAAAGATGTCAGACAAAAACAAAATATCTGAAAAGAATAAGAATAGAATGACATTGATGTGTGATTGAGAGAGATTGTAATCTGTAACGCCAATTTAAAATATTTTAAAAGTCAATAACTGTTTTCATACTTTCATTGTTCTTTTTAGATAAATTACAAATTTGTTACTACAGTAAAGTACCTTTTTGATTTTATTTGGATTACAATAACTGTAACTAAATAAATTTCAAACATAAGAGAAAGCAACAATTCATTGATCCCTTGATAATCACTGCTCAATAAGGACAAAAAGATAAGTAGAAAAACCAAGCGAGGATATACGAAACAACAATAAAACCGATAGTAACATACGCAGCAGAAACAGCGTCGCTTACAAGCAAAGAAGAAAAAAAAACTTAAAGTATGGGGAGGAAGAGTAATCAGATCAATAATGGGATCGAAGGTTTTAAATGAAGGCGAAAGCAGGCAGCTAATGAACCATAAGATAGAAGAAATCTTGGAGAACGAAAACGTAGTACGTACGATCAAATCTGGCAAAGATGGCTAGGCCACATATACAGAAGAGAAAATGAAGAAGGAATAAGGAAGATAACAGAGCCAATGTATGGCAGAGGAAGAGGTAAACCTAAGAAAAGATGGAAGAGGACGTTTAAAAAATGGAGATAAAACAGTGGAAAAACTACACAGCTGATAGAAAAAAGTGGAGGGAAATTGTATGGGCAGCAAAGACGCCACTGTGAAGAAAGATTTTATGGACTAATCCCCCTTGATAAAGGATTGATGAGTTCAAATATTAGAACAGCTACAATTTCAAACGAAATGTATTAGATTATTATATAAATGATTTAAGCTTTCAAATAATTTTTAGGTCTGGTAGTGATGTAAATGACTAATTTGTTACTATAGTAAAGAACCGTTTTGATATTATTTGGATTACAATAACTGTAACTAAATAAACTTCAAACATGAGGGAAAGCAACAATTCATTGATGTCTTGTGTGCTCAGTTAAATAAGTATGAAGTAATAACTTTATCGAGTGATAAATGATCTGAGCTTTCAAGAATGAAAACGATAAAAGCTCTAAACAAAATTGTAATAGCCCACGTCACTGAACGAATGAGTTATTTCATCCAGGTTGATACATTAGTGTCAAGATATTCATCAGTAATAGTTCTAAATTACAAAGGATATCGCCGTTCTTATGAATTCCGAAAACAAATACGAACTTTCTGTAAAACAGAGTGAACTAGTGTATTTATTTTATCCGGGCCACCATTGGGATTTCGAGAGCAATAACTATGACTTCGGTTAAATTAGATAAAAGTTAACGTATTAGTAGGTCGCATAAGTGATGTTTATGTTTCTTTTAAATGATGCATATAATTTAATTAAAATACAACTAATTTTTAAACTGTACAAAATAGAGAAAAAAATTAATTCAAAATTCTGGTATTTGGAATTCTTTTCCGAAACGGCTTAGAATTAGATACGCTTTTATTTACTTAAACCAAGTTGAAAATTAAACTAACGTTGGTGCAACCGGACATTAGAGTAAAAACTTATTAACGTCAGATCGATAATCTAAAAACCAAAAAATTTTCCTAGATTTTGAGACAAACTTATTTTTACTCGATTTTATTAACTACTAAGATTACATTGATCCCCATTTTTGATAAAGAGAATTTTCTATTTCGCATTGTCATATGAAATAAGTAACGTCTCAGAAATGTTTAGCAAGTTAAATGTGTAATATTCCTAGTGGTCTATAGAAGTTATTATAATAGATTAAATTTTAAGAAAAGTTGTTGAATTTGTTTCAGAGCATTTGAAGAAATTCGTTTGCAGTCAATAGTGCCATAGTGCCGAGTGTTGTATTCTTTAATAGAATGTTTCTACAGCAAAATCATCGAAAAGTAAGTGTACGTGATTATCTAATACTATTATAAGTACATTCTAAATAAAGTAGGTGACAGATATAATAAATTAATATAATAGGATAGCTGATATTTGACATTACATAATTTTTACTTGCCATCGAATATATGTATGATGGAAGATACGATATTTTTCTCTCTGCTTGATAAATTCAGTAAATGTTCTTGAGAAATAGTACTATCTCAATAAGATAAATAATTGCATGATCAAATGATTTCAGAAAAATAAGAATAACGTGAATTAATAATTAATTTAGAATTATTAATCCCGAAGCAGATATTGATTACAATATAATTATTATTTTACAAATTGGATTAATATAATTTTTCACTTCCCTAAAAATATGAATAAATATTTAAATTTTTCTTAAAAGTATGTATTTCTAATTTTGTGATTAATAATAATTTTTTTTTAATAAAAAAGTTTAAGGATGTTTCGACTTCTAGGGTCATTAACATCCGGTACACTAAAGTAATATATAGTATTTTACATTTTATTGATATTTTGTTAATGATATTAATAATAATTTATTTTAAAAATTGAACAGATTTTGAAATGCTAGTGTATTTCAAGAAGCTGTATCCACAACACGAAATTAGTTATTGATTATGATGAAAAAACTGCTTGAGGTAAAAGAAGAAAGCTGCTGGAGTTCAGTCAAAAAATATTTATTTTACTCAACCTCGACCGGTTGTCATCCTCAGGAGGTGAAAAGTCAAAGATTTAAAAATATAAATAACATAGAAAACTTTAGACAAAACAAAGTTCAAATAAAATGATGTACCGTCATGAATAGCAGTCTTATTCTAAGTGAAGATGGCCCACGTGGGGTTCGAGACCGGTCGAAGTTGAGTAAAATATGACAGAACTCCAAGCAGTTTTCTTCTTTTACCGTTACTGGTTATAGTCAGCGGTAGAAGTTTAGCATATAGGTTTCTCTTGTACGGTAGAAAAATATAGCTCATATTGTAATGAATTAATTCTTTCGATTTATTATTTCTGCCTTATGTACTGCCCTATTTAAAATTATAAGACTTAGGCAAAATTACTATTACTTTTTTTTAATCTACTTCTATACAATATTGAATTAACAACAGTAGCAAGCAACATTTCTTTTCATTATATAAAATAAAATTAAAATAAATATATCATCACGCCTTTTACCCATTACGGGTGTGGCACTCTGCTTACGCAGATCTCGGTAAGTGATATATTTGTACGTATGAAGTGCGGTTACCAGCCGTCAAGTAAACAAACAACAAATTTCAAAACGACTGTCAAACTAATGAAGAAATAAAATATATTTGTCGCTATTCTTCTTCCATAAAACCAGCAATCAATCAATAATCGCTGAGCTAATTTCGATGTTAAGAACAAATGCTAACCATAACCATTATCAATAACTTTTAATTTCGTGTGGAGAATATAGCTTTATTTCCGCCACAACAATTTTTGATACACGCTTCTACGCCATTGATTACCAAGGATATTAAGCTATAATTCAGGCAGTAGAGAAAAATGTAAATGCATGTATTCACACCTAATAATTGCTGATATTTTTATCGTGTAGTACTGCCTTCTGGCTCGCGATTTTGCGTGACTATTTAGACTTGGAAACGTTAGAATATCTGTATTCTGTGATTAATTCCTGCGACAAAATTGTTAGTGTACGAAGCCTTAAATATGATGGGTATTTGTCATTATGACGGTTAAAGTGATTATGGAGATTTAGATAATTACATTGTGTCAGATATAAAATATTTCGCATGTTTCGATAGACAATGTAACATGCAAATAAATAATGACACCATTTGTATGATACCCCTGTAAATTATATGATAGCCACGTCGCATAACAAGGCAGTATTGCTGGTTGCGATACACGTTTAGAAATTGTATAAAAACTTTTTAACAAAAAATTGAACCGCGGAAAAATTGAGAAGCAAAAATTAGTATATAGTAAATCAAGAAGAGGACTAGCAGTCAAATAATTTATTAAAAAACTATGCTGACGTTTCGATAGCAACGGCTGTCATCTTCAGGGCTTTGTAAATGTGACACAGTGAACTTAATAATAAAACATACAAATATAGAATTATTATTTACAAGTTGAGCTGGAGCTGAACTGAAGATTTGGTAGATGTTAGATCTTTTATTTTTAACTATTTTTCTTTATTTATTTTTTTATCTTATGACTATTGTGTACATTTTAACATTTTGACTCAGATTTTTTCTACGTGTTTTTTAATATGTTTGTATGTGTCCATGTTCTTTAATTGTTTTTTGACCTCAACTTGTATGTAATAATTCTATATTTGTATGTTTTATTATTAAGTTCACTATGTCACATTTACAGAGCCCTGAAGATGACAGCCGTTGCTGTCAAAACGTCGGCATAGTTTTTTAATAAATTATTTGACTGCCAGTCCGCTTTTTGATTTACTATTTCCTACATCAGTCGATCATCGCATCCGCTCAAAAATTAGTATATTTCAGTTTTTCGTAGGTTCAATATATTGTTAAAAGTTTAATTTTAAATTTTTTGTGGCTACATATTTTCTACTGTTAAGGGTGGAATTTTTAAAATCGGATAACCCAGTATAAAGTTATACGTGGTAGAATCTTTGAATATTTATTCGGTGAACAGTCAATCATCCCATATTTTTCTACTCTTAGGAGTGTAATTTAAACTGGACCAAATTCAAGGTGTATCCTATCCGATAAAATACTATTCTGTAAAAAGCTATGCGTGGTCATACATAAAATATAAAAAAAATACACGCGCCGACTAGAGAATCTCTTCCGCTTTTTCGTCGGTTAAAAATAATAATTACTATACTTTATGTTTCGACTAGATAAATTAATTATTAATTACCAATTGTTTTTATCATAAACACTATGATTGATAATAACTATGTATTTACAATGGTGTTTGTGACTTTAGTTGAATTTAATGAAGCTAATTAAAAATAAAGTAAATTAGCTTCTACTACATAAGAATCTTATAATTTTATGGCATTTTCCGTTTGAAGTTAAATTTACTGCTAGTTGCACCATTGACGTGACTATAAATTGGGAGAGTATAAATAGAGGTAAGTCATATCGCTATGAAACTGACGTTTTTCTGATATCGGGTGATATATCCTATATTTCACTAGTATATTTATGTACAATTAATATCATACAAAAATTTCAAATGAAACTATAATTTCCTGAATGAAAAATTATTTATATAAATAAAAAATAAAATAAATATATCATCACGCCTTTTAGCATTATGGGTGTGGCACTCTGGTACGCAGATCTTGGTAAGTAATATATTATTTATATCATAATAGAAAAACAGAAACTTATCTCTTCTTAATTATACAATATATAAAATTTCAACGGATGAATAGGGTAAATAGGTCCGTGGTAACGTGTCGGACTGTGGATCGTGAGATCCTCAGTTCGAATCCCACTGCCGACAGTTACAAATTTAAATTTACCCCTGTAGTTCCCCTTCCACTAACATCCTTGGGGGCTATGACTTGACGGCTGGTATCCGCATTTCATACGAAAAAATATATCACTTACCGAGATCTGCGTAAGCAGAGTGCCACACCCGTAATGGGTAAAAGGCGTGATGATATATTTATTTATTTATTTTATTTAAAATTAGACAAATAAAAAATAATATTTGGTCACATACCCCATTTCTAAGAGTGATCTTGAGAAACCGTACATGTACTTGTTCAAGAAAATTTGTACATTCCAAACTTCTAAATTAAAAGTTTTTATTATAACAAACAAGAAATAATATTCTTGCTTTTTCTTTTGCTGAATGTTGAACAGTATAAGTGTGTGTACTGTGTATAATTTTGATTTAGTTTTTTTGATGACATTATTTTATACGCAATACTTGTAACTATATTAATATCACGTTAATGATGGCTAAATAATGTACATGAAGGAAATCACGTCGTTGGATTATAGGAAATTTAACACTTGAAAAATGATTCAGCATATTTTATACACAAAATTTAAAAATTACGATGTTTTACTTTTACCCAGTTTTTCTTCTCTGCAATTTTTTTTTGCAGCCGTGACTCGTCGACTGGTAGCTGCACTTCATGCGAAAAAAATATCACTTACCGAGATTGGAAGCAGAGTGCTCTACAAAATGGGTAAATTGAGTGATGATATTTTCAAATAATTCCATATACCGGGTGTCTACTTTTTTTTAGCTATAACAAATACGATGTTAATATTCTAATTTCACAGGAAGTGTTCAAAATTAAAAACTGCACCAAATGGGCCTAAATAAAATGTACAATTTTTAGCTGTGTCCAGAGTGCCATGGTAAACAAAACATATAGTCGTTTTGTTTAAGTGTGACATTTCGCATACTTTTAATAATTATTGACTTGTTTAAATTATTTCTCAGTAATCATGGACACATTTACCATTTTTAATACGATGTTTATATTCTAATTTCACAGGAAAAGTTTAAAATTAAAAACTGCACCAAATGAGCCTAAATAAAATGTACAATTTTTAGCTGTGTCCAGAGTGCCATGGTAAACGAAACATAGTCGTATTGTTTGAGTTTGACATTTCGCATAGTTTTAATAATTATTGATTTGTTTAAATTATTTCTCAATAATCATGGACACATTTACCATTTATAATTAATTTAAACAAGTCAATAATTATTAAAACTACGCCAAATGCCATCTGTCAAATTCAAGTAATACGTCTGTTTGTATGTTTTGTTTACAATGGCACCCTGGAAATAGCTAAAAATTATACATTTTATTTTACGTCTACAGACAGAAATCTATCAAATCAATACATTTAGGCTCATTTGGTGCAGCTTTTAATTCTGAACACTTTACCTATTTACACTTTTGCTCTAAAATTAATAGGTAAAAACTTAGAGCGAAATTAAAATATTAACATTATATTTCCCATAGCTCAAAAAAAAAAGTAGACACCCGGTATTTGGGTAAAAATCTGTACCTGTAGATTAAATTATGTAATATTGGAAATACAATGCTTTTTATTTGGTGAAAGTACATCCTGAATTTTATTTGATCAAAAGTGTAAATATAAAAAATGTTTGGAATTGAAAACTACATCTAACGATTCCTAGTTCGTTACTCAACTGTTTTTAACTTTTGTTTGAATAACGAGGCTTTTATAAAGAAAATTTCAAGCATTCCACGAGAAAATCTTTGAATCAACTGCGTGAATTATTAGTACTTTCAATCCTGAGTTATCTTTTAATTTAATGCAAGCACTTTTTCATTTGTTTCTTACTCTTGCAAGGAAAATTGTTTAGTATCGTTGGATGCAATTATTTATTCTGAACATTTTTTGTATTTATACATTTAAAAATATTTAATTAGAGAAGCAATCATCGCCAAATACAAACAATAATTCTGTACATTGTATATTTAAATTCTACACGGGGTATAACTACGTTCGTAATAATATAAACAATAGTTGCAATATTTGTTTACTTCCTTATAATCGTATGTAGCACAAATTAGTACATAACAATACGAGGAACTGCGTTGATTTTGGAAACAAATGCAAAACCGTTGCTTTACATAAATCCATAATTTCAATTTATTTCTAGTGTGGAAATTGTTGCGAAAAAAAGTTTTAAACAAAAATTGTTAAAATAAAAAAAAATTGTTTGCAGTTTTTTTTGTACCGGCTTCCAATTTTGAGTAGAACTAAATGATATATATATATATATATATATATATATATATATATATATATATATATATTTAAATAGACATAGTTGCTATGATAACAAATAAAGAAATAGAAACATATTTCGTATGGTGATCACACTAATTTTTAAATTAAATAACATTGTCAAATTTTGCAAATGTTAGAATAAAATTAATGTTTTTAACCATATACAAAATTTAAATCAAAATATTCCACATGTCTTAAATGAACAGTATAGGATTTAAGAAAAAGGGAATGTGATAGCCTCATTAGTTGATTGCATTTACCTGCTATAATAGAGGGTTCGAGTACGTATTAGTAGGGATAGAATTAAGAAAGATTTAAGGTTTCAAATGTTTATCTTAATTTTAATGTGATTGCTTGAATTCCAAACACCATTCCTAAGAATTTGTTAATAGGATTATAATTTTACGGATAATCCGTTATTAATACCGCCTGCTAGGGTACATGTATAATTCCGTACTTATACAAATGTTTTGTTTCGCGTCGTTTAAGCAATGTCCGAAATGTCGATTTCCCATGTTTCCACTAGAAAAGTGTTTAAGAAATTTGGGAACAGTAATCCTATTTTTAAAATATTTATTAAAATAACAAAAATTATAGTTTTTAAAGCACCTTGTTGTGTTACAATAATAATAAGAAATTGAGAACAAATTAAGTGCATGTGATTCACATTGTCGGTCACAATGACTGAAGCCTCATTCACCAAT
The DNA here is from genome assembly GCA_963942605.1 of Poecilus cupreus. Lineage (NCBI taxonomy): Eukaryota > Metazoa > Arthropoda > Insecta > Coleoptera > Carabidae > Poecilus > Poecilus cupreus. The sequence goes on from OZ012715.1 coordinate 27,562,814, forward strand.
CGAAATTAGTTCTTGTTTTATGTTTTTCGTTTTGGTTTTAACAAGTTTGTAGCATGTCTTTCATATGTAACCTTTCACAGAACTGTATTTGGTTTTTGTTTTAACACAAAAGTTTGCAATCTCCAAACTCGTGTTTTGGTTGAAATGATGCAGCAATATACAGTTATCTCTTTCTATCAACTATCATTTAAAATACGTACATAACCAAATAGTTTATGGCATAGAAGTAAACGCTTCTTCGGCATTCATCTAGGATAATATGTATATTATGCGTATCGTTTTTTCATAATTTTATAATATATTTACCATAAAACCACTGTAGTTCATATCACCAAAATACATATATAATTTTCTGACAGTTTAGTTTAATATGGTCTATTGCAGATAACTGAGTTAACGATCTAGTTAAATTCATTTATTATATTTGTCACTATATGTCGCTACTAAATAAAACCAATAACTAAAACGTCATTTGTGAATGTTACTTGCCAATGCAATAAAACATAGAACATAAAACTAACACTAATTTCGATTTGTGAAGGAGGCTTTAGATAAGAAATGAAACAAGTATATTAAATTTAAATTTACGCTTTAATTCAGTAAGTAATAAAACTAAATTTATTGATTTCTACCTATTATGTATGCTCTGCGAATTGAATAAAGGATTTTCCACTTTTATTGAATAAGGCGGCAGGAGCTGTCAACGGCCGTAAGTCAAATGATTGTTTTTTTTTTTTAATAAAATTAGGTTCCTTAGTACAACATAACATATTTTTAAATAAACAGATCTAACCCTAACTATGATATAATTCGCAAGATAAGTAAATAATCATATGTATTAGAAATAAACAAATTTTATCATTATTATTACTTGCGTTGTGATATATTTACGATACCACATAAACTTCATAATAAAAAAATGCGAAGTTACATTTTATAACTCCTACATTTATAAAATTTCTATTGACTGTACTAGTAATAATGAAATAATTGCATACTTACTTGCCATAGTGACAAAATAACCTATACAAATATTAGCTTTGTGAATACAAACTAACCTCCTGTGAAACTTTAGATTTAAAATAGTATTAAATTCGTTTTCACCGATATGGAGCTTAAAAACGTAACAGTAGTATATTGAACAACTAGTGTTAAAATAGCCTGTTTTGTAATACGAGTGTTACACTTTAAACACTGAAACACGTATTTTTCATATTACTTTTCCTATTTCTCTGTCAAGAAGTCAATTAAAATAAAAATAAATAAGTACCTTTCCCTGTTATATTTTTTTTATTTCACGTATACAAAATGAATTTTGTGACACTATTTTTCTCAGAAACAATGCTAAAAAATTTAATTATTTTTGGGAATATATTATTTGTAAAATGTGGTAAAAATTTTTGGAATTTATTTTCAAAAATTTCTCAGCTGTGAGGAATGAACCGAGGATTTAATGATCCACAGGCCGATGCGTTACCACGAAGCTATTTATCTCATAAATATTCGCTTTACATTTTTCGCACAAAAACTGTTGTGCAAACTGCAAACCTCTTTCGTGAACTTGGTAGTGCTCGCAATCTCGTTCCGCTAAACAAATCTGCAAACCAGCCGTTTTCGCATTTGGCATGCAAATAGAAATAACTATTCTAATATCTTATCCGCACTATAACTTTTATCAACTTTACATTCTGACTTATTAATGAACAGAAATATCTTATTTATTTTGAACAATACATCCGTTTAGTCTAGTACTTACGAGTTCTTCCTATCTTTTAATTATTTTTTGCATACTAAGCTTTCATAAAATAAATAATTTTTATTTATTACTTGCAATTGAACCAGTCTAGAATAATTCCTTTCATTCGAAATAAAGTAAAGGAAAACGGAAGGAGATACAAGGTTTTATTCAATTCCCATGGTAGTTAACTTTAGTTTCTCAAGCGTGCGTACTAAGTAACCAAAGAAATAGCTTGAATAATATAAACTTGCCACGCTTCGTCATATATGAATGTGCCAGAAACTGTAGTTCATTCACTATCTAGTAATATTGATGAAGGTGCATTATATGCTATGAAGTTGAAGGATAAAATATACGAGAAACAGACCAAAATACCAGGAGGAAAACCACCATGAATTTTTAAAACAAAAAATATATACGGAATCAAAAGTAATTTGTTATGTACTATGTGTATGTTTATAACTAACGAGTCATTGTTTTATAATTATACACTCATTTTCCATAAAAATAAAATTGTTTCATAGTATATAAATTTAAAATTTATTTCCAAAATTCAAATTTTCAAATGATTTTCTCATTGTATTAAAAGTTAAGTGTACATGTGGCTCAAGCAGTGTCTCTGGGTACTGTCTACGAAACAAATGAATTCAACTTGGTTTATAAAAATATCGGAAGAGGCACGACTTGCCCCTGTACGAAGATAGTTTACAATACACTGCGCTGAAGGCAATAAAGTTGCCTATATTCCAAAAATGAACGTATGTAAGTGCATATTTGTTATTTATACAAATCCATGTCGCTTGTCATAGACACATGAAATTTTGCACAATAATTCTTTGAAATCATAAGAAAATAACTATTCAAATTTAAAAAAAAATTTAAATCCAAAATCGTAAATATAAAAGTTTGGTATCAAATAAAAAGTCTTTACGCGTCAATAAAGGAAACGTATAATTAATAATTAATTTTGACTTTGTCCAAATATGTAAATGCATATTAAATAAATAAATAAATATATCATCACGCCTTTTACCCATTATGGGTGTAGCACTCTGCTTGCGCAGATCTCGGTAGGTGATATATTTTCACGTATGAAGTGCGGTTACCAGCAGTCAAATCATAGCCCCCAAGAATGTTAGTGGAGGGGGAACCACAGGGGTAAATTTAAATTTGTAACTGTAGGCAGTGGGATTCGAACTAAGGATCTCACGATCCACAGTCCGATACGTTATATGCATACTAAATATTGTGTTTTTTTGTACTTGCTTCCGATTTTGAAAAAATAACTAATTATAAATGTTTAGTTATACATTTTAAAAAATGACATGTAATAAAAAAAATATTGTTAAATTCTATCGAGCTTGGCATTAAAAATAAGTCTCAGGGAGGAGATTTTAATTATAATGTTAAAAAATAAATTATTCTTTATATGTACATGTTATTTGAAACATAGCGAGTTTGATATCAAATTAAGGAGTTATATTTAAGATATACATACCGAATTAATTTTAAATGATCGTCAATAGATTTTTTACATCAGTTAAATTAAACTTGTCGAGTTTGATATCAAATAAAAGGTATCAGAAAGGAGAGCTACTCTTAAATATCAACAATTATTTTTGGGCGATTGTCAATTATTTTTATAATGTATTTTTGAATTCTTTGTCTTTTGAAACATCAGGTATAAGATATATTTTTTGAGTTGAAAATGTTCGGAGAATATTATATTTATATGTATCTATAAGAAAGTCGTGTGTTACTTATACCAGATATTTTATATGGGGAACAACACATTTCTCGAAGAAACATTTCACGAAAATTCAAATCACGAAAATACATTTCTCGAATATACAAATGTCAAAAATTTAAATTCAGATTTTGTACATTTATCGAAAATATAAATGTCGAATGTTGGAAATATTACAAATCTCGATTATACATTTGTCGAATCGCTTGGATACTAAAAACCTTGAAAATACATTTCTCAAATATTACAAATATCGAATGTTACAAATCTCAAGAATACATTTGTCGAAAGCAAACAATACCAGATGTCGTAGTTCCATCTAGTGAGCAATGATTACAATACGACATTTAGTATTGTTCACTTTCGGCAAAAGTATTTTCCAGATTTGTAACATTCGTCATTTGCAATATTCGAAAAATTCCTTTTAGAGGTTTGTAATATCCAAGCGATTCCACAAATGTATTTTCAAGATTTGTAACATTCGTTATTTGTAACATTTTCAACATATGACATTTATATTTTCGATAAATGTACAAACTCTGAATTTAATTTTCGGAATTTGTATATTCGAGAAATGTAATATTGTGATTTGTATTTTCGTGAAATGTCTATTCGAGAAGAGCATGCGTTCCCTTTTATACGTGAAATAAGAAAGTAAAGTAGATACACAGCGTGTGCATAGAAATAAATCTAGCTTTACTCAAAGTGTCAATAACGCCACAGGTCAAGATAAATTAGCCCTGTCCGAGGAAGTGTTACTATAAGTAAAATACGTATTCGGTCGCAAATAATGGGACATATGAAAATAAAGGCGACGGTAACTTTCAGCGTAAAACTCTTCGATGCTCTGAGGACTAACAAATTCAATTATGCTAAACTTGTTTTGTTGGAACCAGGAGACTTAATTTTGAACCTTTAGAGATAAAAGACAGGACTAGAAGCTATATATAAGAACTTTTCAAATATTGAATTATAAATAAAAAGTGATTAAAATAAGAAATCAAAATGAAAATTATTCCGTTGGAATTATTTGTAGTTAATGAAAGGCAGAAGTATTTAATTTAGCAAAAATTAAATATGCTCAATGCTAACTTGGAATGTTTACACTCAAAAAAATAACTTCTTGTTTCAAGAAAATTTTCAGTTTTCCTTTTGTATGCATTCGTTGAAGAAACTTTTATTTCTTACGAAATTATTAGGCTCAATTCAAAAAAAATATTAATTTTGAATATAAATTTTATTTATCTTCTTTTTTGTGCATTGAAAGAAAATGAATATATTTTAAATTTTGTTTTTAAAAATAATGAAAGGGAGGTCTTTTAATTTTAAACAAAACGTTTCAAAACGATATCATTTTGAATTAAAACTACTCCGTCTCCATAAAGTCTCAGTTGAATACTTTGATATGTTCTTTCAAAACTGAATTAATTTTCATACAAGAATATTTATTAAACCTACAAAGTATTCAATGAAAACGAAATTGGATTGACATCATTCAAATCAAGTTTTTTCTTCATTTAAGAGGAATCTGTTTGTTCTAAGAAAACATTTTTATCAGTGTAGATTTATATATCTACAACTTTCAGTATAATCTTTATGTTTTTCTAATGGAAAATTATTTGGATAGCGAAATATGCTCAGCAAAAACTAGTGTAATTGCTCAAATTAGATTATCTGGCAAAAATCCCCTGCCTAACTATCTTTAATATACATTTGAAATTATTATACGATCTGCAATATGCACAATATAGAAAATCTTTATCATTTCTTCCTGGATTATACCTACTGGGTGTAGAATTGAAATGTGGAATATAGGGATTTCAATACAATTTTTTTGATATTGCTGTAAATTTTTACCTATGCACAAGTACGAATGTAAAAGTTCTTCAGAATTTAAAAATGCATACAAAATTTGGTTATCTACTTGTTAGTATTTCACGATATATCAATCAAATGAAAATCAATATTTACTAGAAAAATTCTAACACGGCCACGGAAAGTTAGACAAAAACGAAAATTATTTAACTTTTCGAAAGCTGGTCAAAATTCATTTATTTATTTAACAGAAAGAAATGGAAAGATATAAACTCTAAAATTCACCGTTATATTATTATACAATCTTATACAAAATTTTCACAGAAAAAAATATAACACTGTAATAATTAAATCTAAATCTGTTTCCTGAAATATTAAATACTTTTGGTTTTTGTTTAATTTTCCATTGCCGTGTTACAATTTTCCTAATAAATATTGATTTTAATATGATTGATAAATTTTTAGGTAACCAAATAGAACCAAATAGAACCTCTTTGTATTGTATACAACTTTAAATTTTGAACAACTATTATTTTTTGCACTTTTGCTGTAAAGTGAAGAAGTAAAAATTTGTAGCAAAATAAAAAAAATTGTATTGAAATCCGTATATTCCACATTTCATTTCTACACACATAATTTAAATAAAATAATTATATATTTTTATACAACCTTTATGTTGGTTATCTCCAGTAGTTTTTTAGTTTGCTTGAAAATGACACTAATTGTCGAAACCGGTCGAACTTTTTTAAATTAAGTATTGTGAATTAAGACGCGAGAATTTCCCTTTTCTCTCGTTCCATTTTTTACATTCACATTTGGGTGACTTTCCATCATCATCAAAAGAAATAGCATTGAAATCTCTATAAGTCACATCTCAATTCTATACCCGGTATATTTTAAGATATGTACAATAGTATGTTGAACAACTAGTGTTATACTAAGCATTGTAACATGTGTTTTCATAATATTTTTCTTATTTCACCTTCACAAAGTCAATAAAAATAAATAAGTACCTACCCTGTTATATTAATAAAACAAAATGCTTTACAGTTTGATTATTTGTGTTATTACTTCAATAAAAAACTAATTGCAATAATTTTACGTGAGCAATAACAGCTCCAAGTTTAACAGACTGACAATTTTACATATAATTAATTCCCCAAAAGCAGTTTTACAAAATTAAATATTCTTTGCGAGTTTTGTATCATAAAATTGGATTTTTAATTTGAATGTGTCAAACATGGATAAAAACATATTTAGCTTTTGTAGCTGTAACAAATATTATCAAATGTTGAAGAGAAATACTTTTTCCTATTTCACGTACACAAAGTCAATTTTGTGACACTGTTCTTCTCAAAAACAATGCTACAAAATTGAATTTTGTGCAACTGTTTTTGGGGAATTTATTATTTGTAAAATTAACAGGCTGTCAAACTTGGGGCTGTCATTGCTCACGTAAAATTATTGAATCGGAGCTCCTGCGTCGGGGTTGCGTCCAGGGACCCGATAGGCCTCGCGGGCAAAGCTCCTTGGTGACCAGTGGTATATTAAACATGCCGTACAATTTTATTTTATTTTTATTTTTATTGAATTTAGGAACGTGAAGGAAAAGTAGTATGAACAACTCGTGTTACAATGCCTAATTGTTTTCCCCTTTTTTTGCGTAACTCGCCTGCGGCTCGTTTACGCAAACTATACTCGTATTACAAAAAAGGTCATTTGACACTAGTTGTTCAATATACTATTATTTCCACTGCACAACCAAAAGTAAAACACTATGAATATTTTGCAGAAGTTCTTGTTTAGTTAATAATGAGAAGAAAAATAATAAATTGCACTTTTATCATGAATTAGGATTAGGATTACTTTAATAATCTACACATAAGGGTAGAAGGTATTAGGAAGTTACGTAGATAGCTACATCAAATTGAATACATATTACAATGTATAATAAATACTAGCAGTTAAAGAAATAATTACATTGTATGGATATGGATTTAGTTTAGATTTTTTTCATATTTTTCTTAGAAATATAAAATACGATTAGCGTATTTTAACGCTCTGCGAAATGGCCAGGTTCCTTTTAAATGACATTGTGCGCATTTAAATGAATTGAAAATACAAGTAGTAGGTTTTAATGTATGTACATACATTAGCCCTTAACTGGTATAGTGATTTTTATAACTAAATCTCAAAGAAACGTTATAAAACGATTAAGCAGCCCTCAAATTAAAATTACAAAATAACGTTCCAACGCTTATACAGAAAATTGCTGTATATTTTGTCAGAATATTTCCAATGCGTATCGGATAAAGGAAAAATTATACCTATTGTACCTATTTATAATACGTTTTCAATAATACTGTATAATTTGTATTATACAACTACAGATTAAAGGCGGATTTATGCAGACATAGACATTTACATTTAATTTATAATTTAATTTAATTTTCTTTCTCCTTTATACTTTTTAAATATACCATTTATGCAACAAAATAAATGAAAATGAATGCATGCGCACGCACACAAAACAGGCAAGTGGCTAAGGTCATAAATGTCAAGTATGGTTATATTTACAAGTAACAGTGATATAACCTTACAAAATACCAAACACAACCAGCTAATCTGCTAATCATTCTTGATTTCTCGTAAACGTATGCGCCATTTATAATTTTCATTTAAAAGTTAAAAGTTGGTCAACTTAAAAATTAAATGAAAATGAAAGATAAATGAAAATGAGAATGTTTCCCAAAAGGATGCATTGGATTACATACATTTATCTGTTAAATGAAAATTAAATGTAAATTAAAATGGCCGCCTAAATTTGGCTGAAGTAAATTTTATATTTATTATCCTTGAATTGCCAAATCATCATTGTTCAAATGCATAGATTTAATCTAGATTAAAATTTCTAATTCAAAATATCATTTGCCAAAGATATTGTCTACCTAACAAGTTAGAAATTAATTTTCGGTATAGCCGATTTTAGTGGCGTAGTGGCTATGTCACTAGCCTAGCATGCCGGGGGTCGTGGGTTCGATTCCCACTGAACAGCTTGGTAGTTTGTGTTGTTCACATACTTTCATAATTATCTACCCATGAGGCGGCATATGAACATAGTAGTTAGTCCGCCCCTCATCTTCATAAAAATCGAAAATTAGTATAAAATTATTAATAAAATTAAACCAGATTAAAGCATCCCGTTAGCATTTCTTATCTCCTCTGTGCATAAAAGTGGTGTATTATGATAATAATTCAGTTGTGCTTCTACTTTTGTATTAGTAAAATTTAAAATATTTTATTTGAAATCGGCACTAAAGTGCTTAAAAATCGTCATTAAAAGCTCAGAAATCGTCACTAAAGTTATCCATTATACGACGATTTTGAGCAACGCAATGTTGACAACTGTAAAATAATTATTGTACAAGTAGGAAAATTTTGACAGATATATGACCTATTATAGTAAATTTATACGTAAAATGAAACAATATGTTAGAAGAATTAACTAATTAATTCCGATGCACAAATTGAGGGCATAACATAACACATAGCTTTGAGTGTTATTTACGATAACTTCAATGTTCGAGGTTGGCAATACTGAGTGTCAGTTCCAATTGATAACTGACTATAACCTGTATAATAATTTCAATTTTTCAAGTTTTAGATTTCAAATAAAATTTAATATGTACCGCGGCACTGAAGTTCCTTTTTATCACTCACGGGCCTCGGCAAATAAATTCCATATTCGTGATAAAAAGTTAAACTTCAGTTCCTTGATACATAAATAACTATTAAAAATTATGTGGCAGCCGGATTTTCTACGATGTACAAAATATTCCACAAGAAAATATGATAAATGTGGATCAAAATCAAGAAGATGAAATCAGCTTGAACAGTATTTATTTACACGAACCACTGCAGTAAATAGGGATAATGTTTAATATTTATTTTCTATTATTTTTCTAAGATTGAGAAACCAGTAACAGTGTTCATATTTTAAATTATGGCATGTATAATTTACGGTTTCTATGTAAACGTAATTGAGGGGTGTTTAATCGTTTCATTACCATCCTTTGGGTTTTGGTAAGTTATACTATACTTTTTATATTCGAAATATTTTTGTGAACCTTAGATCTGATTTGAAAATGAATAAAGGAATGAAAATGTGTATATTGTTCATAACTATAGTACAGCTTTCTTGTTGTGCGGTTCACGTCACTATTTTCTTTCTCACTTTCTCCCACTATTGCAAATCAGCAAAAGTGAGAAAGAAGATAGTGACGTGAACCGCACCACAAGAAAGCTGTACTATAGTGAACTATGCATTTTTTCAGGAAATCAAAAACATCATTAAATTGACTTACTAGTGTGGCAACTATTGTTTAACTTTACCGAATGGTGCGCCTCAAAATTGAAACACACTGTATATGTGATCTAAAATTTTGTTCTCGTATCTACTTCCTCTCACGGCATTTCTAATTAGAGAGATTTGATTCCATTAACGTTTGTGTGAAACGAGCGTACTTATTATGTTATTTTTGGCAACATATTCTTGTGAATTATTCAGGAAAACTGATTTTCTTGAACAAAGGAAAAACAAGTTCTTATTTACTAAAATTTTATTGTAGAATTCCGGGGTTTATAACTTTACTACTTAGGAGATAAAGAACAATGGAAGCAACGGAATTTGAAAACTTTGAACATGAGAAATGATACTTAATATTTGATGAGTTCATAAACTGATACTTCTGAAAGATTAGTATTTTCCGTGCCAACTTTTCAAGGATTGTTTTCTTCGCTATGTCTATGACGTCAGCACTTTTACTGTGTATTATTGATTTCATGTTTTTCTGAAAGTGAAGACTGGGGATCTCGAGGGATCATGAATTATTTTTGTAGATGTAGATAAGGCGCAAACATTGTTTTTGTCATATCGCTAAAATTGGTTGTATTCCACTGTGTTCGTATATTCTACGAACGGAGTAAATTTGTCAATATCATGTCGCATCTGAAAATGTATATACACGTACCACGCCGAATACATAGTACATACATAGTTTATTTGAAAGGAGGACTATTTTGCAAATGGATCGCACAGTACACAATGGGAGTTGGAAGTAGAATATTACAAATGAAGAAAGATGAAATCCGGTAGAAAGAACTGTGTATAATATGTATGTATATATGCAGGTCCTGATTTAAGTAGAAGCAGCCTCTATGCTAATATAAGATTGGTGCCCCTATTTGTTTTCTCGCAAGAAAAAATGTTTAGATACCCACAAGGTAATCAATTAAAATCGAAATAAAACAATAAAAAAAAAAGTAACAATAATTATTAATTAGTCATATGAAGCTTCGTTTTCTGGTTTTGGTTTTGGCAAACCTTTCAACTATATTTTCAAAGGACAGGTTTGATAAAAAGTAATTCTCAATGAGCAGTATAAAAAGCGTTGGAAGTGATTGTCATCGAAGAGTCGAACGTAAATAATTTTGTACCCTTTTTAATGCTGAGAAAGGTCCCCCGCCCAACCTTCTCGTTGCGCCCTCTAGATCCGTGCGCCTCTAGGCTTTAGCCAATGTAGGTTAATCAGACCCAGTATACATATACCGTGTGTCAGTCTTCAAGATGTACATAGGAGATTAACATGGAAAATCAGTTTTTGGTGAGCTGTTGTTCGGTGTTCTACCGGACAATAAAGATTGCAGTATCAATCGAAAGATATCATTTTTCTGAATCAAACCATGTAAAATATATTACAATTTAGTAGCAAATAGGTTCCGTAAATTAATTTTTAAACGTCAAATAAATAGCTCCAAAGAAATCAAAACAAAACAGGCATAGGTGACTATATTTATTTTCGATAAAAATTGAATAAATCGGAGAATTTTTAAAAATTTTAAATTAATTTACTGAGCCAAATTACTACTAAAGTGTAATGTATGTTACATCGTTTGATTCAGAAAAATTATATCTTTCGATTGGTACTACAAACTTTGTTGTCTGGTAGAGCACCGAGTAACAGCACGCAAAAAAAACTGATTTTCCATGTTAATCATCTATGTACACTATTAAGGGCCGGTATTTCCAAACTTAGTTACCTAGAGAATAAATTTATCAATAGAATAAACAAAAAATATCGCATCTAAATCATAGCTTAAATGATGCTTATTATTCTAGCAGTCATCTTTTGATGCGATACTTTTTGTTTATTCCATTGATAATTTATTCTATAGTTTATTTGAGATTGGAAATATCGGCCCTAAGACAAACACAGGGTATGTATATATTTCGGAACTTTCAACCCAAGGGGTGCGAGGTTATATTCCCAGGTTAGACAGACACACTAACATCTTTATATTTCATTGCATTGCCACGTTTTTCGTTACATAAATGCCATATGTATGTTGCCCACCCGGTGTGCCCGATAGTTTTGTGGTTGCCAAGTTAATTTTATCCCAATGGTAACGTGAGTAAGTACCGATTCAAATCAGATCTGACCGGAATTCGAACCCACGACCTCTATAAGGACTGTGTATAATACAAACTCGATTATTTTACCTTGTGTGTTATAATAATAACTTTAGATTCGAAATGTATAATTTAAACTTCTGCGAGTTGACGAGGCTAAATCGTGCGATACATGATGCAGTTTTTCTTTTCAATTGGCTTAAAATTTTTTTCTCTCTTGCACAATGACGTAAGTGTAAGAGAGATAGATGAATCGTCATAAAAATATGCGGTTCTTTTTCTTAAATTTTCCTAAACAATTTGGCCGTACACTTGCATATTGCTGCTTTACCGCATAACCATCTATCCGCATGTTTTGCAATAGGCGAATTAGCTATCAAATGGCATTTTAAAATCATTTAAAAAAAAAAACTTCATCGTGTAATCCACGCTTAACGCAATGTGTTGATTTTAATTGAACGGAGTTAAGAAGCATTTTGTTTAAAACGAATATCGGTGTGCTAATCTGTGAAATTATTTTATAGAAATATACGGTACACGAAGTTTATTCACGTATATTATCATTCGAGTATTATTATCACTTTTGTTAACAACGGATTAGACGTATGTAGGTATATGATAGTTGGTCAAGTATAAAAAATATCCTATACAGGCTTCTATTCTGTAAAATAGAGCTAAGAACTAGCTCTATAACTATAATGTTAAGTAACAGTCACTGTTTCTATAATCATAATAAGAACTAGTTTCTATCCTTTGAATTTTGTAGTGTACAAGTTTAAATAATTTATTCTTATTAATTCTATAGTTTTACTGGTTTATTTATAGTTTTTGTTTGGGTTTGTGTTATATTATTAGTTTGATTAAAATTTTTTAAGAGTTTATATGTTTCAAGTACACATTTTGTGCCGTAAAGGTACTACAGTACATATGCATAGTGAGTGTTTTCCTTATAGGGAAGTTTCTGGACGGCGACGACGATGTTTTTCATTTGTTTCTTTCATAGCACGCTGATTCCTATACTAAGTGAATGAAATTTATGTCAACTTAATACGCATTTTTCTCAAAAATTGTGTAATGTGAAGGCACCAAAATTTATATTCGTTGAATTCAGAATAAAATTCCTGTTCGAAAAAAATATTATGCCAAATAGAAAAGTTGTATCCCGTATTTTAAGAACTGCTGGTCGAAAAAATCTTTGTTAATAATTTTGTAACAGACTTGCAAAATTGTATTTCTTTGCTTATTTTAGTAACCTCGAGCTCTAATAGTTCTCGAGATAGCTATACATACGTATAATACATACATATTCATTTCATAAATATTTACTACCATTACCATTGCTATTTATAGCTTTTTTATTATTGAGATAACATAAATGTTATTTAATATATTTTATAATTTGTTTCTTTAAATTCTACTAAGGTCACAGACTTTGAATGGTCAAAGGGTTTCGTTAGGATTTCTGATTAGATTTTTCGTTATAACTACAAATTGATCAAAATACTCGATCAGAACTAAGTTAGCCAACTCCCTGATGAAATGAATTTTTCGGACATTACGAAAGGACAATATCTGATTAAACAGTTGATCGGGTCCAGTTGGGGGGCATTGTGTCCGGGGGGCCGCATGTAATTGCACCCGCTGGACCGGCGGTAGTTACGCCACTGCCGTTTGGGTTTATGAAAATATGGTGTTTGTTCCGATTCGATTCGAGCTCTGATAAAATTAAATATAATTTCAACTAAATGAAATCAACAATCTTTATATAGTAATAAAGTCACATTTTCAACTATACTCTATTCCACGAGACCTTTCATTAAAGGGACACAAATCCACACGGTGTCCTGTGCTGTGACTGGTCCTCGAACATTTGCTAAACACTACGTGAAATCCAGCGCGGGTACAAAAATGTATACACTGTTAAAATGTCACACTACACTTTACTGTTTTGAGTTATATTATATGTATGTAGATCTAGCATTGCCCAGTGCATTTTTATTTTATCTTGTTGCTTCTACATTATGTATATTAGAAATATTTTTGCTTAAATTTATAGTTTATTTTAAATTTGTATATTTTTATAAGGATGTGTAATAAACGGGAACACATACACTTCTCGTAAAAACATTTTACGAAAATTCTAATCATGAAAATACATTTGTCGAATTGCTTGGATATTACAAATCTTGAAAATGCGTTTCTCGAAAATTACAAATGCCGAATGTTAAAAATCTCAAAAATACATTTGTCGAAATACATTTCTCGAAATGCAAATGTCTAAAATTAAATTCAGAGTTTGTACATATATCGAAAAACAAATGTCGAATATGGAAATATTACAAATGACGAAAGTTACAAATCTCGAAAATACATTTGGCGAATCGCTTGGATTTTACAAACTTTAAAAATACGTTTCTCGAAAATTATAAATCTCAAAAATACATTTCTCGAAAGCGAACAAAACCAAATATCGTAGTTTCATCTAGTGAGCACAGAGCAATGATTACAATGATTACAATTTGACAAATGTATTTTCGAGATTTGTAACATTCGACATTTGTAATATTTGAGAAACGTATTTTCGAGGTTTGTAATATCCAAGCTATTCGACAAATGTATTTTTGTGTTTTGTAACATTCGACACAGGGCCGGCGAAGTAAAATTTGCTGAGGTATGGAAAAAAGATATTCACAAACATGTATATTTCCCAAAACTTTTTTCTAAGAACAAAAAATAAAACATATTTGCTGTCGATTGGGTACAATATCAAATTTTGAACTGTATTGGAATCTCCATAAAATTAAAGAATAAATTTGGGAGTTCATTTCTTTGAGAAAATTTTATTTTATTTGGGAAGGTATTATTGTTGGGTAATATTTTAATATTCTGGAAAAATATTTTTTAGAAGAAGTGGTTCCGTACCATTTAAAAATAATGTAATGTTCAATAAAATGCTTCACAGAAAATAACCATTAAAACTGCTCAAAATACAAGAAAATACGCGGTGCAACTTTTGGAGATATGGAATTCCATACCGGGACATTTCCGATGTATGTACTCCATACACTCCAGACTATGATCACCGGTCCTGATTCGACATTTGCAACTTTCCAAATATTCGACGTTTGTATTTTCGATAAATATACAATCTCTCATCGAAATTTTCGACATTTGTATATTCGAGAAATGTATTTTCGTGAAATTTTCTTTCGAGAAATGTGCTCTTACCTAAATAAAACAAAACAATCGAGCAATTTATTCATTCTTTTCTTAATAACAGTGTGAGAACTGGTGGAGGAATTACAATTGTGCATGTAAATTAGTTCAAAACTTCGAGCGTATACCGCATATTTTTTTAACCAATCACATAACTATATTTGTGCCTTTAATGAAAGGTATCATGTAATACGTGCTATGTGGAGTACACGCTCTTATGTTTCTATTATTAAGTAGTAAATGGTTTAAGCTTACCTTTCACATTGACGAAGAGTCCAGCTTGCGATGATCCACAGCGAAACCATGAACACGAGCAACACAGTCCCGGGGCAAATAGTCATGAGTGTCTTAAGTACAAAGCGCGTATTGAAGTTAATACGATTTAGTGCGCCGATACTTCGTGACGATGCATCCGTGAACAGTTTGCTGTGTAACAACATGACGCGGCAGATCAGGTACAGCCGCAGAAACATCGGCAACGATAACGTTACGTCGTATGGCACCCACTTCGAGCCTATATCACCATTCTTATTTGCTAGTTTGGTCGTCCACAGGAAGTAATATTGCCCAGGAATTGGATGCACAGCACAAATGCCAAGTTCCATTGAAATCTGGCATGAGCGCTGCCATGTCATTGCTATACGCCAGTCGTCTGCACAGTTGTCTATCATAAAAAGCTGTACCAAAAACATTTATATAACTCAACTGTTTCCCTTGAATACAAATAAGCAGTGCCGGTTTTACACTAGACCAAATTGTGTACTGTATGTGAAGTGAACGAATTTGACATTTTGATTCAACACGAACCAACGGAAATTCTAAAAAAAAGTAACAAATAGATGATGAACGAACAATATGTAATCAACACAAGTCATTCTAAACTTTTTGACGACTGAAACACTATTTTAGCAAAAAAGAGTAGTTCAAATCCACTATTGAACTAATATTTGAAAAGAAGTTTAGAAATAATTGTCATTAAAGATGCATATGGCATTAATGTTTTTAAATAATTTTTGAAAATTGCTCTATTTAAATGAATTCTTTCCAATCGGAGTAGGGGTATTAGACAATTTACAGAAAATTTCACATCTTGGAAAAATTACGAAACGTACTTCTATTCCAATATTTGACTTTCAATATGGTGCACATCAACGTCAGTGGAATATGCAGTATGCAGAATCATTCAGTATTAACGGAGTTCATTTTATATACAGGTTAATTATTAACTTACGGAGTAGATTGAAAATGTAGCCAGTGCCCCAAAAAATGACTATTCCTTATTAAACTAAATACCCAGAAAATTACAGCAGTACAAAATTCTTTTAAATTATTATTGAGTACCTACATACATACATACATATATACATAACATCAAGCTATATTCCACTCAGTGGGGTAGTACGAACCCAGTAACACAGTCAACCAACAATCAATCTCCTCCAAACATTCCTATCCTGACACATCACTTTCACACTCGGAATCATTCGTTCACGCAACAAACCATCAATCATAACCAACCACTTATTCCTCGGACGCCCACGCAATCGTTCACATTCAATCTCACCCACATATATTAGTTTAACCAACCTTTCATTCGACATTCGCTCAAGATGTCTAAACCACCTCAACTGACTCACACCCACTTTAACAGTATTCTTCTCAACCCCACACTCACCATACATCAATGTATTCCGGATACGACAACGTCTCGTATACCCACACATTCCTCTCAAATATCGCATTTCTACAGCAGTTATACGTCGTTCATGCTTCTTCATCCACACCCAACATTCAGAACCATATATCAATGTAGGCACTAACACACCATTAGAAACACTCAATCGAGCATCTCTAGATACATTCACGTTTCGAGCAAATGTATCCAGAGCACTAATACCTTGCACCCTGTAGACACCCGCCTTTCAATTTCCCGGTCAATACGTCCATCCCTCGAAAACATACTACCCAAATATACAAATTCATTCACTTGATCCAGTCTCACACCATTCACGGAAACATTAAAACCAGTTACCAAATTATTCTTCTCAAACACCAAGACTTTACATTTATCGACATTCAAAAATAGATTTAAACCTTTCCCTACTTCATTTATGCTCACAATTATTCTTCTCAATTGCTCCTCAGTTCACCCAATAGAATAACATCATCCGCATAAGCTAACGCAATCACTAGACGTCCATCAATACGTACACCATCCGTTATGTTCTCGTTTCCATAACAATACATTTCTTACAAAATTTTATAATTTAATGTTACATTAATTTGAAATTATGCATCTACACAAATAATGACAAAAGTAGCAAATAGAAATATTTTTAATTAATGAAACTTATTTTATCAAATACAATCTAACATTAAATAAACCCTACTTTCATGAAATTAAAAACACTTGATTTACATTTATATGATTTGACATTTTAATTAAACTTCAACGGCAATTTGTTTTGAAGTCGTGTTTTGTTTTTAAGTGGCTCTCAACCATGTGTACAATAATTTTTGGCAACTTTAGGGTTTTAGGTTGCAAAATTTTTATAATTTTTAATTCTTAATACAATCAAGTACAAAACTATGAAATATAAGAGTCCTATTAATTTCTATCTGTGCTGTCAAAAGATTAATTTTCTTAATTTAGTCAATTTCGGGGTTATTTCCATAAGAATTTTTTTGTTTTGAAGTTTCAAATTTATTTTTTATGGTGCCTTTATTTTCAAAATATATTTCACATATTAATTCAATTGACTGTTCGAAAAGTTCGTGGAATTATTGATGTCTAACTATTTGTGGGACATGGACCTCGAAAAAATGTGGTTTCAACAGGATGATGCCACATGCCATACAGCAAGAGAAACCATAGATTTTTTAAAACAACATTTCCCTGGCCGTGTGATTTCCAGAAATGCTGATGTTCATTGTTGGCAGTTAGATCTTGCGATTTTTTCCTCTGGGATTTGGTAAAGTAAAAGGTGTTTTATTTGAAAATTAAATCCGGTGTATCGGATGGGCCACCCTATATAAAAAAGGCATTTAAATTCTATATCCAGTGTATCAAAATTAAAATGTCAAATGTGTCCAGTCTTCAAAATAATGTATATACAACTACTAGTAGAAGTACTTCATATTTATGAATCGTTGTAAATAATTCCAAGTTATTATACGCGTTAGTTGTTAGCCTTTAGGTAAATCCAGCACTGCAAGTATAATAAAATAAATTTGTCTAAGTATTACCTGCACTTCTAAAGCATGGTAGGCCACAATTAATCCTAACAAAATCACAGTTGAAACAGATATCAATGTCTTCAACGCCATGGAATAAAATGAAGCCTGTAAAATATAAAACATTAACAATAACAATTAAATGTTGATACTGCTGAGAGATTGGTCGTTACATTTGCCTGTTGTTTCAATATACAAAATTCGTTATTAAAAACAATTTAAATCTCAAACATTAGTATCTACAGATATTTGTTTACAATTATTAATTATTTTCATACTTCCGGAAGGCAAGCCGAGAAATAAAGTAAACCATACGCTATGAAGATAGGTACACTTCATCACTTCGATCATACGTAATTTGTTTGAGATAAAATATAATTATTATGAATAAATAACACAGCACCTCTAAACAATGCTATGGAAACAACTATATTCCTATGTAATTTTCAACGCTGAATCCGAATCCGAGATAAGAAAATCTTACACCCCCAAAAATCAACCCCCTAGCTCTTTAAAACACTTCCTCAACAGGGCAAAAATGCATTAATGCTCCACGAATAGTCTAAAAGGTACTGCAATTATTTTTTGAATTCCCTGTTATGTGAGGAGTAATTTGCACTCTCTCATGGGGTGTTAATAAATGACTTTGGTGCAATGCAACTATTCACCCCTAAGCTGAAGTGCTTCATATCTTTAGAAAATTTCAGCATTTATTAAATTAGAAATCACGATGACAAAATTTTTTTCACAGGTATTCTCTCATAATAAAATTAAGTGGGTGGTAGTAGCCATGTACGAGGGGTACTTTTCACCCTCCCTTTTCGAGGTGCCACTGAATTAATTTGGAACTTTATAATAAAACTTAAATGCTGCAGATTTTTATCCAATTTTAACAACATTAAAATAAAAATAACGTTTACTTGATTTTCCCTTAATTTTCCTTGCAATTTTAATCTAGGGGTGGTTTCCGCAACTCTATGGGGACAGATTTGAGCATTGCATCGAGACTAATGCAGTTACTTACTCTTTAAAAAAACTGGGCATCGTAAGCTTTTTTAAGTTTCTTGTTGTATGGCGGGTAGTTTTCACCCGCTCATGGGGGTGATTTTCAATGGAAAGTAGTGTTAACGCTGTATTTATGTTTATATTTAATTCGATTTATTGAGATTTAAGACTGTTCGTAGAGCATTAAATCATCTTTACCCTTTTGAGGTTTCTTAGCGCTAGGGGTTGATTTCGGGGGTGTTCGATTTTTTTTTATCTCGGATTCCGTTCAGCGTCGAAAATTACATAGGAATATAGCTGTCTCGATAGGAGTTCCAATTTGGACTAATTAATTTTCAAAGCTGCATTTCTTTAGAAATAAATTTCTCAAAATTGTATTATTTTTTAAATTAAAAGTGTATAATTTTTGCTAAATGTCACGAATATTGTACCTTTACTACAATTCATTCGCAAAGTTAGAATTTTGAGAATTTTAAAAATTATTTGTATATAAAATACCAAATTATGTACATTTGATTTTCGACATTATTGTTTACCGCCCCAGTGTTTTTAATTTATTTTTTTTACTTTCGAACTACATAGTATGTTTCGCCTTAATCTACGACAAAAGATAGTTAAAAAGTTATTGAATATAGTATTCACTACATAAATAAAAGTACTAACATTTGTTTTTCAAAGTAAAGTAATATTGTTTTATTTTTTGATATATGTTCAGAAAATAACCCTGTTCTTGTTTTCAGGTTGAGCATAATAAATTATTGGATTGTTTCCCATCTAGTAGCATCAATGAATTTAATAAAGCAACCAATTTAGAATATAAAATAAATTTCATAATGTGTTTTGAGTATATAGACTAATTCATTGGACCTCTATATGTTTTATATATTTATCATAAATTCCGTATAAAATTTTAGTAATAGATAATTTATAAAGTCATTTTTCAAATAAAAATAGTTATTATAAATGTGAATGTACTCGTGAATATTTGTCGAGAAAACTGTCACATCGATTCTTACCGGTCATTTTTTTAAGTGATAGATAGAAACACGTTAGTCATTTAAAGGTCAACAAATAGAAAAAAACAACAATATTACTTTACTTTGAAAAACCAATGTTAGTGCTTTTATTTATGCAGTGAATACTTTAAATTTATAAAAAAAATAACACTGTTCGAATGATTTTTGTCTCGGGTTCTCTTTATGTTTAACGGGTTTATTTTGTCCTAAAACGAAGAAAATCAACATCATAATGATACCGATTTGCCGACTTTATGCAATTGAGGCTTTCATTTTATACTTTTCCCTATGGTTGCTTCGGGTGATCAAAAATAGTTGCAGAAGTCTTTCATACATCCTTTATATGATTAGTACAGACACAATAAATGTATAAATGAAAGAAAATGGTGCCATTTCTCCGTAAAAATAATGATATTCAAATTTTATGTGGAATATTCTGTCAAAATGGTCGGTAAAACGTTAGAATAATTTATGTATATCTTAGGACAAAATAAACCCGTTAATCATAAAGAGAACCCAGAGAAAAATATATTAAATTTTTCGAACAGTGTACAGGGTGTACTTTTGAAATGTAAAATAATTTTCGTTTTTGTCTATAATTTTCCACGGCCGAGTTACAATTTATCTAGTAACTATTGATTTTAATTTGAGTGATATATCGTGAAATACTAACAATTAGATAACCAAATAGGACTTATTACATTCATTTTTGTATTTACACTTTTGCTGTAAAGTGAATGGGTAAAAATTTGCAGCAATATCAAAAAAATTGCATTGAAATCCCTAATACATTTCGAGTCTACATCCTGTATATTTATCTATATTATGGAAATATATATACTCTGATATAAATGTTTTCTTGGAACAAACAGTGAAGAGAAAAATTGATTTGAATAGTGCCAATCCGATTTCGTTTTTATTGAAAACTTTTCTAGGTATAATAAATATTCTTGTATGAAAATTAATTTAGTTTTGAAGGAACATATCAAAGTATTTAACTGAGACTCATTATGGGGTCGAAGTAGTTTGAATAAGAGTAGTTTTAATTCAAAATAATATCGTTCTAAATAAAATGTTTTGTATAAATTAAAACAAATTCTCTTTCATTATTTTTGAAAAACAAAATTTAAAATATATTAATTTTCTTTCAATGCAGAAAAAAGAACTTAAATAAAATATATATATTCAAATTTAAAATTTTTGAATTGAATCGATTCATTTTGTAAGAAATACAATTTTCTTCAATGAGTGCAAACAAGAGGAAAACTGAAAATTTTCTTGAAACCAGAAGTTATTTTTATAAGTGTATATTTCTTATCTTAGTATAAAATTGAACCATTTGTTTGTCTTTTAAATATTTATATTTAAACCAAAGATTATCTATTGGCAATTATATTTTAACAAATTTTAATTATACACTTTTAAACAAAACATGTTTTGGGTCTATTTTCAATAATATCGTACCGTATGGTTCACCTTAAGTTACAACAGACGATTTGCTATTTCCACATTTTATTCTTAATTTTTTTGTCATTTAAAATGTTATCATCATTAAAATAGTTTCAGATGTACATACTGCAAAAGTTTAACAATAATAATTAAATAATAATGAGTTATTAGAAACAGTAGATATAATATTTAAATTTCTATTTCTAAATAAGTAATATGATAAAAAATCAAGAACGAATTATACAAATTCTTAGAACAAGTCTGTTCTCTACTACAAGTTAAAAGTATTTGCAGCGTTGCAACATAATATATCTTTTTAAAACTGGTTAATGGAGGACTAGCTAAATGGATCTAAGTATGTACACACATGATGTCAATTTAAGCTGTCCAGTGTTTTCTAAACAATGGAATATCCCATGGCGGAAAGATATATCCTCATGTGCTGAGCATTAACACCAGGCGTGGCCATACAGGTTGTTTCAAACCACCCGTACCTCGCGAAATATACATTGGTTTGCCAATTAGAAAAAATACGTAACGGTTATGATGACAGTGATAGTGATGGTGATGATCATGATCATCACTATGAACATTATCATCACCATGAATATCACTATCACCATCATCATATTTGCGATGTTCAACCTAAATAACTTTTTAAAAATGCATTTTATTGAAAAAACGTTAAGAATAAAATTTGCGTATTTTTGTTTGGAAAATTGAATCTGCAAGCTTCCAGATTTCAAAGTTGCCCTTTTCAACAATCTGAGAATTCAATAGAGCTCTAAAAAATACTGGACAGGTATTTTTTTCGATTTCTCATCCGAAGTGTATTTTGTAAGATATTTGGGAGTTGTATATTACTATGTAGATTTGGATTAATTGACAAAATTTTTAAACCATTAAATATTGTTGAATAAAAATGACGGGAAATAGATTTGAATGAAAATGAACTCTGAATTTCGATATTTTGAAGAATGTTGTATTGCCATACATAATGTTTCAATACATCAGGAAAAAAATAACTTGAGTACGAATTTATAACCATTATAAATAAAATAAAATAAATATATCATCACGCCTTTTACCCATTATGGGTGTGGCACTCTGCTTACGCAGATCTCGGTAAGTGATATATTTTTACGTATGAAGTGCGGTTACCAGCCGTCAAATCATAGCCCCCAAAACCATTATATTGGGTATATTTCGTATTTTTGTTTTCAGACAAAAATGATCTAAATCTGAACCTCTGCTAAGACCAGTGTATCTCTGCAGTAATGTAGTATAAACTTTTTAAATTAAGAAAAAAATTAAAACAACAGCCTAGCATACCAATATTTATTTAAATATTTAAGTGGTAATGAAAGAAAATATTAGATTTAGCGTCGACAACCTTTTTTGGCCGCGGGTCAAAAACAATAAAATGTAACTTTAAGGACAATGTTTATTTAATTAGTTTAATTTTATATAGGTATTGTACTTTCTTGTAAATAAAAATCTGTACAAATGCTAAAACAAATTTTACTAATGTTCGAAGATTACAGGAATTTTTTTTATTTGCGGAACTCAAATGTGTTATTTGAAATCATGAAATAGGTCACTTGGGGCCATAGGCTTCAGACGTCTCTGTTAGAAAAACAATTCTGAACAACTTTGAAGAAGTGGAAAATATGCCTGACGTGTACAAAGATTTCGATATTGAAAATAGATTGTACACTGTCATAAAACCAGATTGCGAAAAAGATGGGGGTCTTACTTCAATTAGATATTAAAGACAGTGGATTAGAAAGCAAGCGTTTTATGAAAGTGCACATTCTATCATTGTTGGAGTAAGTCTTACCTTTGTATAAACACCAGCACTAGATAATTCATTCTCCATGACCATAACAATGATACCAAACATGCCCATAACTAGTGCGTAATCGCTAATTCGTTTCCGTTTCTCGAAGAGTGCTTTGCGCCGTCCCAAGCGGTAGCCCACATTGGGCTTGTGCTTGAGGCTGCCGGACGACGCGGCACCAGACGGGCCCTTGTACACGCCGCCGCCCAGGGCGCGCTCTTCCATGAAGCGCGGATAGTCGATGTGGCCGCCTGTTTCGTCTCCACCGCCCCCGCCACCACCGCCACCGCCACCACCCCCTGTCGTTCCACCCACACCAAGTCCACCACTGTCGTTACCACAACTAGCTATATTACTGTTGTTATTTGCTCCTGTACCTGTGCCACAACCTCCAGATTCACGGTTCGTGTTCGTGTTCGTGTTCGAATTCGTGTTCTTCACTGAACTTGGTATCGACAATGTTGACACTGGTTTTCGTAACTATAATCAAAACAACACCACATTTAGTTTTAGGATACTTGATACATTCACACCAAACATTACACCTACGTAGTCAATGAATTATAGACCGGGAGCCAGCAAAAAACTGTTGTAGAAATGAGATATTTGAGAGGAGTGTGTGGGTATACGAGACGTGATCGTATCCGGAATACATTGGTGTATAGTGAGTGTGAGATTGAGAAGAATGTTATATGTTTAATTCACTATGGCGGACTATTTGAGATGATGTATCGGTATGGCATACAACTTTTTCATACTTTGGCTATCTAATGAACAATATAAAACAAGAATTACCTTTGTACTCATTCCCGAAAGGCATAGTTTTGCGGATAATTTCACTGGCTAACTTCACAAAAAAAATCAACTTTGGACTTGTCATATGTGATTTTTTTTGTTGGCTCCCGGTCTATTACGAGTACGTGTAACAGCAGGAAATACAGAATGATTCAAAAATTCGCGCGGCCCATAATTTGTACCTTAAAAGGAAGAAGAATACATGTTGTACACTTAAAAATGTTTATATAGTTTTATTAGCAATTTTTTACCTAAAAGTACAGCACACATAAGGAAAGTATTCCTTCTGTTTCGTAAAATGATACAACTGAATGTGACATGATAGGTTTCCAGGAAATCGTTGAGTTAGACATTTTCCGTCGATTTAAATAATAAATGATGTTCAAATAAATGTATGAGGGTAAACCAGAAAGTTAGCATCGTCGTGTTTTAAAACCTGAATATAATAGGCTATTCCACTATAATAAAAAATAGTAAAAGTTTACTGACAATATGAAAGATAAGAGTTAAAGGATGCGGCAAATTCCATATTTTTAATTATAAATTACTCACTTTGATAAATACGGAATGTTTTGCTTATTTGGAGGAATTTTTAACTCGGACTTTCACATGTGGTCTTATATTTTGAAGTTCTTCAAGATAAAAAAAAAAAAAGAAAAAAATATCGTGGAATAGCCTATTGCCAAATTATTTTCCTTTATGACATTATTATTAAATAAGGAAATGTATACAACATGAACACCACATATCCTTTAAGAAAGGGAGAAGAAATGTGTTGTCAATGTGACGCGTGAGAAAGAGCTCTTGGAAAATCATTAGTTAAAAGTAAAAAAAGCACATAAAAGTGAAGACATCAGTATATAAGTAGAGGAGATGAGGATAAAAAATTGACCAAATGAGGACAACTAAGGAAAACATATTACGAAATAAATGGATATTCTACATCACAGACAAAGAAAAACCTTGATTCAAAGAGATGTGCATATCTAAGGACAATAGATGAATCCAACTACATTGAAAAATACAAATTAATACAAACGCTAACAATAAAATAAATTGCGCGGTTTAGATATGGATATGAGGAAAGAGATAATAAATACTGATCAACGAGAGGTGAAAGAAGATGCAGACTGTGCGGAAGAGATGATAACGCAATACGGCAATTAACAACATCGTGCAGAGAAGTTTGATGAGAACGAATAAAGGAAAATGAACTACTGGACGACCAGGTCATCAAAAAAAAAAAATAATAATAATAATTTGAGAAACTCTGTAAACCATTTTATATGTAGATTTTAAGCTCCAGGGTAAGAATAATAATAAGTAATAAAACCAATATAGTATAATTTACAACTAACTGTTTTTATAACGTAACATGAATTTGATTTAAAGGTACCTTCTCAAGCTTAATTAACGAAATTCATTATTGTAACCCATCAGTCTAGTGGCACAAGAGCTGTGCAATTATATTTAAGAAATTTTTGTGTTATAATCGATACATCAAATATATAATATACCGTGAGTTACATCTACGATGCAAACTTTACAAATCTATCAGATACGTATTGCTACTGATACCAGTTATGTATATAGCACAGTTTTGTGCAAATTATACCTAATCAATAAATAAATAAACACAAAATTGATATTTGAAAACAGTCCACACTCCATTACATCTATTATAAACATTTTTAAAGGTACACACATATTACAAAGATAAATGAGACTCACATTATTTATCGAAAGCAAATCGGGTAAATATTTCTTGATAAGGGCATAGTTTTTAATTTGTAAAGGCAGTTCTAAATTTTAAGGTTGATAAAAGAAAAGTTTGGATTTTTCTTCTCTTGATAAAATTTTCGTCATTAGCAAAAAACTTCGAGGTATTGATATGAACCGTAGGTACTGTATATTTCACAGGCTAGAGGCAATAATTTTATGGTCGAAATTTAATTTGGATTGCTTTTACGAAATATCTAATAAACATTTATAAAAAGGTTCTGCGAATATTGAATCACTCTCTAGTTTCCTTTATCCGAATATTGTTTATCTGATGAGCTCAAAAAGAAGAATAAGTCTGCCTTTATTTTGTACAAAAAGTGTAATCAGACCAAGCACGTTCGGATAAAAGCTGTCTAGTTGAAGTTTAATTATACTACTTCTATTTAAGATAGAAACAAACTGGCATGCAATTTAGAGAAAATTTATTCAACATTCATCAAATTTAATTCTCGGAAGGTTGACTTTAAGTTCCCCAAACACAATTTCCAGTTGTATTTGAGTTTTAACTCTGATTACTTTTGTTTGCGTCTCGATAATTAAATGTAATAAATTTTGAGTAAATTCCCGCTGTGTTGCATTTTACCCATGGTTTATCTCTTATACAGAAGTGAGTTAATAAAAATTCAAGCTAGAAAAAAATTTCTAAATTTTTTTCGTTAGCGTATTAAGCCGTGTTCTAGCAAAAGAAGATGTTTAGCGTCCTTTAATAATTCGTTTTCAGAAAAGTAATTGATCATACATGTTGATTACGCGCATACATCTAAAGGCAAGGAAAATTTATTCAGAAATTCAAGGATCCTCGTCCACATTCATAATTCCTCTGATACAAACAAGTTTGTTTTTCTCACACGGATTATGGAAGCATTTGAGAAATGAAAACAAGTTCTTCTTGTTTTAGATGTCAAAACTTTAAATTCTTTTCTCGTTTCGTTTGCACGATACGTAACTTTTGTTTTTCAAACAAATGATTAATTGTCAGACGCTTCAATCAATTAAATATTAAGGATTTCTTAAACTTTTTTAAATTATAAAATATTGCACAATAAATTTTCCGTGCAATTCACGATGAAGATATGTATTTTCAAATACATACCGTGTGTCCCACGTAAATGTTGGCATAGGCAGTTAACATGTAAAATCAGTTTTTTGTAAATAAAAAGTGTCCGGCAAAAAATTATGCATTCAAATTTTATATCACAATACTGCCAATATCCGTGCATCTTATTTAATACAGATTACTTTATTTTGATACCGCAATTTAATGAAATAATAATAATAATTCCTAATTTTCGCCTACTCTTTTTATTGCTACTGACGTATAGTGCTTGCAATTTATTTTAAATGTTTTAATTTAATAATATTTACACGGTTCTCGACAATTAATGTATTCTTGATGACAGTGACAGATTAAAATATTTGAAACAAATTGCAAGCACTATACGTCAGTAGTAATAAAAAGAGTAGGCGGAAAATTAGGAATTATTATTATTAATTACATTAAATTGCGGTATCAAAATAAATTAATCTGTACTAAATAAGATGTAGGGATATTGGCAGTATCGTGATATAAAATTTGGATGCATAATTTTTTGCCGGACACTTTTTATTTACAAAAAACTGACTTTACATGTTAATTGACTATGCCAACATTTACGTGGGACACACGGTATGTATATTTTGATAGTTGAAATGACACCGAATTAACTATATGCATTTATAAATATTTATATATTTAAGAGAACTCGATTTTTTTATAACATAGAAAAATGTAGAATCGAGTCTGTGACCATAGTTGGATTCAAAAAAATAATAAAATAAGTAAATTAACCATTTTATATGTCTTAATAATGATAAAAACAACATATATTCTAAAAATTTCATGAAATTTTTAATTTGAAATTAAATTATTTGTATTTCACACCAATGATGTGAAACGCATAAATTAAGATTTCTTTAAAACCCATGTTTCTTAGATATCTTCTACTTATATTTTCGAAGTACATAGGTACACGAATAAATGTTATTATATGTATAAAAATTACGAATGAAACTATGCACTCATAAAAATAACTTCTCGTTTCAAGAAAATTTTCAGTTTTCTTTTTGTATACATTCGTTGAAGAAAATTTTATTTCTTACAAATTCAATTCAAAAAAGTATTAATTTTGAATATAAATTTTATTTATCTTCTTTTTTCTGCATTCAAGGAAAATGAATATACTTTAAATTTTGTTTTTAAAAAATAATGAAAAAGAAGTCGTTTTAATTTTAAACAAAACGTTATTATTTAAAACGAAATCATTTTAAATTAAAATTGCTCCTATTCAAACTACTCCCTCCCCATAATGAGTCTCAGTTGAATACTTTGATACGTTCCTTCAAAACTAAATTAATTTTCATAACAGAATATTTATTAAACCTACAAAAGTTTTCAATGAAAACGAAATCGGATTGATCCAATTCAAATCAATTTTTCTCTTCATTTAAGAGGAATCTGTTTGTTCCAAGAATACATTTTTATCAGTGTAGATTCCAAGATTAAAAATTATTAAAATATTAATAGAAAACCGCAAATATTTACCTGCTCGAAATATGCAATATATAAAATTACAACAGATAAGATTTATTTATCGATCTCTTTCTGTTTAATTATAAATAATTTATAAATTTAAAAATAAATGTAGTTTTTTTTTATTTTCTTGTTTACATTTATGTATAAAAAATCCAAATTTGCCCATAGACTCCATTACACTAATTCTTGTATATTTTAATATGCCGTTTTGACATTCTTGAGCTAAAATTTAAATACATTCATATTTTAAGTTCAAACAGTCATCCAGAAGTCCCTTGAATAATATATAATTTTTTGAAATCCTTAATTTTTAAAGTTTGATATTGATCGAAACTTTTCTTTAGGTTTCAAAACTATTGCAATACGTCTACGGATTAAAAGATATGAAAAATGTAACAAATTTCTTACAGATTTAAAGATGTTTATTGTATTTTATCTTGCTTAATTGAAATTTGTCTTTAAATTTTGACCAGAATATCAATAAAAACAAAAATCACACAAGATACATTAATAAATTTTTATCTGTAAAGCCTCATTCACAAATCGAAATTAGTTCTTGTTTTGAGTTTTTCGTTTTGGTTTTAACAAGTTTGTAGCATGTCTTTCATATGTAACCGTTTACAGAACTGTATTTGATTTTTGTTTTAACACAAAAGTTTGCAAACTCCAAACTTATGTTCATCTAGGATAATTTGTATATTGAAACGTATCGTTTTTGCATAATTTTATAATATATTTACCATTAAAGCACTGTAGTTCTTACAAAAAAAATACATATGTAATTTTCTGATAGTTTAGCTTCAGCAAATTATTTTTCTTTATGACATAATTATTAATTAAGGAAATGTATACAACATGACCACCACCTATACTTTAAGAAAGGGAGAAGAAATGTGGTGTCAATGTGACGCGTGTGAAAGAGATCTTGGAAAATCATTAGTTAAAAGTAAAAAAAAAAGTACATGAAAGTGACGACATCAGTATATAAGTAGAGGAGATGAGGATAAAATGAGGATATCAACAAAATACATATGTAATTTTCCGA
This sequence comes from Poecilus cupreus, assembly GCA_963942605.1. Lineage (NCBI taxonomy): Eukaryota > Metazoa > Arthropoda > Insecta > Coleoptera > Carabidae > Poecilus > Poecilus cupreus. The sequence goes on from OZ012715.1 coordinate 27,592,537, forward strand.
TACTTTAGCTTAACATGGTCTATTGCAGATAACAGCTCCCGATCTAGTCAAATTTATTTTTATATTTGTCGCTACTTAGCTAAAACCAACAATTTAAACGTCATTTGTGAATGCTACTTGCCAATGCAATAAAACATAGAACATAAAACTAACACGAATGAGGCTTTACTTCAAAGAGTCATATCTCTTAAACAAAAAGTTTGTCAGAATATATCTAGAGAAAATAACTAAATAACTAAAAAGTTACAACAAATTAAATTTATTTTAAATTAACGCCCACTTACTGAATACCACTGAAAATAATCATTATATTTTCGTTTCCATAGAAATATGTTTCTTTCAAATCTGACAATTTGTTGTTATTTTAAGTTGAAATTATACACCCAACAAAAATAATAGCAAAAACAATGACTTGTACAAATATTTTTAATTAATGAAATACTACTCGGTATTCGACTTATTCGGCTACATTTTTACTATTCGTCCGAATACCCAATAGTAAAGCATTATTCGGCTAAATACAGAATAGTTTACAATGTTGAGAAAAGAAGAAATTTTGGGTATTTCATTTGGTAATTTTTGCCTGAAATAAAATAATAAGAACAGAACACATACCTATAGTTTTCTAGTTATATTTTTGTTTTAAAGTGGCTCTCAACCATGCGAACAGCAATTTTTGATCAATAACAGAATAATTTAAATAGCCGTAACATTTATAATAATACAATACTACTAATTTTTTATAACTAAACATTAAAGTATTTTCAGTATTTGAAACATAATTAACTGCTGTAGTTTGTAACGAGTGTTTATAAATTCAACTTTAATGTGCTGTAATTTTCTTTGTTATCGAGTTCTCACCAAAAGTTTATTAAGGAAAAGACATTATTTTGGGCTCCCCTAGCTACTCTTTAAATCTTTTCCGTACGTTATGAATCACCCTGTACATATGTATTAAACTTATGAAGGTATTATTTGCTGATGATGTTGATGTTGATCTAGGTCTAATTAGATCTAGAAGAAATATCGGAAAAGTGATCAGAATTGTTCGATAGAATAATGTGGAAAAATTGATTAAAGATTAATTGTGTGAGAGAAACAAAACTAATTGCGAGGAAAATTGAACCCGGAAAAGTAATTATCTGGAAACTGATCGCGGTTCCCAATGAAGTATAAACTCCAGCTGAGAGAACAACAGACAAATTTCTAGATAAATCAAAGTTTATGTAAATTGGGGAGTACAGTAATTAATGGAAAATCATACTTAAAATGAATTATAAACTCTGCTCGACAACAAGCGAATTAATCGTAATTTTGCCAAAAATAATTGAACAAAAGTATATTTCAGTCTACGAGAATTTTTTCAAACTAAAATTCAGCTAAACCGCAAGTATATCAACCAGAATTTTAGTCAAACCTTATTCGAGAAGAACTGTAATTTTAATTATTCTATTTTTATTTTAAACAAACTATTTTACAATTGTACAATTTATAGTGGTATAGTAGACTCTTCACTTATTACACTGATAAAAATATTGTCTTGGAACCTCAAATTCCTCTTAAATAAAGAAAAAATTGATTTCAACAGTGCCAATCCGATTTACGTTTTCATTGAAAACTTTTGTAAGTTTGATAAATATTCTTTTATGAAAATTTATTTAGTTTGGAAGGAACATATCAAAGTAATCGCATGCGTTAAAATTCAAAACGATATCGTTTAAATAAAAACGTTTCACTTAAAATTAAAACGACTTCTTTTTCTTTATTTTTAAAAACAAAATTTAAAATATATTCATTTTATTTAAATGCAAGAAAAAGAAGATAAATAATATTTATATTCAAAATTAATATTTTTTTGAATTGAACCTAATAAAAACTGCTGAACGTGGTTGAGAGCCACTTAAAAACAACTGGAAAAAATTCTATAAACGTCAAAGTATAATAAAATATAGTTTGTTAACACTTTCAGTAACGAAGAATATAAAGACATAATTATGGTTTGTGGAATAAGTTCCATTTATTAAAAATATTCCTGCAAGACACTGATTTCGCCATTATTTTTTTGTGTATAATTTAAAATTAAACTAACAGTAAATTGTCAGATTTGAATAAAACCTTATTTCTATGGAAACTATAATAATAATATATCACACATTTTAACACATTATGGGTGTAGCATAGTATGAAGTGCGATTACCAGTCGTCAAATCATGAAAACGATAAAATAATGATTCTTCCCAATTATTTTCATGCTAGTGATGCCACGATTCTTACTTTTACGATTACGATTCCGATTAACAATTTTGATAATCGCCGTTTACTATTACGATTATTTAGTACAAATAGGTTGACTTAATAGTAGTACAATAAAATGTAATAATTTATAGTAAAATAATTTTATTATTTATGAGTTTAATATATAAAATAAAAAAATCATGAGTTGGAAAGAAAATGAAATAATCTTGTACTATTTATTCTACAACTTCTTGATTCCAATGAAATTACTTTATTTCCTTTATTTATAAAGATATGCCAAAACCCCTGATAGGCCTTCAAATAGTCTACTATTTACTGTTGATGAATTGTTCCCAAAAATCTAATCAAATAAAATAAAATAATACCTCTCCATTTAGTGTATTTGCAGGAGATAAAATTGATAGATTTAAGATATACCATATGGTGAATTAAACAATTTTCCTTTATATGATTTTAAATTACCAATAACCTAAAAATAACATAACTAAGTGGGTGCAGACACAATGCGCATTTTAATAATCGTTAAAAATCGTTGTTAATAATTGGCGATTACGATTAGCCGCATAAATGTTCATAATCGGCGATTACGATTAATCATTAATCTTAATTGTAATCGTTGCATCACTAGTGAATGCTGTAAATTTCTGGTTATTGAGTTTTTGTCAAAAGTTTATTAAGAAAAAAGCATTACTTTGGGCCTCCTTAGTAACACTTGAAACCTTTCCCGTACGTTATGAATCACTCTGTATTTTTTGGTAATGTTTTAATAAATATATATTTGGCGAACTTATGGACTTCCCAATGATACCGGTAGAGAAAACATTGTACCACAATTTCTAAAAACGAATTGGACGTGGTTCTCCTTAAGCTAGAATACGTCAAATAAGAGAATCATCGTAAGTATTCGGGCTTCTTATTTGATTTTAATAATATCGACTACTAAAATATGAACCCTTCTTTAGATTGTTATTATACTCGTATTTGTAGAATTATGGTTTATACATAATTAAATTGGCCAATTCGAATATTTACGATGGAATAAAAATGTATATATTAACCTAAACAAGGTAATAAAATATTGTTATCAAAGTAGATTAAAGATTAAAATATAAGCAAAGAAAACCACCATGGGCTCTCTATAGGGGATGTTCAAAATGTTGCATCTTTCTGATTTCTGAAATAAGTGGGAAAACTCACAAAAAAAAAGAAGTCGTATATATAGAATCACAGTATATTTGTATAAAAACTAATGAATAAAAAAATTGTCCAGATGCACGGCGCGAATTAAAAAGTTAACTCTTACAAAATTGGTAATTATGTAATTCATATCTTGTAACAATATATAAAGTAACCAAGCAGTTTTGTTGGCTAACTTGTAACTTTAGGGAAAGATTAAATACACGGGATTGCTCAGCAAGGGGCGGAGGGGGGGGGGGGCATGATTGTAGAGTTGGTACAATTAAACTACTTGAGAGATATGGCGCGGGGGAATGAAAATTACATTTTCTGATATGGAAAGGGGTACTTTTTTATTGGAATGGATATAGCAAAGTTTTCCCTTTTCAATGATATAATTTATAATATGTTCTAATACACAAAGTTTAAAAATACATTAACATATGGAAAATATAACTTCAGGTAGCTTGTTGAACAAAACAAGTTATTGTTTTTATTATTGATACTCCTGTCATCAATTTGTCAACAGTTGTTGTCGATGCAAAGACATTGGCTGGTACCACGAGCTCTGTTTTTGGGTGTTTTAAGAGCAGTATTATAAGCTCGGTTTTAGCGCTGTAAAATGCTCTAAAATTATTTTATAAAAAAAATACTTTAAATAAAAGTGGTAGATAATACATTTCTCTGTAACTTTTATTTGAAGCATTTTTTTTTATAAAATAATTTTAGAACATTGTACGGAGCTAAAAACGAGCTTAAAAAACTTCTCTTAAAACACTTAAAAACAGAGCTCGTGGTACCAGCCACAGCCATTGTTGACAAGAGTTTCAATTTAAAAAAAAAACAGTAACTTGTTTTGTCTGTCTACCTAAAGTTTTATTTTTTATTTTAGAAATGTTAATATTTCTTTGAACTTTGTGATCTTAATTTTAATTTTAGGTATAAGAACATGTTATCCATTCCAATAAAAATGTACCCTTTTACATTTAAGAAAACATAATTTTCATTCCCCCGGTCGCAACCTAGTAATAATTTTATTTTACCACCCATAAAATTTTGTCCTTGCTGTATAAGCTTGTGTATTTATTTTTTCTCTAAAGTTATTAGTTAACCAGTAAAACTGATTGGTCGCTTTAAAAAACTCACCCTGTATTAAAAAATTTAGAAAGATAAAATTCTTTAATAGAATTCATTAAATAGAACAGGGAATGTTACGAAAAAAAATTAAACTATTTTTTGGTACATCATTTTCCGGGTACACTCCCAGCAACTGTTTGTGCCAGTTCCCATGAAAACCAGAATATTTAATGGGTCCATACAATAAAATGATTTAATTCTTATATATTTTGTAAATGTTTGATAACAATACCTTGATACAATATACCCGAAACCAGATTATATTGTATATTTTTAAACAAACAAGAAATCAAGTGCAATATTTCCTAATGGGCAATGCAATATTTTTATTATATTTCTCGATTTCGGGTACATCTTGCAACACCATTCATTGGTAGGTATGTGCATCATACCTTAGGAACGATTAATTAGTAATTAACTAATATAATTTCATCACTTTCAAACATTCCTTAAATTATTTGAATTGAAAAAATATCAAACGAAAGATTTAAAGTATAACATTAGGAATATAAAGCAACGTACAAATAAAGTCCATTAATTACTAATTATTCGTCCATATTCGACTTTTTATACCAAAACTTTTTGATTCTGATATTAAATAAGTTGTCATTGAAACTAAATAAGAGCCAGTGTACATCTATCTATGGATGCCTATTCCATCGGTAGATGGACACTGACCTTTTGACCCCCTGTATATAATATTCATGCTAAAACACTGAAACAGTATTTCACTAATATACTTTTGCGTTGTGCGAGTCGTCACTGATATGTGCCTGTTGAAAGTAGACAAGAAGAAGAGAAAAAAGAGTAGAAGAATACTCTTCCAATGCAACAAGAACATTCTAGCACATCAAGTTAAATATAGAAGAAGATATGAGTAAGAATATAAGATTGATAAGAGAGAATAGAAAAATAGAATAAAGGATATAATGCTTAGAATAATATGAAGCAAATAACAACATCAATTTAATAATTCTTTTATTTGTGTATCTCAAATTAATATTAATTATTTAATAAACACATAGTATCACACACTGTATTTTTTAAAATTGTTTTTATTTATTTTAAGATTTATGTTACAAAACAACATCGAAACTAAAAATATTAAAAAACATATGTGTTCATTCCTGTGCAAAATTTGTTAGTTCCCTAATTCATTCACCGAAAAGTTAATATGTACTAGATACGTTACCAATATCAGTCATAAATCTAAATCAAGGATAAAGCATAAATTTATTATACAGCAATTAAAAACTTTAATTAATCTTCATTTTATACTTACGTCAGTCTATATTGGATTATAAATAGGACATATTTATTTATAGATATACACGATTAGTGCAACCTCGCCTTAAATAGTTTAAATTTTAATATATCGGATATTTATATTTATTTAAGAACCATAGAAAATATAATGGTAATATTTTCATGTTTCATTTCAATGATATGATACATCAAACGAGCCTAAATTGATACTCATATGTTCCTACAGTGAGACAGACGTAAAATAAAATGCTTGTCTTTTACCTGTTTCAAGAGTGCCATGAAAAAAAAACATATAATTCAATCAGTCGTAGTGTTTGAGTTTTACAAATAGTTATTTATGTATCAATGCACTGAAGTTTAATTTTTTATCACGAATATGGGCCTATACAAATAAACCAGGTGAGTGATAAAAAGGAACTTCAGTGCGGTACATATTAAATTTTATTTGAAATCAAAAATTAGAAAAAAACTGTAAAAAAAATATTATATAGGTTAAGTTTATACATCTGTCAGTTGTCAAATGGAACTGACACCAACATTGAAGTTATTGTAAACAACACTCAAAATTATTGTTTTGTCCTCAATTTCTTTAACGGTATTAATTAGTTAATTGTTCTTGCAAATACTGTTTCAATTTAACTATAAATTTACTACAATACGTCATATATCTGTCAAAATTATTCTACTTGTACAATAATTAATTTACGGTTGCTAGCACTGCGTTGCTCAAAATCGTCGTATAATGTGTTACTTTAGTGACGATTTCTGAACTTTTAATGACGATTTTCGAGCACTTTAGTGTCGATTTCAAATAAAGTATAAGAATTTATATTTAATTATTAATATAATTATTATTTAGTTTGAATGGCACTCAGTAAACAGCTTAAAGTTAGAAAATTATTTAAATCTAACATTTTTGTACTTATACTTTTGTAATAAAATAAGATAAAACTTTCAATATTGTATTTCCTGTGGTTCATAACTAAAAGACATGCGAATAATTAGAATTTCTAAAGTTTCTTAAAATTTACGTAACTTTGGACTGAAAATTCACAAGTTTATGCGGCCAATGCAAATAAAAATAATTTTTTTTTTATTGTTACCTCAAATTATATTGTTCTAAGATTGCTACTAAATGGGCTTCCATCCCATTGTCTGATAATCAATATTTCGCATGTTGAAATCAATGGAATCTGTTGTATAGAAATGCAAAATTGTTAAATATCCGAACTTAAAATATGTACGATTATTATATATGGATGTATTCGCAATTGAAATATTTGTAAGGCACGAAATATTTAAACAAATTAACGATTTTTGTAGAACCTGAATGGATTTTATTATAAAATTGTATTATTACTTTAAAACCTGTAAAAATAATTTTCAATTTTAATTGATCAAAACTAGATCTATGGTTTACCTTATCTTTTTAATTATTTCCATGCATGAATTCAGCATTATCGAAATAAAATATCCAGCCAAGAAGAATGAGAAATTGGTTTCGCACAAGTTAATATAACGATAACGCCATAACCTCGTTTATGTCCTTTAATTTCTTACAGTTTCATGTTACACAGTTTTTCTTATATCATTTGCTATATTTCGAGTGAAATAAATGGCTAATTAATTATCTGACCTTTCGTGAATAAATCTAATGTTGAATAGCTGATTGAAACGTTGCCAATTCACATCGCACTTTACGACGTATGTGGGCAATGGCATAAAAATATAATTTTTCTTGAGACTACAACTTTAACATGGGATATCTCCACAATGATTATGGTGACATATAATTTTAATTTTTTTAATAAGTATATTAAACTTAACCTTTTAAAGACCAACGTTCTCTTTTTGCGAACAAGACTCTTATATTTTTTATTTAAAATTCAATGCGATTATAATAATTTTTTTAAATTTTTGTACTAATTGACAATAATCTCCTTTACTAAAAATAAAATTAATTATAAAATTTTAATATAACATCGATTTAATATACTTGGTGTTTTTATGCATCGAGATCGTTTTTCTAAATATCTATGTAAAATTTAAATTTATATTTTTGGTATTGTTATAACTTGATACATGGCTGCCAACTACTTATAGAAAATATTATTTATCCACAACTGTCAAATAATATACCCATAATTCAATCGATGTTTATCAATCAATGACCTTTGTTACTGCGCTAATGAAATAATATTGACAGTTCGATGAATTAATATTATTCATTCCTTATGTCAAATTCAAATCTTACCTGTCAAAATAGTACAATCAAAATGACTTTTAAGTAATTTTTTCAACTGTAATTACATAAGAGCTTTTTATTTTGCCGGATAAATTTCTGTTTGTAACGAAACCTTGTTACCTAGCAATATGACATGAAAACTGTTTAAATAAAATCACGACACCGTAGGTTTTCGGGTCAAATTGTTTTCAGGTCACAAGGTTGAATTGTCAAACTGAAATTTATCCGAAGAAAAAAAAAAAATGCTCGGGTGTAATTCGGCGAGATAATTTAATGACATTGTTTATGAAAAGGTATATTTAAAAGTGAAATTTTTGAAAATACTATTATTATATAATGCAAATGACATTCATGTAGTCAGTATTTTGATTTGGTTGCTAGAAGAAAGGTAAATAAAGTTTTATCACTTTGCAAAAGTTACCTTCCTATTTATCCGCTGTCAAAACGATAAAATTGTTTTCCTTTATGGGTTACTTTATATTGGAGTTAAATTATCTACATAAAAATCTAAAGACACAAATTTTCTCATTTAACATACTTTTATTTTCATTTTAAGATTAAACTGTAGCTGATTAATTGGTTTTAAGATTTTCTGCTAAATGTCAAATCACTTCCAAATTTTGTTACAACAGTACGTAGCCTAGCAATGGTTGCTACTATTTATCTATGTTGATAAACAAACAATTTATTGTATTTCTTAGATCAAAATATCTACTTACCTTATAATTTCAAATTAATATTTGACGAAATGTTGTGAATAAAGTATAGTATTCTACTCGCATATAATGGCCTGTTCGAATAATTTAAATCAAATCACTCGCCTTCGCTCGTGATGCAAACTTCGTTCTCATGAGTAAGAGCATACATTATATTCTCATTGAATAATATGCTATTATTACATTTTTGCAAAGTTTTGTTTACATACTATTTAGAAATTTTTAATGTAAATGCCATATTTTTTTGTTTTAATGAAATAAATGAGCCCAAACAATAAACTTTTTCAATAAAAATAATTTCCGTCCTTTTTTTTTTTAAACTATTCGGCCTTTAAAAGGTTAAACATTACAGCATAACATATTCGTTTTCGAAACACATGTTGGGTTATTAGGATGGAATATTTTTTAATCGTTAGGTGAGTGAAACTACCGCTAACCTCTATGGAGAGTACAATGATTGCAAAAAAATTAAGAGTATGTATTATTTGATGTAATGATTATAACGTACTTACAATTTTTCTGAAATTCACAAACTCTTTTTTCGTGCCATTAATCTGAGAGGATGAGCAGTAAAGAATAAAAATTTGTAAACATTATACAGTAGAGCGTTAATAATCCGGCTTAATTCAGGCCGGACCACATCCGGATTTTTGAAGTGTCCGGATTTTCGAAATGAACCAATAAAATACTTTTTGTGTGTCCAACGCAAAATGTTAGCTACAATCGGTCATAAATCACTGTGTTGTTTACAGAAGAGGAGCGGATAAATGAAAATATTCATTATTAATAAAATGTTTTATTTAAAGAAAAATACAGCATTGTACAGCAAGTCTAAGCTAAATATAAAAAATCGAATCAGAATTATCGATCGCCCAGATTTTTGACGTCCAGATTATTGACCCTCTACTGTATTTAATTTGTAATTGTAATATTGAATAAATACAACTTTAATTAAATAAAATAAATTTTAATGTTTATTACTAAATTTTATTCAGTACTCTAACATATCAGACCAGTGGCACGAAAAATGTTTGCTCGTAGTATAACAAGGCGAACATACAGAATAGAATTTATTGTTTTACTGTCAAAACGATTCGAAAATATCAAGTTTGAAACTACGTTTCTATTAAAGGCATCGAAAATCGCCTTGACATGAATTTTTGAGTTAAATTTATTGCCATACATGTGTGAGTAACTTTATTTGATTTTTAGTTTTCATAAATAGTCATTTGAGATTATCGCGGCAAATATTCTAAAATATCTGCTTGAGATCATATCTGGGGTTGTCAGATTTACAGATAGGCCTGGCCGAACCCTATATTAGGTTCTTAGTTTTTGTGTAATATTTGTATTGGCCCTGCGAGAGGTTCCCTGCCCCGCACCTACCCGCTTATGGAGTAGTTGGGTGTATCTGGCCAACACAAGAGGCAGTTGATTTTTAAGATTTGAAACAGACTTCTCACGTTTGCAGTGCTCAACAAAATGTAGAATTTTATGTAATTATTATTTGTAAAATGTTTTGATAACTGAAACTATTCAACATATTCGTACGTTGTCGTCAATTGTAATATTTGTATTTCTGTGTCATTCTGTTTAATTCATCATTTTAACCTTTCTATTAAAATATAGTTATTATCCTAAAAGTGTTGGTGTTTTGTTCAATCTTATTTTCAGCAACTTTGGCCAGCTGTGCTACAGTAGTAATTTTAGTGAATTTCGTAAAAATCTTTTTGCGCTGTAATCAATACATCAAATAATACGTACCCTAAATTTTATAGAAAAAAAATATAGTATATAGATATAAATATATGCATTTCAGTGTCAACTTTGAATGCATTTATCTATATTAATTCAATGTACCTATGAATTTTTATTTTATATCCAAATTCTACGACTTGTAATAAATATTATGTATTAATATGAGCTATATTTTAGGCTGTAATCATCAACGAGCTATCTACTGTAATAAGATTATAACATAATAAACATACCAAAATAATTTGAGAAACAAAAGTAAGTGGAAAAAGAAAGGTATACTAAAAAAATGGGAATAGAATAAGAATATGAAATATTCTTGATTATAAAAAAATAGATATAATTTTAACTTTAACATCAGCTCGTCGAATTAAAATATGTATCGAGTTAGTAGAAAAGCACTACTGCAAGATCTGAAAGCACAGGAATTCGTTAATACAACAGTCGCCATAAAGTGCATAAAGAATGTGTTTTCTTTTGTTTTAGGACTTCTTGGTCTGTACACTGTATTGTAACTCCGTAATTGAATTCAATTTATCAGTGAGCTTTGATGTGTAGATTCATTTTACCGTGCAATTTATTGGATTGAATTCGTTTCTCTTTACAAAAGAAATGAAAGACATACATATCTTGATTGTAACAAAAGTAATTTTCTTCGTATTCGTTTTCTTCTATATCATATATTTTATTTGTTTTTCCACCTCTTATACAGAATAAAGAAATTCAGATAAATGTCACACAGAAGATGATTTGAAATAAATGAAAACGTCATCGGAGCAGGAAAAATTCAATTCACGCTTTCTCTGCCAGAATTTCTGTCATTTCAATATTGTGTCTGTTATTCATGAGAAATATGTTGCAATATATGAGCACAACTCGGTTTTGAGATATTTTAAAACAGTATTCATCAAATTAAATGAATTTACGTTTCACACATTTATTTACAAATAATTTATATCCCAGGTATATTTAGCAAATCTGTCAAAAAGTCAAAAAATGTTATAGAAATAAGAAAAATAAAAGATAAAAAATAAATTATCTTAAATTTTTAGTTCATTTATAATTCAACAATTGGTAAACAAATATGATTTTTTACGTCCAATTTGGAAATGAAATACCAATACTTTATGTAGGTACACTTAAGTATTTTTTTACCAGTTTTTAATTTGTTACCTAACTGTCAAGATTTAAATTTTTACTTCATAAAATTGCAGGTAATTTTAATAAATAAACCATTTAAATGTTTTAAAATGCATTTTAAAAATATTATATTCTAGATCAACTCGTAAGATCTTTGATAAGATCTATGATTTAAAAAAGATCAGATATTTTTCTGTATACCGCAAATTTTCAGCCAATGTTGCCCGCGTATATTTTTCAAATTCCGCCACATATACGTTGAAATTCCACTACCTTTCGCTACACATATTTTTCTTGCTAAATTATAAGATTTTAGCGGAGTTCCGCTACCTCTGGCAACACTTTTCGAAAAAAAAAAAAATATATGAATTTTTTTGATTTTATTTTGTAAAAGTAATTTGTATTTTTTTTATTATTAAAATTGTCATTGAAATATAACTTCCTTTTTTATATACGTAACTTGAACTTCTAAATTTATGTTCTATTTTCTTAATAAGAATTACTGATCCTTTCTATGATCTAAATAAAAGATCTTTTTTCCTGATCTGATCTAAAAAATAGATCCGATCATAACAATTGATCTACGATCTGATCTAGAACATATTAAAAGTGAAAATCTTGATCTTGATGTAGATCATTTTTAAAATGACATTCATAATCCGATAAAAGAATAAAGAATAGTATTTTTCAACATTATTACAAAAGTTTTTGTTTAAAAATTGTATGAAAATTTATGAGTAAAACCATTTTGTAATTAACAACCAGTACAAATTATAGGAATAATCGATGTTTAATATTCATATGTCAAATGTTACTTTATTACTGTTTAATCTAATTAAATTAGAATTATTTTAAATTTCTCTCCGTAAGATAGGGCTATTAGTGAGCTGTCAATGTGTCGAAGATGACATATGAATTACCCTGATCCATTTCTTTGATGTTGATGTTAGTGAATTTCATAGATGATTTGATAATTTTACGCATTAATAGTCAAGTCATTCGTGATATTTTCAAAAAGGAAAGCCTAATGCAGTGAATATAGAATATAAATAGAAAATCAGGGTTGTTAAAAACCCGGATTTTTTCGAGATATGCACAGCCCACTGGGGATTTTTAAACCCAACCCATTTCTGGGTTAAAAAAAAATTCATTACATTATCATGTAATATTGGTTAATAGTATATTATTCAATGAGCATGTAATGTATGCTATTACTCATGAGAATGAAGTTTGCATTCGAAGCGAACACGAGCGATGTAAATCATTCGAATGAGTAATAGCCATTACATGCGAGTAGAATACTATACTTTACACAACATTTCGTCAAAAATTTGTTTTGGAATTATGAGATAAGTAGAATTTTTGATTTGACAAATACAAAAAACTGTTTGTTTATCAACATAGACAAATTGTATCAACAAACACTGGGCTACGTACTGGTGTAACAAAATTTTGAAGTGATTTGACGTTTAGCAGAAAATCTTAAAATCAATTATTCAGCTACAGTTTAAGCTTAAAAATAAAATAAAAGTATGAAAAATGAGAAAATTTGTGTCTGTCTTTTTATGTGGATAAATTTACTTAAAAGGTTAAAAGACATTTTAATTTTACTCTTATGACAGGTAAGATTTGAATTTGACATAACGAATGAATAATATTTATTCATCGAACTGTCAATATAATTTTATTAGCAACAGTAACAAAGGTCATTAATTGAGAAATAACGGTTGAATTATAGGTATATTATTTGACAGTTGTGGATAAAAATAATTACAAGGTGAATGTAATGATAGTAAAGTACAATGAAAAAAGAACAAATTATAAATTCGTATTTTAAAACTCATTATTTTCTATTCGTACTGTAATTATTATATTTCCAGATTCTACTCCAATATATTTTTATTTTAATATTTTGACAGAAGCAAATTAAAATTATTTTTTTTTGTATACAGTAATTGTCATCCTTGCAATATAAGATAAGAAATAAAAACGTTTTTATGAACTTTAATCAATTCTTTAACATACCTAAATTTTCATAATAACTGGGTTTTTTCAAGTGGGTTTTAGCCGATTGGATTTTTTCATGACAACCCTGTAAAATATTGAAAATGACCTCGCCATCTACTGTACAATATTTCCATCGTAGTACTACATATTAAAAATGCTTAGAATGCAATGTCAATGTTGACACATTTACATTTTCAGGTCAGGTGCAATCAGATCTACTGTTGCAATTGACACATTTTTATAAAAAATTTATTAATAGCGACACCTAATTCACTACCGATTATAAGTAAGCTAACGATTTACAAAAAAATACATGCGCCGTCCCTATACTCTATTACTGTAACAATGTGCCTACAATAAACAATCATCAAATTTTTAGTCATTTAAAAAAAAAATCCGGCTGATGACAGCAAGTCAAAGATGCTTAGAATTCGTTAAAATGAGATACGTGTTTATTTCTATAAATCAGCAGTCACGAAGATCAAGACGCATATCAGGAAAATTTAGAATGTAACATTAAATTCAAAAATAACGTTGCTATTCATTTTATATTGAATATTCACTGACCAGTGTAAGAAATATAAATGTTATTTGTTATAAACTGGTGCAGGTATTTTACAAAAAGATTGATACTAATTATTTAGTATAATGGGTGGTTTATACTGGATTTAATTTTCAGATTCAGATGTAGAAATTTAGATTAGAAATTTGTGATTCACTCCTCCTGTTTCATACTGAATTTATTAAATTTGAAATCTGCGAATCAAGATTATGCTTCAGCTTTTTGACATATGTTTTAAACAACAACAAAATAAACTTAACTTGTCATATGTGATGTTATTCAATCAGAGATATTAAATTAAAAACATATTTAACACTCTCCGATCCAGGTTACAACAATATTTAATAATGATCACAAATAAATCAGTTTGATTGACAAAACTTAACACATTTTACTGTTGTCAAAATTATTTTTTGTTTCTCAGTCAAGTTGATTGGTTGGATTTGGAAATTAAGATTTAGAATATAAAATATGGTGATATTTTAAATGTAAATTATAAATCTATAAATTTTTAAATCCAGCATAAACCCATAAAGGTATTTCTATGAAATTAATATTTTAAAATTTAAATTTCTAATCTAAAGTTGTATTTTGTAAAATTAGTTATATTTTTGTTTAAAAAGTACGAAAATGTTTTTTTTTTCTTTAGACGTAACCCTAACAAAACCGATCCATTTTTCAGTTAATGTATAATTTAGTAAATGGTAACAATTGAATTTGATCCTTCAATTATTGTTAGTATAAAATTATAGATCTTATACTTATAAATACTTGAAATTATTATTAAGATTTTTCAATAAGTCCAATGAATGTTCATTGACGTAGTTTTAATAGCATTTGTTTTATACACTTTATTGTAGATTTAGGGTTATAAGTATATATTATTATAAAATTGTAAATTTATTGTCATATAAAACATGAGTAGACGTCGCGAATTATAACTACATTTATACGCGATGCTATGATAGTTTAGTTAGACATGAGCTGCAAAATAACCTAGTGGCTCATGTTTCAAGTTCTAATTTTTAAAATGCATATGTTACCCGATACAGTTAAATGCAAATATAGAAAATTTTTGCTTTTTATTGTTTTTTGTCTGTATTAAATTGTTTTTAATTTTTATTAAATTATGTTAATGTCACCAGAGCTAACCTTATTGGGCTTTCAAATTATAAAGAGATGGCGTTGATAACAATTCACGAAAGGTACATGTCAAATTAATTTTGTATGATCTATTATGGCGAATGCATGCTTTAGTATTGGTAGTTTATATTTTTATTGGCAGCAGAACATTTTTATATGTTTTTTTGAGAGAAAATTCTATTTTAATTTACTCTACAAATAAAGCACCTTTCATTTTTACATCTTATTTAAATAATATGGCATAAACAAATGTAATACTTACATTGGAATACTTCTAAAACCACTACTGATGTTATTAATTTAAAAAATTATTAATTTCAAAATACAATGCAATTTATGTACTTTTTAATATTAGGTAGGGTATTTTAATTTTTGATGTCCAATAAGGCTCTGTTTTGGATACACTAAAAGAATTGTTCCAACAGAGAATATTTTCTTAAATTTCAAATAAATATAACATCACGCCAATACTCCGTTTCAAGAGTGGTATTCTGCTACCAGCTGTCAAAGTACGGTTTCGACAATGTCAATATAAGGAAATTAAAAAAAAAAAAAACAGTGTTTGTAGTACCAGCCCATATTAGAAATTTGTAAATTTATATATGTATTAGGTATTATAATATAGGTTTCTGAAGGTTTATTTATATAGCAATTAATTTTATACACTAGTATTTTTATATTCCTTGCCTTGATATCGTATACAGAGCGTTTGAAAAAGTATTATTTATAGAATTTTATTCGCTTGCCCTTAAACCTATAATGTACCACGTAAAATTTTCCATTAAATTGTGTTAATAAATAACAGATTTATAGAAAAGTAATTCGATTAAAGTGCCATAAATAGTGTCAACAGAAGTAAAATGGTTCTTGAGAGTTTTTCTAAATCGATCATTTATTCACTATACTTTTTAATCACTTTGCAGTGTGTAGTTTTCCTGTAATAGTGTTAAAATTTTTGAAAGAAAGAAAAATGAGATAAATATCATGTGCTTAGGTTAACAATTAAGCAACAAATTTTAGTTACATAGGATAACCATCAACCGAATACAAAAATAGAAACAACAAAAACTCCACTTTCTCTAACTTGACTTCTTGATTCAATTTTGGCAAAAACACTAATCATATAAGGATAAAGAGAATTAAATCCATTTCATCTTGTTTGATTTTTACGATCGTAACACTTATTGTTTAAACTATTTTTTTCTTAATAGGTACACATTTTTTAATAAAAGATTCAAATAATAGCTATATATAGATACTTTCTTTAATCAAAGAGCAGTTATATAGACGTTACAAGGATTAATATCATAATTTTTTTGTCAGACAGTTGATCAATAGACGCAATTCTGCATTTTCTAATAATAGAAAAAAATTAATATATCTCTAGTCTAAAGTGTACGTTCGTGATCAATTTATATGAATTATTGATATTAGTAGTGTTTTATCGTCTCTTAAATTATTAAACTATTTCTCGGCGTAAAAATTTAAATTTAGATTTTAAGTAGATAATCACTTGAGGTGAAAAGTAATAAATGAGAAAGTTGATGTATATCTTAAATTAATATTTGAATAATAGGAAATAATTTAATAAAGTTAGGTTGAAATTGAATATTTGTATGTTTAATAAATAATTATGAAAAAAAGGTGACATTTATGAATTTTTTATGACATGATTAAATCCTTATCAATCTGTGATTATTTCTTTTCCATCTTTTTATTTAAAATGATTTTTCATTACATATTGATTTATTATTCTATATTCTTTCTTTTTAAATCATCACTGTGCCGATCTCGATGGCGTAGTGGTCATGTCACTAGCCTGCACGCCAGAGATAGTGGGTTCGAATCCCACTGAAGAGCATAGTCGTTTGTTTTCAGATAAATTCATTATCATTCACCCATGAGGCGGCATATGACCATAGTAGATAGTCCGCTTCCCATCTTCGCAAAAAAAAATCATTCCCGTAAATTTTTAACCAATTTTTATTGTTTATTATTGAGTTCTCGTTGTTCGATACTTAAAATCTTACCGTTCTCTATTTATCAGTAATTAGTTTACTGTTATATTAATTAAAATACTCACAGATATTGCTTTCACGAAGAATAATAAGTAACCTTTAGTTTTGCTACATATTTATTAATTAATATTGCTGTTCCAATTTAAAATAAGTTAAATAACATTTGATTTCTATTTATTATATGTACATTTCAGTGATGTGAAGTGTTGTATATTCTTATGCAATTTATTTCTAAAAAATAAAATAATCACGCAGGCTCAAGGGCGGATCCAAGGAGGGGGTAATGGGGGCAATTGCCCCCTCGATGGGCTAATTTTTGTAATTAATTGCAATAATATTGTTGTGTGAATTGTAAAAATGTAGTAAACTAGTATGTATTATGCTTGAGTTGGCTCTATTTATAATAATGTGTTTAATTATAATTATACGTTTTAACACTCTATTGCATGAATTTTTTTTAAATTAAATAAGGGCTCAAAAAAATTATTTTTTACAAAAGAAATATTCATATATTTAAAATAAGTGGGTTACATAATTTTTTTTTAAAGAAAAGTTTTGTTCACTATTGGGAATATTATGAACAAATTCAACTTACAATAGAACTTTGGTCTATTGGGTCGTCTTTGTGTACCATGCAAAACTGTTTGATAAACAACCTCTTCTAGGAAAACATCAGATAAAAAAAATTTTTTGGAAATTTTTTAAAGGTGTATTTAGCTGTAATATATCAGCAGGTAATAAGCTGCTTCCTTCAAATTTTTTTCATTTTCTATTTCAGTTTCTGTAATTATCCTTTTTTTATGTTAGTCTAATTGGGAGGAATGACCTAATTGGCAATTGACAAAGTGTATATAATGTTCCCAAATGATTGCCATGAATGCAAACTGCATAAGAAAAGAAAAGAAGAATTTTAAATTTTATGTTCCCGATCGGGAACAGTATGCAATAGAGGGTTAATATGCTTAATACTTCTTATTTTTATTCTCACAAAAAAAAATTGCAAAATTGCCCCTCCCTTGAACATTTTCTAGATTAGCCCTTGCTCTGCATGTTTTCTTAAATAATTTTAGCACATTAGATATCACTAAAACACTTCACTAAATATCTGTACCCAAAAACAGAGCTTGTGTTACCAGCCAATTATTCTACATAATACGCTCTTGTCGTAAGGTATAGGTGAAATATAATATCGTCTTGTGTACCATGGAAAACAAAATATACAGTTCAAACACTTATATTGTTTGAGTTTGGCAAATAAAAATTTATTATTTGGTATTTAATTGGTAATATTTGTTTTGAACTTGATATATTTTGTTTTCAAAATCAAATTGTATATTTTATTTTCCAATAAACAGTTAGCAGAAAGAATTTTTTTTTTTTTTTAAGTTAAGCTCAAAACAAGAACGTATTTTATTAATTATTTTAGATTTATTTAAAGCAGTTCACACTGATACAAAAATCAATAAGGTAGATTTCACCGCCATATAAAAATTTAACCATAATATTTCCTTTGGTTTATGAAAATGTGTAAAACTAGGTATTGTAACTTTACATTCAAAAAAATAAATATTAGTGTTCAATTTAAGTTTTGCTGAGAACTACAAAGTTAGTAAGATTAGTAAACAATTTATATTTTACAAAACTGTTAAAATTAGCAAAATATATCTTTTTTCTACCAATGGTTTTCAAAATACGGAATACAACTATCTTAAATACAATATTTAAATAAGTATTTATGTTTGTACTCACTTATTCGATTCAGTGCTTCGGATAAAAAATGATTGAACATATTATTTTAGATAATATTGTTTCATTGTTTGATGTTAATTTGCTTCCTAATATGAAGAGTATAAGCACATAATTACAACAAATCACTTCTATTTCTGCCAAACATAAATAATACATATATACAACTTGCATTTTTTTGTTATATTAGGATATATGTTTATATCGGTGTATTAACAAACAAAACAAAAAAATACTGCATTGAATAAGTGAATAACAGAAATAGGTTCTCATAAAATAAGAAAGCTGTATTTCCGTATTTGAGAACTAATACGAGTAGTACAAAACACATTTTTTTGGCTCCTTTAATATTGTTGTAATATAGAAATTGTTTGCTAATTTATCTAATCTTGTAGCTCTCGAAATAATACATAAATTGAACATTCCAAATAAATCTCGTGTTAGAGGAATTATTATTTAGAAGTTTATGTGCATCTACATCCATTTTGTTAATTTATTTGAATTTAAAAGTATATTATTATATGAGGAATTATGATAGTCATTATTCACGAAGATGAAGTTTGCGTCACGAGGCGAGAGCTGGGCAGTACTTAAGTACTTTTGTACTTAAGTCCCAATTTAAGTGCTTTTTAATACTAAGACCTTGTACTTAAGTATTTTTAAAAATTTAACCCAAAGTACTTCATGTTCAAGTACCACTGGCAAAAAACTTGTACTTAAGACTTAAAATGGTACTTAAGTACAAAAAAGTACTTAAATATTTCTTGGATACTTAAGTACTCTAAATGTACTTAAGTACTAAACTTAGTTTAGTATAAGTCTGAAAATTGATGTGTTGTAGGAATTATTGGATAAAAGGCTTTGTTTATTTTTAAAACTGTTTAGTTTTTAATACGACGTTTTGCCCCGATTAGGGCCATTCCAAGCTTTAAAATTACAGTTACATTTGTTAAAATTCTTACAATTGTTATTAACAATAAAAGTTTCTTATCAGCTTTTGAATAAATTACATTGTGTTATATTTTGTAAAACTTTCAACTTTAGTTTTGACTGGTCAAATTTTTACACATTCGATAAAGAAACACTTGTCACCAGATGACATGACAAGTGTTTCTTTAACAAATGTAATTGTGATTTTAGAGTTTGAAAATGGCCTTGATCGGGGTCGAAACAACGCAATAATAAACTGAACAGTTTTAAAAATGAACCAAGTCTTTTATCCAATAATTCCTACTAAACATTTAATATATTATTTCTATAATAATTATCAGTAGCTGCATTTTTTTTTTTATTAATTTGTACCTAATTTACAAACTTCTTTCTTTTTATTAATGAATAGGTACCTAACGTATTTCATAATTCAGGAAAAAAAAGTTTTATTATAAATGAGCAAGTATAATAAAGAGTAAGTATGATTAAACTATTATTAAATTTAGAAAAAAATAATGAATCAAATGTGATATTTTCAAGTTTGAATTACATTAAAAACAATATATAATTAATTGTACATAACTAAAATATGTTCGTGGAATGATTGAAGACCCAAAATATGAAAATACTTGGCAAAGTACTTTAAAAATATGTAAGTACTTTTTACGAGTACTTGTACTTATGAATTAGTACTTGCAAAATTCTGGTACTTGCTGCCAGTACTTGTACTTAATGCTTAAGTACTTTCAACCTGGTTCTTGCCCAGCTCTGGCCGTAGGCGAATTATGCATATCATCCGAGTGAATAATGCTCATAATCCCGAATAAAATACTGTACTTTTTTACTCCAGTAAATTCGGAAACAGCGTTTAGAAAATTATCGAAATCAGTTGAAAACATACGTAAAAAAACGACATCAAAATACACAATGAAACTGACTACATATCAACTGTCAGATGGCCGATGCTTCTTGATCTACATCACGGCTTCAAAATAACCATGAATTATGGATTTCTGGCTTTGTGATTGGTCGAGAAGAGTGAATTATGAATCATAAATTATCGATAGGTACTATAATTCATCGAAACAATTGAAATAATGGGGATATACATATTTATACAGCAGTAGAAAAAAATATTTATTTGGTTTAGTCTCCTATGGATTTTTTTATATTATTGCTTTCTAAAATAATAACACCTACTTTGACAATTTAACTGACTAGGGGCCTTGAAATTCCAATGATGAATCAGTACGGAAAACTCACCTTGCAATAAACTGATTTAGTAAAAATAATCCTTTGATCAACGTAACTATAAATTTGGTGTTATAATCATTTTTCAAATAAAGAATTTTACTTACATTATATGTAGTATTTCATCTTGAAGTTTCTATTTTATAGATTAATTCTTATTTGGAAAGTACCTTATTTAGAAAACATATTCCTCTATAAACTAATATTAAACTTTTCTGTACAAAGTCTACAAGCATAGATATTATCCTAAATAGGAATATTTCTTAAAGAATATTTACAAAGAAAATTTAGCTGGGGTATATAACTAATTTACAAGCCATACGTTACCCTACAAGAAGATTTTAAATTATTTATAAAGCAATAAAGCCCGTATGTACAGTTTGAGAAATAGCTCTGGCGGATCCAAGAGCTCCAAGACGATGCAATAAATATTTTAGTATGCTACAATAGCATCGTATTATGGATCCGCCATTTGGCTATTAGTCCTAAGGCAACAATTGCCAAGATTTCCTAACATACGCCTGTATATGGGCGTATATAAATCATGCAAATATTTGTACATTGCGCAGTTCAAATTTCTCTAGCAAAGTGATTACTGAAAAAACTATGAAGTCTGTACTTCTTTGAACATACAGGAAGTAAATAAAGGTGCATATAAAACGATAAGTGTGATTTGATATCAGTAACAGCAAGTCAAAACGGTTTTGTGATACGAGCAGCAGTTGACTGTGAATGTTTTCTGATGAGGATACAGGCTGTTCACGAAAAAGCGACACATAGACGATTCAAATGGGAAATGAGATAATTCGCAGACTTTGCGCCCCTAATATATGTAGAGTAATGCTGCATGGACAATGAAGTCAAATAAATTCCATTTTTCGCATTTAATAAAAATTAATTAATATAGCAACAGGCTAAATAAACCACAACGGACAACATTCACCTAAATAGCTCCGATGTAACGCATTGTACTAAAGAACATAATAATATACTTTTTTACTACTAGCCGAGTAACACGTCATTATTGATCTCTTTTTAAGTTATGAATTTATTTTTCACTATTGCATACTGATTATTAGGAAATTTAAGCTTTGAAATTATTTACCTCCTTAAACTCAAAGAACTACTATTATGAATTTAAAACATTGTTACCAATTACCAAACAGAAAACGTTAGATAATTAAAACAATGTTAAATATTTATTTCTGGCTACTTCGTTTTTGAGTATTCATACCAAAATGTTTATGTTAGTATTAATATAAAATGAATTCTTAGTGCATATATTGTGCATTCGTACAAACCACAGTTGAGTCAATAATGATTGTCTATTTCATCTTGGTGTATAATATACTATTAGTCACTAAAGTCGATGACGAGGTTCATCCATAGGTTGCAAAAAGAACACTAATTTAAAGAAATTGTGGGATCCTCAGTTCGATTCCTACAGTGGCTTCCCCTTCATTAAGTTATTTGGGTATCGTGCCTTCGCGGGTAGTAACCGCGCTTCACGAAAAAAAAAAAATACATTAGTTACCAAGATCTAGGAAAGCAGATTGTCGTTCACAAAATGGATTAATGACGTGATGATATATTTTAGTTTCTATAATATTTAACTTACACATACGAGGTCTATCCCAAAAGTATCCGGCCTTTATTTTTCCCGCGCGAGATAATAACAGTAGGGCGACGCCACTTTCCATAATGGAAGGAGGCACCTTCATGAGCATATTTGATTTTTTGCTTCGCCATCGGTTGCGTACTTCTCTGCTTAGCAGCTGTTAAGTTAAGTCTTGTTCCATGTGATCGTCGCATTTTCATCTTGCTCAAAATGGCTAAACATATTGTTTCATCAAGTTTTATCAAAACCTGAAATAATTCGTAAGATTTTTGCAAAGTGTTTGGGGATGATACTCAAATAAAGTAGTGGTTTACCCGATTCAAAAATGGGCGTTCTCGGGGCTCCTGTTATTAAAAGTGTGCAAAATCTAGTAATGTGAGATTGTCGTTTGACTATACGGGAGATTGCTAAAGAAGTTGGGACCAGTATAGGTTCTCTGCACACTTTTATCAAAAGGGGAGCGGTTTGTGAACGCCCAGAACGCAGGTTACTCTCAACAGATGTGCGGCCAATTTTGAATCAGTAAAACCACTTCTTTATTTGTGTACTTCCCATGGCATCATCACCAAACACATGGCGAATCTTACGAAAGCTTAATGCAACTTCTTCGCTCAATACGTTCAAACATTTCGAGCGAAATGAAAATGCGACGAACACATTGGTAAAACACTTAATTCTACAACGGCTACTGCTAAACAGAGAAGTATATATTTATGATCTGTGGAGAAGTGTGCAACCGAAGGCAACGCAAAAAATTAGACATGCGCATAAAGGTGTCTCCTTCTATTGTGGAAAGTGGCGCCGCCCTACCGTTATTAATTCGCGCGGGAAAAATAATGATCGGATACTTTTGGGACAGACCTCGTATATGGCAGGAGGTAAAAATAATAGGTAGACAAAAATTATTTAAACAATTTTGAGCAATTTATAATTTAATTCCATCTGCTTTAACTCTGTTTTATACAATCATATATTTACACGTAAATTTACATGTAAATTACTTCCTATTTAGCTTTGTACTCGTAATTAGTAAACTCTCGTTTTATGTGGTCATGTTATTTGTAATATGATTAATTTAACCTCACTTTGTTTTTCGGTGTCGAATGCATATTAAATGAAATAAAAGCAAATAAAAGAGTAAATATTGCTTTTGTACTGGAATTATTATTGTTCAATAGTAATCAATACTACAAACTGTACAACAGCACAAACATTATCAAAAAATCCCTACATTAAATTTAAATTTAAAACAAATTACCTGCAAAATGTTCTTGTTCTAATTAAAAATTATTTAATTTATTGAAAAATGTAATTTTATATGGATGAACAGTGTAATAGGTAAATATGACAGGGGTCAACACAAAGTTGTAAAATACATGTAAATCTATGATTGTATAAAACAGGCTATGACTTACTTCTTTATACTTTCTCTAAAATTCAACAAACCCGTGTTGAATTATTATATATAATAATTAGTTTTAAAGTAGGAGGGTTCATAAGGCCAGTTTCGGCCCAATTGAAAAAATAATAAAAATGCATGAATTTTATACGATATCTAAATGCCAGACAAACAAAACTAAATCGATTTTAGCCAAAACGAACTCAAAGGGGGTATTGAAGGTGGGGGACCTTCAATACCCTACCCACTTCCAACAACTATGACAGGCAGTAATGTCTGAAAAGTGAATTTTCTCGTCCCTGGGACGAGACAAGCATTATGCAGTTAGAAAATTCCTCGGAATTTCAAATGTGAATAAAAATGTAATACTTTTCCTTCCACTCATTGTTAAATTGTTTTTATAATGCTCTCTAAATAATGATCCAAAACGCACCAAACCACTGCAAACGTCTGTTTCGTCATAACTTGTGATACACCGAATACCACATTGTTTGTTGCTGGAGTATGGGTATCTAACAGACAGGCACAAGCAGACGTCAAGGTCAAATAACTATAGAATTTCTCGGGAATCTTCCAAAATAATATTCCCGGGAATTTTTCAAAAAAAATATCCGGGAAATAACGTAACAAATTTTTCCCCCAAATCGTGGCTGAAGGAATTTCCGGAAATTTTCCTGTTGAAAAACAAGCAGTTGATTATGGACCAAAACAACCCAGTCCTAAATTCACTTTCACGACGTTACTGCCTGGCATAGTTGTTGGGAGTCGGTAGAATATAGAGGGTGGGTACGGGGTGGGAGGTTGTGTTCCTTTTGGGCTGAAATCGATTTAGTTTTGTTTGTCTGGGCCTAAGATATAAAATTCATGCATTTTTATTGTTTTTCCAATTGTGCCGAAACCCGGTCTTAAGGACCCTCCTCCTTGGTATTATATTTTATTTGTTTCTTAGCCACTACTTATATTTTATTTTGGAACAATTATATATCTATTGTTTTTAAACATTTGCTTGTCAATTGAATCAAATATGTTTGCATTATGTATATTTTTTGTAATTGGTATTTAATCCAATTTAAATTTATAATAAATTAATATATCAATACGTCGCGGCATTCTACTTTCATAGATCTCGGTATGTGATGTCGTTTTGTAGGCCTTAAAGATATTAGTTGAAAGGGAATCACAGGGGTAAAGTTGAAATAAGAAACAATTATCGACTGTGGAATATGACTGAGGATCTCGTGTCCAATAGTTCGATGCGACATCATTGAGCTATTTACATATTTAGGATGTTGTTTAACGTGGTTTCTTTAACCGGATTTTTAAACTTAGACTAAAATAGGACAAAGGCATAAATCCTCAAGGAAACCATGTGGAAATCTAGTCTTGGAATTTATTCTTACTTTGTGAATTCTTTGTTTTGTCTTGTCAACAACAGCGTTTACAAAAAATACAGTGCCCTCAAGATAAGGGGCCCTATCAGCCTTTCATGTATTATTTTATCAGGCAGTCTAATTACCTAATTGCTTATAATTCTACTTCATTTTGGGGAAGGAGCTTCATGATAAACTAAATTTCATTGAAAATTCGTTTTAAGCTGCATTGTCCCAATGTTTGATAATGTGAGGTGATCGCGATCATGCGAAATGAGCACTATCTAACTTTAGTGTGTAGAATGTGCAATATTTCATAGAGATCGTAGAAAAAATATTATATTAAATTAAATTTTGAGAATTTCTGGAATAATACCTATAAGAAATGTTTTATTTTTATAAACAGCAATGTATTCTTGATATGTATGAACTTGTTTCCACTAAAAAATTACCAATGCTGTTGCAGAGTACACGATATATTTTGTTTGAAATTAGTAGCGCAGTGATTTGTGTCGTATGCTTCATTGCAATGAACTATTCTACATCAAAATGTAAGTGTACTAGATTTTCTATTTGTGAGCTGTATAATTCAAGGACTATTTTAATATCAAAATCATTCAAATGAAATTGTACCGTACTAATTATGTGGTTTTTGAGGAAAAGCAAGTTAAGTCACTATTTCATGATTTGCGTTATTTGCGTTTAAAGTTTCATAAATCACCTCCATTATATGGTTCCGAATATCTATCAATTAAATTTTAAAGAAAGGTATAAAAAACATACCGACCACGACAAATTGATGTACACATTTTAACGTGCTTCTAAATGGAACTTAACTACCTTTTTTCCTTAAAAAATTTCACAAAACTGGGTTTTCCTAAAAAATGACACTTAACTGGTTATGTTTTATCCAAATTACACAAAATATATATCAGATAACATCGTTTTGAGGTCACTAAATGAAAATATACTGAAGTAAACTGTAGATACACTCAATTAATATAACAGAATAGCTGATAAATGATATTCAATTTCTATTGTCCTACACATATGTACACGTAAGGGTAGTATAGTGTATTTTTCTACGACTACTCTTATTGCTTCGAAGAGAATCTTACTTCTTGATCAGTTAATACTCGGACTCAATGCATTTTCGACACCCCTAGAACTTCCACGTGGTGTCAAATTGACACCAAGCGATATTTCAAATTAGACCAAAAATGTAAATAAAAAAATTGTTTAGAAAAAAAAAATTGCATCCAACAAGAATCTACTTGTTACTTAATTCTTTATTATACAAGAGTAAGTATGAAGCAAACGAAAAACTGATTTTATAAAGAAAATTACGGACTGAGAGTTTTATGAAAAAAAAAAATAAACAAAATTATTTTTATTATAATTCCATTTTATAATTAAAATTTTATCGTTCTTAGAAAATATTTCTATGTTGAAAAGAGTTTACAGCAAATAATCCGTTAACTAAAGCTATATTTCAATAATTGTAACAGTTTATAAAAAAATGATTTCGTTTCATTGTTTATCACACAACTCTTAATCCATAAATTTTTTTTATAAAATCAGTTTTTCGGTTGCTTCTTACTCTTGTACACTGATTTCTATGTAACACTAGATTGGACATAGGCCATATTTGTGACATTTTTTAACGGAAAATTCAAATCACTCTAATGAAACATTTATAGTATAAGTGTGCGATCTGAAGTTCTGCCTTCGCTCTCTGTATACCGCGCTTTCCTCCACCTTTCTTCAGGTCATACCCATCATTTAACATTCTTCGCTCTCACTACACCGCGCTCGCCACCACCTCTCTTCAGATCATACCTATCATCTAGCATTTTAAAATATTGAAGTGTCACAAAACCTCAATTTTGACTATCATAGCAGCGTTCAATTGTAAACGCATCGTAGCGGCTTAACTATATAGTGTTATATAGAAATCAGTGCTCTGGTTACTGGTATAATAAAGAACTAAGCAACAGGCAGGCTCTTGTTGGATGCAGTTTTTAATTCTGAACATGTTTTGCATTTACACTTTTGGATTAATTTAATCAGAGAAGCAACAATCTGCATATTTAAAAAAAATAGTATTGTATTCCCTATGTTACATATGGTTAACATTGCAACATTCGAAAATTTTAATGGTTTCTTACTCATGCACTGCTTCGTGCATACGTCGCTTTCTTCATCACTGTTTTATTCAAACACAGCTTTATTCATACACCGATTTCTTCTAACACCGCTTTATTCACCTTGCGAAAATCCGTCGTCCTAATGCAGCACAGAAACAAACCTAAATCAGTAATGCCAACAAGGTGATGCTTAGGTTTCGCATCCATAGGTAACGTACTAATTTATTTGAAATTACTTTTATGCACTATCAATGCTAAAAACATTAATGACAACAAAATGGCATGATTTTTAAATTAGGTTTGTTTCTGCAATGCATTAGGACAACGGACTTTCTTACGGTGAATAAAGAAGTGTTAGAAGAAATCGGTGTATGAATGAGGCTATGTTAGAACAAAGCAGTGATTGAAGAAAGCAACGTATGCACGAAGCAGTGCATGAATAAGTCAATGTTAGAATTTTCGATTGTTGCATGCGTTCCCATTCAACATCCGGTATAAAAGCTTTCAATTATTTGTACTTGGGTATTGCACGCAAAAGTAAGCGAGGAATCAGGGTAGCAACAGTTGCGAATGATCATGCAGCTATGTGTCGTCTTTTCGTGATGAACCTTGTATTTGGGGCAGCAGGGCAGAGGGCACAGGGCACAGGCACAGGTACAGGACGTTTTGTACCTGTTTGAAATTAGTCATGGCTCCATTGTAACGAAGCGAATCGGCAGCAATGTCCGCAATAGCGATCCCCCCGGCCCCATCTACATGCTCCCTGAACTGAAGCTGCCTGAGGGAGGCGGACGCCGTGCCACCCAGGCCCCGGGTGGGCGCATGCGCGTAGCCACTGTACGTGGCCGGCTCGGGCTGCGACCTCTGCCGTATCATACGGACCCCCATACCCAGGTTGGTCATGTTGCCAGTACCATGACTACCACTGCCATGTGTTACCATCATTGGCGCTGGCGCTGAGATGCACGACACCTGTCCCACACATAACCATACATTGTCAAACCAACAGTCAACAAACATCATTCTGATATCTCTTCTGTTTTCTGTTTTCTGCACCAATTCTCTACAGCTATATGAAGACAAACATATTATAAAAATCCATTAACAAATCTGTTATACCTTGTATTTGGGATATAAATTAAAACCGATAAAAGGCTTTTGTCCTGGCAAATAATTAGTTAAAAAATGCAAAAATGATTATGGCTTTGCTTGGTTTGGCACCTATCATTTGCTAGGGAAACCTTTTTCTGGTTTTAACAATTTGTCATATGTATATTCCCTGTTAAACGTCAAATCAGGTTATTGGTTATTTCGGAGAAATGCATGATAAAATGATGACAGACTTGTAATATAATGTACAATAACTACAGTTCAAGATAATGTTAAAAATTCCTTTTAGATAATCTCTGATTGCTGCCTGAAGCGTGCATTGCACGATGAAGTTTTTCTTTTCAAATGACATTAAAAAGTTTTCTCTCTTGCACAATGACGTAAGTGTAAGAGAGATAGATGAATCGACAGAAAAATGTATGCATGTTTTGCAATAGGAGAATTAACTATCAAATGTCATTTTAAAATCACTCGAAAAGAAAAACTTCATCGTTTTATGTACGCTTCAGGGATTTTCTTTTTAATGATAAATTATAAATGTAATAGATTTTATTTTAAAGATATCATATTTAAATTTCAATAGTATTATAAATATAAGTTTCTGTAATAGGTATAATATTTTTAGAACTAAAATATTTAACATAATTTTAATTTAAAGCAGTAGGCTATCGATTATCGTCGGTCGCTTTAACGAGGTACGGATAAATCGTGTTATATCGTAATATTGAATATAGAAAATGTAATATCAAAACCAAAGGCTAAATATGAACAAGGAGAAAAAAAATTTCCTTCGTAATTAAAAAATTTTTTTTTCGGTCTTTATTTTGGTCTTTTATTTTCTTATGGTTCACTGATATTTATTATCGATATTTATTATCGTGTACACGAAAGAAAAGTTCTGTAGAAATTATCGAACTATTCGGTAAACTGAGTATATAAGATGCATTTTGTAAATAATCATCATTAGTTTCTTAATTGTTATGACATTTTCAGAAAACGCATCTTAAATTCTCAGCTTTCAAAATAGTTCGATACATTTTACTGTACTTTTTTCCGAATAATACAATTTTATTTGGATACAGCCATTTGATTTTGACGCATTTCTGAATTTTCATTCAACATCTGTAATCTTTAATATTCACAGAACTATATACAGAACGATGGGATGTTTTATTTAAAGAGTACATACGCGTTAACATAGGTTGTATTTTCGCTGTTATTTTTTCTGAAATAAAAACTTTCCAATTCTATTAAAGGGTTTGTCAACAGATTGTACTCCACATATAACTCTGAAAAATAAAATTATACAATGGGAAGCCATTAAAATTACTTGTAATTTAAATAAAATTTCTGTCAAATAAACTGTCAAACATTCACTCGTATTTTATTTAGATTCCTTGGCTTCCTTAAATGTGTATACTTAAAATAAATATTTACAGTTATTAAATGAGTACCTAGCATATTAAAAACGTAGCAGCTTACACTGCTAAATTTACAGGAAGTAAGGAAAATAAATATATTATTACGTCATTTATTCATGTTGACGGTGATGATCTGTTTCACAGATCTTGGTGGCATATTTAACGCGAGAAATGTAGTTACTGACCGCTAAATAAAATTAAGTATGAAATAATGGCAGCGAAAAAACTAAATCTCCATGACCCATTGCATAAAATAAAACCCTGTATAATTCTAGCTTCTAACATTATTGTAAAAAGAATTATTTCTTATAATAGCAAGTATTATATTATCCCTACCACTTTAATATTTCTCTGGCACGAATATTTTACCGCAAAATTCAATATAAAATATTAAAAACAAGTTCATAATTGTCATTTTATTTTGTGAAAAGGAAATTTGGACTGGTCCAACACTTTGAACAAAATAATCGACTATTATGAAATGAGTTCTTTATACATTTTTTTTTCTATTTTGCTCTTTATAAATACTAAATCGTAATATAGTAGTTTGGAATATTTCGTGCTAATTGGTGATCCTGAACTATTGAAAATTAAGTTGTTTAATTTGGAATTATCAACTTTAAAGTACTCATAAAAATAAGTTTGATATTTGATATTTCTTGACATGATATATCAGCAGTCATCAACTTTAAAAATATACAATTAACTACACTGGTACAACACTGGACTTACATGTTACCGAACTCATTTGGGTGCTGTAATAGCCATGTTATAGACGCAAAATACAATACAATGTTAAATAATTGAAATGCACTACCGACAGAATGTTCGTGAAGACGCCATAAATTTTTAGGTGAACTTTGAACGATCGTATCTTCATTTGTGCACAAGATAAAACAATTTGACAAAGTTTTATTCGAAAGAGGAGACGATGAGCTTTCGAAATATACAATAGTTTTATTTCTACTCCAAGTTATGACGATTTTTGAAAAGTAATTTTTTTCAGTTTTGCAATAATCATTTCTCGAAATTCCCACCTAATTCGCAGTTGGCGTCGAAACTGATAATAATTTATAGTAAAAGCATAGGCCTTTTGATTGACATATAATAGTAATTTGTATTAGTTATATTTACAATTTTATTAAGAGTTTAACATCGTGAACATAATTTTATTCTCGTTCTTTTATAATAATTCAAATTTCATTTCGTCGGTGTATAAAATATTATGCCATAATATTATAGTACCATTGCGTTCCAACTCTAATTGTAAATTTAATGGAAATCTGAAGAAAGAATTACAAAACCGAAAAAAATTCTTTACAAAAATCGCCACAATTTAAGGTAGAAGCAAAATTACTTGATACGACATATGTATTTCGAAAGCTTATCGTCTATATAAAATAAAATAAATAAATAAAATAAATATATCATCACGCCTTTTACCCATTGCGGGTGTGGCACTCTGCTTACGCAGATCTCAGTAAGTGATATATTTGTACGTATGAAGTGCGGTTACCAGCCGTCAAGTCATAGCCCCCAAAGATGTTAGTGGAGGGGGAACCACAGGGGTAAATTTAAATTTGTAACTGTCGGCAGTGGGATTCGAACTGAGGATCTCACGATCCACAGTCCGACACGTTACCACGGAGCTATTTACCCCATTATTATTATATTATTATTATTTACTATATAAAACTTTGTCAAATTGTTTTATCATGTACAGAAATGAAGTTACGAAAGTTCAAAGTTTACCTAAAATTTTTTGGCCCGTTCACGAACTTTCTGTTGACACTGTAGATAAGTGTTAATATCTATGTATAATCTGGTTGACTACTACGCTATAAAATCTTTTTAGTTTTTAATACTTTCGGCATGTGTATATGTTTCGCCGATGATAATCACAAATAAAATAAATTAGTGATAATTCTATTGTTTCATTTATGTAAGTATACAAGTGTGAAACAACACATAAAATAGAAGATACAGAATAGTATATGCCTAATTGTAATACTCGTATTTTGCGTAACTCGCCTGCGGCTCGTTTATGCAAACTATACTCGTATTACAAAAAAGGTCATTGTAACACTAGTTGTACATACTACTTTATCTATTTCACGTACACAAAGTCAATTTTGTGGCACTGTTTTCCTCAAAAACAATGCTACAAAATTGAATTTTGTGCAACTGTTTTTGGGGAATTTATTATTTGTAAAATGAACAGTCTGTCAAACTTGGGACTGTCATTGCTCACGTAAAATTATTGAATCGGAGCCTCTGCGTCGGGGTTGCGGCCTGGGATCCGATAGGCCCCGCGAGCAAAGCCGCTTGATAACCAGTGGTATATTAAACTTGCCGTGCAATTTTATTTTATTTTTATTTTTTAAATTTATGAACGTGAAATAGGAAAAATAAATTGTTTAAAATGTTTTATGAGAAAGAGAGAAAAACAATGAAGTATAATAGTGAAAGTTGCACCAAAAGGAACCTTACAAGAAAGCGAGTAATATTCCGAAGATATTTGCTCATTCAAATAAATGTTGCTCATTCAAATAAATGTTGCTCATTTTTTAACCCGCAACATTAGATACTAGCAAAGGTTTCTTTTTAAGTATTTAGGTAAACCTCATGTATATTTACGTTTATAATATCATTACGAACATTTATTTACTACAGTAGTTGATATCAGGCTAATAATAAAGTACTTCAGTTATAGATCGTAAATTACACCTCATTCGAATGCCAACGGCTATGTAATTCGGTAATTGTAGTTATATTAAGGGTACAATTTTCTAACAATATGAATTGTATAAAATATTCCAGAAAAGTCTATTTGTAACATGGAGTAATTACGTAGCAATTAAGTAGGTCATTCATTTGTATATATTTTTCTTTTAGTACCGTTCGAACTTTTATGCGCAAGACAATGCTTTTTAACATTTACAGAGTTCTAGAATGACATTGAATTTCTGGGATGGTTTTTTCTTTAGCTATGTGGTTTTGTTTTATTTATTTTTTTCCGGAGAGTTCCTACAACAAACCCACCGAAAAATTCTGCACGACTTATTATGCGACTTATGTGTATACTAAAAGTACCAAAAAACTCATTAAATTCCGAACATAAATACTCTGCGTTACATATTAAGGTACTATATGACTAAATTATTTTGAAACAAAATGTCGCTATTATACGAATGAAACTCATTATTTTAGTTTACATAGTTTCGTACCAAAGAACCAAAGTTTCACCATAATAAATCCATTTTCACAAAACTATAACTGGTTGATTATTTCAAAGATGCAAAATTTTACAAATGTATATAAGGCTCTTTTTTTTAATACGACACAGGAAATGCAATATTAAAATTTTCATTAGGCGATTGTTCGTGCCCTATAATTTTTAGAACAAACGTGTAAATACAAAAAAACGAAATTTATTTATGTAATAAGATAGACGTCAAATAAAATTATTATTTTTTATCTATTTAGAGAGTTCCATGGTAAAGAAAAGGTACAAGCAGTCGTATTGTTTGAGTTTGACAGATGACATTTTGCATAAAAATATAACTATACTAAATATTAAGTTATATTTTGTGGTTTTGAATGGTAAATGTGTCCTTTATTACTTAGAAATTATTTAAACTCAAACAATACGACAGACTATTTACATGTTTTGTTTACCATGACACTCTGAACATAAGTATTATAAATTTTATTTTACATCTCATGACATAAAAAGGATCATTTGGCGTAGTTATTGTTTCTGATCATTTTTCGTATTTACACTTTCGTTATATAATTCATAGGGAACGGATTATCACCTAATGAATATATTAACATTGTATTTCCTATGTTCTATAAAAAAGTAGACATATATCGGTAACCCTGTGACAATTTATTTAATTTTAAGCTACATAAATATTTAAATTTTATATTACTTACTTCGCAAAAGTTGTGACAGGTATTATAGGTCATTATTCTCTGTTTCCCATTTTTAATGTGAGAAAAGGTTCATCGTAACTTGTTGACATCGTTATGATAAAGCTTTCGGTATTTCTTTAAATGAAAATAGAAAATTCACAGACAGATTGAAAAAAAAAAACTATTTAGCAAAAAGAAAGCTAAAATTTCTGACAATAATTTGAATAACCAATATAAGCTTGAAGAGCAATGCTACCACTGGAAGAAGAAAATACAAAAATGATAAATTAATATACAGCAATTTAAGTTCTTTTAGATACTAATTTATATTTTTGTGTTAACATACCGCGTGGGTTTATTTACAAAAAATATTATTCACTTTAATGAATATTTAGTATTTTTTAATTGTTTTTGTTATACCTAATTTCATTTTATAAGATTTTTCACTAATGATGTACCTTGTCTGGTTCTATGATTTTACAATAAATTTAAAGTAGTGATAACTCATGCTTCAGTAAATTTTCAGTAAATTTAATTTTTTTAATATAATATTTAAAAACGCACTTATTTTTTTATTAAAACGAACAAAATTTATATTAACTGAAAAGTAAACCCAAGGAAAAGCACCTTCACTTTAAATTAGACTTGCAACAAATAGTGTATTCGGCCCTGCGCTGAATACCGAATATTCGGCAGATTCCTTCACCGAATAGCCCAATATTCGGCGAATAGTATTCAGCTGGTTTGGCGTCAATTCTTCGTGTGATCTGTGACAGTACCCCTCTCAAAAATTACCGAATGAAATACCCAAAATTTCCACTTTTCTCAACATTATAAACTATTCGGTATTCGGCTGAATAATGCTTTACTATTCGGTATTCGGCCGAATTGTAAAAATGTTGCCGAATAGACCGAATACTCAATAGTTATCGAATATCCGTTACAAGCCTACTTTAAATTCATATTTTTTATATTTCCAACATAATTCAACTTTGTAGAGGCCATTCGCAATACTTTTTTGTTTCCTATAAATAAACTACTTTGAAGTTAAAAGTTATACAGTGGAATATTAAATATCTGATAATTTCTTGAACAACCTTTGAAAGAAGTTTAAATATAACTCGCTTTGCAAGGAAAACATAATCTGTATTCCCGATTCGCTAATTCGAACACGATTTCAAGTAGCGCTATTTTACTAATGGGGTGAAAATAAGGGTGTATATTTGAATGAAACTACTATTTCTCAGTTTTGCATATCCTAAGTACCTAGGAGCTTTTCAATTTTACTTATTTTCAAATAAACTTTTGCGGACGCTGGATAGTTTCTATTTTCTTTGTTTATTTAAATTCGATAAAAATAGTACAATATTTAGCTATTTAATAATAGTACGATTCGTTTTTCTTGGGAAGAATTATATTTATAAATGTCATACAGTGTAAAGACCAAAACGAATAATATCACGATGAACACGTATTTTATAAATAATACAGTGTGCAATACTTCACATAAGTATAATATGTAGCATGTTTCCAAGTCACAAGCAAGCAATCAGATGCAAGATATTAGTATAAACGTCAAATCTATGCCACTATACGCCTTAGTTCAACTCAAATGTACACATACATATAATTCACATCAGCAAACTACATGAACATTCCTAAATACACTGAAACAGATATTTGTCATACTGAAAATATATAAAATTACGAGCACTGAAAATCTCAAAGTTCATTTCCTCTTCAGCAAGCTGACAGTATTATTAAAGCAAGAAGTACGAGTAGTCATAAATTGAACACATGGATAAGTCTTGTTTGTACTAACTTTCATTCCATTCTAAGCCGTTAGGTTGATATCTTCACCTCGAATACGAGTATTATTCCTGCTCTGTGATTTAAAAACTCTACTACTCTGCTGAATCTGTGAAGTAGAAAACAAATCCGCCCTTTGTGTATCTGTAACAAAGAATATTCAGATGTAATGTAAAAAAAATCCAGATACTTCTTATATTTACTATAATTAATAAAGAAAAGCCCTTACCAAGAATAGACATCTCTTGCAGATTTATCTTTCAAGTGTTTTCGTTTCGACAATCAAAATTATATTTCACATGTACAGCGCATAAAATCTATTTATAAGAATATTTATATACGCATTCAACTGGCTCATCAACTATGAGATTCATGTTCCACTTATCGCAGACAATCGCAAAACACAAACGTCACCTAAATTTTCTCACACGCGGCACAGTCCAATAAAAATTATTGATTTTAAAGCCCTAAGCTTCCAGATTGTTCAGATATGAACGGAAAAATAAATTTTGTTTTTTTAGAGTTTGATTTTCTAATTGGCAGCATTTTTTCCAGCGACAGCCATTTTGACAACTGCAGCTGTTTTGTGCTCAGTTTGGTTTGCCATTTCACAATTAGACTTACGCCAAAACCAAGGGGCATATTGGCCAGAACTACGCTTGCAAATTGTACTAATTTATTTCGAAAATTGTATTCAGCAATGAGGCTCATTTTTTATTACATGGCTATGTCAACAAGCAAAATTGCCGCCTTTGGGGTGAAGAAAATATACAAGCCATTATTGAGAAGGCGTTGCATACACAAGAAGCCACTGTTTGGTGTGCTTCACGGGCTATTGGAATCATTGGTCCATATTTCTTGAAAAATGGTACCGACCAGAACGTTACAGTCAATGAAGACCGCTATAGAACCACCATGATTACTAACTTTTTCGTTCCCCAATTGACTGGCGTTAATGTGGAAGAGCAGTGGTTTCAACAAGACCGCGCATCATGTCGTACAGTGCGCGCCGCAATCGAATTATTGAAGGACACATTTGTTCAGTGTATAATATCGCGCAGTGAACCTGTAGATCTTGTGATTTAACACCTTTGGAACGTTTTTTGCGGGGACATTTGAAGTCGCTAGTCTACGCCGATAAACCAGAGACGATGGACGAAATAGAAGCCAACATTCGCAACGTTATTGCTGACATACAGCCCCAGTTGTCTTGAAAAGTGATCAAAAATTAGACTTCCAGCTAGCGCTTAATTTGAGACAACCATGGGGTTCATCTTTCCGAAATCATGTTCAAACAAAAAGGGCATAAAATTATTTTTCCAAAAAAGCCAGTACCATGGCCATTACCACGATTTTAATGTTTTTTATTTTATTTTAAATTTCTACAACCCTAAAAAAAAAACACCCGGCAGAAACTGAATTCAATCTTGACCTCAAAACTTAGTTAACTAGTTAGGTGTGTATTCTTGATTGATTCCTATATTAGTTCTACATATCTACAATTTTCGGTTTGTATTTCAAAGCTAAGGGTTCCAATTTATTTAATATAAATTAACATATGGTCCTAGAAGATTGCCGAATATTAAAATCACATTCATTTTCATCCGAATTTATATCCGTGAGACCTACAATATAAATGCGAATTTCAACGTCAGCATGACTGGATCAAGATTCAATCTTGACACTTGGCCACTGGCCTGGTTTGTAGTGGTGTATTCTTAATGTTTAGTTATAGAGAGATGGGATCATACTTCTCAAAATACTTATCTAAATTGTTTTGTTAACATTCTGAGGCCTGGGATTCGATTATATTTAATAATTAATTCTTAACCTTAGTTTATTATTATTATTTATTTTAGAAAACAATAAAGATATGCAGGGTGCTTCAAAATTATTGCACAAGAAATTAAGGGTATATTATTTGATGTACAGATGAAAACGCAAAAACAATTTGTCCGAAATTCATGAAAATAATTACGCGTTACTTCGAGCAAACATTTTTCGGGCTACTAGTCTGGTAGGTTACATCAGATAGCCCAAGTGCTTTGTATAACATGGCAGCTGCCGAAAGGTGTACGGACTAGTGTTTCATTAATACAAGAAATCTTGTCTTGATGACCATTTCTTGTCTTGGGCTTGATTTTCAAGACAAGAAATTAAAAGTTACTTGTCTTGCTCATTTCTTACCAACGTATTTCTTGTTTTGTTTTAAAAATTCTTGATATTTCTATATTCTTGTTAAAAATAAGGAGACATTGGGAGTTCTAACAGTTTGGCGTGTTCGCTTACAGTTAACTATGTTATCGATTTAGAAAAATAAATTTGTTTATTTGTGTCATTGCTAACCGAAACCAACAACTAAAACGTAGTTTGTGAATGCTTCTTGGAAATACAATCACTTAAACTAATTTTGAATTGTAAAACCGGCTGAATGGTTAATTTTTTGGTAATCAGCTGTGACAATCGTCAATCAGTATTTAAATATTCAAAAGGCAAAGGGTTCATGAGCACAATTAGCTTTTACATATTATATTTGTAACAACCTATATAGTGTTTCTCTACGTAGACAAGAGGAAAAGAGTAAAGCGTGCATTGCACGGTGAAGTTTTTATTTTCAAGTGCCATTAAAAACTTTTCTCTCTCGTAGTGTAAGAGAGATAGATAAATCGACAAAAAGAATATGCGGTTCTTTTCTTAAAATTTATTTAAAAAATTGGCCGTACACTTTACAACATTACCATCTATCCGCATGTTTTGCAATAGGCGAATTAACTATCAAATACCATTTTAAAATCACTTGAAAATAGTGTTTCACGAGAATCAAGATATACTCTTGATCTTGTCTTAAAATCAAGACAAGACCAAGACAAGAAGTATTTTCCATTTCCCAAGACAAGGCAAGACACTATCATTAAGAATCAAGATTTCTTGTCAAGAAATCATGATAAATTTTTGCACTCCGCATTTATGATTAAAATATAAAAATTTGAATCTATGAGTATGATTTTCAAATTTCAAAATAAATATTTTACGGAGCTTTTTATCTTATTAACAAGTATATATTTAATTTAATTAAATTTTATATTATATTATTTTATATTCTTGAATTAGGGTACATCGATTGGTATTCTTTTCCATGCTAATTTTGAAAAAATCTGTTACTTTTTTATTAGATTGAGAGGGTGAAATATTGTTATGGGATAAAACCGATTCCGATTCTCGTCTATTGGAAGAAGGTGGAACAAGTTAAGTTTAGCTAGATTCTGTTAGATCGCTTTCATCACTATCCGAGTAAATCTGATTTATATTTCCTTCAACACTCATTTAACAATCATCATGTAACTAAATGGGAAGGGCATGGGCAGACGCCAACGCTACGTTCTTGAGCGTTCTGATTGGATAAAGCGATAGAAAATATCAACAACCATGAAATATCAAGAAATACGTTACCAAGAAATGAGCAAGACAAAAAACTTTTAATTTATTGTCTTGATAATCAAACCCAAGACAAGAAATGGTTATCAAGACAAGATTTCTTGTTTTGATGAAACACTACTTGAAAAGAAAAACTTCATCGTGTAATGCCCGCTTTAGACTGTTGTCCCACTTAGTGGTATATAACGTAATGTTAAATATGTATTAGATTGTGCTACTTACTAATCCCAGATGTACAACGAAATTGATGCAAGTCTTAAAATTTTTATTACGAACTAAATGGAGTATAAAATGTATTATATTTTATATTATCATAGCAACTTCAGTTCACTCAGATGCTCTGCGACGTTCTGCGATTAATGGAACATGTAACTAATCAATTTTTCTATGGAAAATATAAACTTCACACTTAATTAGTCGACTGGATAATTAATTAGGATAAAGAATGATCAGAAATGCAGTCTTCTGTAATATTTAATTAAGATCCATCAGTTCGGCAATAACTGAACTATAATCGGAGTCTACAAAGATCATACATACACATTTAAAACAATAAAAATCAGTAAACTTACAAAAAACTTGATATATTCCTAAAATTACATATAAATACATTGAACAAGCACACAACAAATTCAAAAGAAATAACAAGTATAAGTAAATAAATTAAATATATAAAACACGTTACAACAAATCTTATTCATCAGATTAATAATTAAATCATGAATTTAATATTGAAAAGATACAAATTTTAAAATATGGACAACATCTACATAAAAGACTTGAAATGCTATTTATTACACTACATGCACAACTTAAGTATTATTTATAAAAATGTAATAAAAAATGTATTATA
This sequence comes from Poecilus cupreus, assembly GCA_963942605.1. Taxonomy (NCBI): domain Eukaryota; kingdom Metazoa; phylum Arthropoda; class Insecta; order Coleoptera; family Carabidae; genus Poecilus; species Poecilus cupreus. Next base: position 27,632,965 of record OZ012715.1, read on the forward strand.
CAACCATTTTCTAACTCCTGTCCATGGATGGATAAGAAATGATCGCGTATTTAATTAGAAAACATAAATCGGTTTTTTTTAGTTAGAATTTACAGAAAAACTACATAAAATAGTCTTATATTTATTATAAAGTAATATATTTTATAGTTTTTAAACCTTTTTGACGCATACCGCACAAGACTGATGTAAGTTAAAAAGTAATATTCGGAAGAATGTTTATACCGGCTGTCTATTTTTTTATGAGCTATAGAAAATACAACGTTAATATTTTAATTTCTCTAAGTGTTTACCTATTATTTTAAAGCATAAGTGTAAATAGGTAAAATGTTCAAAATTAAAAACTGCACCAAATGAGCGTAAATTTATTGATGTGATACATTTCTGTCATGAGATAGACGTAAAATAAAATGTATAATTTTTAGCTATGAGCGCCATGGTAAACAAAACATGCAAACATTCGTTTTGTTTGAGTTTAACAGATGTAATTTTGAAGTTTTAAAAATTATTTATATCATCATCACGCCTTTTACCCATTATGGGTGTGGCACTCTGCTTACGCAGATCTCGGTAGCTGATATATTCTTGCGTATGAAATGCGGTTACCAGCCGTCAAGTCGTAGCCCCCAAAGTTGTTAGTGGAGGGGGAACCACAGGGGTTTATTTATTTATTTACTTGTTTTAATTATTTCTAAATAGTAAATGTGTCAATGATTACTGAGAAATAACTTAACAAATCAATAATCATTAAAACTATGCCAAATGGTATCTCTCAACCCAAACAATACGACTGTTTGCATGTTTTGTTTACCATGGCACTCATAGCTAAAAATTGTACATTTTATTGTATGTTTATCTCATGAAAGAAATGTATCACATCAATAAATTTAGGCTCATTTGGTGCAGTTCTTAATTCTGAACATTTTACCTATTTACACTTTTGCTCTAAAATTAATAGGTAAAAAATTAACATTGTATTTCCTATAGCTCAAAAAAAGCAGACACTCGGTGTATATATTTTCTTTCTTTCATTGAATCATAGCGTGTCCCAAAAATAATATTTAGAGAACTTATTTAAATATCAAATTGAACAAATATATTCAAATGAAAACTTACATTAAAATCCATTAACTTTTATAATCGATTTATAATACAAACCTCGAATTCCCGGCAGTAGGGAAACTTTCAATTCCACATAAATATCTTAGATTATGGGACAGTTGCATAAAACATTCTAGTTAAGAATGTGTTGCCAAAGTTAATAATAGCTAAGCCTGTTGGCACCAAATTTAGTGATTTTAATTCTATATCAATTAAAATATTATTCTTCGGAATGCAGTCATATATTTATTAAAAGAACTAAAAATCCAACGTTTCTGTCATAACTATGACCTTCCTCAGGGAAATTTAGCTTTTGACATTTACATGTAACATGAAATTTAAAATTGTAGAATTTCGTCAAAAAATAAATTGTACAATTTTAAATTTCATGTTACATGTAAATATCAAACGCTAAATTTCCCTGAGGAAGGTCATAGTTATGACCGAAACGTCGCATTTTTAGTTCTTTTAATAAATATATGCCTGCATTCAGAATAATAATATTTTAATTGATTTATCATCACAGTCGAATCATCGCTTATTCCTTCCTTTAATTTTATAATTTAAACAATTAAATAAATCATCATACCATTTACCCAATAATTGCAATATAGTATCTAATAATTAATTATAGATTAATGCATTTTATTGGACTTGTACAAGTTTGAACATTGAAAGTAAATATTTTTATATTAATTATATACATAGTTATTACATTAATTCAACTTTCTTCCGTAGTTAACAACGTAATTAGCTACCAACGATTTAAACAATCGGACATACGATTTTCGGTTGTTGAATGAAATTATAGGAAGAATGTATTGCCGCTACTGATGTGCCGTCAAAAAATTCCCATCGAGAATTTGTATTTTTTTCCGGGATAATTCTCGAAAATTCATTCAGCCACGATTTACAAAAAAAAAAATGTTTGGTTTTCCCAGATTTTTTTTGCAGAAGCAACAAGCAATGTAGTACTCGGTGTATCATAAGTTATGACGAAACAGACGTATTGTAAAAACAATTTTTAACAATGAGTGGAAAGAAAAAGAATTTAACATTTATTCACATTTGAAATTACTCGGGAAATTGCCGGGGAATTTCCTGGGAATTTTCCCTTATCAAAAAATTTTGGGAATTACCCTTTCTCTAATTGCCACATTCCTTGTTTATATATTTAATCCAATTAATATAGTTTTTTTTTTGAGAAACAGAGTAAAATAAATAATGAATTATCATACCATCATGAATGCACTAAACATGATCATGTTAACGACAACTTCAAAAATGTATGTAAAAATGTTATAGGGGCCTATTCTGTAACTTACCTCTTTATTTTTAACGGCCCGTTAAAAATTTTAACCAATTATAACAGACGGCACTGAATAAAAATTGAAAATTTCATTTTACACATATATTTTTATTGGTTCAAATTTTTAACAGGCCGATAAAAATAAACTGGTATGTTACAGAATAGTCAGCTTAAAGTTAGTTTTAGAACCATTTTAATTTGTACTCCGTTATACTAGTATTCATCTAATTGTATTTGTTATTTAACGAGCTTGTTCATTGATTGAGCTTCCATATTTTTTTTTAAATATTAAATTTATAAAAAATATAATACTTTCACACATATATAGTAATGGGGTCTGCGACTCAATTTAGATTTTGTTATATGATTCTAAACAAGAAAATAAAATATTCATATTTGCTTTAATGATAATTTTTTTGTTACGACAAATTTAATATTAAATAACGGGTGTTTTTGTAGAGGTTTGTGTTTCGAGCGACAACCAATTTGTCAGCTGACAGCTGTTTCGTGCTCAGTTTGGTTTACCATTTTACCATAAATACACTTAAGCCAGAACCATTGGGCACCTTGGCCAGAACTACGCTTGTAAATTGTGCAAATTTATTTCGAAAATTTTATTCAGCAATGAGGCTCATTGTTTTATTTCACGGCTAAGTCAACATTCAAAATTGTCGCCTTTAGGGTTCAGAAAATCTACATGCCATTATTGAGACGGCGTTATATAAATAAAAAGTCACTGTTGGGTGTGCTTTACGAGTTGTTGGAATCATTGGTCCATATTTCTTCAAAAATGATACCGGCCAGAACGTTACGGATAATGGAGATCGCTTTAGAGCCATGATTAGTAATTTTTCGTTCTCCATTTGAATGACATTAATGTGGAGGAGCAGTGGTTTCAACAAGAGGGTGCAACATGTCACACAGCGTGCGCCTCGATCGATTTATTGAGGAACACATTCGATGACTGGATAATATCGCGCAGTAAACCTGTTGATTTACCAACAAGATCTTGTGATTCAACACCTTTGGATTATTTTATGCGGGGATATTTGAACTCGCTAGTCTACACCGACAAACCAAAGTCGAAGGACATGGAAGCCAACATTATCTGGATATAGATAAATATCTAACGCTTTTCTATTATGACAAATAATATCTAATTCTGGAAACTATAGGTTTGTATGTACAAAAAATGATTATATAATTATCACCTAAGATCTGAATTTAACAGTTTCAAAGGTCAAAGCGCTAGGACCTAAGTTTATGAATGTCGTACGTCACGGCAATAAATTTAATTTTAATTTTAAAATACTACAAAATTATAAAATTTATGTAGTTTGTATTATTATTTTAACATAACCTTATAAATAATTAACTTGTTTTATAATTAGTTCCTTTAAGTTCTTCTATAGTCACAGACCCCATTAAACTTAGCGGTGGCCATGCAGCATGATATTTTTTTAATTAGCTGAAAATTTAAGGCACAGAGCAGCTTTATTTTAAACACAAAATATTACCTTTTTTAAAAAAAATTTCAGTAACCTATTCCCAATAATTTCGTCGAATTTTTGTAAATTATTTTAGCTACACCGTTTATATATTTATGATAATGGATTTATGATTATACAACTTTACCTCTTTGAATAAAAGCACACATTATACATAATAAATTAGATTTGATTTATCGTTTATCTTCTGTTTTGAAACCTCACTTTGATGTATTTCTTTTCCATTTTGCATTTGAACTTCACAGCGAGTTTAATTTTAAAATATCAAACTTCCTCCCAATCGTTTTCTATGGTTTCATTAAAAAAAATCTTTTGATGAGCCCACTACGAGAATCTGTAAACCGAGTAAAATTATCTTTAAAAAAAATCAAAATCTGAATGTAGGAATTGACAAATCCCTTCCAAGATCTATAGCTGATCATAAGTTACTTCCAACAGCAATCCTAAAGGCGCTGTAAGAAACTACGAAAATAAAAAACTGTCCATTGTTCAAGAGATTTATTAAAAAAGTTATATATCAGATACTACAATAGTGCTCCCAAAGGATACCTACAATACGTAGCAACGTTATAAACGAAAGCTGAAAACTAGAAATTCTACTTGCGTTGACCTGATGGAAGAGTAGATAATTGGAAGCTTTGCTCCAAACTTTTACTTATCGCTTTTCAGTCTTTTCGATTCCAGAAGCAATTACAGCCATCCACTTATACCTACCTTTATTTGTTATCGCTAATTTTATTGCTACAGCTACTTGTAAGTAACTAAAAGCAAAAATATTGTAGTTCATATACGTCTCATATAAATTGTATTATCTATCAAGAAAGGTATTTCATCCCAATCAGATTTATCTAAACTGAAATTTAAAATTACCTATACTTTTAAACTACAAAAGTTGAAAAAACAGATTTCATTCTTAGTATAATATATTGTACAAATATTATTCAGACGTTCACATATAAACCTAATAATCTACTTTAAAATAAATAAATAACCTAAAAAATTGTATTAGCCGATAAAAAAAGAAGGCCTACCGCTAAGTAAGAGAGGTATTGTTTTTGGTCAAAAAATTGGGTAGTGAGTTTTCAATGAATAAGCACGTTTTAGGGTCCCTACAATACAATTTTACCATTTTCGCCATGATTTCTGTATGTGTCGGTACCGATTTTTTCGTCTCGCATAACTCAAATACTATAATACCAAGGAATACAATTTTGTGTATTTTTGGATTTTTGCTCGTATGTTTATATGAAGAGCTGATTAGATTTTGGATAAAATTGTTCACCGGAAGAAGCAGTTCAGAAGCGTAGAAGCCCTTAACAGTTTTCCGTGAAAAAACAGGGTTAAATTTAATTTTTCAACAATTTATGTTACTTTGAAAATTGCAGAATATTTAATTCTGTATCTGTTTTGATTACACTAATTTGATTAATTTTCATTAGATTTAGAGATAATAAAATAAAGAAATTAAATTTCATAAATGGAAAAAATAAATTTCTTAATTATAAATAGAAAATAAACATAAAAAAGTATTTTTCTGTATCATCAAATACTATTTTGTACTGTATTAAGAATTGTATACTTTATGTATGACCACGAATAATCTTTTACAGAGTAGTCCGATTTTGATGATTTTTTTTTTGTGTCGAAAAGAGATCATTATAACTTTTTCAATTTTTGCCGCAATTTCCGTATGATATTTTTCATTTACTTGACAGGCAAGATAGTTATCCGCTACTTTATCAGACTTGACCTAGAATTACTACATATATTGCGGCATCCCACTTTAATTAAAGTATGGAAGTAAAATCTACCAATTAAATTTCTTAAATTCCTTTTCAAATGAGAAATAGTAGTCTTCTTGTAGTTTATTTTATCATCTACATTTTATGGAAGCTTTAGTGAATATTTTAGTTAAAGTTTAAAATATCTTACATTCTTGTATAATTTTGTGCTAAGTATTAACTTGCGAGTACATTTAAATTTTAAACGGCACATGAATTAATAATTTAACTTCGAACCATAAAAAAAATGAATTAATCGATTTAAAAAATGAAAATATGCTTTAATGTTAATTATTTTGCTAATAGTTATAAGATACCTATCGTGTTTGTGTTTGGTATCAAACGAGAGGTCTTGAAAAAGATAAACACTGCTGAAAATAAAATGGCGTTTGACCGATTGTCAAATGTTGAACCAAAAGTTATCAAATACCTATTTTCTTTAGTATGACATGAAACATTTAAAAAAAGCAAATTAGTAGTCAACAAAAAATAATAGTTAGTCGATTATCAAATACTTTCCTAAACGTTATCTTGCTCGGTTTCAAGAGAAAAATTTTGAACAAGAAAATAAATGATTAAGTAAAAAAGGCCGGCAATCAATTGTCATATATTTTACTAAAAGTTATCAAAAATAACGTCTTGTTTAATATCAAATGATATGTATTGAAGAGATAAGACAGTATGATGATGGACACAGTACACTTGTTTTACAAAAATTACCGAAAGCATATTGAGAAAGAAAACAAGTTCTCAAGTACAAATAGCAGCAACTAATGTTGAAGAGCAGTCAAATGTCAATTTTTTAATCAAATGTTATCAAAAGTCTGTTTTGATTGATATCAATTGAACGGTGTTAAAGAATATAAATGGGGAAATAAAAACAAATGGTGGTTGATCGGTTGTTAAAAAGTTATTAAAAACCAATCGTATGGGTATCAAATGAAGTCTCTTGAACTGAAATCGAAGAGTATTAAATAAAGAGCAGTCGACCAGTTATCCATTTGTTATTCAAATTATGAAAAAACAATCAGAAGTCAGGAGTGCAAAGAAAGGCAACCGATCGAGTGTCAGATGTTTCTTGAAAAAACATAAGCACGAAATCTTTTTACAGATATGAAACGACTTTAAAAGAGATAATGATAATGACTACGTTTACACGTGCGGTATAAAATTACATTACATTGAAAAGTCGACTTTTGAAAATTAAAATCACTTATAATTTTGTACAATGAGTCATTTACGAACGAATCGACCGGTTGATCGCGATCGGTTAATTAACCTTGAGATGTCTGAACAATCGGTTTTAATTATCAAATCTTTTCATATCAAGTTGGTACATCAACTATATGACTATAAAGTCATTTTAACTTCCTTGGAAAATAACTTAATCTTAAGGTACAAGACAGTTTCCTAAACCATAGTTGGAGTTATTTAATAACAGACAATAGTGAACATATTGCAGTACTACATAGGTTTACTCCCAAATGCGCTTCTGTTATTCACCCTTCCAAGAAAAAATATTTTTTACCTATGCTCAGGAATACGTACTATTTAGTAGATTTATGTAGAGGAAAATGACCAAATATGGAATAGAATCCTAATATGGAATACCGCCAATTCTATAGAATAAATAATTGAAGACGCAATGCACTCAATCACTCACTTTAGTATTAGACTCATTTCATCTCGCTGCTGTCGCTGTCGCTGTGGCATAGTGTTGCCACCTTTGAAAAAATGTTGACCCAGACATGGGAGCAAAAAAAAAAAATCAATTCTTAGAACAAGAAAATAAGTTTTATCCACAACTGCCAAATAATATACCCATAATTCAACCGTTTTTAATCAGTTAATGACCTTTGTTACTGTTGCTAATGAAATAATATTAACAGTTCGATGTATTAATATTATTCATTCGTTATGTCAAATTGAAATCTTACCTGCTGTCAAAAGAGCAAAATCAAAATGACTTTTAAGTAATTTTTTCCCCATAAAAAGCCAAAAGACACTAGTTTTCTAATTTTTCATACTTTTATTTTATTATTATAATCATGAATCAATTCTCATTGCTCCGAGTTTTACTGTAATGAGATGCGTTTGCTTTTAAAAAAATATAGAATATGTAGTTTTTGCAAATAGTAATGATGACACTTCCCTTTGTGGGTGGGTCAATTACATTTTAATACATAGGGTTTTAAAAACCATTACGAATTAAACTGCGAATCATTCAAATGAAATTATTGTCACCTGTGCTCAATTTTCTTCTCTTTATACTTTAGTTTGATACCAAACTCGGCAAGATTTCTATAAATCACTATTAGTAGAGAAATAATTGGGAATTGCTTAACTTTCCTCATCGAGAGCTTTAATTGGATATAGGTACAACACGATGAAGTTTTAACAACAATTATGTAATAAATTATAGATGCTCTAATTTATCATTATACTTGATTTATTTTTTAAAATTATGATTGAAAACGAAAGCTTTCTCGGGAATGCTGAATTTTCCTTCTTGAATACCTTAATTTTATACCGAATACGATAGGGTTTTAACAACTATTACAAAAATAATTGAAAATCGCTCAAATGTAATTTTTATTGCTTTTTACCCAACGTCAATTTTTAAGAACAGTGCAAATCGAAAGGGCTCTTTCTTAAAGACAAAAAACAATTTTTAATTAAAAAATTAAGATTGTATTTAAAAAAAAATCGTTTTAAAATTAATTCTACTACTGTACATAATTTGTATTAAAATCGTGCCTGCCGGTGCACACGCGGTCCCAGAGTAGGAAAAGCGGCGTGTCCAACGGTGAGCACGCGGGCCGGTGGTGCTATAGGACAGTGCCCACCGGTGGACACGCGGGGCTCAACGTATTAAAAAGTAAATAAAATATATTGTTATTTTTGTTTTTTTTTTATATAATCTTTAATTCAAACAAAACACAGCAGAAAATTAATTTAATCCAACACAACACATGAAAAAACACTCAACGCGTATTACTTGGAGCATCTTTTATCTTTCTCGTATTCGCATATGTAATCGACGGAGGCATGCCTGTTAGAATGCTGTACCGAAATTCAGAAAACATGCGGTATTTATACTATTCATTGCAAATATATTGCTGTTAGCCTAGCTAGCCGCTAGCCTGAAGTTTATTTTATAGGGAGCCGGCGGTAACTGGCACTGCATACCGGTTATGGTGGTGGCTTGAATATACTTTTTTCTATTTTAAGTTAATATCAAAATGACTATTAAGTAATTTTTTCCACATATAAAGCCAAAAGACACTAGTTTTCTCATTTTTCATACTTTCATTTTCTTTATAAGCTTAAATTGCAGCTGAATGATTGGTTTTAAGATTTTCTGCTAAATGTTAAATTACTTGAAAATTTCATTACAACAGTACATAGCCTAGCGATGGTTGCTACAATTTGTGTATATTGATAAACAAATAATTTTTTGTATTTGTCAGAGCAATAATTCTACATATCTTATAATTTCAAAACAAATATTTGACAAAATGTTGTGGATAAAGTACAGTATTCTATTTGCAAGTAATGGCTATTACTCATTCAAATGATTTACATCACTCGCATTTGCTCGTGATGGAAACTTCATTCTCATGAATAATAGCATACATTACATGGTCATTGAATAATATACTATTATTATTAGAATCAGTCTTTTTATGTATTACAATCAATCACTTTTATTAATTGCACAAGTAATTACATACTAGGTAATAACAAAGAAAACAAGATATAATATGAAATGCATGTAAATAAATGTAAACGTTTCAACATGCAGTAAATATTTTTTTAAATGCATAATCTTTTTTTTTTTTTAAACCGGACAACTTAATAACGGACATGAACCAAGAACCTTAAAACCGGCTTGTGGCAACACTGTTGTGGCAGGAGTGTTTTGTTATATCGATACTACAAAATTTCTCAAGGTACATAAAAATAAGATAATACTATGATTATATGTTAGGCATGTTGTGTTTGTTTCTTTTAATATTTTCGAAACAATTTATTGTATGTATGATATTACTTATAAAATACGAAGACAAATTTGAACTGGTCTGAAGTTTCAAATATGGACAGTCACTTGGGGTCTAATTATGGAACAGCTTAAATTTATAATGTATTGGCTGTGGGCACATAATGACTGCTCTGGTTCAGAGTTTGACACTTGGATTTATTATTTTTGTAAGTAGATTAAGTTACTTTTTATTTCAGATAAAGACAAGTTTTGTTTTTTTTTTATTTTCAATAAAAAAAAATGTACCTTATTCTTATGTTACATATTTGGGTGCCTATTTAATAATTAGCTACTTTATTGTTATTTTGGTTTTTGTACAATTATAATTATATCAATTATTATTAAAAACATAAAACTGTTACTAAGTTATGCAAAAATGTATGACTGATTTATCATTAAAAGTTTTTAATTTGTTCCATGATTTTTTCTTTTGTCAAGAAAACAAACTGGTATTCCATATTTGTTCACTTTTCTCTACAAATATTACTTGTTTTAAAATAAATAGAAGAAACTAGAAAGTAAATCTGACAGTTAAAAAAAGTATCTGTATTAATAGAATATATTCTGTATTATTAGAATATATTAAATTTAAACATGTTTTATGCAGCGCAGTTTAGAAATGTTCATGGAAAAATGATACCGACCACACGCAATGGACGATGCAATACCGCAGATATTGTGTATCGCACACATAATGTTAAATAATTTTTAGAAATGTTAGTCAAAATCAGGGAAAAATATTTGAGTAGAAAGGGACAATACAAAGAATCCAAACAAAACAAAAAGCTGGCATTTATATTTTCATGCGTAATTCTATTATAACGTCCATTTTAATTAATTACTATAAAATGTTTTTACATAATGTCTTGGCATCTGACCAGAAGGGCGTGTCTAAACTCAAAGCACAGCGGACACACCCTATTTGCGACTGTAAACAAGGAAACAAAGCAATGCGCGGTTACACTTTCATAAAAAACAAAACAAAAAATATTTTGCATAGTAACAAATGTACGTGCAGATATGTCAGAAAAAAGCAGCACTAAAGAAGATTACATTTTTATGAAATCATACATAAATCGTCGTATAATTCAAACATTAAAAAAGGTGAAATATTAATCTTATATTGATTTTTTTCTAACAGGCGGAATAAATTACGTTGCTTACGTGAGCATTTCAAATTTTAATATTAAAATGAAATCTTTCAAATTTTATAATAGAGAAGAACCGATGACTCGAACAGCGGGCTGGGTTACATGTCGAAAATAATGATATTAAATAAAATGGTTTCAAAAAATTAATGCTAATGCTAAGAACTAAAATGAATAAATATCATCAGGCCATTTACTATTTCTGGGTGAAACATTCTGCTTTCGCAGTTCTCAGTAAGTAATACTCCCTCCGTTCCATAATAATAGTAGCAGTTGATGAATTCAATTTTTCCCATAGTAATAATAGCAAAAAAATCAATATCCAAGGCAATATTTATTATCAAAAAAGTAGGTATAATTAAACAATAAATTTAAAATATTACTCCTAATTATTATTTTGAGTATCAAGACCCCTATTCTGTAATATAGAGTTAAGAGCTATAACTATGACGTCAAGCAACAGTGACTGTTTCTATAATCAGAATAAGAACTATTTTCTATTCTAGATATTTTGAATTGAGCAAATTTTAAAAATTTAAGATTAAATTTTAAAAAAACCATTTGGCGTTTGTTTATTTTTACTAATTTTTTAGTGCATGTATATTTTATTTAGTTTTATAAATTTTTATACTAATAAAAAAACAAAATACATGAACTAAAAACTAAACCATAGAATTAATAAAACTACAAATAATAGATAATATACACTCATAAAAATAGATTCTTGTTTTTAAAAAAAATTTTCAGTTTTCCTTTTGTATAGATTCGTTGAAGAAAATTTTATTTTTTACAAAATGATTAGGTTCAATTAAAAAAATATATTAATTTTGAATATAAATTTTATTTATCTTGTTCTTTCTGCATTGAAAGAAAATTAATATATTTTAAACACTGTTGTTAAAAATAATGAAAAAAAGTCGTTTTTAATTTTAACAAAACGTTTTTATTTAAAACTATGTTATTTTGAATTAAACCTACTCCTATTCAAACCACTTTGTCTCCATAATGAGTCTCAGTTGATTAAACCTTCAAAAGTTCTCAATGAAAACTAAATCGGATTAGTAATACTAAAATTAATTTTTTCTTCATGTAAAAGGAATCTGTTTGTTGCAGGAAAACATGTTTATCACTTTAATGATAAACTAATAGAAAAAATTAAAACATGAAATTCTAACAAAAACTAAGTTCTACAAGAAATGTCAAAATAGAGATAGCTCTATGAAATAGAAACACCTCCAGACTGACATGGCGTTTCCAATCGTGTCCGCTAGACACCGCCACGGAATGCAGAAACATTGCCGGTTTAGAGCTAGCTCTAAAGTTACAGAATAGAGGTCCTGATAGGTGCTGGATTTTTCAATAATTTCGTTACTGTATTTTTAATTGTTATTATTATTATTATCAACTAAAAGCAAAACAAATGAAAGATTTCATGGAACATTGATTTTGATTGAAAGCTTCGCAATTTTGCTCTACAACATAACTTACAGTTGCGTTCACCAATAATTCCCGTTTTAATATTCACTTGCTACTGTTATTATGGGACAGAGGGAGTATATTTTTACGCTTGTAGTGCGGTTACAAGTCATCAAGTCACGCCTCCAAAGAAATTAGTGGAAGATGTCCATACAGATAAAGTAAAAAGATGAGACACTGGTGACTGTGGTTTCAAACTGAGGATCTCAAAATTCAGAGTACGATATATTATCGCGGTTATATTTATTATAAATAAATAATAACTGAGTAAATTTTCTGTAAATATTTATTAAAATAACGACGTTTCGACAACAAAAAGCTGCATTCTTCAGGTAAAATGTGAAGCAATAAATAATAAATAAATATGTAGTCAAGACTACCAGTTTAATGGGTCATCTTTCTTTTGGCAGAACGCATTTTAGGTAGAACGCATTATTAGGTGGACCGCATTCTCATATGGTATGTATATAAGGAATAAAAACTCGGCTGGTAACTGCGCTCCTCACCTCGCAAATATATAGATTATGTATTCCGTTCGTCGCTTCGCTCCTCACCTCTCTAATATATAGGTAATATACTTGGTTAAGTTATGTACTCGGTTCGTCGCTTCGCTCCTCACCACGCTAATATATAAGTTATATACTTATATAGATTATGTACTCGGTTCGTCGCTTCGCTCCTCACCTCGCTAATATATAGGTTATATACTTGGTTAAGTTATGTACTCGGCTCGTCGCTTCGCTCCTCGCCTCGCTAATACACAGGTTAAATACTTGGTTAAGTTATGTACTCGGCTCGTCGCTTCGCTCCTAGCCTCGCTAATACATAGGTTATATACTTGGTTAAGTTATGTACTCGGCTCGTCGCTTCGCTCCTCGCCTTGATAATACATAGGTTATATACTTGGTTAAGTTATGTACTCAGCTCGTCGCTTCGCTCCTCGCCTCGCTAATACACAGGTTAAATACTTGGTTAAGTTATGTACTCGGCTCGTCGCTTCGCTCCTAGCCTCGCTAATACATAGGTTATATACTTGGTTAAGTTATGTACTCGGCTCGTCGCTTCGCTCCTCGCCTTGATAATACATAGGTTATATACTTGGTTAAGTTATGTACTCGGCTCGTCGCTTCGCTCCTCGCCTCGCTAATACATAGGTTATATACTTGGTTAAGTTATGTACTCGGCTCGTCGCTTCGCTTCTCGCCTCGCTAATACATAGGTTATATACTTGGCTAAGTTATGTACTCGGCTCGTCGCTTCGCTCGTCGTCTCGCTAATACATAGGTTATATACTTGGTTAAGTTATGTACTCAGCTCGTCGCTTCGCTCCTCGCCTCGCTCATATGTAGGTTATATACTTGGTTAAGTTATGTATAACTAGTATTTTGTTAAATTTAAAAATACTGACCTTTTGATATATACTATTTGTTATACACCGATGCATACAGTTGCTGTTCGCAGCATCTTTATCCCAACTCCACGAAACAACATATTGGAGATAGAAAATAATTTTATATTTACTATTTATTGTATTGTAATATAATATTAAAAGAGTTATACAAAATAATAGCTTTAAACAAAAGAAAACTGAATAATTTGTAAAGTTGTTTGTATATGCTATAGTTGGCAACACTGACTCTGGAATGTGAAATTGCCGGGAAACGCCTCCATAAAATAAATATTAATTAGTGATGAAATATAAAATAAAATGAACTTTTATGTATACAATACGTAAATATAAGATGTATTTTAATATAATATGAACTGATTTGCGCAAAATTATAGCTATAAAGATGAAAAATGTAAACATAACCTAATATTTTAAGGGTTTAAGTAATACTACAGTTGGCATCACAGTTGGCGTCGAATTTCGATACCATAGCAACTGGGGGATTTCTAGGGAATTTAACTAAAATTTAAATAAGAAATGTCAATATTAATATAAAAATGTAAAATTTTAATATTTCTAAGCATTTTAAAGCATTTTCACCTTATAATTTTCTGAATAATTTTTTCTAAATTTTCAATTGATATATGTTAGAATATGGTACCATAAATAAATAGAATTCTATAAATTAGCATGTAGTTTCTCAGGTTTAACGAATTGGCAAGATAAGGGTAACATAGATCAAAGTTAACAAAAATAAACAGATAATTAAGAAAGAACAACAGTTAACCATGACTTATTAAGCTCAAAGCCTGTATTCAAATTAAGATTATTTCACGATTTTCTGATTTCAATAGCTTCTCTAATTAGTCTTCTCAGCCAGTTATTTTCTCTTACTAGAATCTTCGTGTTTTCAAAATCAATTCCATGTAATTCTTGAATGGCATGTTCAGCAACTGTTATTTTGTTATTCTGTTCTTCGGCAATTTTATTATACATATTCCCGGTCCCCCTATAGTTCCGTTAATTCGTTATTTGTCCTTTTTAACCAAATATCTCTTTTTTTTCTTAACACGTTGAGCCCCCACTGTATAATCATGTTTCTTCTATGGGACCAGCATTTTTATATTACGTTTATAATTTTAAAAATATTTTTTAGTTTACAGTATATTGTCTAAGACATTAAGAAAGAAGATTTCTAAACTTTACAAGCCGGTGAATCGGCTACTGCACATAAATTGTATTAAAATCGTGCCCACCGGTGCACACGCGGTTGCAAAGTAGGAAAGACGGCATGCCCACCGGTGGGCATGTGAGGCTCAACGTGTTAATATTTGCATAGTATTCTCACTTGAAAGTCGGGAGTTCGACATAAAACGATTAAAGGTCTTTCAATTATAGTTACAAAGGGACGCAAAATAAGATTCGCAATAAATAAAACTATAAGTAATGGTTATTGGTTTCATAGCGTTGTACGCCCCCATTCGTAGAGAAATAAATAAAATATCAATATTTGAATAATTTTAATTTGTTTATTTTGAAAATCCGTCCAAATCATAGTCAGACATCACATCTTCTTCATTAAAGGCCAGCTCAAGAACATTGTTGACACAAGTATGAAAATAAAAGAATTTTCCTTGGATCCAAAACTGAGAATTTTAGCGTTTATGATTACTATGCAGCCGATTTTCGATAGTCGTATTGAAAGGTTCTTATGTAGTTTTAGATTATAGGGGTTATTAAGTAAAAATATTATACACGCAGAATTAAATTCCTTGCCAGCTTTTTTTCTGCAAAATAAATATTGAAACAATGTTAGCCAATAAACTGTTTAAATGTCCATATGTCGTTTATCTATAACCACCTTTATTTGTATCATAATGTCAATAAACAAGCTCATGATAATATTTTGAGATAGCATTAGGGTATAATTAATTATTATCAATCATTTTATTTAATAGTTTTATTGACTATCCAATGAAAACATGAGAAGCGTCATTAGAAGTTCCATTTGTTAACCTATTATTTAAATATTCATTGTAATATCTAATAAAATATAAAGTAATCATTCGTGGACTTAACGCTTATATTGCCTCGAGCAGAAAATATACAGTTATTACAAATGATAGAAAATGAACAACTTAATAAAATTTATTTGATTTTATACTTGATAGACCTTGAATATCTTTTAAGTAATAAAAAAGAAATGCTAAAACTTCATTTTTGTTACATCAACTCTAGTAGAAACAATTA
Organism: Poecilus cupreus; assembly: GCA_963942605.1. Lineage (NCBI taxonomy): Eukaryota > Metazoa > Arthropoda > Insecta > Coleoptera > Carabidae > Poecilus > Poecilus cupreus. Next base: position 27,648,967 of record OZ012715.1, read on the forward strand.
TTATAATTATGAATCAATTCTCATTGCTCCGAGTTTTACTTTAATGAGATGAAACCATATTCCATATTTATCGTTTGCTTTTTAAAACATATAAAATATGTAGTTTTTGCAAATAGTAATAATGTCACTTCCCTTTGTGGGTAGGTCAATTACATTTTAATACATAGGGTTTCAAAAACCATCACGAATTAAACTGCGAATCATTCAAATAAAATTATCGTCACCTATACTCAATTTTCTTCTTTTTATACTTTAGTTTGATACCAAACTCGGCAAGATTTTGATAAACCACTATTAGAGAAATAATTGAGAATTATTTAACTTTCCTCATCGAGAGCTTTAATTGGATGTAAACTTCGTTTATTATATAGGTTGCTGTTTGTTTTGTTTTATGTTATGTCAAAACTACGTCACCTTGTGTTGCACTTACTACTGAAAGGACGTGTAATTTAATTCTTTATTTAGGTAACTAATTTATATTTGTGTATGTTTGATGTATTTTAATTATGTTTTGTACTTTATTTAGAATAAAATCACGTAGAATATAAAAACGATCTTAGATGGATATAGGTACCTACAACACGATGAAGTTTGAACAACAATTTAGTAATAACTTACAGGTGCTCTAATTTATCATTATACTCGATATGTTTTTAAAAATTATGGTTGAAAACGAAAGTTTTCTCGTGTATGCCGTATTTTCCTTCTTGAATATCTTAATTTTATACCGAGTACGATAGGGTTTTAACAACTAATACAAAAATAATTGAAAGTCGCTCAAATGTAATTTTTATTGCTTTGTACCCAACGTCAATTTTTAAGAACAGTGCAAATCAAAAGGGCTCTTTCTTAAAGACAAAAAACAAATTTTAATTAAAAAATTTAGATTGTATTTTTTTAAAAATCGTTCTAAAATTAATTCTATGTCAATTGTGCTCGGTCCGCTATTTCTTGTATCTCTTCATGGGACCGGCGAATCGACTACTGTACATAAATTGTAATAAAATCGTGCCTACCGGTGCACAAGCGGTACCAAAGTAGGAAAAGCGGGCCGGTGGTGCTGTAGAACAGTGCCCACCGGTGGGCATGCGGGGCTCAACGTGTTAAGAAGTAAATAAAATATATTGTTATTTTTATTTAATTCAAACAAAACACAGTTGAAAAATATTTTAATCCAACACAACACACGGAAAAACACTCAACGCGCATTACTTGGAGCATCTTTTATCTTTCTTGTACTCGCACATGTAATCGACAGAGGCATGTCTGTGAGAATGCTGTATCGAAATTAAGAAAACATGCGGTATTAAACTATTCATTGCAGATATATTGTCGTTAGGCTAGCCGCTAGCCTGAAGTTGGTTTTTATAGGGAGACGGAGGCAACTGGCATTGCATAAAGGTTATGGTGGTAGCTTGAATATACTTTTTTCAATTTAACACACTAAAAATATGCCACTGCCCATGTTGCCACCTGTTGTTGACCTGGACATGTGAAAAAAAAACAACAATTCTTAGAACACGAAAATAAGTTTTTATCAATAACTGCCAAATAATATACCCATTCAACCGTTGTTTATCAATTAATGATCTTCAGAGCCGGATTAATAAATTTTGGGGCCTAAAGCGGAATTATATATGAGGCCCCTAACTACTATATCAAGTTAATTAGATAGATAATGAAACTAAAGTATGATTATTAATATTTTAAATTTGTTACGGAACGAAACAAATTACAGTAACTCTAAATTATAGAATAAAATATAATAAAAACAACAATAAAGTTATAGAATAAAAAATAATAATATTTTAATAATAAATAATAATAACAAGAATATGAAGCGTCAAAGTTAGGATAGGACTTTTTTCTTGATTTTTTTTAGCAAACTTTTATATTATAATATCGTAATTTATCTCGTTACTACATTCTGCTTCTATATTTAGAATAGCTAATGTATCTATTCTTTCTTGAGTAATACTGGATCTTAAATAATTTTTCACGCGTTTCAAACAAGAAAAAGAACGCTCTGCAGATTTATTTGAAACCGGTATTGTTAAATAAATTTGTAATAAAGTTGCAGCATCGGGAAATGTTGATTTTAAATCCTTAAAATTATTTTTCTTTCATTGTATTTTTACTGACTTCTTTGCAAAATAACAAAAATTGAAACATCTCATTTTCTAATATATTAACATTTATATCATTACGATATATATCTTTTAATTTGTTAATTGATTCTAGTTGCTCTGTAATATCTTCAGTGAAAAAACATTTAAAGTTGTTATGCACCTCATAGTAACTTTCTAGTCTTCTATTTAATTCTGACATTAAATTGTCACAAACAACAAAATGAACGCACTTGTCATCGACGAAAAATAGAGGCTCCTATATTTTTCATCTATGATACAAACGTGTCTCACTACTTACTTAACTAGTGTGAGGATTAGGGAACTGCACTGATAATGCAGGCGTAGGCGCTTAAAACAGACATCTAGCATCTAGCTTCGTCTATTTGAAGTTTCAAAAATTTACAATAGATGTCTCTTTCTAAACGAAAAAATCTATAGGCGGATGAAAAAAGAGGGAATCGTTCCCGTTGTATATTCTTGATATTGTTTTTGTTTGGTCACAATATTCGTAAGAAAATTAAAAAAAAAATGGGTGCTCTGTACAATCCGGGGCCTCAGTAAAATCTGGGGCCTCAAGCGGCCGCTTTGTGCGCCTTATGGTTAATACGGCACTGATGATCTTTGTTATTTTTCTTAATGAAATAATATTGACAGTTCGATGAATTAATATTATTTATTCGTTATGTCAAATTTAAATCTTACCTGTCAAAAAAAAAATCAAAATTACTTTTAAGTAATTTTTTCCACATAAAAAGCCAAAAGACACTAGTTTTCTCATTTTTCATACTTTCATTTTCTTTTTAAGTTTAAATTGCAGCTGAATAATTGGTTTCAGGATTTTCCGCTAAATATCAAATAAATTTTGTTCCAACAGTACGTAGGCTAGTAATGGTTTCTACAATTTGATTATGTTGATAAACAAATAATTTTTGTATTTATTAGAGCAAAAATTCTACTTATCTTATAATTTCAAAGCAAATATTTGACGAAATGTTGTGAATAAAATATAGTATTCTACTCGCATGTAATGGCTATTACTCATTCGAATGATTTGCATCACGAGCGAAAGCATCATTCTCATGAGTAATAGCATGCATTATATGCTCTTTGATTAATATACTATTAAAAATGCATAATTTCATAATTTTATGAAAACCGGACAAATTAATAACTGACCCGGACCAAGAATCTTCAAACCGGTTTGTCCGGGTGCAAACCGGCTTGTCTGGGTGCAAACCGGCTTGTCCGGTGGCAACACTGCTACTGCCTCATTTGACTTCCCTGCATGACTAGCTGCCACTGGTGTTCTCTAATAAGAACCACTAAAAATGTTTACAAATATGGAAGTATAATCATATTATTTTATTTCAGCCAATCCACAGGAAGGCAAAGTTTTATGGCCGACATTTTGTTTTGAAATGGAGTATGAAACTTTCCTTACTGTACCAAATTATCTCTAACCCTTGTAGGGTATAAGCTGAAAGTTGTAATATACGAACGGATATAACAGGGATGAAAGGCTTTCTCTGTTATGTATAGAAGCCTGAAATAGACTTAGTGGATGTTTGTAAACTCAGGTTGTAATTATAATTAAATAATTAGGGTATTATACGCAACGTGTAATTATGTTAGGATAGTCAGAGACCGTAAATTGCTACAATGCGTAAACAAACTTAAGTGTGTAAAACATCGATATCTGCTTTTTCCTGAATGCTGTGGTAGACAAAAAATTTTAATAATTTTAAATTTGCATGGAAATTAAATATATGTCGGGATATTCAATACTCAATGCTTTAATGGAATTTTATTAGCATATAAAACAGCCGATGGAACTATTGATTCCAATTTAATATTCCATATTTACTCTGCAAAATTAAAATTTTAAATTTTATCTAAATTTGAGATGCCTTTTAAAATTATGATATAAATAGATGCCGATAGATGATTACGTATAAGTATGTGTGTTTATCCAACACCTCTCAATAAATGCTCTATAACTGTGGAGATTTTAAACAAGGATAGTAACAGATTACCCACTATTGGGTATAATTTTGAGAAAAGTCACTAGTGAGTAATTTTCTATTCATAACAATAATTACACACAACTCCTTGGTAACTACTTAGATTGACATTTTAATTTAGAAAATTTAAAGCATGTCACTGTCAAAAAATATTACTTTAATAAATTTTGCATTTATTAAGAGATGATAAATCATTATACTTCACACGTGGGTAAAGTGGAATTACCCGCCCAATAAAATTATCACACCGCTAAAATTTCTTTTGGGTAATTCCTTACTTTGTTCCAGTGTAAAGTAAATAACTATTTTACGATCACTACTGAAAATTACACTTACTTCATACTAAACAAAGCTTGAAAATGGTATATTTCGCATAGTCGTGTGGAATAGCGTGCGCAATTATTCCACACGCAAGTGTGACCAACTTACTAATAATATAATACTGTATGATATTAATATGTTAAGTATTATTACATTTATATATCATAAAAAATAATTATTATTTCAGAGTTAATATAAATATTGAAATTACAAAGAAAATACAATATCAATTTTTTAATAAAATATGTAATTAGTTTTTATATTACAATCTATAGATTTACAGTTGGTACCACTGCGCACATCTTCATGCTGTAATCATAAACTTCAAATAGTTTGAGTTTGAGATGTCATTTCTTGTTTTTGAAGAGTAAGAATTATTATTATTAAATCTTGACAAAAGTGTGATCGTAGAAAAAGTATAGTGCGCAACTCGTGCAGAATTACCTATTTCACGCTTGTGTGATTTCAGTACTCGACTTCGTCTCGTGATAAAACTCTCACTACTCGCGTGAAATAGATAGCTTTCTGCAGTTGTTGCACAATATACTATTTTTTTTTTTTTATAGATACATTTCAGTTGGGTTTTAATGAACTTCTAGAAGCAAAATGCGAACGACGTTTTATTCTTATATAGTACGGCAGTCAAAATAAAAACTTACTGAGTATCCGGATTCATAAATAAAGTAAATAAATATATCATCATGCCATTCACCCATTTTGGACGTTGCATATACTGTTTTCGCATATCACTAAACAGAAAACGTAAAAGAAAAACTAATTTTGATTTGTGAATGTATTTTAAAGTTGTATTCAAAGCGCTTCAATTATCAATTACAATTTAGTAATAAGTTGAAGCGTTGTAAAACTACCAATTTAAAGTATGAATTATAGGTACTTAGAATTACCACATAGTGGAAGTGTTATCTATTGAAAAAGTGATCGAGAATTCAGGTTAGATTAAATAAAATAATATCTGTTGCACAAACTATATACGTGGTTACCAATAAAATAACGGGATTGATGCTGTAAAATTATTATTCCCTATATACTTTTCCTCTATTACTACACCTCTCTAAGAGAATTTTCCATTGTTCAAAACAGTGCTGAAAGCCTTCTTCTGTGAGCTCGTTCATAATGCATGCCGCTTTTTTTCACAATTTCAACGGTCTGAAATATTTTTTCTTTTAATACAGATTTGACCTTGGGGAACAGGTAAAAGTCACATTGTGCCAGGTTAGGGGAATAAAGCGGATGGTCTAGCACTGGGATGTTATACTTGGCTAAAAACGAGCTTCTTTTTGTTCAACTGTAAGAATATTTGACACCAATTTGACACCAATTTCGCACACTCTTTTGGCATTTATAAATTCTCATGTAAAATTTTCCTTATGCATTCTTTGACAATTCCTACAGCTTCAGCAATCGCACAAATAGTTAACCGATGGTCAGATCGGATCAAATTACCGATTTTTTCAATATTTTGATCAGTTTTTGACGTCAAAGGGTTCTCGTACATCTTGAAAACACTTAGACCACTCAAATACCCGCACACAAGATGAAAATTTATTGGCATATACTTTTTTTTTCTAAAGAAGATCAATTGCAACAGCGAAAAGTTCACGAGAATTCGTGGCTCTGTTAAAACTCTTTATCATTTTTCCGGCAAAACAAAAAAAAATAGATTTTATGAAAACGATGACGGTCAGATGAATACATCTACAGACATGTAAAGAACGGCAATTGAAAGAGAAGTAGCATCAGTCCCGTTATTTTATTGCCACGCCTCGTAATTTATAAATCTTATTTTGATAAAAGTATAATTAGGATATATACTATTTGATGTTTCTGGCAGCAAAGAGAGAACATTAGGTATATCTGTATCCCACTAATTGTAAGTGGAAGTTCCCCACCTAGTAGTAAACTGTTATTTATTAGGGAATTAGTTATTAGAATGAATCAAGCGTTAAGCTTTTAGTTATTTTTTTTATTATTATTGGTTAGTTCGACACGGTTGATTGCTTCGTTTTAGTATAATTTAGGTATTTTCATTATATTTAATTTTGTTGTTGTTGGATTCAATCTTGACCTGACTGAGTTAGTTTACAAATTGTGTAATCTTGATTTTATCCCTCTTGTATTTACTGACGTAATTATCGAAATGGAAATATATATTTAGATATGTTTAAAATTACTCTAAGATTTAGGAGATTTATTTCTATTTAATTTTTTAGACTGTTCTTAGCATTAGAATTAGATATTTTTGACATGACGAGTCACCAACCTTAAAAATATAAATTATGTTGCACTATTACAACACTCGAATGAGTTATTAACGAATTATTTTGAGTACTGTAATAGCTTTATTGTAGATCCAAAATAGAAAAAATATTTTCTGAAAATTGGATCATTCGTTTGTATTAAAATAATATGATAACTGTTCATGTATAGAGCAATCTTGATTTAAGTATACATACTTTGAAATGTAAGTAAGTACTTTCAGAAGTAATAGGAATAACAGAGACGTAAGCATTATATGACAATACATATTGTACAGTTTTTAAATTTGCCTCCCAAGTGAAGACATCTTTTGGAGTAAAAGTGCGTCCTACAACGAAGTAGTTAAAAATTGGCTTCTCGGCCTTATAAAAAATTACGCTAAAGGAAGTAACCAAATATGGAATAAGATCTTAATATGGAATACCGCCATTTAACATTGCACAAATTATAGACGTTTATTAGTTAATCATAATCAGTCATACATTTCTGCTTAACTTAGTAACAGTCTTATGTTTTAAAAATTAATTAACACTACAATAATTGTTTAAAAGTCTAAATAACAATAATAGAAAGGGCGGTATTCTATATTAGGATCGTATTCCATACTTGGTTAGTTTCCCCTATTTATTAAATATTTTATTATCACTGACTTTTCTACTAGTTTATCCTTTTAATTGGAAGTTGCTAGATATATCTAAATTCATATTATTGCCTACAATTCGTTTTGTCAAAATTCTCTCCCTATTTCGCAATTCACCACAATTGCAAATTATAATTCTATACAATCCTGAAAATTGATAAATGATGTTCAATATGAAACTATAGAAGGGTTATGTTAAACACTGAAAATCTGTAGAAAATTATTTCCGACTATACCGGGTTATAACCATTATTTCAAGTTATTTCTTCTATAATAAAGTACAGAATGACACTCACTATGTATACAGCATTTTAGACTCCATTCATTAGGTAATATGATCCTTCACGGGATGGGGCTGCTGACGACAATAAATTAATTAGTAGGTATAGCATCCTGATTTACTGTGGAAAAGTATGTGTGACTACCATTTTGATTAATTTTTAGCAATAATATTAAAATTAATTATTTATTTCGAACTTTGTATTTGCTGGGTAATTTACGAGTTAATTAAAATTAATGCCAAGGGGTAAGTAGCTTCGTGGTAACGCATCGGACTGTGGATTGTAAGATTCTTAGTTCGAATCCCATGGTTGAAAGTTGCCTTCTGAACTGTAATTCCATGTCCATTAACAAGTTTGGGGTGCAAGACTTGGCGGCTGGTAAACGCACTTCAAGTCCAAAAATTTATCACTTATTCAGATCTGTGTAAGCAGAGTGCAACTCCCATAATGGATAAATGGCGTGAAGTTATATTTATTTATAATTATAATTCCCAGCAGCCTCAGTGGCTGAGCGTGTCTATAGGCAACGTCTAGTAATGCTCAAGCGACCTTGTCCGCCACCCCTGAGGTCGTGGGTTCGATTCCCTCCCGAAGCTTGGCTGTTTGTGATTGTCTTTTCAAATACTTGAATGTGAATGTAAATAAATGGTATTTGAGGTGACATAAGACTTTAAAAGTCGACACCAATATTACCTATTATATTATTAAAATTATCATTCATTTGACGGTTGGTAACCGCACTTCATACGCAAAAATATATCACTTACCGAAATCTGCGTAAGCAGAGTGCCACACCCATAATGGGTAAAAGGCGTGATGATATATTTATTTTATTTATTTATTTATCATTCCCAATCATTAATAAATATTATAGAGATAAAATCCTACGGCTAGTTTTTAATCAATCATGATGCAAACCACTTAAAAATTCAACCAAAGGGAACATTCTTAAAACCAATAAAAAGCTTCATTGTATGTTACGTGTTTGCTTTTTAACCAATCCGGTCATTATTATACTGAGAATAAAGCTCTAGTGATTATTCCCTGGAATAATCTCTGTGGCTTTTTTTGTTTTTGTTGACAAATGTCAGATGTCAGATAGTTATTATCAACACAAGTAAAAAATGAGCAAAAAAGATAGATCTAGTGGCGCGTCTGATGATGAAATAAAAAAATAATCTAATTAAATATAACTCGAGAGTTCGATAAAATTGGAAATAATTCTCTAGTATCTTTCTCAAAATTGTTGCCTTCGTGCCTATTGCCTGGCAACAAGTTTTCGAAAGATATGTCAAATTATTTTCAATTTATTCTCAGTCTCTTGTTATATTATTACTGAAAATTTTTTGATTAAAAAAAATCCAATCGAATTCCTGTATTTGTGATCACGTGTGCAAAAGTAACCAATCATGTTATAATTATCACTTGTTGCTAAGTAACATTTATTGACAGTTAATTTAATATTTGAATTGTTTATTTCAAAATCTCATTTTCATAGAAATCGAATGAAAATAATAATTATCGCAAAAAAATTCTCACCGAATATCCCATTGATAAGTACTCATAATTTTATCACAACTACCTTAAGAACCTTGCTTGAAGGTAACTGATAAAATTATTTCGAATTATCCATGGCCTAGGAATATTTTAGCTGATAAATCCCGTTACCCCGATAAAATCCCGCTACCTATAGTACAGCTTTCTTGTGGTGCGGTTCACGTCACTATCTTCTTTCTCACTTTTGCTGATTTTCAATAATGGGAGAAAGTGAGAAAGAAGATAGTGACGTGAACCGCACCACAAGAAAGCTGTACTATAGTAAACAAACAGTTATTTTTAATAACTGTCAGTATTTCAGTGTGACAGTTAATTAATATTTCAACTTTCAATTTGCGTTGTTTTTGGAATTTATCTCATCAAATACCACACGACCTCTCTCATTTTCGCAGATAAATTTTTATTTTTAAGCACTATTTTTTTTGCTTTTAAGCAAAATCCAAGGCAAAATCAATCAAGCAAACTGACATTAGATAAATCCCCTCATCTTTCGGAGTCGGGATTTACCATGTTTTATGTTTGTGGCTAAGCAAAAAAATTCGTGCAAAATAAAAATTTATCGATAAAATCAGAAGGTCTTGTGATATTACCCCCGAAAATAATTCTCCATACAGCGTTCTTTATCTGGTATAAACGGATCTTAATAGTTTCTTGCTTTATGAAGCTGTAAAACTTGGAAATCTCTTCCCGCAGCCCAATTGTCGGAGACCATTTTCATCGTACTACTATCCCATAAAAACAATTATTATCTGGGACAATCTGGTATACTGTTAATTTAAACTAAAGTTTATGTAATGGAATAAATTACTGTCGTATAACGAAAGCTAAAATCTCCAATGTTATTTCACAATTCATTTCGGTCATTTTCATCTTAGCGACTAATAAAATTTGTTCCCGTTTTGTCTTCCAAGATGACAAAATCTGTCTCAGAACATTACAGGTTTACTTCAGTAAACCTAAAAAATTATCTTGTTAATTTTTATAATTTTGAAACAGCACAACTTTCGGATATGATATAAATAAATCCCATTCTATCCTAATTTATAGGGATTGTTCTTCTATTCTTGTACGAATTTATTCCATTTTTGTCTGTTTTCCGCTAGTATTCTTGCTTGTTGTACTGTTTTTCCTTTATTGCTCAATATTTTCTTTATTGTGCTGTCCCAGGTATCTCTCGGTCTTCCACGATCTTTCTTCCATACTCTCCGTACTGGCCGATTATTATCCATTCTCTGCATATGTCTCCACCATTTCAACAGTCTCTGTTCGATGAATTCTAATATGGGTTTAATTGTAGTTCTTCTCTAATGCATTGGTTACGTATTCTGTCTCTCATAGTTACTCCCTTTACTCTGAGTAGATATTCCATCTCTAACGCCTGTACTTTGCTCTTTTATTCTTTTATAAGAAGCCATGATTCACATCGGTAAATTAAAATTGGTCTATATATGGTATTAAATATTGTCATTTTCGTCTTTATAGTTATCTCTTTTTTTCTAATAAAGCTATTTTCCATAGTATGGAATACTTTGACTATTTTTTTCTATTCTCTCGTTTATGTCAGTTTCTTGTGTACCGTTTTCGTAAATAATAACACCCAAATATTTAAACCTCCTTATTTGTTCTACAATTGGGAAAGTAATATATCATAGGTATACAGTTATTAGCTGTCAGGTCACGATCTTCTATGATGTTAATAGATGTGTCATCTGTCAGCTGAAGGATTCGAACTAAGTATTTCATGACCCACCGTGGAGTTATTTATCTCTAAATATGATATTGCTGCACAAAAATGTTTACTCTTTTAAAGGTAGCATAAGAAAAAAGAAATCATGAAAAATATCCCGGTCTCTTGAATCCGTTTCACTATTTATACTGTAGTATAATGTAGTTTGTGCGTGTGTGTGACTAGATGAACATGTGTCCGAATGTGCAAACATTGTGTTAAATAACCAAAATAGCTTTCAACAGTTCAACACATTATGTTATTTTAATTCTATAATTATAATTTACAATTTCAAATTATGTATTTTTAGGTAACAGTAATAGCGCGATAATATTTCCAACAAATATTTATTACTTTGATACATTTAGGCCCGGTATTATAAACGCTGGTTAAATAGCCGGTTAGCCAATATGCTACTAAATTTAATATGCTACTTAATATTTGTGTGGGTATTATAAAGCAAAATTTTATTTGATTACCTACTTATTAAATTAAATTTAGTTGGTAAGTTAGAATCCCTATCAGAAGTATACACATATTCCATGTAGATGGCGGCAGTGAAAATTATTATTTACTAATTAAAACTTACATAAAATATGATGAAATTAACTAAATGCAACAATTTGAAATAAAATAATACAAATATTTATTAAATCCATTACATTAATGTATGATCAATGAGTGTATGAAATCTGAAATTTGATATCATCATCAGTTACCGAAACCAGAATTATATTCATCAAATATATTTTCAGAAAAATGAAAAAAATAGAATGAGGTAAAACTTACAGTGAAAAATAAAAATTTAAATTACTAAAAATTGAAAAACAAAGAAACAGACGCAGTAGATATGCAGACTAAGACAAAAGTATGGGCAGATATAACCATAGAAGTGTCTAATTTCATTCAATATACTGTTCAGGACAAAGATATGGAATTTATTTAAAATTATTTTATGAAAATATTAAAATAATTTCAATAAAGCTGAAATCTAAGGAGAATGTAACTGGATATTATTTAATATGGGGCACGTAAAACATAGAATATATTTTTATTTAGGTAGAACTGGAGGAGATAATTTAAAAAGAAATAAAGAGATGAAAACCTATCAATTGTTGAAACGCTATCAATCGATGATACTGACATCATATTCGAAATACATATATGTAGATATCTACAAAATTTTGAAGATTTAAATATCTTTAATATTTAACAATTATTGTCTGCATTTATTATCTTCCATAAAGTATTTGTAGATCAAAAATATAAAATAACATTGAAATATACTTTTAATAGTCTACTAACTAAATTTAATAGCACCAAAACTGTCCTGCTTATTTAATAAGCTGATTTAGTAGGAGACTAAATTTATATTACCTTTATAATACACTTTTTGCAAATAGTAGGTTACTTAATTTATAAAATACGCTATTAAATTTTAACATTCGTTTATAATACCAGGCCTTAGTTGTTTTTCCGTCTATAATAAATAGAGATGGGTCAATTCTCGAAATTTAAAGATACGGAAAAATTCCCTGGAAATTCTCCTGAAATTTCCCAAGACATTTCAAATAAGAATAAAAATTTAATTCTTTTTCTTCATACTCATTGTTGGGAAAAACGTAACAAAATATTTTCCCGCAAATCGTGTCTGAAGGATTTTCTACGAATTTTCCCGAGGAAAAAACATATTCCCAAAAAGAATTTTTTGACATCACATCACTAATAACAAAGATATTATATCACCAAACATACTCATTTAATAACCCATGTTTTAATAGAGCAGTGCAATTCATGTTTTTAAGATAAGTGAATCTGAAATATAATATCAAAAGTTTCAAACGTCAAATTTCGTTAAATAAGCAAACACAAACATTTGTAAGAATCTTTTTTGTATAATTTTGAACTTAACAGTAGTAGTAAGCAGGAGGTAGAAAATGAGAAGAAAACGGTTGACAAATTCAAATTCAAATTATTGAAAACTAATGCAAAATTCTGTATATTTTTAAACTAAGTTTCATTATTTGAAAAAAGCTTAAAATAAGCTAATTGAAAAAATATCATAAAGAACTCATTTCATAACAGTAGATTGTTTTGTTCAAGGGTTCCCTGAAATAACAATTATGAAATTTATTTAGGTTAGAAAGGTTAGATTTTTGAAAATTTTGGCATTTACAACATGAGTTGTTCTTTATTCCAATTTTTTTTGTATTTAACAACGTTATTAACTAATAACTAATTATAGTACCGATTATAACTCGTCTATTTTAATTTTGTTTGTGTGTACTTAAAATAATATAATGTAAAATCATAATTATAACTTATAATCCATTTTATCATGTTTTACATAATATATTTATGTTCGTAAACAATAATAATTTATACCTCTATGATGTTATTAATTATTTATTGTTGAAGTTCGCATTATTTGCATTACATTTAATATAATGCATTAGCTTATAAACACATGGCAGAATGCATAAATTCTGATATAAATTTTGACGTAAAATAAAGCGATTATTAGTAAGCTGTTTTGCATGTCGAGTGAAAATACATATCGCTTGAATAAACAACTGCGTATAAACGAACTCACCGTTGTTGACTAACTCTATTTTTATTTATTTAATAATATTACAGATAAGTACATCAAATATCTATAAAATACCAAATAGTTTACCATTTTTGTTACAGCATTTTCGTCACAAATATTTTTAAAATATTTATTTACCGACATTAACAAAGCTACTTATTTATTTGAATATCAGTATAAATATAGGAATAAGGAACACTAATGTTGTATTTCTTTCTACAGTACGCTTTTTAATTTCATTTGTAAATACTGCTCAAGTTCTGAAAATGACATTTACGTATATCGCTTAACGCCTCTCATCACACCACCCGCATTTTATATCTGTTTTGTGGGTAATCTGTAACGCTCCCTAAGCTTCTAAACTTCTAAATAAACAGAAAACAAAATTTCTATCGCTTTTATTTGGAATATTGATTCAAAACAAAAAGCATAAAATGTCAACTGCTAGTTACTCATTCAAACTTGGGCAATTGTAAATAGTACCAGTTTCTACTTTTAGAGACAAAATACTTGCCATATTTACTTCTAATCGTAATCTATATGTAAAGTATTGATCGTTTATTTATAAATAAAAAAGAAAAATTTCAGTAAAAACAGTTACCTATTTAAAAAATATATTTTCGTACTTATCGGTTACTTACAAATATTGATCACTAATATAAAATCGATGGCACAAAAACAAATTTATAGTTTTTTTTTCCAGAATTAAAATAATAGCAATGATAATAATATATAAACTCGCTTTTTGCCCAATTTGGGTGTGGCAATCTGCTTTCCCAGAGATTTACAGCCATCCAGTGGCGGTCTCTAAAGATATTAGTGGAGGAGGAACCGCAAGGGCAAAGTTATATTGGCAACTGTTTTGTGATTTACAAACTGATAAAAATGTTTTCTTGGAACAAACAGATTCCTCTTAAGTGGAGAGAAAAATTGATTTTGAATAGTTCCAATCCGATTTCGTTTTCATTGAAAACTTTTGTAGGTTTAATAAATATTCTTGTATGAAAATTAATTTAGTTTTGAAGGAACATATCACAGTATTCAACTGAGACTCGTTATGGGGACGAAGTAGTTTGAATAAAAGTAGTATTAATTCAAAATAATATCGTTTTAAATAAACACGTTGTGTTAAAAATTAAAACGACTTCTTTTTCATTATTTTTAAAAACAAAATTTAAAATATATTCATATTCTTTCAATGCAGAAAAAAGAAGCTAAATACAATTTATATTAAAATTTAAATTATTTTGAATTGAATCTAATCATTTTGCAAGAAATAAAATTTTCTTCAATGAATGCATACAAAAGGAAAACCGAAAATTTTCTTGAAATAAAAAGTTATTTCTATAAGTGCAGTCCGATGCATTATCACGGATCTATTTACTCTATTTTTGCGAATTATCATTAAAGGAGTGCTATCCAATTTCCAATCCTTCGAAACTTTTCTAATGTTCATTTGTCAAATGTGCAACGATCTAAAATAGCTGAATTAGCAGGAATACGAACCAAAATTCTTTGTTACTTTGTTAGATTTGTTCGCTTCGCTCACGCTTTTAATAAAGGAACCCTAAGTCCGTAAAACTGTCGCCCAACAAACTCTAAGCACAGTACGAATTTTTAATGGAACGTTTTCATAAATATTTACTAATTTTGGTACATATCTCTGCTAAGTCGGCAATTTTAGATCGTTGCACATTAGACAAATGAACATTAGACAAGTTGGGATTGGAAATTGGATAGCACTCATTGAATTTTAGGCAGATGCATGCGCTCCCTCCTACTTCTTCTAAATAGTACATGTCAAATGGTAAATTTTATTTTTATTGATTTTGGGTGCCGTCGAATTGAGCTTGACAAACTAATCCGCTACGCGTGGCTACAATCGCCAGGAGAGGCGCCAAACTCTCTTAAGAGAGGAAACGTTAGATAAATACTGCGGCTAGCGCTAGTATAGGTATGACCTGAAGAAAGGTGATGACGAGCGCGGTACAGAGAGCGAAGACAGATCTCGCTCCCGCAAAACGCTTCACTAAATTTACATTATAAAACGATAATATTCTAATTCAGTTCGTTTACAACAATTACTTATTGTATTGAATATATGTTTTCATTATTCATTACAATATATTTTTCTTCACAGTTTGCACATACATTAATTACTTTATTTATTGTTATAAACAATGTAATTATTGTTGAAAAAAAATTGAAGTGCGAACCATAGATATGCATTTCCAAAAATCTATAAACAAAAGTGCATTTGTTTATAACAATTCCTTCAATCAAACGAATGGAATTACGTTTGCACTGTATTAGACGGTAACACCCCACACTCTGTCTAAAAAAACGCAGTTAGTTATAAAAAATAAAAAATATATATTTGAAATTTTTTAATTGAACCGTGAGAATTTAAAACGTCCATTTTGTATAAAATAATTTGTTTGTGAAAATTGCTGTTTCAATTATTAACAGATATTTGTCAGTAATAAAAAATAAAAGAGCATCCAGTATAATACATCACATAATAACAAATAAATGATATCTATTGAATATTTCAGTTACAGATGATTATTTTCCAAATTAGATACCTGCCGTAATTCATTCAATTGTTAGATATACTCGTACTTTATTAAGTGTTTTCTGCACAATGAGATGTTGAGATATTTATAACCCTGGCAGACTACGACGCAGATAATCGATTTTGTAGCACAGGCATACAGTGAAGTAGAGGATACAACCTAACCTACAGCGCTGTACAAATATCCTGCATCCTCTTTGTCCTTTATGTTCTACGTCACATTATGTAACATATGTCAAACGGTATACGAGTTATGTTCTATTCAAGAGAAAAGTACTTGTGTAATGCACTGCTTTTTATTTTTATCCGGGGTCACATTACAATCTCGATAACCGTAAATGCTTACGACTGCGGTTATATTGCACAAAAGCTGTCACATTTATTAAACCATTCCACTGGTTTTATCATACATTCATAATGCATAAGTCGCTAGTTATGAGTAAAATAAAAATAGACAAAATAAATATATCATTGTAACAAGTCTAAGTCAGCACATTACAGTACACGCAGTAATACAGTACTTGCATCAAGGTCACAAACTTATTGTGCGAACCTGTTCCTGGTCAACCAGCCAAAATTTATACATGGAGTCTTACGGGGTAGGTATTCATGTTTAGTTTTGTAAAAATATCTGTTATTCGTATTCTACGGAGTTATGGAGTTGATTAGGGTAAGATTATACTGGTTACATAAAATTCTCCTTAATATAAAGCAATTTAAAAAAAAACCTATATTAAGTGTAGTATCGTAAATGTTGATAAAAACAATTTATAAAACTGTAATATTCCTATTAGGAATTAACCTCAATTTGAATAGTTTTAAAAACTAAAAAGTAAGTACATTTTGTTTGCACTAAATAAATTGGAAAAATATTTGCTTATTACAAAAAAAAAAAACCAATTTAAGTAATTTTCGAAATTCGAACCCGTTTCAACCCCCAGAACAATTGAAAAGAAGGAAAATTATTTTAGTCAAATTCTTGGAGTTACTAAATAGTTTTCAATTGTTATGAAGGGTTTCGACGATTGACAACATCATTATTCTAAGACTAGCTAATATTTTCGCCAATAGTTTTCACAATATGACTTTGATGTTGAAGTGCTGCTGTTTAATTTATAATCTGACAACATCATTTTCTATGATGATAATTTTTATAATTTACATTGTTAACTTTGTCTTACCCTGAAGAAGCTGCAAGTGGCAGCGAAACATTGGTTTTGCCAATAAAATAATTTTACCTTATGACTGCATCCATGCGTATTTTCCTGTTCGTGATCATTTTCCAGTCGCTTAATTATTACACTAGCTAATATGTATGTTAGGGTGGTAGTAATAAAGTAGTTCGACAGTAAGTTGAGAGAGAAAGTTGATTATTGAGAATGCAGACTTTTTTTTCTGTTTACTTCCAGTCTCGATAGGACCCCTTATTTTCTGCCCTCTTAAGAGGGTTAAATCATAACGCCATTTACCCATTTCTGGGTGTGGCACACCGCTCCAAGCAGATCTCGGTATTATGATATATTTTTGCGCGTGAAGTGCGGTTAGCAACCTGGATAATTTTAAATTTGTCGGCTGTGAGGCTCGAGCTAAAGATTTTATCCACAGTCCATTGCGTTACCACCAATGACCTAATATAAATTAGACGCCGCATAACTGTGAAGCAGGCACTTCCTGAAGTGCAGTAGTTAGGAGAATGCAGCCTGAAGGTTTTGCACGTTGTGCGCACTGCACTTTTAAACTAGCATTGAGTATATAAGTAGACAACACGCATTGTAGCCAGGCTGGACGAGCTGTTCTCCACATCGTTCCTGCTCTGTAGTGTCTGCTTCAAAACAATCTCTACATAGACAGTGCTATGCGGCGTCTAGTTTATATTACGTCATTGGTTACCACGGAGCTATTTACCCCATTTCTGAGAAATACATTTTTCGCTCCAATAAAATATTTATCAAAATATAAAAGAAAATTACACTTATTAGTGAAACAAATTACCTCTATCAAATGTATATGTTTTCTCCTTAAAATGTCCTTGATATTTCACTGTAATGCAAAGCGCTTCCAATTTCGCATGACAAAATGATGTCCTTTTAATCGAATTCGTATAACATGCCTTCATTATACGATGCGTCATACTCTCTTTTCACCTCCCGCACAAATATGTATGGGTACTATTGTGAGGGGTAAAAACTATCGATTTAGGGTCCTTAGAATATAATTTTACTATTTTCATGATGACTTCTGTTTGAGTGACGATTTTTTCGTCCATGATAATTAAGAATCCAATGACGATTTTTTTTTTTTGAAATTTTATGTTTGAATTAAACTTGAGCGTTCAAGTAACAAAATGATTAGATTTTGGTAGCAATTCGTCAATTGGAAGTGATAGTTAACTTGAAGGCATGTAAGCTTATTATTTATTATTATTATTATTATTAATATGGGGTAAATAGCTCCGTGGTAACTTATCGGACTGTGGATCGTAATTTAAATTTACCCCTATGGTTCCCCATCCACTAACAACTTTGGGGCTATGACTTGACGGCTGGTGACTGCATTTCATACGCAAAAATATATTATCTACCGAGATCTGCATAAGTAGAGTGCCACACCAATAATGGGTAAAAGGCGTGATGATATATATATATATATTTATTTTATTTTTAATATTATTAATTTTACCGTTTAAAAATTATTATTAGGTATTTAATTTTTTAGTTAGTTTAGCAAGTTATGTGTTGTATTTAATTTTACATTTTTAACATTGTACAAAATAGATACATACATACACAAAAAAAATCCATGGAAAAAAGAGTACTAGAAGAAGATGACTACTTCCGTTTATATGTGTTACGAGGAAAGTCCGAAATCGGATAATGTAGATATTCCTACGGGATAAGGTTATGATTATCTAAAATATATGGATAAAGTTCAATAAAATATATAAAACTCTGTGTTTCACGACTTTATCCGGATAATATTTTGAAATAATTTTATAATTAGATAATATT
Organism: Poecilus cupreus; assembly: GCA_963942605.1. Taxonomy (NCBI): domain Eukaryota; kingdom Metazoa; phylum Arthropoda; class Insecta; order Coleoptera; family Carabidae; genus Poecilus; species Poecilus cupreus. The sequence goes on from OZ012715.1 coordinate 27,668,092, forward strand.
GTCTTATGGAACTCGTAAAAAAATGATTTAGTCTATGTGTGATCACTAGAGAGCGGATTATATGCACCAAGAAACTGAATTTTATGCGCATATACATGCACTGATTTTTTAGGGAAAATGCACTCACTATGACAATATATGCAGCAAAATATACAAAAAAAAATTTTTAAATTATTAAATAGAAAGTATAAATAAAGGCTTTATGAATTTTATTGCACAAAACAGTCTTAATTCTGTTTCGCAATTAAGAAATATATTACTAGTATACACAAACTAAGTCCAGAAACTTAAACATAATTACATTAACAAATTTTTCAAAATTTTTTAAAAGTAAAGTGAAATTGTACCTACTTTTACCAGCATTCGTATATACAGTAAATACTTAGCGTTGCTGTTACAGGGATTTCCCTAAAAATATTACAGTTTATTGGTTTCGTGCATTTGTTTATTTTATTGTTTATTGCTTCTTTCGTTGTATTCTTATATTTAATGCGGTCTCCTCCAATATTTAGGAAATGTCAATGTACATTACTAGAAAATATTACTTAAAAATATTAAAATATGCATTTACTAATTAGCATTAATTAACTCTAAACAATGTATTTTATTTCAAGATATAGTCAAAAATTAATATAATCCTCTCTCTAACTGAACAAATAATTGAAATTTCAAGTGTGAATTGCGTTTGGCTAACTAACGTAATTATGTAAACAGTTATTGTATATGTACATTGTACATGTATCGAAACTCCTTTCATAACGTTATAGTACATGAAAATATCTAAAATCTTGAATGTAAAATAACTCTTGAGACAATATATCAGTTTCAACGACGATATTCTATTTAAATACACAGTCAAAAATGTCCATATTAAACATATGGATAAACCTTGAAAATCGTTTAGTTACAGCTTGTTATATCTCAATAATGAAAGTGTATCATATGTGCTGTTTGATAATTAACAGTTGGAAGTTTCGGGAGTTCATTGGTAATCGAATATTAGAAGGAAAAACTGATGAAATCCCAAATTAATGTGACTGGATTTTGCAGCAGTGAGTGCTTTGCCATTTCCAAGAACCTTAATGTGTTAGCAAGATTGTTTGGGAGTTACACCAGTTTAGTGTTCTCACAAGAACTGTTTTCGAACAACTCTCTTCGGTGATGTGCATTTTAGTGGTGATTCATTAAGCTCTGAGTGCCGTTTCATCCGGATAGCTGGATGTTCCACTTGATATATCCTCTCAGCTTGGAAATAGTAAACATTTAGAGGTTTTACTAAAGTCATGGCTATTTCGAAAGGTCGCTACGAAATGTAATTTTTTTATTTGTAAAGTATAATATTGTTCTCTTTATTTAACTCTTCATTTAACATTTATAATAAAATTTTGAGCATATAAATATACAGGGTGTTATGGTATGCTCTGGCCAAACTTTACGGAAAGTTTCTTAATAATGATAAAAAGTCCTAATCCATTTTTCTCTCTAGTTTTCTAAAAAAATAATGTATTATTTTGATTTTGAGACCCACTGAAATAATTACAGGGTTTACATGCAGTTTTGAAACCGTTTTCAAATCTTTTTAAGTTTTGAAAACTCCATGTGTACAGTGTCAAAACCGTTTTGAGTTAACTCAAACCAAAACTAAAATTCATGGGTTTGACTTCAAAATTGGTTTGAAAACAACTCATGTAAACACGTAAAATACAGTTTCGACTTAGAGATTACGCATGCGTACTTTGGAACACAAATATTATACAGACAACAATTAGAATAGCATTAGTAACGCAGCTTCAGTAAACACATTCTAATAAATATTACGTTATTAAAAGATTATTATAGGTACATATTTTATACACAAGTAATACTGAGAGGTTATGTTTTACATTCCGATCTGTCATTCATATCAACCAAATGCGCATGCGAAGTTTTAAAATCTATTTTTACACATGTTTTGGAACTATATGTAAACAGTTTCCTATATTTTTGACTGAAAACTGAAATCATTTTCAAATCTGTATACTATTAGAAATTTTAAGCTACAATACTTAGATACAATAAAATGGCAGAATAAATTAGAAATGACATGTGACCCTGCGGTGTGTCTAACGTTTGATATATTTTCGGTCTGCATTTCGAGCATTGGCGTTGCTCTTACTATAAACATAGTGCATATTTACGTATACTTCAATTGAAAATTGGCGCATTTTTTCAAATTAAAAAGTAAAGCAACATTCAACTGTACACAATTAAGTTTTCAGATTGACTGAATGTCAAAATGTCAAAATACAGATTGTTCGGAGTTACTGGGAAACAATTAGTTTGTATTAATGTACAGTTTGTGAAAATGAAAAAAAGAATTATTTCAGCAGTTCTCAAAATTTGTAGTAAATTTTATGAAAAAAAATTCCAGAAAATCGAAAAATGACTGAGGAACGTTTTGTTACATTTTTCATTATAAATCTATCCTTAATGTTTGGCCAAAGCATTCTCTAACCGTATATAATGTGGCAGTTTTAAAAAAATAGTGGTAGTGTTTGGTTTATTTAGTCCAATTTTGGATAAAGGCCTCCTCTTTATCTCTCCAAAGAACCCTGTTTCTAGCTTTAGTACTCCATGTTTCCCTGCTATTTTTCTAATTTCGTCGCCCCACCTTACATTCGGCCTTAGTCTTCGTCTTCTTTCGTTAAGCGGGGTTCATTTCGTATTCCTTTTTCTACATCGGTTTCCCGGCATCCGTGATAAGTAGCCTGCACATTTTGAGAATTGGATTTATTTTTTTACGAACTCCTTAAATCTTCATTTTTTTATTTTATCTTATCAGTTAGATTTAAGTTATACATTCCATATTTCTTTGTACGATTTGCAGCGTCTTGTTCTATTTCTTTGTTGTTACTCATGTTTGGCAATCATATGAGGCAGGGCATTACACAGGAATCAAAAACTTTCTGAAGTAAAAAGTCACATAACATACAAGTAATAAGAATTTGTAAGATATGAACTTACATTGATTACACGGACCCACAAAAAAATTGTTTTGGAACTGCTGTAGAGACAACTATATCCTTATGTAATTTTCGTCTCTGAATCCAAATCCTAGGCAAAAAAAATCGTGCACCACCAAAATCATCCCCTAACGCAAAAAAAAACACCCCCTCATAGAAAAGTGACTTATCGCTCTACAAATAATCTTAAATCGAATTAAATATTCAAGCACAAAACGCATAAACACGTAGTTAACACTATTTTTCATTGAGAACCACCCCCCTGAGTGCGTAAAAACTACCCCTAACACAACAGGAAACTAAAAAAAATAATGCAGTGATTACAAAAAAATCTTAAGATGCCCAGTTTTATTCGAAAGAGTGAGTAATTGTATTAGTCTCGATGAAATTCGCAAAATTTACCCTCATAGAATGGCGGAAACCACTCCTATATTAAAATTTCAAAGAAAATGGCAGAAAATCATGTCAACGTGATTTCTATTTCAATACAAATTCAAATTGGATACAAATCTGCAGCACTTAAGCTTAATTATAAATACTTGCGTAGCCCCAACTTTATTCAGTGACACCCCCACAAGGAAGAGTGAAAACTACCCCTCGTACATACATGGCGCAACTTGGAAAAACTGCAGTGAATGTAATAAAAGCTTTCAAAGTCTCAGTTTCTTATAAGTGAGCAACTTACATTAGTCTTGATGCGATGGTCTAAAACTACTCCTATAGAGTGGCGAAAACCATCCCTAAATTTAAATTTGAGAGAATACCAGTGAAAAAAATTTGTCATCGAGATTTCTATTTTAATCAATGCTAAAATTGGCTAAAGATTTGCAGCACTGCAGTTTTGAGGTGAATAATTTCATTGCACCAAAGTCATTCAGTGACATCCCCATGAGAGGGTGAAAATTACTCCTCACACAACGCGAAATTCAAAAAATAGTTGCAGTATCTTTTAGACTATTCGTGGAGTATTAATCCACTTTTACCCTGTTAAAGGGGGTGTTTTGTAGTGCTAGGGGTTGATTTTGGGACGTAGACATTTACAAAGGGATATAGTTGTGTCGATAGTAGTTACAAAACTTTTTTTATTTTTTGTGGGGCTGTGATATGGAGTAAATAGCTTTTCGGTAACATATTGGACTGTAAATCATAAGATCATTAGTTCGAATACCATTGCCGACAGCAGATATTTGTTCCGCTTCAAATAACATATTTGACGACTGGCAACCGCACCGCGCATTTAAATATATCAATTGACGAAATCTGCGGAAGCCACACTCAAAATATGTATAAATGACTTAATAATGTATTTATTTATTTTTAATTATATTTATTTGTTTTTAAACTATCACAACCTTTATAAATGGACGCGACTTCGACAGATTCTCAATAAATGATAGTACAGTATTTAATATCCACTGACGAAAAATTTAATTAGCTCTACAATAAAATTAACGCACACAATTATGCGTACGGAGCAAACAAAATATTTAATTCCATATTGGCAGTCACCCTTATTAATTCCGGCACGATTTTCAGCAGCATTTCTTCGTAAAGTTGGAATCCTTCAAATTCATGCTGGAGATAGAGAGGTAAAAGTATACTTGAACATTTTAATGACTGTTACGAGCAAGTTGATCGACTGAAAATCGCTGTCGAATTTTGTACTGTGTATTCATTCTGAAAATCAATAGAATAACTTCGCTTTGTTTACGAGTTAGTACCAAATTCTCTCGCTAACGTAAATGGATTATAATAGAGAATATATTTAGGGAAATTCAGTAGAGCTCTCAATTAAAGAAATAAAAATAAAATATGTAATCATGCCATTTACCCATTTGGGAGTAGTAGGTGATATATTTTACGCGCGAAATTCGTATATCGTCTGTCAAGTATAACGGTTGCCAAAGATGTAAGTGGAAGGGAAACTACAGGAGTAAAATTTAAAGTGTCAACTGCCGGTTTCAGAATAGATCTTATAATCCTAAGTGAGAAATAATATAAAAATTTGAAACAATATATTTTTATATCTACCAATACATATTCATACCTTATAACAAAGTTATAATTTTCTGTTTCAGTAATTTTGTGTTTAAATTTACAGAGAAGTTTATCGAAAAGATTATCTGAAAAACTGTTATAAATCGGTATCTATTTAATGTTGGGTATTAGAATATAGTATTTGGTTAGATAAGCATATATTCGATATAATATAGGTTATATTTATCAGATAGAAAATAAAATAAATATTTCATCACGCCTTTTACCCATTATGGGTGTGGCACTCTGCTTCCGCAGATCTCGGTAGGTGATATATTTTTTGCGTATGAAGTGCGGCTACCAGCCGTAAATCATAGCCCCCAAAGGTTAGTGGAGGGGGAACCACAGGGGCAAATTTAAATTTGTAACTGTCGGCAGTGGGATTCGAACTGAGGATCTCACGATCCATAGTCCGATACGTTACCACGGAGCTATTTACCCCATATTTATCAGATAGGATATCCCATTAAAATGAAATTCAGATAAATATAGGATGTTTCTTTTAAAACAACCAGCGCCTTTTAGGGCGAACTAATGACTTTAGAGAAAAATGTTATATACAAAAAAATGACCAGGAAAAAGGGCTCTATTTAATAAAAATAACAAACAGAATATTAAACCAGTGCTTCTCAAACGACAGAATAAAATTTTTAAATAGTGACCTATATAATTTTTTACTCTATTAGATAGAGAATTTTATTCTGATTTCAACGATATAAATATGATATGAGGTTATATAACATGTATTTTGAGAAAAATGGTATTAAAAGTCATAAATAATTTTACAATATTAAAGTAGGCTATGTAATAAACAAATGCAAACAGATGATACTGGTGACAGATAGTTTTGTTACTTACGTTAATAAGTGTTTGTTTTCGTAATTGTTTAATTACTTATTAATAATTAATGGCTTTGCAGTTGCAAGCATTGACAAATTTAGACTATTTTAATCTTGCTGTTATGTATGGAGAGTGTGGAAGAAATTAAAATTCAACAATACAAAGATTTTGATGGCTTCATCCCTAAAAAGTGCAACCCACTCGTGAATCTTTCGAAATTCCCAAACTATTGGGTCATTTCATAAGTTGAAATGGGAAGGTCAACCCAGAATAATTAATGAAGATTTTGAAATTGCTTTGCTAGCAATTTTTGCTGCTAATTCCAATGCATCCACTAGAGAGGCAGCACAAAGTGTTTCAAATTGGAAACAAGTCAATAGGAAATTTGTTATTAATTTCTTAGTAAAACACGTTATTTTAGATATAAGAAGATTGCGACCTAGGCAATAATCGTATTTATAGTTGTTTATTGCATAGCCTATTTCAATATTGTAAAATTATTTCTGATTTTAAATACCATTTTTCTCAAAATAAATGTTATACAATCTCATATCTTATTTATATCGTTGAAATCAGAAAAAAATTCTCTATCTAATGGACTAAAAATTTATATAGGTTACTATTTTCAAAAGTATAATTTTATTCCATCGTTTGAGAACCACTGGTTTAATTTTCTGTTTGTTATTTCTATTAAATAGGGCCCTTTTTCCTGATCATTTTTTGTATATAACTATTTTCGCCCAAAAAAGTGCTGGTTGTTTTAAAGGAAACACCCTGTATAATAATATGAAAACCGAGTACACGGACAAATTTAATAGACGTAAGAAAATTCCATCGCCGTTCTCAAGGGAAGTTTTCGTAATAACAATTTTCATAAATAATGAATATTGCACATATTAGAGGAACAGTTATTACTGGAATAATTGCTTCTAGAATGCTAGGACGGCTTTTTATGAAACCGACTCGAGTCAGGTGAACGTATTTATAATCCCTTACCCCATTGCCACGTGCCTGGATTTTTCCTCTTCATTTATAGTGATAGTCTGAGATCTAAGCGATAATCTTTAAATTTATTTACCACATCCACGGAACTAAAGTATTAAAGAAAATTATGTGCGATAAAGAATACCATCAGGTTTTTCTTTGCTAATTCATTGGTTTGATTGTGCAGTTTAGTGCAGTTTTAATGGGCCGATAAACGAATTTTTTTATTTATTTTTTTAAATAAAACTTTATTAGAATATGACGATCAGTGAAAACCCGATGTGAAAATTCCATATATGATAGTAGATATTATATATTTTTTAATGTAAAAATAATATTTTCCTACATATTAATTTACAACAATTAAACTTAATATAAATAAAGATAAAATTAATTTGGCAACTTTAGAGTATTTTACTTGATATTCGAGTAAAGAACATACGAAAGTTTGAGAACAGTGGCGCTAGTAGTGATGTAACTTAACCTCAGCACACAATTTTATTCAATAGTTTTTCAACACAGCACTATAAAACCGTGAAATTATAAAACAAGTAATAGAAGCCCAACAAATATAATCTTAAATACCAACAAACAAAACAAATGAAATGACATTTCGTTGTTCTATTTTAGCCCACAATAGGCGTTGGGCGCAACAGCAGACGCGGGATTTGCACATTTATATTTCTGGTCAATAGAACCATTGCGAGTACTCGTGACGTAAAAATATGTTCAATTCGTTATATCGCTTTACTGTAGAATATTTAAAATGAAATAAATACTTTACTACTAATTATTCCGTTAGTGTTACACGATTTTCATAAAAAATTGTCATATTTCGTTTATAGTTTATGCGTTCATTAAAATGAATGCATACAGTGATAGTGAGTGGATAAACTGTCAGTTTTAGGAGAAGCAGGGCAAAATTCACTATTGTTACAACATTTGTATGTAGACCGTTTTCCCCAACGACGCCATCCCAATAATTGTTTATTTGTGTGGATTAACCAACGCCTTCGAGACACTGGTTCTTTTCGAACTAATCGTAGAAGAGGCGGTGGCAACCAAAGGCAACATATTCCGTAGAAAATTCTGTGCACAGAATTTTGGGAGATAACAATTACCGTCCATTTCATTTTTAACGATTTCATGGGTTAACAGAATCTGATAATCATCGCCGTGTAACATTTTGCGAATAGCTTTTAAATCTTTTAAATAACTTACATCTTTTACACGAAAGGGAATCCATAATTATCACAATTCTCACTATTGAAGTCAAAATAATCCAAATATTGTTGTAAGAGGTAGTTTCCTCCAGCATCGGTTTTCAATAAATGTTAGGGCTGGTATTTTTAATACACTCTTCAACCAATATTTTTTAATTTTATTTTTTGAAAATGGACTTTTATATATGAATATTTTTCGTGTTTTCATCTATATAGTAATATAATTAAGCCTGTAATTAATTACTAAAGATTCTTTGTAAAACCGTGTAACGTCGTAGTGACTGATGAGAGAACAGCGCTGAAATAAATAATAATTCTGAATTTTTGTTGCTGTTGTTTTCACAACTTGGCACAAAGCAATACTTTATAACCATAATTGTAATTTTAACGAGAATTTAAGATTTCAACAAATGAAAACAACAATACAACTGACAGAATACAACACTCATCGCCAAAATGTCGGTCTGACGTCACACGAAAGTAATGTAGTTTTAATAATTAATTACATGCGTAATATTTACTTTTTAAATAAAGTGTTATATTTTTAGACATTGTTTTCAAGCGTATTATTGAAAATTTGTTCCAGATATACTTAATTTTAAGGTGGTTCAAGAGCCTATTTAAATGTTCTTGGGCCCTACATACTACCAAATAGGATGAATGATGACAATTATTTATTATTTCTACAATATAATCTTCCGGGGTTATTAGAGGATACACCTCTAAATGTACAACAGCGGGCATGGTTACAACATGATGGTGGGCCACCACATTTTGCTTGAAATGTGCGAGAGCATTTAAATCAAGTTTTTGAGAACAAGTGGATTGGTGGCAGTGGTTCGGTAGCTTGGCCTGCTAGAAGTCGTGATCTAATTCCACTGGATTTACGATAATCAAAATGAGCCGGAAAATGTGGAAGAACTAAGGCAGCGAATAGAGAATTATACTGAAGAAATAAAACAATAAAATTTCTGTCAATATTCAAAATGGGGTAAATAGCACTAGGCTCTATGGTAACACATCGGACTGTGGGTCATGAGATCCTCAATTTTAATCCCAGAGCCGACAGTTACCATTTTAACTTTACCTCTGTAGTTCCCCCATCCTCTAACATCTTTGGGGTACGTGACTTGACGGTTGAGATCTGTGAAAGCAGAATGCCACACCAAAAGTTAGTTAAATGCGTGAAGATATATTAGATTATTTATTATTTCCAAAATTTTCTATTCTACTTTGGTATGCTTCAAATAAGAGTTGCAGTATTTAATAAAATAATTATGAAACATTTCATAGCGTTTAAAAAATTAATATACCCAACCACAAACTGTCGGTGTAATATTTTACAGTATGCCATTCTTAAAAAACTTAAATATGTTTTGAATATTATTATTATTAGTACTAAAAACAAGTTGCATAATTTTGTGAACTAAATAATCGACTGTTATGAAATAAGTTCTTTATATTATTTTTTCTATTTTGCGCCTTTATGCTCTTTTTACATAAAAAAAAGTATTTTTATACTTCAGTAAATTTTGTGTTCGTTATATTGGTGAGACGTTTGAAAATTTAATTGTTTAAATTTAAAATTGTAAACTTGCAAAGTAAAAATGAGATTGACATTTGATATTTTTAATACTGTTATACCAGCAGACTCACCAATCTGAAAAATATAAATTGTACTGCACTATTACAACACTGTAATAGTTTTATTATAGATGCGAAATAGAAAAACACTAATCTTGTTTAATTATTTCCGAAAATAAATTATTAACTACGCCATTATTTATTTTTTATTAAGTTTAGAAAATTCTCTTGTGTATCAAGCAATAATTAATATATTTGGAATATTTTAAAATATTTTTTAAATCCCATGGAATTAATTTAGGAAATAAAACTGTAATACAACTTTTTCAAATACTTGCTGGGTTTCTTATATTTTGTTATTTGTTTGTGATGATCAAACTATAAAAACGGAAGCAAATGTTAAATTACAAAAATAAAATTAATTAATTTGTGCAAAATACAAGGTGTTCCATTGAAGAGCTATACTATTGTTATCACGAGAAGTATAAGAGATACGAAGTTCGTTAAATTAGCAAAAAATTTCTAAATTATATGACTATACAGCACTCTCATTTGTATCATTAAATTGTAATAATAACAATTCTTATTTGCATTTTCTCAACATTTTTATTATGTAGTATTAATAAGTGTGTTATATCGTTGTATTCAGAAAAGAATACTGAATCGAATAAGCTAATAAAAAAGGTATGTTCTAATTTAAAATAAAAAGTTGGGTCCCATAGTTTGAGAACCACTCGTTATTAAAAAAATAGTTTCGTTCATTTTAATAGTCACATAATTTAGAAATAGTTTGCTAATTTAACGAACTTTGTATCTCTTATAATTCTCAAGATACTTCTAACAATAGTGTAGCACTTAAATGAAACATTCTGTATAGTCAAATATTATATTGGAAAAGCACTGAGAGTACAACTTAGTGATCTAATTCCTATTTTGTAATATATGATTACCCTTAACCTATAAACATAAATGTCCTGTTGTTTGTAGCGCCATTATCTGCGGAAAATCCAAAGGTAAATTTAGGACCAGGATCAACTTGAAATCCCTTGAAATATAGTTCTGTTGAGGTGTGCCACGCTCACGCAACACGTAACGGAATTCGAGGACTAGCAGAATTTTATTATTAGAGGAATGTAAATTGTGAAATGTGGTGAATACCGCCTAATTGAAATGTTCGTGGATACCCGTAATAGTTCTAAATACTTTCACAAGCAGAGCTCGTTTTATTACTGCAATTAAAACAAGTGCAGGGTCTATAAAGCGGAGTATTCGTGGCCGCTAATGTTCTATAATCTATAAAGTGCTGTAAAAATTAAATTCACCGTTGCGACGAAGACTACGATTTAACTTGAAGCTAACTAGTTTTATAATTTCTTTGACAAACGATTCGAATTGAAAATATGTGCAACAGTGGTGTAACTACCATCGGTTAATCGGGTGCAATGCAGGGCCGGATTAATAAATTTTGGGGCCTGAATTTTATATTAAGTAGATAATAAAACTGAAGTATTATTATTGACACTTTAAATTTATTACGAAATCTTAATTTATTTATGAAAAAAAAATGATGCTTCATCGTTCCAATTTTGTGTTTCATTGTTTCCTTGTTATATTTTAGCTAAAAGAAGGCAATGCAAGAAAAAAATTGGAATTTCAAGGGTGGTAAGGTATTCTTGAATTCAGCCATATGTACATATATTTTTGCAAGAAATATACTTACCTAAATTTACAAATATCTGTAATTGGTTTAACTTAGTTTGATACCTATTTTATTTTTTTTATAAATAAAATGTCACTACACTTTACTGTTTTGAATTACATGTAGATATAGCATTTTCCACTGAATTATTATTTTATCTTGTTGCTTTTACACTGTTTATTAGAAATATTTATGCTTAAATTTATAATTTTTTTATATCTGTATATTTTTATAAGGAAGTGGAAAAAACCAAAACAGCTGAGAAATTTTTTCTTTCCTTTCTTTATAACTGTGTACGAACTGATGGTGAAATTGCAGTTGCGCATATAAATTAGTTCAAAATTCTGAGCGTATTGGGATCTGACATGGGTGCGTGGCCTATCCAAGATGGCGTCAATTAGGGTGAAGATTCGAATGTGACATTAGTACTGTTCGCGTATAGAAGATAAAAAATGAGTCTCACGATTAATAATATTTGCGAATGCGCTTCAACAGATCCTGTAAAATAAATTTTAAAGAAGCTGAACGCATTTTATGTACTTGACAGTTGATTAAAAGCGGGAAAAAATTAAATGAAAGTGACAGTGACTGTGGGTGTAGTGGCTTTCTGTATGTCAACACCGAATTTACGAGGTGATCCCCATCAAATTAATAAGAAAATTGCAGGAGATGAACAAGTGATGAGTGTTGTTTGTACCTGCATGGCTGGTTTTGGGTGACAAATGGAAAAACCGCATTGCTACGTTGTTGTACTGTTATAGGTTAGTTGTACTTTTCTTGATCTAAATCAACTAAAAAGGCAAATAACTAAAAATGAACAAATATAAGGGACATTAACTTTGAATACAGATTTAATTTAATTTATGAACTTCGTTAAATACAAAGTGAAAGATTTCGGAGCAAATTCGTATTATATCTTAAAATTTTACTTACTTATCTAAATAACCGTCTGGTACAAAATATACAGAGCATATTATTTATTATAAACGCATTCATGTTGTTTACTTTTGTTAGTTTTTTTCCAAGGTTTTTTGGCACTCCAAATTGGTTAATTTATAAATAAAAGGTTTGTCCAGCTTCGAAAAATAATGGAATGTAACGTCCAGATTTTTACGGGACTTATTAATACACCCTTTTACTGCACAATACACTTTATTTTCGATTTTTCTCGGTATTTATCTACAATTTCGGTCATTTTTTTATCTCAAAAATCGTTATTCCTTCACCCTAATTTGTGTTCGAAAATAATCCGCTAGATGGTATATCGCTACATGTCAGATCCCAATACCGTCAAATGTTTCTAATGGTACACTGTATTTTTTAACCAATCACAGAACTATATTTGTCCCTTTAAAGAAAGGTCTCGTGGAATTGCACTGATGGTGCAGGCGCTATAAAACATAGACATCTAGCTTTTTAGGTTTGAAGTTTCAAAAATTTGCAATAGATATCTCTTTCCGAACGAAAAAAACCTACAGGCGGATGTAAAAAGAGAGAGCCGTTCCCGTTTTATATTTTTGATATTGGTTCTACTTGGTCACAATGTTCTTCATAAAATTAATAGAAAAAAAATTTGTGCGCCTTATGTTTAATTCGACACTGTTACAATGGCATGGGGCAACGGGAAATAAGTGGCCCCAACTGTAACCGATCAACTTTTATCAGATATTGTACTTGCGTTAATGTTTGAAAGACCAAATTTCGAAAATTCATACTATCAGGGAGTTGACTAACTTAGTCCTGATCGAGTAATTTACTCTTTCGGCGAACTTCTCGGACATTTGCTCAGTAATTTTACTGTTTTTAACTAATCCCGTGATGGTTTCAATTGCAGAGCGATCCTTTTTAAAACTGAAAATTATCAATAATTTTTTTTTTAATTCAATGGGGCAAGAGAAACTGGTGGACTTGTCCATAGAGAATAAGATAATGAACAGTGAACAACTGCGTATTAGACTTTGAACACTGCGATCGATGTCCGTGAATTTTGTATTTTTTTTGTTCCAAAAATTTTTGGAGGAGCCCCCTACTTCGACTCTGACGTGTCCCGGAAGGGATAGTTACGTCACTAATGTACAGTACGTTTCGCTATAAACCGAAGTTTGGCTTTATGCTAGATTTCCATATATGCGTTTTGGTTTCCGTCTATATAATGCAAACATAAAACCACTATGAAATATTTTTAATGCATAGCTAGTTTTTTATTTATTTATTTCACATATATTATTTATGTCATTATTATAAATATTACCGAAATTTTTTTCAGATAAAGTTTATTTTACATTAAAATGTCTATGTATCTACAGTATAAGTTTTTGTACCGATTGCTCCATTTCCGCGCAATGGTATGCAACTTAGTATTTTTAAATGGTATTTTATAAAATTTTAAAGATTATATGTTTCTCTTTAAATAAGTTTTTATTCACTATACTCCTAAAATGATCAGTACAGAAACTATTCACGTTTTTATGATTCAATAATCACACAGAAAATATGTCATAAATTTGTGTGTGAATGTTTAAACAATCAGATTAGTTGCTGTCAGATCTTTTATAATTATTATTTCCTATTTTCACTTAGTTTAACAATTTTTTTGTTATATTTTGTTCTGTTCGAACATTTATTTATTTGTTGTTTTAATTTCATGGTATACTTTCTGTGTGTAATTCTTCATTAATAAAAACGTGAATAGTTTTTGTACTGATCATTTTAGGACTATAATAAATAAAAACTATTTTAAACAGAAACAAAAGGTCTTTAAAATTTTGCAAAAATATATAGAATATTCCATTTAAAAATAAAACGGTGCATATCATTGCGAGAAAATGGAACATTCTATAGAAAAACTTATACTGCATATACCCATATTTTAATGTAAAATAAACTTTGTCTGAAAAAATTTTCGGTAATATTTATAACAATCGCATAAAATACAAAATACAGACCGATGGACCATACTGTATACATATATAGCTATATTCAGTTTATCGTTTTGTTTCCCAAAATATTAACGCTATAGAAAAAATGTGGCAAAGTAAATAAATAAAAAAGTGTCTTCATTAGCTGTCTAATGCGCTGAAAACGGTTAACGTATGCTTACAAAAACTATAATTATGATAACTACTGGAAATGATCCATTAATTTTACTAAATAATTTATAATTATTTCATAGTTTATGCTGGAAGTTTCTAAATTTATGTATAAAATTTAAACGGGATGTATTCGTTGTTATACTAAAGTTTAAATGATATTCGCAGTGAGTAGTCGCACTCCTCGGTATTTTTGTAACGCGTAAATTTAGCCTTTTAGCGGTAAACTCCGCCTTCTGTCCGATTATCTGCGATCACAAATAATTTTTAATTCTAAAAAATATATTAAAGTACAATTTACATATCTGTTAAAAACGTAACTCATATGAAATATTATGTTTTAATCAGTTATTTTTAATCATTTTAAATTTGACGTTAAATTTCACCACTTAGCCTACCAGGATGCGGAGCAAAGATGTACAAAAAATCTGTTACGTTACAGAACATTAAAGGTACCTACAGGGAGTGGGACTACTGCTAATAACATTTATATTATGATTATATTGACTATGGAACATCAATAATTTTGTAATTTAATTGTTGATACCACTGGGTTGCTTGTTAATTAAAAATTTGTTTCATTTAATTTTAATTTCAAATAAATGAGAAACATAATAGCAGACTTAACTATGTATAATATTAACATTTATAATTTTAATTTTAATATTAATATTATTTAAAAATTGAGACAATTCTATGCACAGGAGATATTGTTAGGGCTCGAAATTTTCGATAGATAAGACCGTATTAGGGTCACTATTTTCACGACAATATTTGTGACGATTTTTTCGTCCACTATAATGATATCATTATAATCTAGATGTGTAAGTTACGAGCAGATTAGGTTTTGATAGCAATACATAACCGAAATTGGTAGTTTACTTAAAGGCCTATCAAGATTTTCGGGCATAACTCGGCAAATCATTGATAATTGATTTAAAGTAAATATTGTTATTTTCAATGCACAATAATATTGGCTATAAATTTATTACATTTTGGAACACCTAATCAGGTTAAATAAAATATATAACAATATTAAACATACGTTTTGTTTACCTATACATATTTTAATTTTAATTTCATTCATTCAAAAAGGTAAAGGTTTTGATATCTCAAATGTGTCTACAACAGACCCTGCTAATACTTAAGGGTCTCGTCGCCACAACAAAATATTGCAGGAATAGAAGTATCGTAATTTCTGTATAATTAATTACACATGCATTTTAGAACAACAAGAAAATAAAAAAATGTTTTCTTGAAGACTGAATATAAGTTTATGCCGTGTGAGAATACCGAAAAAATGGTTGAAATCATTATTTAATCATTTCGAAAAAGTAAATTTTATACAATATTTATATCTCTTGATGGAATGTGAAGAAAAAGAACTTTTAGTCTTAATCACATTGTTTTATAAATATTTATTTAGTTACCGGGCATGAGTGGTTATCACAGACTAACCGGGGAAACTACCAAAAAGTACATAATTTTATAAACATAGTTTTTGGTAAAAAATATAATATTATAAAAAAAAACACACAAACAATTACTTACACAATATATCTACAGGTGCGACAAAACGAAAAGGAAATAACGGTTGATTGATATCATTTGAAAAAAGAAAAAATGAAAAATGAGAAAACCGTTAACGTAAAAAGTTCAGGGCTCAACTAATTGAAAAAAGACGGAAACGAACGGAAAAGTTAAATGAAGAAAAACGAGAAGGGACAGGTCAATATGTCGCCAACCATTATTGCAATAATATATTCAAAAGCGGGCTGAAGCAAATAAACCATCAATTTTATCAAGTCACAATTGGGTTTCCTAGCCATTCAAATAAGACATATCTCATTAAATATATATTTATCAAAAAAATGTAATTCGGCACAAACCTACTTTCATATTTCGTCTGAAAAGTCGTTTTTAAAATTTTTCTCTATAAAAATGCGCATATAATTTAGAAATTTCTAA
Organism: Poecilus cupreus; assembly: GCA_963942605.1. Taxonomy (NCBI): domain Eukaryota; kingdom Metazoa; phylum Arthropoda; class Insecta; order Coleoptera; family Carabidae; genus Poecilus; species Poecilus cupreus. Next base: position 27,684,518 of record OZ012715.1, read on the forward strand.
ACTACTTTTACGTATTTGAAGGTATGCTTGAATCAGTTGTCTTAGTGTTGATGCGAAAGAGTATGGATTGACGAGCCTTGTAATGGGGATGATGTTCGTAACTGGGACCATGGCTTTGCAGGGAGCGTGGATTTAGTTCTAGTGACTGCTAGCTGTCGTTTAATAGCCCAGCGCGTTTTTCTTCTGTATCTAATACAAGTAAGTAGACCGGTCTAATAATAAGAGATGAAACGGATAGTTGTTTGGCCGGATACCGGATACCGAATATCCGAGGCCGGATATACGGCCGAACATTGCTTGAAAATTCTAGAGAAATTGGTGTACCTACACTCACAATAATTTGAATTTGTCTCTCATTAATTATGAAATCTAATTAATTCTTTTTGGTTAATAAAAACTTTTTAACAAAAAATTAAACCGACGAAAAAAGACTGAAAAGCGATAAATAAAATAAACTTTTTCATTCTTAATAACTTAGCTCCTAAACTAATGTAACTAATTTTGAGTCAGCGCCAAACAAACAAACAACGAACGCCAACTCAAAATTAGTTACTTATTCGAATTCAGGAACATAACAATGCTAAGATAAAAAAGGTTCATTTTATTTTCTGCTTTTTAGTTTCTTTTTTCGTCGGTTTAATTTTTTGTTCAAAAGTTATATTTTTTTGTGACTACCTATTTTTCTACTGAAGAGTAAGGGGGTGTAAAAATAGAATCATCGAAATCGGATAACCAAGTTATTCGTGGTAGAATTTGTTAACAGGCATAAATTCAGTGAGTGAACAATCAATCATCCTCTATTTTCATACTCTTAGGGGGGCATTCTTTTTACAACTTTTCATGGGAACAAATTCAAGGTATAAACTCTATCCAATAAAAAAACATCAAAATCGAACTACTCTGAAAAAAGTTATGCGTGGTAACACAAAAAAAATAAGCTTGTCGACTTGAGAGCTTACTCCTTTTCTTCGTTGGTTAAAAATAATATTAATCAGTGTTAGGATTAAAGATAGAGGTTTTATTTGTGTTTAGACTTATGTGTACATTAAATGAAGTAGATTTTATAAAATTTTAGTAATTTATTGAAAATCCGGTATCCGATGGATATTAACCTACTATTAGGAATTCGGCCGGATATTAAAAGGTAGGCCGGATACCAGATAGTTGCCGGATATCCGTTTCATCTCTACTAAAAATCTCCGCACCGTACTACACTTCTCAAACAGGAGATCGGACTCGAAGTTGAGCAACGTGGAAATGAGACCCTTAACAAAGAGAGGTTTTGAAATTGTTGACAATATTTTTAAAAAAGCGATGTGTCGTTCCCTGTCGATTTTAAAATCAAATGCTTCATGTAAATCTTGCAAATAAATAAATTGTAAAATCAAGTTTAAGATTTTATAAAAGTGCTCATTTGAAATGACAGCCATGGAATTTAAACAAAAATACTAAAGAATTTTTAATAGTTTGACAGTTTTCGCGGTTGAAAAAAGTGTAAAATAAAATTTGATTAGTGATTCAAATGCAGAATTTAAGTATCTACTAGATTTATTTTTAATTTTATTATCATATTTCACCAAGCGCCACCAGTTTCATCCATTGTAATTATGAAGCATTTTATTCTAAATCCAATAGGGTGCAACATACGGTATATGTTTTATTTCATAATTTCATTTCTTTCTATAGGTAAGGGAATAGGAAATCCTAAGCTCAAATGCTTCTACAGCATGTCCTTCTACAATAACGAGACGAACAAGCATTCTTCGTATTCTCACCTCACTACGAACAAGAATTTGAAGTACGGTATTTCGCTATGTATATGGTATATATATATATATGTATATGGTGAAACAGTCTACTTGAGTACGTGCTCGAAATAACGGTGCAAAAACAGGGTAATATGTTTTTAACAACTGCAACTAATGTCAAAAATCATTGAAGCGCAATATTTTCAATTATAATGGGCACTTCAAGATAAGATGGTCAAAATTGCCGTTGATCCAAACGTCATTGCGCCACTCTCCACATATTTAGATATATAAATAAATATATATAAAAAACACGTTTTTTATATATAACTGTCATATAAAAACTAATCTTATTATAATTTGAGTACATACTTATTGTTGTAAACTACTTCAAAATGAATTTCATTTTATCCCAGAACATTTTTTCCCGTAGTATCTAAATTGTTGACAAAATTGTTTTTTTTTTTCATATTTTAAAAGTGACACAGCTTTGCAAAAAATCTGTAATGATAGATAATTCAAAAACCTTCTTTTTGGTCAAGAAACCAGACCCCTCATCGTATAGAAGATATGGATTTTTTCTGTTTTTTTTTCCCCTAAAAATCAGACTTTCTTCTGAATAATGTAGTTCTGTTTTGATCGAAAAAAAATTTTTTTGGATGTCTATTCGGTCATTTTACTGTCACAAAGTATGACCATGTGGATCCGATTGGGTAATTGCAATACAAAAATTTATTTCTAAAAAAACAATTTTTTTACTTATTTAGGAAGGGGGAGGCGGTAGGCGGTAATTAAGTAGATACAAAATTATATTTTTTTTAATACCTAATATGTGGACAGTGGCTCCATGACGTTTGGTTCAAGGGCACTTTTGACTATCTTATCCTGGAGCATTTAATCAATTATATATCGCGAATACACTACGGTATGTATGAAACGCATGCATGGAAACCTTCTATCAATGAGGTGGTTTAATAGAGCCACAAAATGGAAAATAAGACGTTATATTATGACTAGACTCAAAAATATCATACTAGAATTATTAAGATATTTGAGTTTTAAAGACGTCAAAGTATTAGGCAGCATTTATATCCTATTCTAAATTCTCTTATTGAGCTGTCAGATTTTCGAAGTGTCAAAATGGTTGGCAACTAATTTGAAGATTTTCCTTTTGCTTTTAATTCGTAAGTACATAACATAATATATTATTATTATTAATTCATGTGTATTTTAATTATTTATCACGAAAAGTTATTTTAATTCTATTTAAATAATTTTCCGAATAATAAATTAGATCATTCATTTGACTACAATTATTTGAGATCCACAATATCTTTACTAATACGTCACGACATTTAAAAAAAATCACTGTAGCTTAAAGTATAACAATTAAGCCTTTTTAAAAATTCAGATAGTCTTCAATTTAGATATAGTTTCATAATTTTTTTTTAATGATGAAACACCCTATTGTACTAGTTATACAAACCTATGCTACAAAAATTTAAGTCGCACATGAATGTTCACCATTGATTTGCATAGAGCTTTTCCAAATAACTATCACACTTTAAAATACCAGAGAAATATTATATTTACAATAAATAAATAATAAATTTATTTTTACAAAAGTTCAGCTATTGCTGTTCTTACTTAACCCTTTTTCCAACACAAAAATATACTATACAGAAATGCATAATATTAATTTCTTAACTTTCAAAACTCATTGCTTTGTGTTTTAGTTCTGTCTTTTTAAATATTTAACGTTTTGGCATACTGGACTTACCTCTACGTCAAGAAAAATACGTAATAACAATGGAAAGTAAACTAAATTATTTGATAAGGAATTTTGTTTATTATTGTCATACATTTTGACTGATGTAGACGTACATCTAGGTGCTAGCGAAAACATAAATCAAACAATTTTCTTTAAACAGATTGAGTATATATAAATATTTTTAGAGTGAAGAAAGTTATGATGTCTACCTAATAATTATTACTATCTGCCAACATTCAAAAACAGTTTTTGAAGTAAACAGAATATTTTATATTATTGCATAATGCAATAATTTGGGAAATTATCCAGGAATATTTCCTTAATGTTCTACAGGTCTCCATATTCAAATAGTGAGTCATGTACCTACCGGAATTTTTCTGTCTTTGAAAATTTAGTTTTCAACAAACTTTTATCTCTTATTTTGAAAAGTTTAACAACACAAAATAATATATGTTTCAACAACTTTTAGTTAAAACTTTATTGTAAAAATTATTATATACATAAAATTTTCAAGTCAATAGACTTGTAGAAATCTCGAAGCGCATCGCCGGGTTTTGGACTTGTGTTCTCTCTTAAAAATTTAATATGTTCTTATTTTTACTTATAGTTTAGAAAATAAATCTTAAAAAAAAATCATTGTTAAATTTTTTTAAAGTATTTTCACAAATTGAGTTAATTTTTGAAAAACACAAGCCTCTATTTGAAACATATGCCTGATTTATTTAAGTTAGATGTGGAATATGAAAAAATAACTGTTCTATTTATAATTTTACTTCCTAAATTCATTTGAAGATAAAGCACATCGCTTCGTTCCGAATAGGCGCTTAGAAAAACTCTTAAAAAAGAAATTAATAATTACTACTCATAAATATTCAGGAACGAAAAGGTGAACTGTAATTAATTTAAACAATATTTACGTCACATTCATATTTTCTGTTCAATGGCTACCTATTTTAATTTTAATTAATAATATCTCAAATTTCAATATTCTTAATAAAATTCAAAGCCTGTCATTTCAATTAAATTACAAAGCAAGCTAAATGTTAATAAAAAAATAATTAATAGAATGTCAAAATTAAACATTGTTTAAATTAGCCCGTGTTTGTTGTCTCGCTTCTGAGCAGCTGTCATGCAAATATATTTCAATTTTATATAAAACTGATTTATAATTTAAATATAAATTATCAAAATAAAAATTCTTAAATATCTTCTGTGTAATGTTCATATTGTCAAAATATTAAAAGAAGATAATTACGACAATAATTCATTAAGTACTACAAAATTATTCTATGGTTTCTAATGACATACGAGCATTTGCAAATAGTATTTTACTTACCAATTCTTGAGTGGATGAAAATTATATTAATATTAGAAAACATCTAAAACTGAAGCTGAATATTGGTAACCTTTAGGAA